>CM008285.1:5410190-6832690 GCA_002319775.1 Fagopyrum tataricum | reverse complement strand
TAACATTCACTCAAAATTTTACCTTATTCACAACAATATACGATATGTGTACTAATATATTGATATTCTATATCTAATTGTTACTCTACTTACCTCATCATTCTTAATTTTTTTATTTATTTGAGATATTTTCATTTCGGGTTGATTCGGTTTTGGACGGATAATTTTTTCAATTCGGGATAATTATATACACATGTCCTAATAATTGGACTATGCTTGTATATCTCGTATTTTACAATTACCCTTATTAAATTAATATTTTCCCGTGCTGTTTTTGGGCTACAAATTACGATTCAAAAATGGTTGTTATTCGGCCCACCAATACGCTGGATCCACGGCCCAAAAGCCCAATAACCTACAAGATACCCTAGTCGCTGGGAAGAAGACTAGTCTGACCAAATCTGTTAGGGCAATGAACAAGGAAGAGATAAACTACATCGGACGGTTTCGTGGTAGCTCGCATTCATGATTGATGGTATGACACACTTCTCTCTCCATTTATCCGTCTGAAATGTTCAATTCCAGGCAATTCGCAGCAAATACTATAATACAATTGATCCGGATTGTTTGCTGACAAACTATATCAAGTTTATCGTGCTATGAACAAACCCTACTTTCCATTAGGTGATAATAATTTATGTACTTTGACCTGTCCGTCTTTGTTATCTTCAATTAAACAATTCACTCCCTATTTAAGCAGTTATCTGTTGTGGTTTGTGATGTTTTGCGTTATGTAACGTTACCTATTCAGTTATTTCTCATTTACCTTCAGAGGAAATATCGCATCATGTATGGATTACTTTTGATAGGGTCTGAGCTATTGTTCTTATTGTGATTTAGTACCTATCTATTAGAAACTTGATTAATTGGGGTGGTTGCAGCTTTCAATTAATAACGACAGGGGAGGTAGGGAGAGAAGCAGAAATGTAAGATTTTAGGGTACACACAATCCCAATAGTATACTTGATAAGATGTATTTTCTGACATTTAGTTGATGCTTTTCTGCTGCCGTTTGCTAATTACAACTTTTGATCTGTTTGTGATGTAATTCACTAGACATATTCTATTACGCTGAAATTCATGATTTATTTGTAGTCGTATGACTGTTGTTCATAGTTATCTTCGGTATATCACAATATGTTATACTGAGATAATTTGGAAAGAAGGAATGAGGTTTGACTCAGTCAAATAGGTTGTGTTGACAAATGAATCTCCAGACTAACTCTTCTTTTCTTGGTCCTATTTCCACAAATGCTTTTTATCCTGAAGGATCTCATGCAGTATCAATACCAAGTATTTATTTCCAGTTTGTGTTCAACAACCGACCTTAGCTCAGTTGGTAGAGCGGAGGACTGTAGTTGGTAGATTATCCTGCAGAGAAATCCTTAGGTCGCTGGTTCGAATCCGGCAGGTCGGATTATATTTTTCCCGTACTTTTGACTTTTGAGAACATGATAATGTATATATCACTAATTATTCTTATATTGACTATCACCAAATATTTTCTCATTGTGAGTTGTGAAAGGGAACTATGTGATGATTTTCCCTTATTCTCCTTCTTCTTTGAGTGTTAAATAATCCATAATCAGAAAACTTTGATTTGTTCTTCACAGTATCATTCCTTCAGTAACTGTTGTGTTTTTCTGTTGGACCATTTTAAACATCATTATATGTCAATAGCAGATAAATTAGTAACTAAAAATGCACCTTAGCTTTATTGATGAATCAGATTGTTTGGTGATTGAACATACAAATATTTTTTTATCCATTCTTGGTCATAGCTCTGCGTTTCTGGCCTTGAAATATCTTGCCATGTATCAGTATGTACTAATGAGTTGTAGTTATTGTGTAGAAACCGACCTTAGCTCAGTTGGTAGAGCGGAGGACTGTAGTTGGTGTAACATCATGCAGAGGAATCCTTAGGTCGCTGGTTCGAATCCGGCAAGTCGGATTTTACTTTTACCTTTCCTTTTGAGTATTTGATAATTTATATCACTATTATTCTTGTATTGTCCATCACCAAATATTTTCTCCTTGTGATAGAGATTTAAGTTATGTTCCCTTTCCTTTGAGCATGATATGATCCATAAACTATAGACCTGTGATTTGTCCTACACAGTATAATCCATACAGTTACTGTTGTGTTTTCCTGTATGACCATTTGAGCATCATTATATGTTGATTGCAGATAAATTAGCAATTATTGATAAAATTTAGCTCAATTAATAATTTAAATTGGGGTTGCTGAATGAACAGGCATATAAGATTTTGCATTCTCGGTCTTAGTTCTTCATTTCTGGCCTTGAATTATCTTAGCATGTATCAGTATGTACAAGTGATTTTTATAGCTGTTGTGTAGAAGCCGACCTTAGCTCAGTTGGTAGAGCGGAGGACTGTAGTTGGTGTAACATCCTGCAGAGGAATCCTTAGGTCGCAGGTCGGATCTTTCTTTTTATTTTTTCCTTTTCCCTTTTGAGTATTTGATTATGTTTGCATCACTATTTAATCTTACATTGTCTGTCACCAAATATTTTCTCCGTGTGACATAGAACTATGTCTTGTTTTGTCCATTTTGTCTTTTAGTATTATGTATATAATACATGAAGTCAGACAACCATGATTTGTTTTTTACAGTATATCTCCCTCCCACAATTACTGTTTTTTCCTGTTGGTTTTAAGCTTCAGTATATGTTGATAGTAAATAAGTTAGCAACAATAGGTTTGCTTTAGTTCAATTGGTAATTTAGTCAGTCGTTGAATGAAATGCAGAAAGCTTATCCTTCTTGATCCTAGTTCTTCATTTCTGGCCTTGAAATATCTTAGCATGTTGGTAGTGTATACTAATGAGTTTTAGCTATTGTCCAGAAACCGACCTTAGCTCAGTTGGTAGAGCGGAGGACTGTAGTTGGTGTAACATCCTGCAGAGGAATCCTTAGGTCGCTGGTTCGAATCCGGCAGGTCGGATTTTTGTATCTCATAAATTTCCCTGTTCTTGTTATCCTCTTGAGTATATGTTGTGTACCCTTCTATTGTTTGATTTTTCGCTATTATATCTTTTGTTGCTTGTTTCAGATATTTTTTTCTCCATGTGGATCTCAATCGTATGTTCTAAGTACTCGTGACACAGCCTTTTTTAATTTATTTTTTGCCTAATCTACAAATAAATCACACCACGGGTTGGTTGTTGGCGCATCAAATCAGGGTGGACTTGAAGAGATTAAACAAAGCCTAAAGGCAATTACAAGTGTAATTTGTTAAAATTGGGCTTTGGAGTTTGGACTATAAGCTGACATTCAGGTATCACAATTTGTTTGTGAATGGATCGGTTTCACCGAGCTTATCTCAACTTGTAGTAGACTAGTAGGACTATTTCTTCGTTTAGGCAGAACATATAATTGGTCCATATTGTGTCAATTGAGCCTAATGCAGTTTAAGAAGTGGTAAATAATATAGCATTTACTGTAATTATTTCTATCAATTAAACCATAAGTCGATCGCTTGGCCAGTTAAACCTCAGGGATTGTTTAAAATATGCTATACTGAGATGATTAGAAAGAATGAATGAGTGTTATTTTTCATAATAGTATAATTCCCATATCAACTATTGGTCGTAATAAGCTTCTGTACGTTATACTGTGATATATCAGAAAGAAGAATGAGTTATTTTGACTCAAATTATATAGATTATGTTTGATTAATGAATCTCCAGATGAGCTCTTCTGATCTTGATCCTAGTTCCGCTGGTGTTATTTTTCCCCAGAAGTATCTCGCAAGTTATCAATACACACGTGCTGTTGGTTGGTGTGAAGAACCATTATTATATCAGTTTTCTGAACAGAGGATTGTAGTTGTTTAGCATTATTCATTTACTATATGATGTTTATATTTCTATTATCATCTCACAGTCTTTGTTTAGTATTATGTTTTCTTTCACAAAATATGCTGTCCATGTAGACTAATTTAGTTTAATGATTCTCTGTGTGCAGCAGCAGCAGCAGCAGCATACCTCCAATTCAGCTCATTTATGTTGATGAACACTAATTTTGGGATCATGATGAGTACTTATTTTGTGGTATGTTTCTTTAATAGGGTGCAAAAGGCTGTGACTTTTTTCTTAAAATGTTGGCACTTCCCCCTATTTGATGAATGTTTATTCTGGGATCACGATCACATCTGTTTCACAATCGTTCTTGGTAATATATGAAATATCGACTATCAATATATAGCATTCTGGTTTAGCAGTATGATTCTTGTATGTTAGGACTTAGGAGTTTTATTCTTGGTCTTTGGAATACCCACATCAATCAATGATTACTATGTGCAGTTTTTTAGCAATGTCGTTTATTCTCTTGACAGTCTATTAATTCTCAGTTTTCTGATCTTGGTGTGTCGATATTTACTTTTAGCAAGCACTATTATAGAAACAATCTACTGTAATTTAATATCAGTCGGGCATTTGGTCTAGTGGTATGATTCTCGCTTTGGGTGCGAGAGGTCCCGAGTTCGATTCTCGGAATGCCCCATAGTTTGAGACCCTTTTCGATATTATATAAATGTTTTTTTTTGGTAGTGTGCCCAACCCTTTCAGTTCTGAAATTTAGGATCTTTTCGAACAAATATCGGCTTGGCACATACAGATTAATGATGAACTTCCCGAAGTGATTGTATTGAAAGTATAGAAAAGGGGCATTTTGGTGTGGTGTTTTCAAACTAGTCATTCTTGCTTTTGTGTGAGGCATATATAGTTACTCTCTGATGCACAATTGTTAATTGTTCTTTCAGTGTTGCCAACTTTTGTTTGATCCTGTGCTTTAATAATCTTTCTGATTACCTTGTTGAACTTGGTGAATCAATATTGGTTTGCTTTAGATCTATAACCAGTTGTTTCAGTTTGTTGGCCTTAGGAGTTATGTTCTGCCATATATTATTCTGTTCTAGGCTTCTAGTTTACGAATCATAACTTGCTGTCTTTCCATTTTTTGTTTGCACCACTATTGATATTGTATGATAAAATACATCAGTCGGGCATTTGGTCTAGTGGTATGATTCTCGCTTTGGGTGCGAGAGGTCCCGAGTTCGATTCTCGGAATGCCCCTCTCATTTTTGTCGATTGTGGATGACTGTAGTTGGTACAAAATATGATGTATACTTCCTTAGTTAATCTTATATTGTCTGTAACCAAATGTTTTCTCAAAGTAGCCGACTCTGTGAGGTATTGATTGGTGGATGACTGAAAATCTACCGCATGAGATAGCAACATTTGGTTGTAGTGGGATTTTACTCAAGTGCAAGAGGTTGTGACTTGAATTTTTGACATATATGCCTCTAAGTTTACGAAGGTTTGTTCCGGGATCATGTGTCTTATATCAAGCGAATCATGACAGTATTGTCTATTGAGTATTAACTGATCTAGTGCCAAGTGAGCTGAATACTATCCAACGCAAGAGATACTCCTTTGCTTTTTCAACCTTTTTAGGGCTCGTTTGGTACAAGTCTCATGGAAACAGGATTCTGTTTCGGAATCACTCAAACTGGTTATTGTGTTTGGTTGCAAAAAAGTATCGGAATGTATTCTTTCACTCCTTGATTCTTAAACGAGCCCTTAATTCTTATGGTTTCATCATCAACAAGAACTTGTTTTTTGCCGGGGCTTTGTACATTTAAATCTCTGGAATTAGCCTCTTTTTTTAAAATTTGAAAACATTGTTAATCGACAAGAGTCGGAAGACAGTATTGTGTGGCACAATTGAGTTCTTGATTGTTAGTGTAAATCCTGGAATAAAGTCTAGGAGTTTGAGGAATACTCGTTCCTTCAACTTCTTTTTTTGCACTGGGCTTCTAATTCTAGATAGTAGATATGGCAAGTATCATCGCCACAGGAATACTTCGTTTATTGTTATTTTTGCACTGGGCTTCTAATTCTAGATAGTAGATATGTCTTATAGTGAATCATGATAGTATTATGGGTCTATTCTGTGCAATGGGATGGAGGTTGGAATCATATTCCAACAGAATGTGGGAAAGACCGAGTCTGAGGGCTTCTTTAGTAGCCATCCAGATAGAGCCAAGAGAGGGTCGTTTAAGTTGGGAAGCCTTTGAACCATAGCCCCGATCTAGAACCAACTTGCACTCTTCTTTTTTTTTTAAAAAAGAAGGGGGCATCGCCCACACTATAAATAAAAGAGAAACAAATTACATGGTGAACACAATATCTATTCTATATATCTATATACTTCACCATATCTATTATATATATCTATATACTTTACTAAAACATTTAATAAACCATAAAATTATTTTTCCTAAATTGCTGATTTTTCCCTAAATTTTATTTTACTAAAATATTTAATAAATCATAAAATTATTTTTTACTAAATTATTAATTTAACCATAATATCTTTCTAACTAAATTATTTTATTAAAACAAAATCTCCTAAACCTAATAAAATCTACCGATCTTAAATAATTCTAAACTTTTCGGATAATCTTAGTTTCACTTAACAAATTTTAATTTTAACGTAAAAGTCTAAATTGTTGAAGCTGATATGATTCTATCGTAAAAACCTAACGATTTTTAACATAAAAATAAATATTTAAATAATTCTAAACTTCTCGGATAATCTTCTTATAATAAATCTTCCCCAACAAGTTAATATCTTCAAATCACACTATATATATCGAACACAAAACATTCATATGGTCATCGATCGCACACAGCTTTTGGCTAGAATCGAATTCTTTTATTCGAGGTAAGCTTCCGATTAAAATATTATAGTTTTGCATTTCTCATTGATTGTATTTCAAAATTTTAGAGTTTCGATTTCGTTTTTCATCACTCTTTGAAATATTTCGATATGAAACGAATAGACTATTGTTTATTTTACATCCATTTCAACCTATATTTGGTTTTTCACGTATCTAAAATATTTTTCTAAACTTTTGTTTCTCTCATTCGATCTTATTTAAAAAAAATTTAAAAATTGACCGATTTTTCCAATGTTTTAAGAATTTAGCTTTTGATTACTCCGTGTGTGATAATTCCATTACCAAATTTGCTCTTAATTTTTGTTTTTTAGTTTATGTTTATTATATATTTTTACGCTTTTAAATCTATATTTACCTTTTTTATGTTATCTTTTGTTAACATATCGTATTTTTTAAATCTATTTTGTGATTTTTTTCGTTTTTATTATAAAAAAATCATTTATATGATTTTACGACTTTTTGCTAATTTTGTGATTTTTAATATTCTGTAGATTCGGATTTTTAAATATATTAAATTTTCATCATCTGCTAAGTTGTTAAAATCTTTTTGTGATTTTTTTGTATCTGTTAAAAAAAATTGTTATATAATTTTACGGTTTTTTTTCTTTCTATTTTTTTTTTTTTTGTGATTTTTAAAACTTTGTATATTCTAAATCATATAAAGATTTTTTTAATATTTTGTGATTTTTTGTGATTTTACGAAGTTTAACATCCCTTTCTTGAATGAAAAATATCTTCTCAATCGTTAAAATATTTTGCGATTTTTTTTCTCTGTTTCTGTTGTAAATTTTTATATACGTTTACAATTTGTTTCTATTTTTGTGAATTTTAATATTATGTATTTTCGGTTTTAACATTCCTTTATTCAATATTCATCTTCTAATTCGTTAAAAGATTGATTTGTTAAATTATTTTGCGCTTATTTTCGTTCCTTTTAAAAAATAAGATATATATTTTCATGATTTATTCGTTTGTCTTTGATCCAGTCTCGAGTCAAATATCAATTTTATTGTATATATATATATACACACATGACACACCCAAAAACTTACACATATTTTTTTCAATATTTATTAATTAATTATTGTTCATTTCATAAATATCTTATCAAATATTTGTATTATATAATATAATAAAAAGTATAATATGATAAACTATTTTATTGTCAAACCCGCAAAAGATGCGGGATATGCACTAGTTGTTTCTAATAGATTAAAACATTAACCATCATCTCTTTTATTAATCAATTTAATTTTCAAAATCATATTTTCATAATTCTACATTAGATGTGTGAAAAATGAATTATGAATACAATCAAAAGTAAACAATATATAGGTTAAATATCTTTAAATCTATATATTCATAAATTTATTTTTTTAATTTATAAAATTATTATATTCGTCAAAAGTAGCATATTCTTTTATCTCTATCTTCATATAAAAACAGGAATTTGAGAAATAAATGACTTAAAACGTTAATTTAAACTCTTTAAAATAAAATTTATTGAACAAATTCTAATACAGTCAAATACAATTAACAAACAAGAATGGAACGCAAAATCTTAAGACATGTGCTATGCACAAGTTTTACTATCAAGTTGTATTAATATGATAGTAATTAGTTTTGTAGGAATAAATTTTAGCAAATTAAAATGGACAAGGAGGAAGATAGGGTTGTGCAGATCCAGATCGAAAAACCAAACCGGATTTTCACGTTCCAGGTATAAGGTGAATTCTGGTTCCAGTCCGAACCCATTTTAAGACCGAAAAAAAAACCCGATGATTCGGATCGGACTGAAAATTAATTAAAAAAAACAATAAAACAAACAAATAAATAAAAGTTTAACTGAATCTGGATCTGGGTCCGGTCCCGATAATCTAAATTTCCGTTTTTTCAGTCCGGATCCGAAACATACGTTCGGGTCGGACCGGTTGCACACCTCTGGAGGAAGATGGCATGCAATTTCACAGCAAGAGTAAAATTGGCCATTTGCCCATCAGTAAGTGACAGTAACAAAACGTTCAGCCCAAGACCCATCAAGCCCAATAAAAAATGTATCAAAAAATAATTTACTACTTACCCTAGAGTCCTAGACTCCCTAGTCGCTGGCAAGTAGAAGAGTGTCGGCAATCGACAAGGAAGATAAAATCTCCATTGGAGTCATTGCTCGCATAGCATAAATGATGGTATGTCACACTTCTGCCTATCTATGTCCGATTTTAACACTTCAAATCTTCAATTTTAGCATTCTGCCTGTGTATGAACAATTATTATAGTACAATTGATCCGGATTGTTCGCTGACATACTTTATCAAGCAATCTTATCGTGCTATGAACGAAACCTAATTCCTATTATGTGATAATAATTAAAGTAATTTGACCCGTCTGTCCGTGGAATCTTCAATTAAACAATTCCTTCCTATTTTAGCAGTTTTCAATTGTAGTTTAAAATGATACGCGTTATGTATTTTTTACTTGATTTACCAATTGCTGATTCATCTTCAGATGAAGTCCTAACGCATTTTATTGAGTCTGGACTATGGTTCTTATTGCAGTTTTGCTACTATTAATTAAAAGTTTGATTATAGGCGGTGCTTGAAATTGATAAAGACAATGCGAGACACATAATTCCCAATATCATAATGGACATCATGATTTTTTTTTTTACTGCTAGTTGAAGATTTTTGGTTGCTGTTTGCATCTTGTGTTGCTTATTACAACTTTAATTTATTTGTCGTCTATTTCATATGACTCGTTTTATTTCACTGAAAGTTATGAAATCTGAAATTCCTACAAGTCAAATTCCCATAAAAACTGTTTGGCTTCGGTTTATTTTATTCTGAGATAACTTGGATAGTTGATGATCATCTTGATCATGAAGCGGAAGCAAGAGAGTTAGTGTAACAGAAAGAAGAAAGAGTGAGTGAACTGAAAAAATGTACTTCTTTGTGTCCTTGACAGATTGAGATGGTTCTTTGGCCACTCTTCTCTCAGAATAAAATAACACATGTATTCTTTCTAGGTTTAATGGGTAAACCTTCTTGGTTTAACCGGTAAACCTTCTAGATATAAGTTAGCCCCCTTTGATAATAATTCTTCTTACTTTCCTATTGAATAAAAAAAGCCTTTTATAGGCTAACAACAAAACCCTAGATAATATAAATGAAATTCAATATATAATTATAACCATTTCTTAGTTGTGCGTCTCTTCCTCTTAATCTTAGCCTGGTGTATCAAAAGCTGTATCACAATGTGCTAATTGATTTTATCTCTTATGCAGAAACCGACCTTAGCTCAGTTGGTAGAGCGGAGGACTGTAGTTGGTGTAACATCCTGCAGAGGAATCCTTAGGTCGCTGGTTCGAATCCGGCAGGTCGGATTTGTTTTTGCTCACTTATGTTATGTTGGTAATTGCTATTTTCTTAAGATAGTACATTTTTAGAGGTATTTGGCTAGTGCTATGTTTCTTGCTTAGGGTGTAGAAGGTTGTGGTTTAGGTTTTACTGAATCGTCAATATGCCATTTGGTCAAGCAATATGCTTCTCGCATGATAGGTTTTGTTTGTTGATCCTTGGATTGCCAGTTATCTTTCAACATTGATCGACAAGTGGGCAATCATCATCTGTCAAGGGCTGATTCTTGTGCTATCGATCACACTTTGAGTGTGAGGTTGGCAGATGGTCCACCCATTAATCAATGTAATGTGTGCAGTATTTCAGCAATGTTGTTTGACTTTTTTCTAGGCAATTATTTGAAATCTCGAATTTATGATATTGATGTGTAGATATTAGCTTACCATTTATCGATGACCAAATGGTCCTTTAATTTAGCATTAGTGGTCACATGTTCTTCATTTTGAATTTTTGATGTATCCTTCTTGGATTACTTTATATGAAGGAATGGTTGCTTCACTTATTGACTTCTAGCAAGCACTATTATAGAAACATTCTACTGTAATTTATTATCGAGAGGGCATTTGGTCTAGTGGTATGATTCTCGCTTTGGGTGCGAGAGGTCCCGAGTTCGATTCTCGGAATGCCCCTCATTAAAGTCATTTATGTTTTGTCAAGTTTCACATACAGATCAATGATGAGTTTGCTGAAGGGGTTATATCCGAAGCATTATCAAGTGGGATTTTGTTTTAGTGTGTTGTCATTCTTTCTCTGGTGTGACACATGTTTAGTTTGATTCTCTGATGCCTACCACTATTAGTTGTTCTTTTTAGTGTTACCAACTTTTGTTTGCTCCTGTGCCTTCATAATTATTTGGATTGACTTCCTGAACATGGTGAATCAGATTTGATTTAGTTTAGATCTATATCCGGTTGTTTTCGATTATTGGCTTAGTTTGGGTCTATATCCGGTTGTTTTCGATTATTGGCTTTCTTAGAATCATTTTAAAAAGTTAATTCCAGTCATTTGCTCTTTGCTTTCTGTTCAAGGAAGTTCGGGATCACCAGAAAGACACGTGTGATTGGCAATCACACGAGTCCACTTTCAGCTATCCTCTTATCCACCATTCACCAATCAATGATTGGTGGATAGAGATAGATGAAAGTGGACTCGTCCTTGACAGGGCATATTTATAGGTTTCATGTGTAAACCTTCTTGGTTTAACGGGTAAACCTTCTTAGTTTAACGTTAGCCCTTTGATAATAATTCTGCTTACTTTTCTATTGAATAAGAAAAGCCTTTTATAGGCTAACATCAAAACCCTAGATTATATTAATGAAATCCAATATATATATATATATATATATATATATATATATATATATATATATATATATATATATATATAACCATGTCTTAGTTGTGCGCCCTCCCTCTTAATCCTGGTGTATCCGTAGCCGTATCAGTATCAATATGTGCTAATTAGTTTTATCTCTTGTGCAGAAACCGACCTTAGCTCAGTTGGTAGAGCGGAGGACTGTAGTTGGTGTAACATCCTGCAGAGGAATCCTTAGGTCGCTGGTTCAAATCCGGCAGGTTGGATTTATTTTTTCTTTTGAATAACTGAGAATCATTATATGTTAATAGCAGATAAATTGGCAACTATAGATACCTTTAGCTCAATTGGTAAAATAGCTTGTTTGGTGATTGAACACGCAGATAAGCTTTTTCACTCTTTGTTCTAGTTATTGATTTCTGGCCTTCAAATATCTTAGCATGTTTATGGTATGTACTAATGAGTTTTAGCTCTTGTGTGAAAAAAGATCCTATTGCTTAGGGTGTAGAAGTTTTTGACTTGTTACTTATTTTATCAGCATCTCCCATTGTTGATACAGTTTTATTATGGGATCGTGATAATATCTGCTTTACGATAACACTTGGTTTTTACTGAACTGTTGATATGGTATCTGGTCATGCAGTATGATTCTTGTACGATAGGATTTTTTTTCTCTCTTGATCCTTGGATTGCCCAATAATCTTTTAACATTGATTACCAAGCTGATAATATTCATTTGCAAAGGCTGATTCTTGTGCTTTTGATCTCACTTTTGGTGTGAGGTCAATAGATGTCACCCTTGATCAATGTAATGTGTGCAATGTTTTAGCAATGTTGTATGACTTTCTTTCAGGCAATTATTTGAAATCTAGATTTTCTGATATTGGGGTGTAGATATCAGCTTACCATTTATCAATGACTGATTGGTTCACTGACCCTTGTTCTTTTCATTTAGCATCAGTGGTCACACGCTCTTCATTTTGATGTAACCTTCTTGGATTACTCTATATCAAGGAAGCGGTTGGTTCACGTATTGACTTCTAGCAAACACTATTTAATTTAATATAAAGAGGGCATTTGTCTAGTGGTATGATTCTCGCTTTGGGGTGCGAGAGGTCCCGAGTTCGATTCTCGGAATGCCTCTCAATTGAAGCTGTTTATATTTTGTCAACGTATCGTGTGTGGATCAAATGATCAATGATGAGCTTGCTGAAGTGGTCATATTCGAAGTATTATCAAGTGGGCTTTTGGTTAGTGTGTTGTCATTCTTTCTTTGGTGTGGTACATGTTTAGTTTGATTCTCTAATGCCCACATTCTTTTAGTGTTACCATTATTCGATCATGTGCCTTCATAATTATTTGGATCAACTTCCTGAATTTGGTGAATCAATATTGGGTTACTTATGTCCATGAATTTACTTTTTACATTTTGGATCATTTTCTTCTTCCAAGTATGATCACGTTAGAACATATAAAATCTGCTATCAACAGGGCATTTGGTCTAGTGGTATGATTCTCGCTTAGGGTGCGAGAGTCCCGAGTTCAATTCTCGGAATGCCCCCTTGGATTCTTGATTGAAGTATCCTTTATCTTTGGTCAGGTTTTTTCTATGATCAGCAACCGACCTTAGCTTAGTTGGAAAAACCCTAATTTAGTCTCATATTTTCTCCATATGAATAGGATTGTTATACAAGTTCGGCTGTATGAGCCGAACAACTCGAAGTTTGGTTCGGTTCAAATTTTTTATGCGTCTTCTGTAGCCAAGATTTATGCGTGCTCACTTGTTCATGAATTTACTTTTTACAGTTTGTTATTTGTTTGCAACAGCTTAATATTTCCTTGGTGTTTGAACTTTCCAGTGCAACTGTGCAAGAAGGCCTTTGATACCCCCTATGAATTTGACTTTAGTATCAGCTAGGGTATCTTATTGGTCATAAGCTTTAGTATCATTCTCTTTCACCAAAGAACTAGCAGAGATATCAATATATCATTGTAAAGGTAAATCCGCAAAGTGTCTACGTCTTCCTGCAAGGAAAAGTAATTGGAAAGGGCAGTAAGGTTCTTCTGTGCTCGAGGTTCAACTCCTAACCATTTCATGTCTACGAAGATCCTGGTCTGTGTCACCTTGTGGGCTTGTGGCTGGTCAGTAAAAATTGTATATTGACGTTTTGCGTGGATTTAGGACTGTTAAGCTGTGCTGCTTGGTGATGAGGTCAAGAAGGCCATCCAAGATGTCTTCCCTCAAGAAAAAGAGGTTAGTATCCGATAAACAAGGGCAACTCGGTGAAGAATCCAACACTAAAGTGGTGAAGAGTAGTTATTGTGACAGATTTTGCAACTCTACGCTGATCATGTATGTTGAATTTGTTGTCTGTGAAGCAGTGAGAGGATTGCTCTCACTGACAATCAAATCTACGGAGGGTAAGGATGACAATGAAATTAGACTACTACCACACGGGGAAAAAAAAATCAAGTGCGAAAAACTAAAGCATGGTTCCACAATCCACATCTAAACTTGACTTGGGAGACCTGTTATCGGGTTTGTGATCCGCAACTATAATGGACGTGTTTAAAAACATCTTTTCAATTTAGTAATAAAAGCATAATCACTTGCATTTAAAATAGACTTACAATAAGCTATTTTAATGTAAATAAACAAAAATTGAAATCGAGGGTGACCTTTTTGATCCTTTGAAAATCTCGACACCCAACACCGATCTCTAACTTCGTATTCTCTTACTTCTAGCTTAACCAATTTAACCGTTTTTTTTGTTATTCAAAAAAATCCTCTTAGTACCCTCAAGACTTGAACTTTTTTTTTATTGGTATCTACTAAGTTTTAATTTTCCTTTTGGTATCCTAATGACTTAATTTATTTTTCCTTTATATTCATTCTTAATATACTTACATTAAAAATTTATGAAATAAATTTAAAACTTATTATAACTTCATTAAATTTAAACTAATAAATTTTATTATAGAAAAAATTCAATGCAAAAAGTAATGTGGCCTTTTGCCCAATCCGTAACAAAACGCTCAGCCAAGAGTCCAAGACACATTAAGCCCAATAAGAAAAGGTTTAATAAAAATCGTTTACAAGTTACCCTACCCTTCCTAGTTGCTGGCAACAGTGGCAAGTAGAAGAGTCTCTTTGCAATCGACAAGGAAGATAAAATCTCCAGGATTTCATTCGCTCGCGTCACATAATTGAAGGTATGTCGCACTTCTCCCTATCTATTTCTGACTTTTACCCTTTCAATTCTTCAATTGTAGCATTCTGTTCGTGAATGATCAAATATTATAATCCAATTGACCCGGATTGTTTCGCTGGCAAACTATATATCAAACAATCTTATCGTGCTATGAACGAACCCTAATTCTGTTATGTGATAATGATGAAAGTAATTTGACCCGTCTGTCCGTTGAATGTTCAATTTAACAATTCCTCCCTATGCTAGCAGTATTCTGTGTAGTAAAACGAGTCTATCGTTCTTACTACGATTTTGTTACTATTTAAAAAAAATTAGGTTAAGGGTGGTGCTTGGCTGCTTGCAATTGATATAGACAATGCGAGAAACATAATTCCCAACAGTATACTGAATATCATGATTTTTATTTTACTGTTAGTTGAAGCTTTTCGGTTGCTGTTTGTATCTTGTTAGACTCGTTTTATTACGCTGGAAGTTATGAAATCTGAAATTCCTACTAGTCCAGTTCCATAAAACTGTTGGTTATTTTAAGATTCGGTTTTTTTTTTTTTGAGATAACTTGGATAGTAAAAATAGATATAATGAATCTCCAGACGAACTCTTCTATTCATGATATGCTTTTTCAGCCCCGTAGTATCTCATTTGTACACGTGTATATTTCTTTTAGCTGGTCTGCAAACAACTGACTTTAGCTCAGTTGAACTTGTATAGCGGAGGACTGTATTTAGTAGAAAATCCTGTCGCTGGTTCGAATCCGGAAGGTCGGATTATATTTTTTTCCTTTCCTTAGGAGCTTTTGATGAATAATGTTTTGTATCTATTTGATCTTTATATATTCTATCATCAAATATCTTCTCCACGTAGAAGAGAACATGTTCTGATTTTCACCACTTTTTCCTTCTCAATTTTTATACGATCCATGAAATCAAAGAACTATGCTTTGCTCTTCACAGTATAATTCCTACAGTAACTGTTTTTCTGCTGGACCATTATAAACTAAGTTATATGTTTATAGCAGATAAATTAGCAAACAATAGATACACTTCAGCTCAATTGGTAAAATGGATTGGTTGGTGAATGAACATGCATATAAGCTAGATTCCCCTACTGTATATTATCTGAGCATGTACCTGTTATGTGCCTCTTCCTAGGTTTATACCCTTCTCGTGCCTCCTTTGACAATAATTCTGCTTACTTTTTTATTAAAAAGAAAAGCTTTTTATAGGCTACCAAAAAGAACCTAGATAATATAAATGACGTCCTATATATAAAATTATAAATATAACTATATCGTAATTGTTGTGTCTCTCCCTCTTAATCTTAGGCTGGTGTATCAACAGCTGTATCAGTATCAGTATGTGTTATAGTTTTATCTATTGTGCAGAAATCAACCTTAGCTCAGTTGGTAGAGCGGAGACTATAGTTGGTTTAACATCCTGCAGAGGAATCCATAGTTGTAGTGCTTGATTATTTAATGTGGCTTGGATTGCTACTTCCCTTATTTGATTGATTTTTGCAACTCCTTGCTTATTTGCTTTCCCTGATATGTCACAATCTCATTGTGGTTAGATGTTTTTAAATGCTTAACTTGTTTACTGTAATTGTAAATCAAGAAAAATGGAAACCAGAGGAATGAAGGTAAAGATGCTGAGAGTATAACCGGTTCAGTTTCAGACCATCAGAACTGAACCTAAGTAACCAACAATGAACCAAAAATTCAACATAGAAACAAACCGTCTATTCTGGTCTGGGTTTTTCTCCATTTTCGGTTTGTTTTTTGTTGGTTCGGTTCGATTTCAGAGTTTCAGCCTTACTTATGGTTAATTAAACTAATTAACCTACCAGCTAAATCTTGGCTACAGAAGATGCCAACCCCTAGGTTTCTGTGTACAGCTCTATGAAATTGGATCAGCATTTTTCTAATTTGTTGCTTTCACTTTGCAGCTTGTTAGGACACTACAAAATGCATCCAAATAAAAAAGTTGGCAGAGGTGGACGTTCTAATCCTCCAACAGAGTCACAAGAGCAAGAATGGAACTTCCGGACAATAAGGAAGGAAGTTGAAAATTTCGGTAATTTCTTTGTCTTTCTCGTCTACAATCTACAGAAAATTTTCAGGCAGATAGTCTTGAAGTATGCTTGTAAATTCCGCGTTTAGGATGAACAATTCATGTACTTGCTGAGTAAGATGTAGCTCAAAATATATTCACATTACACAATAGGCAACTGCAGCAGAGACCTATATCTTGTGTTGCTCGATGTAGATAAAATTATCGTGTCTACACTCTATGTTTACGTTCTTCTTTAGAAAGGGTTAGACTATGTTAGAAATTAGGGTCTAGAAATTGCTTTAAGGCGTGAAAAGATCACTACTTTTAAGTGATATTTGTCCCCTTCATAATTGCTGTAGAGTTTCAGACAAGTTTACCTTCTAGGATACAACAAAGCCCTAAAGAAATCAAACAGAAAATCTGATTCCTTTCCTTGTCTTTTTTAAACAATTCTCTGTGTATAGAGAAATTTCTGAATCTGTTTTTCACACAGTTAATTCGGATTTCTTACGTATTCGGTTGAGAGCAGTTAAAAAGTTATTTAACTGATCTAATCTATCCTGTGAAAGATCAGAGCCACATAGAGATCAACTTTTAATCTCAGCCACAGATTTTCTGTAAATCTCTTTACTCTCCTTTTTTATTTCAGAATTATTATTTGTTAATATAAAGTCAATAAGTCTTATTAATAGACTTTTACCAAAGGTCGAATCCAGGACAGCAAGTGATTATAGTAAACTGTTAATCTATTTGCACACCACCATACTAGTTGAGGATATATGGAAAGTGTCATAAAAAACATTCTAGCTTGGCGTAAAATGAAATTTTAGAATACGGCTGGCTCTGCCATGCAAAGTTTTAAGCTTGTTTGAATCGTCTTCTTTTCGCCTTAAGTCGCCTTAGCTTTAGTTTTTCAGTATCTGGCTTGACATATGTATGTCCATATCATTATTTGGCGTGGTTGGATTCGGAAAGATATCAGTGGTGGAAAACCCTGTGTTCCTGTTTTTGTTTGTTGATTATTAAGCACGATGTCTGTAGGTTCTTTATGTTTGACATGGAAAGAGAAGAAGGATTTGGAGAATAAGAAGATTGTTCAACTCGGGGGCAAGGTATTCTCCTTTCCCTTGAAAAAAAAGCTAAAAGAAGTTTTGTACGTGCCTACTAATTTTGTGCTGACGTCTTCCTCAGGCTCAAAAGAAGCAGAGGTTTGCCCCTTAGCGTAGCTCGACCAGTCATGAAGAACCAGAAGCAAAGAGAAGAAAAGTTGACGAAAGAGGTAACCCCTTTATGCAAAACTGTAACTACCTTAGTTATCGAGCTTCTTGGGTCACCTTCAGGGGATTCATGAACTCAACATATTAATTATGCAGAGACTTGCTCTCGGACGATTTGGGATGCTACTTGGTGGCAGTGCTTCTAGCAAGCCCAAAATAGATAAGCGGAAGCCCATGGTCACGGGGTTGAAGCCAAGTGAAGGGAATTTTGTAAATGGTTGTCTGCATGTAGATCGTTTGTTAAAGACTGCTTCGCGCAACGAAGCTGCTTCACGCAAAGAAGCTGATAGTAGCCGTCCGTGCCTAAGAAAGGGAAGACAAAAGGTGGCAAGAAGAATCATAAGAAGAACAAAGGCAACAAGGGCGGACGAGGAAAACGACATTGAACTGATTCTTAATGTATCGGGAAGACCTATACCCAGAAAAATGTCAAGTCTTGCATTTGCATTCTATCATCCAAATTTTGCAGCGTTTGGGTTTTGGAGCATGCATCAAAATATCGTAGATTTGTAGTATGTGGATTTTGTGGTTTTTGAACGTTTTACGAGATAAGTATTTTACATTCTGAAAACCAAGTCAATAGCAAGTAATCTACCACTTTCCTTTTTATACAGTTTAGTACCCAAATTACAGTTTTAGTACCCAAATAGTTGATGCTCAGATTTTCAGCAAGACTTTATTGTCATGCTAAAAACAAGTTTGTAACGCTCGTAAATGTGACATCTCAAGTGTTGTTAGTATATCTTTTCAATAATCTAGTGATTTTGAACTAGTGTTGAAGGGTCACGTATAAAAGACTGGCTTGACTGATGAATTGCACCTTGTACGTAAGGCGGCCATTTAAGCTCCAATGTTGGCGGAATCCTTCTATGCCTTTCAACTCCAGATACCTATCCACTATTGCTTTCTGAGGCTTCAACCCACAAATTAATTACCACTTCCATGTAGGCAAATCCTTCAAACCTAAAACAAAAATTCATCAAGAAAAAGATCAACAAATGTAGAAAAACAAAACAAAAAAGGAAGGGGCATTTCTTCGAACAGCTGGTATGCATCTGAATACTGTGATCTGCTAAGCATGAATCATACATCAAAATGATGAACATATCACCGCTAATGCTAAATTAAAGGTACAAGGGGTCAGTGTAACAATCAGTCATTAATAAATGGTAAGCAAATATCTACACACCAATATCAGAAAAATCGAGATTTCAAATAATTGCTTGAAAAAGTCGCACCCAAGTGTAAGATCAATAGCACAAGAATCAGCCTTTGACAAATGAAGATTACCCACTTGCCAATCAAAGTTGGAAGATTACTGAGCAATCCAAGGATCAAGGAAAAAAAAAATCTTATCATGCAAGAATCATACTGCTTGACCAACATGACAGAAAGTGAGAAAAAAAGAATCCGACCTGCCGGATTCGAACCAGCGACCTAAGGATTATCTGTTTGACAACTACAGTCCTCCGCTCTACAACTGAGCTAAGGTCGGTTTCTGATTAAGATTAAAAAACAATGTATACATATTCACATGATGCTAAGATATTTGAAGGTCAGAAATCAATAAATAGAAGAAAAATGAAAAAGGATATCTGCATGTTCAATCACCAAGCAAAATATTTTACCAAATTGAGCTAAGGGTATCTGTAGATTTATCTGCTACTAACTTATAATGATTCTTAAATTGATCCAACACGAAAACACGAAAATCAATGAAGAACAACCCATAGTTGGCTCAATTGAGTATGTTTTTTATGGATCGAAGTTAAGTTAGTTAACTGCTGAAGTGATTACAAATTTAGTAATCAACATCAATATGTAATCTGACTTGACATTTGCTGGACCTGAGTATAGACACACTTCGGTTCATGTAAATCGAACCTAATCGGTTTACTTTTGATTAAGCCGAACCGATTGTAGATTTTCGGTTCGGTTTTCGACCGATGTTCAGCCTAGATGTATTCTTCTTTAATTAGTCTATATCAAGGAATGGTTGGTTCACATGTTGACTTCTAGCAAACACTGTAAAAATTAGTTACGAAGAGGGCATTTGATCTAGTGGTATAGTTGTTCACTTTTTTAAACATGCTGAATATAAGCACAATTCAAGTTCAGTTCATAGTTTAAGTTAGGTTGAAGCTGAGTATGAGCTACCAAAGGTCGGATAACAACTCCTCATGTGAACTTCAATTTCATGATCTAGATGTTATGAAATGTCTAATCAATCTTTGTTGTATATTAATGGTGTGGTGTTTATTGGTGGATGACTGGAAGATTTCAACATATTAAATTTTAATTTACACAAGTAATTCAATGATATGCTTGTGAATTCAACATTTAGTTTCAGTGTTGTGTGTTACTTTGGTTGCAACAATGTAATATTTCCTTGGTGTTTGAACTTTCTAAGTGCAAGAAGGCCTTGATTTCCTTATGAATTTGACTTTTGTATCAGTTAGGGTGTTTTATTGGACAACAATTTTAGTGTCATTCTGTTTCATCAAAGAATTATAAGATAGATCAAAGTTTGTTTGATATTCAAATCACGAAAATCATTAACAGTAGGAAAAAAAAACATAATTTCTAAAGTAGTAGACTAGATGCACAAAGTAGTTACAACTTACAATCTTGTAAAATATTCGAAAAGAATTTATTAAACAATCACAAATCAAGTCAAAACACACAGTATTATGTTTTGGCATCCAACGCTTATTTTTAATAAAAAATGTCTCGGTGCAGAAATTGGAATTTTTTATTTTATTTATAACTAGATTTAGTTAATCTAATAAAAATAATTATTCATGAAATGTTTAAAACAAGTTTTGTTAACCATAATCATTGAGATGCGTTTGACTTTATTATTTTTATAAATCTCATCTCAATTATGCTTTTTAACCCCAAAAACTCTCTCTATTGAACGAGCCATAAACCGTTTGTATTATTTTGTACGAAAAAAAGATAAATTTATAACTAAGTGATTTTTTCAAGCCCTTCAAAAATTGTATATAACAAGCCATTATTCATATTTTTTTTAGTGCCTTCGTAATAAACCAGAAAATTAATAAAGTATAAATTCGGAATGAAAAGGGATCAAAAGAAAGGCGTCCATTTTTTTTTCCTAAAAAACAAAATTGGGTGTCGGCGCCTTGATTGAAAATATAATAAAATTTTTGGGCGCGACGCCATCTGCCAATGCTCAAGGTAGGAGTCAACACCTTGGTAGGGATGACAATGGATCGGGTGGATGACCTTGACTGCCACCCGATCTATCACCCAAAATTGTCCATCCCACCCGATCCACCACCCGCTAAGGATCTCACCCGCATCCAATCCACCCGCATCAACCGGATGAAGCGGATGGATCGGGTGAGATTTCGGGTGTTCTACACCTTTTAAATATGTAAAAAAAATATTTTTACTTGAAATCAAGATAATACTTAAATTCAACTAAAATTAACATAAGATTTTACGTAATATAAAATACAAAACTATAATCAAGCGATATCTAAAATAAATAAATTATAACGAATCAAATAATAACAACAGAATTATATTAGGACATAAAATATATGTTTTACTTTAACAATGTTTTACTTGAACATAGTTTTGTTCTGATTAGGGCTGCTCAACTGTCCGGACCGGACGTTTCATTTTTTGTATGAAACGGTCAATGGGCCGAACCAGCCGCCGTTGATTTTGTTTATGACTTTTTTTGTATGGAATAAATCCGATCTGGACCGAAATTGGATCGGATCGTATGCAATTCCTGTAAAAAATGTAAATTATTGTTCAAACCGGACCGGAACACTACGGTCCAAGACCGGAATTTTTCAGTTATGATTCAGGACCGGACCAGACCGTAAATTACGATCCGGTCCAAATGTGTGCAACCCTAGTTCTGATGGTGATCAATCATATCGGGAATAGAGAAGGATAAATTATGAAGGATATTTATATCGACTAGAGAAGTCGTAAAAGAATCCGATGACATTTCTGAAAGTAATTTTGATAAAGATGATGGTTAAGCTAAATGCGTAAAAAAGAGATACAAAGATCATACAAGTAAACGACAACATAACAGACGGAGAATAAAATAGCTGCATCTAAAAACTTGTAATTACTTTTTACAAAATTAGACAATAACATTTTATTTTTTGGTCAAGAAAGAGGGAGCACCCTCAGCGACTAGCGCATATATTAAAGAAGCGCATATTATTAAAGAACGGTAAAAAGAGCTTGTTCTTGAATGTCTTGGGAAAAACGGAGCCCCTAAAACCATTTGATAATTAAGCTAAAATACCATCAGGCGGGTCTGCAATGAAATGAATGTCAATCGGAAAATTAAAAGTAAAATTGGCCATGTAGTCGGCTAAAGTGTTGGTCTCGCGATAAACGTGTCGGTACCGGATGACCCATTTCTACGGGAAAAAAACCTTGGAAATGAGATACCAGGCTAGCAAGAGGGTCTGAACGCCCAACACCTTTCCAAAGAAGCCCTTCAATCATAGATGAATCCATCTCTAACTCGATTTTCTTGTAACCAAGATTCCAACACACGTCCAGCCCCAAAGCGACACCCCATAATTCAGCATGCAGCACGGAGCAAATACCAATGTTGTGGACGCCCCGTGTATCCATTGACCATCATCATTTCTCAGAACGCCACCAGCTTCCGCTTCCCGCTACCTTGCCGCATCGACCCGCCCGAGTTCCATTTAACCCAGCCTATGTCGGGTCGGCACCATCTAACGTGAATTTCTCCATGTCTGCTCGACATACCCTTCGACTCAAACCAACTTTGAGCTCTCTGGTACTCCTTGGCTTGCTTGATAATAAAGTCCTCCCTACTCTGTGGCTGATTTGCATATGATAATATTAGGATTTATTCGCTGGATTTATTATCAAGTTTATGGTATTATCAAGTTACGCAGGTCAAAAACAATTCGGTGGTAGTCATAGTTCACAAAAAGCCATGCGGTTATCTTATTAACGTGGATCGTGAGTCGTCTAGTACTAGAGTTCATAAATAGATAGTCATCGCGTGTAGGAAGAAGAGGGAAACGGTTAGAACTTTTTCGACTGGCCAAATAGAGAGGTGAAGTGGCAAACGTAAAGGTTATGGGCACGAGTGAAAATAGACGGCAGATAAGCAGGCTGATATAGAGGCTAATGCTTAAGGTCATAGCCCAATAATCATGTCCAGTATGTGGGGCCCATCGTCATCAACACGCTCGATCACGGCCCCAAAAGCCCAATAACATACCCTACTCGCTGGCAAGTAGGCAAGTCTGACCAAAATCGGTTTAGGACTTTAGGGCAATGAACAAGGAAGAGAGAAACTACATCGGACGGTTTCGTCGTAGCTGGCATTCATGATTGATGGTATGACACGATTTTCTCTCTCAGCCTCTCTACTTATCTGTCTGATTTCAACACTTTCAAATCTTCGGTTCTAGTCAATTCGCAGCAATTATTATAATACAATTGATCCAGATTGTTCGCTGACAAACTATTAAGTGATCTTATCGTGCTACGAACAAACCCTAATTTATATTATGTGATAAATAAAGTAATTTGACCTGTGTGTCCGTGAAATCTTCAATTAAACAATTCCCTCTCTATCTTAGCAGTTTGCTGTTGTGGTTTGTAATTATTTGCGTTGTGTGTAACGTTACCTAATTCACTTATTTGCCCGTTAACCTTCACAGGAAGTCCCTAAGCATGTTTGAATCACATTTGATTGGTCTGGAATATCGTTCTTATTGCTAGTTGAAGCTTGGTTAAGTGTGGTGCTTGCAATTGATATATATATAAAAGACATTTAAGACAGTAGGAAGGTTGGAATTTAGGTAGCGTGATAAGCATAATTCCCAATAGTGTACTGCTAATTGAAGCATTTTAGTTTGTTTATTTTGCTGCGCATTACAAACTTTGATCTATTTCTCGTCTGTTTCATTAGACTCATTATTATTTCATTGAAAGTTATGAAATCTGAAGTTCGTGATTTATTTGTTGTAGTTTCCCATCACAATGGATGGTCATATTAAGCTTTGGCATATGCTATACTGAGATGCATTTGAAAGACTTAAATTTGATTGTGTTTGATAAATGAATCTCCAGATGAGCTCTTCTGTTCTTGGTCCTAGTTCCACATAGACACATAAGCTTTTTTTAGCCTGAATGGAAGCATCTCATAAGTTATGGATACGTAGTAATTCCTTTTAGCTTGTCTGCAATAACCGACCTTAGCTCAGTTGTTAGAGCGAGGACTGAAGTTGGTGTAACATCCTTTAGGTTGCTCGTTCGAATCCGGAAGGTCGGATTTTATAATTTTCTTTTGTTTCGAGTATTTGATAATGGATGCACTTTAGCTCAATTGATAAAATAGATTGATTTGCTGAATAAACTTGTGGATAAACTTTTTCTTTCTTGGTCCTAGTTTGCTTTCAAGTATTTACGCATGTCAGAATGTAATAATTAGTTTTAGCTGTTGTGCAGAAACTGACCTTAGCTCAGTTGGTAGAGCGGAGGACTGTAGTTGGTGTAACATCCTGCAGAGGAATCCTTAGGTCGCTGGTTCGAATCCGGCAGGTTGGATTTTATTTTTTTCTACTTTTCCTTGTTAGTATTTGATTATGTATATTTTACTATTAAATCATTTATTGTCTATGACCGCAAGTAATCTTCACGTGACAGAACATGTCTTGTTTCCACCTTATTTTTCCCAGAGTATTATATGATCCATGAAATCAGTGAACTATGATCTATTCTTCACAGTATAATCCTACAATAGCTGTTTTCTTATTGGAACTGTACCGTTTTAAGATTCATTGTTTGTTAATAGCAGATGAACTCGTAATCAATGCACTTTAGCTCAATTGATAAATAGATTGATTCGGTGATTGGTGAATAAACATGTGGATAAATTTTTTAAATTCTTGGTCCTAGTTTGCTTTCAAGTATTTACGCATGTCAGAATGTAATAATTTGTTTTAGCTAGTTGTGCAGAAACCGACCTTAGCTCAGTTGGTAGAGCGGAGGACTGTAGTTGGTGGAACATCCTGCAGAGGAATCCTTAGGTCGCTGGTTCGAATCCGGCAGGTCGGATTTTCATTTTTTTCCTTTCCTTTTGAGTTTTAGCTGTTGCGCAGAAACCGACCTTATCCTATGCGTATATGGTATAAGCCCTTCTTAGTGCTGTCAAAGTATGACTCCATCCGAAAAACCGACCCCTATCCAACCCGAACCCGAATTAAACCCGTCCCGCAATAGACCGAACTCGAATCATGCCTGACTCGAAACAGACCTGAATCGAAGCAAACCCGACCCCAACCCAACTATTGCTTATGAAATGTATTGCTTCCCTAGGTCGCCAGTTCGAATCCAGTAGGGTTTCAAAATATGTTTGTGAATGAATTACTTTCAATGAACTTACCTCAACTAGTATTGCAACTTTTCTTCATATAGCCAGAGCAGAAAATTCTTTACCCCTGTATTTTAATTGGTCCTACTGCAGTTAAAGAAGAAATAGAGTATATGATGTTAAAATTTTCTCTTACTGTAATGATTTCTATCAATAAACCTTAAATCGTTTGCTGGAAGGCTAGAAAAGAGAGCTGATGGGAGCTAAAAGACAAATTCAAGATGGCTACAAAACACGTTATACTGAGATAAATTGGGTAAAAAGAATAAGTTTTTTTTTTATTCTTATCAGTATAAATCCAATATTAATTGCTGGTCATAATAAGCTTCAGTATATGATATGCTGAGATGTATTGGAAACAATGCATGACTTATTTTGGCTCGGTGAAAGAGATTATGGTTGATAAACAGATCTCTAGATGAGCTTTTCTATCCTTGGTTCCAGTTTCACAGATGCTTTTTCAGCCCTGAAGCATCTCATGAGTTATCAATACGTAGTAATTCCTTTTAGCCTGTCTTGCAGCAACCGACCTTAGCTCAGTTGGTAGAGCGGAGGACTGTAGTTGGTAGAATATCCTGCAGAGTAATCCTTAGGTCGCTGGTTCGAATCCGGCAGGTCGGACTTTTTCCCCGAGTTGTTGCTTATTTTGGGATTATGATGATATCTGTTTTATTATGATTCTTGATAATTGGGCCATCATATTGCATTTGTTTAGTAGTATGATTCTTGCATATTAGGTTTCTTGTTCTTGATCCTTGGATGCCCAATATTCTTTCAACATCGATAGGCAAGTTGGTAAACTGCATTTGTCAAGAGCTGAATCTTAATTGTTGTTAGAGCATTCAGCTTGTGCTATTGATAATCAATTGGACGTGAGGTCACAAAATGTCCACTATCATCAGCGAACGTGTGCAGTAATTTGAGCAATGTTGCGTCTTTTGTCTAAACAAGCATTTGATATCTTAATTTTCTGGTCTTCGTGTGCTGATAATTTAGCTTATCATTCATCAGTTGGGCATTTGGTCTAGTGGTATGATTCTCGCTTTGGGTGCGAGAGGTCCCGAGTTCGATTCTCGGAATGCCCCATGATGAAACCTTTTGGTAAACAAACATTGTAAAATATCTTTATATTTTTTCAATGTTTTTTGCTAGAGTGGAGACTGTTGGTAAAAAAAATCTTGCAGATAGACCTTTATGTTACACTTGGAATCCAGAATGACAGATTTTTTTGTTCTTGGATGCTATATGATATGTATTTCCCTATAATATCTTGTTTACAGCATTTTTTGACTTTTGTTTAGATAGTTTCTTGAATACTCATCTTTTGATCTTGTTGTGTCAATATTAGATTACCATTGATCAATGACTGGTTGGTCTATTAATCCACTGTAACACCAATTGCAGATGGCATAAGCAGTCATATGTTCTTGATTTTCTGATTTTTATGAATCCCTGGTCTACTCTAGATAAATTAATAGTTTGGCTTAATCACTAACCTGTAACAACCATATTGATATATTTTAACGAATAACTTTATGTTTGATGACAAGAGGGCATTTGGTCTAGTGGTATGATTCTCGCTTTGGGTGCGAGAGGTCCCGAGTTCGATTCTCGGAATGCCCCTCGTTCTTTTTTATTACATATAATATAATTATATATTAGTATATTACATATTTAGTGGCCTTGTCTGTGAATAGGCCTACCCCATAATTTTGAAGTCTTTTTGTGATCTGCCCATATAAATATTAGCCTGCTCTAGAATGGTGACTGTCTGTCTGATTGACCCGAGTTTGGTCCACGGAATGCCTCTTAAATCTTTATTTTATTATATATGCAGTGCTCTTGGTCTATGAATAGGCCTCCCCATATTTTGTATTCTTACTTTTTGTGATCTACTTGGATAAATATTGTCCTGCTCTAGAATGGTTACTATCTGTCTGAATCCAAAGTCTACCCAGGATTGAGCAGGCCGGGTGGCACCAGAAATGTAAGTAAATACCTTTGGATGCCTATACTTCAAGGCAGAGTTAAGCAAGAGACTTTTCAAGCTTTGCTCAATAAAGCCAGTGCTAGGCTTGCTGGGTGGAAGGGTAGGGGTCTTACGTACAGGGAGAATCACTCCCACCAAGAGGAGGGCATTTGGTCTACTCTATATAAATGAATAGGTTGGTTTAATCACTAACCTGTAACAACCATATTAATATATTTTGTAATGAATAATTTTATGATTGATGACAAGAGGGCATAAGCAAGAGACGTTTCAAGCTTTGCTCAATAAAGCCATGCTAGGCTTGCTGGGTGGAAGGGTAGGGGTCTTACTTACAGGGAGAATCACTCCATCCAAATTGTTCTTGGCTCTATAGTCTATCCTGATCTACTCTATAAACATGGCCAGATTACCGGTGTGTAGGTAGTGATTTTTACAAGTTGTGATCCTGTGGAATGGTGGTTCTGAAAATAAAGACCCATTTAATTGCACTGGATGACCTGATGAGATCTGTAACCCCGAGGAGATGGGAGGTTTGGCTACCTGGTTCCACAAATATATGAACTTAGCGGCCAGCGGTTAAGGAAGCACAGTTGACTCCTTAGTTATGATCTTGACTGGCTATAGATTAGAATTATATGTGCTAATTATAGAATTGACCTTTTCAATATTTTTCACTACAAGAAGGGTCTGCACATCTGGAGAAATGTGCTTTGGTGTCCACAGAATTGTAACACTTAGCAGCGGTCTAAGGTGGCGACTTGTACGATGTCTTGACAAATGACAATCCAATTTTGGCCTGATCCTTGCTATTGCTGGGATTAATGGTCTATGTTGGGCAAGCATGTTTTGGGGTTTCTGGACTGTTTGTTTGAATCAGAACTGGCAGCTACTGCCCTACTTCAATACTTTTTACTGCTGCAACCCTATTCCTCTTTGCTGTGGTACTGGTTTCTGATGAGCCAGGCTGATGTGATAGTGTGATACTAATATTAGTTGGCTGCTCACTCTTAATGGTACTCATTCAATCTCATATCTGCCTACCATCTTTTACGTTGTCAGATAAGTGATTATCTGGCTAAATGCCATTTGTACAAAGTTTTTTGAAATTGAGGTTTTAAGGAGTTCAGTTTTTATACGGCAGCATGTGTTTATTGCAAGGACGTGAGAGACGTGCATACATGATTGTAGATGTGCATGCATGCTGCCTCAACTCCGTATCTCTGCATCATTGGTTAAGCTGAAACCTTTTTGAATGATTCTTTGGTTGTCTGTTATGTTCATTGGAATACTCTCTTCTCTGCCACTATTTCTGTGTGAACCTGTTTACAGGCTCTCTATGCTTCTCCTTGTCCTGCATTTGGATGCCTATTTTAGCAACGGCGTATCACGTCAGTTGTAAGCATTGTTTTTTGTCTTATGAAATTGCAATTATATGCAGGGAAATCCTTAAGTTACTGATTGAAATCCGGCAGGTTAGATCTTTTCCTGCTTCAGTTTCCTTTCTTCCATCCTTTGTATGCTGTAGAGTTTATTGAAACCTTGAATCTGATGATTTATTAACGTTTACCTCGAGGGTATAAATACACAAAAGAACTGAATAATCTGAACAATAAATAACATAAAGATATGAGCAATCTAAACAGATCCTGAAGCTAACAACTAGACAAGACTGACTAAGTCGTAACACACCCCTCAAGCTGGTGGTGCTGAGGGTGCAACACCTAGCTTGGACCGTAGAAGCAGGAACTGTGGAGCTGATAAAGCCTTAGTTAGAATGTTTGCGAGTTGGGAAGAGGACCGAACAAAAGTTGTTCGAATGGAACCATTTTGCAACTGAGCACGCACCGTATGACAGTCTATTTCTATGTATTTTGTGCGTTCATGATACACCGGATTAGAGGCTATATACAACGCAGATTGATTATCACAGTACAAAAGCATAGGACATGACTGTTGAATGCCAAGAGAAGACAATAATGAACGCAGCCAGATAAGTTCACATGTAACAGTAGCCATTGCCCTGTATTCTGCCTCTGCTGAAGATCGGGAAATGGTTACATGTTTCTTTGTTTTCCATGAAACTAGCGAGTTACCAAGCATGACAAAATAGCCTGATGTTGATCTACGGGTTGTAGGACAGGCAGCAAAATCCGAGTCACAATATGCACGAAGGCGCAAGTCACTAGAGGTAGAAAGAAGAATGCCAAGCGAAGGATTACCCTTGAGATACTTTAATACTCGCAGAGCAGCAAACCAGTGAGTCAATCGAGGGTTTGCATGAATTGAGCAAGAAGATGAACGTTGTAGCATAGGTCAGGGCGGGTGATGGTCAAGTATATTAGACGTCCGATCAATCTTCTGTACTGTGCCGGATTTTGGAGGAGGGCAGTTTTATCTTGCTGCAGATTATGTGCAGTGGGTAAAGGAAAGTCAGCAGGTTTGCATCCTAGCATGCCAGTTTCCTGAAGTACGTCGAGGGCATATATTTGCGCTGGCTCAGAATCAATCCAGCTGGTGTACGACATACCTCAATACCCAAGAAAAATCTTAAGGGACCCAAGTCCTTCATATGGAAGCAATGGTGTAAATAAGACTTGAATCGGTTGATTGTGGTGTCGTTGTTTCCCGCTATAATCAGATCATCTACTACACTAGCACATAAACATAAATTTCATTGTGATTATAACTGAACAGAGAGTAATCTGCATAAGATTGGTGAAAACCGTAAGATCTGAGTGCTGATGTTAACTTAGAGAACCAATTTCGAGGAGCCTGTCGGAGCCCGTAGAGTGATTTTCTGAGTAAACAAACTTGATTCTGTTGCGTAGAATACCCTGGGGGAGGTGTCATATATACCTCTTCGTGCAGATCCCCGTGCAAAAAAGCGTTGTGGACATCCATTTGATGCAAACTCCAGCCTTTGATCACTGCTACAGCTAGTAACATTTTACTGTAACCAGTTTTGCTACTAGGGCATAAGTTTCTGAGAAATCAACACCTTCTTGTTGACGATTTCCCAGTACAACCAATCGTGCCTTATATCTTTTCAACAGTTCCATCAGCTTTAAACTTAACCCGAAAAACCCATTTTGAACCAATTGGTTTTCGATGAGAGGTTTAGTAACAAGCTCTCAGGTTTTATTTTCTGTCAAAGCTCGCAATTCACATTTAATAGCCTGCTCCCACTGAGGATGTTTCATAGCCTCGCTGAAGGAAGAAGGTTCTGTCTCGGCATGAGCTGTCCTGATAGCATTAACAAACGAAGAAGACATACTATCATACCCTAAATAATTAGCAATAGGATACAACGTACCTGAGGGCGAGATAGAAGAGATGTTACACGCCGGGGTAGTGTATTGACGAGCAGATTGACATACATAATCCTGAAGGTGTGAGGGAGGTTTGGAACGGCGGGAAGTACGCCGAGGTTCTGTTGTGGGTATTGTGGTCGTGGTGATAGTATTTGTCGGAGAAGAAGACTCCGAAGATGGAGATGTAGTTGCAGCAGGGAGTTCCAGTGTTTGGTTTGATGGTGATGAATGTTCATTGGAGGGAAATGTCATAGGTGAAGGAAGGGAAGATGACGGTAATACGGAGGGTTGGTGGTCTAAGGATTCGTCATCATGTGTGTATGGATTAGGGTATAGCGGTTGACGTGTATCTGAAACAAAAGTTTTGAAAGGAAATTGATCTTCAAAAAATGTTGCATCACGAGATACGAATATTTGTTTGGTTTCAAGGTCTAGCATTTTCCAACCTTTTTGACAATATGGGTATCCCAAAAATATGCACTTTCGACTTCTAGAAGCAAACTTATCCTTATTACAAGGAACAAAAGGACAATAAGCCAAACACCCAATGACACGTAAATGAAGAATTGATGAAGGGACACCATACAATTTTTCATAAGGAGTTAAGTTTTGAGGATAGATGAAGGTGTTCGATTTATTACGTAACATGCAGAGAGAACACATTGCCCAATATAGTTTTGGAAGATTACCTTGAAAAAGAAGAGCACGGGCTACATTGAGTATGTGTCTTATTTCCGCTCAACCTTTCCGTTTTGTTGTGGTGTGTATGGACATGTTGTTTCATGTAAGATCCCATGTTTGGAAAGATAGGAACGTAACACATGGAACTCAGTACCATTGTCACTTCTAATTATTTTAATGGTTTTCCCAAATTGTGTTTTGACGAGAGTGCAAAAATTCTTGATTATGTGTTGAACATCACATTTAGATTTAATCAAATAAACCCAAGTAGAGCGTGAGAAATCATCAACAATAGTAACAAAATAAGATGCACCAGATGTAGAAAGCACACGATAAGGACCCATAAGTCTAAATGAACTAAATCAAAGATAGAATTTGTGGGAGAAGTACTAATGGAAAAAGATTGACGAGTTTGCTTAGCTCTAAAGCAAGTGTCACAAGGGTGACTGTTTTATTATCTGTGAAATTTGAATGACCGAGACGTAGATGATCAAGAATAGATTGATCGATGGTAGAGGAAAGGCCGAATGTGGGTTTATTAGTTTCGGACGATGTCATCCACCGCAGCCAATACACCCCATTTTCTGCTTCACCCGCTCCAATCACCATCCTCGAAGTGCGGGCCTGTAAAACACAAAGCTTCTTAGTTAGAATAAGAATAGCGTCCAAATCGATTGAGAGTTGGTTGATGGACAAGAGATGACAATGCAGCCAGGCATCCATTACACACGAGATAGGCGATATCCTGGAGCTAGAATCACAGAGCTTGCTTGGGTAGCTTGAACCCTCGTGTTGTTTGGTAATTTGATATTTGTAGCTTTGACATCAAAAAGATTAGATAATAGGGAAGCATCCCCTGTCATATGAAATGACGCTCCTGAGTCAAGGATCCAAGGTGTAGTGAGTTTACTGCGAGTGTGTCATGAGCTGCATTGGCGTGGTATGATTTGAATGAATCAAAGAGGTGTGACCATTGTTCATCGGTTAAGTTTCCTATTGCTTCACGGTCTGATGCTGTCAGATGTAAAGACGCTCCCACTGGTGGATGCATGATTTGTTGTTCCGTGAACAACCGCCGCATTGATGCCAGTAGTGAGTGGAGCACGACCGTTTTGACGGGTTTTGTGTTGGTGGTGCCCCGGTGGCCGGATTGGACACTCCTCGCCCGTTATTCCACCAGTCGGGGTAGCCGATTATTTTGAAACAAGCAGCAGAGTCGTGTCCGTGCTTAGAGCAGTGAACACAGTACAACTTACTCTTTTCGAGTTTCTGTGGATACTTCGGTGCAAAGGAGCGTGAAGCAGCAAAAGCGACTTCGTCAGTTCTACTATCTCTTGCGCGAACTATAGTTTTGAGACGCTCCTCCTGGACAACCATTGAGTAAACTTTGTTGATCTTTGGAAGGGGTTCCGTAGCAACGATGTTGAACCGTAGGGAGGAGAATAAGTCATCATCAAGGCCTATCAAAAACTGATGCACTTCTTCGACCTCTTGTTTCTTGGTTGTGTTCCCACATGTACAGTTGCAAGTACAAATGATTGTCTGAGTGGCATTGTATTCATCCCAAAGTTTCTTAAGCCTGCCAAAATAAGATGAGATGTTTTCACCATTTTGATGGCAATTGGCTATATCTGAACGGATCTGTAACAACCGAGGACCATTGCCGGTATTGTAACGATCCTTCAAATCATCCCAAAGAGTCTTTGCCGTGGTGAAAAACGCAAAAGTTTTTCGCAGATCAGATTCCATGGACGCTAAGGTCCATCCAATGAGCATGGAATTTACGCTTACCCAGTAAGCATGATCCGCCGAATCTGTTGCAGGTTCAGTTATCGCGCCAGTGATGAAGTCGAGTTTTCGTTTGGCTGAAAACGCATGCTTCATGGCGACAGACCATTCCAGGTAGTTTTTTGTCTGTGAGCAGGATTAGACAAATGGTGATGCCAGGATGATCAGATGGGTGGAGGTAGTAAGGAGACGCCGTGGTCAAGGCTGCAGGTGTAGCCATTACGGGACGAGAATGGAGTTTTGTGTTTAAGGATCGAGATTAGGCTGATACCATGTAGAGTTTATTGAAACCTTGAATCTGATGATTTATTAACGTTTACTTCAGAGGGTATAAATACACAAAAGAACTGAATAATCTGAACAATAAATAACAGAAAGATATGAGCAATCTAAACAAATCCTGAAGCTAACAACTAGATAAGACTGACTAAGTCGTAGTAACATATGCAACTAGTGTATTATCCGTGCCTTGCACATAATGTGTTTTAAAAATTATTTCATAATAAATATTATTACATTCTACAAATTATATTGTATTTTTTATTTTAACCTTAGTAAAAATACTATAACATCTTTTATAAGAATTTATATTTTGTATGATAATTTTATGTGGGTATCATAAAAATTTGTTAAATAGTTAAGTAAATCGAAACCAAAAACCCTATTCTCGATCATCATCGTTATTCCTCCTCGGCATGTCGTATCATGTACAACTTATATTTTAACCTCATTGTCTTGTTTATAGTGTAAATATGGTATATTCTTCAGGTTAATATAATAATGATTATATTCAAGAACCGAGTATGAAATATTTAAGATATGCTTAAACAGGTATAAAATTACTTAGTTTTCCGATTTTATTATCCATTTCTAGTTTTATCACCAAGATCGTTGCTGGATGCCTGAACTACTGTGAGAGGTAAGACCACATGATGATTCAATCAAGAGGGCATTTGGTCTAGTGGTATGATTCTCGCTTAGGGTGCGAGAGGTTCAGAGTTCAATTCTCGGAATTGCCCCCTAACTGAATTGCTTGAAGCATCGTTTTTTTTAGTTTAAGTTGTTTACAGTCTTTTACTCTTTTACTTTATATTATAAATCTAGCTTATGTTCAGAACGACCTTAGCTCAGTTGGTAGAGCGGAGGACTGTAATTGTCAGACAGATAATCCTTAGGTCGCTGGTTCGAATCCGGCAAGTCGGAATCTTTTTTTAAAAATTATTTTCAGTTCGTTTAAAGATTGTTAATATAACATATGGACGAAGAATATATTAATTTTATTATCTTCTATATCAGTATGTTTTTAACTTCTGCAAAGTTGCAGCACTACATTTTACATTTCAAGCGTAAAAATATGTATACAAAGATATGAGAGCGACGACTCATTCTTCTCAGAGACATGCGAATAGATCTGATAGACCAACAACGGGAGATGGCGGTAACAAATCGATTTTTAGGGTTTCTAAAGGAGGCGGCAGCTGGTCCATGGCTTCCTCTTTATCTCCACCTGCGGTTATAGAACTGAGATGTGTTAATCTTGTGCAGTGGTCGGTCTTCAGGTGATGCATGGGCTTACGGTCTCGGGGCTTGCGGTTCATGGCCGGTCTTCAGATAATCCACCGGTGATTTGTTTCGGTGAGGCGCTGGTACTTGCCAGGCTACAAAAAAACGAATGACACATGAAAATGGATAGAAGTGAAACAACATTGATGAAACAAGTCTGAAATTGCTACCAAAAACATGAGTTTCTTTTGAAACTCTTTGAACAAACTCGAACCTTCTGAAATTGCTACTGAATCACATGTGAACAAGAGTTTTCTTTAAAACTCTTTGACAAATCAAGGCTTGCTTCTGAAATTGTTGCTGAAAGCATGATATGGTTCACTCTCAAGGTTTTGCTTTTATCTGAACCCCAGTAGAAACCAAAAAATTCAGAAGCTAGATCGGAAAATGAAAATATTTTTAAGCAAAGAGCTTTTAACAAATTGAATCCAAATGCTAAAGTTTACGAAAGCCCTTAGACAATATCACAGTCTTGGTATTGTCCCTAAAATCAGAAAAATCTCAATCCAAATAACGAATAATCAACTTTTAAAAAATCGGGGTGTGGCTTTATTGTCACTTTCAAATCCACCCGTTAGCATAAAAGTAATTTTAGACCAAGAACCACATAAGGCGAATCATGAAAAACCTTCTCATATCAATGGAAAAAACTATGTTTTGAGAAAAGTTCGTTTATCTCCAAGGCTACAAGATAATCTAGAGGGATAATTTTTATCCTTTTTTTTATGTTTTTGTCTTTCATGTTTATTTTGAAATTTCTTCGGCTTCTCGTTGCTTGTGTGTTTTCTATTTTTCTTTTGTTTTTTTGTTTTTCTTGTTTTATTCTTGATTTTTTAGTTGTTTTCTTTTTAAACAGGTTTTGTTTTTCTGGTTGGCGGAACGCATGAGCTATCCGAGGTAGCGAGGCATCTATTGGAGATAATAAGTTCCTCATCGAAAGTTAGGGACATTCCGAGCCTAATATATAAGGTCGGTGACTACTCCTTCTATTGCCAATTGGTTTTAGGATGGAACCTCATCGAATTTTTGTGTTGGGCTTGAGCCTAATGCTCATGTGCACTCATATGCACACGACCTCTTCTATACGGTCCATTTGTATCGGGCTTTGACATGGTATCAGAGCTAGGTTAGCCTCTATTCGGCTCACGATCCTAACCCGTGGACAAGTGCAACTCGGTCCATATCCTCTAGTTGCACTTGCGGGGTATTGGAGATATAAGTTCCCACATGAAAAGTTGGGACATTTCGAGCCTAGTATATAAGGTCGGTGAGCTCCTCCTCCTATTGTCAATTGGTTTAAGGATAGAACCGCATCAGATTTATGTGTTGGGCTTGAGCCTAATGCACATGTGCGCTCGTATGCACACGACCCCTACTCTACGGTCCGTTTGTATCGGACTTTGACATGGTATTAGAGCCATGTTAACCTCTATTTGAAGACATTCCGAGCCTAGTATATAAGGTCGGTGTGCTACTCTCCTCCTATTGTCAATTTGTTTTTGGATGAAACCTCATCGGGTTTTTGTGTTGGGTTTGAGCCCAATGCGCACACCGCTCGTATGCACACGACCCATGCTCGACAATCCGTATGTATAGGACTTTGAAAGGGTATCAGAGCCAAGTTAGCCTCTATTCGGCTCGCAATCCAAACATGTGAGAAAGTGCAGCTCGGTCTATATCCTCTAGTTGCACTTATGGAGGCGTGTTGGAGATGAGAAGTTCCCACATCAAAAGTTGTGGACATTCCAAGCATAACGCATAAGGTCGGTGGGCTACTTCTCCTATTGTCAATTGCTTTTAGGATGGAACCTCATCGGGTTTATGTGTTGGGCTTGAGCCTAATGCACATGTGCGCTCGTATGCACACGACCTTTGCTCTATGGTCCTTATGTATCGGACTTTGACAACATCATCAAGTGGGGTGATTCGGAACCACATGGATGAATGGCTCGTGGGCTTGAGCTTGCTTCGGACAATGGGTATCGTTTTTGTTTGGGTTGAGATAGACTCGAAGCTTGTCTTGTACTTTATTTCTAAGGGTATCAATCCTAGTCACCCGCTTTCTAGCCTGGTAGTCCGCTGCCAAGGCTTCCGTACCTGGGACTGACTTATCATTTTCAGCCACACTTTTCAAGAAGGTAATCGAGTTGCGGATTCGGTTGCAAACTTTGCTTTCTCTCTTGATTTTGTGCTTCATCGTTCAAAGAGCCTCCATTATGTCGTCGTAATTTTTTTTAGATGACAATGACTCGCTTGTAAGTTTTCTTTTTATTATAATAAGCATTTTGCACGGTGAGGCTTTATATCTCACTTACCAAAAAAAAACCCAAAAAGCTATCTTCAAACTCACACTTTCCAAAATTGAATATTAAAGTATATTTAAAATTATTTGTGAATTTTTTTCGGCCATCTTAAATATTCATTTTGCACATAATTTTGACAATGTACTATTGTAATTCTCTCTCTATATATTATTTATACACGAGTTAATAATATTTATCGTACAAACAAAAAATTCACAACCAATTTTATCATACGATATATCATTATATCTAAAAAGTTAATTATTAGTGGGAGTTTACCAAAATTGAAATAATGAGACAATGATGCACTATATTTTAATTGAATACAAAATGTGTAGTTTAAATTAGTATGTGGCATTGAGTGTGCACTTTTTTTTAACTCTATTTTCTAGATTGCTTAACAAAGAAGAAATAATTACCAACTTGCACCTTGATAACGGCGTTAGAGCATTGCTGCTTGGTTGCCAGAAGTTGAGAAGGTTTGCTTTGTACCTTAGGGAGGGCGGCTTAACTGATCGTGGTCTCCACTCTCCGATACGTGGGAGAGTACAACAAAAATGTGACTTGAATGCTTTTGGATCATCTCGGAGAAACTGATCAAGAACCTATCGCTTTTTTAAGGGGTTGTCCAAACCTACAGAAGCTTGAAATGAGAGGTTGCCTCTTCCGCGGACGTGCTTTAGCTCAAGCTGCCTTACAATTAAGATCACTAAGGTACATGTGGGTTCAAGGTTACAATGCATCTCAAAGCGGTCATGAACTCCTCAACATTACCCGTGACCATTGGCGTATTGAGATCATTCGTGCAAGACAAGAGATTGTTGTTGTAGACGACTATGATCATTTACAATCTCATCCCGCTCACGTTCTTGCTTACTCCTCTCTCGCCGGGATGAGAAACGATTACCCCCAAGATGGCTCTATTATATCCTTGCGTGCTCCGCATCTCTAATAAAACTGTGTAAAATACTTTCCACGTTTTCCTCCACATATCAGCTCCATGCCAAGTATTTCATTAGGTTTGTCTACAACTCTTCTATATAGACCCTCAGTTCCATTTGATTTCGATTTTGGAGACTTGTTTTATAGGATTTTTGTTTAATAAAGGTTGTTTGGTTATGTTTGGATCTCTGACATGGATTTTCTTACGGTCTTTAACTCTTCCCACTGCAACCCGGGTTGTCGTCTTAGAGATGTTTATACATCTTGGTTTAGCATAAGCGATGTATAGGACAATTCTTTAATCAACCTTTCACTATTTTTTTAAATTTTGAACTAAAGGAATTTATCATACAAAAGTTCATTGATGAGGTCTCAGACCTACAACAAAATTGAACTCTAGAAAACACTATCGATAACAATATTCATAACCGAAGTTGTGTATGGAACATTGAGTATTGAAATCGGATAAAGTTGAATATGTAATGTTGAGTATTGAAATCGGGTAACTAATACTGGGTAACCGAAGTTGGTTTACCGAGATAAAGTTGAATATATAACGTTGGGTATGAAATCGGGTAACTAATATTGGATATTCGAAATTGGATAAGCGAAGTGAGGTTGATTACGTAAAGTTGAGTATTATATTTTTTTCTTTTTTTCTAGATTTATTAAAAAAACATCTTTAACTAAATTAATTATTATCATACTTCTTTTTTTTTAAAAAGATTATTTAAAAAGTATTCCTTTACGAATAAAAATTCGAAAAATTTTACGGGCTTACCAAATTCCTTCTCAATTACCGCATCTAAACCTACTAGTTACTACACAGATATCAGGCCCAATTACCGCATCTAAACCTACTAGTTATTAGTTACTACAGAGTACGGACGATAAGCGATTGGGAAAGGGAAGGAAGAGAGAAGCAACATACATGGAAGATAATGGCGGTTCTTTGAACATTCAGTCGCATGCTTGGTATGTCCGACTTTTTCTTATCTCTCTGCTTGTGTTTACACTTGTGTTAAATGTTTTGCTTGTTTGCTGATGTAAGTATGATTGTATACCTAAGAAACTAGGTAGAAAATGTCGAATCGTTTTTTGTAAGGTCCAAATTGACACTTTGTGTCCAATTCGTAGCAATGTAACAATTATTCTCCTGCATTGACGAAGTCCGAAGTGACTGCGTCGTGCTAGGATTAAACCCTAATTTTCTATTTCGGGATTTTTAAAAATAATTTTGACCCATCTACCTGTGGAAATTCAGATGTATTTAATAATACAAGTAACTTTTCTTGTGGTGGTTTGTAATGAGTCTCACGATCGCGTGATTCAGCGTTATCCAATCAAAAACAATTTCTTAATTGCATTTGATTTGGTTTGGTCTGAGACTGAGTTGTTCTTTTTTGTTACTTCTTTTTCTTTGAAATAAGATCATGATTAAGTAAGGTGCTTGCAATTTATAAATATAATTAAGGCAAGGAGAAAATATGAAATTCAATTTAGCATGATACACATAACTTCCAATTGTATAATGTCTTAGATGGAATTTCTCAATGTGTTTTTTGCTGCAGTTTGTATTTATGATGGACTAATAAGATGGATTTCTCATGAACTGATTCTTCATGGTATAACTTCCACCAGAATCGTTTTGTTATATGAATTTTCATCATAGTGTAAGTTAGGTTGACATAAATTGAAAAGAATGAATGAGCCAGAATGTAGTCTGTAAATAGACTGTGGGTGGTAAATGATTCTTCAGGTAAGCTCTTCTATAGTTCTATTGTTGGCCCTAGTTCTACAGACGCCTCTCTGACCCTGAAGTATCCATTGAGCTTATATGGAATAAGATATGAAGAGGGCATTTGGTCTAGTGGTATGATTCTCGCTTTGGTGGCGAGAGGTCCAGAGTTCGATTCTCGGAATGCCCCTCTATTGGCTGATATATATATGTATATGTATATGTATATATATATATATATATATATATATATATATATATACATATATATATATAATATTGTTTGGGAATGTTGATTTATGATTTTGCATCCACATTCCACAATATTTTGAAGTCTTAGTTTTCTACTATGTAACTATGTTACCAAAAATTTTATTTGTTCGGTTACAAGCTTCTTATAGTTTTTCGATGAATGCTAGATGAGAACATATTGGGTTAATTTGTTATTCTAGAAGAACGGTCCATCTAGACAGTATATTTTTGAAAAGAATAATCTGATGAGAAGTATTACCTAAATCTTATTTGCAAGTTATCTAGTATAAATACTGGAACTAGCCCTACATATAAGGGATCCAGAAAGTATCACTTGTATTGGGCACCTGCCTGAAGACCTTTAGGTGTTCTGTCCCCTGGTCTTGTGAGTAAGCTCCAGGAATTGATTCCTTGTCTGGTTCATCTCGGGTGTATTCTGTTCCTAGTGTGCTTGTGACAGGATTGTGAGTGTCCTGATTTATGCTCTATCATAGAGATCACTGACACCACGTTTGAGCATTCTTCGTTCATCTGGAGGGTTCGGTAACATTTGGTTATCCTGAGAGTTCCCTTTCACTGAATGCTTGCACCCACATCTGAACTTACAATTACTAGTTCCACTGACAAAGCTGTCCAATAATTATGAACTCCAGTTGAGAATTCTTATTCTCCCCTCCTTTCAGTTCTGATCTAGTTCGAGTTTCAGTAAACAGAGCATGTTTCATTAAATGCTTCTTCTCCCTTCATAATTCTCTTTCACTAAATGCTTTCACCCACATTTGAGCATACAATTACCAATTCCACTGACAAAGCTGCCCAACAATTATGAACTCCAGTTGAGAATGCTTATTCTCCCATCCTTTCAGGTCTGATCTAGTTCGGGTCTCAGTAAACTGAGCATGTTTCACAGTAATAAAATCCCTTAATCCTTGCCCAATAATATAAAACAAGAAAAGGAAATTATGCCGAATACTTACATTTATCAATATGCACTAATTGATTTTCTTTTTGTGCATCAACGACCTTAGCTCAGTCGGTAGAGTGGCTGACTGTAATTTGTGTAAAGTGCTGAAGAGAAATGATAAAGTAACATCAGTAGGGCATTTGGTCTAGTGTATGATTCTCGCTTTGGGTGCGAGAGGTCCCGAGTTCGATTCTCGGAATGCCCCTCAATCCATTTTTTTTTACTGTTAATCCGAGTTACTTGTAGTTAAGCAAGTGTTTGCACAATAAGGTTTTAACTAAATCCATATTGGCATAATGTAGATCAATGACTTTTTAGGTGTGCAAGCTCCTCTGTTTGATGCTTACAAAGCCCAGAAGAATCAATCTTGTGCATTTTCTGTTACGAATGAGACAGCCCTGACAATTGAGATGGAAACCAAACTTCTCTGAGTTCGTAGAGTTCACAAATATGTTACAGTCTCTTGCTCAAATCTGCAGGTCAGATTTATTTCTCTCTATATAAAATCTGATTGTTGCCATCTTTTCCCACGTATATAAGTTTAATCTATTTTTTCTGTGTGTACGAGAGCATCCAACTAGAAAATTATATTCCTTGAATCCAGACTAGGTACATCCTTAAGTCACTGGTTCCAACTCATCAAATTGGATAAGTCACTGGTTCCAACTCAGCAAGTTGGATCAATGTTTGATCTGCAATGTCTCACTAACAAAGCTGTCTGATTATGATGAACTTCAGTTGGGTCTGCTTAATCTCCCCTCCTTTCAGTTTTGATCTAGTTTGGATCTCAATAATCAGAGCATGTTTCACTATCATAAACTTCCTTACGCAATGATTAAAGCAAAAAAAAAGGGATACATACCAAACACTTATATTTATCAAAATGCACTAATTGATTTTTGCTTTTGTGCAGAAACGAAGCTTAGCTCAGCTGGTAGAGGTTTAGACCAGAGGACTAACTGGTGGAAAGTCCTGAAGAGAAATGATTAAGTAACATCAGTAGGGCATTTGTCTAGTGTATGATTCTCGCTTTGGGTGCGAGAGTCCCGAGTTCGATTCTCGGAATGCCCCTTGGTCCATTTTATTTTTTTTTACTTTATCTGAGTTGCATGTATTTGAGAAAGTGTTTCTGCAATTCAATTTTTAACCAGACCATACCAACATAATATTGATCCGTGGATTTTTAGGAGCGAGGTCCTCTGTTTAATGCTATGAAAGTTTCTTAGGATATTAAGAATCAATCTTTTGCATTTCATGTTACAAATGAGAAAGCCCCAATAATTGAGGTAGAAACCGACCTCTCAGCTTGTCGAATTCACAATTATGTCTTAGTCGCTATCTTTCCAGATGGTATGAGAGCATCCACCCAGAGAAGTATATATACTCCATGAATCCAAATTATCCTCAACTTGCTGGTCCAACTCAGCTAGTTGGATCAATGTTTGCTCTTCAATGCCTTCTCTTCTCTAACTTGATCAGTATTTTTTCATCTGTTATTTGATTCGCAAAATCTTGTCATATTTAACATCTATAACCACCTTTTTTAATAGTTACTGTTTATTTTGACGTCTCTGTCCTTAAAAGATTTTTATTATATTTCTTAGGGTGCTTAGGATCTCATAAGCGTGCGTGCAAAATTTGAGTTGATGGAGCGGAGGACTATTTGATTTTTGCTTTGGTGCAGCAACTAACCTTAGTTCAGTTGATAGAGTAGAGGACTATTTGATTTCTGCTTTGGTGCAGCAACCAACCTTAGTTCAGTTCATTGAGCGGAGGACTAGTTGGTTGAAAGTCCTGCAGAGAAATGATAATTTAACATCAGTAGGGCATTTGGTCTAGTGGTATGATTCTCGCTTTGGGTGCGAGAGGTCCCGAGTTCGATTCTCGGAATGCCCTTGATCCATTATTTTTTACTTTCATCTGAGTTGCCTGTATCTGAGCAAGTGTTTGCACAATTCAATTTTTAACCAAACTATATGGACATAATATTGATCAATGGATTTTTAGGAGCGAGGTCCTCTGTTTAATGCTTTGAAGGTTACATAAGAATCAATTTTGTGCATTTTATGTTACAAATGAGTAAGCCCCAACTATTGAGGTAGAAATTGACCTATCAGCTTGTAGAATTCACAAATATGTTTGTCTCTGGCTCTAATCTGCAGGTCAGATTTATTTCTCCCTCTATAGAATATGACTGTTGCTACTTTTTCTGTACATATAAAATTTGATCTATCTTCCAAAGCGTACGAGTGTCCACCATTCAAACAGAGAAGTATAGTCCATGAATCCAAACTAGGTACATCCTCAACTCACTGGTTCCATCTCAGCAAGTCGGATCAGTGTTTGCTCTTCAATGTCTCTTCTTCTCTAACTCGATCAGTATTTATTTGCCTTTAATTTGATTTTAAAAGTCATGTCTAAAATCTATATGTTTGAGTACATATAGATTTTAGACATGACTTTTAAGGCAAGTTGTTTCGGTAATCTTAGTTGCTTCCGCAAAGCATATTGCAGTTTGAGGACGATCCTTCCATGAAGACGGCATTTAGTGTATGATTCTCATTTGAGGTGCGATAGTCCCCTAGTGCAATTCTCGGAATGCCCCTGTAAGGATACTTGGTTGAAACTTCTTTCAGCCGTTGTCAGGCTCTTTTAGTTATCATAATAATTTCCCTCGTGAATAAATGGACTATGACTCGGTCACTAAATTAATTGTGGTTTGTAAGTGAAACTCTAGACGAGCTCTTTTTGTACTGGGTCCTTGCTCTGCAGATGCTTCTTTGGCCTTGATTTATCTCATGAGATATCTCGTATATTCATGTTCTCAACTAGTCTGCAGCAACCGACCTTAGCTCAGTTGGTAGAGTGGAGGACTGTGTTAGTACAAATTCCTGCAGAAAAATCCTCAGGCCGCTGGTTCAAATCTGGCAGGTCAGATTGTATTTTTCCTTCTCCTGTGAGTATTATATGCTTTATATATTTCATTATTTAATCTTATGTTGTCTATAACCCAATAATTTCTCACGTGAACTTCAAGTGCTCTAAATTGTCTTTTTAATCTTTATCGTATCTATATCACTGACGTCATACACTTGATCTTAATCTGAAGCAACATTTGTTATAAGTGTCATTGTACTGTGTATATGAGGTTGTGACTTATACTCTGGGTACAAGAGGTTGTGACCAAATACAGCTTTGATATATATGAACAGTCTTATGTTCTTGATATTTTGATCTTTGTGATCGCTGGCTTACTTTGAATAAGTCTGTTCAATCATTAACTTGTAAGTTTTTTACAAACATATTATGGATCCAGTAGATTGAATTTTACAAGAGGGCATTTGGTCTAGTGGTACGATTCTCGCTTCGGGTGCGAGAGGTCCCGAGTTCGATTCTCGGAATGCCCCGTTATGAAACAATTTTTTTTTTTCAGTGATATTATTATTATTATTTTTTTGCCTAAACACTACTTTTCTTATCTTGCTGCACCAACATTGGCTTGCTATTTATAGATCAATGATGTACTTATTGGCTCAATCACCGAATATCTGACTAATTTGAGCATAGGAATATTTAAAAAGCATCATCAAAAGGGCTTTTGGGTTGCTAAATATTTAGCCAAGATTTGTAGGATTTTGCATTCCATTCGATCACTAGATGTAATTATTTTGCGAACACAATACCTTGAAACAAGCTTTGTCGATCATGTATCCTTGTAGGTGATTTTTGAGTTTGCCTTTGCTTATAGATTTGATTGGCATTTGCAGCCACAAGCTTAGTACATCATGGACCTTGTCGCGGTAGAGTGGCGTCCCATACTCCCATAGTGTGTCAATGTGTCCTATGTGGCAAGTCAGCTATCAGAATCTGGTTGTCGCATCTTTTTCTATATATATCAACCAAAAGGATTTTTACAGCATAAAGTATACCAAAAATATCGTTCATCACTGTCGCAAAATGCAGCTACATTACATATACTGTTGATCAGTATTTATGAGTTGGTATACTTCTTTTTGTGCACATTTATAGCACCATTTACTGATGGACTTCAATTTTATCTTAATATATCGGCCTTTGGCAGATTCTAAACTTTATTTACGTTGCTGCTTGCTAGACGTCTCATATTTAAAATCTTTTCAGATGCACAAGATGGCATGATCCATCTTTTTCTTTATTTCTTGTTGAATACACATTTTTCGATATCTGAGGACATTCTTCTAATCTTCTGTATAGTAACTCCAGTGTATGCAAATATGCAATTCTGTATTATTTCTATCCAGTAGCTAGCTGTTTGAGGGTGACTGCTTGTCATTTTTCAGTAGCTTGCAGCGAGATTATTGATAAATACTGTGTTGATAGTGACTTTGTTAACTCACAGATGACTTTTTTGCTGAAGCAAGCTCAGCTTATGAAGAATTGCGTTGCATCGGGTGAGAAAGTTAGCTTCTCTAAGAGCTTACAAAAAATGTCTAAATGGCCTTATGATGTAGTTGTAGGCTCTCTCATGTATGCTACACCTTGTACTCGTCCTGATTTTGATTTTGGCATCAACCTACTCAGTAGGTACATGTCTAATATTGAACCACTACATTGGGATGTCTATGAAATACATGATTAGATTTATAAATGCTACTAAAGAAAGTGCTTGATGTAGAAAGAGATTGACTCGTGAAATAATTTGATTGGTTATGTTGATTCAGATTATGCAAGCATAAAAGACAACATGTAATCTACCACCACTTTGTATTTTATTTGGGAAGGAAATTTTAGTTCCAAGAAATGTCAACAACAATCCGTGTCTTGTATACAACAATGTGCATTGTATCTATATACAAAGATCTCATCTATCGTATACGAGAGAACCAAACATATTGATACTAGGTTCCATTGCACCAAGAAGAATGTGAGACATAAATTGATACAAGGTTAGAAGATCAAAGAATGAATCCTTTTGATATTGGCACTAAGATGGTCATTGTTGACAAATTTGCTTATTATATTGATTGTCTGTGTATCTATGATGTACACTGAGATATGAGTCACATTGATTGGTGAAGGACCGGAGAAAACCACAATTCACTACTAGTAGTTGATCGACGAGCTCCTAGTTTAGGAGGGCGTATTATTATGTGATAATAATCTACGGATTGGACTTTGATTACATATCTACTCTATAACTACTAGGGTCTTGCTATATTCATATGCATGCTCATAACCTATTTATGATATGGTTATGATAAATGGTGATATAAGACTTGTTGGATCATGTTACAGGGACTCTTAACATACTTGTGTCCGACATAATTTATAACTTTTTTCTCCTATCTTATATATATCATATATGATCTTATATATATAATGTGATTATACTATAGTTAACTCTTGTGGTTATTTGTGTGATCATTATATCATTTTTTTTTTTGGTTTATATTGACAATTATGTTAATTGCCGGATATATGAGTCTGCTTGGGATCACCTCGTCTCAGTAACCCAGAAGGAGAGCCAACCCATGGAGATCACGTGAGACCCGAAGTTGTTTTCCTTGACCTAGATATATATGGTCACTACAGAGTTGAAAGCAACATCGAATAAACAATGTTTACACTCCTCAAACCCTAAGAGACCGACGATAGAAGATAATCCTAGAGAGAAAGAGAGTAGGGTCTTTTGTGATCTTTGTCGAAGGCGGATTATGAGCAACTACTTCACTAGAAGCTTTATTCTTGCTTTTGAGCATCCTTTACCTTTTACTTCCTCTATGCTTATGATGCTTCTTTTTGGTTTTAAGACAAAACTGCTTTAAGGTTGGTACTTTGGTGTTTGTGTAACTTTTGTCTCATCGACCTCTCTACCAACTGGATTGAGTTGAATTGCTCCTCTTGAAATCCCTACGTAGGTGTATACCGAGTTGCATCACCAAATTCTTTGGTCTTTAAGATTTGTCTCTATGTTTAAAATAAGATCATTCTAAATCTCTCTTCTTCTTTTTTTTTTCCAAAAACTTCTTATTATTAGACAACATTATGTTTGATGCGCCGGAGACCACTAACTCTCCTTCCCGTAAAAAACAAAGACCACTATGCATTATGCAATCAACTTTTCTATCGACAAATTTGTTCAAACATTCATTTGTACATCATGTATTCCGCGGCTTCAAAGACCAACTTAAACAACTAGACTTATGAAGTTTTAAACTTTCTACTTCAAGGCATATTTTCATTTCTATATTATTTTAAGCCTTAGAAATATTTTGGTTCACGGTTAAATTTATTTACGGTTCACTTGGACCCCCACTAAACTGGCTTCAAGATCAACCCTAGTTATGAAAAGTGGTTGATGCACCCTGAAATTTTGAGATGTAAAATGAGAATAATATATTGAGATATTAATGAAGAAAACTAGAAATAGAAAAATAAAGATGAGGAGATCCGTTTACAATTTTTTTTAATCCATAACGAAACAATTAACACATTACGCCCAACCCGTATAAAGACAACCCATTTTTTTTGGTGGTATAAAGACAACACAATGGCCACCAAACAAAATTATTTTGGAACCCACCATATACACTGAATAAATAAAGTACTTAGTATTTTAATACGAGTGATGTTAATCGGGCGGACAAAATATACTAACGGCACGGGGCGGTTGTGCATTCCAACTGCGCCAGGGCAAAAATAAAGCGTAGTCAGAATCCGCCCCAGGGTGAGGCACATGCAGATTACACATGCGCCAGTTTTTTGTTTGTTTTTTTCGAAAAAAAAAATATCCGCATCCGCCCCAGGCTGGTGCGCAAGCGATTCCGCATCTGTAGTACAATTGGTAATTTTAGGCTGGTGTGCAAGCGGATTTCGCATCCGTAGTGCAATTGATAATTTTTGTCCGCCCGAATAGTAACCATGTTTTAATACGTAGGAAAAAATTGTAATGCGACGAGCTAAGTAAAAACAGGAAAGGGTACAATATATGTGTATTACTATTATATTGTACATATATACACCAATATATATATATATATTATATATATATATATATATATATATATATATATAATTAAACAATATTTTATAAAATATAAATTTTTTACTTTCTTAAAAATAGAGTAATGTTATTCAAGTGGCCAAAAATCGTAAAGGGTACGGTCGAAATCGGGTTGCGCATGCGCAAAGCTCAAGGTGCGCCCAAGCCCTATTTAGGGTTAGCACATGCACACGCCCAATTCAGGGCATGCGCTATGCGCTTGGTCCTGGGCGCGCCCGATATTTTTTTATTTTTATTTTTTTGAAAAAAAACTGACGCATCCGCATGCGCCTCAACCTTGTGCTCTGGTGCGCTAGCGGCTCCGCATACACTTCAACCCTAGGGCGCATGCGAAGTCCGCATTGTCGTGCAGATGGTAAAAAAGTGGCCGCGCGAATAGTAATCTCGTAAAAATATACATCTTGCACATTACTTATTCTTGATAGTGCATTATTTTAATATATATATATATAATACGTTATACGTTTATTTTAATAATATTTATGGGACGCATTTTTTTTCCACATCCAATCTTATATTTCATACGATGAATCGTTATATACATCAAAGTTAATTATTATTGGGAGCTTACAAAAATTTCAATTATATCATAGGTAAAAGTTTTGGGGGCCTGTTTGATATTGTATTCTTGGGAATTCATTAAAAAAAATTTCTACATGATTGTTGAAGATAGAATTTTTTGAGCTGTTTGGTATGAGATAGAGGTATAAGATTGTATTTTTCATTTAAATTCTTTTTACAATATAATCTCCAAAAAACAATCTTGAAAAATAAAGATTTGTAGGAGATTGTCTACTTTCATGTCTTTCATACCCTAACAATCTATCTCAATAAACTTATACCAAACACCTAAAAACAACAAAATTTATCAATCCCTAATAATCTCCATCTACAAGAATCCCGATAATTCCAACAATATCCATTTCCCAAGAATCTAAAATTTTTTTCCAAAAATTACAATGATACCTTGATAAAAATAATATATTTGATGAACCTATAGTTGAGAAGAGCCCACCTGAAATTGGCCCAAATAATTTAGGGCCAAATTGAAGTTAGGCCTAATTTCCGCATCTAAACCTACTACAGAGTACGGACAATTGGCGTTTAGGAAAGTGAAGGAAGAGGGGAACACCATTCGTGGAAGATAATGGCGTTTCTTTGGATATCCAGTTGCATGCTTGGTATGTCCGACTCTATCCTATCTTTCTGCTTAGGTTTACAATTATGATGAATGTTTTTTTTTCTTTTTTCTTCTGATGCAAGTATGGTGGTAAATCTATGAAACTAGGTAGAAATTGCCGAATCCGTTTTGTAGGCCCAAATTGACTCTTTGTGTGACCAATTCGTAGCAATTAGACCATTGTTCTCGTGCACTGACGAAGTCCGAAGTGACTGCATCGTGCTAGGATGAAGCCCTATTTTTCTATTTTGGCATAGTTGAATAATTTTGACGCATCTGCCTGTGGAATCTTCAGACGTATTTACATGTAACTTTTCTTGTGGTGGTTTTGTAATGAGTCTAATAATCGCTTGATTCAGCGTGATTCGATCAAGAACAATTTCTGAAGTGTATTTGGTTTGGTCTGAGACTGAGTTGTTGTTCTTCTTGTAACTTCTTTTCTTTGAAATAAGTACGGTGCTTGCACATAATTTCCAATTGTATAGTGACTAAGATGGAATTTCTCACCATGGTTTTTTTTTGCTGCAATTTGTATTAATTGATGGACTAGTAAGATGAATTTCTCATGAACAGATTCTTCATGGTATAACTTCCACGGTTCCACCACAATTGTTTTGTCATATGAAGTTTCATTATTGTGTATTGACATAAATTGACAAGAATGAATGAGCCAGAACATAGTTTGTAAAATAGACCATGGGGGGTAAATGATTCTTGAGATAAGCTCTTCTGTAGTTTTATTTGTCGGCCCTAGTTCTACAGATGATTCTCCAACCCTGAAGTATCCATTTGAGCGATATGATCAAGGATATGGAGAGGGCATTTTGTCTAGTGGTATGATTCTCGCTTTGGGTGCGAGAGGTCCGAGTTCGATTCTCGGAATGCCTCTCAATTGTTATTATATATATTTTATTTTGAAATGTTGATTTATGATTTTGCCTCCATATTCCACAATATTTGAAGTCTTAATTTTTTATATTGTTCGACCAAATATTGGCTTACTCTAGAATGATGAATGACTAGTTTCCATCATTGTCCTGTCGTTACTTACTCTCTTTTGATTATATGATCTCTGTGATTCATTATCAACTTACTATGTTAACAAAAAGTGTTTTTGTTCGGTTAAAAGCTTCTCAAAGTTTTTCGACGTAGTGCCACTTGCTAGAGTGTTAGGACACAAAATATGCTAGATGAGAATATCTGATGTGAAGTTTAAGCTTACATGAGGATCGTCTTATTTGCAAGCTATCTAGTGTATGGGATCTAGCCCTACATTTTAGGGATTTAGAAATTATCAGTTTTATTGGGCATTTGCCTGAGGAATCTTTATGTGTTTGGCCCCCTGGTCTTGTGAGTAAGCTCCAGGAATTGATTCCTTGTCTCTGGTTCATCTCTAGTGTGTTCTGTTCCTAGTGTGTTTGTGAGAGGATTGTGATGTCCTGATTTATTCTCTATAATAGATATCAATGACACCACGTGAACCTTCTTCGTCCATCTGGAGAGTTAGCCAAAGCTCTAACATTCAGTTATCCTCAGAATTCTCTTTCACTAAATGCTTACCAGTTGCACCCAAATTTGAACTTACAATTACCAATTCCACTGAAAAATCTGTGCAATAATTATGAACTCCAGGTTAGAATGCTTATTTCGTCCCCTTCCAGTTCTGATCTAGTTCGGATCTCTGTAATCGAGCATGTTTCACAATAATAAATTCCTTAATCCTTACACAATGATATAAAACAAGACAGGGATTTATACCTAATGCTTACATTTATCAATATGCACTAACTGATTTTCTTTTTGTGCAGCAAACGACCTTAGCTCAGTCGGTATAGCGGATAACTGTGGTTTGTGGAAAGTCCTGCAGAGAAAGGGAAAATTAACATCAGTAGGGCGTATCATCCAAGTTACTTGTAATTGAACAAGTGTTTGCATGATACAGTTTTCAACCAAGTCCATATTGACATAATTTAGATCAATGTATTTTCAGTTGTGCAAGCACCTCTGTTTGGTGCTTACAAAGCCCTAGAAGAATCAATCTTGTGCATTTTATGTACGAATGAGACACCCTTGCAAATTGAGATAGAAACCAACCTTCTCTCAGTTTGTAGAGTTCACTAATATGTTTTAGTCTCTTGCTCAAATCTGAAGGTCTGATTTACTTCTCTCGATATAGAATCTGATTGTTGCCATCTTTTCCCACATATATAAATTTGATCTATTTTTGCAGAGTGTATGAGAGCATCCAACTATAGTCCATGAATCCAGACTAGGTACATCCTCAAGTCACTGGTTCCAACTCAGTAAGTTGGATCAATGTTTGATCTGCAATGTCCCCGCAAACAAAGCTGTCCGTTACTTATGAACTTCAGTTAGGTCTGCTTAATGTCCCCTCCTTTCAGTTTTTGATCTAGTCCGGATCTCATTAATTAGAGCATGTTTCACAAATTGATTTTTGCTTTTGTGCAGCAACCCACCTTTAGCTCAGTTGGTAGAGCAGATGACTATTTGGTGGTGGAAAGTCCTGCAGAGAAATGATAAAGTAACATCAGTAGGGCATTTGGTCTAGTGGTATGATTCTCGCTTTGGGTGCGAGAGGTCCCGAGTTCGATTCTCGGAATGCCCCTTGATCTATCATTTTTTTACATTTATCCAAGTTACTTGTAATTAAACATGTGTTTGCTTAATACAGTTTTTAACCAAGTCCATATTGACATAATATCAATAGATTTTTTAGGAGGAGGTCCTCTGTTTAATGCTTTGAAAGTTCCATAGGAAACTAAGAATCAATCTTTTGCATTTTATATACAAATGAGAAAGGCCCAATATTTGATATATAAACCGACCTCTCAGCTTGTAGGCATTCACACATATGTTTGTCTCTATCTCTCCAGATCTGTTGAGAGCATCCAACCAGAGAAGTATAGTCCATGACCCACTAGGTACATACTCAACTCGCTGGTCCAACTCAGCTAGTCAGATCAATGTCTGGCCTTTAATGTCTCTTCTTCTCTAACTCGATCAGTATTTATTTGTCTAAATATGATTTGCAAATCATTCATGTCTAACATCTAGACCACCTTTATATGATTTGTACTGTCTATTTTGACGTCCGTCCTTACAAGATTTTATTATTTTTTTAAGGTGCTAAATATCTCATAAGCGTGTGTGCCACAACTGTGCAGACCTTATGCATGTCAAGGTAAGATCCATTTTTTCTCTTCGTACTTGAATACCCGATTCTATGTTTGAGTACATGCTATATATGTCCAATAAGTCAATAACTCTAAGATCATCATTATGTACAACTGTTTTAAGTCAAAATCCCTTGGTGTATTTTAGTTGCTTCTGCAAGCATATTGCAGTTTGAGGACGATTCTTCCGTGAAGTGGGCATTTGGTCTACACGTGGTATGATTCTCATTTAAGGTGCGATAGGTCCGAGTGCAATTCTTGGAATGCCCCTGTACAGGTACCCAGTCACTAAATAAATTGTGGTTGGTAAATGAATCTCTGGACGAGCTCTTTTGTTCTGGGTCCTTGGTGTGCAGATGCTTCTTTGGCCTTGATTCATTTATTGAGATGTCGTATATAAGTATATTCATGTGTACTAAATGCTTTTCAATTTTGTCTGCAGCAACCGACCTTAGCTCAGTTGGTAGAGCGGAGGACTGTAGTTGGTACAAATTCCTGCAGAAAAATCCTTAGGTCGCTGGTTCGAATCCGGCAGGTCGGATTGTATTTTTTCCTTCTCCTATGAGTATTATATGTTTTTATATATTTCATTATTTAATCTTATGTTGTCTACGTGAACTTCGAATGCTCTGAATTGTCTTTTTAATCTTTGTTGTATCTACATTACCGACGTTGTGTTATTTGGTGGATGACGGAAAGATTTCACATCCCTCTTGATCTTACTCTGAAGCAACATTTGAATTAAGTGTCCTGATACTCAGGGTATATGAGGTAAGGTTGTGACTTATACTCTGGTACAAGAGGTTTTGACCAATATACCTTTGATATACATAAGCAGTCTTATGTTCTTGATATTTTGATCTTTGTGATCCTTGGTCAATCATTGACCTGTAAGTCTGTTACAATTATATTATGGATCCAGTAGATTAAATGTTGATGGAAGAGGGCATTTGGTCTAGTGGTATGATTCTCGCTTTGGGTGCGAGAGGTCCGAGTTCGATTCTCGGAATGCCCCGTAATGAAACTAAATTCCATTTTGTCAATGTTAATTATTCGATTTTTATCTAAACACTAATTTTCTTGATCTTGCTGTACCAACATTGGCTTGCTATATATAGATTAATGATGTACCTATTGCCTCAATCACTGAACATTTTTATATCACTTATTTGAGCATAGGATATTAGGAATATTTAAAAACAGCATCAAAAGGGCTTTTGGTCTAGGGTATCATTCTCGCTCAAGAATTCTTCACATTAGCCACAAATTTTTGTAGGATTGTTGAAAATGCATTCTGTTCATGAGATATAGTTTTTGAGCACAATGCCTTGAAACAAGCTTTGTTGTTCATGTATCCTTGTAAGGGATTTTTGAGTTTGCCTCTGCTTATAGATTTTATTGGCATTTGCAGCTACAAGCTTAGTACATTATGGACCTTGTTGCGGTAGAGTGTAGTCCCATAGTGTGTGGCCAATGTGGTAGGTCAGCTATCAGGATCTGGCTGTTGCATCTTTTCTATGTATATCAACCGAACGGTTTATTACAGCTTAAAGTATACCAACAATATCGTTCATCACTGTTGTAAATGCAGCTACATTACATGATTGTTGATCAGTATTCATATTTATGAGTATGTATACTTCTTTTTGCGCAGGCTTCAGTTTTATCTTGATGTATCAGCCTTTGACAATTTCTAATCTTTATATACGTTGCTACTTGCTAGAGGTCTCATTTTCAATCTTTTCAGATGCACAAAATGGTGCCAATCCATCTTTTTTTTGTTTATTTTTCTAAGTTGAATGCACGTTTTCCATATTTGAGGACATTCTTCTGTATAGTAACTCTACAGGGTATGCAATTCTGCATTATTTCTATCCAGTAGCTAGCGGTTTGAGAGTGACTGCCTTGTCATTTTTCAATAGCTCTTGCAGCAACATTATTGACAAATACTGTGAGGATAATGACTTTGTTAGGAGGTATTTGGTCTAAGTGGTATGATTCTCGCTTTTGGGTGTGAGAGGTCCGAGTTCAGTTCTCGGAATGCCCCCTATCATTGATGGCATATTTGGTTTTGATGTCTCTCTTATAAGAATGTTGTAACATTGGTTCTAAAGATGTTTTAGGACGTTTAGGATTAGTTTTTCATACATGGTTATGTGTTAAGATGATTTAGTTTTTCATACATGGTTATGTGTTAAGATGTTTTTAGCACGGATCCTACTTTTGCCTTGTTTACTCGACAAACGACTTGTTTGCTGAAGCAAGTTAGGTTATGAAGAATTGAGTCGGATTTGTGAGAAAGTTGGCTTCTCTAAGAGCACTTCTTCTCACGAGATGCTGGTTTGAGTTTTGATGAGTCTCCTGGTATATGCTATGCAATGAACTCCTCTTTCTCGTTCAATGCGTGTTGCTCTTGAAATTTGTTCCAACTTCCAACAACATTTGGAAGTTTGGTTGAGTTCACTCAGGTTGAGATTCCTGATGAATTGCCTTGTTTGACAGTAGCTGAATGTTGGGTTGATGGTAACCGGGATCAGCCATTGCTTGACAATTTTATCACCTGGGAGATCAGGCAGTTATTACGTGGGTTGATGGGAATTCTTCTTCGAAAAGTCTGGAAAAATATTTGGTGAACTCCACTGGCTCAACTCATACGTTGATATCATTAGTGATATATGTATGTTGCCTTGAGGAAACTGGTATGCATGGCATTCTCAAGTGGCTTGAATCATGCTAATACGGTGTCTCGCCTGGACTGGGCTCCTCCAGAGGCTAACTGGCTCGAGTTCAATTTCCACGCCATCTCGTAAGACTAGGAGCCAGTAGAGACGTGTTTTTCTTAGGATGAATGAAGGAATTCAATGTTTCATACATATTTGGAAATGAATCTAGTCTTATGCAACTTATTTTCTCCATTTTGTTACCTATAACTTTTACTACAATTGCTTCTAGCCACAAGAAATGATTCTCAAAAACTTCATGAACATAAATATACGTATGAACTAGATACGTTTACATTCCATTTTCGTTTTCGGAGTTCAAACCAAACAGCCCTGAGTCTCAACTCTCTATACTAAGATTGAATTTTTCAATGGTAAAAATACTTAGTGAACAAAAAATAACATTTCATACCACAAATTGTCAAGTTTTCTTTGATGGGCTTAACACTAAAGAAGGACCCAACTGAAGAATTAGGCCCATGTGGCCCAATTGCCGCATCTACGACAACACGGCAACCTAAACCTACTGCACGGTACGGACGATCGGCAAAGGGAAGGAAGAGAGAAGCTCCATCCATTAATTCATGGAAGTTAATGGTGTTTTTCGGATGGTAAGTTCGATTTCTCTCTATCTATTTGTATTGAAGTTGTTTGCTTGTTTTTCGATGCAATTATTAACCAGTAAAACTAAGCAACTCGGTAGAAAATGATGGAAATCTTCACTTGTAGTCAATTCGTAACGATTATACAATTATTCCGGATTTTGTGCTGACGAACTACGAAGTGATTGCATCGTGGTAGGATGAAACTCTTCTCTTTTTATTTAATTTATTATTATTTTTTTAGGATAATTATAGTATTGTTTGTTCGATGCCGATCTGATCTGAGCGTGGAATATTATTTAGACTTATGTAAGTAAACAATTCAATCCATATGTTGCTAGTTTTTTCGTGTGGTGGTTTGTAATGGTTAATGAATCTAATGATATGCGTAATTTAGGGTTACTGAATATGACTTGATAAATGATTTGAGTTATTGCTCCCCTTTTGCTTAAACTTCAAGGTAGCATGATACACTTGTAATTTCCAAGAGTATACATGATAATATGGATGTTCTCACTATGTTCTGCTGCAGTTTTATCCTTTTCTCCACATAAGATGGACTCCTCACTAAGTTATTCTTCATACATAATTCCCACAGCAACTGTTTGTCATCGTAAGCTCCAGTATATGTTTGATTGAGATAAATTGACAAAAATGAATGAGCATGACTGTGGGTGGTAAATGAATCTTCATATAAGCTCTTTTAATATTGTAAGAGTTCTGCATATGATTATCTGGCCCTGAAGTACTCGTGAGTTATCATTTGCTGTATTGCAGCGACTGACCTTAGCTCAGTTAATAGAGCGAAGGATTGGTTGCTGGTTTCAATGACGTAGTTATTGGTTCAGTCATCGACCTTTTTCAAGTATGACTTATTGTGTGATCATATTGAAAGTAACATCATTCACTGAGAGAGTGAGAGGGCACTTGGTCTAGTGGTATGATACACTTAGAGATATTAGTTTTCTGATCTCATGGAATCAAGTATTGACCTCTAGAATGACGAGTGATCGATTTCATCATTGGCATACTACACTATCAACTAAGTGATTTGTTAACTCATTAATCAGTTTTGACGTTTTGTAACTTGATATAGATTAATGATTGATAGGTTTAGTCAAAGGCTTCTGTCCTTAGTATGACTTAGAGCCTAAAAAGAGAATAGTGACAGTTAACATGGACCTGGCCTTGTTTTAGTGTTATGAACTTATGATTCTCACATTGCCCGTCTCCTAATTTCAATTTTTGATCCACAGCTCTCACCGTAGTATGATCATAATAACTGTTTGCTTGTTGAACCATAATAAATTTCATTATATGCTACAAAGTAAAATTGAATGGGTTCTAGTTCTGCATCTGGTTGCACTTCTTGCTTTGAAGTATCTCATTAGTAGTCAATATGCAGTAATTGCCTTTTGCTGGTGTGAACCGACCTTAGCTCAGTTGGTAGAGCGGAGGACTGTAGTTGGTGCAATATCATGCAGAAAAATCCTTAGGTCGCTGGTTCGAATCCGGCAGGTCGGATTGTTTTCTTACTCATGAATTTCCCTTTTCTTGTTATCCTATGAATACATGATATACGCTCTGCTATTGTCTAATCTTTTAGTATTTTTGCTTTGGTTGTCTTGCAAAACATTATTTTCCATGTGGACCTCAATAACTATGAGAATTTTTTTAACCTCTTTTTTCCTTTTTTATTGAAAGAAGTTGAGTGGCATTAATTTGTAAATGCTTGAAAGGTTTTAAACCCACCTTTAGTTTAATCTATAAATAAATCACCCCTGGAGATTAGTGTGAATTTGCTTCAGTTCTATGAATTGTGCTTTGGATGTGGAAGCCGCCATCCAGGCTACCACAATATGTTTTTGAATTTGCTTCAGTTTATTTACATTGCAAGTTGGAAAAGATAGGTAAAGAGAGTTGAAAGGCGAAAAAATCAGGATCACTGTACAATTTTGTGTGTTGACTTCAAAATATCCCAAAAGTCCTCTGTTTGCTCATTGTATCTTTGTTTCGTTTTCATATACTCAATTAAAAATTCTTGTTAAACTGAATAGAGAGAGATGAAGTTCATGAAAGCTGAAACAATGTCTTATTTTCATAACACGGTTCTTAGACAAAATAATTTCCTACTTAGCTACAATAAACTTTAGTACCTGTTTTAATGTCTACTTTCTTCTTATAAGTTACTAATATAGTCGCTTACAATATGTTAAAATGTTACTTGTAAGTATGTACTGTTGTTATCATGATCCTGATTAAAAAAAGTATTCTAAGACGAATTTCTAGTTTAGTCCGTTTTTGGTATCACGAGACTTGGATAGGATGCCTGACTTCTCTGCTATTTATTTTATTTTAATTTTATTTGGTGTGCAGAAACCGACCTTAGCTCAGTTGGTAGAGCGGAGGACTGTAGTTGGTGTAACATCCTGCAGAGGAATCCTTAGGTCGCTGGTTCGAATCCGGCAGGTCCGATTTTATTTTTCTCATCAATATCTCTATTTGCTTCAGTTCTGTGAATTCTCTTATGGATGTGAATCTGTTGTTAATCACGTACCAAAATATGTTTGTGAATGGTTTAGTTTTATTTGCATTTGTAGTTGTGTTACTTCAATGTAAGTGTTTTAGGTCGAATATGTATATACAATGTGATTTTAGACTGCACTTCAGTATCCAGTTTTGTTTTGTCTTTGAGAATATATTTATGTCCCTTTGTGGACACTAACTCCATGACCAACAAGGTTGGTGTAGATCAGTGTTAAAAAACAATGGATCTCACTTCCCTCTTCTAAACATGTCTTAGACAAACATATATGCTCTAATGTTTTCCTTACCTTTTTTCATATGACCAATCATTATTGGCTGTCTGTAGGTCAGTGACTTATTGGTTGGATCCTCACGTCATTGGCTCAAGCTTAGCAAGTCGGTTGAGTGTTTGCTTTGCAGTGTCTCTTTATCATACATTTTCATATAGGATACTAACTTGCTCATTAGTTTGTGTCAGTTATTTAATTTGCATAAAGATGGCACATCTCCTGATGTCTCGGTGCCTGAAAGATTTTATTCTTTTTCTTAGGGTGCTGTATAATGCACAAAAAGGTGAGATCCATTTGTATTTCACACTTGAATACCCATTAATATATTTGAGTACATTGCTATGGGTTGTCCAATGACTTTAGGGTCACCATTATTTAATCACTGGTCGTTGAGGGTGTGCCTGGCTTGTTTTTGTTGCTTGCACAAACATTTGAGTTTGAGGACAATACTTATGCAAAAAGGGCATTTGGTCTAGTGGTATGATTCTCGCTTAGGGTGCGAGAGGTCCCGAGTTCAATTCTCGGAATGCCCCCATGTGGAAACTTGATTTTGGCCGAGTTATCTTCATATGAGCCACCCCCATTTTTCTTAAATTTCTTGTTAAACCCATATCGACTTACTAAAGACAAATGACTTTTTCGGGTTCAAGGTCCTGTGTTTGATGGTCAGAAAGCCCCAAAAATTGCGGTACAAGCTGCATTGTCTCAGTTGGTAGTGTGTACCACAAACAAGTCTTTGGTTCCTATGCAGATCAGATCTAGTTTTTCCTTACATAATCCGTTTGTTGCCATCTTTTCTATACATATAAAAATTGTCTACTTTTGCAGAGCATTGAGGAACATCCAACTAGAGATATATAGTCTATGAATCCAAATTAGAAATCCTCACTTCACTGGCTCAAGCATAACAAGTCGGTTTAGGGTTTGCTTTGTAGTGTCTTTTTTTTTACATTTTCATATAGGATACTAACTTGCTCAGTAATTTATGTGGCATTTATTTAATTTGCATAAAGATGGCACATCTCCTGATGTCTCGGTACCTGAAAGATTTTATTCTTTTTCATAGGGTGCTATCTAATGCGCAGGAAGGTTAGATCCATTGTTTTTTCACACTTGAATAGCCATTTATATATTTGAATACATTGCTATGGGTTGTTCAATGACTTTAGGATCACCATTTTTTAATCACTTGTCGTTGAGGGTGTGCCTGGCTTGTTTTTGTTGCTTGCACAAACATTTCAGTTTGAGGACAATACTTGTGCAAAAAAGGGCATTTGGTCTAGTGGTATGATTCTCGCTTAGGGTGCGAGAGGTCCCGAGTTCAATTCTCGGAATGCCCCCCATGTGGATACTTGATTTTGACGTATCTTCAGCTTTTGTCAGGTTCTTTTGTTATTATATTAATTTTATAAAATAAATAAGCTTTGGCTTAGTCTGTAATTCTGTAAAATATATTGTGGTTGGTAAATAAATCTCTAGATGAGCTCTTCTACCCAGTCCTTGATGTGCAGATGCCTTTTTGTCCCTGATTCATCTCATGAGTTATTGCTTCATAGCAAATCTGCAGCAACCGACCTTAGTTCACGCTGCTCACTTGGTAGAGCGGAGTACTGTAGTTGCACCGGTTGGTACAAAATCCTGCAGAGAAATCCTTAGGTCACTGGTTCGAATCCAGCAGGTCGGATGGAGGACTGTAGTTGGACCAGTTGGTACAAAATCCTGCAGAGAAATCCTTAGATCGCTGGTTCGAATCCGGCAGGTCGGATTATGTGGATACTTGATTTTGACGTATCTTCAGCTTTTGTCAGGTTCTTTTGTTATTATATTAATTTTATAAAATAAATGAGCTTTGGCTTAGTCTGTAATTCTGTAAAATATATTGTGGTTGGTAAATAAATCTCTAGATGAGCTCTTCTACCCTGGCCTTGATGTGCAGATGCCTTTTTGTCCCTGATTCATCTCATGAGTTATTGCTTTATAGAAAATATGCAGCAACCGACCTTAGCTCACTTGGTAGAGCGGAGGACTGTAGTTGGACCAGTTGGTACAAAATCCTGCAGAGAAATCCTTAGGTCACTGGTTTGAATCCGGCAGGTCGGATGGAGGACTGTAGTTGGACAGTTGGTACAAAATCCTGCAGAGAAATCCATAGGTCGCTGGTTTGAATCTGGCAGGTCGGATTATAATTTGTCTCACAATTACTTTCTCCTTGTGAACTTCAATTCCATGATAAAGAATGCAAGATGCTCTAAATTGTGTTTTTAATCAATATTGTATATTGTTAGTGGTGAGGTGTTGATTGGTGGATGACCAAAAGATTTGATATCCACATTGATCCTAATCTAAAGCAGCATTTGGTCTTAGTGGTGTGTGACTTACATTTTTGGTGTGCCTCCTACGGTGATTAAATTTTATTTTGGGATCATTATCATTATTTTCTTTTGGTGAATCTTGATAGTATAGAGTCTATTGACTATCAATATAGCATTTGATCTATGAGCAAGATTCTTGCTTTGCATGTTAGGTTTATTGCTATTGTTTCTAGCTTTTCATGTTAGGCTTCTCCTGCTCGATCACTATTTGTCAAATGTTAGAATCTTAAACGTCGAGTGCTATGAATCTCACTTTGGATGCCATCCTGGCATTTAAGCAACGTTGTCAAAGTTTTGTGTACAATTATTTGAATTCTCTATCTTGTAATCTCGTTGTGTCAAAATTAGCTTACCACTGATCAATGACTTTTTTGGTTTATTGACCCCATGCAACTTTGATTTACATAAGCTGTCATATATTCTTGATATTCTGATCTTTGTGAATCACTGACCTACTCTAGGTCGGTTCAATCAATGGACCTGCAACAATTATATTATGGAGCCAATAGCTTGAACATTGATGTCACAATGCCATTCACTCTAGTGGTGTGTTTCTCCCTTTGGGTGCAACTTCAAGTGTTCTAATGCCCCATACCCGGCCACCCTCCGGGTGGAAAGCTCGGGCCTGCAAACTAGCCAACAAGGCCAATAAACCAGGTAAGTCGTCTTACACGACCATCCCTTGACTTGGAGTTATGGAGATTGTTGACTTGCTAATTTCATTATTGTCATTCATCTTATTTGAGGGTTTGGCTCAATAGTCAATACTCAAGTTCTTGATTTTCAGATCTTGCCCAAGCAATGTTGAGTTGTTGACAAGCTATATATAGATCAATGATAAATTTATTGGTTCAATTATTGACCTCCAAATTTGAAATGTGTATTGGGCATTTGGTCTAGTGGTATGATTCTCGCTTTTGGTGCGAGAGGTCCCGAGTTTGATTCTCGGAATGCCCCTCGATCATTTATAAATTTTTTTTGATCTTTTATCTTAAGTTCACTATTATCTTGTCAAAAACCTTCATCCACATTCCCTTTCTATAGATCAATCAGAAATCACAACAATGCGACCTAGTCTCTGTTGGTACTTTGTACTGGGGAGGACCATAGTGTATATCACAAAAAATCTTTTGGTCTCTGGCTTGAATCTGCAGGTCAGGTGTATCATTCCTTCACAGAAATTGATTGTTGGCTTATTTTCTACAAATATAAACTTTGTTCTATCCGTGTAGAGCATATGAGGAAGATCCAACTGAGGAAATATGGTCCATGAAACCAAACTAGGTAAATCAGCAAGCTACTGATTCATATACTCAGTTTTTTTTTTTTGTTTTGACCACCTTTGTTACTAAAAATTTTGTTTAGCTTGATGCTTGAAAGGTTTAATTTTTTCCTTTAGGTCCTAGAGGTCTATTATCAGTTCTCAGAGACGTACCTGCATCAAATGATAGTTATTTGTTGCGCAAACCGGTGATATCCATTTATTTTACCATACTTAAATGCCTGTTTCTATGTTTTAGTACATGTTACGTATTTCCAATAGCTTTAGGATCAACGTTTTTTTTTCTTTTTGAAAACAATGAAACTCTGGAGTTAGCATTATTTAATCACTCTGTTCGATTGCAACTGATTGGCATCTTTTAGTAGCTTGCATTTTGTAGTTTGAGGATGATTATGGTTTGCAACAAGGGCATTTGGTCTAGTGGTATGATTCTCGCTTAGGGTGCGAGAGGTCCCGAGTTCAATTCTCGGAATGCCCCCCATGTGGATACTTGATTGTGAAGCAATCTTCCATTTATGTCACAAATTCTTTTTAAAAATTATCAGTTTACTTTTCTTACTAATAAATGAGCTTTGGCTTAGCCTGTAAATGAATCACTAGGTAACTGGTTTGAATCAAGGAGGTTAGTATAACTGCTTTCAGATGCCTTTCTTTTGCCCTGATTCATCTCATGAGTTATAATGCATGGTAACTGCTTTCAGCGAGTCTGCAGCAACTGAGCTTAGCTCAGTTGGTATACCGGAGTACTGAAGTTTGTGGAAACTGGAAAGTCAATCCTTAGGTCACTGGTTTGAATCAAGGAGGTTAGTTTATATTTTATCCTTAACCATTGGTATATGACATGCTAGCAAAATGTTGTTTTGACTTTTTTGTCTAGATTTGAAATTCTTTTGATCCCGGATGTGTGCAATATTAGCTTACGATTGATCAATGCCTGAATGAGTTTGGTTGAGTGGCTTACTGAATTTGATCCTCAGAATCCCCTCAATGACTTACTGAGGTGGTCATATGAGAAGTTCATCAACAGGCATTTGGTCTAGTGATATGATTCTTGCTTTGGTTTCAAGATATATTTAGTTCAATCTTCTGATACCACAATTAGTCATGTTTTTTTTTTTTCCTGTTACAGTTTATTTTTGATTTCTCATGCCTGAATAATATTATGAATTCTCAACTTCCTGAACTTTGTTAATTCAGTACTGGATTACTTTGCATCTATGGCGGTTTGTTTTTGTTACGACATATATGGGCGGAGAACAAACTATATCATTATTGAGTTGTTTTAGAGTATGAAATGAAGCATAATTTGGTTAGGGCACAATGAGTATATAACACAAAAAAAAAAAAAACCCCCTAACCAATAGACTAAGGGCTTGATTGTGAAGCAATCTTCCATTTATGTCAAATTCTTTTTAAAAATTATCAGTTTACTTTTCTTACTAATAAATGAGCTTTGGCTTAGCCTGTAAATGAATCACTAGGTAACTGGTTTGAATCAAGGAGGTTAGTATAACTGCTTTCAGATGCCTTTCTTTTGCCCTGATTCATCTCATGAGTTATAATGCATGGTAACTGCTTTCAGCGAGTCTGCAGCAACTGAGCTTAGCTCAGTTGGTATACCGGAGTACTGAAGTTTGTGGAAACTGGAAAGTCAATCCTTAGGTCACTGGTTTGAATCAAGGAGGTTAGTTTATATTTTATCCTTAACCATTGGTATATGACATGCTAGCAAAATGTTGTTTTGACTTTTTTGTCTAGATTTGAAATTCTTTTGATCCCGGATGTGTGCAATATTAGCTTACGATTGATCAATGCCTGAATGAGTTTGGTTGAGTGGCTTACTGAATTTGATCCTCAGAATCCCCTCAATGACTTACTGAGGTGGTCATATGAGAAGTTCATCAACAGGCATTTGGTCTAGTGATATGATTCTTGCTTTGGTTTCAAGATATATTTAGTTCAATCTTCTGATACCACAATTAGTCATGTTTTTTTTTTTTTTCCTGTTACAGTTTATTTTTGATTTCTCATGCCTGAATAATATTATGAATTCTCAACTTCCTGAACTTTGTTAATTCAGTACTGGATTACTTTGCATCTATGGCGGTTTGTTTTTGTTACGACATATATGGGCGGAGAACAAACTATATCATTATTGAGTTGTTTTAGAGTATGAAATGAAGCATAATTTGGTTAGGGCACAATGAGTATATAACACAAAAAAAAACCCCTAACCAATAGACTAAGGGCTCGTTTGATATTACTAGGAATCATTCCCGGTAACGGAATGATTCTGAATCAATCAAAAACTGTGTTTGTTTAGAGGTCTTTTTACCCATGAAAGTAATCAAATCATTTCCATTTCCATTAGTTCCCCTTAACCGATTTCATTCGTTTTCCATTCCACCACTTCAACCAAACGGGCACTTAAAGTGCAAATTACTAACTTGGCCCAAAATTAGTTATCCTTGAAGAGCGGGATTTTAAGGCATATTAACACCAATTGTATACTGACTAAGATGGAATTTCTCATTATTTTTTTTGCTGCAATTTGTATATTTTGATGTACTAAAATATGATGGATTTTTCATGAACCGATTCTTCATAGTACTGGATTACTTTGCATCTATGGCGGTTTGTTTTTCATGAACTGATTTTTTTTAAATAGAATGTGGGTGGTAAATAATTCTTCAGATAAGCTCTTCTATTTTTCTACTGTCGCCCCTAGTTCTACAGATGCCTCTCCAAAATTAAAAGATCCATCAAGAATTTATGGTTCAAGGATATGAAGTGGGCATTTGGTCTAGTGGTATGATTCTCGCTTTGGGTGCGAGAGGTCCCGAGTTCGATTCTCGGAATGCCCCTTTTTGTCTTTTTATGTTAAATTATTCTCGGAATGCCCCTTACATTTCTTATCATGCCATGCCTTCTTATTGCCATACTATAGAGTATGGATCGATCAATGTCGTTTTTTGTTTGGGAGGTCGCGTCTTTGGTGCTCAGAAAGCCCCAAGAATCATTTGAGCTCAATCTTTTCAAGCATCACTTCCCGCTGATGAAATTTAGTGACTAAGAAGCCATTTGCTCTTGAATATATGATTCTTTACCCTACATTTTGAGTACTTCAGTTATTACGGTTATTGCACTCATATAGTCATATGTACAGGTGTAAACTTCAAGATTGGCCTCCAGAAGCGGAATTTACCGGCAGAGACTACACAGGCGATGATATCCACCTTTGGTATCGAAGTTGGTGTTAGATCCCCGCATCTTCTTTGTAATTTCGAGTTTGGTAGAAGCTGTGCATCATCTAAGTAAGCCACAAGGTTGAGTTCAGCGATTGGAAAAACAACATGAACACACCATTTCCGATCTCATTAGAGGACGAATGGATTTTCTTTGCGCAACCTGTGGGATTTGCAAAAATGAAATAACAGAATTCAGTGTGAGGCTTGCCTTTGATAATCCACTTCTCTTGCGCAGAGCACAAGGGCGACAACGAAGCTGATTGTAGCCAAAAAAGATACTTCAAGCCAAAAACATTCCCCAAACTCTACTGGAGGGAACCCGAGCCAACCTTTTTCTTTCCGGAGGAGCACGTGTGTTAGTATTGCAACGAGACGGAGGGAATTCTCATAAAAATGCCCATCTTGCATTTTCAGAGTGTCATTTGAAATGTCCTTTGTTGCGGTGCTTGTCGTGGTAAAATGGGGAATGTTGGATATCTATCAAGCTACACAACATGTACCTATAATGTCACGTATCATTGTTGAAAATAATAAGTTTTTGCATCGAAAGTGAAGACATTCCGAGCTCCTCCTATTGTCAATTGATTTTAGGATGAAATCTCATCGGGGGTTTATGTGCTAAGTTTGGGCCTAACGTGCTCGTATGCACATGACCCCTGCTCTACCGGTCCGTCTGTATCGGACTTTAATAATCATCTCGAGTGTCTATTTTTGCCTCCATTTATTCGAGAGCATGAACACAAAGGTTACACACGTGATTTGGAGATGATAGTGTTTAGGGAGAAAGATTCGGAGACTATATTTGTCATCTTTGATTTAAGACAACGTTGTATCCGGAGTCTTTATAGTTTTGGTGTAAGCATTGTCAGTTAGAGTTTTCATCTCGATTGTGTATTTGAGAAATTTACTTAAACGTGAAGCTACGTGCAATATTTATGAGCATACCATATTGTAATGTTGTGCATTGTTCTATATTCGTGGTATAATTTTGTTGTAAGTTATGGCTTTGTTCGGCAAGTCACATAAAGAAGATTATCAAATTTGTTTAACCTTCAATCCCTACGCAGTGTTCGGTGTTGTGACTTATGAGGTTCATTGAAGATTATCAAATTTGTTTAATCTTCAACCCTACGTAGTGTTTGTTGTGGTGACTTACGAGGTTGAAAGGGAGAATGAAGAGACTGAAGATTAAGGGAATGAATGGGAAAATCATCATTCGCCAATCTGAGGGTAATTTGGAATGAGCAAAGGGGTAAACAAACACAATCGCAAATCTATCCTCTCCATTCTAGTCATGCAAAGCCTATGTAAGTGATTTTTGAGTTTTGTCTTCTATTGGTACACAATATAGCAAACCCTAAAACCTCTTCTTCTCTTCGATTCGAGTTTTGTCTTCAATTGGTTGCTTACTACTACACAATAGAAAATCCAAAAGATCTCAAACCATAAAACCCGAGGAGTTGTAATGGGCATGAGAATTTTGTTGGGTTTAACGTCTTCAAGAGAGACTCCAAATTGAGTTCCATCTTCAAAAAAAGATCTTAAAATAAAAAGATCTCAAACCGAATCGAGTCCCGTCTTCAATTGTGGCTCCGATTTGAGTTATATGTGAACGTGAAGGGAATTTTGTTTCCGATTGAAAGTTACTCTCGATTTTGAGTTATGTGTGTAGGTTGAGAACTAGATTGCTATTTTTTTTTCATGAGAAGTTGTAATGGGGATGAAGGGAGAAAACAAAGTTATAATGGACATGAATGGAGAAAGTTGCGTCAAAAAGCTTGTCACACGAGGGGCTCATGTCACAATTAAGAAAATTGTACCGTATCACGTTTTTGTAGTTTAACTCATTAATAATTATCTTCATACCTATGACATGACTTATCATCTCTCAATCTTAGATATGTGATTAAAAAGGCTCATTGCCGAATATCCGATGTTGATTTATTGGATCTGTCAATAGATTCGAACCCAAAATCCTTTAAGGAACACATGCATTTTTAATTGGACTTGTATTTGTTAGAAATTAATAGACACTTTGTACCCAAATTCCCCTTTTTTAAAAAAATCCCCCTCTTCTTTTTTATGTGTGTCTTGGGGTGGGGGGAGCATCGACCATTGGGCTGATAAGTGCAACTATAAGGACGGGATTACATACGCGTTAGTCCCAAGTCTTGTGAGTTTCATATATTTTATAATAAATTGGTATAGGGAAAGTTGTCCACCAACTTGCTAACTTTAGATGTGACAACACTAGATTTTGATCCTACTCAAGAGATTCTGTCACAAATCGACTTTTAGGATGTTGATGAGGTTTAGTAGTTGTCTACGACGGCAAGTGAAATATGTCATCACTTACCCTCTAAGAGACTAGATAATACCATCTACTATAAGGGTCATAAGGTCGACCTCCCTTGTTTATATATATCTATATATCTATATTTATATGTTTATATATATTTATTTATATATTTATATATACATTTATATGTATACTATTAAAATAAAAAAATAAAAGTGAATAAGTGTAAACACGGGCGGGCCGGCCCGTCAGCCCGCCCGTGTTTACACGCGGGCAGGCACGGGCCTTGCTGGAGGCCCGTTCAAGGCGGGCCGGCCCGGGCAAGATTTTGGATTTGGTCCGGCCCGAACCCGGATTTGTTTAGGTCTAATTTTGAGTACCCAAACATCACAAGTGACAAGCCGGCTCATTTGCATTTCTCATATCAACGTATGTGTGAATATCTCAGGAGAGTCTACAACGAGGATCCTATGCGTTGAATCCGACTCCCATGTTGAAAAATTGGCTATCCGTTCATTGTTAGATTCAAGTCTAAAGAAGTTTGTTGAGTTGCTTGTAGTGGTATTGATCACCAAATATAACTTTTAAAAGTAAATCTTCTTTAGTTGTGCATGGACTTAATTCGGTCTATTTTTATTTTATTTTTTGATAAAAGGTAAGCAGTTCAAAACATTAGACGACACACCGTCTAATGGATCGAAAGACCGAAAGAAATCGGTAGACGGACAAACCGTCATGAGGAACCATAATAGAAGAACATCAAAGAAAATACAAAAGTACACCAAGTGGACCGAAAGCAACGAAATCTTCAAGGGTAAGGAATTCGGTCTATTTGTAAGCCTCAAATAAGTTGGGTTGTAAATCTTCTTAAGAATATATCTTGTAAAAAACGTATGTTTCTCTCATGTTTTTTTTTTTTATGAAAAGAAAGTCTCAAGTCTTTCCAAGTCAAGATATGTTTTGTTTAGGGTTTAAATAGACTAATTAGTAATACTCCGGACAATAGTCAACCGTTTAATATCATTTGGAATAAATAAGTTAACACCTTCCGATGGGTGATTCAAGCTGTGAAAACCTACAAGAAATATAAAAGCATAAACGGATTGGTCTCGAGATAGATATAACAGTTCCGGATGAAACAATTCCTACGAAGTGAGCCTTGACACGCAAACAAGGCTAGAGAGGGAACGATCCAAACAACTCCTTACCCAAGAGTTGGACAATGAGTTGCAACTTGCAAGTTCATCTTCAAGATGCCGTCTTCTACTCCTAAATGTGCCACAAACCGTGAAATACACCAAAAGCTTATCAACAAACACATTGTCGTCTCAAAACTCATGAGGCTTGATGTAATGGTAGTGCAGTCTTGTCAATTTTCTATTAGAAAAGTAACAATTCGATATTTTAATTAAATGTGTAATATATGAAAAATTGATAATCAAACAAAACCGATAAGAGAACACTAATAAAAAGTCTACAGAGGTGGTTACGTATAATGTGCTAATATATGGGTAATTTTATGTAATTTCAAATAAGGGAAGGGTGGTATTGTGAAAATTGAAATCTAGTACAGAAGCGGCGTAGCGTTTAGTGCTACACTGCTACAGTGCTTCTGTGCTACATGTTGCAAGCCGCCGACGGTACTTGGTCGATGGCTTGGGTCGGTCATCGCCGATAAGTTCTAGCATTATAGATTTTTAGGGTTCAGAAAACCTGAAGCGGCAGTCGAGTTGGAAGAGTGAATGAAGCTCGATCAATATTCTTCGTAACTAGTTTGCATTCATGGTATGTCAGATCTCTCTACCTTTCTTTCTCTGTTTGTCTGTATATGTGCATGTGCGTGCCGAAACAGCTAGGATAGATAGAGCTTGAAATTTTATAGTGCTCGTAGCTATTTTGTAGGAACTATCGAACACTAATTCTCCTTATTCTTCGCCTGACAAATTGTCAACTGCTTGCATCGTGCTATTATTAAAGAAAACCCTTGTTTAATTTTCTGAAAATTAGAAGAGTGTAGACCAATCTGCCTGTGAGACTGTTTAATTTTTTTTCATTTGACCTTTAATAGAATCTGATATTATATAGTATATATACAGTAGATTTGTATGATGTAGTTCTCATATAACTGCGATTTCTTGTTGATGATTTGCATAATGTACTTCTTACTATAACCTTTTTGTTCATCTAAACTCGGGAGGAGAGGAAAATTCAAAAACAAGGATATCACAATTCACAATACCTATGATTTCCAATGTTACACTCATATAACTGCGATTTCTTGTTAATTAATTAAGTTTTTTTTTTACTGCTGGCTGAATTTCTTCTCTTCTAACTTATCTGTAGGAGACCTGGAGTTCATAATTATTGCAACTTTGACTATGTTATTCTTAAACTATGAACTGTTCTTAGCAGTGTAATTCCTAAAGTAACTGTTTTCCTGATGAATTAGTAACTATGAATGTACTTTAGTTAAAATGATTGTTTTCTGAATGAAGATGAAGATACACTCTCTCATTCTTGGTCCTAGTTCTGCATTTCTGGCCTTGAAATATCTTGTCATATATCACTTTGATGATATCAGTATGTAGTAATTAGTTTTAGCTGGTATTCAGAAACGTGCCTTAGCTCAGTTGGTACAGCACTGTAGTTGTTGTAACATCTTGCAGAGGAATCCTTAGGTCTCTATTTTGAACCTGGCAGGTCAGATTATATTTTTCCCATTAATTTAATTTTTCTGGTTAATCTCTGAGTATATGATATATGCCCTGCTATTTTTCATTATTATATCTTTCGTTGCCTGTTGCAATATATATATTTTCTTCACATGGGCATCGACTATATGAGAAAAGATGTTGTCAATGTCTTTCTAATCAGTGTTATTGTATGTGACAGATGATGATGGTAAATACAAAGTTTTTTCTACTTATTTTTAGCTTAACATACATATAAAATCCTGTTAGATAGGAGTGAATTTGCTTTAGTTGTATGAGTTGTGCTTCGGATGAGAGGCTGACGTTGATGGTATCACAGGCTTCACAGCTTGCCTGATTCGCAAGTTGTTTTCAATAGATAAAGTATTTTACTACAATTTATGTCTTGTGGTTTTCAATGCAACTTCGATTTAATTGTCATATGTTTTAACTTTGATAAACCTTTTGTTTTCTAATGAAAGTGCTAGTAGAAAGAGATCTATGAGATAAGTTACAATTCATTCTTCCCAGTATAATTCCAACAATAACTACTCGCTCGACTTCATTATATGTTACTAGCAGATGAATTTGCAAAAATGTATGGAATTTAACTTCATTGCTAAAATGGATAGATTGGTGATAAACGTTTGGTGTGGCCTCTTCCATTCTTCTCCTTAGATCTGCATTTCTGGTCATGAATCATCTTATTATTTTGTCAATGTGTACTGTTAATGGTTTTAGCTGGTTTGCAGAAACCGACCTTAGCTCAGTTGGTAGAGCGGAGGACTGTAGTTGGTATAACATCCTGCAGTGGAATCCTTAGGTCGCTGGTTCGAATCCGGCAGGTCGGAGTATATTTTTCCCATCAACTTTCCTTTTCTTGTTGTCCTCTGAATATATAATATATGCCCAAATATTGTCTGGTGTTTCATTATTGTTATTTTTTGCTGCCTTTGGAAAAATGTTTTTGATTATTTTGACTACCAAATAGTGAAGATGCAGATAAGATCTTCATTCTTGGTCCTAGCTCTGCATTTGACTGCATCTTTGGCCTTGAAATACCTTATCGTATGTCAGTATGTAGTGTGTGCTAATTAGTTTTTGCTGGTGTGCAAAACCGACCTTAGCTCAGTTGGTAGAGCGGAGGACTGTAGTTGGTGAAACATCCTGCAGGGGAATCCTTAGGTCGCTGGTTCGGATCCGGCAGGTCGGATTATATTTTTCCCATCAATTCTCCTTAATTGTTATCCTCTGAATGTATGATACATGCCTGACTATTGTCTGATCTTTTATTATTATATCTTGTGAATGTATTTTTACTCTTTATCATTTAATATATCTGACTGATGATGATGGTGAGTGCAATGGTTTTAAATTTAGTTTTTGTTTAATCTACAAATGAATTACCCGGGTGGATAGTAGTGGATTTGATTCTCTTCTATGAGTTGTGCTTTGGATGAGGAAGCTGACATTTAGGGTATAACAGCATGCATGTTTTGCCAGATTATTCTCGATGGATGCAGTATTTTACTTAGTGGTGGTCATGGGACGGGCTTGACGCCATCCCGGTCCCGTCCCGGCTATCCTACATGGGACGGGATCGGGACGGGTCTTGGTATTTTAGATTAAATCCCACCGGGTCCTATCCTGGCTGGGATCGGGACGGGTTCAATCCCGCTTGCCCATTAAATTATCTATTCAGTTTAAATTTTACGCTTTATCCACAAAAATATCCGTATATGTCGTACTTAAATTGCAAAAACATTAAAGTTTCCAAATATCTATAATAACAAATTACATTAAAATTTTCAAATATCCATGATAAAACACATCTAAATGAATTTGGGTCATTCGTCAATTTTGACAGTTTGACCAACATGGTTTATTTTTATTAATACATACTTATAAATATATAAGTATATCACTAATGCTTAAGGATTTTATAATTTTAATTTAAAAAAATGTATTATCTACGGGACGGAACTAGCGGGATGAAGAAGGTAAAGCCCATATTCCGTCTTTGATAGTTTTTTGCGGGACGGGTTCGGGACGGAATTTCTAATCTTGAATGAAATCCCGCCGGGATCGGGATGGGACATGTACGGGACCGGGATTGGCAGGATTTGTGCCCACCCCTAATTTTACTACAGTTATGTATTTTGGAGTTCAATGCAACAACAGTTTATTGTCATCTAGTTCAACTTCAATAAAGCTTTGTTTCCTAGGCAAATTTTGAATGAGAAAGAGTTCTATGAGATCATTATGGTTTGTTTGTCCTAGTATAATTCCAAGATGACTATTTTCCCAGATTCATTATATGTTACCAGCAGATGAAATGTGCAAAAAATCTACGGAATTTAACTTCATTGCTAAAAATTAAAATGGATAGGTTGGTGGATGAATTTTCAGATTATCTGTTTCATTCTTGTTCCTAGGTCTTCACTACTTGTCATGAATTATCTTATTATATGTCAATATGCACTCTAATTGGTTTTAGTTTCTGTGTAGAAACCGACCTTAGCTCAGTTGGTAGAGCGGAGGACTGTAGTTGGTATAACATCCTGCAGAGGAATCCTTAGGTCGCTGGTTCGAATCCGGCAGGTCGGATTATATTTTTCCCATCAATTTTCCTTTTCTTGTTATTCTCTATTTATGTGATATATGCCTCACTATTGTCTGATCTTTCATTATTATATCTTTTGTTGTGTGTTACAAAATATTGTTCTCTATATGGACATCAGTTATATGAGAAAAACTCTTGTACAATGTATTTATAATCTTTATTAGTTTATATATCGGACCGATGATGATGGTGAGTTCAAAGGTTTTTAAATTCTGTTTTTGTTTAAATTTAAAAATGAATTACCCCCTGTGGCCGTGATGCGTGATTAGGAGTCTATTTGCTTTACTTCTATGAATTGTGCATTCGGTGAGGAAGCTGACATTTAGGGTATCACAACATGCATGATTTGCGAGATTATTCTCAGTGGATGAAGTATATTACTGCAACTAATGTCTTTTGGAGTTCAATGCAACTGCAGTTCATTTTCATCTAGTTCATTTTCAAGAAACGTTTGTTTCCTAGTAAAAGTGCAATTGAAAAAGAGATCTATGGGATCAGGTATGGTTTGTCCGTCCTAGTTTAATTCCAATAATAACTATTTTCCCTGCTTCATTATATGTTACCAGCAGATGAATTTGCAACAAATGTATGGACTTTATTATTTATATTTATGGATAAAATAGATAGGTTGGTGGATGAATGTTCAGATTGTCTCTTTCATTTCTTGTCATGAATTATGTTATTATGTCAATATGCACTGTAGTTGATTTTAGCTTTTGTTGTCTGTTGCAAAATATATTTCTCCATGTGGATCTCAATTATATGAGCAAATTGCTTTGGTAATGTCATTATTTCAACAAATAAATTAGCCCCCTTGGATAGGAGTGATTGGCATCAGTTCTATTTACTCTGCTTTGGGAGTGGAAGTAGACATTCACATCACAATACACATTATTTGGATGATCAATTGATCATACTAAGTTATTTGAAGTATTTTTATACAAGCTGGAGTTCTGCTCCAATCACGTGTTCTTGTGTGTGCAATAAAGTTCAATTGTCATTTGTTCAACTTCAGTAAAACATTTCTTTCCTACTGAAAGTGCTGGTTAGAATGCAATCTATGAATCCAAAGAACTATTGTATAATCACCACAGTAGAATGTTATTCTGTTGGACCATAATGAGCCTCAGCATATGTTATAACTTGTTTGTGGAAACCGACCTTAGCTCAATTGGTAGAGCGGAGGGCTGTAGTTGGTGTTACATCTTGCAGAGGTATTCTTAGGTCTTTGTGATTCCTTCTCGTGTTACTTTAGATCAGTAAATGGTTAGTTCAGTCATTGACTTCTAAAAAGCACCATTATTGAAATAAATATTTGAAGATGATGTCACGAAGGCATTTAGTCTGCTGGTATGATTCTCATTTTTGAGTTGGATCCTCAGTATGCCCCTCAGAACCCCCACTTATATTTTGGCAATGATCTTTATATGAGGTTATTAGTTTCAATTCTGAATTTTGTGATGAACACAAGTCAATGGTGTTTTTGCTGACTCAATTATTGGCACTTTTTATATCTTTCTTATTGAAAAGGTCATCTTAGAAGTCATCAAGTGGGCATTTGGTCTAGTGGTATGATTCTCGCTTCGGGTGCGAGAGGTCCTGAGTTCGATTCTCGGAATGCCCCCAATGAGATCTTTTTTCTCTTCATCTTTTGCTCTTTACTTTGGTAATTTGGGTCTAAGGTCCTGAGTTCAGCTCTAGATACAATCAATCATGTACATATCTACAAATTATAACTTTACAAGTAATTCTTTCTCTTGATCCACTCTTATATTTGTCCAATTGTGCATCTTCTATCCAGTTCTCAATTTAAAACACTTATCCAGGTGCACTTCATATGTTTGTGAGGTCTCCCTAATAAGCCAAAGTGAAAATTTGTGTAGTTTAATGATCTGGATAATGACCTGCATCTGATTCCAATTGTTTTATTTGACAACCTAATATTTTTAATTTTAGTTTTAGTTTTAGTTATTGTGCAGAAACCGACCTTAGCTCAGTTGGTAGAGCGGAGGACTGTAGTTGTCTAACAGATAATCCTTAGGTCGCTGGTTCGAATCCGGCAGGTCGGATTTTTTTTTCCCTTGCATTATTTTATCATTTATTGTATGTCTCGAATATTTTCTCCATGTTGACTGAGCAAGATACTTGTGAATGTCTTTTTAATATTTATTCTGTCGCAATATTTTTCTATATGAGTAATATTGACTGACTCTCCTAACTCCTAAGCATAGCCTTAGAAGTCAACTCCAAAACCACATTCTAGTGTTTCTGTTCTCACGTTTGATTCTCAAAAAGCCCCACAAGCAGTCACTCCGATCTGGGTGTATCAATATTGAGTTACTATCGATCATTGACTTACGTTTTGATCATAACCTCTTGTAATTCGTGTACATTAGTCATAAGTCCTTGATTTTCCCATCTTTGTACTTGATTCTTGGATTACCATGTGGTGGGTCAATGAGTGATTTGTTCAATAATCTTAGTGAAATTATGAAACATAGTTTTACTCTAGAATGGTTGCATCATTAAGCCTACTAAACTGATTCTTGCTTTTTGTTTGAGTTCTTGCATTTCTTCTGAAGCAGTCTTCTTCTATGTAACAAATATTTGAACTTGCTATAAATAGTAATTTATACAGTGTGTGATTTTCCGATCTTTCGAGTTCTCTAAATCTTAGAGCTGTATAAATCATAAATTGGCATAATTACATGATTGGTCGGTATTACCTACAGAAGCAACGTGAAGAGTTTTTCTTATGATTCTCGATTTAGTTTTAAGTTGTCCGAATTCAATCATCAGTCTTGTGTATATTTTGGGTATGGAAATCCCAAGTGTGTCTAAGAATGCAAACATATGCAATTATGATCTTATATGATATATCTTCTTAATTTTCTCATCTTGCTGTCTTTCAGGTTCAACTTGTGACAGGTCCAATTCTTTGCAAACTTGCACTAAATATAGAAGAAAGGGCAATAAGATTCATCTTCCTTACCACTATTGTACAAAATCATGGATGGACCTGAACTTCCTCCCAGGTTTGCATATTCTAGTTTTGGATTAATTTCACGCCACACATAAGAAAGAAATAGAGATATCAATACTTATAATCAGACTAGTGGGCATTTGGTCTAGTGGTATGATTCTCGCTTTGGGTGCGAGAGGTCCCGAGTTCGATTCTCGGAATGCCCCACTTTTTATTTTTGGCTATAAATTTACATTATTATGTTAGCAGTTACATGTCCATCATTCAACTTTGAAACATATGGAAAATGTTTTAGTTAACAATCTTTTGATATTTTATGGTATTTTAAGTAATTTATTTGTTTGAGTAATTTGCTCTTTCTTTTTTTTTTTGTCAGTAAGGAGGTTCAGTACGAATAAGAGTCCAAAAGTACGCCGAAAACAAACAAATAAGTTGATAAATAAGCAAACTTCCGACCAGAACATAGACAAATTGGTATCGATTTGCAGTTTTGATGATCAAACAATGTACTAGAGGCAACAAACTTGCGAATTTTCCTTTGTACAATGAATGTATTTGCCGTTCGAGAAGCGTTGTTCATCGGCATTATATAGATTCATGCACGTATTGGAAGTGGATATAGTTGTCAAACATTAACCCAAAGCCTTATGTTGTCCTAACTTGAAAATAACTATATCAAAGATTAACCCAAAACTTATGTAATCCGATTTTACCCAAATGATATGTCCGAAAATATCCCGAGAACCTGAAATTTTCAAAAATTACAAATCTGACTCACACCAACCCAACCCGAGTAAACTCAATTTCAACAATTTGAAATGACAAAAAACCGTTTGACTCCTCTTTGAATGATATTTCCTTTAACATTCCAAGAACCTGAATTTCAAAAAATAACAGATCCTAAACCCGGGTCACACCAACCCGATTTCAACCCAATTTGAAATTACCCAAAACCGTCTGCCCATTCTTGTAGTACGTAACTTCTGAGTTTGTTTCAATGTGGATTGTTAATCAAAAGCTGGTTTGCCCGAGTGGTTAAGGGGGAAGACTTAAGATCTTCTGCACATAAGTGCGCGTGGGTTCGAACCCCACAGCCAGCATCGTTTTTAGTTTTTTGAAAGTTTGGACGATTGCAATTGCCTTCTTTCCATTTCTTCCTACTCTACTAACAAAACCTGTTTACAACATCTACTTCTACATACAAAGCCCTTGTTCTAAATTGGAAGCAGCATTTAGGTATATACAGTGTTACTCGTGTTTTATTGCCAGAAATCTGAAATCATGTTTAAATGGTGGGGGTTGCTGCTATTAGGATACAATTTACAGTTATACACATCCTTCAAACGTAGTTTTATGTTTCACTTGTGGTAAAATATTACAGTTCAATGTATCACTGCCAATACTTCAGCTCATGTAATTGTAAAAGCTTGATTTTGACATCACTTCATATATGAGTCCTTCATAAAGCATATGTTTAGATCATATATAAAGATAGTATCCTTTATTTACCATCAGATATCAAACATCTAGCGTTTGTAGTCCAACGGTTAGGATAATTGCCTTCCAAGCAATAGACCCGGGTTCGACTCCCGGCAAACGCATTGCTTTTATTTTCAGATTTTAATATGAATTGTGAAGGACTTTGAGGTGAGTGACAGTTGAAGAAAAGGCAGCATAGAACAAAATCCCATGGATTAATGTCAATCTCATCGTCTGAAAATCAGTTCCAACGCAGCTTAACATTATGATTGCTATACAAGTGTTTGAAAATCAGTTCAAAGTGTTACTATAAGTCGAGCCCCATGGATTAATGTCAATCTCAGCGTTTGAAATTGTATATTTCTGCATGAATGTCTTCTTACAAAGATCCACTTAAAGCAGCTTTGTTTGTTATATTACCAGAAATCAGGTTTAAACTGTGTACTTGAGCTCATGTTTCAGTAAAAGCTTCATTTTGATCAATCCAAAAATGTGCAAACAACCAGGAAATATACAATTTCAAAGTGAATCTGTGTATCCAAAACAAAACAAAAAGATTATATCACTTAGTCTACAACTCATCATGATCTTCATCTTCTTCCTCCTCACTGTTAGCAGATGCGCCATTCTCATAAGCTTTCTTGATGACAGGGTTACAAACAGCTTCAAGTTCCTTCATCTTCTCATCAAGTTCTTCCTTCTCTGCACTCATGTTATCATCTAACCACTCCACTGCATCTTTCAATGCTTTCTCGATTTCTTCCTTGTCTTCTTCATCAATCTTCCCTCCTAGCTTGCTGTTATCTTCAATCGTGTTCTTCATATTGTAGACATACGATTCAAGCTTATTCTTAGCCTCCACTCTCTCCCTCACAATCTTATCTTCTTCTGCGTACATCTCAGCTTCCGCCACCTTCCTCTCTATCTCCTCCTTTGTTAGACGATCATTCTCGTTCGTGATTGTGATGGATTGCTTGTTCTTTGCTGCCTTATCCTCCGCTGTCACTTGAAGTATCCCACTCGCATCTACCTCAAATGTCACCTCAATTTGTGGTACTCCCCTGTACATTACCATATTCATTATATTTACATAATATGTCCACTATTTATATATTCTATGAAAGGATATGGATTTACCTCGGAGCGGGTGGGATTCCGGAGAGGGTGAACTTACCCAACTCGCGACAATCCTTTGTCAAGCTTCGTTCGCCTTCAAACACTTTAATCTCAACGGTGGTTTGTTGATCTTGGTAAGTTGAGAACACTTTGGAGCTCTTAGAAGGAATGACACTATTTCTCTTAACCAAAGGAGTCATAACACCACCCACAGTTTCAATTCCAAGGCTCAAAGGAGCAACATCAAGCAAAACCACACCTTCTTCACCATCACCACCAAGAATCCCGGCTTGAACCGCAGCTCCATACGCGACAGCCTCATCCGGATTCACTCCTTTACTCGGCTCTTTCCCTTGAAAAAACTCCTTCAACAACTCCTGAACTTTCGGAATCCTCGTACTCCCGCCAACAAGGACAATCTCGTCAATATCCGACTTCTTCAACTTGGCATCCTCCATGGCTCTCTTAACTGGACCCATCGTCTTCCTAAACAAATCCGCGTTCATCTCCTCAAACCTCGCCCTTGTCAGAGTCTCGGAAAAGTCGACACCGTCGAACAGAGACTCGATCTCAACTCTAACTTGATGCTGACTACTCAATGCTCTCTTTGCTCTCTCACACTCCCTTCTCAATTTCCCAAGTGCCTTGTTATCTTTGCTCATGTCTTTTCCATGCTTTTTCTTGAACAACTTGATAAAGTGTTGCATAAGGCGATGATCGAAATCTTCGCCTCCCAAATGAGTGTTTCCACTTGTGGACAAGACTTCAAAAACTCCATTGTCAATGGCAAGGATGCTAACATCAAAGGTTCCACCACCAAGGTCGTATACGAGGATGTTCTTCTCCTCGGATTTTTTGTCGAGTCCGTATGCCAAAGCGGCTGCTGTTGGCTCGTTGATTATGCGGACCACTTCGAGTCCGGCTATGGTTCCTGCGTCCTTTGTGGCTTGCCTCTGAGCATCATTGAAATAAGCTACAATACAACATATAAAACTCAGTCCCATCACATCCGATTATAGGCATTCGTCATATAATTTGCAGATTAAAAATTACCTGGAACAGTGATAACAGCATATTTAACCTTCTTCCCCAAGTAAGACTCGGCGGTTTCTTTCATCTTGGTTAAAACCATAGCGCTGATTTCCTCAGGGCTAAAAGCTTTAACCTCACCATCCTTAACCCTAACTTCAACATAGGGCTTCCCTGCTTTATTCACCACCTTATACGGCAGCATCTTCATATCACTCTTCACAGTCTCATCCTCAAACCTGTAACAACAAACGCTCTCTGAATCAATTTCTTTAACCTAAAAATAGAAAACTGAAATTCAATAAAACATTCAAACGGAAATTACTTACTTTCGGCCAATTAGACGCTTAATGTCGAAAACGGTGCGTTCAGCGTTGGAGGAAGCTTGGTTCTTAGCGGCTTCTCCTATAAGACGCTCGGTGTCGGTGAATCCAACCCAAGAAGGCGTGATTCGATTTCCTTGGTCGTTTGCTATGATCTCCACGTTCCCGCTTCGATATACTCCGACACAGGAGTACGTAGTTCCGAGATCAATTCCGATGATAGTGTCTTTTATCTTTTCCTCCTTTGCTGTCGCTGCCGCCATTCCAGTATGGAACTCTGTTTTGATTATCAAAACTCATTATATTTACCTAAACCAGAGAGAAGACGAAAAAATTCATCAAATTATTCTATATTTACCTAAAGCAAACAGAACAAGAAAGGCCGTCAATATGGTTCTGCGATCCATGGTTGTGTTTTGTGCTCTAAAACTCTGCTTTGATGGAGGTTAGAAGTCTTTGTGAGGGATAGCCGTTTATATAGTTTTTTCTTGGAAGAGTACTAGGTGTCTTATCCAATCATATATAGCCACGTGTAAAAAAATATAGTGTACTTTTGGTCAGAATTAAAAGATGATGTTTTAAAAAAAAAAGTAAAATAGTGTATTTGGAATATGAGGTGTATGACGATATTTGACGTATATTACCCAATTACATCTTACCACGTGTAGCTTAAATTCGTTAATTTTATTTTTTGAAAGAACCTTGAAAAATCATCTAAGACTATGAAACAGATTTGCATCATACATAAAATCAATATCAATTAAATTAAAAATAAAAAGTCAAGATGGATCGTGTATTGTTAAACATAATAAAGAAAACCGTTAAAAAACACTATTTAAAATTACTAAAATCTTGTAACTGTAATTTTTTAAATATTAAAAATTATTTAGTACTTACTTTTTATTTTTGTAAATGATCTTGTGAGTTGTGATGTACGCGAATATTTTATAACAATAGTTATTAAATTCCTAACCAAAAATAATCATAATATTTTTAATTCAAATATAAATATAAGAGTGTCATACTGATCAAATTTTTTCTTTAAATATATTTACTGTTATAAGATTTAATGCAGCTAAGCGATTGTAGTCCAACGGTTAGGATAATTGCCTTCCAAGCAATAGACCCGGGTTCGACTCCCGGCAAACGCATATTTTTTTTCTTCTTTTTTTTCTCCTTATATTCTTTGTCTCAATTTTGTTACAAGTGAAAACAATTGTCAATTTCATATTGCGAAATGCGAATGATCAAACACACCAAAAGCTAGCTATTATCTAATCGATATTAAAATTATGCTCAAAGTTTATTTACCTTTAACTTTTATTTTAGGGATTTTGCTTTGTGATAGAATCTTTGCATGTTGAATAAAATCGATTTCATCTCTTCTTTGGATGATGAAATGTTGGTGGTAGCATACTAGCATCGGATATCCACATGAATAATCGCTTGAATTTTGTGTGATAAGTCGTCTACTCATGCTAAAGGAGGTTAATGTTAGGGTTTTCAAAAACACTATGCGATCTTTATGGAAATTGGATAATGATGTTATTTTTCCTGAGGAAGGACGGAACCAGTACGTGTTTATCATAGTGTAGACGGTCTCTCTTCTTCTAGCTACGTACTATCAATTTTGAGATTGGTATTCTACATCTTGGGGTATTGTCTTTGATGATATCAGAAGTCTTAGTTATCTCTTTACCTGAGTTGTACCCTTTTTATCTTCCCTGCAAAAAAAGCCCTAATAACTCAATTTGAATATTAGTTTTGACTTTGAAACATTACGAGACGTAGTTTCATGAGGAGATAATCATTTGGAGCATAAGTTTTCTCTCGGGTATTTTTAGCTTAACATGAGTCTATGATTCAATCAACCGAATACCCACTTTTAACAATAACTAATTTGAAAAGAGTGTACTATTAATATTGAAAGTTTTGTCAATAGGTAGGGTGTTAGAAGTTAATTGTCCACATGCAGTCCTGCCCAAATGTCTTAACGTAGTTAAGGTACTTGGAGGGGGGTGGGGAATTGAGACCCCTGTAACAAACACAAATTATGTATTGAATCAAACTAGTTCATACTAAAATTAATATATAGAGAGAGGGGGGGAGGGGAGAGGATCATATAAACAGACATGCGGGAGAGAGTAGAAATCTGTAAGTGTTGTATGATTAAAATCAATTAACTTTCATGATTGTATAATGTTTACGGTAAGTAAGAATGATATTATTGTTTTTTTCCTTCATGTTTTCATATTTAAAAATAGAAGAATATCTTTTATATCTATCAAAAATATAATTTCTTTAATATATCAATTCAAATTATTAAAACGTAAAAAAAAAATTCCTACATTACAAGGATTATGGTTATACGTCAATTATTGGATACTATCTTATTAATAACGATCGTTACTATACATGTAAAGTTTTTAAATAACGATCAACAATTATAACTAATGATCAAAATGTATAAACAATGACCAAAATATCGAGCATCCTCCACAGGTAACGAGCAAATTTAATATATAAAAAATACTATCATGAACCCGTAATAATATATTATCTCTCCAAATAATAATAACCTGCATTTAAAATTATATATTTTTTCCATAATTAAGTTCATATTAACAAAATTAGGTTAAGATCAAAGATTCAAAATGTATAACTGATGATCAAAATTGAAATAATGATCAAAAGTTCAAATAACGGGATCAACATATGCAACTAACTATCAACAATTTTACTTAATGACCAAAATAAGGATCTTGATCGGTAGCCATAAATTTTGATAAAAATGTCGTAAGGTAATGACCAATATCAAAGCATATATATCTAACGAGCATCCATAGGTAACGAGCAATTTTAATATATGAAAAATACAATCTTGAGCGACATAATAATATATTATCGCTCCAAATAATAATAATCTGCATTTAAAATTATATATATTTTTTCCATAATTAAGTTCATATGAAAAAAAAGGCGCATAATATTTGGTTGTATCTAGTAAAACTCACACAGAAAGTCTTTCGGTGGTGTGAATATTTAGAACATTCATTGATTTATCTTACGGTTGTTAAAGGTTCTTACTTTGTACATAAGAAAGGTTCTCACTTCAGCCTAAACCTACATATATATTTGAATTTCTATTTGTAATGAACTCTTAGACAAAATTTACCTTGACAATCCTATGCACTTACCATAATATTTGTCTCAAAACAATTTAAGCTTATTATGACCCATATAGCGAGTACATACTTTTAATAATAGGAAAAAAAAATGTTTAATATGTTCTATTCATATTGAAAGTTGAATGAATATGTTCTATTCACAAAAAAACCCTCATCCACCAAGTCCAAAAATTCGCCATCACAACCTTCATTTAAGGAGAAGTGTTTTCGATTGCGCAAGTACCATCATCAATGAAGTCAAAGCTTACTCTTCTACAAACTGAAAATCAAGGACTACTGAAGATCTCTCTTGGGCTAACACCCTTGACATCATTCTACCTAATTTTACTTGTTTCTTTGGTTTTGTATTCCCCACTACTTGTTCTCCTTGACTCTTGATCAGTGATCTTTGTAATCTCTTTTTCTCCTATCTAATATACGTACACTTTCAAAAAAAAGTTGAATGAATAGGTAAGGGGATGGAAGTGATTTATCAATGCGTAAATCTAACCCAAACGTTTACAACGTACGTTGGGGGAATGTTTAACAATATGTGCTATTTATATTGAAAGTTGAATGAATAGGTAAGGTGATGGAAGTGATTTATCAATTGGTTTTATAATGATACGTGATCGGGTTTATGTGTTGAACTTGGATTTAATGCGCATGTATGTTCGTACACACATGATTCCTACTATATGATTCGATATACATGAACGCTTGCATACACACGACTCTCGTTTTACGGTGGTCCGGTCCTTTCGTATTGGACTTTAACATATTATCTTTATATGTAATTTTCCCAACCACAACAAATTTACACCTTCATCGAGTTAACCCATGACAAAACCTAAAAGTTTCCGGGTTAAATAGGATTTGGGTTATTTCAGTTTCGCTAAAAATATTTGTGTAAAATCAAGACGATTGCAACAATTACGATAACCATATTGGTTTCTCTGTTTGTAGACAAGCTACACATATCCCCTTCTTATCCTTTGTTGATGATATAATCATTTTTGCTAAAGCAAATGTTGCCTCTTGTCTAAGGGTAAAGCAAATACTAGAAATGTACTGCTCTATTTCTGGTCAAAAAATTAAATTTCAAAAATCGGCTTTCCAAACAACAAGAAATACCAGCAATAATAATATCAACCAATTAAAAAATGCTCTAAATATGTGTCACACCACATCCCTTGACAAATATCTTGGATGTCCAATCATAAATGGAAGAGTGACAAAAGAAACTTTTGATGAAACTAGCCTTAGAGCTAAACAACAACTCCTAAAATGGAAAGCAAACTCCCTTTCACAAGAAGGTAGAAACACACTCATAAAACACAACTTTGCAACTAAACCTACATTCATCATGCAAAGCTTTATGTTTCCAAGCCATAACTTGGAAGAGTTGGATCAAACTTACAAAAATTTATTCTGGAATAAAGGAGACCAACGCAAACCCATTATTAGTTGGGACACAATTTGTAAAACAAAAAACAATGGTGGCCTTGGGATAAGAAAATCTGTAATTTCAAACAAAGCGCTACAAATGAAACTCCTGTGGAAAATTATAGCAGAACCAAACAATATATGGGTTAAAACTATAAATGAGAAATACTTAAAAGATAAGAACATTCTCCATTACCATTTGAAAGGTGGAGCTTCGTGACAATGGAACAATCTTATGAAACTCAAAACCGATTCAAAAAAGGTATCATCTGGCAGATCAGAAACGGAAAAATCATCAACTTTTGGCACGACAGTTGGGTAACAACGATAACCACTAATAAAAATGGTGCAAAATACCAACCAAATTGATACAAACACTAAAGTTTGTCACTTCATAAATAACTCAAGAGAGTGGGATAACAACAAAATTGATAATGAGCTCCAAAATTTCATAAACCCGGATATTCTGAGAAAGATAAAGGAAACAATCATCCCGAAAAACGAGATCCAAGATAGACTATTTTGGAGATGCAGTAAAAATGGATGGTTTTCTACAAAGTCGGCTTATAACATAATTGAAGAGGAATCAAATATCCAACCAAACCATTTTTGTGAATGGATTTGGAAACTGGATACCCAATCCAAAATTAAAAACTTTATTTGGAAAATTTCTGTTAATGGACTTCCGACAAAAGCAAAACTTGACGAAAGAAAAATTGGCGTAACGAGGCATTGTGAACTCTGCAACCATCATCTTGAGGACCTACTACACCTGCTCTTGGAATGTCATCACACCAAACAAATTATCGCCAAAATTGATAGAACAATCTTAACCGAACTTAACAAAATTAACCTCCAAAATAAAAAAGCTCATGTCATCCTACAAGAAATTAAAGACAGAATAGGAACAAAGAAATTTACGTACCTTGCAACTGCATGGTGGAGTATATGGTTCTTCAGGAACAAAATTATCTTTAGTAATGAACTTATGGGCCTGGATAATAAGGTTATCACTTTCATCAAAAACCAAATACATAACTGGAAAACTAACATAACCGATGAGGACGATTACAACATAAAACAACAACCAAAAAGCTATATCTCAAACAAACGGAAAAAACACAATATTAAATGGGAAAAACCAAAACCCGGCTTCTTTAAACTTAACTTTGATGGATCAAAACTCGATTCGGGAATCACATCTATTGGTTATGTTATTCGGAACCACAATGGCGATATCGTTAGCCTCGACGCTAAAAAAAACAATTTCAATTCGGTCATAAAAGCCGAAGCTTTTGCCCTCAAAACTGGGTTACAAGACAAAATACAAATTAAAAAGATCGAAATCGAAGGTGATAACCTGTGTGTAATCAAGGCACTCCAAGGTTTGTGGAGTTGTCCGTGGGAGGTCGAGATGATTATATCCGACTCCAGATTAGATCTTCGCTTCTTTGACGAGATCCGTAATAGGCATATTTTCAGAGAGAGTAAATGTGTTGTTGACCGATTAACCAATCTAGGAATCTCGACCCCCAACACCAATTTTTTTGAAGATCCCGAACTTCGTGTTCTCATCCGCAAGGATACTTTAGGTTGGACTACCTCTAGGAGGTAAGCCAATCTAACCGCTTTCCATTAAAAAAAATAAAAAAAAAAAATATTTGTGTCAAACAGATAAATATTCACATTTTAGTACGAATATAATGTAAATGCATGAGCTTCGTAGCAAGAAGCGTTTGTAGTCCAACGGTTAGGATAATTGCCTTCCAAGCAATAGACCCGGGTTCGACTCCCGGCAAACGCATCTATATTTTAAGTTTGCTTTCAATTTTGTCGTATGATGATATACGAATTCAACCAGTTTATAGCACAAATCATGATGGAAAAAAAAAGGAGAAAATCATAATATCACGCATATACATATGTATAGTAACTATACAATTTACACAGTATCTTCAGAGATTATTTCATTTTTCACTCAGATTCTGGCCTGTGAAGGTTATGAAGGATATACAAAGAGGCCGAAGACAGAAAAATACAGACTGAATAGCTAAGTAGATCCAAGCCAGTAACTATTTTAACCATCTTGCTTCTCTCAAACATCTTAACAAGAAGAATCATGACGATTACATGTCCCACCTTCGTCTTAAGCTCGTCAAGCGAGCTGATTTTCATCCACTTTGGCCTCTCCTGATATTCATAACACAAAAGAAAATCATTTGACATGGTCTGTATTGTTTTTATAAGGAAATTCTGATTCACTTTGCTGTACTGTATTACTGTATATGCAATATTACCTTGAGAGCAAACATCCCAAACAAAGACGAGCCTTTAAGGGCGCGGTCATCAGCTGGAGGTAAACCCGAAGAGGCATTGCTGATGAATAATCCGTAGAGACCCATACCAAAGATGAACATTACTGTTCCAGCTAAATAAACATCTGCACAAGCACAAAAGTTTTGTAGATGTGATATGTGCTAAAACTCAAGCAGAACACAGAAGAGCAAAAACTGAAGATCAGTGAATAAATATATATAAGTGTAATTACTTCAGTTCATGTGAATAGGCATGTGTTCTCCATCCTTTCAGGTAATCGTGTAAAATTTAGATGGCAATTAGCATAGTTGAATGAAGTTCTTACCAATAGCTTCAACAAGACGAAGAACCATTTTTCCGGTGTGTACTCCATTTACACAAGTTGACCAGTAAACCTTGTATGCATCCACAATATAAACACAGCCCTGACATTCCAAAATTCAAAATCAAAACACAAAAATCTCTTAATATCATTATAAACTGGATTTAAAATATGATCAGGAAGGGAAATATTACATTCAAGAAGCATAATAATGAACCGGCTAATGAACCTCCAATAGCAAGAAGTGCCAAAAATCGGAAATCGAATATAACCTGCACAAGAATAAGCTGAAACCAATTTTGCCCAAATCATGTGAATCGAATTAGAAAAAGGGCTAATCAGTAAGTTACTCGCTCAATTGAAGATTCGGCGGCTTGAGCTAAGTGAGAAGGACTGTTGTTTTCGCCGCTGCTGCTACTGCCGCCATTAGGGTTTGCGAGGGCGTAGTTCAAATCTGAACTTTTGTCTTTACTTTCTAATTTTGAAGGAGGGTTAGAGGAAGAGTTGGGCTTGGCTGAAATTGACTCATGCGACGGCGAGTGAAGACACTTGGTCGGGCGGTGGCGGTGTCGATGGGTGTTAGATGTGGTTTTGTAAGGTGACAATCGGAGGAGGGAGAGTGAACAAGTGAAAGTCGCCATTGAAGAGTTTGAAGCTCCAGACGTCCTCCAAAGAGCAAGAATGAATGGTCGATAAAGTTGATTTGTTTGGGAATGTGGGCACGTGTAATTTGGCGGGTAATGTCAAATGTGATTGTGCATCTACCATACAAATATCCCGTTTAAAACTAGCTAAAATCTAGTACCTTGGCATTGGTTATTAAATGATTTGAAACGAGTTCATATCTCGTACTTGTGTTGAACATCCGATTGATGATCGGAATGCATTAGGAAACACTATAATGAAAAAAAAAAATTGTAAGATGAAATAATTGAATGTTTATATTAAATAATAAAAAGATTTTTGATCGTAGAAACGTGAAAATTGATATATATATATATATATATATAGCGAGGTTACAATAAGGCTTTTTCGTAAGTTTTACGTTAAAAAATAATTTATATAACAAGTTTTATTTTTATGTTATTCACAAGTTTTACTAAAAAGATTGATATTGATCAAATCTTTTCGACCTTAGGTACAAGCATATTAGTCAAATTATTTTTTAGAATATAATTTAGTAAAAAAAGTTTATTGGTTTAATAGTGATTAAGTAAAAAAAACTATTTCAAACAAAATCGTAAGACCGTCGCATAAATATCAACGTCGTCTACTTTAGTCAAGTAGATAGATTATACTAATATCATACTACATGTATAAATATATATATATATATATATATATGAAAATTGTTCATATATATATATATATATATATATATATATATATATATATATATATATATATATTGTTCATTTTTATATAATTTTGTTTTTCCCATTGTTATTGCTATCTTTTTGAATATTTTTTTAAGTACCATTATTTTTATCATAATACTAATTTATTTTGTATATATTTTAACAATATATTGTAAATTACATCGAGTTAGAAGTTAGGCGGACAACAAGTTGTGCCGCCGACCCTTTCTGAATAGCAAATTTAATCCTCCTGAACACTACATTTGAAGACCTAGGTGACACAAAATTTCCATGCAAGACCCGTTGCACCCTCTTGAGAATCTCAACGGCATCAGGCGCAAGAAAACCAAACGTATCGAAAGCAAACGGAAGAAACACATGCTGGTTTTCAAGACAAGCTCTTTCATGCTTAGTCACCTTCAAAGAGGTCGCGTTGAGAGCCGCCTTACCCACAACAAAAGGCCCGTTATCCAAACCAACCAAAGGGAAGACTCCTGTCAAATCAATACAAGCATGTTTTCCACCACCCATCCAAAAACTAACATATCTGCAGGCCTCAACGTAGACCTTCCCTCACGCGGATTAGTCAAGAAGGATACAAGCGCCTCTTTTTTGGCCGAAATTCCTGCTATCTTAAACACGTCACATAAAACATCACGAACCAGATCATGCCTATATTTGAAGCCGGGTAGTTCGTTACAATGAACCCGCATGCTCCCCAAAAACATCCAAAGGCCTCCCACAATTAGGCATAGGACAAAACATACTAGACGAGAACAAAGGAATCATAAGGCCATACTTGAGGATCGTGCGATACTCACGGGAGACGTACATTGTCCAAGTCCATCAATAGGTATGACAAGAAGGAAATCTTGGTTATGCGTTGTCTGTTGACATTGAAAAACCGCTTTTTGTCTAGTGGTTAAATCAAAAGTTACTTCCATCGTTTGTACTGTCTTACCATAAAAAGCACTCGCCAAAGCATGTTAAACTTTAATAGCTCATTTATTCATATAAGTCGTATTTTACTAATATTTAGACGCAATACGCGTGATCATATCATAAATAGAGTATTATTAACCTTATTTCTCTAATAATTCTATTTTTAAAAATAATACTATGATAAATATGAATTAATATATATATATATATATATATATATATATATATATATATATATAATCAATTTAAGTGAATTTTGTGGTGTAAGTACAACGCGTGAGACGAAGGGTCAAACTGGAAGGAATTAAAGCCAATAAATAGCAGCCTCTTGAGGTGTACAAACCTTGCGGGTTTGCTTCATCTAATTTTAACTTGTGATCCCACACAAATACACTCTTTTATTTTTTTTTAGATTGTTTATCGCAAACGCATTGTTACTATGTTGAATTCGGTATATTCACGGTCATCCATATTTATAAATCTGATTTTCATTTAGATTTTTCCGTTATTTATTCAATTATATACCGATTACACTCCGACCAATCAAGCCATAAAATTGGTCAGTGCTGCTTGCTACTTACTCGAACCACATTACCACAATCGTCTCGCTTATTTTATGTTTGACAAAAACGATGCCCGAGAAGTAGCGACTAAAGACTTCTCGCGTAGTCACATGTTAGCTTTCTTCCTTTTTATTCAAGTTCACGGGCGGGAATAAGGTACCCCTCTCTTCACTTGTGAAAGTCCGAAGTAGACGGACCGGTAGAGCGGGATCACGTGTATAAGAACGCACATGTGCATTGGTCTAAGCCCAACACATAATAGCAATAAATAAATAAAGTAATCCGCCAAACTTTTATACCAAACTCGAAATGTCCACAAGTTGAGAACTTATTATCTTCAACCCCAATGTCCGTAAAAAAAAAAAAAAAAACCCTTGCTTTTTAAAAGCAATTTGGCAGATAGAAAATTTTGGGCATAACGACGCCGTTCCGTGTGTCTGTTTGAGTCGCTGATTGTTTCATCGGAAGTAATCAAATAGCATAATAGAGGGAGAGAAAAGAAGAAGCATACCATCAAGCAGATGAGCCGTTGACCGAATTGATTGTGCTCCAAATAAAAGTACCATGGAGAAGCTGAAATTGCTCATAATCGTCTTCGTCTACCCACTAGCTACTTCATCTCATGATTTAGCTCCAATTAGGGAATTAATCAACCGCTTGGATTCCCAAAAACAATCTTCCGCTGTCCAGGAATCGGCCGCTAAAGCCCTTCTTCAGAGGCTGCTACCCGCCTACTCTTCTAGCTTTGAGCTCAAAATTATCTCCAAGGTACCAATTATAGACCTTTCATTTACTTCAGTTTCCATTTTCAATTGGTTGATTTCATTAATTTGATTTTATGTGTCACTGTGTCAGTGATGATCAATCTTCTTTGTGGGTTTGTAATATTTCTTTTTATCTACTTGTTAGAATCACTGTTATCAAGCATATTGAAGAAATTTTTATCGACTGGTGAAATGATATACATCTATACACTTGTTTATACCCCGAAAAGAGAGAAATACTGATGACTTACTTTGTTGTGGCTGTTAATATCACTATATCAGCATTCTGTCTTTGGGAAGGTGTGTAGATGCATATAGTGTAGATTATGAAGAACAGCAAAAGGAAATGCAGGAATTAAATCACTACTGACCATAATGCATCATATACAATAGATGCACTCACCCTTCTGTACCATATAATTGGTTTTCCCACTTAATTGGAGTATAAGTATTTTTTGAAGACCCTAAATCGCAATTTGTCTCTGTTGAAATTTCCAATTGTGGGTAAATCAATGTTTCTAAGCAGCTGATTCCTGAGATGATCATGATACAAGAGTCCATTTCTCCTAGATGGTACTATACCGTGCTCTTTTTTTTTTTTTGCTGACAAAATAGTTATATAACTTATATGAATGGGTTGCACTATCGATGGCAGGATGTTTGTGGAGGAGTAAGCTGCTTCTGGATAGAGAACTATGATAAATCAAACAAGCATGGGCCAGAAATTGTGTATGTAAAATTCTTGGTTCTGCCACGTTACATTTGCACTAGGGGTGACAGGATGTTAGTCATGTTTTTTTTAAATTTATATAATTAGTTATCAATAATAATTTTGCATCAGCAAGCAAGGCCCCAATTTTTTTGCAAGTAACAGGTCTCAAAGTATGTGAATTGAAATAGAAATTCCTAGATGAGATGTAACTTAGACCTTGTCCGAAACATATTTATCAGAACATATTGCCTTTTGAAATGGATAAAATGTCATTTTGTATTATTATTAGTTTAGGCAAAAAAAGAAGGGGGAGGTAAGGTAAGTCAAGGTCTTGTTAAGGGCTTATTATAGAATCTTTGTGGCTTTTGGTTTAGATTGCTTTAACCTCTGTGATTGACATCAGTGTTTTCCTATTCTTTTTTTCATCAGTATTAAAGGAACTTCAGCTGTGGAAATTGCATCTGGCCTGCACTGGTATTTAAAGTACTCATGTGGTGCTCATATCTCATGGGACAAGACAGGAGGTGTTCAGATGGCTTCTGTTCCTAATCCTGGATATATGCCTTCTCTAAGAGAAAATGGAATGATTGTTCATCGTCCGGTTCCATGGAATTATTACCAAAATGTCGTTACTTCAAGCTGTGAGTTGTAGTCATGCTCTATCCATTTAACCTGTAATGGGCTAGAGATGCTTTTGTTTCCCATTGATTTGATGGTGTATAATGTATTCATGTGGTGAGAGTAAATTTAGGATATAATCATCCGTGCATATCGTTATGACTAATCTGATGCAATAATCTTTTACTAAGTTCTCTTTACTAATCCATTGAATATCAAGTAGGAAAATATATTCAAGAAAAGGTCACTTCTCTGATAGATAAGTGATACTTTTGCATTTGGTAGATTCATATGTGTGGTGGGACTGGGAGCGATGGGAAAAGGAGATAGACTGGATGGCACTTCAGGGAATCAATCTACCCTTAGCGTTTACAGGTCAAGAATCCATTTGGCAGAAAGTGTTCATGGTGAGTAGTTAATATTGGGACTTTCATGTCAATAATGACTATTTATAGCTCATAGTATGCATATCATTATTTATTTCCGACTGCAAGCAGTTAATTGGATACTGACATCTTTTGTTGATAGGATTTTAACATCAGCAAGGAAGATTTAAATGGTTTCTTTGGGGGACCTGCTTTTCTGGCTTGGGCTCGCATGGGAAATCTACATGGGTATGCCCATAAGCCCTTTAAATTGCCTCTTTTATATCCTTATGATGTCATGTGTTAGAGAATGAAATTAGAAATCAAAGCAAACACACAAACTTAGAAACTCTGGGATTCAAACGGAACTCAAGGCCCCAATTCCATTAAGCCATCAGCAAATCCTCATTAGCCAAACACTCAGGCAAATGCCTTTCCACCAGTAAATGCTCAAGATAATTCTAGAAGATGGGTTAATCCCTTTATGTACAATATGCTAGTACTTATGTTACCATTCTGTGACTTTAAAAAATCCTATTTCACGGTTTAACCGCCTGTCTTGAATACTCTTTATTAAAATATCAGGACTGTCTTTATCCATTGCATTGCTCTTTTTCTAATGTTCCGTTCACTAGAGGAATCTATGATGTGATCTGAAGGCCTTCTTCTACAAGTAACTGGACAAATTATTGTTTTTGGGTAGCAATTCACTTCATTAAAATCTTAGGACCGCCTTTATCAACTGCATTACTTTTTTTCTAATGTTCTTTTCACTAAAGAAATATATGATGTGATCTGTGCTAACCTGCTAATTGTTTCTTATATACTACAGTGCATTTTCATTATGAGATCTGTCTTTATTTATTTTCAATTTTTCTCATCCTCACGAGTGTTGTTTTATTTTAATGCTGTTTGCGATCTAGTATCTTCTTGTTTTGGATTGTTTTAAGAAGTATATTTCACATGCTAGATGGGGTGGGCCACTATCACAAAATTGGTTGGATATGCAACTGGTCCTGCAAAAGAAAATATTATCTAGGATGCTGGAGCTAGGCATGACTCCAGGTATCTCTCTGTCTTCTCTTAAATTTTTCTCTTTTTTTCTCACTAATGTTTTCACCTACTGAGTAGTATACAAAAGTTTAATTTATTGTAATCCTAGATAGAGTGCTCTTAACTAATATTGCATGTTTTATTCCACTGGTGAACTTTTTATCTTTTATTCCAGTATTGCCATCATTCTCCGGAAATGTTCCAGCTGCACTGAGAAAGATCTTTCCTTCATCAAATATTACTAAACTTGGTGACTGGTATTCCACTTTCTCCATTTCTGGATTCTCATATATTTTCCCTTTCAAAAAAATGTAAAGTCATGTTGCTTACAAACTATTCAGTGTTATCAGCTAGTTAGTGTTATTTCTAGCACTCTCATGATCATGAGTGACTGCTGACTGGTATTCCACATTCTTGCATTCTCATGGATTTGATATTTTTTTGTCATGTTGCATTTTGCAATCAAATCATAACATATGTAGGTCATTTTCTTGTTCTGGTCTGCTGAACTATTCCTTCAGTTTTTCTGCTTATCTTATCATGACAAAACAGCATTTATTAGCCTAAAATTATAGAATTTTAGCGACTCTTACAAAGAAGGAACCCGGATCCTGTGGGATCAACAAATTATGTCTAATCCTTTCTAATTAAATGTCCTTAGGAATACTGTGAACGGTGATCCAAGGTGGTGTTGTACATATCTTCTGGATCCTTCTGATCCTCTTTTTGTTAAGATTGGGGAGGCTTTTATTAAGCAGCAAATCAAAGGTGAGTCATCTTCTCTTATTTTACATTTGTAAAGCCGAATAACTTCCGATTGTGCAGAAGTTATGTTGCAAACATTATTTCCTCGATCCTGTACTATCTACCTAAGCAGTAATAATCATGATATAAATATTTGGTAATTATTAATACATTAGTGTACATTGCTTCACCGCATTAAATAAAGTTGCCTACTTATTGAAGTTTAAATGGTTCTGCAATCAAGCATTTAAGGGCTTTTGAAAGAGGAAAATTGTGCTTTTTCTAGCTGCAGCCTCTTATCAGATTATATGAGAAGCCTATTTTGCTCCATTGTTACATATTTATGCTTCCCAACCTCTTTGTTTTGTATCCCAATTTTTTATTTATCATATTAATGCGGTCCCACTTTCTTTCTGCTTTCTAAATTGAACAGAATATGGAGATGTGACAGACATATACAACTGGTAATTTTTCCATTGACCTTTTCCACTGCTCACTGCTGGTATTGTTTGCTGACAAAATTTCTATGCTTAACAAAGTGCTAATACATTCTCTTTACACAACATTTTTGTGTATTGCTCATCATGGGACACCCCTATATTTCTTGAGGTAGGGGTGGTTGGGTGCTCTGCGAAACTATTTTTATACTAGTAGATGATTCATGACATGTGAGCCAATGTCCTCTCTTTGTTCCTTGATCCTCATCTGCTTCTGTTCTCATACAGTGATACGTTCAATGAGAATTCCCCACCTACAAGTGACCCAGCATATATCTCATTGCTTGGAGCGTCTGTTTATAACGCAATGGCGAAAGCTGATAAAGATGCAGTGTGGCTTATGCAAGTATGCTTCTTTCCGGACAGCCATGCTTGGTCTATTGTCTCTATGATCCACAATATATATGGCTCCAAGTTGAATTCTGTTTGCAGGGTTGGCTCTTCTACACGGACTCTAAGTTCTGGCAGCAACAGCAGACAGAAGTATGTGAATGTATAACCTGAATTGTATACATATCTTTCTTATTAAGTTTTAATGATCAATGAATGTATGCAATTCTATTCAGTCAAAAATCTGCAACTGTAAAAATCCTATTGCATTCATCTGGCAATTGCTTATTGTTTATATAAAGTTGAAATTTGATGCCTTCCCTATGAAATTCTATTCTTCTGTGATAGCAGACGCTTTTCTCATGTAATTTGCTCTGACTGTAAATTTTCCAATGCAGGCTCTTCTTCATTCTGTTCCTTTTGGAAAGATGATAGTTCTTGATCTCTTTGCTGATGTCAAACCTGTATGGAAAAATTCTTCTCAATTTTATGGCACCCCATATATCTGGTAAGCAATACTCCCGTCTCATGTTAAACTTCCTACTTATGATTTATATAAGACATTATTAAAATATTGTTTCCATAAATTACCAGGTGCATGCTGCATAACTTCGGTGGAAATATTGAAATGTATGGGACACTAGATTCAGTTTCTTCAGGACCTGTTGATGCCAGAACGAGCGAAAATTCAACAATGGTATGGTTTTACCTTTGATCAGAACCTGTTAAAAAATACTCCATTGATTCATACCATTTTGGTGCATAGAACTATAGAAGTATATATGTATTTTACCCCACTAACAGGATAAAGTGCTTGACATGTTGTCGTAGGTTGGTGTCGGTATGTGCATGGAAGGAATAGAACACAACCCTGTTGTTTATGAGCTTATGTCTGAAATGGCATTTCACAGTACGGAAGTCCCAGTACTGGTAAATATTGAACACCGGTCTAATAATCCTCAAAAATCCAGATTATTCTTGCGAATTGCAATGAGTTGAAACCTATTTTACTGTCAAAACTTGTAGAAATGGCTTAAAAGCTACTCTCTCAGGCGGTATGGGCAATCTGATCACCAAATAGAGGAAGCTTGGAAAATTCTGTATCATACAATTTACAATTGCAGAGATGGAATTGCTGTAAGTATTCCTTGTTGAATTGTTGCTAATTTATTATCAAAACGATGCATCAATCATGGTCAAAGGTATAATTTCTTTGTTTCAGGACCATAACAGGGATTATATAGTAATGTTACCGGACTGGGACCCAGCAGTGAATTCTAGTTCTGCTATGCTGCAATATCACCAAAATAAAAGGCTTCTTCTCATGCCACACCAAAACCCAAGATATTTTTTGCTAGAAACCGAAGTTCCCACGCCAGAGGCACATCTATGGTATCCGACTGAGGAAGTTATCAAGGCATTGCGCCTATTTATAAATGCAGGAATAAAACTAAATGGAAGCCTCACTTATAGGTGAGGCAAACTCTTTTTCTGATCAATGGTTACCTTGGCTTTGATGGAAACAGTTTTCTTATGTCAAATTTGTTTGTTCATAAGAGAATGCTGCACCTGCAAGGGATGATGCGGAAACAATAAAGTTTTTGAGATACTAACCTAGTCATTTGATGACAGATATGACTTAGTTGATCTGACCAGACAAGTTCTCTCTAAGCATGCAAATCAAGTCTATATGAAGGCTATAGATGCTTATTTAGAGAAAGATGCAAAATCTCTTGATCTCCATAGCAAGACTTTTATTCAACTCATCAAGGATATTGAAGAAATTCTTGCTTCTGACGATAATTTTCTGCTCGGAACATGGCTTGAGAGTGCAAAAAGTCTGGCTTCCACTCCTAGTGAACTGAAACAGGTGAGATATGAGTAGTCTTATTGGATATCCACAATAAAGCCTTCTTCAACAATAGAGTTTTATGGCTTTTACACTTTTATTTGCTTAACAAGTAAACTAAGTCTTTCTTCTTTGTATAAAACCATAATTCTTCAACAATTCTTTTTATTTTAACCATGGGGTTAATTGTTCAATACATCCATTCTTTGGGAAGTTGTGGACTCAACCCTAAACTATCCAAAATCCACTAGATATGCTGAACCTATTTATTTGCTGAGGATAATACCCTGAAGTTCAATATAATGAGTTTTCTAGTTATTTTCTCTATTACTTATATTTATTTGAAAAACACAACATGACACTACTTGGCATTTGTCATTTATTTTGTTCAACAAATCATTTTTTAAAGTGACATTTCATATTTGATAGTCGATTTTTTTATTTATTTTTTTGGTGTTCAATTTACTATCTGCAGCATATGTAAAATATCATTCTTGGTGAAATTTGACATAATTTATTTTCTTGTTAAGTATGAGTGGAATGCAAGAACACAAGTGACCATGTGGTATGACACCACTGAGACAAACCAAAGCAAGCTCCATGATTATGGTAAGTTCATCCCTTCATAGAATTACAAGTTTATATTTTGCAATCACAATTCACGCAGCTTCCAAATGAATCTAACTTGTCAATTCCCAATTAGCAAATAAATTCTGGAGCGGACTGCTAGAAGACTATTATCTTCCGCGAGCCTCAACCTATTTTAAGCATCTTTCCCAGGCAGTAAGAGAAAACAAACACTTCAAGTTGAAGGAATGGAGAAAGGAGTGGATAGCGTACTCAAATAAATGGCAATCGGATACAAAAATATATCCGACAAAGGCTCGAGGAGATGCCATTGCAATAGCAAGCAAATTGTACCAAAAATACTTTAGCTAATGGCCTGAAATGCATTGTATGTTCGTAATATATTGTGTATGCAAGGTGATCTTAAAGAACTATGCTGTTCTAGCTAAATGCACTATGGTTGGAGGCTTTTGTAAAGATTTTTTCATTACTGTTTATGTTGGCCTTTCCAACAGAAGTGGCAAAATTGAAGGTTAATAAAGAATGCCCTTTTGCAGCATCAATATTGGTTCATATATAATTAAAATATTCATTTTAATATTTTTAAAAAGTGTATATTTTGCAGAGAAATGCACATAATGAGTACTTCATTAGTTTAAAAATACATGACATTTCACTGAGAAGTAGAAGAAAGGATTTGAGAATATTTGAAACTGAAGTAGCCAAAGCATTTTGCAGAAAAAATAATGCTTCCTTTTTTTATCTATGCAGTAATGACATATTAACAGTTCTTGAATGAGAAAGTGTGCCTATATAACAAGACATCCTTCACCACTAATAGAAGTGTTTTATGAACTAATGAGAAGGAAGTCATTTCACTCCAGCCCAATACAAAAAAAAAAGCCTAAACAATTTTTAAGTGGAAAGCTAAAAAAAATTACCCTTTTGCTCCTCTTCCACTGTCCAGATACTAAACTGTGTATCAAAGTGCTGTCAAAAACAGAGTTCTATATCAACTCCATTAGAAGAGGGTCCCCAAGAGCCATTAACTCCATAAGTTTTGCAAATTCAGACTCACTTGAAACATTCCATGGGTGAAGAGCAGGAGCTTGCAAAGAGTACGAGTTTGAAGAATCCAACGACAACAGGCCATTGCTATAGACTGCCGAGTTAAGAACAGGGTCATAGTTATTGGGCGCGTCCATTGACATGAAAAAAAGAGGCACTGCGACCGTGTAATGAATCTTATAATTGCCCACGAGTCCCACAAGATCTACAAAATCTCCAACAAAGCGTTGTGGCACGTAAAACACCTCTGAGCTGCAGGTTACAATGCTCTCGTCTTTGGGGCTGCTATCCTTGAAGTTGACTTGCAAATGAACAGGCATTATGCTCACAACTTTCCTCACCTTCTTTGCTTGTTTCGAAAGCCATGGTGAATCGCTCTCTTTAGCTGAAACAGCTGTCCATGATCTAGGCACCTAATTAACATGAAAATAAAGTAAATATGAGATATAAGCGCGAGTAAGATGGATAAATTTTGAGTTTGGTAACATAAATATAGAAAATTCACCAGTAATCAAAACATACCTTGTTGGTTATCCACAATTTCGACTTGTCTGCTTGAAGTAAATTCCAGTAGTTGAGGACAGTATTGTCCTGGAGGAACAAAAATCCCTCAGCACTAGGGTACCTCTGAAATATCACCAGTAAATACCTGCATCCAATGGATAATTTAATGATTAATAAAACAAAACAAATTTTACAATGAAAAATTTTCATCTACGAATTTATGTGAAGATAAAATAGAATTACAATCAAGTAAAACTCACTTGTATATATCATCCAAATGTGCCTGCTCCACAGATAAATCAGGATGAGCTTCCTCTGACAAAATAACCACGGTTTTAAATAACCTACCATATAACAATCTCCATTCTAACGCAGTCCGCTCCACAGAACCTCTAATAAACATGATCAGCACGGTATTCCCGAAATTTTTCCTCCAACGAATGAATTTTCCAATCTCATAATTAACTGTACTATTCTCATCCACGGCAAGATGTGTGGAAGGAAGTTTGGAAGGGACATATTCCCTCCGTTGTTCACCATTAACCGACTTCTGTCCTGTTGAATGTAATGCCGCTAGTCTAGGTGGCTTGTAACCAACGGCTATCAAATCCTGAAGCCAGGCAACTGTGAGGTCCAAATCCATCTCTGCCCAGAACTTATTTTTAGCCATCTCAAAACTCAATTGCAAGATCTTTTCAAAAAACTTTTGATTAGATGACTGCCAAGAATCTAAAAAGTTAATCAGGCGACCAACATTTACATGTAGATCCTTCTCTTCTGAAAACGGATAGGCTTCTACTTTATCCTCCCTATGTACTGTAGGAGGATAAACAACAACAAATCCGCCAATTTCCCATAACAGTCTTTGAGCCCAGTATCCTCTTAGCACATCAGAAGCCATTGTGCTAACTGAAACAGGAAGCATCAATCCCCAAAAGGCATTTGAATGAATGATTGTGTTAAACGAGTTCAATGGCACCATCAAACCCTGTGGCACTGCTACTTTGGGGGTACGTTCATCGAACTTAACATCAAACACTTCGGAACTCAGCTTCCTAGTGAAATAAAAAACTGAATCCACATCAGGCAAGCCATTAGAAATACCTTGCTGAATATACTGTTTCCCTCCGAATGTCTCACCATAGAATTCCTCATGTCCAATTTGGCCAACATTTTCCAATGGCAACCCCCTTGGCCAGACTGATCTCTGGCCAAAATGAATATAAGGATTCACGACGGTCCGATTTGGATCATGCTTCATATACTGCAGAATCTTCTCTTGCATTACATTTGCACTCTCTAATTTCAAATCAAAATGCTTCCCCAAATCCCCATCGACCACAACCCCTCTATCATCAGCATCGAAAATCCTCTTGGCTCCATGCTGAATAGCAAACAGATAACCAATACTCTTCCTAACATAAGAATCAGATGGCAAATACTGATTTATTCGAAACCCTAGCTTAGACTGATCTTCCAACGACAGATAAATCGTACCTTTAAGACTCCAATCGGTCGGAGTCTCTGAATTCCCGATAGCCAAAACCTGCCAGCCTCTGATCCTCGTCAAGCTCCGAATCGAATCAGTCGGATACTCAGTGACGGATACAATGATCCACTGATCGGATCGAAACGAAGCGTAAGGAGATGAAGTGTCCTTGATCGAGGCAATTGAATGGAAATCGACGCTAGGTTTTTGAATCTCGTTTGATGATATAGATTGGGATTTGAGGCGGAAACAGAAGAGGGAGGAAGGATCAGCAGCTGGGAGAAGGAAGAGGAAGGCGGCGAAGGTAAGGAAGATAAGGAAGAACGCGGTAGCTTTGAGAGGATTTAGGGATACCCAATTTGAGAAATCAATGGATTTAGGATTCGATTTGGATTGGGAGAAATGGTGGGGTTTGGGGTGTGGGATTGATGAAGATTTGTCGGTGTGAGCTTCGGGATTTGGATTTGGGCGATTCTGGACCAACATTTTCTGCCAGAAATCGATCAAATCAAGATTAACCCGATCTCTTTCTCTCTACCTAGCTTGTGAGAAAACACTGGGAAGCTCAAAAATGGTGGTTGGGTAGTTCGCTGGGCACTTCTTGTTGTTGTATGGGACTCACTGTGTTTTCCCCCTTGGCAGTGACAATGACTGCTCAGCGGACTCTTCCAGACTTCAGTTATGCAGTTGGTTGCCGACATTGCACGAAATTAGGGATAAACATGTTTTATGCGTAAAGCATGTAACAATCTTTTAAATTTTATTCTTTTTTTATTTTATTTTTCACAGCTAATTTTCGCTTCATCGATCAATTCATATTCAGAGTTTTATGTACATGATCAGATCGTTCTTTGAGCTTCAAAGTCACAGTCGAGTAGGGTGAGCAAAAAATCGACACAAAACTAGCCCGATTCAGGGTGCGTTCTTCGTTCAGTTACGGTGATTTACGGAGTTTATGAGAATAGAGACGAAAATTATGAAAAATTACGGCACTAACTACCATAATTCAAAAACAAATTAAAATCTAAATTATTCGATAATTCTTGTTAAAGTTAGTTAGAATCGGCCTTTTACATGACTAGATCAGATATGAAATGAAGTTTTATAAAATGATCATATATTCAATCATTCAAATCGAATTTTCGAGTAACAATTATCTGGATAGGAGGAATACTCGATCCGAAGACGAGGTATCTTTAAAATAACCGGGTGGAGACGTGGAATAAACGCAATCAAATAGATCTGAGTAACAAATTGTATTGAAGTCTTGTTACAAAAAAAACAATCAACCAATAGTTCTACACACTTGTTATCTAGCACCAGCCCGACCCCTGCACATACATTGTCCGAGCAGGCCGAGCCAATGCATCAACAAGGGATCGGAGCCCAAACCGTCAAGCTCAACAGGTGGCACAACATCAAGGACACGAACTGCATTTGATGAGTTCGAGTTCTGTTGCTTGCCCTCTCTAGTCAAGTTTTGGGTTACGTGATCAAGTTTCAGTTATCACTGATCTTGGTTTCATATAGTATAAGATAGCCTCAGAGACACCAACATTGCTACCAACCAAGACTTGCCTTGGAGATTCGTAATTGCGCAGGCAAGAAACTTTACCTGATTGAGGTGATGAAGCAAGAGAGCTTGTAATTGCTAATAATGGCTCAAGTAGAAGCTTTTGATTTTGTGACTTTTGTATCTCCTCCCTCATCATCATCTCGGTTAGTAGGGATCTCCCGGTGTCGATTCCTGCAAGATAGCCTCCATGAACATAGCCATTGAATCTTTCACTTGTATGCTCCCCAGTAAAGAAGATTCGTCCCACAGGAGCCTGTAAACATACCAACATAAGTTTTTTTTTTCCCTACTGAGAATTTGATCAGTAAATCTTTGAAACTGTGAAAGTGAATTACCTTAATGTCATTGAACAGTTGATGATCAGGATATATTGGATAGTTACTATAACTTCCACGCTGAAACCGATTGTTCCACCAACGTGGAACAAGGATATCTGAAGCATCAGGTATGTTGGGGCCAAACATATTTCTTAGTACCTCCATCGCCTCTTGGAGTGTCTCCTGATCAGATTGGGCCTCGACACGTTTTGACTCCCCATTGGTTAATGTTACTACTAGGATGTTGGATCCTGGATATGCATTCTCCATGTGCTGACAAAGTGATACAAAGATGTTAGATAACGCAACCGACACAAAAAATAGTTGAAATGTTAAATAAATGCTTTATAAGTAAGTTCCAAACCTGCCAGAATGTATAATATCCTCGACGATCATGCGCATAGATGAAGAACTCTTTGCCTGGACCAGAGGGCCAGAAACAGGAGGGGAACTTGAGAAATATTTTCGTGTACACAGTCACGTCAATGTTTTGTATGGCCTCAGTCTTCCATTTCTGTTTATTTCAATGACATTATCAAGATGAACAACTTTATCAGTTGGACAATTTAATGAATAATCTAAAAAAAATTCAATGGCTTCAATGCATTTGGTAATAGCAACACAATCTTGGTAAACAGCTTTTAGGTTTTTATGTGCACAGCAGAAGTTCCTGGCCCCTAGAAGCAGGAGATTACAATTCAGTGGCATAGATTTCATTCTGTAGCACAGATAAATAGTTAAGTTCCAAAATGATGTTTCATCAAAGGGTCCACGAGAGGTCAACCATGTTTTCGTGTTGCCTAACGTAATCATCCGTGGTAAGGTTGGCCAATTATCATTGAATTTATCAGCACGTTTGTTTTTAACTTCCCTATTTAAGTACAGCTTTCATTTACTAATATATGCCAAGAGGTGTATTATTGTTTTCAATAGATTGGATGGCTTTTACAGTAACAATGTGAAGAAAATAAGGGTAAATAAACAGATTGGAAAAAAATGTTTGGAGATGTATCTCACCGGCAATGCTGGTCGGAATGAAATGAGATTGCTTTGAAGAACCCCAATGCTAGCTGACAAAATTATGTAATCAGCTTCATATACACAGCCATCCTCAGTACATACTGTAACACCACTTCTTGATTGTTGCACGTCACTAACAACCTGCCCAGCCCAAAAAGATATCAGGCTACAATAATCTTGAGGAACACATATTGTGACCAGTAAGCTAATTACAATGAACACAAAAGAACAAATCTTCTTAAGTAATAACATCATCAAATGTCCCTGAATATTTGAGCTAACATTGACCTCCAGTACATGGGAGGGGCTTAAAATGGCTATAAAAGCCTAGGAGGTCTCCAAATGACTAATTACAATGAACACAAAAGAACAAATCTTCTTACGCACATATCTGTCCCTAGTAAACACAAAAAGGCTATAAAAGCCAATGGTTATTTATGGAGGAAATCCTACCATGAAGCACCAATAATTACTAGCCTTAACGAGAAAAAGCCTAGAAGGTCTCCAAATGACTTATTTCATGAATCGAATTTCTTTAAATGAGTTGGAGCTGAGGACTCTACACAAAACCCAACACAGATTTTTGCCCTCGTGATACTACTAAATGTCTTAAGGAAGCATGTGAATTGTTGAATATCAAGTTATCATCAGACCTAGTGTGAGAGGTTCACCCAGAAATTGAAGTGTTTAATCTATTCCCTTGATCCCGGATGAAAACTATGTATATAGTACCGCAGAAACTGCGAACAGTTAGATGATAAAAAATGTAGCATCTCATTAGTACATACATTGATGAAGTCAATGCCTAGAAATAGCTTTCACCACACCAGTACACATCACTATCCACACAAAACTCAGAAAAGGACATCAATAAATAATCCAATCTCTCTCACTCCTACAGTTTTTTAGCTTTTCTCTACAAACTACCTTCTTCTCTTCAGATTTCATTAATAAATTAACCAGTCCTTGTCCCTTGTTTTAATGTGATGTTGTTTGCTACCAAGTACAAACAGAACAAAGAAATAAATAAATAAAATCTTCAGTGGTGACAACTGACGGCACATTAAAGTATCGAAAGAAAGGTTACCTTGTTGAGTTTGAGACGAGCATCTAATCCATCGGCGTTCAAAAGGAACGTCTCAGCCATTTTCTGAAGAAGATGTACATAACCTCTTTCATCAGCAACTAGAAATTCTCCATCACCATATTCTGTGAATGTTGATATGGGTTCCACCTCTACAAGGAAGAATATGAACGAACAAATCAAAACAAATTACTGACCATTAAATTCCAAAGTTGGAGGAGAAAAAGCCAATTATGATATACTTGAACAGAAAACAAACAATATCCACCACCATCAATACTGTTCAGTATTCACAAATTAATTATTGCTGGCCGAAAAGGAATATAAAAGAGAATACCACCAAAATCATGAACCTATTCATCCTGCTGTAAGATATATATAACATTCTTAGATAGAAATTGCAACTGAGACACGTTAGCAAAGAATAGAATACGCACCAGCCATCTCAAAGTCGTGGAGTATGAAATCAATTGCAAGTTCTATTGGCGTTCTAGGTTCACTGAAAAATCCAAAATTCAAACCAAAATGAACATGAATGAGCACCTGATGAACATTCGAGTACAATTTCCAATAAATTTACATGCTACCTTTGCCATTCATCATCACTACTATCGGTTTCTGCTCCAAGTCTCATAATCGCCGACTCCACCGCCTTACGGTACGAATCAGCCGCTTCTCCACTCGGAAATATCTTGCCACTGATAGAAAAATATATAAAAAATAGAACTTGATAACCCCATAATGAATAATTCACTAAAATAGAAAAAATAAACCAAAGATAAAGAGAGACTAACGATTGATCATAGATGTTATAGCGAGTATTACTATAATCGGAGAAACAGGTACGAAGATCGCATTCAGCTGCAAGTTCCAACAGAGGATTGGTCTTTGGTCCACCAACGCCGGTAATCCATCCGGCTCCGAGCTCCACCGACACGCCGCCAAAGTTATCCTTGAGAATTCTGCCGCCGATTCGGTCCGAGGCTTCAAGAATGACGAAATCCTCAACTCCATTCTCCGCCAATACCTTCGCCGCCGATATTCCTGAACAGATCAACATGAAACAGTTAGAATTATAAGATTCGGCAAAAAAAAGTAGTAGTTTTGGCTAAATCTCGACGACTAGTGCATGAAATCTGACCAGAAATTCCAGCACCGACTATGATCACAGAGCAACAATTCGTGGAATCCATAAGAGATGAAAAGAAATAGATTGAGATAGAGAGAGAGCGAGGGGAGGGGAGGGGAGGGAAGAGAAAAACAAGTGTTGTTGCGGTAGAAGGTACAACAGGGCGCAGGAAACGGCTCAAACGAATAGCTGTTTATATAGTTTTTTTTTCATCCCTATCAATAGGATATTATACTGTCCTTTTTCGGTTTACAAAAACACCTTTTATTTATAATTAATATAATTTGAAGGTTGTAAATATAAATTTAACACCAAATTATTTCTTATCTTAATTGGTTAAAAGATTATCAAAAAAAGTGTTGTTTTAGGTGACACAATTATTGTCAAAATAAAATGGGATTGTTTCCGGTACTAAGGGTTGTGGTGCGATATTACGGAATAATCAGAATCATTGATTTATTTAATTCAATGGGCTATAACTATCCACGTCATTTAATGATAGGTGTGATGATATGTTTGCAATTTCTTAGAATGTATTTGTTCTTCTGAAAATGTGTTTTTAAAAAAGGGAGGATGACATTTTATAATTTTCATGAAAAATTGTAACAGTTATTATCTCGGTTTATAGATTTAATTCAATTCGTTCACAATTATATACAACGGTTTCTAACAAAATTTATAGTTAGTTCATGTATTATTTTATTAATATAGTATTTATGTTTTTATACACTTTTTTGCTTGAACTAATAAAATACAATGTTTGAACTACCGTTCACAATGTTTAAAATATGATACCCAAATTTTGAAATTATATTATAAAAGCTCATATTTTTATAGTTATGGTTTTAAGAATAATTTTATTATAATATTATTGATTTAAAATATGTAACTATTATTTCAAATTGAATGTTCTATTAGTACATGTGTTATCTTGAACTTATGAAAACAAATTGTAAAAATGTATGAACTATTTGTATAATATAATCTAAACTAACATAACCAAAAAAATTGAACGGAAAAAATGACAGTTAGAAAAAAAAAACAAAAACTGGAAGAAAAAAATGTTCAAAATTTTAATACTACTAGTTCAAAATTATACGATTCATCAGTATAATATAAATTGAACGAACTGTGCAAAAATTTTGAACCGTCAAGAAAAAAAAGACATATGTCACGCCGATGACGCTCCATAATATTATACCTATAATAGTGTTACGTGACAATTACAAATAAAATTCAAGAAATTTATTTGGAGTAAGGTGGGAATCATTTTAAAATAGGATTTGTTTCCAAAAATTACTCGAAATCATTAGTTGAATAAGTGTTAATTATAACTTATTGTCAAAGTACATTAAATGACAGTTAGAAAAAGAAAAAAAAACTGGAAGAAAAAATGTTCAAAATTTTAATACTATTAGTTCAAAATTATACGATTCATCAGTATAATATAAATGGAACGAACTGTGTAAAAATTTTGAACCGTCAAGAAAAAAAAGACATATGTCACGCCGACAACGCTCCATAATATTATACCTATAATAGTGTTACGTGACAATTACAAATAAAATTCAAGAAATTTATTTGGAGTAAGGTGGGAATTATTTTAAAATAGGATTTGTTTCCAAAAATTACTCGAAATCATTAGTTGAATAAGTGTTAATTAGAACTTATTGTCGAAGTACATTAAATGACAGTTAGAAAAAAAAAAAAAAACTGGAAGAAAAAATGTTCAAAATTTTAATACTATTAGTTCAAAATTATACGATTCATCAGTATAATATAAATTGAACGAACTGTGCAAAAATTTTGAACCGTCAAGAAAAAAAAAAGACATATGTCACGCCGACAACGCTCCATAATATTATACCTATAATAGTGTTACGTGACAATTACAAATAAAATTCAAGAAATTTATTTGGAGTAAGGTGGGAATCATTTTAAAATAGGATTTGTTTCCAAAAATTACTCGAAATTATTAGTTGAATAAGTGTTAATTAGAACTTATTGTCAAAGTACATTAAATGACATAAACAAAAAAGGGAGGTTAGAATATTACTTATATCTATCATATTTTATGATGGATTATACAAAACGTGTATTTTTGCAAACTGATTAAGAAATTAATAATGATATATAAAAAATGAAATTATTTTGCTGATAATGTACTTTTTATCAAGGACACAAAGTATGCACTTTTTTAATCTTGTTAAAAAAAAGTATGCACTTTTAATTGAATATTGGCTAACTATTTTATAAAGAGTTTAAAGGGTAAAAGATAATCCTAGGTATAAGAAAAATATAATTGAGATATTTAATAAAAATTTAAGAAGAAAAGAGATAATCGAAAAAAATATGGGTAAGTAAAATTAGGTAACACGTTAAGTATTAAAATATTGGGTATTACATTCTAACGTTGGGTATTAACATATTGAGTATTATGAGTTTAACTAGTACACTCTAATTAAGGATGTACATAAAACTGTTATATAAGACGAATTAATCGTGTTAACCAAAAAAAATCTCAAGTTCATTCACTTTTTAAGCGAATCCGATGTGATTGAATTTTAAAGTTGAGCTAAAATTGCTTCAAGTTCATCTCTACTATAAATGACTTGAATTTAAGCATGTCAAAAACTCAAATCTCAACTAATTCGGTTAATAAACCAAATTACCTGAACTCGACTCAAAAATTGAATATAAATACATATTAAATCAATACTACAACGTTCTCTTACTGTAATTCCCGCTCTTACTCAAAATTGTTGTTACAATTAGTTCATCTATTAACTTTTTTACCATACACAAGAATACGTTTTACTTTCACAAAAAAAATTTGTGTTTGGTCATTCAATTTAATCGTCAAAAATACGTTTCACGCACCGACCATCACTACTCCCCCATCATCGTATATGAGAGGTACCATGTAATGGAGCGATCCGCGGTTTCAAATTTCCACGTGGTGGGACATCCTCGTATACAATCATTATATTAATGGAGAGGAAGTTTCGAAATAAGTCAGACCTAATTTCACACGTCAAACATGGCCTTATAATGAACCATATATATCATACATTCATACCACTTATGTTGTTGACTAAAATTATCCATTTAAGACTTTGAATTATCTATAGTATTACAATGTGAAAGGAATACAAATCGTGTGAATTGTCTTTTTATATATGATACTTTGCCAAACTCTCGTGCTCACCATCTTCTTCGCCATATAACACATGACATCATCGATCGTCATAAGGCTTTGTTTGGTATGATATTGTTTGACGCAAATTGTGTTTTTTCATGCCAAAAAACAACACTAACTTGTTTTTATATTGAGCACTTTTCAAAATCGTAATAAGGATTCGGTGGATCTTTTTCTTTTATTTGCCCTTTGTTTTGTTAGAGACAATATGATACTGGTAGGTTGATGATAATAGCATGTCGGTAGTTGACGGTTATAGCACCACGCCGGTAGGTTGACGGTAATAACACGCCGGTAGTTTAGTGGTTGTAGCACCACACGGTAGGTTAGTGGTTATTATAGCACCACACCGGTAGGTTGGTCGGTATAGCACCACATAAATAGGTTGCGTTATAACACTACATTGATAGATTGGCGGTAACAGCACGCCGGTAGGTTGCTGGTAATAGCACGTCGGTAGATTGACGATAATAGCACGTCGATTTTTCTAATATGTCTATGGACACACAATAGTAACAAGAAGATTCTACTCATTAGTAAAACGATTTTTCTAATGTGTGCCCATGGACGTACAATAGTAGCAAGAAAATTTTTCCTATTAATTAAACGAGAGTTTATCATTAATAGTTAAATGTTTGATAAAGATCTAAAATTTATTATCTTATAAAAACAAGAAAACATTTGTTTTACATGTGCATTTTCAATACTTATAAATTTATTTCTATTGTGAAACTAAAAATAATTAAAATGAATACAATTTTTTAATTTATTTTGAGTAAAGTTTAAGAATTATTATTTATCCTAAATTTTAGGGGATACTGTCTTAAGAGGTTAGTGTTTAACCCGTTAAAATTCTTTTTTGTAAATTTTGTCACTACCTTCAAGCAGTTGTGGATATCAACTTTTGGTGGGATTTAAAAGTATTATCTTTAATGGATTTGGGTGGAATTTGGTTATCTTTACTTAATACAATAGTTTTTAACAAAATAGAGGATGAAAGATGAATTATTTGCTTAATACAACGGTTTTTAACAAAATTGTGGGATTTGATTATTGAAAAAAATTGAAGTTGAATTCATTTACTTTAATTTATACAATAATATTGAATTGATAAGTATTAAAAGTACACTTGATATAATAAAGGTTTTTTTTAGTTTTTTTAAGATAATAAATATTAGATTTTTATTAAATATTTATAATGAACTCTTATATAATTAAAAAAAATCTTCTTATTTTTATTACGCGGTCATGGACACACGTTAGAAAAATCAACTAATCTAATTATGTCTTACTGTATCCATTTATTTTTTTTGAGAAGTCGTATGTCTTTTTTTTTTTGAGAGGTCCTTATTATTTCTATTTTACACTAACTTCTCGTAATTTTTTTACACTAACTTGAGTAACTTCTCGTTATTATGTCTATTTTACACTAACTTCTCGTTATTTTTTTGTCATTATTGTGGTGGGTGTAGGGATGGCAATTTCACACGTATCCGACGGATATCCGGCTACCCGATCCAAAGAAAAAGGGTGAAAACCCGATAATAGACGGGTGAAAGCGGGTGGTGGATCGGGTGGGATGCGGGTGAAGGTTTCATCCACCCATCACCCGATCCATCATCCACCCATCCATCTGACCCGTGTCCACCCGTTTAAAATTATATAATTTTTTAATATTTGTAGTTTTTATATTATAAATATTTTACCTTTACTATATAAACTATGTTAAAGTAAAGCATATATTTTCTTTCCTAATATATTTCGGTTATTATTGGTTCGTTATAATTTGTTTATTTTAGATCTTGTTTGATTATAGTGTTGTACTTTATATTATGTAAAATATTATGTCAATTTTAGTTAAATTTAAGTATTATCCTGATTTTCAATAAAATATTTATTTTTTTACAAATTTATAAAAAAAGGTGTAGAACACCCGAAATCACACCCGATCCACCCGCTTAATCCGGTGGATGCGGGTGGATTGGATGCGGGTGAGATCCTTAGCGGGTGGTGGATCGGGTGGGGTGGGCAATTTTTGGTGATGGATCGGGTGGCGGTCAAGGTCATCCACCCGCCACCCGATCCATTGCCATCCTTAGGTGGGTGAAACCCCCAAGCTCGTCACGTAGCTATCTAGCTAGGTTAATATTATCTTAATTTCACCTCGTGATTTTGTCTCTTGAAAAATAATCGATCAAAAGTATACTAGTAAGAATTGGTCTAATTTATTTGGCATGTATAATTTCAAAAAAAATTAAGAAAATATGTTGTAATATTTCAAAATTTAATATTGTATCCATAAAAAAAAATCCCCATAAATTTAAAGGGAATAAAATGGGTAAGGAATATTTACTTTATACTTTATAGTTGTGAAATTAGGGTGACATAAGAAATCGAGGATTAATTCGAGTACATATAACTAATTTGAGGAATTGAACATTATTTGGGATATTTTATATAAATTGTGTAAATTAGAAAATTTGTAGTTATAACCCTAAGTTATTTTGATTTATCTAGAGTAACTATCTATCTAGTAAATCTTTATAAATCATATTTGATCTTATAGGGTTAAAATTAGGGATGGACAAAAATTTCGTCCTGATCCAGTGGTGATTTCTAGACTTGGATCGCAAACTTAAACCGTCGATTTAGGTTTGCGAACCGTCGGTTTAGGTATGATGTGATCCAATAAATCGATGCAAATGACTTCATTCAATGTAATGTTTTTATCTTCTTATTCCGAAGTCCGTTTGAAGCGTATCAAGATGTTTTAGAACGATAACTTAAATTTCTATAACTAATGTCTCAAGTGTTTCATCTAATGAAAACTTAAACATGCTCAAAACATAAGTTGTTCAACACATATTACACCGAATCCTCTTCAGTCGATTCTTCAGTCGACCCTTCAGTATTTTGGTCATAATGAACGCTATGCTTATCCAATGAAGGTCCGTAAATACTTGTTGAAAAGCTTATTTAAATGGAAACAATATTGATGAAGACTAAAAGAGCATATTCGTCTAAGAGATGGGTCGTAAATGTAGTTCTTCCAACAGTCGAATTTATGGCAACAATGTGAAGTGTCCAAAGTCAATTCCTCATTATATGGATCTTCAAGGCCTATTATTTTAAATGACTTCTGGCCTCTCTTTTTCTTTTTTTTTTAATCTTTCATCTAGCCTTTATTTTCCCTATTTAAAGGCTTGCATGTTTCATAGAAAAATAAGTGAGAGTTAAGGATTTTTGGAAAAGTATTTGGTTCCTTAGAGTTTTGGTAAGATGCCGAAACCTCCTCCTTGGTGAGATGCCGGGTGGGTTGCCTTTGTGAGATGCGAGGGTGAACTGTGAAGAAATTAGTTTTCATAGGTGAGATGCTGATGAGAGTTAATGCGAGTATTGTAGAGTGGATGGCCGGTGAGATGCTTGAAGCTCTAACAATACATATCTTGTATTTCCTTTTCCATTATCAAAAATCAAATAAAACATATGTGTATCTTTGTTTTAATTTTTGTTATGTCTTGCATCGATGTATCCTTAGGCTGGGGGCGTATTATCTGGTATCAGAGCCTTATTCGATGCAAGTCAATAAGAGGCATCAAGATTTGAGGACAAATCTTTTTAAAAGGTGGAAAGAATGATGTGATTCAGAGAACCGATGCAAATGGCTTCACTTCAATGTAATGTTTTTATCTTCTTATTCCGAAGTCCGTTTGAGGCGTATCAAGATGTTTTAGAACAATAACTTCAATCTCTACAATTAATGTCTCAAGTGGTTCATCTAATGTAAACTTAAACATGCTCAAAACAAAAGTTGTTCAACACATATTACTCTGAATCCTCTTCAGTCGACCCTTCGGTATTTTGGTCATAATGAACGCTATGTTTATCCAATGAAGGTCTGTAAATACTTGTTGGAAAGCTTATTTAAAGGATACAATATTGATGAATACTACAAGAGCATATTCGTCCAAGAGATGAATCGTAAATGCAATTCTTCCAACAATCAGATTTATGGCCACAATGTGAAGTGTCCAAAGTCAATGCCTCATTATGTGGATCTTCAAGGCCTGTTATTTTAAATGACTTTTGGCTTTGTTTTTTTTTTATTATCTCATCTAGCCTTATTTTTCCTATTTAAAGGTTTGCATGTTTCATAGAAAAATAAGTGAGAGTTAAGATTTTTTGGAAAAGTATTTGGTTCCTTAGGTTTTTGGTGAGATGTTGAAACCTCCTCCTTGGTGAGATAACAGGTGAGTTGTCTTTGTGAGATGCGAGGGCGAATGCATTAGTTTTCATATGTGAGATGCTTATGAGAGTTTATGCGAATATCGTAGAGTGGATTGTGAGATGCTTGAAGATCTAGCAATACATATCTTGTATTTCCTTTTCTATTATCAAAAATCAATTAAAACACATGTGTATCTTTGTCTTAGTTTTTTGCATCAATGGATCCTTAGGCTGGGGGCGTATTAGGTTTAATAAAATAAAAGAAAAGAAAAAACAAACCGGAATTGAAATTAAAAAAGGGTTTGAACCGGTTTTCCGGTTGCCTACGTAACCTCTCGGAGTTAAGAGGAATCAAAGTCCACGTAGTTATCTTACCTTGACTTACCTTTTTCGGACTTCCGAGTTGTTTTCATTACCCTGATTACCTTTTGACCTCAGACACGCAAGTAGTGCTGCTGTCTTCGGAGTTTAAATCCGATTTTGAGTCATACACCGGGGCATTCCGTTGTTTCCGCTTCGCCGCCCTTATCCAATCTTGGATACAAATTTGCATCTTCAACTTTTCGGGCTTCAATTGAGTTCTCTTGTAACTGAGCATCTTCCCATCTTGGTTAAATGTTTGCTCCACGGCAACCACTGATGCGGGCATGGCCATGAGTTGTTGTACAATTCTCACTAATGTTGGATATTTGAAGGTTAGTTTCTTCCAACAATCCAAAAAATCAAAAGAATCATTATCCAAACTAAAACATGTTGTTAGATAATCTTGAACTTCTAGATTTGAGGATGAATGTCTTGGTGTTTTTGTCCTTTTGGCTAAAATTTGTTGTGCTTTTGAAGGAGGAGGAGAAGACGAAAAAGAAGAAGAGGAGGAGGATGATGTAGGAGTAGGAGTAGGTGTGGTAGAAGAAGAGTTAGTACTTGATTCAAATGAATTAAGCAAGTTTCCAATTTCAGTACGAATGTTTTTCATAATGGTAGAAATGTCGATGTCATCATCTACTAAACACAAACAATCATAATAAGCAATCAACAAATCGGAAACACCATTAAGTTTAAGTCTAGGATAAAAAACGACGGTTATAAGATAAATCATGGGAATGTGTTTGTAATATTTTAACAATTTAATTTTCATCTCATCCATAGAATCTACAAGGGTTGGTACATCTAAACAATTTAGAAAAGCCTTGTAAACATTTACGGCTATCTCTAAAAATCTACAAGAAGTTGAGGTGTATACGTCACTCATGACATTAGTTGCATCACTAAAAATCTTTAAAAGATTACAAATATCAATGCAAGTTTTCCAAACATTTTCATTATCAAGAATTGAACATGGAACATTTATTGAGAAAACTCTTTCAAAAAACTTTGTAACGAACGGCTTCACTAGGTAATTTGTAAGTAGTGTTCCAATGAGTTTCAATGTCTTTTGAAAAAGCAATTGGATGAACATAAAAGTTAAACATAATGTTCTCCATTTTTTCGTAAATCGAAATTGTGTCAAATATGATCAATAACGTTTGTGATGGGGGTTAGCATATTCGCTAAAATCTTAAGTCCATCTTGAACACTTGAGTTTAAAATATGACATCCACATCTTTGATGAGTATAAGGAGTTCGCAAGTATTATCCCTCCCCCTCGACCAAATGGTGTACGGCATCGGTGTTTCCGAATGCATTATCAAAAGAATACGAAAAAACTCGATGTTGTAAATTAAATTCTTGTAAAACCGTTTTTATCAAGCTTGCAATGCTTGGTGCATCATGTCTTGCGTTGAATGGCAAAATCCAATGACATATTTATGCAAAAACAAATCGTTATCAATAAAATGTAAAGTAATGCCCATGTAAAAATCTTTTTACGATTTTGTACTCTAAATATCACTACAAATAGATACTTAATTACTTATTGCTCAAAAGATGTCAAATCGAAAGAATTTTTCTTTCTTTTGTAGTTTCTTTATGGTTACTAATTTGGAAACGGTTTGCGAGAAGTTGGTTGTTCGCTGATTTTACACCCCTATAATTGATAATGATAAAGACCTATAAGTTAATAAAACAAGGAATGGATAGTTTTATATTTATAACCTGTAATAATTTCCTAAATACCAACGAACCCACATTGTATGGGTCAATCACAGTAAAGGTAAGTATTTCAGGGTCACTCAGGGACTGGAAGGATTAATATGCAATAATGATTAAATATAAAATAGATCTCAATTAAAGACAAGGGGTTGGAAAAAATAAGGAAAAGAAATCAAAAAGGTATTGGAAAGGGTTTTGGGTTGCTCTCAATTGAATGTCACCTTCAATCAAGAATAGTTTTATAAAAGGAAATAAAACAAAAGATAATTAAATTAAAGGAAAGAAACTGGATTCCAAGGATTCAAGATCATTGTTTATACATATAGATTCAGGAAGAGTCATAAAGATATATGGTAGAAAAGCCACAGGGATGAACGTTTCTAGGCTGACAGTTTATTACCGGGTAAGTCTCAAGACTATCTAGTTCCAAACCAACTACCTATTACCGGGTAAGTCTCAAGGTAGAGAGGTAGGAAATTCTAAACAAACCAGACTACAAACTAAGGAAAAAGTAAACCATTATCGGGTAAGTCTCAGGTATTACCCTACTTAGCAAGGAATCTAAGCACATTCAACCAATAAAGGATAACTCTTTATTACCTATGATCAGTCTCTCATGTATCTATGAAGGAATATCACCGGGTAAGTCTCAATTCCAACTTAGGTTACTAGCTAGAAGGATTCTAACTAGATTCAAGAACAAGCCAACCACTAGGATTTCAAGCAATTCAAAGCCAAAACAAAGCACAGTCTAATCCATCATAATCAAAGGCATAAACAAATCCCTATCAACCTTGGAACCACAAGGTTCTAGCCAATAACAATCATTTGTATGAATCTTAAACTAAACTTATGAAGAACAATGGTGAATAAGAAGGGAAAGGAAGGGAGGCAGCTCCCCCCTATGGGGTAACCTAACCCTAAAAAGAGACTAAAATCGGACCCTTAGAAATAACCTAGAGCTTCCCTTTTATAGGCAATGGGCTGGGCCAAAACCGATCAAAAAATAAGATAAAATCGCCGAACAGGAAATCTCGGGCAGAAATCTCGGCCGAGATTGGGCCAGTCGGGACCGAGATTCATTAACAGAAAGTTCAACGCGTCAGCACAGCGGGAATCACGGCCGAGATCAAGAAATCTCGGCCGAGCTCGGATCATCTCGGCCGAGCTAGGGCCATCTCGGCTGAGCCAAGGCAATCTCGGCCGAGCTAGGTGTGATCTCGGCTGAGCCAAGGCAATCTCGCCCGATCTAGGTGTGATCTCGGCCGAGCCAAGGCAATCTCGGCCGAGCTAGGTGTGATCTCGGCCGAGCCAAGTGAAATCTCGGCCGAGATCATGGACCATCTCGGCCTGGTCTGGCCGAGATCGGTCCGAGATGCGGTCTTCTTCGTTCCTTCGCGTCTTTAGCTCGATTCCTCGCGTCTTTAGCTCGATTCCTCGCCCTTTCCCGTGCACGTACGCTTGCTCCAATGCGTCCACTTCGAGGCTTGATCCTCAAATACGTCGTTTTAGCTCCAAAATGTGTCAAATCACCTACAAAGCCACAAATAGCGTGTGTAGATATCTATTCTTGCAAAGTAGAACTAAACAAGCATAAATGGCACAAACTAAGGCTAAAACATGAATGTGGAAAGGGGAAATCTAACTATATGCATGAGTGAAACAGGTCGATAAATCATGTTATCATTGGTTTAAAAGAAAATTGAAGATATTTAGTGTTATATGCTCCAACTTCTTCGTATTCAGAAAAAAGAAATGAAAATGCAAGAGAACATATAACATTGGCTAATCCTAAACTTTTGTCACTATGGTTATACATAAATAAAGGAGATTGAGAATGAAAGGAGGAAGATGCAAACCCGTGGGACAATTGTGATTGTCCCCGTGAGATACCTAGCTTTTCGAGGTAGACATTTGTCATGTGCATTTGCAAAGTCCCGTAGCCACCCATCATCCTTCACTTGTTCACATATGGACAATAGTTGCATAAAACTTGTCAATACTCGTTCACCGACACCCCCTTCTTGTAATGCTTCAAAAAAAAACTCGGATGTAAGCATTTTCGGTAGGGTAGACATCGTTGTGGTGGCATTTTGCTATTTTCGGGATTGTCTGGCATTTGAGTTTTACTTTCTTGGGTGCTAGGGAAGAATTGAGAAGAAATATGGTCACTCGGGTTTGCCATTACGAGAATAATAGAATATGAGAGATGAATTCGAAAAAAACGAGAGATGATTCGAGAAAGACAAGATGAAGATAGCGTGGGATTTAATTAGAGGAAGAGGGGTATGGTTGAGTATTTATAGGAAAGTATTTTTTTTTATTTTTTTAAAAAATATATATTTCCCCACTTCCAACGGCTATATAGCCATTGAAGTAGAGCCCACCAACGGCTATAATAATATAGCCGTTGGTGGGCAGCGCAGTGACATTATAGCCGTAGCACTCCAGCACCTAAACCTGCGGTTTGGACCGGTTTAGGTTTTTTTTTCACAAAACCTAAACCTAAACCGTAAACCCTCGGAAACCTAGGCCGAAAAACCTAAACCGCCGTTTTGGGCAAACCGCCGGTTTGAAAACCGCCGTTTTGGCGGTTTACCCCAAACCGGACCCAACTCTAGTGATTTCATCCAAAAATAATAATTTTGTATCAAATCCATCCCGCCAAAAAACACCCGGAAAGGGATACGAGCCTTAACTTCCTCATTTCGATTGGCTCGTCCCGTATATGATAAAATTTAAAATTTCATTGTAAATAAATTGAATCCCTGAGCCCAAAATACCGGTTATATATTTAAAAAAATTAAATTTTCGGGCTCAATTTGAAAATTAGTCAAATAACTGAATTGGATTCTTAAAAAATATTATATTTAGGTTGTATGTTGTTATAGATTAGTTTCGTTTTAAATATGATATACATAATTGTTTTTATTTTATTTTTACATCGTGAAGATTAAATACTATAAACAAGGATAGGTCAAGCGGATTTATCCCATTCCGATCTCCACCTAGATAGGATCTGACAAGATTCATCTAAAAAACACATCTCAATCTCGTCTTATATACATTAACTAGGACGGGATATGTGATGATCGACCTCAATCTAGTCCCGTAACAGTGTACCACCCCTAGTTAAAGAATCCCAATAATCCCAACAATCTCCATGTCTTTCATATCCTAACAATGTATCTCAATAAACTTATATCAAACAGTCAAAAGCAACAAAATTTATCAATCCCTAATAATTTCCATCTACAAGAATCCTCAATAATCCCAACAATCTCCATCCCCAAAAATCTTTAAAAAAAACACAATCTGGTACCAAACAGGGCCTTATATATTGAATTTTATTCATGTATAAGAATCGATTAATCCTCCAGTCTGATCCCTAATAAAACCTAGTATGGTAAAGCATTCTTCCTTTTTCTTTGTTGATTCTTAATAAGCAAGTACTAATGATGACATTTGCACAAGTGGATGGAACAAGATGGTTGGATTAGTCTAAGTTTAACTAATTAATTAATATAGTAGTGTTGGAACTTGGAAATAATCCTAGGTAGTAGGTACAAAGGTCAATGTACACAAAATCATATACAAATAATAATAATAATAATAATAATCTCGTGATAAATTATGTCCTCCGACACCGGCAGATTGGCATCACATTTGTCGTGTATTGGACATTGCGAACGAGATGCATGACCTTCTAGTTGTACAAACATTCCAACAACTCACAGTCGATGAATGTAAGTCATTGTTATAAACAAACATTTATATTGTTACGTACAAATATTTACGTTATTCATAATTTACCAATAATCTTAGTATTTTGATCTTCTCGATATTATGCATGTGACACCCTATATATAAAGTGTCCCAATGTCGGACAATTACCAATCGAGCTAAAGAACAACAAATTGTTGTTCTTATAAAAAAAATAAATAGGATCAAGTGGTTGTTCGATGTGGTATGTTGCCTAATTCACCATCGAGTATTTACATTATTTGAGTTCACACCTTTTGAAAATTACGAGAGGTCGTTGGTAAATGTGATGAAGTAGAGTTTATTGTATGAATTAAAATGAAAGGAGATAAAATTTACCTCATATTTTCAAGTTCTACCGACGTTTTCGGTAAGACTAGTTTATGAGATTTATGGGATTTATTGAGGATGAAAATTATGGAGAATTATGGAATTTTGTTTAACCACGTTCTAATAGATTGTGAAAATTACGTGAAATACACGAAAAATTATTGGGTTTATAAGTTTAACCGAAGGTAGATAATTTAAGGAAAGGAAAGGAATGATGACGAAATTGTGTTTTTTTACTTCATTTCCTTGAACACTGAACAACCCGTAACCTTTGATACATAAATTAATATTACATGTTATATTTTGACGGTGTTTATTACATTATTATTTAGTTTATAAGGTGTGGTATTTAAAAGTTGTAAAAATTACTATATTTATATTATATGGGATTATCATGATATATTATTCATAAAAGCTTTAGGATGAAAAATTATCTCTGAAAATTGTTCATAGCAAATATTTCAAACAGATTATCTTTAGTACTCTTTTATAAGTCTTTCGAAACGATAATTTTTATCCTAAATTCCTGAAAGTTAAAGAATATGTAAGATTAGTCATCAGTGATAAAAAAAATGATTTTTTAATAATAATTTATCAATGTATAACATAATTAACAAAATATAAAGGTAATCTCGATACGTATATACGACTTTAAGGACAACTCTTATAATTGAATAACCCATTTTACGTAGTGGTATTACATTCAATTTCATGGAACACAAATTGAGTTATTTTACTTGATAATAGCTCTTTTTTCTGAATGAAAAATTCAACTAAAATTGATTAAATGGATAAAAATAAAAGTATTGATGACAAGCTGGGTAAATGTGTGTTTGACCCATAGCTCATTCAAACACTTTCTATGTTGGGCTTCAAGGTGGCCCATTCCAAATATATTGGGCCGTTATGAATAGAAGATAGTTTCTGTTCACCTTATTTTTTTGTAACCCTCAAATTTTGACGACTCGGGCCCATTTTGGGCCCATATCGTCTAAAGTTGGGCCAATTTTCTCTCAAAAATTTGTAATATATATTTATGTTAAAACGCTGATCAAAACGATGAGTTTTGGTTAAGTGCAGAGAGTTTCTTACCAACTTATCAATATTTTCTGGTTTTATAATTGAAAAATGGTATTTCCAACAAATGTCATTAGAATACTTATTCACGTAAAATTTCATGCATTAATGCATGTTGAAAAACATATAAAATAGTGTACACATTAAAAAGTACATAATAGTTATGAAAAACATAAACTTTGGGTTCTCTGCCAAGAAGAACTCAGATGACTACCCGACCATACAATCTCACACAACAAGTTTGAACTTATCTTTTTTAGTTGGTAAAGAAGTTTGATGGATGTTGTATTAGACGAGGTACTCGGACTCATTCTGAAAAACGAGTATAGCATGTCAAAGCTCGGTCATTCAACTAGGATAATACTGAAATACTATTATGTTTGAGTAGTTAGAGATCATTTACTTTTAAAATAAGTCGAATACAAAGACTTAGACTTGTTTATACATGACTACGTGAGCTAAATCTAAACATGTCAAAACATGACTCGTATATCAACTCTACCGATACCTACCTGCAATGAAACCAACCAACACGGGCTCCTCTCAACAATAGCAACGACTTAGTTTGATTTTCATGTTGTTTTCTCTGGTCAAATAAGCATGTTCAGATTTTTAGTGCAAAAGAAAATTAACATCAACAAAACATGTGGAGTAGTATAGAAAAATATTATGTTTCAATGGTAGGTAGTATATTAAATAAAGTGAATAGATCTACCAAATATTCATGATTTCATTTAAAATTAATGTACATATTTATTACTCCGTAGTTTTTTATTTAAGTAAATTTAGTAATATAATCAATATATCAATATATATATATAATTTAAAGCATAAAAAAAAACTCGTTTGAAGGGTCACCATCCAGCAGGGACCTAGCGGTCCCAGCTCATACGCGGCTATTGACATTGTTTAAAGTATAAACTTTCCTAATATTACGAAACAACTCCCTAACTTTCTGAAATTTTCCTTTTTAAAGAACTCTTTGTATTTTCACAAAATTCTTTGAAATTTTTTCCTTTTTTTAATTTTAATTTTACTTTTTAGGTTTTTTTGGTTGTTAAATTTGCAAAGTATTTTTATAATTATACACATGTATTATGCATATGTAATTTTAAGATTTCAGTAATTGTTTTTATGAATACCAAGATTTTCCAAGATTATAATTTTTTTTTTGAAGATTTCATACTTCTACATGAGATTTTGTTACCAACTAAGGCAATGGTACAGAGTCTCATATTCATACAATTAATAATATACCCTCGCATTAATGAAAATTACATTAAATATCCCAACTTTTGAGATAGTTACATATCAACCCTTTAGTCTTATAAAATTCTTGACATATCATAATACTGTGAGAGATTAATATCGTTAATGAATAAAACGATGTAAGCTAAATGATCTTCATAGACTTTACGATGTTCTTTTCGTGAAGAGATTATTACAGATTTATTGAAATACTATTTTAAAAATATTAAAATAAAAGTTGATCGTTTTTCATCCTAATTATTTTTGAAACCATTATAGAATTATAATCTTATGAATAATTTCTTTAGGTCTTCCCAATGTTAAATTGCTCTCTCAAATAGTAGTTTTCTCAACTATCCAACATCCAATTAGTGCAATTTTTTTAAATATCAAACTTGGTAGTTGGTAGGAGTCTAGGAGAGAAGAATAAGATGAGGTGAGAGGGTGTCCAATATTAATTATAAAAAATGTAATCCTAAATCCTAGGATAAAAAAGGCAGAATAGTGGGCTAACTTTGAAAATCACAAAGTAAAGGGGGGCAGATTGAAATAAATTCAATCACCTAATACCAACAAAATAGGTGACCTGAAAAAATTAAAAATTAAAAAAAAAAAAAAAAAAAAACGAGGAAAGCGCGGTGGAAGCAGAGAAGAAACAGAAAAGAAAAACGCCTTACATTCAACTACTATAAATACTCCCTTCCTCTTTATTCTGCTTCTCATGTTTCTCAAACCCTAACAGAGCAAAGGAAAAGAAATTTCCCCCCTTTTCATGGCCTCTGCCTCTTCTCTTCTTTGGGACATCTTCTAGCATTCAAGTTTTTCTCTCTTTTTAAATTCTCCTTTCTCTCTCTCAATCGGATCTAATCCAATTTTCATAGAGACTGTGAAATTCCAGGGTTAGAAACCGAATCGAGAGAAGAGAATGGGGAAATATACGGAGCTGTTAGATGCCGGAGTACGAGCTGCGGCGAGATTCTACTCTCACTGTCCTCAGACCGGTCGGCTCTACTACCATCCACCATCGGCGGCGTCAAATTCCGATGGATCTGACGGTAACCGTCTCGCGGCGGAGAAGTTAGGGTTACGAGTTTGCTCGAATGCTAGTGTTCCGACGAGAGATTTATCGGAGTTCATCCTTTATTCTACTGTTTGATGGAGGAAATTAATAGGATTGATGAGAGAGAATAGGAGTGATTGTTACGCTTAAGATTGTTTTGTTGTAACGTGTACTCCCATTTGTTCTTGAATTAATTTGGTTACAATAAAATATTGAAGTTTTATTAATTTATTTTTTTCCCCGTAACAATAGAGACTGTGTACAATGCACCGAATTCTCCTATGCTTGGCGTTAATTACGTGGGAATCATTCAAGCAAAGAAACAATGAAGGAACAACCAACCAAACAGGTCTTTTTTGGGGTAGGCTTCATACTTGAATGACAATTTTATCCCTTTGTAAATATTGGGTAACCAGTCCTATGGAATCAAGTTTCAGATGGAGCTTGTGGTGCTCCTGTTGGGCTCGTCCTCTCACTTCTGATACGTCCTCTAGTCTAGGACCCTTTTCTCTTCGAGCTCTCTTGATCTAATCCAATCCAGATCACACCCGGTAGTTAGTCTTACTTCACGGACAAGAGGTCGGTCGAGTTTGAACAGGCAAAGCTTGCATATATTGACGGGTTTGGGTTGTTATATCAGTTGAGCTACTTAGTTGGACGAGTCTCAAACGCATTTACTTTGATACTCCCCGTGTAACAACCCTAGGGGAATGCTTGGCGGAATATATACTTGATTACATTGGAATAATTCCAGCAAAGGAATACCAAACAGTTATTTTTGGGGCAGGCTTCACACATATTGGGTATCTAGTCCTATGGAATCAAGTTCCAGATTGAGCTTGACCGGCACTCCTAATGAGCTCATTTACTATCTAAACGAGTCAAGATTGTCCTAATGAACTCATTTACTATCTAAACGAGTCAAGATTGATCAGTTAAAACTCAGCGGACTGGATGGTTGAGCACGTCAACCGGATGGTGATTTGGGTGAACTCGACCGTATATTGATCAGGTGTGGTTGATCACTAAATCTTTTTCCTCAAAATTTAATTAAAAATCATTCTTATAGAGGCTAAAATTTTGAACGTAAACAAATTTTGAGCACTATATTTTCCAATTAAAAATGATTTCCCATAACAAACAAACAAAAGAAAAGAAGTTGCGTAGTATATGAGCCTAAGCATAACTTGATTTATATTCAAAGAATAGATCATAGTACTTGGTTGTTATGCCAGACTTATACAAACATAAAATAATGGATCCTGTGTGATTATGTTCAACATCGTGAAAAAGGACGAAATACAATACAAGAGAGGTACAACTTAACGTGCCTTTTCGAAATGGAACAAATCAAACGTATAATATACATTCAAAAGGAATATTTCAATGCGTAAGTGACATGTTCAAACCAAAGCAACTTGCATTTTTTGTAAGTAGGACAATATAGTTTCATTGCAAAGCTATTGAGACCGAATCAATTAAGATTTACGAACCAACCAATTTGAAATCGTCATAAGAGATCATATCGATCACTCATTAGCATATGAATTTCAATATTTTACCATTATAGAAGTCAACCATTAATGTTAGTTTCGTAGCTGCAATTATCCACAAGTATTTTCATTTATTTTCTTGTTTGTTAGGACTAGCTTGGTTCTCGTGCTCTGCACATATTTGCTTAAATCAATATATTATATTTATAATCTAATTTATTGCAACAGTAAGTTAAAACCTTAAATATAAATATACAAAAAATATTAAGTTAGTAGGGTAAAATAAGTAATATGATTGTATATTCATCCTTACATATAACAATATTAAATGTTTAAAACCAAAAATTGTTAAATTTTGTTTTAATTTCTTTTTATAAAATATCATAAGTGATAAATATGGTATAAATATGACATCTATACAATTCTCCATGATTTTCATCTTTTATTAAAAAAAACAATTATTTAATTTCTTTTTTTATTTATAATATACCATTTCTAAATATATAATATTTCAATATTTAAAGTTAGAACATAGTATATATATTAATATCTTCGTTTATGCATAATTTCTTTTTTTTTTTAAATCTAAATAATATGGTGACATAACTTCAAAACGACACGTGAAAAAAATGTGAGGTGATTTAATGTAAGGATGACATATACATGACGATAGCCTGTGGCTATAACCATTTATGTTTTAGTATTATACAATATATGAGGTTTGATACCTTCGCATATTTGAACACGCTTATCATTTATAATAAAAAGGTGTGAGGTAGTCTTATTTGAGAATAGCACAATCTCTTACATCATATAGTAAAAAAAAGCTTATATGCTCAAAATCATGCCACATAATACACTTAGGTTATGTTCGGTGAAGTAGATTAATTGGGGTTATTTGAAAGATTATTTTAAAAAGATTAAATTTGATTTTATTCTGACAAAATTTCTCCATTACAATTCAACTTCATTACAATTCAACTTAAATTATCGGATCATTCAAAATTATTATGAGAGTATAATTCCCCGAATAATCTACTCAGTGAGAGATTGAGTCTAACATCTTAGAAAAATAAAATCTAAATAATCCTCTTTTGTGACTAATCCAATTACCGACCAATGAAAACTCTTTTTCATTAGAAAAACTCAATCAAAAGGAAAAACTCCATTAAAGTCAAACATTAATGAAGTAACCATATTATTCACATACTTTTCAAATATTATTTTAGGCCGTATATATATTATCACGATGACACCAGCCAGATAATAGGCGAATGACTTTCACTAATAGACTCATAAATTATAATATATGTAAAAAAAATTTCAATTTATGCTCTACTATAATGATATTCAAAGAAAATTTCTCAACCTCAACTTGTCTCGAGGATAACATTGAAAGACACGAAGTGTCCGTTTGATTGAAGTGGTGGAATAAAAAAACGGAATGAAATCGGTTAAGGGGAAGGAATGAAAATGAAATTGATTAGATTACCTCATGTGTAAAAAAAACCTCTAAACAAACATAGGTTTTTGATTAATTCGAAATCATTCCGTTACCGGGAATAATTCCTAGCGATACCAAATAAGCCTAAGTTTTACGCATTATTATTATTTTATATGATTAAATTTATTAAAAATTTGATTAATTAATAAATAAAAGGAATGGACAATTTGGAAATATTTCAGAGCACATAGCAGGACAAGACTGAGATAAAAACTAGAAAATGTTTTGATAATTAGAAAGCTATTTTATATTAACATAAAATCAATATATAAGATAATGTAAGATGTGAACAGATAATCTTTTAGATAATGATTTGAATAATATATACTCGTGTAAGACACAGACTTCAACTGGTTGGTGATAATCCGAGTAACATGAAGGAGAGGTTCACATTTACGGCGAATCGGTGATATTATGTGTGACCAAAAACTTGCATGCCATTTGGCTGCTAGTCTGGATCTTAGGTTACACATGCTCAAATCTAACGTTGGTGTTCATCCACGTTACCCAAATCATGACACCGGTGCAATGACCCAACGGCCGAAAACACAATGACTTTCATTAAGGCCTCTAAGTTATTCTACATGTAATAAAGGATCTTACTTTGCTATTTATAAAATGGAGAAAAATAATTGAAATTACTGTATTTTTTGAAGATGAGGATAGAAACGCAATTTTGTTAGAATTTATTTAAGGGGATCAAGTCATTAGTAAGCTGATTTAAATAGGGATGTGATTTTCCGATCCTGATCGTATTTCAGAATCAGGTCCGGTTAGTCAAAATTCTAAAGGATCAAAATTTGACCAAAAAATTAAAGCATTTTTGCGGATGAGAACACGCAGTTCAGAATCATCAGAAAGATTGGGTTGGGGGTCGAGATTCTAAGATGGGTTAGTCAGTCAGCAACACGTTGATTTATCTGAAAACATATATGATCTGAATTTCGTCAAAATAACAAAGATTCAGTCTGGAGTCGGATACAATCATCTCGACATCCCATCGGCAGCTCCACAAACCTTGGAGTACCCTAATAACACACAAATGGTCACATTCGATTTCAATCTTTTTAATCTACAGTCTAATTGTCTCTTGTGAACTAGTCTTAAGAGCGAAAACTTCAGCTTTTATAACCGAGTTGAAGTTATTTTTCTTTGTATCAAGGCTAACAACATCTCCATTGTGATTTCGAATCACAAAACCAATGGATGTTACACCCGAATTGAGTTTTGATCCGTCAAAATTAAGTTTATAAAAACCCAATTTTGGTCTATCCATTTAATATTATGTTTTTTTTTTCTTTTTATCGTATCTGTGTTTTTGTTGTTGATTAATATCATAATCCTCTTCACTATTATTTTTTTTTTGCTGTTCAATATCATAATCATCTTCTCTAGTTAATTTGGTTGTTTAATATCACAATCATCTTCTCTAGTTAATTTGGTTTTTTAGTTGTGAATTTGATTTATAATGAATACAACTATTATTCGGGTCAAGTTGTTCATTATTGAAGATAACTTTGTTCTTGAAAAAACTAATACTCCATCAAATAATTGGTGGACATGCAAACTTGGTTGTTTCATTTTTTTTAAGATTTCATTCGCTTTTTAATTTTGAATTCTTATTAACTGAAATTTCACTTTAACAGGACCATAAATGTAAATGATGAGTGATATAGGATTTGGATCTAACCAGGTTTCTAGTGAAGAATCGTCCGACAGAAGTTAAGCGGAAGCAAGTCAAGGAAAAGTGGCTTGTGTCGAGTGGCCCAAAAAGCCTAATTGATCTAAATAGATATGGCAAATTTGGCCCAAAAAAAGCCTAATTGATCTTAAATAGACATGACATGACTTGAATACTAGGTTCAAGTCCAGTCCAACAGTGATTTTTCTGGTCCAGTTCTGATCCTGGACCGATGATTAGCCAGTATACGTCCTCAATCAACATGTCGTCAAGAGTCAAGACAGCTAGAATATCTATCATCAACTTATTTCAATATTGTAATTTGAAATGCGTTTTTGGTTATTGAAAGGACGAAGAGACCATTACAATCGCATGGCCAATTTGGACGTGTTACTTGCCGTCCTTTGATTGAAGCATTAAAACAGAATTATTAGGTGATATTTCGACTCTTCATACGATTGCTGGCTAAATTCAAAACCTTGGTTTAGACTACCAAACAAAAGAAGACAATTGCTTAAAGCATGATCATAGCCAAAGGAATCACACAAGAAAACTAACCATAAATACAAAAACTCCAAAAACAAACATACATACGTTACCAGGTTAATACTCCACGAATTTGATGTCGTATGCAAATAGCAATGCTAAACAATTAAGCAAATTAACAGAAACTTAGTCATGCAACAGTTACATAAACTATGGTCATTGGAGTCTTAGCAGCGATCTAACGAAAGTGAGCACCTTCGAGCTTTTTGGTTTCAGTTAAGAGGCTTACGAGCCAGGAAGAAGTACATTGGCGTAAAGAGCTCTCTCCTGAAAGCGATAATTTACCAGTTTAATCAGGCATCGTTTGAGATCATATAATCTTTTGGAATGCAATTACCAAAGAGTAACTAAATAGTTACCTTCCACCTTCAACCAGTCCTTCTGCAGCTTGCTCTAAGAAGGCTTGGACTCTCTGGCTTCCCTTTGGAGCAACTCCTACGGTTTCTAGAACCTTCACCTGTCAAGCATAGGGTTTAACTATTATGAATTGAAATTTCACTTCAACAGGACCATACATGTAAATGATGAGTGGTATAGGATTTGAGATCTAACCAGATTTCTAGTGAAGAATCGTCCGACAGAAGTTAAGCGGAAGCTAGTCAAGGAAAAGTGGCTTGTGTCGAGTGGTAAATACCAAGGAACAGGAGAATCGGCAGCAAGATCTTTGTCCCACACAACCTTACCAAACAATGCAGAATTATTTGTGTTGTCTTGGAAAAAAAATTGTAATTAATCTAAGGGCTTTTCTACCAACCTCAAAACCAGCTTTCTTAAGAGCTTCAAAGCATTGTGCTGTTGTCCTGATGTCTGGAAGGCCATTACCTATTTCAATCTCGGCCTGCATTTACTTAACAGTTGTCACTACAGAAGCACAAGAGTATATGTATCAAATCTATGGAGAATTTTTGGATATTTTGTCGTCAAAGCTTAACAACTTACCTTGATCTTCTGATGCTCTTGGTTATTTGGATCATAAGCACCGGTCATGCACCATTCGTATGCGGCAAAACATTGTCCAGGCTTCAATAGTCTGTACATTTCTTTATAGCACCCAACCTTTATGTGGAGAACAAAATTGTGCTCAGTAATATAAACACAAACATACAAGATAGGGGAGGAGAAGAGGGGAAGGTAAGAAGCCAGGGAGTTATTAACATACCGCGTCTGGTGCATGACATGTGGCCTCAATTGCATAGATGGCATCAAAAGAATTTTCGGGAAATGGTACCTTCATGAAGTCAGCCTGCATACCCCAATATATTGGTAACACTGAGTGACTAGTTTGTCCTTGTATATTTCAACAGTAGTACATCGTATAAAGATTAAACATCCAACTTAGAAAAAGTTAATATAAGTATGCAATGCTCTTGATCAGTGCACAAACCTTCACAAAGTTGCAGGTCTTGTCCACTCCTGCAATCCTGTTTAGTACCTGCGAAACCCACACGGATTAAATCCATATATTTCCGTTCTGCCATTCTTCGAATCGCATTTACATTCTACACAACATGACCAGCAATCCAAGGCTACATATGGATTGGCATGCAACCAAAGTAAGATATTGTACATGCAACAGTAATTCCTGATGATATAAATTGATGCGGAAGAGATTGGATAGAACTATAAAAAGAACAAGGAAAAATACCTTTCCCCTGGTAATTTGATATTCATTATTGTTTAACCCTGTCACTGATGCCGAGCTGCAAAAAAATTTGACACGCAAAAGTTGACCAGCTCAGAAGCAAAACAACAACAAAAGAACAAAAAGCAAAAGGATAATTATCAGTATTGTTTGTGATGAAGGATAGGCAAAAAAGAGAGGATAAAAGTATGTAATCAGCCATATTATGCACACACAGTTTTTAAAAAATGCAAGAGAGCTGGCAAACTTTTAGTTCAAAAGTACAAATAACATTTATGTAATCATGAAAAGGAATGGCACTGTGATAGTTATTGCAAATTACAGATATTCTTTCATTCAAGTCAGCAGTATAAGAAAATAGAATGTTACATGTAGTTTAAACATGTAATCAGCACAAACGTCATGCACAACCATCACAGATCTAGCAATATCACCACTATTGTTGTAAGGAAGTATTTACAGTAACCTTCCTAATTAACAGGAATTGTTGTTGCAATGCCATAAACTGCAAATTCATCGCCAATGAACCTGCATCATTGGCACCTCAAACCATAAAACGTAAGGAAGAGAGCACTGAAAGTGTTGTTGGTAACGTAGGAAAGGGTTGAGAAAAAAAGCCCCAAGGTCGAAGGTTGCTGGAAGCTATTTTCCAGCCATGAAGTGGTGAAGCGGAGATGTTGACTCGTGACAGTGTTGCAGTTTAGTGACGAGGGATGATTAGAATTTGCTGTGGGTCCACTTTGTTAGAGCTTGAGATTAAATTAGTCATAGCTCAGTCCGACACCCAATTGAAATTCTGATGTAAAGTTCTGTTCATGCCATCAATTTGCTTGCTTTTACACCATAAGGCGCCCAATGAAAATAAACAAACTACGGGGACTGATTCTAAATGTTAAAGCCAACCATGGTAAACCAAACATATCCTGACTAGCCACAGAGTGAACCAATTTTTTAAACAAGGATGATGATGGTAAACATATAGGGGATTAACAAAAGATTTTAAAATATATAAAACCATCAAAGGTTGAGCTATCTGATGCATGAATTAACATACATAACAACCGAATAACAAAGTTCTGCAGAAAAAGCAGTACGATCTTCCATGGTGGGAAAAATACCATAATCTTTCATTCAAAAATGAATGTTAAACCATCAAAGGTTGAGCTGACAGACAGCTCAACCTTTTATGGTTTATTAGATTCATGAATTCAGTATACCCAAGGACCAAATGACAAATTCTTGAGAACAAGCAGCAGACCATTCGTGGTGGAAACGTACCACACATTTTGCATTTGAAAATGAAAAACAGACCAAACGAAACCATACAATTCCTTTATTCAACAGGGGATTTAAAAGATAGTCACCTAAATCGAGCAATTTCCCTTAATGGTCCACCAATACCGCATCCTACATCCAGCACCTAAGTATCACAGTGAACCCTGGTTAAGAAATTTGAGGAACCAAAACACATGAATAAAATAAAGGGTGAAATTTAGAGGTGAAACAGACCTTGTATCCTGGTTTTAACCCTAGTTGTAACGCAAGGAAGTGCTGATGACGTTTAATACTCTCCCGAAGAGACTCATTCTTCCATCTAGAATTAAGACCAGACAATACAATTAGAAAGAAATAACGGGTAGACAGACTTACAGCAATTGATTCACACTCAATTGCTAGGTAACAGACTAACAGATGAACATACACAAATTGTCTTCCCTTTCTATCATGTTATATATATTACCTGTGGGCAAAATGGAAAGATTCTCCCCATCCATATTCATAAAAGCTAGTAGCAAGATCATAATATTTGTTAACCTGCACAGCAAGATAGATGAAAGAAACATTTACTGTGATGGCCCGTAGACTTGGATAATATTTGCACAGGTGTTTATTCTGTATCTATATTATAATAAAAAATTTAGAGACTTAAGCACCATGCAACTAAAAAGAAGAAACAAGAATTATAATGTCTGTTATTTATCTTCACAAACAATGGCAATTCTTCAACATGGAGAAAAGATAAAAATGATTACCATGTCTGTGTAGTTAGCTTTCCTCTCTTCATCTTGGCCTCCATGGAAAGAATGGTACTTCTCATACCTAATAAACATGCTATGTTAACAACCAAGTTCTCGTGACAAGAAAAATAGATCTAAAGTAGATTAAGAATTAGACTTTTGAGATGTGAAACGTGAGATGTGTAAATATAACCAAAATATCACACATGTGTAAGAAATTGCAGATCAGTTGGAATACCAGCATAATTTTTCAAAGCTGCAATGCATCTGTACATAAATAAGTGGTTTCAAGATATAAACATCTCATAGTCCAAAGAAATACAAGTACACACATGAAACAGGATTTGGTTTAGTATCGGTATTTTGTGCTCAGTTGGAGGAATTTGAAGCATGTGAATGATTCAACTAGGGCAAGTTAATTCATTTTTCAGCTGGCGCCGACAGCAACACTTCAAGAGCAAATATTCCTGACAGAGGAACCCGTTAAATCCATGTTCCGCATCAACTTAAAGGCCTCAATAGTAAATACAGATGTATACCTGCCAGATTTTTGAGATCACAGTACTAGCAATAACTGTGCAAATAATTTCATTACAAGACAGTTCTATTTGCTGTTTGACTTTTTCTTATTTTACAAAACCTTCGCTTATTTGCCCAGGCGTCAAACCACTTAACAAATATTATTATATGCTATACACTCAAAGCAGATAATTCTTGAAGTCAGAACCTCAGATCTATCACATTCCAATCATCGTCATAGTCAAAAGTAAATTAACAGCAAGATCCCTCTAGAAATCCATCACCTTGTTCGTTTTCAGATTCAGATCACTACAACTTTCTTCCAAATTAAAAATAGTATGTGACTACGATCAAAGACGTCATAAGAAATCTTCGTCATGATCCTAACCTTTTCAATTATTTTATAAATTGTTTGGTTCTTAGAGATACAAGCATGCAGAATCATTATTGCATCAAAATTAAGAACACGTTGAAAAAAGTATTTTTGGTATGCTAATTAAAAGAAGTTTTACATAAAAAAAATCAGAGAGAAAGTACTTTTCGACAGCAGAGAGAACTTCCTCCTTCTCGATCTTTCCTCCTACACCAAAAGCGAGATCTAGAGTTCCGCCTTTCGACATCGCTTGATCGTTGAGTGTGACACGGAAGTCTGGCAACCAAAGACACAAATCAATAATCAAAACTCATGCAAAACCTAGCGGAAAGCAAAAATCAACTGAAAAGGACTTTTGCACCAACACCGATACCAAATCAAATCGAGAAAAAATGCATATTGATTCACAAAACTTGAACAGATAGAGATAAACCAGAAGATTCATTCAAATCGTCAAATATCATTGAAAAAACTTAAAAGAAACGAACAATTAACGGAAGGACGAAGATGCAAATACGATACCGAAATCAAAACCAGCAAAATGCAGATGGTTTCTCAAGCAACAAATAAAGCAAACATTAGGCAACAGTAGGAGAGTACATGTGAAAATGAAAAGCGACGGAGATCTGGAACAAGGAGAGCAGTTTAGAGGAGCAGAGAGTATATGGAAAAAAATAACCAATAGTTGTCGTCTTCCAATAGCTAGTGGACTAAACAACCTGGACAATCAAGAGGAATTGGGGACGAGACTGGGACAACTCAGATACTGATAAGTGTTGGGCTCACGATGTGCATAAACTACTAGGCTTTGTTTGGGTTCATTCTTTTCCCTTTTAAGAAAAAAATAAATCATGGTTTTGTTTCTTAAAAGTTAAAACCTATCTATTATATATACAGTGTACACAGTTGTTGGTGATGGTAATGGTTAATAAAGCTTTCAATCAAAAAAACATAAGTGTCGTCCGTTTGGTTTGAACTCTAGAAACAAAAACGGAATATAATCGTATCTAGTTCATACGTATATCCATGTTCATAAAGTTTTTGGTAATCATTTCTTGTTGTTTGAAGTAATTGTAGTATAAATTGATTAGTTTTGATATCGTAACAAAATGGGAGTAAGCAAATGCATTTTGCATTAAATGACATGAAATGATTCTATGAACAAGGTACCAATATGGACTATATTTATTTTCATTCCGTTTTCGGAGTTACAACCAAACGGGGGTAAATTTCGCCGTGTGTTATTTTTAAGTTAAACAGACTCATATTTTTATCACATGCCGTCTCAACATTATGCCACCTTTTTATTTTTATATCTATTTTTATATCTATTTTTATTTAAAAATTTTGTGTTATGTAAATAAAGATGTATTGATATACTAATATGAATACTCATATTATATGAATTTCCACTAATTATTAATCATGATATTTATAAAATATACTAAAACCATTTTTACATATTAAATTTTAAAAAAAATTCTTAAATCTGATCTATAGTAAATATAAGTAAAAATGATAGGGTGATATATATATATAGAGAGAGAGGGTCAGGATCTGGTAGGAACAACCCTTAGAGTATGGAATAGAAACTTCTAAGATTCGTTAAATAAGATACAAATTAGGAAAACAGATTTCTTATTTTTGGTTATCCCAAAAATAAACGATGAAGCAAATTATCAAACAATTGATCGTTAATATATTTGGCCGTTAATATATTTTATAGAGAAAATTGATCGTTAATATATTTTATAATATAATTGGTCGTTAATATATTTGATAGAGAAATTTGATCGTAAATAATTTTTATAAGAAATTTGATTGTTAAATTTGTTAGGATTGGTTATTAAAAAAATTAGTTAAATTATGATTAAAAAAAAATTAACGACCAAATTTTCTCTATAAATTTGAACGACCCACAAAATTTTAACGATGACTATATTAATCGTATAAAAAACATTTTAACGACCAAATTTTCCCTATAAAATATAATAACGACCAAATTTTCTCTATAAAATTTTAACGACCCACAAAATAATTTATTTTTGAATCCACCATGGTGTATGATGATACGGGATAAGAAGAAACACGGAGACAAAGGAGAAACCCGAGAACCGGAGAGGAAGAAGGTTGGACGTCCTTCACCGGAGACGAAGGAAGTTGGGGGCGACGACGGCGGCGGAATATAGGACGAAGAAGGTTTTACGAGCTTGGGGCGGCAGAAGAAGAAGTTGCTTCCGAAGCGAATTTCGAATACGCCCCAAACCTTGACATATTTAAAATACGCTTCCGTCTTGTCCTGTTAGCATTTTTCAACCATCCGAATAACATCGTTCTATTAATAATTATGATGTCCTTTAACTAAAAACGTCATGTATTTCATAAATATAAATCTTTGGTTCCCCTTAAAGATATTTGATGAACAAAAATCAAGCGGATAACATACATAATTTTAGTTAATATAATCTATAAAAAATATATATATATAAAGGAGAATATATGTCTAATAAATATCATTCATTAATGACTTACAATATCTTATTATAATCCTAATATTAATTTAAATTGTAAATATTAGAATAAAAATTAAAACTTTGCTCAACACCAGTCTTAATCTTTTATTAATTGTTTGATTTTTTTATTTTGAGAGACTTTTATCGTAATATTTACATTTTATAGGTTGTGATTATGGAAATTATACAAAGCCAACAAAAAATGTAAATTAATTCTTTTTACCCTAAATGTATATAATCAAATGTGATTAAATTAGACAAAGTTTTGCTCATCGTCAAGTCAATAATTTTTATTAATTGTTTGATTTATCAATTAAGACAATTTGATTCCCCAATATTTATATCTTAAAGGTTATGATTATGAAAATCATATAAATCTAGAATATATATATATATATATATATATATATATATATATTTATTAATGTTTAGTCAGATAGGATTAAAGTTACAAAATTATTATTTACATTACTCTAGGATTTAATTTTTTGTTAATTATTTTGTTCCTAATTAGGGAGACTTTTCCCAAATAGTTATATCAAATGGTTGTAATTATGAAAATCATACGAAAAAATCAGCATGTTACAACATTAAGAATGTAACTTTGATATAATTAAGTTTTGTTCTTTCCTGTAAGTATAGTTTGTTTATTTTCTTTAATAAATAGTAAGCAATAAAACAATAAGTCAAACGATTAATTGTTATTTAAAAATCGTCTCGTAAATTTGAGGCGGAAAATACAACTTTTAGATAATCGGTTTTTTATAATCAATTTATCCACCATAGTTACTTAGTTATTATTATAGACTTACATACACTAGTTTTTTGTTAATAATATTGTGATTATAAAAATAATATAAAGCCAAATAAAAATTAGCAGTTGACAAAACTTTTATATGGACATTGTTCTTTGATTCATTTTTGCGTTATTATAAATATTTTGTTAGCAATAAATATAAATATGCATCGTCATTATCCTTTTAGTTAGGGTCAATGAGCAATGGAGACCATATACAAATAAAAACGGAAAATGTGAAATAGAATCAAACAAGAAAAGAACATAAACATGTGAGAACAAGTTAAATGAATGAGATCACCGGTTAATTAATGAATCAATAAGAGTTAAAATTGATAATTATGATCAAGGAAATTCGAAAGATAATCATCATCATTACAAAATTTGGTTGTGATGATAAACTCCTTTTATTTTGTTACAAGATAAGTACACAAGAAGGGTCATTTGTCATCATTTAGAAGTTAACCATCCTATAACATCCTTTCGAACGAGGTTTTTAACGTCCCGCGGAAGGATCCCGTCGCCCGTATCCAAGCAATGGTCAAGCGATGCGAACCTATTTGCGACGACGTTGATTTCCCTAAAGACATGTTGGACTCTAACTTGTGTACATCTGAAATCAAAATAGAGATATCAAAAATAATAATGTCCGCTTCCCACGACGGTTTTCAAATGTTATTGATTAAGTTAATAAGTTCAAAATTATATCCCTCGATTTCAAAGGTGTTGATTCCTAAACTTATAACCTTTTGGAGACCCTCTCTTAAAGCATAAACTTCCGGTTGAAAGATAGTGTCTGCTCCACATCTACCCATTCCCATAGCAAGAGTTAAAACGTTGTGGTCTTGAATGATAAAGTCAAAAGCACATTGATCATTATATTTTTTAGAAGCATCAAAATTAATTAAATGTTCAATGACTATCGCTACTTCTATGATATTTGTATCTCAATCGCTATTGTTTGATAAAACGAACACTAAAATTTTAGGGTTGTGAATTTGAGACTATTATTGTCGGTTCGGTCCATTTTTGAAATGGAATATTCTTGTTCGGTCATGAACCGATTTTTGTACACTTTACATAATTTTGTTTTTTAAAAAAATAGATACTGATCATAATTTGGACCGAATTATTAAAAATCCGTATAATATCTTTTTAAAAACTCACAAAAATGGATCAATACGGATCGGACCACAATGGTTTTGTTTGGATCACGAATGATTTTGTTTGGACCGTTGTACAACCCTAAATAATTATGAGCTATTTTATATGATGATCAAAGGTTGTCCACATGGCTATTATTTACCAAGGCCATAAATACACCAACAATACATTTATGAGATTTTAATGCATCTTGTTTCACCATATTTCTTTCGCTATCTATTCTTGTACTTGAAATGCTTCCATCAAATTCAAATAAATTGGAGTTATTCTGTCTTATTACAGAAATGAATTTTATGGATTTTGTTCAAACTTTCCCATAAAAAAAAATAGTTTAGTAGTCACTAAAATAAAATAATATAAAGTTGAAGCAACTTTAACTAAAAATCGTACTCTACCTATCTAGATTATTTGTAAATATAACATTTTACGCGATAGATCATAAGGTTTGATATTTTTTTTAAAATGAATTCGAAACATCATATCTATTTGGTGGAATGAAATTAAAAGGTCGACAAAAACATACGAACAATCAACGCAAGTTAAAATCACAAAAGCCTGGGGAAAAAAATTAGAGTAGTTTGAGATATTAAACCTAAGGTAAAATGGTGATAAATAGCACTAATTTTAGGGGTGTTGTGTTCGGTGATACGAATTTTTAAAAATTCGAAATAAAGCACAAATTTTGGGGGTGGTTATGTTTTTTAGCACAAGTCTGATTCCGGTAAAATGTCCGGATTATTTTGCTGATGTGACGTTGGAAAATGATTTGACAATTTTTTAAAACTTTTTTGACACCTATGGCGTGGGATGAGATTAATTATTTCAAATTATTAGAATGACAAGTGACATTAGTGTACTTTGTTTTAGTAATTTATATATAGATTTGTAAAGATATTTTTTTTATAAATTTTTTTTTAAAAATAAATATTTAAGTAGTTGACTCACAATATAAAAATAATATTTTTTTTAGCTTTATTATATTATTTTTTTAAGAAAAAGTTAATACACTTGTAAAAAAGTTATTAAAAACAAACAAACAAAAAAGCAAAATCATCATTTTCCGGCGTCACATCAGCAAAATAATCTGACATTTCACCGGAATCAGACTTTTGCTAAAAAAACGCAACCCCTCTCAAAGTTTGTGTTTTATTTCGAGTTTTTGAAAGTTCGTGTCACCAAACGCAACCATCCCTAACATTAGCGCTATTTATCACCATTTTGCCTAAACCTAACCTTTACGATCTTTTAGCTTAGATTAATGATAGTATCATAAAAAGTAAAAACGGGTCCTTAATCATGTGTATCCTAGAATATTCTGTTTCAAATATTTTGGAAAAGCTAACACAAAAAGTTTGTTAACGTTTTGAATATAAAGAAGGGAAAAAACGCTCGTCCAAACAGACCCTTAGAGAAAATCAATTAAAAAAAACAGAAAGGGAATAAATAAACAAAATAAATGAATGATTCTGCTTTTTTTTTGAAGGGACGTGAATGATTCTGCTTTGTACCTGGAGAAAATGCAAAGGTCCCCCTTACTTACATAGTTACATGAGTATATGTATATGTATATCCACTAGTTTACCAGAAACCACCCCTTATTTTCACGTATTTGCATAAAATCACTTCTAAATATATATTTGCACAAACTCAACCTGATTCATGCTTTTTTTTTTTACATAACACATTAACATCCAAATTTATTTCGCGAAATTATACCTTAGATTTTTTGAAGAGATTTGGATCCAATAAATGATAAATATAATTTACGTTCGTTTCAAAAAATTTTGTACGTGTTATCCGAGAGTGTAGTAGGGTGTATATATTCCCGTCCAAAGTTAAATTGCATATCAAGTTCGACAAAAAAGACCATGCAAGGGTTTTATTTGACTACCATCTATAAAAAAAAAACATTTGACTAAGAAAAGGAATTATAAAAAAGTATGTTTATTAATATTCATCCAACCAATCTATAATTGAGTTCAAACTAGTTATTGAACGAATTTATCCAGGATTAAACCAACTATAGCCTTAATTTTTCTTAATTTTTATTTAATTGGTAGAGTTTTCCAAAAAAATATTTAAAGTTTTACGGTTTATAATTAGGGCTATTACATGAGACGAGTAAGTCGGGCTCGGCTTGCGTTTGACTCGTTAAAAGCTCTGTAACACCCCAAATCCGCGGGACTCGGGGCGCTACGGGCGAGACCTCACAATGGGTCCCGACCCTTAGCTTGACAACAATTTCACCGGACCTTCCAACATGGCACAAATAAAGGTCGAAAACTCAAATATGTTTTTAATGTATGCGGAAACGAAACGTACGAAACTACAACTTGGAAACTCAGCGAGTCCTCAAAACAACGTAAATAAATCCGAATTCTAACAAACGACAATATCCATAAAAGACGACATGAAAAGACTCAAAACATCCCCGTCCTATAATGTACGGAGACCCCGGCTGTCCACTCCTCCGCCTCACTCGGCGGCATCCCTAACCTACAAGTCATCTACACAATCGGTTTAAAACCGTTAGCTAATATTCTAGGCATTAGGAAAGCGGTGAAGACACAAACACATCCAAAGCACAAAACATAAATCACACAAGTCCGATTTCTTATCTTTTATTATTAAGTCGTATTCCAATCTAGTTCAACTTCTTTTTGTGACACGAGACCCCAATGGTCTCGCCTCGGTCCCTACTTACCGGCAAGGAATGGTATGGATGCATCCGTCCATCTAACCCGCCGGGCTAGTCGCCGAGAATCCCCTAGACCTCACTATGGGCTAGGCAGTATTGTCACCGCCCGTTCTCATACACTTGGGCCAATATAAACATATTTATAAAGTCGGTGGTCCTAATTACCGGTTTCATCGTTATAACATAAAATAACACACACCACCAAACACACAACAATACTAATACATAAAATACGAGCTAAGTAAGTCCGAAGACTGACCTCGTCCCAAATGCTAATTCACACAACGCTCTCGCTTCCCTTGGGAAAAAGCACACTACCTGCTCACAACAAGGTATCCATAAAAACCCGCTCAACTCAAGAAGTCCAGGACTTCTACACAAATGATCTACGCAGGATCATTTGACTCACACTCTAGGACCGCATCCTAGAGTCTATCATAATCACAGTCAATAATGACGTAAAAGCCAACGAGGTATAACACGCGCATCACATTTTCCTAAGGTCCCAAAAGCCACTACTTGGCATTCCTTCTAAGTTATGCTAGTTCCAACCTATCATGATAATACTAAACATAACTAGATCGATATAAGATTATTAGCTCGAGGAAGAGGGTACTCACGGGACGTCAAAGGATGGAATACGATCTATGAATATCGATATGGATTCGTGGCCTTTATCGGGCTTCGGAACCTAGCATCAAAACTACACAATTTAGCCCATACGCTAAATTGATCATAAAATATAGTATATCAAAACCTAATATAAAACTCGTTTATAAATTCCGAGGTTAAAAACTCGCTAACATATTTTCCGGGGCATTTTTGTAACAATAGACAATATGGGCCATTACTGTAAATATAAACTTTGGGAGCTAAAACGTAAATATACCTAAAGCTCTTTAAACCCGATTGAGGAAGCGGGAGAGAAGCATTGCGCAGGCGGGGGCGCCGGTGGATCCGGCTGGCGGCAAGGGCAGGGGTTGGCGGCCGGAGCTAACTCGGGGTGACCGGATCTGAGCTCGGCCGGCGAAGAACGCTGCAGTAGGGCGCGTGAACAAAGCCCGAGCTGGGCAGCGTTGGTGGAGCTCGCGCAGAGGAAGGAGGAAGCGGTGACGGTCTGGCGGGGCGACACTCCGCTGGTGGCGAGGTGGACAACAGGCACAAGGTGGAGGGCGGCGCAGATCCGAGCTCGCGCAGGGCTGGGCAACGCAGGAGGTGGCTCTCGCAGGTAGGAGTCCGGTTTGGCGGCAAGGCGAGCCGCTCGGCTCTGGCGCGGCGGATGGCGGTGACTCCGGTGGCTGGCGGGTGGAGGAGAAGTAGAAGGCTTCTCCTGGTTCAGCCGTGGAGAGGAACGAGAGAGAGTCGGCTGAGAGGAAGTGAGGAAGATGGCGATGGTTTCCGGTCGGGCGAGGAGATCACGAGAGTGAGGGGTAGAGGAAAGAAGGAGGGACGAGGGGTCGGGCTAGAGAAGCTAGGGAGAGCAGGGCTAGGCGAAGGGTAGTGGTGCAGAGCCAGGAGTGAAGAGGACCGAGGGGTCGGGTGATGCCAACAGGCGTGGGAAGAAGAAGGAGATCCGTTGGTGCAGGGTGGGGCCCGAGAAGAAAGAAAGAAGAGAGGGAGAAGGCCAGCTTGGCGTGGGGCCTGGGGTGACGTGGCGGTGGGCCCATCTGACGTGGAAAAGAAGGGAAAAAAAAGAAAACAAAAAGGAACTAGATCCCAACTTGTTAAAATAACTCCGTAACGGATGTTACGGGTCGGAATATTTTCCGACATTCCCGTAAAATTTATTTACGGGTTTACGGGTCGAAATATTTTCCGAACAATTCCGTAAAATAATTTACGGAAGGAGAAATAAAAGATATATTTATTTCTAAAATCCCGGACGTTACAAGCTCGGTTCGGGCTCGGCTCGTTTATAAATGAGGCGAGCTTGAGCATGTCAAAGCTCGGCTCGTTCGGCTAAAATAACACTATATGAGCATTATTTTAGACGAGCTACTCGGCTCGGGCTCGGCTCGCCAAAAGCTCGGCTCGTATAACACTCCTAGTTATAATGGTTGTTTATTTTATTAAACAATAAAAAGGGTGATTTTGTGCAAATACTTTAATAAAGGTTAAAATTGTGTAATTTAATATTTATGTTTTCCAACTTTTATAATAGGTGTGAGATGGGCGTGGGCTGTATAAATCCAGCAAGAAGACATGACATGAGAAAGATGAAGCCTACAAATAAAGAAATGAAGCAAAAGGCCAAAGGGCATCCAGTCATCCACATGCACTTGTGTATGTGCATCGTGCAATCATATTTTATATTGACATATATTATATAATAATAGCTAAACACCGGTCCCGAGTGTCGTTCTCATAATACAATTACTTCCCTTTCCTCGATGGTTTTTAGTGTACTATATCTGTCAAGACTCGTTGGTCTTAATTTTGTTTTTGCTTCACTGTAATATTGTTTTTCGGTTCATAATGGTTAATCCGTCTGTCTTTTTACGGCTTTTGAGTTTTGGAAAACTCAACCCAAACACCAAGAGATAGTTTAATTTAACCGTTTTTCATTTCAAAAAAATAAATAAATAAAAAATTAATCTGACTAATTAGCAGAATTTCTTGACCTATTCATCTTGAGACAATTAAGATCTCCTATATCACTGATACATATATCCCTCTTACGAACCCAATATAAGGATACAAGGATACATGAAGGGATACATGAAGGGAGTGATACAGGAAATCATAACCGATCTTGAGATGCTTGACTTTTGGGTGGTCGAATAGACTTTGTCAAGGACCTGTCACCAACACGAACCCAATATAAATTTGGCCAAGAGAGTATATCTTAACTTGGGCCATGGTACATAAAGGCCTCATTTTCTTTTATCTTAAGGGCCTTGCATAAATTTGGACCAAGTGAATGCATCTACAATAGTCATATCTGAAGATTCTTAAAATTTCAGAAAAGTAAAGTTAAGAGGAATAAGATCTCTTGATCAAAATTTGAATTTTACTGAATTTATTTTGTAGTTATCTTTTATTCTCTTTTTGAATGAGAAACTCAGGATATGGGTGTTACAGATGATCTAAGAGACAAGAAATATGAGAGGATAAAGGCTCAATTAAGATCAAACAGTTAGTAATTTCACATACAGACTTGAATTTGGCAGGGGCTTTGAATGGAGTCCAATTTTTTGCATCCTTTGAGATAAGCAGTGGATAATGTAATGTGTTTCTACTTTCTATGAAAGAATGTATTAAAATTCAGAGTTTTCTATGCCTATCTGTCGGTGCATATGTCGATCATCTTCTGCTGTAGCTTTGCAAGGGACATTAATATCATCAAGGGACACTACATGAGTAAGCTGACAAAATATGCTCTGATCAGATGGGAAATCATGCCTTGTTCAATCAACAAATAAGAACTAAACCATCCACTGTCAAGGCTAAATAGGCTTTAATAGCAACTGTTACAGGAAAGTACCTTTGTTTATCACCAAATCCAACAGCAAAATGAGAATCTTGAATGAGAGAGTATTGCAGAGTTGGAGCCACCAATCAAGATTAAATTGCAAAGCAAATGACAGTTGCCACATTACCAACTGCAGTGTAAATGTTGGTGCAGCGAAAGCTCCTTGCTTTGACCAGGTTGATTATTTCATAATCCAACTCTTTCAAGAGTTTTTGTCTCTCATTAATGAATTCAGCTCAGATTTAGGGCCCGTTTGGTTTTAAATTCGAAAACGGAATGAAAACGAATCTAGTCCATATATCCTTGTTCATGAACTTTTTTGGTTCATTGGGAAAAGCAAGGCACAAAAAATATTTCATGAACAAGTAGTATATTGAACTATTCATTTCCAATCCGTTTCCGTTTCAGGAGTTACAACCAAACGGGGTTAAATCTCCAGGGATATCAACATACAATCCTAGGAGGACGTTCTAGCTCCCTCAAAAAGGTTATAACGTTGTCAGCCTCCTGTGTTCCGTTCTATATCAGCAAATTAACCTTCTTCGGAAAAATATTTGATTCTGACCTGGCCCTCAAGCAAGCAAGCTACAAGGAAAAGAGCAAAAACCATTGTAGCAATTTCATGTTGACGCAGATGGAAGTTGAGTAAATGCGGCAAAACCGATGTAGATACCACTGTTACAACTATAAGTGATCCTGTCTAGAGGGAGTATAGATGCCAAGACCCACTACAAAGTTCTCAACTCTACAATGTACTTGATGGAGATGACTGATGTAACTGAAGCAAACATCGGTAATATAGCAACAATAAGGAGTGGGAAGAAATACCAATCAACATTTGTATAAGGCGAGTTCAGGTGTTCATTATCAACTATGTCAAGAATTTGCACAACCCTTGTCTAGATTGAGCAAAAAGAACCTTGACAGCATCTTTGCCATTTAAAAGCATACCCTGCAATTTACAGGAGGTGATATACTAAGATAATATTAGCAAAAAAATGATGCAGTCAAGTTCAATTAAAACATGATGAAGAAATCATACATGTGGATCATACCTTGTACACAGACCTAAATCTCCCCTCTTATTTTTCATTCATAGGTGCCGGTTATGACTCACAATTATTTATGTGTAAAATTTGACACCATTTTCCCATGAAACAACTACACATGATGTAATCTGTGAGGAGCAAACATGTGTACAGAATCATAATCACGGTCCTTGGCTTTCAAGTGTTGTACTTGAAACGCTACTTCAGGAAGCAGAAGCTCGTATATAATCTCAGGTGATCTTGAGTTTACAGGGAGTTCTGATAGGGATCTCTTACATCCATTTCTCACTTGGAAAGCAATACCTCCTTTTTCTTATGTATTATATTAGTTTGTTCTTTTAGTTCCTAATCTTAGATCATGCCAATCAATCCTTATTGTTTACATCTTGCCCTTTTTTATTCAAATCTTATGGAAACCGATAGAAAACATATCACATTCCTGGATAGTGTAAGCTTTCAAGAAACGTCAAAGTACAGATTGAGACGAGGAGACCATCTGGGTATCCTCTCCTGCAATTACTAAAACCAAAACCGACCATCTTACACAAAGCATAAATACTCGCAGAGTATAATCAGACATTAATCTCAAATTTTCAATCAAATTGTACGACAAAGAAGACAGAAACACTCACACAGTAACCTCAGAACCATCAGAGAGCATGGAGATTCTGCAAGGAGCTTCCTTTAATCCTTACCTTATGAAGCGGAGATTTTGTTCAAATATAGGGGTAAAAAGGTAATTTTAAGTTGGGATACTGTTATTATCCTTGAGGTGATTTGATTTGATACCCTCAATACTTCAATCCGCTGCAGCGTTGCTCCTCGCACCACAGGCAATGGCAATTCTCCCAGGGTACTACAAGAGCCTTTCATCGTTCTCCTCCGCCAATCTATCAATTTCTTTCTCATCGCTCTCTCTGCACAACCCTACCACCATCCAAACCACCAAACCCTTCACTGTTCGGATGGGTGGCGGCCCTAGGACCTTCCCTGGCGGTGTCAGTAAGTGGCAGTGGAAGCGGATGCAGAACAAGAAGGCCAAACAGTTACTTAAAGCCCGACTCATGCGCGAACGCCAGATCTATGAGATGCGCAAGCGAGCCGAGCTTAAAGCCGCTGTTTCGGAGCTTGAGCGGCCATGGCAGGTCGTCGAACAAGTGGCTCCCAACCTATTCTCCGTTGCTGCCGACGAACAGCTTAAGGTCCTTGCTGATCGGTTCCAAAAGCCCGGGGGATTCGACCTCTGGTCCGAGAAAGACGGGCCTCAGCTCTTCGAGACACCCGATGGCTTGCCTACGTCCAGGTTCTTCCCTAAGGGAGTTGTCCATAGCATTAAGCCGTACGGTAGGGTTGAATTAGATGACGGCTCGGAGAATATTGAAGACGATATTGATGATTCTGGCTTCGATCGGAGTTTTAGTGGGAGGTTAAGTGAAAGTGACGATAGCGATGAGGAGCGTTCATATCCCTCTAATTCTAGGGTTTTCACCGGTGTCAATCGTCGTCAAAGCAGTGATCGTCCTCGTGAAGATAACAATTGTGAAAGTTCATACTCTTCGAATTCTAGGGCTTCCACCGGTGTCAATCGTCGTCAAAGCAGTGTTAGTCATCGTGAAGATAGCAACTGGGAAAATTCATACTCCTCGAACTCCAGGGCTTCCACCAGTATCAATCGTCGTCAAAGTAGTGGTCGTCCTCGTGAAGATAGCAACTGGGAAAGTTCATACTCCTCGAATTCCAGGGTTTTCACCGGTATCAATCGTCGTCAAAGCAGTGGTCGTCCTCGTGAAGATAGCAACTGGGAAAGTTCATACTCCTCGAATTCCAGGGCTTCTACCGGTGTAAATCGTCGTCAAAGCAGTGGTCGTCCTCGTGAAGATATCAACTGGGAAAACTCATACCCCTCGAATTCCAGGGCTTCCACCGGTGTCAATCGTCGTCAAAGCAGTGGTCGACCTCGTGAAGATAACAATGGGGAAAGTTCATACTCCTCGAATTCCAGGGCTTCCACTGGTGTTAATGGTCGTCAAAGAAGCAATAATCAAAGGCGGAGTGGCAGTTCAAGTGGGAGATTTAGTGAAACTGCCAACAGCCATGTGGAAAGTTCATATTCCTCGAATTCTAGGGTTTTCAGTGGTGTTAATCATCGACAAAGTGGTCAAAGGAACACTGAACAAAGAGGCAGAGGTAGTGATCCCGAGGGTGATTTCAGGAAGATTGGGAGTAGAAAGAAGGTCGAAACAGGGTACTCAAATGGAGCGATCAAATACCCAGATTCAAGACAATCAGCTTCGAATGGTAGAGAACAGAGGCACAGTTACAGACCGCAAATTGGTGGTGATAATCGGTTTAGGCAAGATAATAGGAGGTATTCTTCTCATGCGCAAGATGTTTATGACTTGAGCTTAGAAAGAGATGGAAGCTATAGCTTGGATTCTAGTTGAGAAGACATAATTTGGTCAAATGAACAGGCTCGATCCTTTGTTGATCGATTGAGGATGCTTTCAGGGTCGAGTCTTGGTAAGTATCTCAGTGTATATTGATGCATTGCTAAATTTGATTGTTGGACTTTGAGACAGTGGCTAAGATTGTATACATATCTGATATCTGCTCATAGAGAAAGATGGGTATATGAATATTTTGGGTGATTCTCCAGCTTTCTCTACAAAGAGCCAAAACATTTACAGAGCTATTGAAAAGTGAAGAAGTATTGCTGAAATCTGCAAAAATTCCATACAAGACACAGAAACCTCAAATTACTGAATTATGTTGGACAGTTTGCCAAGTTCAGCATATAGATTGAATTTCATATAGCTTGCAAGCAATCATATTTTTGGTGTAGAGGATAACCAAAATTTTGCAGATATAGCATTAGTGAAACAAATTTTCTTTCTGTTCGATGGATTATCAACATTTTAGCTAAAACGACGCATGTATTGGAGAAAAATAAATTTTGATCAAAGAAAACCTCTTAACTGATTAAGGGTATACAATGATGGAGATAATGAAACTTTTATAATCAAGGCACTGAACAAGTAAAAAAACAGAGCAGAATTTGGGGAAGAAAGATTTTTTGGCCATTTAATAGACCCTAATTGTACCCACGTTGATTATTGTAATCGTCGGCGCAATATATGGTGCTAAACCTTGATCCGAAGATGTAATCACATTTTTCTCTCTTGATTGCATTAATCATATTCTTTTTTGGATGCATCATATTCCTAACCTAAGATGTTCTTGGATTGGATAAGGAACCTATAGTTTTTTTGCGGAGAAAAGAAGATGGAAGATCCTCTTAAAATATATAACATAAAAGGAATACATACGACTATACGAGTCATACCAGGGAGGTAGGGAGCGAAACATCAAGTGAGTAGGAAAAATTGACTAGCAGGTCCGCCACCTGATTACCTTCTCGAAAAATATGACTGAAACTTATTAGTCTGAAACGAGATGATGTCTTCACCGAAGCAAAGCTTGAAGTGTCTCGTGAGACACCATCAGGATTAACCTTAATCCACTCAAATTCCGGCAAGCAATATAGTGAACAAGGATCTCCATCTTGTATTGTAGCCCATGACTTTGGTGTTGATAAGATAAAGCATTACAAACGTCCATACGAAGCTCAGTTTGTCTTGAACCCCATCATCGTCTCCATAAACTTGGCCGTTCATCCATTTCTACAACCATCATATCACAAGAACAAACAATACACTTCAACGGACATTGAAATTATGGGACCGGTCAACATGCAAAATTTGGAAGAGTCACTCATCTTCTATGAGTCTAAGAAAATCCCCATGGAGTGTTGGAGGAATATGAGACTAGTCCAGATTCAATTCACATACATGCAGTCTAGAGTTTCTAGATGGATGAAAGAATGTTTTATGCCTTCAGACGGAACTCTAGTAGAGTAGTAGGTTTAGAAAACTTATTAAAATTATTATATTTAAATTTAATTAAATCAACACATGTGCATAATATTACACTATCCCGTTGAACTGCTGCATGTGCAATCACCCTTTTGAATCAGCAAACCATCTTTTCTTCAAGTGTCACTATACTTCAGAGTCCATTGCCTTGAATTCGATCAAACAGTCCCTTATTATGATTAACCATGTGAAATCTAAAATGGAAGACAAAATCGAGTGGATTAAGAATAACCTATCAGAACCAGAACTGATCTATTTAGTAGTATTATGGTGGAATATTTGGTTTGCTAGAAACCAGAAAATTTTCTCCAATAAAAATACTCAGAATATAGATGGAATAGTTCGAAACCAAATAGTTGAATGAAACCCGAGCATAAAGACCAAAGATAATAATAAGGGAAGTACAAAGAAGAATAAAAGGAAAACGAAAAATATTCAATGGGAAAAACCTGAGATAGATATGATAAAATTAAAATTTGATGGATCAACGAAAGAATCTGGTGAATCTGCATTTGGATATATCCTTCGAAATCATGATGCTAGTACAATTTCTCTTGGCTATGGGAGATGTGGAAACATATCAGCCTAACTTGCTGAAGCATTTGCGCTAAGAGAGGGTCTTGTCAAGGCATATGATCTCGGTATCAAAGCGATTGAGATTGAAGGAGACTGTCTGTCTGTGTCTGTGATAAATGCTGTCAAACATACCTGGAAACCTCCCTGGGAGTTAAATATGATTTTGTCGGATATTTCTAATATTTTGTTGGGTTTTCTTCAGGTAAAAATCCGACACATGTTTCGAGAGGTGAATGGTGTGGCGGACCTGCTTGCGGAGTTGGGCCACGATTGTCTCTGTCTGTCAAGTTCATCTACTGTCCAAGTCGATGAGCTCATCCGCAAGAATGTTCTAGGGTGGAAAGTCTCAAGAAGATAAACCACCTTAATTTCTTATCCTATAGTATAAAAAAAAAAAAAAACAAAGATAATAATTTAAACTAATAAGGAAAAAATAAAACATCGACATAATATAATTTGAACTAACCAGAATTTTTTTTATCGGGTCTTTCATGTAATGTTTCCCTATATATTACCTGTTTTAACTCCTTTACTAAACGCCACCTTTGTTTTTCCATTCGGAGATTAGCGTTAGAAACTTAGAATATTCTCTCATTCAAAACCAAACCAAGCAGCAGGTGGCGGCTAGAGCACGCGCAGAAGAAGATCCATTTCGATCGAAAATCTAATTCCAGCATCCTGGTACGGTTTCTGATCACTTATTGAAACAATTACTCTTTCAATTCCCAGTTCGTGAATTGGTTTATTTCTGTCTGTGATTTCATTTCAAAGCAGAATTCAGTTGTGATCCCTAATTTGTACGTGATATGGTATGCTGAGTAGCTGTCAGCTATAATAGCTTTGAAATTGGAGCGCAAAGCTAGTAAATTTGGTTTCATTATTTGATTTTAGTTGAGGGGTTTGTATCAGAAAGATCATTGGATTACCTGCTATTGAGTATTGTTTCTTTTTAAAAATTAGGTATTCTGCTGGTTACTGTTTGATTCTATAGGAATTTTTGGCGCATTTTGGTATGAGTTTTCTTTCAATCTTCATGATATTGACACAGGTATGGTTGTAATTTGCAAAATTTTGAGAACTTTGTTGTGCTGGTGAAGATGGAAGTTAGAATGCTTCAAAGTCAAATTTTGGTTGGATAAATGTGGTTTTAGAGGATTCTGACTGTATTTGGAGCGTGTTTGGCACGAGTGATCGAGTAGGGCTTAGGGTTTTGTCTCGAGAAGCTGTGTTTAGCGTGGTATATTCAGCAATTAAAGTAGCATTTTGGACACTATCAAAGAAAGCGGTTTATAACACTTTCGTTGCCGGAACCTACCACTACCAGCTTGACACACCCAACATGCCCTATATATTCTCAATCTTTATCTATCCTTTTCATCCCCTTTCATGACCCAAAAATGTCAAAGCTGCAAAGTTCGTACATTGGGAGAAAGATTTGATGTTGCAAGCTAAAATTTTGCCTTTGTATGTGTTAATCACTAATCTGATTCACTTATAACATTTTCCCTTGCATTCATCTATGCCAATATTGAAAAATGGAGCTGATTGATTATTTAGCTTTTGACAGGTTGAGTGCTTCAAACATGTCAAAACAAAATGATGATGATTTTACCTTTTGCCAGGCAAGTCTCTAATTGTGTTTTGAATTAATAGGTCCTCTTTATGAAAAATCAAAGAGAATTAGACTTTCCTTTTGATATAATTGGTGGCTGTTATAAGCTTCTATCTTCATACTCAGCATTTTCAGCCTTTAAGATCAATTCTTTCTTCTGTCATTTGGTGCAAATTACTGATTCAAATAGCAAATGAATTTTCTTAAGGCTAAATGGCTAAGTAGCACCCATCCAAAGTAGCCTTCTGAAGTAAATGAGTGCTCATTTTCTTCTTCTTAAAGCTAAATATTATTAGCTGTGGGATGATTAGGTTGGCTCCATTGTCAATAAAAGTAGTGCTGATGCACAGAAAACGGTGCAAGACTTGAGCAAAATTTCTCTGAAGGATGAAATATCGAGGAATGGTGGTGATGGATACGCAAGCAATAAATCTCCGTTGAAAGACAGCCTTCCGACGGGTGGAACCACAAAGGAGGAAGCAGTTGATTCATTGTCCTTCAGTGTCATCGGTGCAACTGCTTTTGATCAATCCATCAAAGAAGAGCCTATGAAACAATCAGCAAAAGATGTTGGAAGTTCGAATCGTACTACGGCTGAAGAGATCTTGAGGACAAAGAAGCCTATAGCTCGTACAAAGGTTCCATTTGAGAAGGGTTATAGTCAAATGGACTGGCTTAAGCTTACACGCACACATCCAGACCTTGCAGGTACCGAAACTCCTCTAACAAATAGGAGGAATTAATGCAGCATATAAAAGAGATATTCTCTATTACATATGGCAATCAACTGGGTGTGTTGCTTTTGCATTGAATATATCCAGTTTCCAATTGATTCATGATGGTATTAGTAATTGTCTCCTAGGTCATACTGTTTTTGTAATGCCTCTATATCACTAAACTTTTGTTTTTTAGAAATTATAAAAAAAGTTATCTGTTTGTTTCAGGATTGAAAGGACAGTCAAACCGAAGGCTTATCTCTATTGACGAAGTCAAGCAAAACCGAACAGAGGGTTCCATGTGGACGGTTCTCAAAGGCCGTGTCTATAATATATATCCATACATGAAATTTCACCCTGGAGGTAAGAGCAACTTTTTTATTCTTTATCAGCCATATTTCACTTGTAAATTTGGACAAACCTTGAATGTTACAGAAACTGTTGTAGGTCATTGACATGGACACTTAACATTTTTCGTTGTCTGTATCTAGTAAAACAAAGTTTATGAAATTTCATCAATGGAGCATGTCCCTAGTCCCATGAGATATTAACACACATTACCTTAACATAGCAATCTGGAGTAAATTTTGGAATCATTATATTGCTTCTTTTTTTTTTTTTTGCAATAGTATGATAAAATTTTAAGTTGGTGTTTCTGTACAAAGCAATCATTTTTTTTGTGGGAAAATAATCAGTTGAACACACCAATCTATTCTTGTAGGTGTGGATATGCTTATGAAGGCTGTTGGCAAAGACTGTACATCTATGTTCAGTATCCTTTTACATTTGGTCAACCGGAATTCACCATTGATATTATTCTATTTTCAGTTCACTATATAATCATTGTTTGTTCGCTTGGTCGTCCTTAACTTTACTATCAGATAAGTATCATGCTTGGGTGAACGACGAATTCTTATTGGAGAAGTGCCTTGTTGGTATCTTAGAGGAGATTAGTACCAAGAAGTGATCATACTGTAGCGAAGGCCAATAAGGCGAAGCTTTCTTCACAAGCAGATTGGTACATTAACTTCAAAACTTGTGTCTTTAATATCATTTTTTTTGCTTGTCACAATTTTGTGAACTTGGAGATTATCCTTTGCATTGAAACTATGATTATATGACATACTGAGATTATTTCATCCAACACATAATGCTTAATATTATCCTCTTAAAACATTCCTCGACTTACATTTACCAAACTGGAAATCATAAGACTCAACAAGTGTTCCTTAACAAAGCAGGACACCCTACCAGAGTTCGATTACAAACACTTAATAGACCTTAACTTCGTCGAGAACAGGTCCACAAAGAACTCCATAGTCGTCGAGCTTGGTGTGATAGAAAGAACTAAAGAAAGTGATTCTTGTTCTGTCAGACAGAGCTTTGAACTTGAAGCTCACATTCTTGGACCCTCCTAATCCCTTAGACTCAAAGGGAACCTTGAAAGTGTCCTTTGCAGCAAAAGCTTCTACCGTCATGGATCCATGGCATCCGTTCTTCGCATCTCCAACAGTGAAGGCGATGTTGTACGTCTTTCCGGGTACTGTCCTGATGACCTGAGCAATGGCGCTCTCCCGCCCTGCAACAAGCTCAACGGCTGATAGACCAAAGGGAATGTTGAAGTGCTTCTTGTCAATGAACTTGACGGCTTTGAGAGACTCGACAATCCACCTGGGTAGAGGGGATGTGTTATCCTCTTGCTTCGGAGGGATGAGGATGCCGTTTGACGAGTTTAGTAGCCGACGAGGTCCCTCCTCGAATCCACCATTCTTCACTAGATTCCCTGCAACAAGCAACAGCTTCAGATTATTGAGTTTGAAAACTCAATACTATTTGCTTGGGAACTAAAATAAAGCACAGATGAAAAACATCTATAATTCTCACTTCCTAAAATCCAAACAATGCCCAAGTCAAATCAAATTGATATGAAATATACCAAGCACCAGCATATCTGCCAAGAAAATTCTAAATAACTCTATGATAAACTACAAAAGCAGACCCACAAAGCCTATACAAGAAGAAACAAAGGTCCAAACAATGCCCAAGTCATGAAATACAGATGAAAAAACATCTATAATCTCACTTCCTAAAATCCAAACAATGCCCAAGTCATATCAAATCAAGTTGATATGAAATATACCAAGCAGCAGCAAATCTGCCATGAAAATTGTAATACCTCCATAATTACACTACAAAAGCATACCCAAAAAGCCTATACAAGAAGAAACAAAAGAAAGGTCCAAGATCCAAACAAATCAGCAAAATCAAAATTTCAAACTCTTCCTTTTTTTTATATTTACCTCTGAGTTCCCTTGGAGAGAGTAACTCCTTGATAGCAACAGCATCCAAGAGAGGGCCACAAGCACGATCTTCCTGAACACCAGGATTATGGAAGGTGATTCTAGCAACATTAGATGTAGCTACGAAAGCCCAACCAATAGTATCTCCACCATTACTAGAGTAAAGTGTTTGCAAGGGAATATCACCCTTGTAAGGAGGAACAATCACACTTAAAACCTCATCTTGAGCACAAGTCCTTGAAGCTCCAAAAGTTAAGGCATAAACTGAGCCTTTCTTCACTGGAACTGACTGTGAGATACTGGCTTCATTCCCTAACCTCACGGCATGGACGCCGTGAGCTACCGGAAAGAACATTCCTCCCGGTTGTGGCCCACCGGAGATGTACTCAACGAAGCCGGAGATTTCCCATTTGGGTAATGCATCTTTGCCTTTAAGAACTGTCTTGTTGATTTGCTTTGGGTTTATTGGCTCTTCAAAGTTGCCGTTTGGAAGCAGACCTAGAAAAGAAAATGAAAAAGGGTTTTAAGAAGATGAAGAAGAAGATAAATCGAAGATAAAGATCTGAGCTTTTTACCTCCTTGGTGGTGAGGAAGAGGAGGAGCAGGAGCTCCAATGGTGAAACCAACCAGAAGCAGAGCCAAAGAGAGGAGAAGGGTGACCTTCACAGCCATTTTTAGAGAAGGGTGACCTTCACAGTGAAAGTACTTGCAGCCTGCTGCAAAACCCTGTGAAAGTCTGAATTTAAGGGAAAGCTGAAAAAAGATTTTTTAGAAAAAGGAAAAAGAAAAATAAAAGCCAATGGAAATTGAAAGTGTTGTCTGGGAGACTACAAACCGACTCTCCCATAATTTATGGGGATGGGTGCAATTCAAATGGGCATTGATCATGGAGGCTTAATGACGTGTTTTAATTAATTACATGATCAGAAACACATAATTGAATGCCGTGATTTACACGTGCTCCTGCATCTGAGGTTTTGAACGCCGTGATTTGCTCTCATTTTGTTGAAATGTAATCCGACTTATCAATCAAACGAAATCTCATTCAGCGCCGGTTTAAATCGTTATGCTGCTTTTTTGCATATATATATATATACATGAAGGCTGTCGGTAACAGAAATTCACCATTGATACTCATTTTCTCATTTCAATATAATCATTTGTTGCTCTCTTATAACATGTAAATGAAATATCAGTACAGATTCTTCAACCATGGATTCATGGTACAGTTGTTAGTTAAAAGACCTTCACTTCATCAAGAACAGGCCCACAAAGAACTCCATTGTCGTCGAGCTTGGTATGATAGAAAGAACTAAAGAAAGTGATTCTTGTTCTTGTAGACAAAGCTTTGAACTTGAAGCTTACAGTCTTGGACACTCCTAATCCCTTAGACTCAAAGGGAGCCTTAAAAGTATCCTTTGCAGCAAACGCTTGTACCATCATGGATCCATGGCACCCGTTCTTGGCGTCTCCAACGGTGAAGGTGAGGTTGTATGTCTTTCCGGGTACTGTCCTGATGACCTGAGCAATGGCGCTCTCCAGCCCTGCAACGAGCTCCACGGCTGATAGGCCGAAGGGTACGTTGAAGTGCTTTTTGTCAATGAACTTGACGGCTTTGAGAGACTCGATGATCCACCCGGGTAGAGGAGACGTGTTGTCCTCTTGCTTGGGTGGGATGAGGATGCCGTTTGACGAGTTTAGTAGCCGACGAGGTCCTTCCTCGAATCCACCATTCTTTACTAGGTTCCCTGTAACAAGCAAGATCTACAGTTATAGAAAACCTATTTGCACCCGATAATCTCACTCAGGGACGTTAGGGTGCATTTTCGAACCGGACCTTAAAAACTGGATTGGATCGGTTTTTACGGTCTAGGCTAAACCTGGAGCACATGTTAGGTAATTTTTTTGGTCCGGGGACTGTCCCGGTCCAAGACCAGTTATCTGGATCGGGCTGGAAATTAATAAATAAAAATATTGAAAAACCAAAAAAAAACCCTAATAGCAAGATATTAGACGGACCCGGAACACCCAGTCCTAGGTCGGTTCTCAGTCCAAGACCAGTGACTTGGATCGAACCGGAAATTAATAAATAAATAATTGAAAAAAACTAATGGGATGATATTAGACGAATCCGGGTCAGACGAAATTAATTTCAGTCCTTTGGACCCGGAATATTCGGTTTGGACCAGTTAAACAACTCCGATCTCACTTCCTCCAAACAATGCCCATTATACATTATCAATATAAACAAAACACCAGCAAATCCCCCTTGAAACTTCTAGACCTCAATGATTCATACACTACAAAACATACCCACAAAAGCCTATACAATAAGAAACAAAGAAAATGTCCAAAATCCAAACAAATGAGTAAAAATCAAAATCCAAACTCATTTTCTTTACCTCTAAGTATCTTTGGAGGGAGTAACTCCTTGATAGCAACAACATCCAAAAGAGGACCACAAGCAGGATCCTCCTGAACACCAGGATTATGAAATGTGATTTTAGCAACATTAGAGGTAGCCATGAAAGCCCAACCAATAGTATCTCCACCATTACTACAGTAAAGTGTTTGTAAGGGAATATCACCCTTGTAAGGAGGAACAATCACACTCAAAACCTCATCTTGAGCACAAGTCCTTGATGCTCCAAAAGTTAAGGCATAAACTGAGCCTTTCTTTACTGGAATCGACTGTGAAATACTGGCTTCATTCCCTAGTCTCACGGCATGGACGCCGTGAGCCACCGGAAAGAACATTCCTCCCGGCTGTGGCCCTCCGGAGATGTACTCGACTAAGCCGGAGATTTCCCATTTGGGTAACGCATCTTTGCCTTGAAGAACTGTCTTGTTGATTTGCTTTGGGTTTGGTGGCTCTTCAAAGTTCCCGTTTGGAAGGAGACCTGAAGAAAAACAGTAAAAATGAAGATAGAGAGAAAAACAGAGACTAATAAAGATCTGAGCTTTTTACCTCCTTGGTGGTGAGGAGCTCCAATGGTGGAACCAACCAGAAGCAGAGCAAAAGAGAGGAAGAGGGTGAGCTTGACCGCCATTTTTGGAGGAGAGTGAAGCAAGATGAAACTACTTGCAGCTGCAAACCTCGTCGAAGTCTGAATATAAGGGAAAGTCGGGGGAAAAGGAAAGCCAATGGAAATTGGGCATTGATTATGGAGGTTTAAGGCGTGTTTTAATTAATGACATGATCATAAATTGTATAATTGATTAGTTAATCTGAGTTGTATAGTTGTAAATGAAATTCTAGTTTTCACGTTCTCCTGCATCTGAGGCTTTTTTTTGAACGCCGTGATTTGCTCTTGTTTTGCGGAAATGTAAGCCAACTTATCAAACAAAGGAAATCTCGTTCGTGGCCAGTTTGGTACATAGAAGTGATAGAACTTATCAAAGGCCGAAATAGGTATATGGGTCAATTCAGTAGAAAAAGAAGTTGAGGTCGAAAATGAATTATTATAACATGACAAGGGTACAAATTAAAAAAAAATATATGGGACAATATGTGAGATATCACATAGTTGATAAAAAAAAGGTAAAATTATGAAGCAAATTAACTAATTCATAATTTACCTTAATTTTGAAAAAATTAATTATTTCATAATTTACCTTAATTTTGAAGAAAAGTTTAGAACTTCATCTTGCTCAAACTTCTAGGACCAAATACTCTATAATAAGATGAAGTTTGCATAATTTAATAAGTTTAATGTTGTTTTAAATTTTTTTTATCTACGTTTTTATCAAACAATGTTTGTCCTGAAAATATAAGTAATATTATATCGTACAGAGTTTTAATTACATTGATTGTAATATTTACTCTAGTATAATTTAATAAGTTTAATGTTGTTTATTTTTTTCAGAGGAAGTATACCGCTTTTATTAAAAGTAAATATTTTTTGTATTTTTTATGAGTCTATTTTATTAATTTCATATTTATGAAAAAATGTTTAACGAGTTTAAGAACATCTCTATCGGTATAAATTAATTTAAATATTATGTTTAATACGATGTTATACCTTATTGTTACTAATGTAGTTATTAGAAAGTATTCCGTTGACGTTGCGCTTCGGTTTCAGTATTTTGAAATCTAGCTCTCATTAAAAGCCATAAAAAAAAGAGGAAAATGGAGCATTAAGGTCCTTTAGGTTAACCAAAAATTAAATAGGCCCCTTGATTTTTATGCTAAAATTTTAAATATTAATTAAAGGGCTTATTGGTACTTTCAAATTTCATAAGGGAAAATGGTTAAAATTAAAAGACTATAAATACCCCTATTTTTTATTAAGATCTGGTAAACCCTAAACAGTTGTCGGCCAAGCCAAATAAACAAAAACCGTCGATACGAAATTGAGGTCCAGATCCGGCTCCGTCGACAGCAATCGGACTTCACAGTCGGGGTGGCCGGAACTGCCTCAGGCGGTGGCGGACTCAAGCAGGTGGATGGCGGTGTGCAGAGGGTGGACCGGAGATTATAGAGGGGTGGCTTGCAACAATTGTGAACCGTCCAGAAGAGCAGCAGCTCGCGTGGTGAGGGGACGAAGGCAATGACCCGGGGTCCTGGTGGCTCAGGCGAACGGCAACAGTGGCGGACAGGTGCGGGAGAAGAGAGGGAGACCGGTTGCGAGAGGCTCGAAGCAGATCCGGACGGAGGTGCGGGGACAGGGGCTCGCAGTGGTGGCTCGGTCCGGCCCCGGCGGATGGCGTGGCGGTGTCTCGGGCTGACTCCAGAGGATGGCGTGGTGGTGTCTCGGGCTGGCTCCAGCGGTTGGAGAGAAGAAGGTTGAGGGGTGGTGGTCTGATTTTTGGCGTGAGGAAGTAGAGAAGAAAGGTTGAAAAGGGAGAGAGAAGAGGATAGGAGAGGGAAAAAAAGGTGGGTTAGGATTTGATTAATTAATTAATATATATGATGAAATACTTTTTTTTTAAAATACAAAAGCTAATCGTATTGTGTACAAAATCGATCGACTTTGTGTAAATCGAGACTTGTGTAAATGGGGTAAATATTGTGTAAATCGAGGCTTGTGTATAAACTCGATAGGGCTTGTGTACAAATTCAATTCGACGTTCCTTTGTGTAATTCGATTGGCTTGTGTAATAAAAATCAACGGGACTTGTTTGGATAAAGTAAATAGGGTTTGTGTACAAAAAATCGTAGGACTTGTGTAAATAAAATCGATATGGCTTGAATAAATAAGGGCTTGAAAAAATAAAATCGATATGGATTAAATCTGCTTGTGTAAATAAAGTCGATAGGACTTGTGTACATAAAATCGTAGGACTTGTGTAAATAAAATCGATAGAGCTTGTGAAATAAAAATGATATGGATTAGATCGGCTTGTGTAAATAAAATCGACTGTGTGTGTAAATCGAGACGACTTGTGTAATTCGAAAAAGGTCTTGGGTTATCACAATTTTTTGTAAAATTACACGTTATGTTTGTGTAACAATAGGTTGTGTAAGTAGACATTAACTATAACTCTAAAAAAAAATAACAACAGATTATCAAGTTTAATTAGACTATCTGGTTAAAGGGTGGGAGGAAGGACTTGTCATCCCTAGTTCGAAACCCACTAATCACAAAATTTATATTTTTGTTGGGCGTTGTGTAGTCACGAAATTTATATTTTTGTTGGGTTTTGTGTAGTCACGAAATTTATGGGCTTTGTGTAGTCACAAAATTTATATTTTTGATGGGCTTTGTGTAGTCACGAAATTTATATTTTTGTTGGACTTTGTGTAATTACGAATTGGGCCTAAGTTTCTTAAATTCGAATTGGGCCTGAGCTTCCTAAATTTGAATTGGGCTTAACCTCTGAAATTTGAAATTACCATGTTGTAAGAGCCTTAGTTTTGGGAGCTAGTTTTGGCCTTAGCCGCCCCCGCGTGTCTGTGAAGCCGCCCCTGCAGCTCCCTTGTTGTTCCGCCCCTGCGGCCAGGAAACCTGCCCCTGCGGTTTCCGGCGGCTGCAGCCGGTTTTGTTGACTCTTTTGACCCGTGCTTTACCTTTCCTTACTTCTTCCGTTTCACCTTGTTGAGCAAGGGTTTCATCACATTTCTAATCCAGCATTCACGTCCTTCTTGCTTCTCCTTCTTTCTCCTTGAGCTTGAGTTTGGTTTTTCCTTGAGTTGAAGAGTTTTGTGTGGTTTTGTGGTTGTTGATGAGCTATGTGCATGGCTAAGCTTGGAAGCCAACTGAGGTGCTAGTGGTGAGCAGTTCCTGGTTAGGCCACGGCAGTGGTAAGTCTTCTTCTCCTTCTTCTCTTCCTTCTTCCTTTGTTTCTTCCTTCCTTAACTTAGGATTAGATGTGTTGATCATAGGGTGATGTTGAAATGTGTATGTTTATGCATGTGTATGAATCTGGAATGATAAAGACGTGATTTGATCACGTGAAGAGTGAAAGAAGACTCGCGGGGCTACGTTCTGCACTGTCGCCGCCCCCGCGCCTGGAAGCTGCCGCCCCTGCGGAAGTCGTGCCGCAGCGCCCGCGCCAGCGCCTGCGTCGTGCCTGCGTTTGCCTGCAGCCTTGTCACCGCGCCCGCGGCTGAGTTCCGCCGCGCATGCGGGTTGCTTGTTCCGCCCTTGCGTCCCTTGTGTCACGCAGGTGCGTCTTGTCCCGGATCTACCTAGAGTTAGGTAGATCCTTTCCTTTCCTAGTATGAGCGGTAATAGCATGCTAGGTAGCGGATGTTGATGAGTATGACATAGATATGCCGGTTACGGCTTTGAGGTTATGAGTTGGATATAACCCTTATGGATCCCTTGGGTCTAGGTGTGACCCTTTGTGTGATAGGAGTTTGATATTTATGTATGCCTTGTATAGGCCGTGTTATCCTCCAGTTTGGAGTGGACTGAGTTGAGGGTTGATCCAGTGAGACGACTACGAGGTTGAGGTAAGTCCGTGGGACTTACTTAGTTGTCATTCCTTTATAGGATGTGTGCATGAGTGGTGTTTTTTATATGCTTTATAGCATGCGTTATGATGGTCACCGACCTATGGTATATTGCTTGTCCATTGTAGGGCCGTGATAACTTGCCCTTTCATCCCGCCGGGAGTCTGGGAGGTTCTCTGTAGGCAGGCCAGACCTGGTAAACGGTTCGGGCACTCTCCATTCCCTTAGGGTACACGGGGAGGTGTTCCAGGCACCATTCCAGCTGGCTATTGGACCCAGAGGCGAGGATTATTTATATTCCTCGTGTCACATATGTTTATATGGATATATATACGAGTTGATTGCTGGACTTTATAAAGATAATGAACCGGGTAAATGTGTGATATCATGTTGACGTGTTTAGTATTATTTGATGTGTGTTTGTGCTCTGCATCTCTTATATATGTGTATGGTTAGCTAACGGTTTTATATCGTGTTGTAGATACTTTGCAGGATAGGAGAGCTGCAGAGTGATCCAGGGTGGGCGATCCGCTGAGGGCTCCGTACACTGGGGCGTTATCGGGGTTATGGGACCTTTTTGTTGTACAGTGTGGTTTTGTTTGTACTCAGCGGTACATTGTATTACCTTTTGGAGATATATATATATATATATCAGTTTCATGTTTTGTTTTAATCTATTTGTGCCTTGTTGTAAGATCGGTGAAATTGTTGTCAGGCTAGGGTCAGGATCCATTGTGAGATCCTAGCCCAATAGCACTCCGAGTCCTACGGATTTGGAGTGTTACACATGTAGTCCTTCTAATTAATCTTTAGAAATAAAAAATAGGGGTCTACTTTGTGTGCACAATTAATTATGAGCCTCATAACTACACAAGTTTATGAAAATGACCTACTTACCCATTTTCCCCTTTAGAGAATTATTTTCAAATTATCTATATGAGTTTTTATAAATTAAATTATTTGAAACACTACGTAGATTTTTTCAAATACAAAGTAATCTTCATATTAATTGTTCAACTAAATATATATAAAATACTACGGAAGACTTTTTTTTATCACTGATAAAAAAAGAGCGGATTGTCTTTTACATAATTTTTTGTTATCTCACATCGGTAATAAGTCTGATAGTTTGTGAACTTGTATAAATTTAGAGTTTGAAGATTAATCAAATCACACATTTTTTGGCTTTTTCGCTAATTTCGAGTATAATTATTATTCATATCGGATTAATATCTTATATGTGGGTCGTTGATATACTGATATGTGGTAAATAGAGAGTTTGAAAATTAATCAAATCACACATTTCTTGGCTTTTTCGCTAATTTCGAGTATAATTATTATTCATATCTGATTAATATCTTATATGTGAGTCGTTGATCTACTGATATGTTGATCTACTGATATGTGGGTCGTTGACTATATAATTTTAAAAATCCGTTGACCTACGGATATATTTGGTGTAATAATTTTTTTATTTTCATAATTATTTATAAAACATTTGGTAATCACTTTTTTTTTTTAATAATTCGGCCATACTTACCACGTATTGTGTTGTCTCATTTCGTTTATCAAGTAAGACTAACAATTTGAGAATTAACAAATAGCGAAATTATTATTCATATCGGATTAATATTTGGTATTTAGGTCGTTGACCTAATGTATGTGGATCGTTAACCTAGTGTATGTAGACTGTTGACCTACTAATATGTTTTCAGGAAAAACTTTGTTGAATTGAGGGTTTCAAAAATCGATGTCGAAACACTAACTACTAGTGTTTTTCTTTCTTGCCAAACAACCATTAAGTATAAAATAAAAATAAAAGAAACAATAAACATTAGCAAACACTAGTGTTTACCGATCGATTGCCAACCTTAACAAAACCATACATTGTTTGGCTTTGTATTCTAAATTCAGGCATAAAATCGGGAGATTTATCAAATAATATTTTGCTTAGCGTTATTATTTACTTTAAAAAAATTCAAATACGTATTTATTTGCTTTTTTTTCTTTATTTTTTTAATATCTTTTTTCTCATAATTAGTTTTAAAAAAATATTTGTGATCCATATTTGTATTCTATCATATTTTCATAAATTTTTCATAATTACACATCGGTCTATCGTGTAAGACTAACAGTTATTGTTATTTTATTCATATTGATTTCATATCACAAGAAATAAAAATATTATTTTTTTTAGTGAAAGAAATACAAATATTGTAATATTCAATGATGTTGATTGTAACATTTTTTAAAGTACTTTTAGATGTAGTCATAAACACATGACGAATTGAATCAACCATTATTGTTATTTTTATAAGTTTCTAATCACACATAATCACACATCGGTCATCACATAAAACTAACGATTATTATTATTTTATTTATATTGGGTTAATATTACAAGAAATATAAATATTATAATATTCAATGATCGTAACATCTTTTAAAGTATATTTAGATATAGTCATAAATACGAATTGAATCAGATTGTGTTATTATATTTTTTTACTTGCAAATTTTTTAATATAAAATAAATTTTAAATTTTAACTAATAACATACTTATATAACAATTAATTCATATATAAAAATCTCCATATATATATATATATATACTCTTGCGAGACACAAAACACTAAACTAGTTATGCACTAAATCATTGAGTATATCACATTGAGTATGTCGAATTGTACATATAAGTATTCGTCTTTCTGTATAATTGCTTAGTTTCACGAGAAAATGGCTAGTTGACTCTTTTTGTAAAGAAAAAAAATCAGTTGACTATTTCTCAAAACAAAGAATTTTATTTATTATTGTAAATACTAAATAGGTCACTCTCATTTTCCGAATGGTACATATCAATAGGTTTGTGTTATGCATGGTTTAAAAATATTTTTATACGTTTTTATTTTTATAGATTTTAAGTGCTAAGATTTTGGTTATGTCAAAATTTCAATGTTTTTTTGTGTAATTATTAACTATTTACGGATATATGTTGAACATACGCTAAAATCTACTACCTAATATAATTTGGATTATATCGAATTGAATAATTATTCGTGGATATTCAAATTATCTTTTTTTATTTGTTATCTGCTAAAACTTGATTTATGAATATATTTTTTCTTTCTGTCTTTAATAGAAAATAATAGTTATAGATTATATAGAATGAGGTCAGTTTTATAGATTTTAATTGTATTTTTATATAGATAGTAGAACTAATTGATACAATAAACCAAAGATATTTATTCATACATATTTAAATTGAGATAATATATATGAATAAACTCAATAATATATATAAATGGACCATAATTATAAATAGTGTAGGTTTATTTTTAAAACAGTATTATTGAAAACAAAATTTATAATAAAAGAATCTTCATATTAAATGTAAGTACAGTGAATGTAAATTTACGAAAGGAGCTCGCAGAGTCAAACAAGTAAATGCAATTTTGAATTGCAATAATGCAAATTAGATTCATAATTGCCACATGGTTGTGTCAGAAAAATGAATTCAGTGCAGCTCTCTTGAGTCTTGATAGTTCATACTTCGTATTTTACACAAACACAAAATAAGACCACCATGTTCTTCGGATATGGAAAGCTCCCTGGTTTCCTATTTTATGAAATGAAAAAATAAAATACAGAATAGAATGATCTAATCATTTACATTCTGACTTAAAAATAAAATGTATTTTTTAATTCATAAAATTTTAATTTTTAAAGCCTTTATTGTGTCCTTTGGTCCAATACCCATCTGAATATGTGATCATATTGGGCTCCTGCATTGAGTTATTTTGGATCATCATTGGGCCCATTTGGTGTAAATATGAACCCGGTTTACTCTACGGCCCAATTTTGTTTTGTTAGAGGAGATCAAAAGTATACAATCCGAGGGTACAGTTCGTTTGAGGCGATTCTAGAAGTGTTAGAAAAGATAAGTTCAAGCTCTACAACTAGTATCTTAAGTTTTTTAATCTAATGAAAACTTAAACATTTTTCAAAACTGACGTTTTATAATACCATATGTTCATATGTGACCAAGAATCCTCTTCAATCGACCCTTTATTATTTTGGTCGTCATGAACGCTACATTTATTCAATGAATGTCCACAAATACTTGTTGAAAAGATGATTTAAAGGACTACAATATACATGCAGACTATGAGATCATATTCATCCAAGAGATGGGTCATAGTTGTAGCTCTTTCAACAGTCGGATTTATGGTCAAAAAGTGAAGAGTCCAAAATCAATGTTTCATTAGGTTGATTATTAAGGCCCATTATTTAATATGACTTTTGACCTAATATTTTTCTATTATCTAGCATTATGTTCCCTATATTAACAGTTTGCATGATTCATAGAAAAATAAGTGAGAATTGATAGTTTTTGAAAAAGTGTCCGGTTCCGTAGGTTTTTTGTTAGACGCTGAAAAAAATGGGAGAGAATAAGAAATATTTATGGTAAATTTTTCATTAATTTTCAAAAAAAAACTTTATTTCTTTTTTTAGCCTTAAAAATAGGAAAAACTTCCGTTGACCGTGTCTTGACCAGACAAAATTCGTGTCCTACCTCTGAGACGTGTCTTGACCATGTCGGACGATATTTGACCGTGTCCCCGTGTCCGACATGGCGCAACACGACATCTAACCAAAAACCTAAAGATGAGGTTCAACATCTAACAAAAAATTGAGGGAACCAAACACTTTTCCAAAAACTATCGATTCTCACTTATTTTTTTTATGAATCATGCAAGTCTTTAATATATGGAAAATAAAGCTAGATAACAGTTCAAAAACAAAGTCAATAGTCATATTAAATAATGGGCCTTAATGATCCATCTAATGAAGCATTGATTTTGTGAGATGCTTATGAGAGTTGATAGGAGTATTGTAGAGTGAATGGTGAAATGCTTGAAACTCTAGCAATACACATCTTTTACTTTATCTTTTATTATCAAAAATCCACTAAAACGCATGTGTATGTTTGTTTTAGTTTAAGTTTGTCTTGTTACATTAAAGTGAAGCCGTTTGCATCGGTTTTCAGATCACATCAATGGCCCTCCTTTCGGTATTGTCTCATTGCAAGGCTTTACTCTATCTCGCCTACGTATCGAGACATATTCACTCGCTTTGGCAACGAGTTGCAGTTGCCCATGAGGAACTTCTCCTACTTGGATCTGCTATGTGCTGACATTATGGCGGCACAACCCTCGACGGTACTTGTATCTTTCTCCCACATCCGCTGGTCTACCAACGTTGTTACTCACCTATGTGCTTGTTTAGCTTCTCCGGATTCTCCTCTTTGTATTTGGACCGAAAACATTTCACAAGTTGTTTGTGATATTGTAGCTATCGACAACCATTGATAATATAGTTTTACCCTAAAAACTTAAGTATTATACGGTTTATGCAATACATTACTTATACAATGTATTTTCTTCCATGGTAGTCAATTGTTTCAACGAAACAACCTCTTCTTAATTTTTTTTTTCTAAAGATAATTATAGAAAAATCCGAAGCCAATATCATATCCAATTGATTGGTAATAATTGTTGGGATTGGTTATATATATATATATATATATATATATATATATATATATATATATATATATATATATATATATATATATATATATATATATATATATATATGGATGGGATAACAATAAGGTTGATAAGAGGAACATTGACTTGTTTAAGTTCAACTCGTTTATAAACAAGTTGAGTATGAGTTGAGTGTAAGTTTTAGACGAGTTTTAAAATATATTTTATCATACATTCAACCGAATACATGCGATCAACCTAAGACGTTTCATATCACCCAATTGCTCCAATCCATTCTCAAGGTCAAAGGAGAGATCGGTTGATACTTGTGAATGATACCCGAAATAGTAGTCCTGATCTTATATATAAAGAATGAACATTGAATAGAATAAAGAATTAACACATACTTTAATTCAACAAAATTTTGAAGGGGTTGATGTGAGAAGCAAATACGTGATCTTCATAACTTAGGGTGTGTTGCTCTCATTTATCCGGTAAGCTTGGTTGATACTTCACAAAACTAAATTGAAAATTAACACGCGCATCCTTTTTTCGAAGGAATCGTGGCGGAACGACCTTTGGCTGCTGATCTTCATAACTTAGTGTATTACCCGTGTCTTGCACGGAATTTGTTAAAATATATTCTTAAATAAATTAAAAAAATAAATATTGTTTATTTTTGTTTAAAAAGTCTATCTTAATAAAGTTTAATATTGGTAATATGTTCACGGTTATAAGAATATAGTAAATAAATTTGAGTAATAGTTGAAATTCAAGAAAAAAAAAATAGATATCTCAAAAGTTAAATACTAAAATGTATACTTGAACCAAAATCACTATTAGTAATTATATTTTTTGAATTTCAGAAAATTCGTAATAAGTGGGTCAATAAATATAAGCTTTTATATTTTTATTAATTAATTTAAATATTAAAAAATTCGACTACTATATTACCTAAAAATATTAAGTGATAATAAACCAATAATTTATAAAAATAATTAAAATTAAATCTAAAAAAGTAATAGGTTAAAATATATAATGGATATATTTATAATATTTAATCGTAAAAATTAGATTGAGCAAAAACATAAGAAAATTGAGATTACTCCTAAATAACAAATTTTCATTTATTTAAAATATATAAAATACAATACTAAATTAAAAATCTGATTATAGAAACAAATTTGAAGATACTTTGATAAAAATAAATCACATATAAATTTAAAACCTAAAATTTAACAAATTTATTTAAATAATTTGGTAGACTATTTTTGCAAAATATTTAAATAAAAAATATTTTTAAATTTCTTATTTTTTAATTTTTTTTTAAATTTATATTACTGAGAGATATTATTGAATTAAAAAAATTTGCGCTAAGAAAAATATTTGAATTTTAAAATTTTAGTTATATTGGTGAAGAGATATTGTTGGGGATTTAGTTAAGATTTTAATTGAGATGAATTTAATTAAGATTTAATTTTAATATTTTGTTAAAAAATTTTTATTGAATAAACTTAATTAATATTTTGGTGGGCTGCGGTTAAATGCTAAAATGACACGTGACTGTAATCATTTTTCTGCGTGACACGTGGCAAGGAGTGTTACTCCTATCATATTTATATTTACATATATAAATAAATTATTAAGTAATTATTGATTAGTTCCAATGAAAAATTGGACAAACTTTAGATAATATTTATAGATCGAAAAAGTAAAAATATAAATTTGTTAGGTAGAAAAATTTTACAATTAGAAAATAATTTGTCAATTGATAAAATATTAGTAAATTTATAATTCAAATAATCGTTTAAGAAAACAAACATTATATAAGTACGATTTTGTAGTTTAATTAAAAGAAATGTTGGATATATTTTTTTAATCTAAAAACATTATATAATTTATATGCACGATTGGTTGATAATCTGATTGTAACTATAGGTGATTAATAATTCAATAATTTAAATTGAATAAAAAAAAAATCATGATAATATAGTTCAGTAAATTATCTTATAAATTAGAATACAAATAAACCAAAGTCGGGTTCAATCTCAAGATTGTACCCATGATTATCTTCTTAAATAAATTATATATACAAAAATACATAAAAAATATTTATTTTATTTATTTTTAATACTCTAAAATAATTACCTAATTTTAAATGCTTAACCACGTTAAACTCGAAATACAAAATTCTTGTAGAAATTTCGATTTTGAATTATATATTTAAATGACATTTCGGATTCGGTTACATAATATGATTTTTGGTTTTATTTTTAATTGTAAAATCTAATTTTAAAAATTAACATAAAGGGGATTACAATTAAAACACGTGAGATATGGCCAACTAAATTTATTTTAAAAACCAATTTGAATATATACTTGAATAAAAAAAATTGTGCTGAGAAAATATTTGATTTTTAAAATTTTAATTATTTTGGTGAAGAGATATTGTTTGGTATTTTAATAATTTTTTTAAAGAAATTAGTTTTTTAAATACCAATTTGATATATATACTTTTTCTATTTTTTTGGGGCTTCGAGAAACGTGGGCGCGACACGTGGCAATAGAGGCTCCTCCTTTAATAGATACTAGTGTATTACCCGCACCTTGTGCGGGTTGAGTTTTAATAAATTATTAATAATTATAAATTCATATAGTTTGGAAGATAAAGCGATGGAAAATAGAATATACTTAGCAATTATGATTTTCAATTACAATTTAATTAATTTTCTCTTAAAATAGTTTTAATTTTGTAGAGGAGAGTCAAGACACATGATATTCTCTTTAGTTTTAACATAGTTTAGTTAGCGAGCCTCAAATTCCTTTCTATTATGGTCAATTAATACTGTAATTTAATGTGAGTTTGAAACAAATCTTCTCTTGCAATACAAAGCATTCAATCTATATACAATTTAAATTAGTTAAGTTAATATAACATGAAATATATGTTTTATTAACCCGTCCAATTAATTTAAAATCTTATAGTTTTAAAGTGTAAATATTTTTGATAATCACTCGGCGGAATAATGTTCTTGCATTGCTTATGGTAGAGGTAGAAGTTAGAACTAATAAATCTTGTTTTCAATCACTTGATAATTAAAATTTTGAGATTTTATATAGCATATATTATTCATTTGAAATTTTGAAACTTTAATTACAGAGATCACATTATCAACATAATATAATTCTTTTTTCAAGTTAACACTATATATTTTTAATCTTAAAATAAACAAATATATTAATCATCTATTTGCTTTTAGACTTGTGAGAATATAAATGAAAATTAGGGCTTCTAAGATGGAAACAATGTCATCCATAAAATTGTAAAGAAGTCATCACCCCACGCCTCCTACCGCTCATCAACGAAGTTCAGATTGTCCCATAGATATACCAAATCAAACCAAGTTATGATTTTGTCCCATTTACTATCAGTCAAAACCTAAACGTTCAAAAGAAAGAAAAAAAACTCTAACCTTGAATGTCGCTAAAGGATGGGTGTGGAAAAATGAAAACAACAATGATATCTTTAAACATTAAAATGCAGAAGAAGAAGGTTAATTCTTGATAGCTGCAGAACTATGAGATTGCTAACCAATAATATTCTAGGTTTAACAAACACATGATTTATCTTTTGCTCAAGGCTAACATGTTACATGCATCACACTTGGATATTAAACAACAAAGACAAGATGACATGGAGATTGAAACTTGCAAATAGTAAATAGACACAAAAGTATCGAACTATAAAAGCAAAAAGTAAAACCTCTCAACAAATCGATTAAGGGTAGAAGATTTGATTGCTAAACTTGATTTTTGAGATTAATCATCAAAATAAACAATGAAAAATTGGAGATCAAAATCAAAATTAGGTAAAAAAAATTAAAGGATACTCACACGAATTGATTGAAGATTTAAGCAACTTGATGAGTTAATTAGTCATCGACTAACCGTGATGTCAATACAGTTTTGAATCATTCACATCCTTGTATTCTCCTCTCTTAAATACAACAACTCAATCTAACCTAATCGTCACTTGGCCAAAAAATATTTAAAAAAATTAGAATTCAAAGATTTGATCCTATCTTATTTTATGATTCTTATCTCTATTAACATTTAAAAAAGAAAAAAGAAAAAAAGAAGTAAGCTGCTAAACATTGCTCTTTTAAAAATCTAATCACGCCCCATCTAAAAATCTAACTAATTTTCTATAAGAATTGTTGAATAAATTTTTTTTTTTTTTAAATCCGATTAAATTTTTTTTGTAGATATATAACTTTTAGAGATAAATTTTGTTTAAAATATGAATCCAATTTTAACTAACTTCGAATCTTTGATTACAAAATCTTTTTAAGCCGTGATTTTCAATAAATATATTTAAAATTTATTTTGGATTCTTTTACGTAATTTTTTTTCCTTCAAAATTTCAATTATAAATTTTAATTTAAATTACGGAATTTTAAAAAGTTTTAACGGACGAAAAAATCTGGCGGCGACACGTGACAATAAGTGTGTCCGCTTTAATATATATAAGATATGATGATATGATATATGATATATGATGATATGATGATAATATATGATGATGATTTTTTAAAATTTATATTGTTAGAAAAGATTTATTGAATAAAAAATTTGTACAATTTTGTAATAATATTTTGATTTTTATTTTTTAAAAAAATTTATATTGCTGAAAAGATATTATTGAATAAAAAAAATTGTGCTGAGAAAAATATGTGATTTTTAAAATTTTAATTATTTTGGTGAAGAGATATTGTTGGGTATTTTAATAATTTTTTTAAAAAAATTAATTTTTTAAATACCAATTTAATATATACTTTTTCTTTTTTTTTTTGGGCTTCAAGAAACGTGGATGCGACACGTGGCAATAGAGACTCCTCCTTTAATATATATATATATATATATATATATATATATATTATTGTATCAAACCACATCCAAAAGAACAAGTCAATTAAAGTTACAAAAAAACTAGTCAATTAAAGTTACAAGAAAACTAGAAGAAAAGTAGAAAACTAACATCATAGACGAAGACGACTACTATATATAGTAATATAGAACAACAAAGAAAAACAATAATTCTACCAAAAGGAAAAAACACAATATTAAGCAAGATAAGCCAAAACCTGGCTCCATAAATTGAATTTTGATGGATCAAAACTTGATAAAATCAAATCCATAATTGGAAAACTAACATCATAGACGAAGACGACTACTATATAAAACAACAACAAAAAACAATAATTCTACCAAAAGGAAAAACACAATATTAAGCGGGATAAGCAAAACCTGATTCCATAAACTGAAATTTGATGGATCAAAACTTGATTCAAGGAGTAACATCCATTTGAATTTTTTTCGGAATCACAGTGAAGAGGTTATCGGCCTCGATGCCCACAAATATTACTTCAACTCCATAATAAAAGCTGAAACTTTTGTTCTCAAATCTGGTTTACAAGAAGCTATAAGATTAAAAATAAAAAAAAATCGAAATCGAATGTGACAATTTGTGTGTTATTAAGGCACTCCAATATTTGTGGAGTTACCCGTGAAAGATCGATGTGTTTCTATCTGACTTCAGACTATATCTTTGTTTTTTTGACGAAGTCAAGATACATGTTTTCAGAGAAAAATCGTTGATGAACATTTGAGAATCTCGACCCCTAACACAAAATTTTCATATTATCCTGAACTTCGTGTTATTTTTATTCACAAAGATGCTATAACTTGGAATATCTTTAAGAGCTAAAAATTGCTCGGTCAAACGAATGGAACGATGCGTTTTACAGTACAAAAAGGAAAAAGCATCTCACAAGAGCGTCTAGATTGACCCACAAAGGCCAGAATCAATCACAACCGTCTGATCTCCTTTGCTCGTGCAGTCGAACATCTCGCCTTCCGCCCAAATTTCAAATTTCAAATTTGGGATGCCTAACCCTATTTCTTTAATCGACCGTTTGTCCATCTCCATTTCAAATCCTCGTCCTCCATAGCTTTCGTCTTGCGCTCTTTCTCCTCCAAGGTTCCAACTTCCAAGACACCATCTCTGTGTCTACCATCATCTTTTCCAGTCTTTCCACTCTCATCGACTTCCATGGCTGCTCTGCCTCTGCAGACTAGCAACAATGCCAACCTCCCCACCGCCGGAAAGTCGGGGAAGACAATCGAAGAAACCTACCAGAAAAAGACTCAGCTAGAGCACATCCTTCTTCGACCTGATACCTATGTTGGATCCATCGAGAAGTACACACAGAAGCTATGGATTTACAGGGGAACCGAAATGGTTTACGAAGATATCACCTACGTCCCAGGTCTGTACAAGATCTTTGACGAGATCCTAGTTAACGCTGCCGACAACAAGCAGAGGGATCCGACGATGGATACCGTGAAGGTGACCATCAATCCGGAGAAGAATGAGATCAGTGTGTACAACAACGGTGATGGTGTGCCTGTTGAGATCCACAAGGAGCATGGAGTTTATGTGCCGGAGATGATTTTTGGTCATCTGTTGACTAGTAGTAACTACGATGACTCCATTAAGAAGACCACCGGTGGGAGGAATGGATATGGTGCTAAGCTAACAAACATCTTTTCGACAGAGTTCATAATCGAGACGGCTGACGGGAAGAGGCTAAAGAAGTACAAGCAGGTGAAATATTCATTATTGCAATTGGGGTTTTCTTGCGGTAGGATGACCTTTTAGGTTTAGTGAAAATAAATTAGGGATTTATGTTTCTTGAAACTGAATTTCAATGACAAGAACACTGATGAATTCATTAAAATTGATTTATGTTTTCATTTTGCTTTGCATTTTATGTTGTATAAGTTAATGGATTTGAAAGGATGCTAAATGTTTTTGCGCTTTGTGATCGATTTATTTGAAGGTATTCTCTAACAACATGGGAAATAAATCAGAACCAGTGATTGTCAAGTGCAAGTCAAACGAGAACTGGACTAAAGTAACTTTCAAGCCTGACCTGGCCAAGTTCAAGATGGATTGCTTGGAAGATGATGTGGTTGCTTTAATGAAGAAGCGAGTTGTAGATTTGGCTGGATGTCTTGGAAAAGGTGTGAGGGTTGAGTTAAATGGCGAAAAGGTTCCTGTAAAGAGTTTCTCAGAATATGTTGATCTTTACATTAAGTCCAAGTCAGGAGAAGAACTTCCTCCAAGGTTGTTACCAAACCTTGGTTCATGTGACTGTTGAAACAAATGTCTAATGCCATTGACATGTTTATATGCTAATTCTCGTTTCATCCTGTCAAATTTAGGTTTGCATACGCTTTCGATAGGTGGGAAATCTCTGTTAGTATAACCAATGAAGGGCAGTTTCAACAGGTATTAGTCATGGAATTCTTAATGGACAACAAATTTATTCTTGAAGGCAAGCTTTACATCTAATATAACTGATGTGGGTTGTATTCTCAGGTCAGCTTTGTTAATGGGATTGCAACAATCAAAGGTGGGACTCATGTAGACTACATAACAAACCAGATCACACAGTATGTTGTGGAAGTTGTTAACAAGAAAAAGAAAAGTGCCAATGTCAAGGCACCTGCAGTTAAGAGTCATCTATGGATTTTTGTCAATGCTCTAATTGACAATCCCGCATTTGATTCACAAACCAAAGAAACCTTGACCACTCGTCCCAACAGCTTTGGTTCCTCTTGTAAACTCCCTGAAGATTTCCTTAAGAGAGGTTTGCTTTCTGTCACTTGCCAATTCACACGATTATTAGTTTATATGGGATGGGGTTTTATCATTAACTTGGAGCTTGGTTGAACTGATTTTGCAGTTGTTGCAAAGTCACCTTTGGTGGAAAGCCTTTTATCATGGGCTGATTTTAAGCAAAGCAAGGATCTTAAGAAGACTGATGGAGCAAAAAGACAAAGGCTTACTGGTATTGCAAAGCTGGAGGATGCAAATGAGGCTGGAGGAAGAAATTCCAACAAGTGCACCCTCATTTTAACAGAAGGAGACTCTGCTAAAGCACTTGCTGTGAGTAACTTGTATGGTTGTATTTAATATTTTATTTATATTTACGTTCTTTGTCATGACCAATCAAAACATTGATACCCAGATGGCTGGGCTTGCTGTGGTGGGAAGGGACTACTATGGAGTGTTTCCACTGAAAGGTAAAATGCTCAATGTGAGGGAAGCAACTCATAAACAGCTCTTGGAGAATCACGAAATTCAGAGCCTCAAGCAAATTCTGGGTTTACAACAAGCTAAGACTTATGAAAGTGTGAATTCCTTGCGTTATGGCCATCTTATGATCATGACCGATCAGGTATAGGATTATTATATGCTTTTTAATGTTCATTTCACAAAGTAATAATTGGGTTTCCCATGGATTGCTAATTACACTTTATACTCTTAACAGGATCACGATGGATCCCACATCAAAGGATTGATCATCAACTTTATTCATGCGTTCTGGCCATCACTACTGAAAATTCCATCTTTTGTGGTTGAGTTTGTGACACCTCTTTTGAAGGTTAGAAATCACTTTATCAGTGCAAAAACAGAAGTTTGGTTTTCACTTAAAAGTACAAGTTTACTGTGTGAGGGTGCTGACTATTTTTGATATTTTTATCATGTACACTTGGACTGATGTTTCTATTATTACGCAGGCAACTAATAAAAGAAATGGCCAAGTGTTGGCCTTTTACTCTATGCCTGAGTATGAAGCATGGACGGAGAGCTTAGATGGAAATGTGACTGGTTGGACTATAAAGTACTATAAGGTGTATTGCTAGATCAGTTTTTGATACCAAGTATTACTCTACTGTGGTGAAATCCTAACTGAATCGTGTTCTTGCAGGGACTGGGTACCAGCAGTTCAAGGGAAGGCAAAGAATACTTCAAAGATCTAGATAGGCACAGAAAGGATTTTGTGTGGACAGATGACGGTCAAGATACAGAAGCAATTGAACTTGCCTTCAGCAAGAAGAAGATCGAAGCTAGAAAGACTTGGCTTCGACAGTATGAGGTTTGTTTTTTGAGCCATTGATTAATCTCTTGAAATGTTCCTTCTAAGTTTGACTACATCCGATAATATGATTATTTGTAAATTTTACTTTGCAGCCTGGAAGTGGACTGGACTCAAAGGACAAGTACATCAAGTACAGTGATTTTGTCCATAAGGAGCTAATTCAGTTTTCCATGGCAGATCTTCAAAGATCAATTCCTTCTGTGATGGATGGGCTCAAACCCGGCCAGAGAAAAGTTCTTTTCTGTGCTTTTAAGCGTAACCTTGTTAAGGAAACTAAGATTTCTCAATTTGGTGGTTATGTGGCTGAGAAGTCGGCTTACCATCACGGTGATCAGAGTCTGTACAGCACCATTATTGGCATGGCACAGGACTATGTTGGTAGCAATAACATTAATCTTTTTGAGCCTGACGGACAGTTTGGAACTCGTTGTCAGGCAAGAAGAAACGCCATCTTCTGCTCTCAGCTTAATTTATACTTTTTTTGGATGTACTTCTGAATGCTCATTTTTTGGTCTTTTAACAGGGAGGAAAGGATCATGCAAGTCCTCGGTACATCAACACTTGCCTTGAGTACATCTCAAGATTTCTTTTTCCAAAGGAAGATGATGTACTCCTGGACTATCTAAGAGAAGATGGAATATCTGTTGAGCCTAATTGGTATGATTTTGTTGTTGTTGTTGTTTCCTGCTAGCTTTGATTTATTAACCAGACCCATGAAAAAACAGTTGAAGTTAAGAAAGCTATTTTTTTTCACAAAAAACCCTGCAGGTATGCCCCCATCATTCCCACGGTTCTAGTTAATGGAAGTGAAGGAATCGGAACTGGCTGGAGCTCTTACATCCCCAATTTTAACCCCAGAGACATCATTGAAAATGTTAGACGTCTGTTGAATGATGAAACTATGGTGCCAATGGATCCATGGTACAGGGGTTTTAAGGGTACCATTGAGAAATCAACAAAGGAAGGTGGACTCACTTATACAGTTAGTGGTATAATTGAGGAAATAGATGAAGGTACACTCAGAATTACTGAACTGCCGGTCCGACGGTGGACACAAGATTATAAGCAATTCCTTGAGTCAATTATTGAATCAAATGACAAACCCAAGGAGGGAGACAAGGTCAAGGAGAGATTTATCAAGGTATAACATTTTATTTAATCTTCCAATTTAAAATGATTTTCACCGATTTATCCTAGAGTTGGTGTCTATGTTGAGAGTTGAATACTGAGACTTTGTTTGCAATGGCTGCAGGATTTTAGGGATCACAGCACTGACACTATTGCACAATTTGAGATTTATATGGAACCTGAAAAGCTGCTTATGGCCAAGCAAGAGGGGTTGATGAAGAAGTTTAAGCTTCAAAACTCTATCAGCACAACTAACATGCACCTTTTTGATCCTAGAGGCATAATCAAGAAATATGCGGATGCTGAACAAAGTATGTCATTGTTATCCAATGTCCTTGTAAAGTATCTTAATCTCAATGCTTTCACTAATAAATTAATTGATTAATATTCTTGGCTGTTACAGTTCTTGGGGAGTTCTATCATTTGAGACTTGACCTATATGATAAGAGAAAGGTGGGTTATGTTTCTAGAATTCAGTTATGAAGCTTGATCTTCTTTGGTTATGATTTATGCTTTACTGATGTTGTTTCCAATTGTGCAGAAATACTACATTTACAACCTTGAGAAGGAAATGACAAAGCTAGAGAACAAGGTAAGGTTTATCCTTGCTGTCATCAATGAAGAACTGATAGTGAACAAGAAAAAGAAGGCTGCATTAGTAAGTGAGCTGTATGACAAGGGCTTCACCCCTATCCCAAAGAAAGCAAAATCTGTTGACTCAGCAGTTGTTGGTGCCGACGACGCTGAAGAATCCGGAGACAGCTCAGCAAGGGTTGAAGAAGGTCAAGAGCAAGTGAACAGTCAAGGTGTCAAAATCAGTGACTACGACTACCTCTTGACCATGTCTATTGTGACTTTAACATACGAGAAAATTGAAGAGTTGTGTGCTGAAAAGGATAAGGTTGCTCAAGAACTTGATGATATGAGGAAATTGACACCAAAAAGTTTATGGTCCAAGGATCTTGACGCACTTGAGATAGCTCTTGATGTAATGCACATCTTCCTTATCTGTCTTTATTTCTCAGTTCAAATTTTTTTCTTCCTTTGTCGTATTCATGTCTAATATAAATCCACAGGAGCAAGACAAGCATGATGCTAAAAAAGCTCAAGAGGATATGCGTCAAGTTGGTGCTAAGGCTTCTAAGAAACCTCCACCTGCAAGAAAACCGCGTAAAAATACCCAGAAGCCTGTCAGTTCTGGATCACCAGATGAGAGCTCTACTATGACTGCTGCTTCTGTGATGGATATAGGTACACCTACTGTATGATTAAATATGTTATAATTTTTCTAGTTTCTGATCTCCTTGTTCTAATAGTCTTCTTCACATCAGATATCCCTCCTGCTCAAGAAGTGGTTGTTAAGCCCAAAGGTAGAGCTGCTCCAAAGAAAGCTCCTGCTAAGAAGGTATGTGCCCCATATCCTAATGCTTGTGCTATTTTCGCCAAATTACCAATTTCTGACTTGTAAACTTCCTTCTGTAATACAGAAGGCAACTGTTTTTGAGGAGGATGACGAGGATAGTGAACTGGGACCTCTAAGAGAAAGATTAGCTGCTTATAATCTTGAGTCAGACAATTCTCCTGGTAAATTCCTGTTAATTTTTACCCTCATTGTGATTTTGTTTGGCAAGTAATGATCATAATGTTGGCTTCCCATTTTTGTCTTAATTACTTGTACTCTTACTTTTTCTTTTTTTTAAGAGTATTGTTTCTCCACTCACTTCACTTATTTTCATACTCATCTCGTTAAACAATATAATCTTCTTAATTCTTCATCTAAATAATTGTCTTTATCTTCGCTTCGTCTATGATAATCTTAGATTATCAAATGGACCCGTTGTCTTAATTACTGTACTCTTTCCTTTTTGTAGCCAACAGCAAGGAAGAAGCACCCCCACCAGCAGTCAAGAATTCAAGGAAGAACGCCGGGAAGAAGGTTGTGAGGTTAGATGATGATACTACAGACGATGAATTTGAAGTGGAGGTGGCAGCACCAAAAGGGAGAGGTGGTAGAGGTAGAGGCAGGGGTGGTGGTAGAGGCGCTGCTGCAATTAAATCAACAATTGGAGAAGCTCCAAAGAAGAGAGGATCTGGAGGGAAGCAAGCTCAGGTAATTGGTCAAAAGCTGATAACTGATGTACTGAAGCCAGCTTTATCGGAGACATCTGGAGTCTCGCCGGAGAAGAAGGTGAGGAGGATGAGGGCTTCTCCTTTTAACAAGAAGAGTAGTTCTGTGTTGGGAATGAAACAAGTGGAAGAAGAAGATGAGATGGAGAATTCTCCTGGAAGTGAAGGAAATGCTGATTCGAGTTCTGCTGCTTTGGAGAGTGTTGTTGAAGAAGAAGCTGTTGCTCCGGTTCCTTCTAGGCCAAAGAGAGCGGCTGCTACTCGGAAAACCATTGTTTTGAGCAGTGATGAGGAGGACGATGACGATGATGATGAGGAAGAGCCTGATGACTTCAGTGACGATGATGATTAGTAAGATTGTTAGTACTTCATTAATCTACTAACTTTGGGACTTGAGAGTTCAGATGTTTGAACAATGGATGTACAATCCCATGTTTGTGGGAGTGGATGGGTTATGGCAAATCTCATGTCTTGTCGAGTTACACCAACGGTCAAAAAAATCTAATGTATATTGTCATTCTATATTTCATGTTCAATTAGTATCATCAATTACTCTAAACCAGGATATATTAAAAATAAAACAGCTATAAATGGCGTCAAAATAATAGACAAAAGTTTACAAATTACAAAAATCATTGGGTTATTTTTAGTTATTATGCACGGTTAATTTGTTGAGTTTGTAAAATATTTCATTTTTGGTATCTGTAGTTGTATGCATTTTGGATGATTTGTAATTTCGTGATAACTAATTTTATGTTAATTTTGGACAAGATGTTAATTTGTGAGCCAAATAAAGAAGACATAAAATCGACCCACCATTCCAAGAACCATCTTATTGAGGTGAGAACATTCAAATAGGTAAAAAAAAAACAATGTATCCAAGTTTATATTTAACTTACTACTGCTCTCACTTGCGCAAATTTGTTTAAATAATAATAACAATAATAATAACACATTGTACTAAATAAATATATTATAACATAATTTGATAATTTTATATTAATAAAACAAGAATTCAAGTGGTCTTCTCTTACGAGTTGGCCTCCAATATGAACGTCTACTGTGTTTCTGCTATGGGTGTGGCAAGATAGGCCACACACAAGGAATGTACATGTACTCACTTTACTTGGCCCCATGAAACAGATCTGCCTTTTGGCTCCTGGATTTGAACCATGCCTCCTCGCCGATGGTTACGTGTTCGTCAAGATACTACAACACAAGAAAAAGAATGGTTTAATGCCTTCTAAAACAAACAATCTAATTGACACACCTGTGGCCGCTTTTTTTTTTTTTTTCCTAGAGGGAGTAGTAGTTTGAACACTATCAAGTGCTCAAAAATCCGTAAATTCCGTATGAAATCACAAGCCATACGAGTTTCCTCTGCAATCCAAGCGGAAATTATCTGATGTTCACACTTCCACCCCTCCGGATGCCTCCGATGCAATTGATTCTGACAAACGTATCAAGTACCAACCATTGCCGATCTTACCCTCAGTAGCGAACAAGGCGGAGAGCCATGTTCGTGAAGAATAATGAAAATGTCCAGTTAGAATTGTAAGGGTCTAGGCAATGACCCTCCAGTTCGTGCACTTTGGGATTGGTCCTGAAAATATTGCCCGGATGTAATTTTTGTAATGAAAACAAAAATTACACAGGATGTCCAAGAGCGAGTTGAACGCAAGTGTGGTTTCACGGATGGACCGTGCATTAGTGTCAATGGTCTTTCTGGAGGCATTGGCTTATGGTGGAGACATGTACAACTCGACATTATATCGTACACAAATCATCATATTCATGCTAAAGTCAGTGAGAACAATGCCAAAACTTTTGATCTAGTATGTGTATATGGCTGGCTAGAAGCATCAAATAAGCATCATACTTGGGCCATGATGTCCAACATCTATTCCCTTTGTCAAAGCCCAATTTTATGTGCATAAGATTTAACGAGATATTACACTCCTCATAAAAAGTGGGTGGCCTACCATGCTCACAAACTTTAATTGACTATTTTTCGGGATTTGCTTGACCAGTGTGGACTGCGGGATTTAGGATTCCATAGTGGGCATAGGTTTCCATGGCAACGAGGATGAAACACACAAACTTTACTTAGTGAACGTTTCGATCTCTACCTATCCGAGTCTTCATGGTGCGCCACCTACCCAACATATAAAGCCATACACCTCGAACAATATCGTTATGATCCCTCGCTTATCTTCCTCCAAACCTCAGTGCAACACATACCACGTCCTGATGGACGTAGGAAGACTTTCCACTTTGAACCGTTATGGCTATCTCACCCGGAGTGTCACAAATTGTTGAGTCTCACCAGCGCTCGAGTTGGGTCGCCCTCCGGATAAGATTATGGCTTGCACATTTGCTCTACATGCTTGGGCCACTACAAAATTCAACAACAGGAAGGATAAATTACGGGATCTAGGTCAAGAACTTCACCATCTACCGACTCAACATCCATATGCACCTGTCCTTCAAAGAGTAGGCATCATCTCTGGCGAACTTGACACATTGCATGCTGAAGAAGAGCGCTTTTGCTTCATACGGTCACGAGTTGTAGATTCCGAGAAGGTGGAAGAACAATGCATATCTAGCAGACATACACGTAATGTTATCTCAGAATTAATCACAAATTCAGGTATGACTCTTAAAACCCAATCTGAAATATTAGGCGAAGTATGTCATTTCTTCTCTAATTTATTTATGTCATCCTCGCCTACTTCCAAGTGCATCGATCTGGTGTTATCCACTGTTTCTCCAACGGTGACACCAGATATGAATGCAACTTTCTCTATTAAACCTATTGGGTACGAGATACACTTGACTATTTTCCAAATGAACCCTCATAAAGCTCCACGAATAAATGGCTTGCATGCACTCTTTTACCAATATTATTGGCCCATCACCGGGATTGATGTCATTAAGTTTATATCGGATTGGTGGGACGATTGGTCCTTGGATTGCATTTCAGGTACAATAGTTACCCTCATACAAAAGATTAAAAACCCGACGAAGTTGACTGAGTATTGACCCTATTAGCTTATGCAACGTACTTTAGAAGATAATTTTCAAGATTCTGGTCAATCGCATGAAGCCGTATCTTGGATCCAGATTATCATCGTCACAAAGCGCCTTTATTATAGGGAGATCTAGCACTGATAATGCCTTGTTGGCAATGGAGGTTTTTCAACATATTAAGATCAATACCACTAGTAATAAGGGAACATTGGCCTTGAAGCTTGATATGAGTAAGGAGTTTGATCGTATGGAACGGATTAACTTGGAACAAATATTGCTAAAAATGGGATTTGTTAATAGTTGGGTCCATAAACTAATGACTTGTGTCTGAAGTGCGTCTTATTGTTTCAAGGTAAATGGGCAGTTTGAGGGGAAAGTGTTACCCACTCGTGGTCTACGCCAAGGGGATCCACTCTCGCCAATATTATTCATCCTCGGTGTATAAGGACTTTCCTCGCTAATTTCTAGAGTTGTTTGCCTTCGATACCTCAATGGTGTTTCTCTCTCTTGATCATCTCCTATTATAAAGCATTTGTTCTTTGCAGAGGATAGCTTGATCTTTGCAAAAGCAACCTCACAGGAGTGCGCTACTATAACTGATATTCTCAATCACTACGAAAGCGCTTCCGGTCAACAAATTAACACGCACAAGAGTGAGGTCTCTTTTAGTAGGAATGTGTGTGAATCCAGGAAAAAATAACTCGCAGCGTTGCTGAATGTTAGTTTGGTACCCCAACAGATTAAGTATTTTGGCATATCGTTGGTGGTGTCACGTTCCAATCAAACTATTTTTACTTTCATAAGGGAAAGAATCTGGAAGAAGGTGCAGAGATGGAAAGAAGATTATGATCAAATCGGTATTGTAGAGTATACCATCTTATGTTATGAGGGAATATCGCCTCCCAGAAGGCTTGATTACATAAATTCACTCCCTTCTTGCTCGTTTTTGGTAGGGATTCAGTGACACACGTAAATGGTTATACGGGTGGACTTGGACAAACTTATGCTTACCAAAATCAAAAGGTGGCCTTGGTTTTCGTAACAGAGAGTTTTTAACCAAGTTCTCCTTGTTAAACGGGGGTGGAACTTGATAAACAACTCATCTTCAACCCTCTACCGTGTGCCTCAAGCGATATATTTCTGCCACTCTAATTTCATCAACTCTCCTTTTGGCATTCGACCTAGTTATTCTTGGAGTAGTTTGTGGGGCACCAAATCTCTCCTTCTCGAAGGCTTAGGTTGGCGTGTTGGATCAGGGACTGACATTCCTATCACCGATAAGTGAATTCCATTATCCACTCTTTTATTAACTGCTCCGGTCCAACTCTTAGGTGTAAGCACTAATATATATGTTTCTGACCTAATTGATGTTAAAACGGAGTTCTGGGATATCAATGCTTTGACTTCTCTCTTTGAGCAGATTTCAGTAACACATATCAGACGTATACCATTAAGCAACAAACACCCGTGAGACGTGTATTTATGGCCTTTAAATTCCTCAAGCTTATTCACAGTAAAATCTGCCTATTGGTTAGGCCAACTAAGACCACAACATGTGCAAACACATCTCAGTTGGTCTAAAATCTAGAAATCAAATCTCCCACAAAGGTCAAATTTTTTATTCTTATACTCATCGTTTATGAGTGTTACCAATACTCTATACCAAAAACGAATCGCAGACTCACCCGCCTGCACTAGGTGTCATGCTGATGCATAAACTATTTGGCATGCCATGATTGAATGTCCTTATTCCGATTTTTCTTGGAATGATGTTTCATTTTCTGTGCTACTGCCATTACTCACAAATACACATCCTTTGGATTCTCTAATAACCGTTTTTTTTCTACACATGGTACATCAAGTATAGATGAGTTTATAACAAACTGTTGTGTTGCGTGGACCACTCGAAACATGACTTTATTTAATTACAATCCACCACCGGCTGCTACATTGTGGGAACAAATGCGTTCATATGTTTGGGAATACTTTATACACAACTCTTCTGCTTCCAAGGGTAATGAAGGGTTTCTGTCATATATCTTCGAAACTTACTCTTTATCTTTGTCTTGCCTATGTTTTGTCACATTCATTTGGGATTGTGTTTTTTCTTTTGTTTATAAGAGAACTTTTAACCTTCACATCAACATAATCCCTCCTCATTATTCATGCTCACAACTAAGGTATTTTAACTTTTGGAATTTACAAAATCATTTTTGGTATCCCCAAGCTTCATAATTTTTTTTTTGTTTAAAAGAGGTCCGAAAAGCTTCATATTTGGGGCAATAATGTGCTTGACTTTGTGTCAAATTACTATATTATGATTGTTTGATCGTGATATCTTACAAGAATAGTGCCACTTATATTAGGTGAAAAAGAAATCTAGGAGACTATCAAATGTGGAGACTGAAATTTGAGACTAAGAGGAGGTGTATGTGAATGAATATGAGGAAGTTATAACTTCTTAGAATAACATGTTATATATGATCACGGATGTAAGACAACTATATTAGTCGGGATGATTAATGATCTAGTCTTAGGTGATGCCAATTTTATAGGAGTTGCTTTTGTTCCCCATTATAACTTGTTTACATAAGAGACAATTATATCGCTCGAAACATATTACTCTTATATGGAATCTTATCAAATCTTCATATCCATAAATGAATTTCTCTTTATTTCCATAATTAACCATAATGTTATGTTGTTAATGGTCTCCGGCTCTTGTCTTTGTATGCATTAACTTTTATTATGAAATGTAGAAAAACTAATGTCAAAATATCAAGATTAGAAAATATCACCAAAACGCTTTGATAGCCAAGAAACCCTAATAAGCAAAAAGAATAGGGTTGGATCTTGGCTTGCCGGCGTTTCAAGGCAACGATGGCTAGCGCACCACCCACGTCGGATCAGTCCGACGCAAGGGTTGTGAATGGGTCGATAGAAGGTAGAGATGATAGTCCAAAGAAAGAAGATGCTACTATGGTGGAGGCTCAACAAGTAGTAATCCAATCTGTCGTGATGAATGAGAATGTTAATATGGATAAAGCAGGATTTGGAATTGCTCAGACACCTATGATGCCGAAAGGGAAAGGGCTAAACACTTCCAATATGACTTTTGTTGTGGGACGTAATGAGGAAGGGGTAAAGAGTACACAGATTGCACAACCCGGGGATACAAATCCAAGTGGAGCAACATTACAAAAGAAACAGTCTTGGAAGGATGTTCTTGGAGTAGGAGTGACTCCTACTAACAGAGTTAAACCGGTGGGTCTCTCTCTACTGGAAGGGAAGGCAATGATAACATTCCCGTTCGGACCAGATGGAACTCCAGTGATTGAAGTAGGGAAGGAGATTACTGACGCTTTGGAAGCTAACTGGAAATTTTCGATTGTGTTCAAAGTTCTAGGCTTTCCAATAGCTTTCCCGGTCATGGAACGGAAAGTACGTGAGTTATGGAAAATAGGAAGCAATATAAGAATTGTTGATTTGGCCAATGATTATTTCATGGTCAAATTTAATAATGAAAATGAAATGCTTGCAGTGCTGACAGGAGGGCCGTGGACAGTCTTTGGTCGGTGTATGATCATGAAGAGATGGACACCAGAGTTTGTAACTTCGGATCCGATACAAACAACTCCCACTTGGGCTAGAAGTCTGGATGTACCGATGCAATGGTATGATGAACGGATCCTATGGCTTATGGCTTCCGGACTAGGGGATCCTATTACTATTGATCCGAAATCATTTCACTCTAACCATGGAAGACTTGTCAGAACGTGTGTAGAAATAGATCTCAGTAAACCACTTAAGACGGCCATTCACATCAACGGGAAGAGATGCCCGGTTGAATATGAGGGCTTGCATACAATTTGTTACCATTGTGGCAGATATGGGCACTATATGGCAAATTGTAGCTTGAAATCAAACGACTCAGAGGCAACAGGAAAGACAACTGATCAGAGCGTAGAAGGAGTGCGAGAGAGCCATGGGCAAAGTTCAAATGTCAAGCAAGGTGAAGCAAACGATGTCCAAAGTACGGACCAAAATCCAAGTCAACCTCCGTCACCGATCTCCGGTGAGAGGGAGTATGGTCCATGGTTGCTTGTTGCTCGAAAAGGGAATTTCAAAAAAGGCAAAGATTTCCATGGTTTACGTGGAAGTAATATTGGAATTATGGAAAGAATCACGCAGAGTTACCAAGATGGGAATAAATCGGGGAGTGATAGAAAGAATGGTGGGAAAGATGATAAGAAACGAGCTCTTATCAAAGCAGATAGCAGCGGTTAATCATGCGGAAAGTAGGGTTGAAGTAACAAAAAATAGTGGGCTTATTAAGAACTCAATTGATCCCGTGGTATTGGGCCCAGAGACAAGTGCAGAAGGAGCCAAAAGAGGTGCTAATTCAAAGCAATCCAATGGGCCGATTTTCACGTTTGACAAGAAGAAATCTGAGAAGACTAAAGATGATGAAAAAAGAGGTAGCAAAGCGTCGCAACAGGAACATAAGAAGAAACGAAAGCATAAAGAAAGTGTGGAGAGAAACCCAGATAGTCACAGTAGTTGAAGATGAGGAACCATTGACCATACAGGATGCACAGAAAAGGAAGAGAGTTGAGTCCCAGATAGATGAGATAAACAGACCAAAGTTAAATACGGGTAGCTGCGTAATACAAGGTCAGAGTGTGTTATCTCAAAACTTGGGACCAGGAAACACTATCTTGAATGTAGTCCCAAAGATCAATGAATTCAACATGCAGAAGGACCAAGCATGCAACCCTGTAGAAGAGAGTAGGGAGCCTAGGGAGGAGCAGTTTATGGAGGTTAACATGCCGGTAGGGGAGAGCAATACCCATAACAGCCTCAATATAGACGTTGATAAGAGTGGGGTATCTCAGGACAGTTTGGAAACCGGGAGAGATGGAGGAGAAGTAATGATGGAGATTCAAGAGAACACGCAATCTGGTTAGCTCCGTCTTTCTGGGTTTTAAATATCTATATGTCTGTTATTATGAATATTATGTTCTGGAATGTGTGCGGAGCCCGCAAGAGTGGTTTCCGACGAGCCAATAGATACCTTTGTAAACAACATAAAATCAATATCCTAGCGGTGTTTGAACCCCGAATTTCTGGGAATGAAGCTGTCAAGTTGTGTAGTAAATTGAAGTTTACAGGTTGTGTAAGAGTTGAAGCGGAGGGTTTCAAGGGAGGTATCTGGTTATTAAAATGGACGATAACTTTATTCATGCACAATTCAGCTTGGGTCCGGATTTGCTTCATCTGATGGCGGTTTACGCCCCTCCGACAGCTTCTAGAAGAAGACAGTTTTGGGAAAGGTTAGATAATGAAATTGCTACCATTGATGAACCCGTAATTATTGGAGGAGATTTTAATTGCATTTTGACGATGAACGAGAGAAATGGTGGTGTTGGAGGGTTACATAGTGATTCGGGTATTTTTCAGAGCATTGTTGACGCCCATGGCTTGATTGATATGGGTTTTACAGGTCCGGATTATACGTGGACAGATGGTAGGAAAGCCAATAATTGTCTCAAAACGACTTGATAGATGCTTCATGAATGAAAAATCTAGAATGTTATGGCAAGAAGCGTCAGTACGTCATTTACCTCGTTACTCCTCGGATCATGCTCCCCTTTTTCTAAGGTTTAATCCTGAGACCAAAGGAAACGGTAGAAGGCCTTTCCTCTTTGAAGCCGCTTGGATGAGTCATAAGGATTTCCGACCTATGGTGGAAAGAGTTTGGGCTACAAAGAGTGAGGTAAGTATTTCTCTTAATATGCTTAAATCAAATCTCTACTAACTTGGAATCGCGAGGTCTTTGGTAATGTCTTTCGCAGGAAGCACGACTTGTTGGAACGATTGGAAGCTACCCAAAGACATCCTAATTATTCAACGTCCCAAAGGCTTATAGACGAGGAGAGTAGCTTGAAACGGGATCTTGATATTGTGTTGGACCAAGAAGAAACTATGTGGCTCCAGAAATCTAGGGAGCAATGGCTGAGCCTTGGAGACAGAAATACCTCTTTCTTCCATACTTCGACGGTTATTAGAAGACAAAGGAACAAAATCGAAGGCTTGTTTGTCGAGAATGATGTTTGGGAGGAGAAGGCTGAGATGCTTGAGAATTGGGCGGTAAAATTCTTTAAAGAGTTATACACGGATAACACTAGTTCTGACATGGAGCACCTTACTGTGCATGGGTTCCCAATTTAGAAAGAAGGGTTTGGACAGATATGAGTAAGAGACCGAGCCATGCGGAAGTCTGGAATGCAGTAAAATCTATGGACGCCCTCAAAGCACCAGGTTTGGACGGCTTTCAACCTATCTTCTACCAAAAGTGTTGGGGGATTGTAGGGGAGTCGGTTGTCACCGAGGTGTTGAAATTCTTCGAAACTAGAAAAGTTCCGAAGGATCTCAATAAAACACTCATATGTTTGATTGCGAAAGTGGGAAAACCGGAGAGGATCCAACAATTCAGGCCTATCGCCTTATGCAATGTTTTGTACAAGATCATGTCGAAGGTGTTAGTTCATAGACTCCAGGGTATGATCGGAGATTTGGTTAGCTGGCTCAAGGTAGTTTTATACCTGGAAGATTGATTCAAGATAACATTGTTCTCATGCAGGAGATCACTCATTCCTTGATTAGGAAAAGATCGGGTAAAAAATGGATGATCATAAAGTTGGATCTCGAAAAGGCTTATGATCGACTCAAGTGGGATTTTGTTTCAGAAACCTTAAGAGAGGCGGGGTTCAAAGATGATTGGATCGATATCATATCTGAGTGCATTAGTTCCACGTCCATGAGTATTAACTGGAATGGAGGAGTCACTGAGGAATTTAAGCCGTCTAGAGGTATTAGACAAGGAGACCCGATATCCCCCTATATCTTTGTTCTTTGTGTGGAGCGATTGAGTCACCTTATCAATAATGCGGTGGAGGAGGGTGAGTGGAAACCCATTAAGCTTTCCAGAGAAGGACCCCCTATCTCTCATTTACTCTTTGCGGATGATATCACCCTTTTTGCGGAAGCTTCGAACCAGCAAATGAGGGTGGTTATGGACGTGGTAAGGCGCTTTTGTGAGACATCGGGACAAAAAGTAAGTATAACCAAATCCCGGATTTTTGTTTCACCTAATGTCGGGGAAGGTCTGAGAGGATCGTTAAGTAGGATAAGTGGAGTTGAAATCACTGAGAACTTTGGAGAGTACCTAGGAGTTCCTCTTATCAAAGGAAGGGTGAATGAGAGATATTTTGTACCGCTGCTTAATAAAATTCAGAACCGTTTAACTGGTTGGAGAAGTAGACATCTCAGCATGGCCGAAAGGATTACACTTACCAAGTCAGTTTTGGCCTCTATTGCTATATACGCCATGGCAACTCTATTGATCCCGAAAGGGACCTGTGATAACATTGATAAGCTATGTAGAAGGTTTTTATGGGGAGATGAAGAGAACGCTAGAAAAATGCACACTGTTAGATGGGAATCAATTTGCAAACCGAAAAATTTGGGTGGTCTAGGTATTATTCCAATGAGGACGCTTAATAAAGCTCTTCTAGGAAAATTAAGTTGGCGTTTTCTTACGGGAAATGCATGCATATGGGCTGACACACTCAAAGCGAAGTATATCCGAAACTCAGGAGCAGTGCATGGAAGCCCGTCACCGTCGTGAAAAGGTATAAATATGGCTACTTCTGATATTTTGACTAAAGGAACTAGATGGGTTGTTGAGGACGGGAAAGATGCCCACTTTTGGAGAGATTTATGGATCGGTGATAACCCTCTGATATTGAATGCACGGGCTTCGATCGATGAACTCACGTTGGACAAGAAAATTGGGGATTACTGGTGTGAGCTCAGAGGTTGGAATGGGACGAACTGCAGGATTTACTCCCGGCTTCCTCCCTGCTACAGATGGCTGCCATCGGAATTGATATGGATAGAAGCGATTTGATCAGTTGGGGCTACTCTAACAACGGCTCCTATACAGTGAGATCTGGGGTTACGTTGCTGATGGGTTATGACAAGATCAATGAAATTGATGCGGCCATCTTCAACAGTTTATGGAAGCTCAAAGTACAGGAGAGAGGTAGGGTGTTTATTTGGAAGATCCTGAATGGTGGATGCCTTACCAGTGAAGAGAGATGTCGAAGGCGGCTGGCTCAGAATGGTAACTGCTCAGTGTGCAATGCTGAGGTGGAGACCTTAGCCCACCTTTTCAGGGACTGTGTTGTCACGTCTCATATGTGGAAGTCTTTACACGCAGATAGATTCATGCCGGATTTTTTCACACTTTCTTTTGCCTGCTGGATCAGAGGTAATTTAATGAACCCTTTTCCTTTTAATAATTTTATTTTGTGGAAGGATTTATTCGCAGAGGCTCTATGGCAATCTTGGAAGTGGAGAAATGAAGTGGTTTTTAGGAATGAAGGAAGACCCCCGAAAAGCCATAAGATCATTATTAAGAAAACGGAGAGCTACCTGAAAGCTTGGAACTCCAGAATTGGCGGACCTGGTATCACCTAGAGGAGAAGCATCCCCGTCACGTGGTCACAACCACAACCGGGTTGGTTGAAAGTAAGTACTGATGGTGCGGTCAAGGCTACGAGTCACGCCACAACTGCAGGGCTTATTAGAGATGAGTCTGGAGGATGGCAACGGGGTTTCGTTCATAACATTGGATTATGTACGGTACATATGGCTGAGCTATGGGGTATTTTGCATGGTCTTAAGATGGCTTGGGATAGTGGTGCGAGGAATGTGGTGCTGGTAGCGGACTCACAACTAGCCACCACTCTTCTTGAAAAGAACTTGCCCCGGTGCCACCCGTTATCTAGCCTGGTGCATAAGTGTCAAGGCTTCATGCGTAGAACTTGGAATATCAAAGTTTGTCATGTTTTCCGTGAGGCTAACTGCGCTGCGGACTTTTTAGCTTCTTTTGCGTTTGACTTTCCTACGGTTTTTTCATGTATTGCGTGACCCTCCCGGAGGTGTTATTAACATTTTGAATGCTGATGTTAGGGGTCGGACTATCCCCGTGTGATGACTACTTAGCCCTTTTTACTTTGAAATAAAAACGTGTCTAGATACGCGGAGACATCGATCCTCCCCTTTATACCAAAAAAAGAAAAACTAATTTCAAACAACATCACACTTTTATTTATATATACTATCCGATCACTATTCTTTTCTTAATTAAATCTTCCTTTTTTTTCTAGGATATTATTACAAATACAAACGGAAACTTTGTATACGTATATCATTGTTCCATTTCTAATATATCACATAGGGTCTAGCCGGCACGATCTTGTCGTTCTCTTGTTAAATGTTGAAATAAGCAATCTAGCTGATTATTGAAAATTTGAAACACGGACCTCATCCATTAATATCAAGTGAATAAAAATAAAACTTTATTGTTAAATTGCATACATTCCCACAAAATATATTCTGCACACCCATATTTCTTTTTCGTTTGTTTATTATTGACTGTATTTTGACTTTAAAGGTAGGAGCTGAGATGATGCGACATGACTAAAATATCCTCTCTTTTCTTGCTTTGATGCTGCTAAACTTGTCATTGACCCTTTTCTAGCTCCACAAATTATGATTGTTGTTACTACAAACAATAGAGCTCATCAAGTTATGATTGTTGAGACTACAAACAATAGAATTCCGCTATGGATATAAATGAACTTGTTCAAAACAACAAGTTCTTGTTTTCTACAATACGTACGAACTCAATTTGCTTGATGTCTACAAATGATGATTGTTGAGACTACAAATATTATGCGCAATCGTTTTTCCTTTTCGTTGCTCGATGGCTAACTATTTATTCATTAACAAACGCCTGAAACTTTTGAGCCGAATTCCTACTAACTAATTTTTTATCCAATTACTTATGTATGCCTAGGAGTATCTTACGTACAATCTCCTCTTGTAGCAATCTAATAAGGAAATCTCATTAGCAAGTTCCGGTGACAGTGAGAGGTGCTATCTGCTATGTGTTAGCACCAGACCCAACTTCGGAAGCAACAACTAAAACATTAGCACAATCACAAATCAACTGTTTTCGATGCTTCTGGACTCATTCTCTAGCCTAAATGGTGGTATCTCTATATTTGTTAGTATTAACACAATCTTTTAAAGCTATAGTTTGGAATGCAGAACCACGGCCACACTCAATAACAATTTTAAGTGTCAGATGCGGAGCACGCGGGTGCACAACTAGTTTTTCAAAAAGAATATAAATATTTATTTGTTCGATAATGATGCTAGATAATCTTGATTACAAACTGGACATAAAATAATTAGTTATAACATTGTATCATACTATAATTTTAAGTATTATCTACATAATTTATATATTTATAATTGGAAATATACACACATTAATTTATTATATTATAGAAAATATTCTAAATTTAAATTATGAATCTGAAGTTTTTAGTCATAAAATCTTCTTATACTCAATATTACACAATTATGCCAAACAAATTTTCTTTTTTATTAAACATACGCGTAGGGGTGAGCATTTCCGGATATCTGATCCGAAATTTTATAAAAGTTTGATCCGAATACTGTCAGAGAGTATCCGAATAACCAACGCTTTTACCTGGGCCGGATATCCGACCTAAAATTTGATCCGGATATCCGTTCCAAATATGTATTGCTAGACCATTAGGATATATCCGATCCAACTTTCTTTTTTTTCTTTCCTCCCTTTCTCTCAAATTCTCAATACCTTGATCCGTATTCAATAATTCGATAAATATTTCCGGATAAGATCAGACTAGGATAAGCAATTGTCGAATATTTTCGGATTTATATTTTTCAGGATCGGAAGTTTGAATTAGTGGATCGAATACAACGAATCGGATATTTTTGATGACCCCTACATACTTGCATACCTGGTGTACGCATACTTGGTAATTGGTATGATAAAAAAAGTATCACTTCACTATTTTACCCTGCGTGGTAAGAAACAAATACTGATTGCACCACGTACTTTCAAGGTTGTATTAAAAATTGAAATAGAGTTAAACAAATTTACCTGCATCTATCCATATAAACATGATATTGGACATGGTTATCTGTAGACTGACCCGGCTTGTCCAAAAAATTGGACAGGTTCGGAGAATTAGAGAAGCCGGTTTGAGAGAAAAATCTCAAGCCATCCGTCAGACCGAATCCGGTCAATTCCAAAAGTCCAATCCTCCGGACTGACCTATCCAACCGAAAAATGGTTGGGTTTGGAGAAAGAGAGAAGTTCATCTACCAATATCTAGTCAAACTCAGAAGTCCAACCAGTCGAAAAGCCCGACCTAGATTAATATAATAAATATATTAGATAATATATCATATTAGATGTAGTTATAAAACATTGACAAAGTTATAGTAGTATACATATTCCATAACATATATTAACTGTATTATAATTTTTAAATACTTATATAATAAAATAGTTCTTAATAAAATAAGAAAGATGTCCAACCATGTGTTACGGACTTGGCTTTTGGTCAAAGTTTTTCCGGTTCCGGCCTAGATTTGGAGAATATAAAGTCTACATGGCATGTATTAATATGACACTTCAACAAACCCGTATATGTTCTAAACACATTCAACTAATTTAACAAAAATCCGACTTGTCTAAATTGAAAATGCATTACTCGAAACCTGAATAAATCCTATCCATATGAACCAGATCGGACGCAACCGAAAAAATCACGAGAGCGACCAACCCTAACAAAAACGAAATATGATGTAACTTGAAAAAAATCCCAACCCGAGTAATTCAAACACAAGATGGCATGACCAAACCAAAATGACCCAATAACAATCACGTAATGTTATGTGTATATATATGATACGCTAGCTTGTCTTCAATTTGTAAGTAAAAATTTATTGAATGTATTTTGAAAATGAAATAATTTTGTAACCATTAATGTTGGACAAAGAAAATTTATTATTGAATTAATATTCACTTATTTGTATTAAAATCAATATTTCTTTGTTAATTTATATTAATATTAATTGTATAGAATCCCTAACTCTCTAAGGATGACTGCAACGTTATTATTGAGTCATGACTCATGAGTTATATACAAAGGACCACAATGTGGTTCAAGAGTTGTAAAAAAGAAGGGCACGTTTGGGCGTTAATTTTTTGGATCTGACCAGAAGGAAAGAGAGAGAGAGGGAAAGAGGCTGTGTAGAAAGAAAGGAGAGAGAGAGGGAAGCGCTCGGGCTCGCGATTTTTGTTAATCCAAATTGCTTCAATTCGTAATGGCCTTTCACGTCGCTTGCCCAATTACTTGGTATGGTTTCTCTCCCACTTTTACACTCTCTCGTTCGTTGGCGCGCTCTCTAACGTTTCTCTTCTCTCTCACTCCCTCTCCCATGGCAGCAAGCGAATCTGCTTCTGTACCTTAGGGTTTCGCTCTAATCTGCGCTCTGACCAGGCCAAGAATGACTTCTCTCGCGAGATTTCTAAGGTTCAGGAGTTTTTGAGTGATCCCTGGTTTCTTAGGGTTACGAAAGGGGGTACGGTTCAGGTTCCTGTCCCTAAGGTTACTCCGCCGCCTCCTCCGCCGGTTGTTTCTGTTGCGGGTGGTGATGGAGTTGGTGTTGATGGTCAAATTGGTGCCGATGAGTTGTTGTCTGCGCAGACTAAACGTGCTGCCTTACAAAGGAGGGCGGCTGTTGCGTCTTTGGCGGCTGAGGACTTCGCCAGGAAGTTTGAGTCCGGGAATTTGCCGGTAAATGTCGTTTTTCTTTTGGTGATTGGTTCAATTGGTTGGATTTATTTACTATTCTGTTTGGGATGCTAGTCTTATGCTTTTGATGATTGGTTCAGTTGGTGTTGATGGTCAAACTTTGATGTTTTTGTTCATCTTAACTTGTTCGATACTGAATGGTCCTCACTCGTTTTATTCTGGTGATTCGATTAGTATATGCGTGAGGATGAGGTGGTGTTTTGGGGCCATGGATTGTCTAGCTTGACATCAATTGCTTAATGAGGACAAAGTTAAGCAAATGTATTAGTGATAGACTGATAGTTGATTAGTTAGAGATGCAAGCTTTTAGATTGCCATGTCTCTCTGCAATTGGCTTCAGATGGCCAAATATCGTGCACCATAAGCTTTGAAGTCCGAACACACAATAGAGTTGGAACTTTCTTATTGTTATACGTCGAATATAAGTTGATGGCACCACTAAACATGCCTTAACCCCATGCTTATGTGAATATCAGAAATTTGTCCCTTTTCTTTTCTGTTGGCTCATTATTTTATTGAGCGAACTAGTGAATCTTTTGTTCTTCTTTTCTTTTTAACACCCATGGGTAGCTGTGTTCAGCTATGTGGTTTGTTGTTTTTGCTCTTATTCATGGTTGCTAGCACTTGTTCAGGATTTTACATGGTCCACTTCTTTTGATTGACACATTTATTTTCTATATCTGTATTAAGAGATTAATTTATTTTTAGGATGCTCCAAGAGATGTGGACGGAGAGGAGCAGGGTTTATCCTCTGGAAATGTGATGTGTCGATTATGCTTTTGTGGTGAAAATGAAGGAAGTGAAAGGGCAAGGAAGATGGTTTCTTGCAAGTGCTGTAGTAAGAAGTATCATAGGAGCTGCTTGAAAACGTGGGGACAACACAGAGGTATGTTTTATTACTCATCAGCCTTTCATCCCGAATAGCAGGTTGCTTTCTTACAGCATGCTGCTTTTGACAGATCTATTTCATTGGAGTTTATGGACTTGCCCCTCTTGCCGTACATGTGAGGTACTTAGTTCATGCTTGCACATCTCCTTCCTAGTTATCAATATCATGTCTTGGCAATGTTTCATGTTTGGCAATATTTGATGTACTTGACACTTGGAATATATGCTGCCTACTCCATATTCTTCCGTGACAGAAAACCTTGCATGGGTTACTATAAGTAATTTGCAAATATCAAGTCTTTTCACTTGATACAATACAGTGGTAAATGTGGTCTTATTAGTTTTGAAGCAAAAGAAATTTGATGTGTTAGGCTGTGCGTAGAAATGTTGTTTCCGTGAACCTCCTTTTTCCATTATGGGGTTAGGGGTAGGAAAAGTGACATACTTCTTTTCTCACTTCCCCGAGCTGCTTTATGTTGCAGGTTTGTCGTAGAACGGGAGATCCTAACAAGTTCAAGTTCTGCAGAAGGTGTGATGCTGCTTACCACTGTTACTGTATGCAGCCACCACATAAGGTTGTCATTGCCTTTTACCATTGCTGCTATTTTGTAATTTGCAGGATTTTGGTTTAACAGTTGTCTTTTGATGTAATGCAGAATATTAGCTCTGGGCCTTACCTATGCCCAAATCACACTAGATGCCATAGTTGTGACTCTAACGTCCCAGGCAATGGTCTCAGTTTAAGGTAATTTCTGTTCCATCTGTGGTAAAAATAATTCTCTTCATCATGTGGCTGTGGTGCTGCATGCATTGATGAAATTGCATTGATGAAATTGCTTGTGGTGTTCTATCGAACATATATCAGTTCTCTTATTGTGCTACTTTTTTTTTTTTTATAACTCCATTGTAGTGCATTCCTGTTGCGTCCTCTCAGAATCAATAAAGCTTGGTGTAAATATGTTCCGAAAATTCCTTATTAGAAGGAAAATGTTACAACTTAAGTATTTCTGAAAACAACTGTAAATTACATGGAATACTCTATTGCTTGAACTGTTAAGTTGAGATGAAAGTTTGTCTTATATTTCAAAAGAATGTTTAGTTGATGAATATATCATCTTTTTTTATTTTTATATTTAATTTATGTATAACTACATCTATCTTCAGAATCTTCTACATCAAGTTTTGAAGAGTGTGGAGATGGGGAGCATGGTTCTGAGATGATTTTTTCTTAAATAACTTGGAACTCTTATCAATACAGCACAAGCAGGTCTTGAAGTCAAATGGAAACTATTGCAAGTAGTTGCAATTCAGTTTGCTCTTCCGATGTCCTAGACTCATGGTCATGTGTGTTGTGTGCCCATCTAGGCATCTACAGAAGAGCTTATTGGATTAGGCTCATTTGGTGGAACATTTTCTTTCTCATGTACCAGTCTTGTTGATGCTCTCTTGTGTTGCTTAGATTGTTTCTTCTTGCTTTGTATAAAATTACATGGTCACAGATAAGCTAAGAGTTGCAAAGTATTTTCCCCAGTGGTAGGAATTCACTTTGTCTTTAACTTCTGCAGGTGGTTCTTAGGATACACTTGCTGTGATGCGTGCGGAAGATTGTTCACTAAGGGGAACTACTGCCCTGTTTGTTTAAGGGTATTGATTTTGTTTTCGTCAAGACATTTTCCCTGAATATGTCTTTATTATTGAGTTACTCACATTTATTTACCTAGCTGCTGATTGTAATGCTACCGATCTTGATCTTTTTTCTGTGGCTTCTATCTCCCTCTATAATTCCAAGATACACGTCTATACTTGCACACATTAGTATTCACGGGATTTCTCTACAAACATTCCCTTTATTTGTCTAATCCGGACTGCTCTCAAATACGATGATTTTGTGATAGGCTATATTGTTGACGTTGTTTTGTATATAATATTGATCTTGTAGGTTTACAGAGACTCAGAATCTACCCCCATGGTCTGCTGTGATATTTGCCAGCGCTGGGTGCACTGCAATTGCGATAACATCAGGTTGGTTCATATTATGTTTGATTGTGAAACAAAGTCATAACTTTTCCCCATATATCGTTTATTGCCTTGTCCTTTTGCTTCTTATTGCTCCTGGAAAACCCCCCATAAAATTGAACTCAATAGATTGTGAGGGAGTCATGGCGCATCCCATGATTAAATTTGCAGTCTTTGCTGAAGTGTGTAATTTTTCAGCCCGATGTACATATGTCAGGAATGGAGTCGGTCAATAATTGATTGCTCTTGAACCCACATTTTAGAATCATTTGGTTTTCAGTTGTGATTTATTTCACCAAAAGTATAAATTTTACTTAAGGGAAAAAACTGCTATATATTTAGCTCTTCTAGAACTGTAAAGTGAGGTTTTTGTGTTGGATGTCCATATGCAAATCTCTTTTCTGGCTGTAAACTGTGTCTAATTCAAGCTGGTTGGCACCGTTACTACGGGTAAGAGTGTAATAGTTTTTCGTTTATTCAAAGTTTATGACTTGTTTTGGCATCATTGTTATCAATCCTGCCAAAATTCCTTCTATTTCATTATAGGTGCAAACTTTACATCTTTTTGTTTGGGTGAAATTTAGAACTTTCTCTAACAGCTGTTCCTTTTAAAATTTTTGTTTATGCTTTTGTTCCTCTTATTTATAGTGTTTTTGTATCAAACAACTGAACTGATCATGCTGGTCACTGTGTAAATGGCTATTTTCCTAAAGACCAATTCGCGTGGCTTTATAATTTTGTTAACCATGAGAACTTTCTGACCTTTAACAAAATTTTTATAGTGATGACAAATACATGCGGTTTCAAGCAGATTCTAATCTGCCATACACCTGTCCTACATGTCGTGGCGAGTGCTACCAGGTGCATTGACCCTCTATTTTGTGTTGGTGGAGATTTTAATATGATGCCCCTTATCAATCCTAATCTCCTTTTCTTTCTATTAGGTCAAGGATCTTGAGGATGCTGTACGGGAACTATGGAGGCGACGGGATGAAACTGATAGGGATCTAATAGCCACCTTGAGGGATGCTGCCGGCCTGCCTACTCAGGAAGATATATTTTCTATGACTCCTTTCTCAGATGACGAAGATTATGATCCTCCCAAGGTCAAGAATGATTATGGGCGGGCAAAGTTGTCTTTAAAAGGTTTGACAGAAAGTTCCCCTAAGAAGAGCAAGGATCATGGTAAAAAATCATCAACCAAGAAGAAGAAAAAGGGACATCACATTGATGTAGATGGTAAAACAAGTTCCAATCCAAATTTCGATGGACATCAAGACGCCGTATCCACAGGTTATGTCTCCAGTCCTATGCAGGATGTTGTTTATTCCCATAAAAGAAGACGGGATGATTTAAGCCCCGCTGAAGGGATACGCCCAGTCAATCAACAGGGAATCCTGAAACATAAATCTGTTGATGAGATCAAGAAAAATGATGGTAATAGGCCTGGTATTCTCCAAATCAAAAGCAGGACGCCGAGTAACGCAGTTGTTGGGGAGGATGCTAGCAAGAGTAACAAAAATAAGACTATGAAGGCGACCAAGTTGGTTATACATTTAGGTGGACGGAACAGAAATTTAACCAATTCTCCCAAATCTGATTCCTCAAGCTACCAGAGAGAACAGGAGTTGGCATCACTGAATGGTCAGTTCTGCGTCTGAATAGTGGTTAAATAACCTTTCTTGGTATTTCGTGTTTCTAATTATTTTTCATTCTTCAATGTTCTTGCACTGTGATTCTTATATACACATTGAAGTTCTTTTTCTACCTATCAATACTCGAAAGGATCTCTTGATGCGCATTAGATTAATACGTGAGTTCAAGTTTGGAACATGTTGGATGTTGGTTCTGTTTCTCTAGACTCTAGTTTATTTTTGGAAATTTGCAATAACTAGGCATGTAGTAGATGTCTAGAATTAAGAAGTTAACTATTTCCACATGCTTTCTTCATTGTTGTCTTCATGTGATCTTATTGTATCTTCTCTAATGTGAGAATACAGGCGCGGAAGCCGTTAGTCAGCAATCGGCTGAAAGATCTGATAATGCAGCTGATCTCGATGAAGGCAAGCTATTTGATCATCTTTTCTCTTGTAACTTCTGCACTGTTGGTGTAATAATAGCTTCTCTTTGGTTTGCAGGTTATAATAGGAATGACAGTTCCCATAGATTGAGAGGAGTGAAGAGAGAAAGGGAAGGAAACTTGATACGACTAGGTAAAGGAAAAATGGACACTGCCTCAAAATCTGACCTAGGGAACGGTACAAGTGTAAACGGAATGTTTAGTTCTGAAAAGATGCCTAGTCTCTTGATTAAAAGGAGTGGTGGAAGTACTGCAGCAACCGGTTCTCAAGACTCTGCACCGAAAGGTGACAGGATGTCTTTAAGAAAGCATCCAGAAAACAAACCTGACGTACATACTCCAAAGGATTCCAAACCTTTGTTAAAGCTGAAGTTCAAGACTCCATACCAAGGCTCTTGGATTATAAACGGAGAGGAAGAGAAGGGAGTAGTCAAGGGTCAAAGATCTAAAAGAAAGAGGCCATCAGAGAAGGCTAAGTCTGAAGAAGAGGAGGACGTCAGAGAATCTCCGAAGGAAAATCTATTGAATGATATGATGATGGATGATAATTGGATATTGAAGAAGTTTGGTAGAGATGCAATTGGCAAAAGGGTTGAAGTTCAACAACAAGATAATACCTGGTAAGTTTTCTTGTTTGAAACAGATAATTACATAAAATAGCACAAACTCTTGGGGGTTGAGCAATCAATGACACAAACTATGCAGCATATCTTCCAAAAGAAACTACAAACTTTTTGAGCGCACACACAAATGCAGTTTAGTCCCGATCATTAGAATTCAGCTGAATTAGCCAAGTTCAAATGAAGTCAAGTGATTACAAATGTGTATCTTGCTTTCAGGTTAAAAGGGTTCGTAAGTGATGTAATCGAAGGGACGTCTATGTTGACTATCGGACTTGACAACGGAAAAGCCAAGACAATAGAACTCGGAAAGCAAGCGATCCGCTTAGTTCCACAGAAGCAAAACAGGCATAAACTGTGAAAACTTAAGGCCATGGATATCTGATAATACATCCAGCTTGCGGAATCCCGATGAAGCCATTTGGGAGCCATTTGTTCAAAGATCTGAGCAAAATTGATGCCTTTTCTCGAACACCAGTGAACTATTGCTATCTTTTAGTGTAAAGGTAGATAAATAGTTGGACTTAGATGATGATAGATAGTTGTAAAAAGTTTGGTGTTTTGAGAGATCTTGTGATTTTTTCTTTACATTGATGATTCAGAAAATCTTAGTTTGTCCTTTGACGAATCTTCTTCACCCATGGGCTTTGCAATTATTTTCCATGGCAGTCACTGTAATGTACTTGGATAATACTCTAAATACTTGTAGTATTTTTTTTTTACAGGGAGTGATTCAAGTAAATTCAAGTACAATTCCTTCTGGTATTTCCGTATAGCGGTATAGGTAAAATAAAATTGGTAGTTGTTAGAAATAAACTAAACATTCAAATTGTCCAAAAATGAATCTTAAGTGACGTCTTAATGTAAAAACAATGAATTAAAATGATTTTTTAATTTAAAAAATTTAAGTATTTTAAATTTTATAATATTAGCTTAAAAATTTTGTTTTATTAGTTTGAATATTGTGTTTTGTTACTTAAAATTATATTAATTTAGACACTTGTAAGTAAAAAAAAGCATAATAAAACAAAACTAACAAATAGTAAAATAAAAATCATGAACCAACTATTAAAATTCTAAGTGATTGTACACATTTTTTAATCAGTTTAGACACTTGTAAGTAAAAAAAGCATAATAAACAAAACTAACAAATAGTAAAATAAAAACCATGAACCAACCGTTAAAATTCTAAGTGATTGTACACAGTGTTTTTTTATCGTACCCGAACCAATGTTTTTTTTATATGCCAATAATTTTGCACTTCATTAGTCTTAGATGACATGAGTATTGATTTTATGGAATTAGGATGATAATTGACTTATTTTAATATTGTAAAACACTCAAGAACGTGATTTTAAGTTTATGAACAAGTCTAATTTTAGTTAAGGGTGAAAAATGCAATAATTTATCTTTTTTCCCTCCTCCTTTTATTCCATTAAATAATCTTCACCTCACCAATTACACCGATGAGTTTTAAATTTTTTTTAATCGCCCATTAATTTCACCCACCCACAAAACGAATATTATGTATTCAAAATGCCTAATAGAAATTGAGAAATGTGATTTTGGAATTTTTTAGATGAGCCTTTATATTATTCGGGTGTTCAATAATTTTTCTAATTATTGCATAAAAGACTATAAGTTTGATGGAATGAAATTGTTCTTGTGTTTGGAAGACAAGTTTATTTGAATTATGGAAGACACCAAATCGGTGGATATTATGAAAAAAAAAGCTACATGGTAGGATGTTTGAGAGGTGTAATATTTTATGAGAACTTGTGGAGCTTATGCAAGCTAACAATTTTCTTATTTCATAAAACTTACATAAGTTATCATAACTTTAAATGATATATTACATATACAACGCTATAAAAATCTTAGATCAAATTTAATAAAAGTTTTAAGAAAAAGTATATATGTATATATAAAATTTCGGAAAGCACTTGTTTGCTTCTATAAACCTATTTATTTATTGTTTTACCGCTGAAACCGACTAATTAGTAAATTTATCTCTAAGCCCTTAGTAATTTTGTTTAACTATAACATCACAGAAGTAAGTTTAATGAAATTTAACTATTCATAAAACATGCCTTACTTAATGCAAAAACAATCCTTAACACATGTATAATAAGGTGCTTTTAAGAAATTGTATATTTTTCTCAATATTTTGCTAACACAAAAATAAGTTTGGGTGGTTAATTCTTTTTTTTTTTTTGGTTAAATGGGTGGTTAATTCTAGTCAAGTATAGATAAAATAAAATTATCAAACGATTTCTTTATTCAAAATAGGCTAAATACATGGATTGTCATACTCCGCAGTTTCTTCACATTTTGTTTTGGTGTTTGGAGCCTCACGAGTCACAGAAGTATCTGACCCGAGATTCGTCAAATTTTGCTGTGGTTCTCAGAATCTCAGGCAGTGCAGGCAGAGAGAGGATATAGAGAGAAATAAAAGCTTGCTCTTTTCTGTCTCGTCACCTTCAGGTAAAACCCTAGCTCTTCTCGTCTACAATTTGAGCTTTCTGCTTCCTTTTTGGTTGTAATGGCGTTCTCTTTTAACTTCACAGACTCTTGGTCGGTTAGCTTTGGTCAAAAGTGGCTAGGTAGGTGCGATTGCTTTTCAATTTTATGTTCAATTCCTCTGACTTTTCTCACCAAAATTCACAAGCAAAGTTGAGTTTGGAAGTTTCTCAATTTGATTTCACTACTCACAGATCGAATGAAACAAAATTATGAATACAATAATCAAATCTAGAAGGAAAAACAAGAATAAAGCGAAACAGGGGAAAAAAAGAAAAGAAAACCGGTGAAACACTTCATGATTGGGAAAGTTTGGTGTTTTAGTTAAATTTCATTGTGTTCGTAGACCTTGATTCATATAGTTATGATGGCTGACGGACGGTTATGGTTGGGGAATGAATTGTGCCCTTGCGGTTAGTTTTGGCTATGATGGCAATACTAAAGGTAAAAGGATAGTTTTCTAGCACCTGTAGATGGTGTTTCTCAAGGTTTAAGGTAGCTTTCTGTGTTGCACTTTGCACTTTGCACTTTGCAGTATATATCTTGGTTTGGAAGGACACATGATTAGTAGTAGTTAAATAAATGTAATATTTTCATGATGTAGTTTCTTTCAACCAATAGGTACCTAGAAGTGCACGGCTGCACGTAATTGTCTGATTTGAGACATGATCCAGTCTGCCGGATATACTTTGATTGCTTCATTTACCCCTGTTTATTATGTTACCATACAAAAACATCGCAGATTGTTGTCAAACACAGCCTTTAGAGGGTTAGCTGTAACAAAGAAGGTACACTCTCGCATTCAAGCATATCAGCTACACACAGCAGCATCCATGGTGGCGGAAAGATATCAGCCACCTCTCTTTAGGTTTGTTTTCTTTTTCTTTTTCTTTTCTTCTTTTGGTTTCTCAAATGTATATTATTTTGCATTCATTCTAATCTAGCAAGTAATGAGAAATTGCATCATATTTGATTTGTGATCCCTGAATCTGCAGCATTGCTCCAATGATGGAGTGGACAGATAATCATTACAGGACAATGGCTAGGCTCATATCTAAACATGCCTGGCTTTATACAGAGATGCTTGCAGCTGAAACAATTGTTTATCAAGAGGGAAATCTGGTAATTACATACATGTTTATTATGCTACACAGTATTTGTTCATCAGTGAATTATTGAAACTGCTCACCTGTATTGGTGATATTCTTATGAATCTTATCTGGCTGCTTAAGTGAGGTAGAATTTCTGTTAGGCATCCAGTTTGAAAATTGTTTATTTAGCAGTAGAAATTATTTTGGCGCCCTTCAACATAATACCAGGAATTACTAAGAAAGCTAGAGTTCGAATAGAAAAAATAAAAATGTATACACAGGCCATTCACTTTAAATTTACTTTTTATATTTGAAATATTGCATAATTTGCAAAAAGATAATGTCTCTGTTTCTATTATTGTTGTTGGTGTCGCAAGATTATTGATTTTTTTCTTTTGTCATTTTACTTTATTTTACAGGACAGATTTTTGGCATTTTCTCCGGAGCAACATCCTATAGTCCTTCAAATTGGTGGCAATAATTTGGAAAATATTGCAAAGGCAACTCGACTTGCTAATGCTTACGGCTATGATGAAATTAATTTTAAGTATGTATGACTTGCCTGACAATTTGGGTCGACTTTGCATCTTATTAATGTGTGTTGATAATAATGAGTTCTTCTCTGTTTACTAGTTGTGGATGTCCTAGTCCCAAGGTAAGTGGACATGGATGCTTTGGGGCAAAGTTGATGCTTGATCCAAAGGTCTGTAAGTCATGCTAACTCTTTGAAGTTCAATACAACTTAGATCATGCATATATCTCTGCTTTCATATTCTGACATAAGCATGTATACTGTTTCCGATGGAAGTTTGTCGGTGAAGCTATGTCAGCCATTGCTGCAAACACAGATGCTCCCGTCACTGTTAAGTGCAGAATTGGTGTGGATGACCATGATTCATATAATGAGCTCTGTAAGTCCTTTTTGGATATCTGTCGTTTATGTATATTTGAAAATAGTCTCTTTTGGATATTTGTTCCCCTTATGCTGTAATTTTTGAATATTTAAGAAGGGAAATGTTATGGTTATTTTATCTTCTTCACTTCAATTATTGATGAGAATGTGGACTAGGATTGTTGTTAACAATATCATTGTGGTTTCTACTGTTCATAATTTTCTTTATGAAGTTGACATCCCTAGTGATCTTTGTAGGTGACTTCATTTACAAGGTTTCTTCAACATCACCGACCAGGCATTTCATCTTACATTCAAGGAAAGCACTTCTTAATGGTCTCAGTCCACTTGAAAATCGAACAGTCCCTCCACTGAAGTATGTATATATTCTCTATCAACTTAGATGTTAACATTTTGAAAGCTTGGATAATTTTGAAGGGGCTTCAATCTAATTAAAAATGGCTGTAAGTAACTGCAACTGTTTCTAGTGCAGATATGAATATTACTTTGGGCTTTTGCGTGACTTTCCAGACTTGACGTTTACTATTAATGGAGGCATCAATACAATCGGAGAGGTATACCTTTAGTATTGTTTCTTCATTTTGCTGTCTGATCATATGTAGTGAAAGTTTTGATAAAATACTAAAATCTGTTTTGCATTTATCAAGTATTAGCTTTGGCTTTTCATTTCTTCTCTCATGCTCCATAGGTTCTCTTTCATAGACTCTATTGCTTTAGCAACACCTTACATAAGTGACGTTCTTTTTCGAAAATTCTTTTCTTTTCATTTTTGCAAGATTTTTCTTGGAATGGGATCCTATTCTATTTCCTTTAGTGATTCAATTAATTTTCACTTAGTATTTTTATTTTTGTAGTTGTTCAATTGAATCAACTAAGGATGTGTTTGGTAATAGATTTATAAACTGCTTTTCATTGAAAAATTGTAGTGGATAGGGAGAGAGGGAAAAACTGTTTTCCATCAGAAAACAATTTATAAATCCGCAGACAAACAAAGCCTAATTCAGTTTCATCATTAAATTTTGATGTAATTTTGTACTAGGGATTTTTCTGGATGATGACCATGGCTCTGTTTCAGTTTCAACTTGATGTAGTAAACAATCAAGTTCCAGTTCATCTCTGCATTGTTCAAATTACATTAGCAAAGCAAATTTATGTAAATCTTGACATGGGTTGTAGGTTGATGCTGCAATTAAAGCAGGGGCTCATGGAGTCATGGTTGGGCGCGCTGCCTACAACGAGTAAGCACCATATATATATATGTACAATGCTCGTTTTAATTTCAGCAATTTATCTTAATTAGCAGAGAACTTTTGTACTCTAGGAAAAATCATTATACCTCAAATATGGCCTAATGAGATCATCACCCTTTTTTCGACAGTCCATGGCAAATGTTAAAGAATGTAGATACTATGATATACGGTGCCCCTCCCAACAATATCACTCGTCGTCAGGTAGGTAAACAAGATCTTGTTGCAGAACAATCTTGTCTCCAAAGTCTCTGTAACAATAATCGCTCTATGTTTTTTATATTAGGTTCTGGAAGCGTACCAAGTTTACGGGGATTCTGTTCTCGGAAAATACGGGAATAACAGGCCAAGTATGCGGGAGGTGGTCATGGTAATATATATGTATATATATATAGACATCTCTTCCATATTTTCTTTCTTCTAAAATATGAGTAATTTAGTTAAGCCTGATGATATTCCTATCTTGATATTCCTTCAGCCTTTACTTCATCTGTTTCATGCCGAGCCTCGCAATGCAATATGGAAGCGAAAAGCAGATGCTGCTTTCAAGACTTGCAAAGTAAGCAGTTCCTCCGTAAAAAAAAAAAGTCATCTTTAGCTCTATTTGCAATTCTTGTGTAACTCACTGTTACAAATGGGAAACTTGCAGACTGTAAAATCCTTTTTAGAAGAAACCCTGGTTGTGTTCCCTGATTATGTATTGGATTCACCCGTTGCAAGGACATATCGGAGCCGCGAAAACCTCTTTGCAGATGTGCAAGATCTGATTCCCCCTCCGTATGAAGCACCGAGTAAAGCAGCAGAGTTGGTATATGCTTAGATTAGCAATGCTGAGAAGAGAATTTGAGGTATATTTGCTTATATTGCAATTGCAAGAAGAAATATAGGTCATTTTGTTCTTCTAACTCATACAGGGGATCCCTTACATTTCAGATGAACATCTATCCCATATTTTGTATCATCTTTTTGTTATTTTTTCTCTTCCAATTCATCATATTTAGTACCAAGTGTTACTGAAAATTTTGGACAGAGGCTTATAATTTGTGTATTCTGGATATCATTTACTTGGTGAATGGAAAAGTCAATTTTCTTTTTCCTGTTCAGGCTCTATTATTCATATGTTGGCCCGAAATGACCCTATGACCCAAAACCCGAAGTAAACGGATCGAAGTGACCCGAGAACCAAAAATGCCCGAAAACAATGAGTTTGACGAACAAATTGTTTATATATTTTTTTAGTCCTTGATACTCAACACATGCATTTTTTTTTTTTTGGAAAATATATGAAAATTTTTCGATAAAAGGACAAATAAAAAACACCGATTGACAGCAATAAAATGAAAAATAAACATAGTTGAGACTCCAAGAATTAACTTGATTATATCTGCGTAATATAATAAAAAATAGTCCAATAACCCGATTTTTTTTTTAAAAACTTATACCGGATCTAAAGTGACTCGAAACCGTCAAAATCACCCAATCGACAACCCTATTCGTTTAATCCGAGCTGAGTTATCCGGGTGTACGGGTACCCGAATGACAGCAACTGAGGTTCTTTGTTAGCAAGAAAAAAGAAGAATCTTACTCGGAGTTTGATGATTGAACTTAATGACCCAAATCTTCTGAACTTCTCCTCATAATGATTAGTGGTGTTTTGTTTTCTTATTGATTATCTACTAGCATTGAGTTCATCATAACTATCTGTCTGTTTACTGTACTCTAACCCTTCAGCTAACATAACCTCCACACTTATTCTAACTTGAAGCTTTGTATTCTCCACATTTATACTACACAAAATGATAAAAAACGCCATTATCTCTAATGACGTTTTAAATTACCTTTAACTCTATAAATTCTTCCCATTTCCTCATCAACACAAACCCAGAAAAACAACAACAATGATTCATAAGCTTTTCTTTCTCCCATGCATTGTTCTTTTCTTCACCAACTCATTCGCAACCGAAACTTCAAATGGCTTCACCATTGATCTCATCCACCGTAGTAATTCTTCACAATCCAAATGGGACCGGTTATCCGAATCTTTACAAAGATCAAGTTTCCGAGTTTCTCGATTCATGAACTCCAAAGCCTCAGATACTAATAACGTACAATCTTATATTCTATCTTCTGGTGGAGAGTATCTCATGAACATATCCATCGGAACTCCACCGTTTTCATTGCTCGGAATCGCGGATACAGGAAGTGATCTCACATGGACACAATGCAAGCCTTGTATCCAATGCTACAACCAAAACTCTCCAATTTTTAACCCCAAAAATTCCTCTTCATACAAAAAGTTACCTTGTGAATCCAGTGCTTGTCATAGCATTGGAACAAGTAATTGTAGTATGAATACTTGTTCCTATCACTACTCCTATGGTGATAAGTCATACACTGATGGAGACCTTATAACCGAAACTGTGTCGTTTGTCGGGTCTACGGGCTCTCGGGTCTCGTTCAATGATATTGTCATAGGATGTGGTCATAGCAATGGTGGAACTTTTAGTGAGAATGGGTCGGGCCTTATCGGGCTTGGAGGTGGAAGTCTCTCTTTGGTGTCTCAATTGATCAAGCTTCTAGGAGGCAAATTTGCTTATTGTTTAGTACCATTTACTAACACAGATATGAGTAGCAAGATGAGCTTTGGTTCTAATGCTATTGTGTCAAATGGGTCACACATTGTCTCTACTCCTCTTGTTAAGAAAGATCCAAATACATTCTACTATCTTACTCTAGAGAGCATAAGTATCGGAAACCGGGTTTTGAACTACAAAAAGACACTTTCCGGGTTATCCGCTTTTTGGAAGGATTATTGTGTCGAAAAGGGTAACATAATAATCGATTCTGGTACGACACTAACGTTGTTACCCGATAAATTTTACTTGGAGTTGGAGGCCGCGTTGGTGGAGGTTATTCGAGGTGAACGAGTTGATGAACAACAAGGAGGGATGTTGAGGTTGTGTTATAGAAGCCAAGGAGATTTGGAGGTTCCTACTATAAAAGTGAAGTTTGAAGGTGGGGAGGTTGTGCTCAAGTCATATAATGCCTTTGTTAGGATTCAAGAAGATGTCATGTGTTTGGCTATGAGCCCATCAAGCACGATTGCAATCTTTGGGAACTTGGCTCAAATGGATTTTCTAGTGAGCTATGATCTTGAAGAGAGGAAGGTTTCCTTTGAGCCCAAGGATTGCTCTAAACATGAGTGATTAATCAATGATTAGGGTTTTGTTTTTTCATTACTTGTTCTAGTTGGTTAATGTTGGGTGTTTTCTAAGGATGGTCACAATGCAGGGTTGTTTTCTATATATATCAATAAAAATGATTTGAATAGTTTAAATTTCTATTAGTATTTTCCTCTATTTATTTTTTTAAGCGAAAAGATAGTTGCTCCAATTTTAAATATCACCCTAACCACAAATCAAAACTAGGGTTAATTCGTTCCCAGACATTTACAAATGTATCACTTGAATAGGGTCCGCTCGACATTTTAATAAAATTTGATTATTCTCGTTTTCAAATTCGTGGCGAACTGAATAATCAATTTTTGTGTCATACTTCTATATCGATTTTATTTTAATGGTGAAATAAGAAGATACTTATTTGGATGAGACATTTTCCTCTTTTGAGTCAGCTCAAGGTGTCCTCCCTCTCCACTTGTGGCTTAATGGAATTACAGCTGAACTCTAACCATCTATGCCCTATTGCCTATGTTTAGTTGTGTTTGCACATTCTGTGGTTCATGCTCCTCCATTTATCAAGATCAAATTCATGACCCAGATCTATATTTCTCATATTTACGACTGATCGCCTAAAGCGTAAACAATTTCTCAATGTTAATGATGATATCTGTGCAGTGAATCCTGAAGACTGAGAATTTGTCAACAAAAAGCTTCAATTTTTGCTACTGCTGATAGCTTTTCAGTTGTACCAAACACAAACAAAGTGAAGCAAAGTGATGAGATTCTCTTACACCAACAATATAACATATGTCATGAATATAGAGCTTTACATACAGTATGATTTAGGATCAGAAACATAAAAAAATTATATATATTTGAAAATATATATGTTACATAAAAAATATAGAGAAGAATGATTAGTTAGCATGTGAGAAGGTTGGATTTTTTGTTGTAGAGAGCTTAAATTATTGAAGCATTTTCCCAGCTTTGTCTGGGTGCTACCCCATTATGTCTTGGTGCATATTCCTGCAAATGTAAAATCACACAGAATTTGAATTATTCTCCTCTTCTTTACCTGTTTTTACTTTTTCAGTTCTGAGTTTTTTAAACCTTCAATTTCAGCCCCTACCATTTCTTTGCTTACTTTTTCATAGTACGAAAAATAAGGGTTTGTTTGGTATCTATACCTCCATTTTCCGTATCAACTCTTCTGCTGATTCTGCTGTGATTACAATCTGTCTTTCTGTGTCATTTATGAAACCTTCTTCGACTCCCTTGTCGAATAACGCGAACAAGCTGTTGAAATACCCTCCTACGTTTAACAATCCAACCTATTTTCCAAAAATATGTTAAAAAATAATATGGTTCATATGAGAAGTTTAAGGTCAAGTATTCTTAAAAAAAGAGGTTAAAATTTGTCATACATCAGTAAATAATAAAGGTCTGATGTTTTTAAGAAGAATGTTTGGTTTCAACTCCAAAAATAAAAATAAAACAAATATAATCTACATGAATGCCATAGTTCATTTATAAAATTAATGTATAAGGTTCATAATTTTTCATTTTTAATACAAAATGTTTTTCTTTTTCTAATTTGTTTTCCCTCAAAATTAATCGGATGCTAATCTGACTACTTTAAACCCAAAAAAACGATTCCAAAACTTTTCTTGAATTATATTACATATGGACTAAATTCGTTTTCGGTTTCGATATGCAACCAAACGGGTTAGTTACCTTCATTAGAGATTACAAATAAAAATACTTACTGGTTTCTTGTGAATTCCCAACTGTGACCATGTAATCATTTCTAGTAATTCCTCCATTGTTCCATACCCACCTATATAAGAACAAAATTTTCAAGGGCTTAACGATGAAAAACTACAAGAGTAAACTGTAAAAACACTAAAGAAAAATATTTACCAGGCAAAGCAATGAAAGCATCTGCATGCTTCTCCATTTCTGCCTTTCTTTGATGCATATCTGCAACAACTTTTACTTCTCCACAAGTTTCTCCTGATATCTGCTGTTTTTACTGACAGTTAATATCCTTGATCAAAACTATAGTTATTAGTTGTTTAACTGCTGTCAAAGAAGAGATTTACTGTCTTTTTCTAACCTTATAAGGTAAAAGTGTTTTGGGAATCACTCTACATAAGAAAACATGCAAATTAGTTCTTAAGACATAAGATTAAGACATTAATATTTAACTTAAGAGATAATATCATAATTCTTACCCAAGAACATGACAGCCACCTTCAAATACAGCCTTGGAGATTAATCCCATGAGCCCTATACTTCCTCCACCATAAACCAAATTCAATCTTCTCTCAACCTAAGAAAAAAACGAAATCGAGAACACATCATCAAAACAAGCAAGAATACTCGTAAACACGAAAAAACAAGAAAAAAGGTGCATTACCATCACTTTACCGAGCTCGAGAGCTGCATCCGCGAAAATCGGTTTGTATCCAGGTCTACTACCACAAAACACACATATGCTGCTGAACTTCCCTTTCTTTTCAGCTTCCATGGCTACCTTTTCTTTATCCATTCTTCTTATAAAAAAAAGAAAAAAAAAAAAAACCAATAATTTTCTTTGAAAGTGGTGATGATCAAAGGAGATTTTATAGATGAAGAAGATTCAAGAGTTGGAGGAATAGGAAGCAAACTTCTTCTGATATTGGATCATCAACTTTTGTTTTGTTTTTTTTAGATTATATGAACAAGTGTTGGAGAAGAGACCAACAAGAAGTAGTTTGTATGAGTCTTAGCAATCCCAAAAAGAAGACCAATCTGCAATAAAATAAAAAATTTATAAAGGCAATGCAAGTGATACATTTGTAAAAGTCTTATAGGATGGCCAGGTCTAATTAAGTATTTTTCCTTTCATGCTAGTTTGACCAATGATTTTTTGTTTATTTTATTATTGTATTTTGAAGCAATGATTTTATCAATATTTTCTTTTTATAAAATTATAAATTATTGTAATTGTTTTTTTTTCTTCTTCTCCCTCATACGTGGATTGAGCGAAAGGCACTCGAATTGATAATTGATAATAGAGCCCACAAAGAGAAAAGAAGATAGAATCAGAATTCTTGAAAATGGACCATCAAAAGGATGTTTATGGTAGGTGACTAGGTGGGTCTTCATCCATACTTCTTAAGCTTAAGTAACTAGGACTTCTTTTTTCTATTTTTACTCATTTTCAACACTTTATTTAAAAATTCTCCTAATTTAAATTAGATTTTCTAGCATATATTATACAAAGGATTAGGACTGTTATATGAGACAAACTTGGCTAATAAAAAGCTTGTCTTGAGCACGTTTATCTTTTAAAAATAAGTCAATTTTATTTAATAAAATAAGAAAAAGGTCTTTTTTTATTATTATAAAGCAGACAAAATAGTCCCTAAAATTTCAGGCTTGTGTTTTATAAGTTTTAGGTGTTAAAATTTAATTATTGAATTTTTATTATTAGATTTTGGTATTAAATTTTAAGTATAATAATTCGGGTTTTGAAATTCAAGTATTCCAATTTGAATATAAGGCTTTTGGTATTATAATATAATTATAAGTTAGCCCAATTTATAATAGGGGAGAATTAGTTTTTATACCCAAAACAAACACCTAAAATCTAAAGGTTCTACTTTATCTACGTGCGATAATAACAGGCTTATTTTTCAACTTACTGATTTCTTTTTTCTAATTAACTTTTTTATCTTTTATCCTAAAAAATAAAGATTGGAAAGATCGATAAAATTGTCTAAAACTCGACCTAAGTTCAATTCGAGTGGATCCAACCTAAGATCATTCAGGCTTGATTTAACTTGATTTGAATCAAATAATAAAATTTAATATATTTCAGAAGAAAAAAAAAGTTTGTGTTTTAAATTTTGAGCACTGTGATTAGGTGCTAAAGCGTATGCTTGAAGAGCGAAATGAGCTTATCGTCTGGATTGAGCGGGTCGTGAATGTGTACGTAATTAAAATCCAATGGTTTTTGTTCGAGTCAAATCCGAAATTCTCACGATGGCTCCCCAAGAGTATCACGTGTGCTTCCTCCAACTGACATCCGCTCACCACTTTCTCCGTTCCAACTATCTTCATTTTTCTCTCGTACTTCTCTCATATATGTATGTGTTGTTCATATCATATTCCCGTCTTTAATGCTTTTTGTTTGAGGTTTTATTTATTCTCTCTTCTTAATTAACGATTTGTCTTCTGCCGACTTATACAATTGTCTAGTCTATTGAATCCCTGTCCGTCAATAAAATACATTAAATTTTTACCGAAAGCAATAGGACATAACTTTCACTCTCGTCCTACAATGAGGTTTGTGACGATGTGTTGTCTTATATGATGTCATTTTCATCATAAGAGCTAAACCACACCAATAATGCTTTGCTCTTAATACCTTTTTCTGCTATCTTGTGTTGCTTTCCATTTTGCGTGGGGGCAAATTTAGAGTATTGGTTTTCCCTCAACAAAAGCAAAAAAAAATGAAGATGGCATTGGAGCCACACAAAAACAAGAGGGCATGGGGGCCTTCCTTCTACGCGTACGTCTTTGAAGATTGTTAGTACAAACCATCCAGCTATGTTTTGGATGTTATCGGGGCTATTTTTGTTTTTTTCGAGTTGTAATATTTTGTTGTAAAAAAGTACATTATCTCGAGATAGTATGGTCAATGAACTATGACCATAAGTTTGCGATCAATGGTCCCTCGGTTTGTTCGTCTAATCATTTTCGTAGGAGATGGTATATCAAGTAATGAAGATTGAACTTGAGGTGATCAAATAAAAGAAAGAAAGTTTCCTTATTAGGTTATGGATTTTTGGTTGAATGGTTAGGGTATTTCTTTGACATAACCTTATTATGGTATGATGCTCTTTTGGAAAGATTAGGGGTTTTTTGAAGCTTTAAATTGATTTTAATTTTGGTATTAAAAAGGTAATGAATAGTGGTATAAAAATAGAGAAATACTAAGGAATATAGACCCACATACAATGTTCATAAAAGTAACTCAATAAATATTTTTAGTTAATAATTCCGATAGCATATACTTTTCTTAATTTTTTATAGCAAAAAATACTCAAACTTAATTTTGTAAATGATAAATTAGGCTTCTAATATATTTTATTGTAAAATTATAATGTATTTAGGGATAATTTGGTACGTTAAGATCGAATGGTTCTGAATTGACCATTAAATTTTAAAAATTTAATTATAAAAATCGGTTTTAAATTCATATTTGCTGAGACGGGAATGTGTTTGGTTAGATTACATAAATTGCAATAAAATTTACTTTCAAAGTTCTAATGTTATATGTAGGTTAAATTTTAATTATAATTAAAATTGGTTTGATATACATATCTGGTATATAAGGGACGTGAGTAGATTACAATGAGAATTTGAGATAAAATTTACTGCAAGAATTTTAATTTTTAATATATCTTAAAATGTAAAATAAATATTAATTTCAAATACATATTTGATAGGAGGAGGGTGTGTTTGATTACATATATTTATTGATATAATATTTATTATATATTAAAATTATATTCTTATATGTAGGTAGGATTTTTAGAGAATTTGGTAAAAGGGTTTTTTTTTTTTTATAATCGGTAAGAGAAAGTAGATTCCAAATTTTCCTATTTAATTTAAATAGAGTAAAGGTAGTTTCAAGTTTTTGAGTTCCTAACCTCATTGATAGGCCTTCTACCTCAATACTAGTTGATTAATTGAATCTTATGATTTTTTAAAAAATATTTTTATTACTAATATTTAAATATTAATTATGATATTTAAAATCTTATACCCGAATTTTAATACTTTCCATAATATCCAAATTATTAATTATTGTTTAACTAACTGTCCGTACATTATTAACTAACATTTTATATTTTACAAATATATAGTTTATTTTTGTATCTCGTACCGGAAGAGTCCGGTTTACTTGAACAACTCTATTACTAGTGTATTACCCGTGCCTTGCACGGAATTTTGATAAAAATTATATTTTATTATTATATTTCTTTAAGGGATTATATATAAAATAAAAAATTGTTATTAGATAGAGTAATAATAAGCAATAAATATTTGTACACTTTACATATAATATTATATAACACATTAATAAAATATCTAACCGTATAATAATTCATATTTTGATTTTTCTTCCCCTTATTATACTGATTCATATGTTAATAGAAATAATACATTAGTAGTATATGGTCACTAGTATATGGTATTAAATTAATTGTTATATATAAATTAATTTAAGAAATAACACAATCTATAATCAAAATTAATTACGTTTAAGATTAATCATGTTTGTTGTATAAGTGGCCCAATTAGTTGGCCCGATATAATTAATATTTGATATTAATATTTCGTTAAATAATTATTTAATGAATAAACTTAATTAATATTTTAGTGGGTTGTGGTTAAATGCTAAAATGATACGTGACAGTGAACATTTTTCTGCGTGATATGTGACAAGGAGTGCTACTCTAGTAATATATATATATATATATATATATATATATATATATATATATATATAAGATTTATTTAGGATTTTCTTAACTTCGCGGAATAATTTTATCTCAACTTCTTTGAATCAAAACCAAATTTGACCGAAAATCCAACTAAAATTACTTAAAGAACAAATAAGTGTTGAATTTAGTTGCTTTTTTAACATTTTAACTAATGTATTGTCCGTGCTTCAATAAATTTATCTTTTTAATATATTTTATTGAGTTTTTATGTATAAAAATATTATATTCTCTTAACATAAAATAGTAGATATTATTTTATAATCATTATGTATACATTTGAATATATATATATATATATATATATATATATATATATATATATATATATATATATATATATATATATATATATTAACCAAATTAAATAGTGTATATAGGAAATTTATTTTGTAATATGATTTATTAACTTCTAAGTAATATTTCGGATCTACATACATATAGTAATATTTGGAAATCAACTAAGTTCTTATTGTGATTAACTTTATTAGTTATATAATTTGTCCAATTGGTTGACTCAATTTTAAGACAATAAAATAATAAAATATTAAAGTAAATAATACTTATTTAGTAATCCATCTTGATAAAATAGTGTGAATATAAGAGTAGAAAATAATTTATTTATAAACAAAAAGTATTTGTTAAACATTCAGATATTGTTTAAATTAATTAGCTAAGTATGATTTATGGATAAAAAATTAGAAATTAGAAATTTAAAATTATCGTTATACTTTACTTTTTCTGAAGTAAAAAAGAAATCAAATGCAAATAATTTTATGCAGTTGACTCAATTTTTTGTTTTATCAAAATAAAATATATGAGATTAACTTTGCATACAACAGTTATTGAGAGATATATTTTTTAATATAAATATAGCGATAAATATAATTAAATTCTGTGATAGAATCAAATGCTAATAAATAGTGTTTGGTCAAGCTAATTATCTATTTATTCTTCTGTCTTTCTTGTTTGTCTTGTGTAAGAGAGGTATCAAAGTGCCATTAAATTTCAGTTTGGATTTGGAACCATCAGAAATTTACAATTAAATTTAATATCCTCTTTTATTAAAATAAAACCCATATCATATATCACATGTGATTGCCCCTTGAATAAGAGTTTAATTAATTAAATTTAATATTAAAAAGGAATGATTCCTGGGATGGATGGAATCTTCCCTACAAGGTGTATGTATAATATAGGGACATGTTGGAACATTTGATTTCTTCATTAATCTGATGTTTATGTTTGGTTTCTTGCAAATAATTTAAAGATTACTATTCAAATGAGTGGATTGTCCGAGAGACGTTTTACTTCTAAATTGTTTTCAGGTTTTATTTTATCTGGTATTTGGGGTGTTAAATTGTTGCTCGTTGAGTTATAACTAATTTATCGAGTTAAAAATTGTGTCTTAATGAAGACTTACTTATATTTGACGGAAGGTTGATCGAGATTTAGAACCAGATTAGTCAAATTAGTCCAGAATACGTCTTTCACATTATTCTGCGGTGGAGCATAGATGAAGATAATATTACACGAGAATTTGTTCTCAAAGTTATGATGTTCAAGGACAAGATAACGCTCACCCGAATGTATAATCCCTATTTTTTCGTTAACCAATTTATAATTTTTTCACATCAAACAAAGGCCTCCCGCACGCCCGGTAGATGGAATAAAAACGCAAGAATCAAATCATGCATTGCGCCAATAATTTACATTAGGTTCGATTTCAGTTTTGATTTCCGCTAGCATTATCATATATATCAATGTGTTCGTTTTGAGTAGTAATTTTAAGGTTAGTCCAAAAAAATTTCTTCTTCATCCCGCAACAATTCCAATAGGCGATCTTCATTTGAAAAAGGTTTTAAAAAATTTTCGTTCAAATTCAACCGGCTTGGGTCAGTATTTAATGTAGAAAGAGATAGATTGAGGTGATATATAATCAAGACCTACAAAATAATTCAGTTGTATAACCGAAGCAATGGTAAAGCAACACATCACCAAATAGCCGGAGCCTCGCACAACCTGGGGACTCCAGATTATAGAAACAAAGGAGCATGTAATAACCGACGCAATGGTAAAGCAACACATCACCAAACAACCGGAGATGTTCATACAACTCCTCGCATAATCTGGAAACTCCAGATTATAGAAACAAAGGAGCATGTAATAAATGGTTAAAAATATAAATACAGAGCATTTGAATTGAGTTAGACTCCAAATACATGACCAGACAACCCATACATTTCTCAGATTTGAGGATCGAAGATTAGATAAGAAACATTGTTTATATTTCAAATGCAAGGATTCATAGCTTACACGGATGACCAACATCAGAAGGCAAACCAAAATACTATCGCACCTTTTGATTTCGTGCACAAATTGGTTTTCGCTTTCTTTCCCTTTAAAATTAGTATATTTTCTATATAATATTAAAAATAGTATCTTTTGGTATCTAATTAAAAATAACTGAAGTTTCTTGGAATCTTCTATTTAATAATATTGATATATTATTACTAGCTAGTAGCTAGGTACATAGAACTTAGAGTAAAACTTCTAAACTATATATATATATATATATATCCCGTCAACAACCCTTACTTGCCTTGTTTGTCTAAGTATTTTGGTTTGTCAAAGACATAATCATTTAACTTTATTATCCATTTAATTGTGATTATCTTAAATGGTCAATTTTAACTATTTTTCAGTCGTTCTGTCTAATCGGAAGAGTTGTTTTTCAAGTGTTTTCTTTGTATTTTTTGCTGGACAATTCTTTTTACCGTCGTTTTGCTTTATGCCCTCGTAGTTCAGTCATATATAGTGTGAGTGTCATTAGTTAATTCTCTTCGCCCTATTTATATCAAATTGTAATTTTGTGATTTTTTTTAAAAATTTTTGGGGATGGAGACTGTTGAGATTGTTGGGAATCTTGTAGATAGAGATTATTAGGGATTTATCAATTTTGTTGCTTTTGGGTGTTTGGTATAAGTTTATTGAGATAGATTGTTAGGGTATGAAAGACATGAGAAGTAAACAATCCCCTATAATTCCCTAAAATCTTCATTTTTAAAGATTATTTTTTTGGGATTTTGTTGCAAAAAAAATCTAAATGAAGAATACAATCTTCTATCTCCATCCCATACCAAACAGCATAAAAAACGTATCTCCTACAATCCCGTGAAAAACAATCTAAAAAAATCCCCTATAATTCGATACCAAACAGGCCCTTCGTTGTCTTTTGGCTTTGTTGTCTCTCGGAATTCAAACTCGAATCTTCTTAATACAGTACAGTACCATCTAAATTTTCTAGCTCATTTAAGCCGCACTAAAAATAACTTTATGGTATAATATATTATTAAAAGTAAATTATAGTTTTTGGAAAATTAATCTGAGAAACAATTTCAACGCCTTTAACCAACATCAAATTTGTATTTCAATATCTAAGATAGTGTCCGTTGATGCTGACGTAACGGCTTTACGATTTTTTACTAAATCACTATTAATTAAATATATATATTTTTTTTTACTAAAACTATATTCTTAAGAAATAATTGATGCTTGTAATGTAACATAAATATTTTTTTTATTAACAACAATTTTCTTGAACAAGCTCTATTCTAATGTACAAGTTTAATTAAAAAATAGTAAAATTTGTGGGATAATCATAAAAATAAAACTTTGTCATATAAGTTATATTCAATGTTAAACTTGCGGGAGAAACTCTATTGTAACCCCACTTTACTTTCTGCTATATATACGGATCACCTAATTGTGATGAATTTATCAATTTCTCAAATTCCTATAAGCGGAAATGGTTTTCGTTATTCTATGTAAACATGTGATCCCTTCATCTTAAAAAATAATTTTTTTCATTGTTGTGTCTCCTTAATGTGTTCTCATTATCATTCGATTATAAAAGAGTTCAATACAATCAAGTATCGGTGATAGATTAATAATTTTATGTTATCGGTTCATTATGTGATATAAATTTTATTGATATCTATGTTATTGCAAACAATAAGATAGTTTTTCGTATATCTTTCTATTGAACCAATTATATACATTGACGATATTCTTTGATTTAATTATATCATTAGCATACGCAAGTTTCAAATCATTTATTTACAAATATCCTTGCAAGACACGGACTATGAACTAGTTAAGCCTTAACTTTTAATCCGAGATTATAATTTTTATAAATTAAAGCGATTGAGTTACGACTTGATGGTATATATTTTTAATTTTAAAGTTAAGCAAGAAGAGAATGGTGGTAGAAGGAGCTTTCACAAAAGATTTTGTCCACTTTTTATATATTTAATTAGCAATATCATTATGTTAATTTAATTTGTTTTATGGGTATGATTTAGTGGGTTATAAAATCTTATGGAGCCCTATCATTATAAAAATATGAGCATAATCCCACATGTTTAATCATCATGTCGATATTTCTTTTTAAATTACACAAATCATCATGTCTATATCATGCCAACCAACAAAGACCTAGACTTATTTGGACCATCCATTAAACACAAAATAATTATGCCATAACTAGGAAAGTTTATTTTGGTATTTAAATGTGTAATTAATAGTTAATGTATAGGAAATTTTGGTAGGATAATAATTGATACGTCCCCGGATGACATCGTCATTCGAGTCTCCGACTAAGAAGATCCGGCAAGCGGCATGTCAAGCCATAATATGAAACTTGTTCATTTTGAAGACATTTCTCATAATATGCAAATATAATAATAAACTTTTCATTTTGGAGCTATAATTCCATAACTTAATTTCGGAGGTCAACTCCTTCTTCTTTTTTTTAATTTCGTTATTTATTTTCATCATTTATGTTTCCTACTTTTGTATTGACCTCATCCTATATATAAAGGATCTTTGACCTCAATTGTAAAAGATGTCTAAGTTGAATCCAATTATTGAGAAGGAAATCCTCCTACTTGGCTTGGGCAGCACTTTATTCGAGGATTCTTTGAAGGATCAACCATCCACTCCACTCCGTGGTTTATCCGATCTATTGTGATCGGATCGACCGTACGCTTTCACATCCATTTCTAAGGCTCCATCAACCATATTATATCGTTCGATCCGCCACGAACAATCAAGAAGGAATAGTTGAAGTTTCTCCTCGATCTAAATCCGCACTATTTCTATCATTGGTATTAGAGCTCGGGATCGAGGTCAAGTTCTTTACTTTTGTTCTCGATTGTTCTTCATTGTTCTTGGATTTTCTTGAAAGTTCTTCATTTGTTCTTCATGATATTCATCCGTTCTTCATAGTTCATCATATGTTCTTCATTGTTCTTCACCGTTCGTCATAGTTCATCATGTTTTATGACAATCTCGATCCTTATAATGAGTATGGGGAGTGGCTTCCTCCTCTACACCCGCCAAAATCCAAGACGGCTATGCATGGGCACCAATGGTATCAAGTTAACCCGGAGTTATGAGTGTGCTTGTCCTAGTAGGCGGTCACTCGGCTCAGTCGACGGTCCTTGGCCTGACGCGGGCGTCAGGAGTTTAAATGGGAGAATTGTAATACCCCGGAAAATTGTCATCCCGGATCATTTGAATGGGGATTTGTGATTAATTTATAAAGCTACTCATGTCAAAAAAAATTCTATTTTTAGCGGCAGAGTAAGAACAAATAACTCTGGAGTTAAGCGCGCTCGTACAGAGCAAGCGCAAATATTGTTGACATGGAAATTGTTGACATGGAAAAGCGCCCCTAAGACCCGAGGTATACGTATTAGCCACCAGCAGGTCCAGCACAAATCATAAAAGAGCGAGCATGGAAGAGTATTTGAAGATACCCAAAAGACTGAAATGACTGCACACAAAAAAAAATCATTGTATTGCTAGAGATCAAATATGTTGAAAATTCACTAAAATTACTATTGGTGCATTGCATATTTCGATAAGGATCTTTTTATTGATTTTCTTTTCATGAATATCATTTAAAAAATGTATTTAATTTTTTTTTTTATAAATACTCTTGTTTTCACTACTATATAATAGCATACAAATTCCAGGGAGTTATAGAAGGTGGAGTTTCTTGTATTTGAATGTACATGTCTATGATGTTCGAGATCAACATATAAATTCGTTACAATTTTACATTACATTAAAATCAAGATAGTTTTATCAATAATCTGATTTATTTTTTAACTTTGCATTCTACCTAAATATAGTGCAATAACAAAATTTATTAGGTGAAGTTAAGAAAAAATTATAAGTAAATGATTAAATTTAAATTTTGATAAATATATGGAGAGAATGAAATAAATTTGACCATTAAATCACATGTCAATGATTAAAATCTTTCTAATTTCGTCTTTAAGTTTTATTTCAGCTTCACTCGAGTCAAATCCGGTTATGAGAATAGTTATATTGATCAAATCGACGATAAATCAAAGTGAAAACGCGTTTGAAAAAAAATCGATACATTATCCTTGACATTAAAAGTCTATAATTAATATTCGAGGTGACTTTAGAACCTCCAAATAAGCTCCAACAGTAGATAAGAATAGCATATGCATTGGATAGGGGTTTTTGTAGGGTTCGTGTCGATATCGACCTTCATGTTGTTTTGCAAGCACTTATACGTTCTTAAATACTAATAACTTGGTGTTCTATGACTTAGGGCATGTTTGATATTGTATTCTTAAGATTCATTTAGATTCTTTTTACGGGATTAACGGAGATATATTTTTTTGGTTGTTTGGTATCAGATGAAGATATAGGATTGTATTCTTCATTTAGATTCTTTTTGCAACGTAATCCCAAAAATAAGCTAAAAAAATGAAGATTTTAGGATATTGTAGGAGATTGTTTAATTACCATATCTTTCGTGCCATAACAATCAATCTCAATAAACATATACCAAACACACACAAGTAAATTTTTTTTTTATCAATTTCTAATAATTTTCATTATTGATAATCCTCAATAATACAAACAATCTCCGTTCCCTAAATAAAAAAAATAAAAAATAAAAATCCCGCACATAGTGTATATTTTACATTCAATAACACACAGTTATGGCGCAGAGAGTGTCGTCTCCTCTTCTAAAAACAAAAGAAGAATCGCTTAGGCATGATACATTAGTACATTACCTATAGCCTGTACAATTAGTAGTATACATTCGGCTATTGCGCTATATAAGAGCCCAAATAAGGATATACAGCCCAATTAGACTGTGATACGGTATTGGGTCACTAGATTTAAATGGGCCATACAAGAGCCCAAATAAGAACATATAGGCCCAATAAACAACGACACATTATTGGCCCATAACAAGGTTTGGTTTTCCCCCCTCTTTTTGCAAATTAATTCTCACGTAATATAAAAAGCTATTTAAAAACAAAAGAAATCAATTGATATAAACCAAAATACACAATATATAACAAGTTTATTCCTATAAATAAACATGAAAATAAAAAAAACCTTTGTCCAATAAATCTAAGTAATCAACCACCTCCTAATCAACATGATTAGTTGAAAAGCAAGTCATTAATTAAAAAGAAGAAAGGAATTAAAAAAACAACAAATCTTAGAATCATATAGTTAGTAAAATATCGTATAGTAATCTAAGCATGTACAACATATATTAAGAACATAAGTCTTGTTCTTCATCGTCTTCAATCTATGTTCATGATGAGCAATAAGGAAAGACATTCCCAATCTTCCTTGTTTGTGCATTAATACAATCGGCTTTAGCTTTGTGTTCACTTCCTTCCTTCTCCAAGTTCACATTAATAAGTGTTATTCTCTTGCACGAGTTCTTGCTGCAATCGAATGTTATCGCCTCTTCGCTCTTGCTCGTGCCTTGGATGTTCCGGTAAGTCACTTGACTCACTTGGACCGCCGATTTCTGTAAAATTATAACAATTTAGTAGGAAATCGGATCAAAATCCGGATATCTAGTTTTTAATAACTAAGGAGTTTGAGATTATACCGATTTCGAGCATGGTTTCTTTTGGTCACAATAGTTTTGGTCTATGATGATTGGGTTGCTAACGTTGTGCATCACTATATTCTCAAATGTTATGTCTCTTGCATAACCGGATCCTCCTTGCCAACTCTTGATTCTGACGCCGTTTGTGGTTCCGGTGAGCGTCGCTCCGTTGACATGGACGTTCGAAACTTTAGCATTCTCCTTGCCTTTCCCTAGACTTCCAATGCTGCAAGTTCCAAATGTAATCATAGAAAAATTAGGATTTGATTGCATGCAAAGTACTACGTATAAGAGGAAACAAGAAAATGCATTATGTATTCATGTAAAGGTTTGTTCGAAACCGGATAATTGCGTTATGTAGTATGACATTGCAACAAATCATATACAATACAAAAAAGAGCATCCAAACGATACTTATGATCAAATGTATTATAATGCATAAAACTCGAATTAAACCAAAAGAAGAGCAAGTTAAGTCATAGTTTAAGGTTTAGGGTAAAATGCATTATAATGCATAAAACTCGAATTATAACCGAAAGACGAGCAAGTTATAGTTTAGGGTTTAGGGTAAGTAGTGTTAGCCAATTTATATTGTGTTATAAAGTATGATGACATTGAAACAACACTTATGATAAAATGCCTTATAATGCATAAACCTCGATCACATTATAACCGAAATATCTATGGTTTAAGGTGACGGGTTTCGGGTTACCTGATTCCGTGGCCAGGTCCACATTCAATGTTCGTGGCTCGGATATTTGACGACCCGCTTACAATTGATATACAATCATCTCCTACAAAATTAAACAAAAATACATGATTAAAAACAAATAATGATAAAGTAATTAAAATTTTGTAGATTCATTCTCGATAATTCTTCATAACTTACCAGCTGCAATCTGAGAGTTTTGGATCAAGACATTAGTTGAAGAAGTAACATGAATACCGTCGGTATTAGGGCTATCACCAGGCGACGATATTTTCACTCTTGCAACTCTCACATTTGAGCTATCTTCTATAACTAAATGCATTTGTTGTGCATGATTCACATTCAACGAATTCACCACTAGATTCTTGCAACCGTAAAACGTCACGGCCTATAGACATAAGTTTAGAAAATTAAATATAACGACGAAAACATTCTTACACCCGAAAGCGTCACAAGGTTAAAAACCGACGGAAACTTACCGTTGGAGCGTGTTTGCATTTCTGTAAAAACACGAAAAAAAACACGAAAATTAATTTTCCGAACCAAATTATTCGCAAAAAAAACACAATAGTAGTAAAGATAGTTATTTAGGTAACACTTACACGATGCTTGTTAATTTTGCAAGAATTCTTCCACCATATTTCGCCATTGCCGTCGAAAGTTCCGCCACCATTGACGGTTAGACCGTCGATGTCTTTGAAGACGACCCAATGTCTTCTATCTTCCGAATAGTCGGACATTTTACCCGATGCTTCGATTTTACCTTGTATCTACACAAATGAATTATATCTTATAATCAATAAAAAAAAAAACTTTACTTCGGGTAAAGTTAAGAAAATCCTATCTATCGAAATTTACCTGCATTGTGACGTTAGACGCGCAAGGACCCTCAAAGTTAAGTTGTTTAGCAAAGTACGTTTTTCGCTTTCGAACCAAAAACACTCCATTCTTCGTAGCACAAACCTTTTTCCAAGTCTCCATCAAAGCCTAAACAAATCAAAAAAAATACTTATCAAATACGATGAAGTAAAAAAAAAGTATTCATTCGAGTAGAAAAAAACTTACTCTAGTATGATCACCATTATCGCTTTCACTAACATAGTCTTCGACGTTGAAGTAGACTAATGGCGACGACTCAACCAAACGAGAACGAGGGTGAATTCGCATGTTGAGAAGAGAGTTAGTTGAGTCATCACCATTGCCATGGCTCGTCAAATCATGATTAGGTGAAGAAGATGAATCATAAGCAAAAGCTTTGCTATCAAAGCAAGAGATTACTGCAACGAGTACGCAAAGCGTGAACAACGAACTTGTTGATATTATCTTCATGATCTTAACGAAACTCTCAAACCCTAATTGATTTTCTCTCTCGTTCTTTGAATCTGATTTACGTATCTTAGGTGGGTTAATCTGTTAGCTTGTTTAAGGGTTTTATTTATAGGGAAGAAGGGTTTTAACTTTTAAGGATAGAAGTTTCAGATTGAGAAGAAAAGCTATCTTGGAGCTCTGCCGAACTTTTTTTTTTTGATATTGATTAATATTTTCGTATGTCATATATACAAAGCGTATAAGATTAATATTTAGTCGAGAAATCTGTTTAGATTTTGTTTGGGGTTCTTTTATCTTTTGATTTTGTTTGATTTACTCTCAAAAGTTATGTAAAAAAAGATAATAATTAAATTGGAGTCCTGTTAAATGATAAGATATTTTAAAGAGTATGTATGGGATATTTCTTTGTCAACATGTTTTTATAATTATAACTTGCTCTAGGTAAATAATACGATACTAGTTAATTGTCCGCACCTTGTGCGGGTTTTGTTTAAAAAATATAAATTATAATGTTTATATATTATGTATTGAATATTAATAAATAAATAAATAAAATATAATTGTACATTTGTACAAATAATATGAATTTTAACAAATAAAATCGTTATTAATGAAAATTATATTTCGACCTACCCAAAAGGTCTGGGACATCGCTTAAAATATTTAACGACTCACAAAACAGTAGGTCAACGACCCAAAAGATAAGATATGTATAATTTGTTTATTCTTCAAACCCTCTATTTATATAAGTTCTCAAACTATCAGCCTTTATAATAATCGATGTGGATGGTGAAATCTCTGAAAATATTTAATGACCCACAGAACAGTAGATCAACGATCCGTGTAACGGATATTAATCCGTTATAAATAAAAATTATACATGAACTTAGTCAAAAGACCAAAAAATGTATCATTTGTTTAATCTTCAAACCTTCTATTTATACAGGTTCTCAAACTATCAATGTGGTATAACCGCTGAAAATATTTAACGACCCACAAAATAGTTGGTCAACGACCCGTATAAAGGATATTAATCCGCTATTTATGAAAATTATACTTCAACTTAGCCAAAAAGCCAAGAAATGTATAATTTGTTTGATATTCAAGGTCAACGACTTACAAAACAGTAGGTCAACAACCTATATAACGGATATTAATCCGTTATGAATAAAAATTATACTTAAATTTAGCCAAAAGGCCAATAAATGTATGATTTGTTTAATCTTCGAACCCTCTATTTATACAAGTTCTCAAACTATCAACGTGTGATAACCGTTGAAAATATTTAACGACTCAAAAAACAGTAGGTCAAAGACCCACAAAACAGTATATCAACGACCCATATAAAGGATATTAATCCGTTATTAATGAAAATTAAACATCAACTTAGCTAAAAAGCCAAGAAATTAACAATTTGTTTAATCTTCAAACCTTCCATTTATACAAGTTTTCAAACTATCAACCTTACTTGATAATCGATTTAGTTTTCAAACTATCAACCTTGATAATCGATGTAGTTTTCAAACTATCAGTATCACTTGATAATCGATGTGGGATAGCAAAATTGTAGAAAATATTTTATGACCCATAAAATAGTAGATCAACGACCCATATAACGGATATTAATATATTATGAACAAAAATTATATTTGAAATTAGCCAAAATGACAAGAAATATATGATTTGTTTAATATTCAAACCCTCTATTTATACAAATTCTCAAACTATCAGTCTTAAACAAAATCGCTAAAAGTATTTAACGATCTACAAAACAGTAGGTCAACGACCCATATAACGGATATTAACCCGTTATTAATAAAAATTATACTTGAACTTAGCCAAAATGTCAATAAATGTATGATTTGTTTAATCTTCAAACCCTCTATTTATACGAGTTCTCAAACCATTTGTTTTATTTATAATTAACGTGAGATACCAAAATTACTGAAAATATTTAGCTTTACTTAATGTATAATTTGTTTGTATAAGTAGAGGGTCATTATATTTTAAATCATGCTAGTTAAAATTTTGTAGGAGTTCTATTTTACATCATATATTAAACTTTTAACATCATATATTAAAATATTTAAGAAATACAAGTTCATCCGAAATTTTGCTAGTTATTTGTTACAGAATTTTGTTTGACTTTAGCTTATTACAAAATATTTTATAGCTTAATTATTTATTTAGAAAAAATATTTAATTTCACAAAATTTGTGAGGGTGTGACGTTAACTTTATTGTCGTTTTAATATAGGTATATAGAATATAGATTTTTTTGGAATATGTGATATTTATTTGTTAAAATGTTTTTATAATTAAAAGTCTTATCATAAAGTATTTTCCTTTTTTCTTTCATTGATAATATATATAGATTAAATTTATACTAATTTCAGGGTTATAAAATATTTAAAATATGGGTCCAGAGTAACCTCAATTTGATCAACTAATGAATTTTACAAAAAATTTAGTAATGAAATATCTATGGAATGACGGTTCAATTAAAGTGTAATTTATAGATTATAAGTTTATAACCAATAAACAAAATTAAGAATATGTTAATTAATTAGAAGACAAAGTTTTCTAGTACTAATCATTACACACATATGCGGTCTAATCAATTCGATGAGGCCCGTGTATTTTACCTTTAAAGTTGGTCATGACCAAATAGTTTGGCCCAAAAATAAGAAAATTAATAAGATAATTAGTCAACCGAATTTTAAATATAGGATGGATCAAGCTATATAATATATGTTATTTACCCTAACAAATAAAAGAGAGAAATTCGGTCAATATAACATCTTTTTGGGGTAAATACATTTTTAGCGTTTAAAATACTATATTTATTTTATTTTTGTTTTCTATCTTTTTAAATTATCTTACTATCTGTAAACATTTATATTTTATGTTTTATTTTTAGGAAAAGGTGTCCGCACGAAAGGAATCTTCCAGTATATCACGGAGAGTTGCGGTACTGACACGTGTTAAAAAATATAACGGACACTTTTTTTTTTTTAGATTTCATTCTTTTTGTTATATTAATTCAAATTATATTTTATTAATGGTGTATATATTTTTTTTCAAAAGTTTAAAATAATATATAAACTAATAATATAAAATACTTAAATCAATATAACACTCTATTTGAATCAATAGTATAAAAAAAAGTTTGAACTAATAAAGATTATAATAAAAATGTACTAATAAATTTGTGTTTCATAAACCTCACTTGAGAATGAATAAAAATTTTGAATCATAACTATATTTATAAAAAATTTGAACTTTTATAACATTAGTTCAAATTTAAATATCATTAGTCGAACATTATATTTCGTTAGTTCAAATACGTGTAAGTAAAAATAAGCATAGAAATTTATGGTGAAAACAGAATTTTATTGATATTATTATTATCCTTCACATAGGGCTTATAAAAGAACAATAGAGATATCCGAGATAAGATCAAATCTACATTATCCTAAAAGAGAGAAGATAATAAATATTAGTTTAACTAATATATCCAAATCATATCTTCTTATAATAAGAACAAGTGAGCATGCGGTAAAATTCAAACACATGACCTCAAAGTAATGTTCAAACATATTAATGAGTAAAATTCAATTCTTCAGCAACACAGGTTTATTTTGGTATTGTCAAACACATCAAATTATATCAAATAAATAACCCCTAAGTTATGAAATTCCGAAAAATAATTTACAAAAAATAGCCTGGATTTTTAAACACGTGTGGCATAGCCCATTACCGTGATCTCGTACATAGATATATAACTGAAGAATCGAATGTTACTCGTTAATAATTATGTAACATCGACTTTACAACTAATCATATCCATAAAATCATAATCGATTTCGACTTATCATCTATTAGATTCCGTAAGTACTCGCGCTTACTTGCAATTCACCCAAAAGTCGAGGATATAACTTGAAATTTATCCAATGATTAAAAAAAAAAAAAAAGAAGGAAAATATAGGCGAAACATTTTATTTGGCAGCAGTTGATATCCCGATTGATTCCTTGAGATGTACAGTTGACTTTACAACATAACGCTAAAAATGAAGTCTTCTCACCCGAAGCATTCTCTATATATACATCATTTAGATCACATGAGAAGGGTTGTTAGGGTCAAAGGTTGTAAAGAATCACGGCTATTGAATCAAATAACAATTGTTCAAATATAATGTGTATTTTTTCAACTAAAAATTAATAAATATATAAATTGGTCATATAATTGTTGTAAATATAAATTAAAATTTGAACAATTGGTCGTATAGTCGAAGGATTTCGAATATAGTTGAACATTATATTTCTTGTCGGAATGCAACGTCTTATATTATAGTTGAACAATTATGAATATGTGTGAATGATTTTTAGTTGAACAAATTGATGTTATATTTGAAGAATTTGGTATATAAATTAACACTTGAACAATATATTATATAGTTGAACAATTGATATATTTGGACAATTTTAAATATATTTAAATATCGAACAAATACATGTTTTATTTTAGAATTTATTATTTAATGCAATGATTGTGATTAATTCCTACTTTTAACCTCAAGAATCCTTTTCACCACTCACACATATATATTATAGCAGGATCAAAAAAGAACATATTATTGTGTAGGGAGAAAAAACTTATCAAAGCAGTATGATCTAAAAAATTGAACGTCCTAGATTTGTGACTAGACTAAATAAGGATGATTTGAATAAAATATTCTAACACTTATCAAACTACCTTATTTAACATGCAGGATCACGCACTATTTCAATCAAAATGAACAAATTTCGATCGGACTGATCAAAATGTGATAGATAATTTCGACCAATTTTTCACTATTACAATCGAAATTAGTTGAACATACTTCGATCGGAATGTTCAAAATTCGATAGATAATTTCGAACAAGATTTAGTTATTACGATCGAAACTAGTAGAAAACATCATTATTTCGATGGAAATGAACATATTTTGATCGAAATTGCAAAGAATACATTCGACATTTGACTTACGGCCGAAATTAGTAGGAAAAAATACATTATTTTGATCGAAATTTAAATATTTCGATCGAAATTAACATATTTTGACCGGAATGTTCAAAATTCGATAGATAATTTCGATCGAAATTTCACTATTACGATCGAAACTAGTATAAAAAGCAGTATTTCGATCGAAATGAATATATTTTGATTGAAATACAAAGAATACATTCGACATTTGACTTACGACCGAAATTAGTAGGAAAAAAAAAACATTACTTCGATCAAAATTAACATATTTCGACCGAAATGCTCAAAATTAATAGATCATTTAGATCGAAATTTCCCTATTATGAACGAAATTAATTAGACTAAAGCATTATTTCTATCAAAATGCTCAAAATTTGGAATTTTTTTAGTTTTAATCAAAAGTCTCTAACAGGTTTTTACTCCGTACGCAAAAACATATACTCACTTGAACCTCCTGGCAAATGGCAATATATATATATATATATATATATATATATATATATATATATATATATATATATCGGATAAGTTAGAATTAGAAGTATATAAATATAGTGGTACGTATAGATCCATGAATTGTGATAACTGGTAACTATGACGTGCATTCATTCTAAGCTGCCTTCCAACTTAATCTACCTTATGGTATGGGCTTCATTATGCATCGTTTTCGTGCACTCCATTCTTGTTTTTTCATTCGTAATACCAACTATCATCATTACTTATTTACTACAATTAACAAACGTTAATCATCTTAATTTTTAACCATACAAATACAATAACACAATATCCGCCTATTAAAATCTTTATATAAGCCGATTTATATGGTATAAATAACTCGGAAAAGACTTGGGTTCAAGCTCGATCTTCACGGATATGAACAATTGAATGCAATTCTAAGATCGATTAAAGTTTAAACTCGGACCAAACTAGTTTTATGTTAAAGCTTAACTTGTTCGGTTAAAGCTTGTTTGACTAAAATAGTATTATAGAATGTTATGTTATCCGCACTACTCAAACTTGGTTCGAAAAAGTCTCGGTTTAAGCTCATTTATTTTTCAAACAAGTGAATATAAACACATTTTTAAAATTTAATAAAAATTTAAACTCGATTCGATTATAAACAAGTTAAGCTTAAACATGTCAAAATTCTCGTACTTTGTATCGAATAAAGGTCCTACGTTTTGTACATGTATGTTATTGGACTTTAACTTTATATAGTATGATAAATATCTCAATCATGACAAAATTCCATAAGTGGGAACTCTTGTTCCATGGGCAGTTAATTTGGTAACAATGTATGAAATATGGGTATATTGTGTATATTTGAATATTTGATCCCCGGTAATTGGGATATTATTTGGTGTTGATTTTTTTTCAATTAATATTATAGGGTTATATTTCTAAATATTTCAATTGTCTTTTTATTGATAAAATAATAAATTTGATTTTTGTATAAACCATTCAATAATGATATAATTGAAATCAAATAACTTATACATAAAAATGATATAACTATCAAAGTCTAAATATATATATTTTTTTAAATAAAATATTATGATAGGTCAGATAGAACGTGAGAATCCATCCACGTCCGAACGTAAATACGTGTTGGGTCCAAATCCAGTACATAAGTACGTTCAATAAATTTCATTTTATAATCGATTGACAATTAGTATATGTTTATGTATATATTTTTTACACAACTTGTAAACATTTTTTTAGTAATATACGTACCCACGCCCACCAAAGCTAGTTAGATAACAATTTGAACACATGTCATTCTGATTTGTGCATAAACCTAATACTTCCACTTCTACGTTAATACCACATTGATTTCATGCAGTACATTGTACAATTCAATTTCGACATTATTAATGTTAGCCTAAATTTAATCGACTTTTACCATCTTCTTACATTTGACAAGTGGAATTGGATCATACCAAAATCATAAAGTTACCTATTCCTTCCTAATTCAATCATGCATTCTTTTGTCTACATTTTATCGAGATATGTTCGATGCATTCACATTACTCTTTATCGAGATATTTTCAACATTTTGGTATCTTTGGTGTACATTAGGGGATTATGATTCCGGACTATATACGTTCAGATGTGTATCTCATCTCGATAATAAATAAAATATTTAATATAGTGTATAAAGTCGGTGAGATACTCCTTTTATTACAACATTAGCTTATAATAGTGGTACTTTTTGAGCTTATTACCGGTAATTATTAGGTTTTAGAGTGGTTGACAAAAAAGGTCCGACTTTCAATCATTTGGGTTAAGTTTAAAGAGAATGAGATAATGCAGAACCCTAGAACGGGATCATGTGCATACGAGCACACATGCGTGTTAGACCTAAGTCTATCACATAATTCCAATGCATTTGCGGCGGTTTTATTCTAAAACCAATTGTCAATCGGAAGTATAACTCACCAACCTTATATAATAGGCTCAAAATATCCTCGCTTAAAATATGGGGACTTATTATCTTCAACAAGTACTTCACTGTGTCATTTGGTGATAACCCTTCCAATATCAAATTGTTACACATACTGCATACATCGAAGATTCAAACTTAAATTTCAAAAATAACCCTAAGCACGTCCATTTACTACTTAGACCAACTCAACTGAATATCGGCATGCATCTCATTTATTATTAATATTTGGTAATAGTTAGACTTTAATCTCATTTAGCCTTCGATCATTAACCATAAACAAAGATGAAAAAATCTACAAATCGCCCATACTTAATATGTTGATTGTTTATGAGATTATCAATGATGGTTCACTGTTATAATAAGACAATAAATCTAGGTATACTGATACAAGGGGTCAGGGAAAACATATTTTGGGCCCATGAGTTAATGGGCCCGGGGCGACAGGGGGTGCGGAGGGCGGAGCTCCCCGCGGAGGATTCTATCTATTTATAGAATCCTATCTATTTATAAGGAATTCTATCTATTTGTAGGATTCTATTATTTATAGGACTCTATCTATTAATAGAGGATTCTATCTATTTATGGTTATAAATAGATAGGTGCAGGGCTGTATTCATTATCCACCAAAGTATATTGAAAACCCTAGCTGCAAGGTTTGTGCAGCAAAACCACAAAACGTTTTGTCTTCTCTTCTCCTCTCTATTCCTGAAGTAACTCGTTGAAAGATCACAACAATTGGTATCAAGAGCAAGGTTGTCGATGAGTTCCGTTGCAAAATTTGAGGTTCCGCGATTCAACGGAACTGGAAACTTCGGTCTTTGGCAGCGACGAGTAAAGGATCTGCTAATGCAGCAGGGGATGTTGAAGGCGCTGAAGGAGAGAAAATTGGAGTCGTTGAAAGACGACGAATGGGAGGAGATGCAGGAGAAGGCAGCGTCGGTCATTCGGCTTTGTTTGGCAGACGAGGTAATATACCACGTTATTGATCTCAAATCTTGTCAAGAAATTTGGACTCAATTGGAGAAACGGTATATGTCAAAATCTTTGTCTAGCAAATTGTATCTCAAACAAAAATTGTATGGGTTGAAAATGGTGGAAGGTTCTGACTTGGTAAAACACGTGAATATTTTCAATCAAATTATTGGGGATTTGGCTTGGGTGGATGTAAAACTTGGAGATGAAGATAAAGCTATGATCTTGCTATGTTCTCTACCCTCTTCATATGAGAATCTGGTGATGACGTTGACGTGTGGGAAAGAGGAGATAAGTCTTGATACGGTGTCAACAGCGTTGCTTTCACAAGCCGAACGACGACGACATACCAGTGAGAGTTCTCAAAGCGAAGGGTTGTATGTTAGAAGCAACCAGGATAGAGGGAGGACGAAAGAGAAGCAAGAAGGAAGCAACAAGCAATCCAGGTCTAAGTCCAAGGGTAAAAAGCCAGTAACTTGTTACTTCTGCAAGGAGGAAGGTCACTTCAAACGTGATTGTCCTGTCAGGAAGAAGAAGTACGAAGATAAGAAGTCAGAGGAATCTTCAAGATCAGCAAACGTGGTGCAGAAAGATGACTCAGATGGTGCAGATTCTGATATGCTCTCTGCGACGTCAGGCAACTACTCAGATGTATGGATCATGGATACGGGATGTTCGTTTCACATGACTCCGAATAGAGATTGGTTTGAGACGTACAAGTCTGAAACTTTTGGCTCCGTCCGATTAGGAGACAACAAGGCTTGTGATGTTGTTGGCATTGGGCAGATAAAGGTGAGGATGCACGATGGTGTGATTCGAACATTGATTGACGTGCGTCACATTCCAACTCTAAAGAAAAATCTGATTTCCTTGGGGACTTTACATGTAAAAGGGTTCTATTTTAAAACAGAAAAGGAATGTGTAAAGGTGAGCAAGGGGGCAATGATAGTTATGAAGGGGCAGATTACATCGGGTAATATCTACCGGTTGGTAGGGAGTACCGTTGTAGGTGGAGTTGCAGCCGTGGCTTCTGAGACAGATTACACAACTCTGTGGCATATGCGCCTGGGTCACATTGGCGAAAGGGGGATGATTGAGCTTCACAAGCGAGGTCTCCTGGATGGTGTGAAGAGTTGTAAGATCGACTTCTGCAAGTTTTGCGTGATGGGAAAACATTCCAAGGTGTCTTTTAAGACAGATCAGCACAACACAGGTGAAATTCTTGATTATGTGCATTCTGATGTGTGGGGACCAACTCAGGTGTCGTCCCTAGGAGGATCTAGGTATTACGTCACTTTCATTGATGATTATTCAAGGAAGGTCTGGGTGTATTTTCTAAAGTATAAATCTGAAGTCTTCAGCAAGTTCAAGCTATGGAAGGCGGAAGTGAAAAATCAGACAGGGAGGAAAGTGAAGTATTTGAGATCTGATAATGGGACAGAGTACACGGATTCTCAGTTTCAAAGTTTTTGTGGTGAGCATGGCATTCAGAGACATTATACGGTGCGTAAGACACCACAGCAGAATGGTGTTTCTGAGAGGATGAATCGGTCCATTGTAGAAAAAGCGCGGTGTCTTAGATTGAATGCAGGGCTTCCAAAGCAATTCTGGGCAGAGGCAGTGAGCATGGCGGTCTATTTGATAAATAGATCACCCCGGACTTCTCTTGACGGGAAGGTTTCAGAGGAGGTATGGACTGGTTATGATTTAGACTTATCAAATTTGAAGATTTTTGGCAGTCCAACATATGTGTTGATTCCAGGTGATGAGCGAACAAAGCTGGATGCAAAGTCTAAGAAGTGCATTTTTCTGGGTTATGTGAAAGGTGTGAAGGGTTTCAAGTTTTGGGATCCTGTTGCAAAGAAACGGATGATCAGTCGAGATGCTGTATTTGATGAGCAAGCAATGCTTATACATGCCAAGGAAGTTGGGAAACCTGTAGTTACAAAGACTGAATCTAGATCAGCAGTGGAGGTGGACCTTTCAGATTCTAGCACACCTACACCAGCAGGTGGTGAGCATGATGTAGATCAACAACGGGTTGAAAGTCTTGTTTCTGGCAGAAGTAGACGCATCACAAGGGCCCCTATAAGATATGGTTTTGAGGAGATGGTTAATTATGCTCTAGTCATTGGCACAGATGATCCATCCAACTTTCGAGAGGCTACTCATAGTCAGGAGAAAGAAGGATGGGTAGGTGTTATGGCTGAGGAGATGGAATCTCTCCATAAGAACAGGACGTGGGAGTTGGTTCCTCTTCCAGCAGGTAAGAGGGCAATAGGATGTAAATGGGTGTTCAAGAAGAAACAAGACATCTCAGAGAAAGAAGACATAAGGTACAAGGCACGACTAGTAGCAAAGGGTTACTCACAGAAGAAGGGGATTGATTATGACGAAATTTTTTCTCCTGTGGTCCGACACACGTCTATCAGATTGGTGTTGGCATTGGTAGCTAGCTGGGATTTGCATCTGGAGTAGATGGATGTGAAAACAGCTTTCCTTCATGGTGATTTGGAGGAGGAGATCTACATGGAGCAACCAGAGGGTTTTGTCCAGCCAAAAGAGGAGAAACTTGTATGCAAGTTGACAAAGTCATTGTATGGTCTGAAGCAGGCTCGTAGGCAATGGTACAAGAAGTTTGACTCTTACATGCTTCGGATAGGCTACCAGAGATGTGAGTATGATTATTGTGTTTATGTGAAATATTTGGATGATGGATCACCCTTATACTTGCTATTATATGTTGATGACATGTTGATTGCTGGAAAGAATATTGATGATGTTGTTGAGTTGAAAACCTTGTTGAGTAAGGAATTTGACATGAAGGATCTTGGTGTTGCAAATAAGATCCTTGGTATGGAGATTCGCAGGGAGAGAAGTTCTGGGAGGTTATGGTTATCTCAGACGACTTATATTGAGAAAGTGCTTGATAGATTCGATATGGCCAACTCCAAATCTGTCAGCACTCCTCTAGCGAATCACTTCAAGCTCTCCTCGGCTCAGTGTCCGAAGTCTGATGGAGAAATCAAAGATATGTCCAAAGTTCCTTATGCAAGTGCAGTTGGTTGCTTGATGTATGCTATGGTGTGTACAAGACCTGATTTGGACCAAGCTGTTAGCCAAGTAAGCAAGTATATGTCTAATCCTGGGAGAGAACACTAGGCGGCCGTCAAGTGGATACTCAGGTATTTGAGGGGTACTGCTGACCGTGGAATTATGTTTGGTGGCCAGGAAGGAGATCCTTCAGTTGTAGGGTATGTTGATTTAGACTATGCCGGTGATCTTGACAACCGGAGGTCCACTACAGGGTATGTCTTTACTCTTGCTGGGGGGCCTATATGTTGGAGATCAGTTTTGCAGTCTGTAGTAGCCTTGTCTACAACTGAGGCAGAGTACATGGCTTTAGTAGAGGCAGCTAAGGAGGCTCTGTGGATTAGAGGAATTGTGGAGGAACTGAGTGTTGAGCAAGGTGGAGTTGAGGTACATTGTGATAGCCAGAGTGCTATATATCTAGCTAAGAATCAGGTGTACCATGCTCGGACTAAACATATTGATGTGAGATTTCACAAAGTTAGAGAGCTAGTAGCTTCTGGTGAGATCATCTTGGAGAAGGTACACACTTCTCAGAATGCAGCTGATATGATGACCAAACCGGTTACCGCAGACAAATTCAAGCATTGCTTGGATTTGGTTCATGTCACTCGTTGTTAGATGAGTGAGAAAGCCCCCTGTCAAGAGAAACAAGGAGGATCCGGCGACAAGATCCTGGAGTTGTATATGTGTTTCCAAATTTTTGTATTAGATTATGTTGTCTAGGTGGAGATTGTTATAATAAGACAATAAATCTAGGTATACTGATACAATTGGCCAAGGGAAACATATTTTGGGCCTATGAGTTAATGGGCCCGGGGCGACAGGGGGGTGCGGGGGGCGGAGCTCCCCGCGGAGGATTCTATCTATTTATAGAATCCTATCTATTTATAAGGAATTCTATCTATTTGTAGGATTCTATTATTTATATGACTCTATCTATTAATAGAAGATTCTATCTATTTATGGTTATAAATAGATAGGTGCAGGGCTGTATTCATTATCCACCAAAGTATATTGAAAACCCTAGCTGCAAGGTTTGTGCAGCAAAACCACAAAACGTTTTGTCTTCTCTTCTCCTCTCTATTCATGAAGTAACTCGTTGAAAGATCACAACATTGATGATGATGTTTATCATGAGAATGACAAGCAACAGTAACATCCACCTATGTAGCAAAAGTAAATTGTAACTTAAACAAGAGATTCAAATTTGGTAACAAAACAATTTGCATTTACGTACGTCTTAGTCTTTCTTGGTGAGAGTAAATACGTAAATGAATCACCATTATCTATTCAATCAACTAGATACTTATAACTCATTTGACTATAGTTTATTAGTATACATGTGTTGTAATTTTATCGGCTCTCCTCTAACAAACGTAACATTATCTACTACTAACTTATAATGTATTTGACGAGTATTAATAGAAATCAAACATGTTTTGGTTCATGATTTTTTGCAAACTAACCATGGGAAAAATCAAACATTTTAAAGGAAAAACACGTGTATTTTTTCAATCAATTTTAAACGTTTCTTTAGATATTTAAGATAAATTGATGACCAAAAAAATTTTAAAATATTTTACAAGTAAATTTTATTGTATTCATTCAGTTTTAAGACGGAAAATCATCTATAAAACAATAATGTCGGATAAATGGACAACTGTTTTGCATGTAAGAATAAAGGTTGGGTAGTTGAATATCTGAATATAACATACGAGTAAACCTAAACAAAGCCGGACCAACCCACCCTTTTGAATAAACGGACGGATATGAACATCATCCTCAGACATATCTGGGACGGGAATAGATAGATGGTGTTGAATTTGAATCTAAGATCTCAACGATAAGATTTTTTAAGTTTTCACGACAATTAGAGTATTTTGTTGTGTAATACTTTTATTTTTTTCATAGTTAATATGAATTTGTTTGTCCCGTTCTCAATATATAAAAAAAAAAAATTATGACCCAAAAGTATAAATAAGGTTTTGGGACGTAATTTTGGACTTAACCCGAAACCGGATTTATCCGGGTCTATGTACTAAGTTGGCTAGATACCCAAACTGTCTCATACATTTATTGTGTAACTAAGTGTGTGTTAGTTAAAAAGTAGTTGATTTTTACGGTGGGAAGTAACTTGAAGAAATGTAGATTATAATAAATAACCGTGCCAAATTTCTGACATCACATCATTTACACATACAAACAACTAGTAAGATTCTTATTTACAACTGCAGGCGGTAACTATTTTACCTCTCTAGCTAATTAGTTATAACTTGCAGCCTAACCTCAATTACAAACAAGATTTGAATACAAATTGTACGTAAGAAGAGTCAAACTTACTCCTACAACACCCAAATTGGAACTATGTATCAATTGTTTGGACGTTTTCTTTCCTAAGATAACTAAGCCTTTAGAACCACAAGTTTACGATGATGTAACATCTTACATCATCGTACTATTCATTCACAGAAGAACTTGGATGCATAAATATTGAGTTATGTTAGGATGAGATGGTATGTTATACGAGTTGAGTTATTTGGGTTCGGTTAGTAGTTGTTCATTTGTTTAAACGAGTCAAATATTAATATATTTTAAGATTCGGTTAAATTTTAGGTTTGTTTACTTGTTGCTTGACTCGTTCGCTAGAGCGATGTTGTACGGTTGTTACTTTAGTTGAGTTGCTCGGGTTCAGCTTGGAAAAAGCTCAGATTGAGCTTGTTCACTTTTTGAACGAGTCGAATATGGGCACAATTTTAAAGTTCAACCAAAATGTAGGCTCGACTCCTATAAAACTTAGGCTCGTTTATTACAAACCGGGTCTGAGTATATTTGGGTTATTTGGATAAAGCTCGGCTCGTCGACTAAAATAACGTTGTAGGGTCGAGATATTAGTTGAGTTGTTCGAATACGGATTGAAAAATTTGCGGTTCGAGGTCGAAAACTACTTTTGAAGTGGTGCACCTCTCCCTTTATATTAGTATTTCTTAATTTCCCATTGTTTTTTCTTAAATCATGGGTATTGTTGAAGAGACATAATTTAGAAAGAAAACATACAATAAAAAGAAGGAATTGCTTTTAAATGCAAATCATAATATAAGTGCACAAATGCATATATAACTAATTAAAACTAGGAATCGTAAAAAATTCATACATTCAAGATATATAGGTAAATACTGACGTAAGATTTATAATAAATCAAAATAACTAAACCTGATATAGAATTTTGTGTACTTCCTGCCATTATAATTGTTACGAAATAAAACAAAATTTTAACTCATTCAGTGATATCTTGCCAATCCCAGATCAAATATTAAAACAATATTAAGTATTTATAGACAAGAACAAAGATTGGTTTGGATACAAGTATCAATCATAAACTACACACCTTAACTATTTATATTTCATATAAATCATTATGACTACTTAATTGATGTATAAAAATATGATATCTAATCGAATATAATTAATAGGATATTCTTACAAATTACAAATTAATTACTACCATCAAAATTTAGCACAATACTACAAAAGCGATGGATTATTCATCAAAAATACTTAAATAAACAAATGCAAACATGTTTGTAATTTCTACCAACATCAAAATGTGTTTGGTTTAAGTTGTGCACAATCATTATTTTTGGGCACATCATGTGCTTGAGATGATCTACTACTTTCGAGCATTCAAAATTGCAAAACCCGACTTGTATGGTAAAAAAATGTCAAATTAAGACAAACCTACTCATAAAGTTTGAATCGCCGAAGATGATCCGATTCAATCCATTTCAAGAAGAAGATTTGTTCTTCGACTTCTGCTTTTTCGAATCCAAAGATCCTAATCCGGCTCCCAAGCCTACCGGACCTTCACCTTGTTTCTTCTCCACTTGTGCATTATCTACAACTGGACCATTCTCGGCTTCCTTTGCATCAATCGCGGGATTTTCAGCTTCCACTCCGTTACTGGAATTGATGATGTTGAGAAGCTGATTGAGAGGAGGTACAGCTTGGACAGGAACACCGTGGGGCCGGATCAAGTATCCCCTAGCTGCAGCTTTCTTTCTTACTTCAGCAGCTGCACGAGCAGCCCTTTCGTCTACTCCTCTTCCTCGAGTCATGGGAGGGATTGCACCCGCATTCATTGAACCAGCTGAGCTTCCGCTTCCGCTTCCTCCTGCAGAAGCTGCAGCTTGAAAGGCTTGCATGATGTCCGGATGTGACTGCATAGTTTTTATTTAAGACCATTTAGTTCAAATTACCAATTTTATTTTTCAAAATGGAAAGCAGCAATGACAGTCAAATAATATGTATAAACTATAAAGAGATCTCCCCTGTTTCTCAATATTTGTCATTAGACCTTTAAAATTTTTATTTGTAATTTCAAAACACTAGAAGCTGCCACTGAAGAAGTATGATGCCCCTATATATATATATATAACTTTATAGATTCTATTTTTACACAAATTTTTTAAATTATAGTGTATCGATAAATATTATTAGTTTTCTTAATATGTATGATTTTTTTTCTAATGACAAGTATTGAGAAGCAGGAGGGACTATATAGAATAATACCTTTATAAGGTCAATTGCTTTTTTAGCCGAAGATGCATTCAGTGCTTGTCCCTTCACTTTCTGTGCATTCATCTATTACAAAACAAATCTTGAGAAACTGAATGAAAGCATAGGACAGTCGAAGATAATTGACAAAATCAAGATATATGACAGTATGCACCTCGCGGAGCTTGAATGTATTCATCCAATTTTCTGAATCACGTGTCCTTGAATCCTCTTCTCCAAGTTGTTTCACAAGTATCTCATATGTTTTCTTTTCATGCTGTCAGAAGCAAAATGTACAAATACCACAAAGTTAAATCATACTGCAGAGGCATATATGAGGCAAGCCTAGTGGCACAAAAGAAACATACCTGGTGAGAAAGCTTATATGCACCCATACAATTGAAGGCAATAGCAAGAGCATGGTAACAGACGGCAGTCTGAATGTGTTCCTCGCCCAAAAGCTTTTCATTCTTTTTCAAGGCGTCTTGCAAATACCTAAGTGCAGTGTCCATCTTTCCTATATCTTGGTACATCATTGCAACATTTATGAAGGTTGCAGCCACATCAGGATGATTGGGACCAGATGACAAACCAAGAAGGAGCAAGGCTCTAGACATATGACGTAAAGCAAGTTCTGTTTGGTTTAAACCATGGTAGAAAAGAGCCATGTTGCCATAACTGCAGATGCAAAATAATTGATCATTGTTAATACTGAAACTTCTAAAGAAAGAAGATCTAAAACAGCAGACAGAGCAGGAAACAGAAAATAAACCATTTGTGAATATAAATAATAAAAATATATAAATAATCATAGATATAAGTGAATAAGTAGGGAAAATGCCTGTGAGCAGTATCAGGATGATCCAATCCAAGGCAACGTTCATTTATTATCAGTTCTTTATGCTGCTGCATTATGGCCCCAGCAATGTCCCCGGCATGATACAGAACCATGGCAAGGTACCTAATGACAAGATTAAAAAACATTGTCAAGATGAAAATTGGAAGATATTTACTTAAAAAACTACACTTCTTAGGCAAATAAATGTGTGCCTCGTATAACATATCCAACTCTTAGCATCTAAAGCAGATCATCGATCTCCACATACGGATACATTCAAGTTAAATGAACTTTCATCGGATACATTCAAGTTAAATGAACTTTCATCTAATTACGCAGTTGGTTTATACTATCCCTGATAAACTGGACTCTTGGTCAGGGGTCAAAGGGCCAGTTCATTGACAGATATAAGCATTTTAAAATAGTCAAAATCCAAAAGAAACAATAGTAAGCAACTTAAATTACTAAATCTCAACTACTTCCACTGCCACATGTTAAATAGAAAAAAAATAGTCAGAAGCAGAGGCACAAATGTTGTTAGTTACCTGCAGCAGTTTGCAACTTCTCTATGCATAGGGCCAGTGACCTGCAAAAACATGGAAATTAACAACAGTAAAAAACTGGATAGCTGTGAAAAAACTGTAGCAGTTTTCTTAAGAAGGCTTGTACAATCATATAACCTGCTGTAGTATAGCAAATGCCTCAGAAAACATTGTGTATGCCTCTCCAAGCATTCCCTGTATAGCAATGGAAAGAGACAGGGATTAACATAAATAGTTTTTTACCACTCTCCTTCCCATAAACAAAATGAAGATTTCCTCATATCACCATTACTAGATAAGTATACTTTAACAACTTCCCTTTTCTAACATATGGACCGTTAAAACCTTCTCACAGCTCTACACTTAGAATCCTCAAAAAGAAGAAATGATTTGATACTGAAGAGTAGCGAAGTGAAAATACTATATTTTTACAAATTAAGATCCACGTAAAGCCTATAAATACTTGGGTGATTGGGTCCATGAAGACCTAAAAACCTAGGATTTGTGTCAAAGTTAGTATTCATTTCACGATGATGATGACTCTCCAATGTTACAGTGAAGACCCTGCTAAGCAACTACAAATACTTGCATTTTGTCATCACACCCTATATTCTAATTGCTTGCGAGCATTTCTGAAGATCAAGCAGAAATCCCTTTGACCTAAATATCTTTAGGCTACAATATCTGTGAAACTTAAGGTTCAAATAAAAATCATTCTTCCAATTTTAGAAGGCCCATTCTATACCACTAGATCTCTAGTACTTTAATATAGAAACAAAATTAATCTTGAACTCTAAAAGAGTAATTTTGGTGGTGCACATACCTCAGCAAGTTGAACCTTGCCCGCCTCAACAAGATCCTTTGCCTCTGAAGAAACAGGGATTGAGTGTTTAACAACAGGTTGAATGTTGAAAACATCAATTACTTGAAAAGGAGAAGCTGCATCAAGATCATATTTGCGAGCCGCAACGCTTATTCCCACCTATTTGCACAGTCAAACAATCAAAACAGTTCAAAACAAGAACATTGATCGCCAGAGAACATTTCAAAAATAAACAGCTTGCTCGGGTTAAAAAATCACCTTCTGGCAGAGATTACGGATCACTGAAATTTTCTTTACACTTGATTGGGCATCATCAGGAAGCTCAAACTTCAAAAGAAAAAAAGATCATCCCGTAAGTAAAAAGAGTGAGTACCATACAGGATGTTGTCAATCATAATAAGATCACTCCATCATATGCACCTGATATTTGAGCTTTGCAAATCCTGAAATGTCATGCCATAAACTCTCGGAAGAAATGCCCATGTATGAAGAAATACTCTTTTTAGAAGAAACTACAGTTCTCAACTTCCCCTTCCCCCGAGATGTCTTGCCAGGGATTTGCTGACCTGCCTGTTCCTGTAGAATTTATAACATTTTCAGGACGATAATTACATCCATTCCTAGTCATTTGGTTTACAGTGCTATTACAACATGAAACACATTAAATTTAACTGGGAGTTCAATATTACATAAGAAAAATTAAGGAAATAAGCTCCTTTCCTTTCTGAAAACAGCTTCTCATGGAATAGCATTTATTACATTAGATGAGATATGGAAAGACGTATATTAGTTCTTCTTAATGCTTATTGTAAATAGGATTCAGACGTCATTTTGCTCAGTTATCTACCATGCCTGCACTAAATGTTCCTACTAGCATGATGGATACCAGACCAGCAGACCCTTTCAAAATAGGGAAGCTGTTCATCTCAGTAAAAGACAGAAAAGGACAAGAAAATTTTGGACACTAAAAGGTAAGAGTATCCTTCACACGTACCTTTTTCTGGGATCTAGCATTCGCACTACCATTGCCAATCTTTGCTGCTGCAGCTTGACAATTTCCAAAGAAACAATTCAAAAAGTGTGCAATTGCTGGTCCAACATCGTGGTCCTCCGTTTCTCTCAAAAGACCCTACGGTGCATTATTAAGAAGACAAAACACTTCACAAACTGCAAGTCTGAGTTCATTCACAAAGGATAATAACATTGAAAATAATAGTAGCAATGAACCATGTAACATCTATCAACAAAATATTGCATTTAAAGAATTGAAAGACAACCCAATGACTAAAAAGTCGGGGTAGCAAGTACGCTACATGAATTGTCAATTACTAGTTGAAATGCAACAGATAAATAAATGATAACAAAAAGGCAACCTAAAGAACTAGCCGAAAAGCAAACCATTTTAGGACGTGTTTATCAGCTTTCAGCATAGCCAGAAATGAGAGGCGGTGAATAGGATAAATGATAACAAAAAGGTAAACTAAAGCAAATCACCTTTAGGACATGTTTTCCAGCTCGAACAGCAATCTCGCTTGTGCAAAGATCCCACAAATGAGGCAGATGTTTAGTTCCTTCAGCAACCTAAAGAGCAGATATTAGAAAAGCTAAATAGCAGATCACATGCTCTCAAATGATTCTACAAAAATTGTAACAAAACAAATTGTTGATGCATCCCGATCACTTACTTTCCCAATATAACGAATATTGATTCCATGGGCATGGAGTGCTTCTGTTAACGTCTGTCCATCCATTGGTGACACTTCAAGTGTACAGAGATCTTGTGTGAACTTTGGTAACACAACATCTGTGAGATAAGAAGTGGCTCTCCTCACATTCTCCTCATCTTTGGATATCTCCTGGTGAATTACGTACACGTATTAGTTTCCACTCTACTGTAAAACTTTAAATAGAATAAAAAGAGACTAAAACTACGACACTCCAGTGTGTTACTGATGCATACCTCTGGACTTCCAGCCAATTTGAAGTCAGTGAGTACATTTGGATTAAAACATAACTGATCACAAGATTGGTTTTCAGCCTTGGCAGACACATGTTCTTCCACGACCATGCCATCCCCTTCTTTCACTACTTCCTACAAAAGCAAAATAAGGCAACTTTAACCAAAAATGAAAACTAGCAGCTGTGATTTCTTATAGGATAAAAGACGAAGAAACCTGAATTAACCATCAAAAAGAACAAAACGGATATGAAACGCTCTATTCATCATTAAATATATTAATCAGAATAAACCCAGGCCAATTGCCACTAGGTGACAACACCTGTTGAGAGTGGAACCGTGAACTATGTAGGCTAGAACACATACAATTGCAAATGTTTGCAGGAAGTTTGTCATTGCATGTGTTCTAGACAATACCTACAAATGTTCTGAAAGGTAAAAACAATTTAATACAATAAGAACAATGGAAACTCGATCAAATTAATGATGAAAAATGAAATTGATCTGCTTCAGTCAGAACCATGAACATAAGGCAAAAAACATGGCCCTATGATCCTATATAGTTTTTCAGTCACAAGAACAATATAACTTTGAATGAAAAGGATAAAAAACTCTTAACAGTAGATAATGTTGGCTTTACTTAATAGTAGTGATAGTGCATGTGAGTAACTACGTTACAACTCTAACCATATTGGGGAATGTTAGGAATCTCATTTAGTGGTACACAAAGCAAAGCAAAGCAAACTTACTTCGGCACTCTGAGACACCGAACTATCTTGACCATTTATTTCTTGGGCATCAGGATTTGGATTTTCGTTCAATTCAGTGACCTGTATTTCAGTATTTGACGTACTTTTTGACCTCTCTGCAGCTTCAGCCTTTTCAACCATATACAAACTTCAGTGATACAATAACCCGGAGAAACAATCAAATATAAGTTGAAGTTCATCAGACTCACTTGACCGAAAGCGGTTATCAGCTCAGGCCTCAAAATACAGAACCGTGAACCAGAACCAACATAATTTGCATCACGTGGCGTCACTCTCATCAAATCCAAAAGGTAATGCCTGAAATAACATATGTCAAAAAATAAGCAACAAACTGACCCAAATTGTTGTGAGCCAAGGCATTTTGAAAAATAATAAGGAAAAAAAAAATAGGCAGCAGAGAGTACTAGATCATCATCAGTAAATGAAAAATCATAAGCAAACTGGTATGATGACAAATGACTTTACTTTTTAAGCATCAGTAAGGGAGACAACTAAAGTCTGGACCAAAAAATAGATGAAATGATGTGATCCAGGTTAGCAAACTTTTTCCCCAATCTTTAAATAGAAAATAGATTCAGAATTTATCAAAGATTACCTGTCATCACTACCAACAATACCCTTGCATTCAACTGGACCGGCAAGTTTAAACTCATTTCCGGACCCATCAAGCACAGTATGCTCCTTCAAGTGAAGGCGTTTTGCAGCTTCTACCACCTATGACAACACAGCATTCATCCAAAAAAAAGAGCACAAATTAATAGATAGTGTAGCCAAGACCAAAAGAAGTGTAAAATAGTAACTACAGATGCATTTTGCATTAAAAAAACGTTTCAAGCTACAGAACCTTATGAAAATAAGAAATGGATGAAAGTATTCTTTCAACACAGCTTTTTTCAGGAAAAAGAGGTTTTGTTCTTTAATTTGTTGTTTACCTTCGAATGAAAATCTTCATTCCAGCAAATCTTTTTCCCATTATCCACAGAGCCATAAAGAAGGGACTCGGACTTATCGCCTTGAAGAATGCCTGGCAGAACACTCTGAAACCAAAAACATAAGACATAGACGGAACTGTCAAATAAAAGCTTTAGCCACAAACTTGTAAAACAGGAGACGGACAAGAACACTGTATACAAAACACCTAGTTTAGAAGTACGGAAATGATCAAAAGTAAACCAGCGTAGACCAAAAACAATCCGAACTCTAAAACCACCAAGAATAAAACAAATTATTAACTTATATATCAAAAACAATAAAAGTCATACTTTCAGATGGAACTTTGGTAAACAATGTATTTCCAATATGCGGTCCCTATTTTTGTAGTTTAGGTTTGGATGGCATTATCTTTCATCAGATTTGCTTAGAAGGAATGAACCTAACTCGGAAATGCTTCAAGCTAACAAGTATAAACAGTAACCTTGCTCTCCCTACCATATTATCAATAAAATACAGTCAATATACTCGTTGCACTAGAATCAATGCAGATACTACCATATTATCAATAAAACCAGCAAACAAATGAAGAATGTAAAAGGAGCAAATAATAGGCCAATAGACCACACACTAACAGCCCAAACCTTGGATTTGAGAAAGGGGAAATGGCCTTTTATCAAGGGACTCGACATACCTGTGCCACTACTCTGTAGCCCCTATAATCAACAATGGACATAGCAAGATTATAGAGTCCAGGAACATCGGCTTCCTGGAATGCCTTTGTCCCTTTCAAATCATTATTTGCAGAAGCATATGTTGCTTGCTCACTATCAGCCAACTGTAATTCAGCAGGTGCATCAGAAGTCAATTCTACAACTCCATTAAGCTCCCCACTGTTTGATTCACTTGATTCCTCGCATCTAGTAATCTCAATTGTTCCATTAGGTTGTTCCAGAGCTCCGGTTGCATTGTGTGAGTTTACGCCATTGGACTTGGAAGTAACATCTCTAGTTTGTTTCCCCGATAGCTGCTCAAGGTCAGAATCAACTGCAAAGCTGAAGAATATGTTGTTGTGGACATACCTAAGAAACAAAAAGAGCATTCAGATTATGAGTGTGAGTCTGAACAATAAGAGACTTTCTATCCACCTCAATGGTGTATATACATATGCACATGATCCCTAAATCACTCACAACCAGCATGGCGAGACATAATCAAACAAATTCCCCTACCATAGGGTACCATAACAAAGAAGAATTAATGTCATTCAATTTTTTGCTCCCAATTATCACTTACATATGAAAGCACTCCGGATCTGTTGGATTTATGGGTGGAATACATCTGTTGATGACACCAATAGCACCATTGATTGCAGCATCAACAAAGTCTGAAGTCACTTTATATAAAGCTCGGTCCCGCAAAATCCTAGAACAGGAGTCCATGTCAGTGGGATAATTAGGCAATACACCAAAAGAACAATTTTTGGAGCCACAGAGAAGAGAAAATAGTCATGTGTAAACAGAAATATAAGTTTGGAAAATAAGAAAATATTGTAGAACAATGCTGTTGGAAAATTGATGCACTGCACTAATCAAGATTCAAAAAAATTAAATTACACCTCTCTTGCGGACTTGTACGGGGAAACTCCCGACAAGACTGTAACTCCTCATTCCAATCCCTTTGCATGCCGATTAACTCACTTCCATATGTCAGTGTGAGTGCATTCTCTGCACGAGCCGCATCACGTTTGTGATCTGAAAAGTGAGCAAAAGAAACTATTAAAACAAGAAACCATCCATGGACAGAATGATCATTGAATGCAAGTCAATTTGTTTCTTCAATGACAAAGAAAATAATATATTGCATAAGAAAATAGGATGAACTTCAATATCTTTTAAAAATAAAACATTTAAAAAGAAACCAATTTAGTTGGTGAAGTAGTTACCACGAAGAGGATGCATCCCAAGCCACATATTTGGAGGAAGAACGGACGGAACATTTTCAAAAGGATGGGCAGTAGCTTTCCGCTCCAAAATTTCTCGAAATGCTACACAGCAGGGATTTAAACAGAAATAAATCATACCATTTTAGATGCTACAAAGTTGAATCAGTTGATACACAACCCAAAATTGGAGAAAGGACAGTCTCATGCATGGAAATTCAACCGTGTGAATAACTTTTTTGAAAGTGGTCTAACCTTTCTTGAACTTGGCACTAATTTTGTTCAGCAACCCAACAAGGGTAGTTGCTTCATAGGCAGTTTTGGCAGGTTTAGGATCCAGGACACTTTCGGAGCTGGAATTCACATAGAACGTTCTTGTGGTTCCCGTAATGCAGAACTTACCTCCCTCCAAAGTTACCACGTCCAAATAAATCAAATCACCGACAAGCCTGGACATACATAACTGTGTTGTTATACTATTTCAAAATTTATGAAATGGCAGATTATACGCCGACATGATAAAAAAATAATTAAAAAAAAGTTAAATAAGAACAAAAACAAATATAAAATAAGTTTTAGGTGTTAAACCTCCTATAACTTGGTGGAGGGTTGAAGGATGAGAACACAATGCTTTCCACGCACTTGATCTCTTCAGAAGATGGAGACAGCAAATTGCTAAGAGTTCCAGAAACATCCTCCATAAATCCCAAACCATCCAGCTCTGGAAATTCAGCTTTTCCTGTAGTTCAGTTGCTCTCAAATTCAATTATACGATGATTTCAACAAATAACTACAATTTATACCTCAACATATATAAGAAGATAATAACTACATCCAGTCTAAGAAGCAGAAAATGGAAAGATGATAATTCAAGACCTCGTGAACTCTCCGATGGCAATTTCCCTGCCTCATGTTGTGCTGTAAGTGACGATGAAAATGAAGCATGAAGCGTTGAAAGAGAGAGAAGTTCCCTGGTACGGTGGACATGGGCTCGAATTGATCTATCATCATATGTTGCTACAACAATAATAACTATATCAGTAAATAATAAGTGAAAATATTTCTATACTTCTAAAATTAATGAATCGGTCATGTAATTTTTCACATATATTAAGGGTCTTAATTGTAGTTATACAAAGGCAAGTACAGCAATGTCTTTTATGTCACCGCTGCTTGTTGAAGCAAAGAAATTGATGAATGCTAATACACTTTTTGAAGTATCTCAGTGTCTGGAGAGAGGAAAGAGAAAGGAGACTATGCAAACAAACGCACCAGCCACCATTTCCAGTGAGCAATCGCTGGCAGTTATGTCAGCAACTTCAGATATTTCATTGTAATCTTCCAGATGATGAGTTGAGCCATCATTTGTATGTAATATCAAATCATAACACGTAAAATAACACGTCTCGGAGGCATCAAGAAGAAATTGCCTCACATCCATAACAGAGTCACCGGGATTTAACTGCACATACCAAGCACATACAATGGTTTCTTATACCTTAAGAAATATAGGCTCATAGGTCATAGTGTACATGAGTGCAGAAATAGAGTATGTGTGTGCATGAAAAAATGTAGGAAGAAAGATACACTTCAAAGCAGACCAAGTATAAACAAGAATTACTGACATAGAAATGTTGTTGCTTCACCTAGTCTGCGTACACATGAAAAACGTAGCAAGAAACATACATTTGAAAGAAAACTACGGGATTTTCTTTGGCATAATATGTTCACAGTGAAAATACAGCAAGAAAGATATATTTGAAGGCAAACTAAGTAAAAAACAGAAACACAAACATAGGATTTGCATTAGCATCAAACTGACTTGCTTTGCCTAGTTGTAAAATGATAGCAGAATCATTATAGGAAGCAAGCATTTTGATACTAAGGCATTGTCTTAATATTAAGGAAGCCGAAAGTCGCTAAAGAAGTAGGATGAGAGCTTGAAAAGCGAAGTGAGCCTAGTGTAGCACAGAGCATATTCATAATGTTTTGAGTGAAAATGAAGGCAAAAAGGAAAAGGAGAAAAAACAAAATGATCACGGTGATAGATGCATGAGAAATGCCAATCCTTCGTACATGTAATGTGGTTATGACAGAGAAGATTAGAAAGTATCAAAAGATCGTTCAGTATGATGCTTACTTGCAATTCAAGTTTCTCCCCTCCAAGTGTTTTGACAGGCACAGGGAACAGATGAAGCTCACCTGCATGAGAGTAAACATAAGATACTCCTATACACTTCTCTTTATTTACAATAAATAAAAGGAAATTACCAAAAAAAAAAACAATAAACAAAAGGAAGCAATGTAGAAGTATTAGTTACACAGTCACAAGTAGAGAAGATAAATGAAAATTTGAATGTGGCGGGTATTTTCATCCCAAATAGGGATACTTTCAGACAACAAAATCACTTTGATGTATAAAGATCTGATGAAGGCAATGCTCATTCACGTGAACATTTCAAGAAAATTTTGGTAATCTTCAAAACTATTCATTCAAGCAGATACTATTATCAACTGATAGCACATTATTGTTGTATCACTAAGAGAGTGCAATGCGAGAAAACATAATATATGATGTCTTATTGTCCTACGGTACACATCGACAACAAAGATAAAGGACATCAAAGAGAAGCATTTTAGATACATAATGTCAAAATAGTAATAAGATCCCTCTTCATCACATGTTCCATTAGGTAACTTTAAAATTTAGGTATTACGAAAACATAACCATTAAACAATTGTTTCATCGTCATTTAGCACGTGGTCAAACTAATGACAACAAACATAATCTTTCAATTATGATTATTATCCTAGACAAAATATACATATGAAAAATCCATAATAAATGGTAGTACCGAATAGCAATTCCTGCTATGATTATTATTATTAGTCCCTCACCGCATTGAAAATTTGACATTATTAAGATAACGACAAACGGTGTAACGGCATCCGGGCAATTGAAGTCAAAAGAAACAGGGGACATTATTATTTGCATAAAAAGAGGGTCAATCATAGCCCAGCAGCTGGTGTTTCGTTGAAAAGTGCGGTACATTAACCTTACCATGAACTTGTTAAATGTATTTAGTTAAGCATAATTTCAGTCAAGATGACACTTTAGTCATTTCCCAGTTAACATAAGGGATACTACAAAACACTTCATGTTCAAAGTTCGTGAATTTAAATAAACTTGAACCACCTTGCTTAGGAGGATCATCAGGGTTGGCGACTTCAGAGCCCACAGTGGTGGCCACAGTGGTGTCAGTTGATTCAACTGTGGGAACAGCGCCATTAGACTCAACAATGGCAGATTCAGCAGGAGGGCTCAACTCCTCAGTTAAGGAAGCATCTGGTATCACTGGTATCACTGGTATCACTGCTTGAGGGGGAGGGTTAGCAGCAGCAGCATTCTGGGATGCCTTCTTGTTTCTCCCTTTATTGGATTTCCCAGCCATATCCTAAAGTCAAGTATTGAAAAAATCAAACCCGTATTAGAAAAAATTTAACAATCACTAAAAAACGATTTCAAATTCAATTTCCTTGTATAAAACCCTAGTGGTTAGGGGTTACAGTCTGACAACAACCCACCGCCGCACTTAGTCAAACCGGAAAACAATCAAAAACAAGTTATATTCACTTGTCAACCTCTATTTCAATATCAAGACCGAAGATAGCAGATTGAAACAGTTTAAACAACCTATAACATAAAATTTAGGTTTCGGATTCACCGATTAAATTATAGACTATCGTTAAACAAAACCACGCGAACAAGTTGAAGTTAAGCGTCGAAATGCAAAAGCGAAACAGAAACATGAAAGGAGTAGATAACTAAAAGCGTAGAATCAATCGAATACCACGAGAACGAGCGAAAGGTCGGAGGAACAGTTCTCCGACCACAACTGATTGAAGATTGAGGATTTGAGCTTTTGGGAAGCGTTTGGGAAGAAACAGAGTTGTTGAGAAAGGGTTTTAGGAGGAAGAGGGACGGCGGGCGGAGAGCTTCTCTTTGGTGTTTCCTTTCTTTTCTTTTTAATAATACATTTAGATTGTGATGGTGGGAGTAAAATGGCAAGGGATGAGAGTGAAGTGTAACGTGTGTTTTTATTCTGAACTTTTTAGCCCGAATCTCAACAACCCGTTTGTGGTAAATATGGGTTTTCAGTTTGAGTGTATTTTTTTAATCATGGTTCTTCATACATTTTTTTTTTTTACTCAATTTTTTTATTTTCTTTAATGTTAAAATGTTTCTTTGATTAAAAAACAAAGAAATTAAAGAGAATAAAAAGTTGTATCATTATACATTTATAATAAGAAAATATCGGATATTTAAAAAGATAAATATAAAGTTGTTGAAAATTAATAATTGAAAAAACGGTTAAAAGATGTATTGATTAAAATAAAATTTGATGATTGAGATATTTAATATGACACTCACACAATGATGTAATAGGAAATAACGGTTTTATGACGTTAGTAACAATTTTTTTGTCGTATATATTAACGGAGTTGCTTGAAATACAAGTGTGTTGATGATGTATAACTTGGGGATTTGAATTTTAAAAAAAAATTTATAAACCGTTCCGTTTCTATTTATATTTTGTATTAAACTAAAATTATTATCCTCAAACCAATAATTAAAATTATCGCTTACAAAATATATGTGGTATACATATATAACAATAATTATCATCTCATTTGACCTTAGTTTGTGTTGTTAAGTTTACAATTTGTGTAAGGGTAAATGTCAACCTCATCAAAGAAGTATAACTTAGTTGATATATCAACTTGTCTTTAGATTAATGGACTTAGTGAAAAAATAAAGTCGTTTAAAAAAAAAGGTGTATAAAATTTTGTAGCTAGAGTGTCAAACTATAATTCTTTGATTTTCTGTATGGCAGGAAATAAATGGTATTAAACCTTCAACATACTGTAATAATAATGGAATATGGGTGTGTATATTTTCGTTATTTGGAAACGAGTTGAAGGGAACCATGTGTCATTGTTTGGGCACAGAATGTGGTATCACCCTCTACACACCCGATATAGTAACCGTGTGGTTTGGGCCACTTTTTATTTGCTTGAATTTTTACTATTTGGTTTTGTCTAATACTTGACCATCAATATTAAGTAAACCATTATAAATTTGCATTTCAATTCTTTTATGTTCCATGAAATACGGTTTTCATTATATTTCGCAACATTTTTTTTGTATTTTAACTCACTTCAAAAGTACAATGATTATATATATATATATATATATATATAATAAACAAATTAATCTTCACAAGTCATATACTCGATGGACATATTGACATATACGGTGTCCGGAGCGGTTTGATAAGAAAGGAGTCAAATTAATTGAAGGCTTATACGGTGGATCATAATTCTCCGAGTATGTGTATTGTTTTTTAGATGAAGAAATGTGTTATGGGTACAAAGTGTGTGTAGTGTTATTTTGGACCAGTCTTTGCGGGTAACGGGTGAAAAAGTAAATCAATTCAGTTTTTATTTCTACCCTTTAGTATAAACTTTCAAATAATAGAAGGTGGGTGTTCAAAATTAAGATCGGTCCTAATCCGTCAAGTATATAACAATATTATTTCACGTAAAAATATAATTTCCCCTAAGATGGTTATTGAATTGTCTTTGAAATTGCGTTAAGTGTCAAGCTAATATATGTTAGGGTAAATACTCGAGTAAAACACATCATTTACAACGAAAATGTAAAAATGAATTTGAAATATAAATGTGAAACGTCAGCAAATAAACACGAACAAATAACCTAATTAAAAAAAGGCTTTCCGGATAAAAATTAACTAAAATGAAAGACAATTAATATATTAATTAGGGGTGGGCATGGGACAGGAATGTCCCGGCTATTTTAAATGGGACGGGACGGGACGGGGTGGGCCTAATCCCGTTTACACATTAGTTTATTAAAAATTTTTAAAATTTATGCTTTATCCACAAAATATTCGTATATATCATACTTAAAACATTAAAGTTTTCAAATATTTCATGATAACATATTAGAGTTAAACTAAAGTTTCCAAATATATATAATAAAACACATCTAAATGAAGTTGGTACATTTATCAATTTTAACGGTTTGACCGACATTGTTTATTTTAAAAATATAAAAACGTAACTATGTAATAACTATATACGTATTTTGCTAATTCTTAGTGATCCTACTTATATTTATAATTTAAAATTAAAAACTTTATTATATATGGGACGGACCTAGCGGGATGGATAAGTTAAGGCCCATATCCCGTCCCGCATAGTTTTTGGCGGGACGGGTCCGGGACGGGATTTATATTTTGAATGAAATCCCGCCGGGATCGGGATGGGCCCGGGATTTGTGTCCGCCTAATATTAATGGTGTAATAATAGACTATTTTTGTTGTACAAATGTTTATTTTATTTTTGGCATTTTAATTTAAAACCTCACCTATGTATGATAATTAGTAAAACAAACATGGAAAAGCAATGTTTTAATGAATACAACTTATTTTTATTAAATATCTCGATAAATATAGTGAAATCATATCTTAAAATACAATTTTTTTTATAGTATTATTTATTTAAAAAATAAAATATAGATGTGTCCTTATGCGATGCCCAGTAGCCACACGCACTACAACACTAGTTGCATATTTTTATTTTCAGCATTGGAAAACAAAACCAATAATATAGTACTTCAATTGCAAATATTACAATAGTGAGTGATTTAAATGAATTTAATAATGGAGACAGTGGATGACATATACTTTGCTACTTGCTTAAAGTTGTTCGGGTTTCGGGGGCTTTACAACTTACAAATATATATTTTTTAATTTTGTTTTAAACTTCTTTGACTTTTTTTTACCATAAATATCAATATGTGGGAAATATAAATATAAATATATTTACGAAATACATCAACTAATCCAAACAATCAAAGCATCAAATGCTATTATATTTTGTCGGTCGGATAAATTCCGATGATGATTTTTACCGACGATGATATTTTATCTACGAATGACACGCCAAATTTCATAAATATTTTATTTTCCTCAAAAGATTGACGTTGTTTTCATGGTCATTAAATTAACCATTGTAACGTGTGTAACACTCTTTATATACATATTGCATGTACAATTGACTTACATGTCAACACCAAATCAAATTCTGAAGGAACAAAGACAAAAAAAAAAAACACAATTTTTGACGATGACGTATGTCAACATATTTTATCCATTAACTTTAACTCGTACATCAGAATGAAGTCTGATGCTCACTCAAGTTACTTAACCCGTGTGCCAAGCTTTATAAAAATACAACCAAAATACATAAACCGTTATAAAGTGTCAACCAAAATACATAAACCGTTATAAAGTGTAATCATAAGCAATATTGATGAACCTTTACATTTACGTTAATAAATTTTGAATTACTATAAGCTTTGAAAATTCAAACACCAAAATTAACATCACACTCCCCAAGCTTCTATGGTTAAGTAAGTAACATTTTTTTTTTGAACATTCATATATTTTATATTTTATAGAATAATAAAAGGGTTACATCAAAATCGGAAGATTTGAGCGGACCGGAAGAGTTTAGACCGACCCGGCACCTGAGCCCGACCGGGAAATCACGGGTGGGCATTTGGGTCCGACCCGATAGAATGATTTCTGGAGCCAAGCAGACAAATCTTCTCCCCTCCAACGGGTTACGAATTTACGAAAGCAGAACAGAGAAGACTGAAGAGTAGGCAGTGGAAATGAAAACCCTTTTCAACGTTATCACATTCAATACAAATCCTCTTCTGATAAACTCTCTTTCCCCTACAATCTCTTTTCGATTTCAATGTAATTCTTCTGCTGTCATTAGGAATAGGAATTCACTTTCCTTCATCGCATGCCGATTCTCCTCTGTCCGTTGCACATGTAATCCCCAAATTCCACTTTTTCCTCAAATTACGCAATCTCGACTGTTTTCCAATTTCAATTGTTAACTTTTTCTTGTTTGTTGCTTGAGCAGCTCCTTCGTGTGATGGTAAAATTGACGATACACCACCCCAACGGCAACGGACACTCCATGACTCGCTTCTTCAAGTTGTTCTCGTTTCTCCTCAGGTTTGTGCTGATTGAGCTGCAGATTTCGCTTGCAGTATCTAGGGCTAGTATATTGACTCTTGTATGTTGTGTTGTTATCATTAATAGATTCCTGGAAACGTTGGATCCATTGCTAGAACTTGTGCCGCATCAGCAGTTGGATTGCACTTAGTCGAGGTTTCATACAGTTTTGTACATGTTTATAATTTATCATGTTGTATAGCACATTATTACTCACCTGTTTGTTTTCTACATTGCTCATTTGACAGCCTTTGGGATTTCTAGTGGATAATGCCAAACTAAAGCGAGCTGGTTTGGATTATTGGCCGTATCCTCCTTGATTTTTGTATAATGGTATTCGTTAATGCAGTGAAATCATGATAATGTGAACACCATAAATGTTCAAGAATATGTGATTTATAGTAATAACTTGTTTGTGTGTTGGTTTGCATCTCTTTGCTATGTATGCTATATGTATACATAGAGCACAATATATTAATATGTTGCTAGAGTCACCCTTGGCCATATATGCCTTCATTCATGTGGGTTTGAGGTATAATATCTAAAGCAAAAGATTAGAGGGCTTGTATTTGTGGTTGGCTTAGTTCTTAGGTTGTATGTGATGGGGGCTAAGGATGCATGAAGGCAATTGAGTTTGTATTAGAATTACAAAGTCGTATCTTGTATTTTTCTAATATACTGAAGATTTTTTCTTGGGATTGGATGTGGAAGTAGAGATGAAGCAACATTAAACTATTATGCTCAATTTTTGGTTTACTTGCTTTGTGAGATCATCCTGTTAGACTTTCTCCCCACAACATTTTTATAACTTGACAGCAATAATCTAGTTCCTTTTCTCTTTAACTTTCAGAAATCTTAAATTTTGAATCTGTTCAGTCACACATTTACTATTTATGCGATTGAATAGCCGACTTGATTACTTTAACTGAATTTTGCGAAGTGGTCTATCAAATCTGAAGGTCATTTCCTGTGAAATTTGTTTCTTCCTCTATGTTGGCTAAAGCTTGACTTAACATGTTAGGTATGTAGTTGTCAAAGTACATAGCTCATGGGCAGAGTTTCGGGACTACTTCCTTCATCAGGTAGTATCACTAGTATATAAAGAAGATTTCTTGGTCTCATTTCCCTAACTTTATCACATTTGTATTTACAGGAGGGAGAAAAACGGTTGTTGGCGCTCACTAAGAGAGGGACACAAATACATTCTGTAAGTTAGCACAATCTTTGTTAAATGTCGAGGGGTAACATTTTGAATGCTTTGCAAAAAGTCAAGAACACGTTTGTTCAGTAATTCTTTCTTATGAAGAGGATTACATCTGTGTGATCATCTAACATATGCTTTTGTAAGATGGCTGCTGTCATGTTTCTTATGAGTACATGATTTGGGTTCAGGCCTTATCCTAGACTTATCCTGAGCAAAACCTATTACTTAGTCATTATTGTATGGTTAATGGAATAAGTTACTTTTCATTATTAAATTACTATTTTTCTTTGTGTAAAATTATCATTGAGCTGAAACTTCTCATCCCCTCCATAGGACTTCACCTATAAGCGCGGGGATTGGCTATTATTTGGATCAGAAACAAAAGGACTACCTCCCGAGGCTCTTGCTGACTGTCAAAACGAAGCTTATGGTGGTGGCACAATAAAAATCCCAATGGTTTCAACATATGTTAGATGCCTGAATCTCTCTGTTAGTGTTGGCATATCTGTTTATGAGGCTTCAAGGCAGCTCAACTATGAACAGCTCTTATCTTCACCTGATGCTCAGATGAATGATGAGCATACATATTTTGAAGAAGACATTTTTGGCTGATTCAAGGTGTAGGCTTCAAGGCAGTCCATTTTTTATTTGACGTGTGGAGGAGGAGGCGGAAGAGAACACAAGCAGTGTTAAAACTGCAACAGGGCTTGAATCATTGTCACCGGTCATCATCATGTGCAATATAGTGCAACTTTCACAATTTGCGAGAAAAAACGATGGCCTGCACAAGACTTGATGCATTTGTAGTTCAAATCGTATTGGATAGATGATGTTGTAGCTGACTTTTCGGATTGTATTTGGATTGGAATATCTTTAAAACACGTGACAGGGAGGGAGCACCTCCCTCCTTTATTGAGTGAACTTAAACTTCGGCTCAGACTGCGCGAACCTTTGTAAAGTTGATTCGTGACAAACTTGTTTCTATAACTAGATCGAAGGCAGTCTTCTAAATTGCTTAATGTGATTAAACTACCACATTGTTCTGTATGCTGACTAATAACCTGATCTGTTTGTGATATCAATTTTTGCTCTGTTTTTTCATGTCCTAAGGTTTCAACTCTCTACATTCTTAAACTTATTTTGTCAAGTTAAGGTTTTGATTATAGGACAAGACTCGGATCCGAGCAAACGGGGTCTAACACATGCCGTGCTGCATGAATGTTACTGATATTGCAGTAAGTCATGAAATATGAGTTTGCAAACTGCTTCAGGTAGGTTTAGAGTAGAGAAAGCATGGAAGTTCTAAGCAGATAGGTAAGCTTAAAAGTGTGTATGTTGGTTTGATAATCCCTTCAAATCCGAGACAATTTCACAAGATCATTGCCTTGAAAAAAACTCCAGAACTCGAGAGTTAAAGCATTATGACTTCACAAAACATGAAGACCTTCAATGGAAAGGTTACCCCACTTTTGGTAGCTACATTGATCTTGACAGCCTTGGTAATACAAGGAGTAGAAGCTCACAATTGCGGAAGCACCTTCTTTTCTGCCCTAGTTCAGCTCATACCTTGCAGAGCATCAGTTGCTCCGTTTAGCCCCATACCCCCGAGTGACGCATGTTGCAATGCAATCAAGGTTCTAGGTCAGTCTTGTTTGTGTATTCTCGTTAACGGACCTCCAATATCCGGTGTGGACCGAAGCATGGCTATGCAACTCCCCGACAAGTGTAGCACCGACTTTGAACCATGTAAAACATCATCTCCCCCTTTCTCTATTACTTGTATTGCCCTAATCGGGATATCGATCTTCTAATTTCTCGTTAATTATCAATGGTTGATGCAGGTGAGCTAGTGAGGAAATGAAGCATGGAAGAAAACAAATGCAGGAGGAGAATGGATATGGTGTTTACTACTTAAAATTGAATAAAGGTTTTCCTATTGAAATAGTTTGTGGATGTAGGATGTTACCACAGTAATAACTTAGTTCAAATAATTTTTATATCTATTTTCTGTCATGTATCTCCTCAGTAGAAAGAATTGTTTTTCCCGCTGGTATTCAACAAGAGGTTACTTTGAAATGGAAAACCACAATATTCTCTTCTACCTTAAAACATGAGATAAAACAATTTCAACATGTACGCAATCACCATTAGCTAGATGAACAACATTTGAACATACCGGCAGACGGCGTTTGCTCTTGTCCGGAAAGAGCAATTTCATTTCCAGTAAGAAGCGATGAGTTTCCTTTGGTGTCCGACTCGTCATTAGCAACAAGCGATTTCCTACTAATGATTCTATAGATCTCTGTCAATACCGTTACGAAGGCTGTTTCAACGTTAATTGCCTCGAGAGCTGATGTCTCCATAAAGAAGAGGCCCTCCCTTTCAGCAAACTCCTTGGCATCCTCGGTTGGGACAGCTCTTAGAGAACCCAAATCAGACTTGTTTCCCACAAGCATGATTACGATGTTTTTGTCAGCATGACCGCGTAACTCCTCCAACCATCTTGCTACATGATCGAACGTTTGACGCTTGCTTATGTCGTAGACTAACATTGCTCCAACTGCACCTCTATAGTATGCACTTGTTACAGCCCGGTATCTACAGTCATCAAAAATCATATCAGGAAAGAAGCAGATATCACATTCATATCAATCAACTAACAGCAGAAGGAACTTATATACAGCATTGAGTTAGATTTTAATTTATGGGTAGAAAATGGTAATGCCCAGATCTTAAGTCTCATTAGGAAAATAATACTTCAAGAAACTAACTGGACGTGTTTCGCTGCTCCCTTCTACTCTCTCTATGTTCTGTTTTGCACCTGAGATGATGTCTTCCTATGATATAAATTTCATTATTGTGATCTGTATGATAAGAAGCACCCTTTGTCCTTATATCCGACCATTTTTTATTTAATAAACAGCCATGAGTTTTGTAGTTATAGAGAAGCCATCTGAATCAAATAAACAATGCTCCGTAAGGACATATAACAATGATTTGTTTGAGCAATACCAAGTATATCTCTTTTCCTCCCATTTGTGCATAAACATCATAGATACTGTTGGGCATCTTAAGCAAAGCATATATTAGTTAACAATACTCTGTAATGACATATAACAATGATTTGCTTGAGCAATACTAAGTTAAGTAAAGCTATATTTTTCCCATTTGTGCATAAACATCACAAATTACTGTTGGGCATCTTCAGCAAAGCATCTATTAGTGAGCTAATCTAGTAGAAAATAAACCAACTTTGTGGCATTTGAATTCAACAGTATGTATTATGGCTTACATTCTAGTAAAATGTAGTCCCAAATGAGGCACAAATCTTTTCGAAAGCAGTCAATCATAAAGCATTATTTCACTACAGACAACGATCAATGTTAACGCATTCAAAATATATTCCATTTAACGGCATCTTCTAACAACAGGCGATTAGGGTAAATTGACTCCACACAAGGTCCCCTAACTAGAGGTGTTTCTGCATTGAGGTCCTTTCACAAAAATTTGAGATGGTAAGAACTTAGTAGAGAATTGATTTTTAGTACAAAAATTGGAAATAGAAATGGTATTTTTTGGAAAATGGAGGAGGTAGAGAACATTCAATAGTTTGATAGAAGAGGAAGAAAGAGAAAGAGAGCCAGAACGGAGGAGATAATTTCAGGGATTCACGGTGTTAGTGTTGGCTTGGGGCAGAGCTGTTGGCTATTGGGATGGTTATTGGTTTTGGTTTGAAGGACAAAGGGTGGGATATTGTTGCTTAAATATGGCGCATTTGAAACAGTTTGCTCAAGCCAAGTCCACATCTCTTTTGTGGTTTTGGCTTGGGCGACTAGTGATATAAGATTAGTTGGGAGAGTTCCGACAATTGCCTTGAGGAGAAGTTTGTCCCAGTGCATCCAAGTATTATAAGCAGGATTCGGTGATGTTACATTTGCAGCAGTTATAGTGGCTGGCGGAGTAGAGTAAGTGGCGTCATCAAACTTGAGCAAGCCGTAGCCAATGAGAAATGCTTGAATTTAAATCTTCCAGGAGATGTTAGCAGTAGCTTCTCATTTCATAAAATTGGTAAAATGTACAATATTTAAGGTTATGTAGGCGTCCGCCATTGGAGGAGAAAATCAAATCAATAAAAGTTTCGTGTTTGGGTTAACACCAAAAGATATTCTACAACTTATTTATAGGAAGAGATCTTTGAAGTTGGTATCCTTATCGTATCTCATCTAACAGCGTTTTTCACTACAGACGATAAATGTTAAAGAATTCAAAAACAGTCAACAAATAGTTGGGACTTGATCACTTAAACAGTAAACTAGCAATCAGAAAACATCGGAGCAGAGAGATAGAGTATCTGTCTCCACTTTCATATGATCACATCAAGGTGGAGGATCTTTAATGATTAATCAGTGGTAATTAACTTCACAAATCCACTATTTGACATCGAATTCCTTAATCCTAGTTAGCACACAACAGATGAACAGATGATAGGGTTTGTGGATAGAAGACTACGATACAAATTGAAACTGGTAGCAACAAAGATTATGATATAAGGCCTCACAAGTCATAACAGAGTGATTGAGGATCTACTTCCCCTTTCATCAGCAAACATCAACTAAAAATGATTTTCATGATAAACTAGGGTTAATCGACTTCACACATCCACTCTTTGAGATCGAATTCCTCAGAAGCTATGTTTTGTGGACGAAGATCGCGATAAGCAAAACAAGAACAAGCAACAAAAATCAAGATAAACGATAGCACGAAGGAGTTAGAAATTGAAACCTTTCTTGGCCAGCGGTGTCCCAAATCTGAGCTTTGATAGTCTTGTTATCGATAGCAAGGGTTCTGGTCTGGAACTCAACGCCAATGGTAGCTTTAGAATCGACGCTGAACTCATTTCGAGCAAAACGAGCAAGAAGTTGAGATTTACCAACAGCGGAGTCCCCAATCAGCACAACTTTGAACACATAATCGATCTTTTGATTGAAATCTCCATACAAATTCGACATCTCTATCTCTTTGGTTCACTGATCGTGGCGATCGATCGCAATACTCTGATGTATTTACTTGAAGAATTGGTTTTGTAGCAGTAACGAAGATGAAATCTGAACCGATGACGGAAAAAATGGACAATTTAGATGGGAATTTTGGGAGTTGACCGTTGAAATGGCTCGACCTAGGCGGCTTCGTGTTGATTTAAGAAATATAAAACGGAGAAGTTGGGAACTGTTCTTCGTATCAAAATGTGAGAAAGGCGAAAGTGGAACCCCACAAGGCTGCAACTTCACTCCACGTCGAGTTAGAGTGAACCGGTTTACGCAACCGTTGATCGAAGCGGTTGAGTACGGACTACTGAGCATTGTAGATTCATGACTAGACCGGGGCAAACGAGGTAGGTCCACGGTCTGCCGCCGGATAAACGGGATATGAGCAAGCATCCGGTCTCATTGAGGTCGGTAGAGCCCGATTCTGACGGGTACGAGGAAGAGATTAAGCCGTATGTATCCCGCGTGGAGTCAAAACCCAATGTTTTATTTTTGATTTAAGAATTATAATAAAAGAGATGCTAAAATTTGAACCATACAAGGTTGAGAAATAACAAGGTTCAACAACATTATGTTACTTGTTTTTATGTATTATCGCCTTATACGGGATTTCTAAACGTACCGGTAATTTTTTCTATTTGTCTCCTAAACTACCCACTTCGCGTGCGTAGTTGTGATTTCTAGTTAGGATTTCTAAATATGCGTTTGGGAAGTGTAGTTAGAGCCGACTTCAAGCCATCACAAGCCGACGAACTACACTCCCCATTCGCGAAGATAATTTTTTTTTAAAAAAACTATAACTACGCTGCCCAGAAGCTTAGTTATCATCCAACAAGATGTTCTCCGGAGTCGAACCATTGTTTGCAAGCGCCTTATCATATCTGTGCTTCGTTTCCTTACAAAATGCCCTCGAACCAGAGCTAGAAGCTTCACCAATACCTTCATAGCCCTGAGCGCCTTTCTTGCCTTCAATTTGCAAGTTTACTAACAAAAAATAATGATCTATAATTTTCTCTCAAACGTTAACTGAACAACATCAACAACAGCGGTAGTTTCAAACAAATGGGCTTTGATGCACAAATTCATATCAAACAATCAACGCAACAAAGCAACAAATCTCATAAATAGCAAGAACTAATGATGGGCGACTGATGAAACAAAAGTCCCTTACTGTAGAAGGAGTAGCAAGCTATGGATGAAGGAAAATTACAGAAGGGTAAGCGTAGTTGGCCATCCGACAAGGCAACATGGTGTTCTCTGGAGTCTCTCTGTAATTCTTCTTCTTTGATTCTCTCTGTTATCTCTCTTAGTTCTCTGATTCCTTCTATCGACGAAAAAATCAAAGCCCTAACCATCGCTTATCTGATTCCTTCTCTGATTTGTTGAGAAGCATTAGTGGTGGAGCGGCAGTGGAACAGTTGTAAAGCGAGAAATCAAAATTTTGATTCTCTGAGCAATAGTGGTGACTGGTGAGCAATGGAGCGAGAAATCAAAGATTTTTTTTATTTATTAAAAACCTGCTACGTATTTGGTATGCGTATCAGTAGTGTTTTTTTTAAATGAATTTCGATTATGCTTTTCAAAAGCGTAATTTACCGGCTTATTCCGACTTCGTCTTGGCTTCAACTACGCACGACAAACGCGTAGTTTGAATCCGGAGAGAAAACGCGAAACTACGCACGTGAAGTGCGTAATATCAGTTACAATTAGCAATTTTCGCCGATACGTCTATCAACCGCCTATTTATATTTTTACAAGTAATGTAATATTTTTCCAGAGAAAATAACTATAAAAAAAGGACTCAATAGACCGCCCCAATTCCAAAAAATAATAATAATTATAAATCAACCTCACTTAATCATTATAACACCCTAAAATAGAGTTGTCACAATGTTTTAATCCCAAAAAATCCACAAGGCTTTTGAAATTAAACGACCACTAATGTTAAATTTTTTGAGGACATATATTTAGCCGAAATATGATTATGAGAAAAATAGTTAGCCGAAACGATAGTCACAACCGGCCACTGCTCAAAAATATCTTTATAACCCCTAAATATAACATGGACTTATGAACTACGTGATATAAAACTTATTTATATAAAAAAAGGAAAATTCCGGATGGTACCCCTGTGGTTTGAGATTTTTTAGATTTTGTCCAATGATTTTTTGTAATCTGAATAATGCCCTTCAACTTTACACAATTCCGGATTTTTCCCAATTTTACAAAGCCTACCAAACAGTCTTTATCTAATTAATGAAAATAAAACTGAAATTAAAAAAAAAACTTCTTTCGACTGTAGTCTGTAGCAAGATAAACAATTTAGGGTTTCATCAATTTGGATTAATGAATCGAGAAAGAGGAAAAAAATCCTTCTTTCGCTCCAGATTGAACGTGCTTTGGGAAGCACTCGGATTATATAACATATGAAGTAGATGCAAAGGAAAGTGCTGAGCCGGGTTATTGCGGTCGTCTTCGCTGGATTCGCTGCCGTCTTCGCAAGATATGCCGCCATCTTCGTTGGAGCCGGGAGCCGTCTTCGCCGGAGCAGGTAGGCGTCTTCACTTGAGCCGGTTTTCTTTTGTTTCAACAGGGAGATCAACGTGGTAAGATGTGTACAAAGTAACAAACTTACGTTGTTGATTTACTGAGAAACAAGCAATAGTGCAAGGTAGATTTGTAAATCTATCATCAACCATTGAATGATAATCCAACGGTTAAATTAACTTTATACTCTCTCTCCAAATCTTTTTTTATCTGCAATTACATATTCTAATTTTAATGTTTTTAATAGGATTTCAGTAATTTCACCTAGAATAATTCTAGGGAACCAGACCCAAAAGTTACGGGTCAATCCAATAAGTTAAAAAAAATCCGACCTGCCGACTTCGAACAAGCAAACGAAAGATTTTTTTGCTTTAAATTTCAATTTTATGTTTTTAAAAAAAATAAAATCATTTATTAGATAAGGGTTGTTTGGTAGGTTCTGTATAATTGGGCAAAATCCGGAGTTGTGTAAAGTTGAAGGGCACCATTCGGACTATAAGAAATCCTTGGACAAAATCCGGAAAACCCCAAACCACAAGGGTACCGTCCGGAATTTTCCCATAAAAACGAAAAGAAACTTGAACCTTTCTAACTAAGTCGTTATAATATATGGGCTTATAAAATCATTACAATTAAAATTAATCTTTAGAAAAATACGTCGAATAGCAAACATCCGGATGATTTGTGATATAAGTAATCCGATGCTATAACCTTTAATAACAATTTGATTATTCAATATAAACAACATTGTACGTCTCACAAATAGTCCCGACCTATTGCTCAAAGCCTCTGTGAATAGAGAAAATTAGTCTTATGCCAATGACATCCCCTTTTTCCTCCGACACCGACCACAAAATTTTAGATTGGCATAATACCTAGTACAAAAATTTCCAGGTCAAGTAGGCTCAAACTAACATAGTTTAGTCCCGAAACTTGAATTAGCTAATGCCGTCCAAATTCTATATACTCGAGACTTAACTACAACTATCTTGAAGGTGTTATCACTTTCTAAGTCTACTCGAGTCATTACTTTTTTCAAACATTCCAAGATATGCTAGCAATAAAAAAGGTAACAATCAAATATGCTAGCAAGGAAACACCAAACAAAATAACACATAATTGCAAGTCCGACGACTAACCCGTTGGTCCTGAGGTAAGAACTAACTCTGCATATCGCTCAGGGTAAGTACCCCTAATATTGTCCTTGGTCTCCCAAGTAGCCTCATATACTCCCCGGCTAGACCATTGGATCCGTACCATCGAAATCTCCTTAGACCGCAGGCGTCTAGTACTCTTATTTTGGATAACTACCGGGTACTCATGAATGTGTGATCTAACTCAATAGTCAAGTCCTCATATCTAGCAATATATCTCGGATCCGGTATGTACTCTCTCAACTAGCTAGAACACGTGGAAAAAACTGATGAATGCCCTCAAGTATGGGGGAAGTGCTAGTCGGTAAGCAACCTCTCCCACTCGCTCCAAAATCTCAACATATCAGGGACTCAACTTCCCCTTAATGCCGAATCACCGAACGCCTCGCGTTGGTGAAACTCTCAAGCCCTCATGAGTACCGACTCTGAAATTCAATGCTCATTACCTCTTGTCGATGTGTGATTCCTTAAGACCCTGTGTTGCTAGCATACGCTCTCGGGTCGGAGTTACTCTATTGATAACTTTCTCAACTTTTTCCGAAATCAAAATAATGGTGTCACATCCTAGGCTCTCCACTTCTCTTATATGTCAAAACTTTTAATAGTTTTGCTTGTAACTCTTAATCACATATGCGCATCAACTATAACTCTAGAGTATCTTTTCCTTAATCTCGTTTCCAGTTTTAACATCTTGAATTCATTAACCCGTTCTTCCTGGTGAAAGCTACCCAGATGACGTCATCCCGAATCTATCATATAACCACTCATCATAGCACTGTGATCTTGTTTTAGCTAGCACCGTACAACTCATATACCCTTACTAATTTGTATTTGAATAATCAGATAACCATACGAAACATACGTCGTACGAGCTTCTGCATTTCTTTCCACCCCCTGAATTGCAATAACCGGTTGTATATAAAGCCATGATCTTAGGCACTTAGTGAGCCTTATCAATAGCATATTGCCCTCCTTTGGGAGGCAATCCACTTGGTCACATTTCTCTACTTGGCAAAGTCATACAACCATGTCAACCAATCAATATTCACCCATGTCTCCTTTTGATTTCAAAATAATTCAAGCTAGTAACAACATTAATGTGATATCCTTCCACAATCCCTTTTGCATCCACGGTGGTGACGACACCTTATTGAGTTTTCGAACTTGTTCCCAACGGTCAAGTTTTCTTCACCTCTAAGAATCAACCTTTCAATGTCTTACACATCTTATTGGCACCACGATATATAACCATATGTCGCGATCTTAACCCGACATCTGTTCTCTCATCCCAATGTCTATCGGTGCCCGTCTCAAGTATTGACATCTTATACCTTATCTGTGTAAGGAGGTTTAATTCAACGAGTCAAAGTGGTTTATTACATCATGCCTGCATGTCTACAACTGACCTCCCAAGCTCTGAATTCAACCACAACTTCTAGCTTGACAAGTTAGTAATTAAGCAATGATGGGTGGATTGTCAAGTGGTTTATTACATCATGTCTGCACGTCTTTTGTCTCCGTATATTCATTGTTATACGGGGCAGATCAACGTAGTAGTGGTTCCCTACAACCATCCCAGATCCGTCGATCATCTTGATAACATGATTTATCGACTTGTTACACTCATGCATTTAGTTAGATTTCCTCTTTCCGCATTCATGTTTTGGCCTTAGTTTGTGCCATTTATGCTTGTTTAGTTCTACTTTGCAAGAATAGATGTCTACACACGCTATTTATGGCTTTGTAGGTGATTTGACACATTTTGGAGCTAAAACGACGTATTTGAGGATCAAGCCTCGAAGTGGACGCATTGGAGCAAGCATACGTGCACGGGAAAAGGCTAGGAATCGAGCTAAAGACGCGAAGGAACGAAGAAGACCGCGTCTCGGACCGAGATGGACCGATCTCGGTCAGACCAGACCGAGATGGTCCAAATCTTGGCCGAGATTTCACATGGCTCGGCCGAGGTTTTCACATTGCTCGGCCGAGATTCACTTGGCTCGGCCGAGATTTCTTGATCTCGGCCGAGATTCCCAATGTGCTGACGCGCTGAACTTTCTGTTGCCAAATCTCGGTCCCGACTGGCCTGATCTCGGCCGAGATTTCTGCCCGAGATTTCCTGTTCGGCGATTTTATTTTATTTTTGGATCGGTTTTGGCCCAGCCCGTCCTTTGGAAGATTGTTGCCTATAAGAGGGAAGCTCTAGGTTATTTCTAAAGGTCCGATTTTGTCCGAATTTTAGGGTTAGGTTACCCCATAGGGGGGGAGCCGCCTCTCTCCCCTTCCCTTCTTCTTCATCTTTGTTCTTCATAGTTTAGTCCAAGATTCAGACTTTTGCATTGAGGTTTGTTTGGAAGACCTTGTTGAAATTCGAGATTTGTCAAGATTGGAGTTTACCTTTATTGAAGCTAAGTTCTTTTATTCCTTTTGTTATTTATTTATTTGTCTTTCTTTGATATGATTGTTATTGGATAGAACATTGTGGTTCCAAGGTTGACAGGGATTTGTTTATGCCTTGGATTATGATGGATTAGATTGTGCTTTGTTTTGGATTTGAATTGTTTGAAATCCTAATGGTTGGCTGGGACTTGAATCTAGCTAGGATCCTTCTAGCTAGTAACCTAAGTTGGAATTGAGACTTACCCGTGATATTCCTTCTTAGATACCTTAGAAAACTGACCATAGGTAATAAAGGTTAATCCTTTATTGGTTGAATGTGCTTAGATTCCTTCCTAAGTAGGGTAATACCTGAGACTTACCCGGTAATGGTTTACCTTTCCCTTAGTTTGTAGTCTGGTTTGTTTAGAATTTTCTACCTCTCTACCTTGAGACTTACCCGGTGATAGGTAGTTCGTTTGGAACTAGATAGTCTTGAGACTTACCCGGTAATAGACTGTCAGCCTAGAAACGTTCATCCCTGTGGCTTTTCTATCCATATATCTCTATGAGTCATCCTGAATCTATATGTATAAACAATGATCTTGAACCCTTATAATTCATTTTCTTTCCTTTAACTTGATTATCTTTGTTTTTCATTTTTGTTTGTTTGTTTTGACTTTCAATCAATAGTGACAATTGATTACGAGTCCTTAAAACCTTTTCAAATCCTTTTTGATTTCTTTCCCTTTTCTTTTCCAACCTCCTGTCTTTAATTGAGATTTATTTTATATTTAATCATTATTGCATATTAATCCTCACAGTCCATGAGATCGACCCTGAAATACTTACCTTTACTGTGATTGACCCATACACTGTGGGTTCGTTGCTATTTAGGGAATTATTACAGGTTATAAATATAAAACTATTCCTTCCTTGTTTTACTAACTTATAGGTATTTATCATTATTGATAAAGGTTTATAGGGGTGTAAAATCACCGGTCTCATCCTTACTATTATTGAGGGTATACTACAACTCAAGTCATATGATATTTAGCACTTCCTTTCGTAGAGGTAATGACTCCGCAACTTCAACGCAAAATAATTCGCATTACTAAAAACCATAATTACTCACTTCTTGGTACCGGGAGTTTTCCTCTTCGCTTGCTAACTTGCCCACATGGAGTGGTAAACTTAGTCACAATGACTTTGCCCATCCGCTAATACAACTTCCGCTTAACATATCTTAGTACCACTTGAATAAGATGCATTAGAGGTACATGAGCTTCTTCTCAAGTTCAACTTCTCAACCCAAGGTCTACTAACTTACAAGCGTAACCATGTCGCCTCAAAACATCATTGGTCCCCATACTGAGGAATGATGACTAAATCACTTCGCACTACCTTGTGCCAAAAGTAATTGATAACGTGGGATAAATTTGTTGCTTTCATCGACTCTTCTTCATTCGGTTAGATAATGACTCTCGGCTCCGCAACTGACCTACATTACCAAGGGAATATCCTTCCCTTGAGAAACTCTTTAGATTAATACTATACTATATTCATCTTGTCACGGTGACACCATATCCATATAATAACAAATAAAAAATACTAATATTATCATAAAGAGTTACTTTATGACAAGAATATATTATTTTATTTTAAACAAAATAACAAATACCTTTCAATCTTTAAATTTGGGTTTGTTATACCCTTATACTACATAAGTAGTTAAGTCAATATTAATATACTATGTATATGTTGTAACCAAATGAACATTATCAAATCATTAGGTTGCCTAACTCAAGATTTTGTTCAATGTAATATATATTCAAATATAAATATTAGTACAAAATGCTAATGTACAAGTTTTCTAGTATAAATTTATTGTTTATTTTATTAAATTTGTCACACACACATATATATGGTCAGGTTCCGGAGAGAATCATTCTTACATAGAGGAATGAGAACCTCTTAGAGCCGGTAGATTATTAGATGTAGTCAATGATCAAATCCTTAGTATGATAAGTATAAGTTGGCTACAAGATTAGAATATTTATAAGATTGCATATTAGGAAAAAAGCGTATTTTCAGCATTCATGTTTCCATGAACATGGGTTGTTGCCTTTGTATGTTTCGTTCATGAACACGATATTCATACATACAATAAACACGCCAAGCGACAATCTTTATTTTTTATTTGATTGATGGTAATTTATAAGATCCAAAATCAAAGATGTCGCATTCATTGTGTTGTGTATAACAATGAGCATGATATTCACACATACATTGAAACTAGCAAAAGCAAAACCAACATCAAAGACACGAGTTAAACAATCAAGTAACTATGTAAAAACCAAAACAAAAATCAAAGATGTTGTGTTCATTATGTTTGGTAACTGAACGTGTTCTTCTACCGACGCGTACAATTAATGTTATCTTCTATCATTGGAAACTAGTTAAATGGAATAATTCATACAAACACATTGATCTTAGGTGTTGATATTTTTTAATCCAATGAGTATTATAGGTTTTCATTCCTCTCCATAAATTTGATTTTCACTTGAACCATTTTCCTATATACAGATAGATAGATAAATAAAATCATATGAGAATAAGTTATATCGTAGGGAGTGTGAACCTTTTACGGCCACACGATTTAAACAAATGAATTTTCATGATTTTCGCATGTATATGGTAAGTAATGATACCTGTTATTTGATATTCATGTCTTACCGTGTTTAATATATTATGTTCTAAAAAAACGTTTTTTTAAAAAATTAACGTTCAAAATTATAAATTAACGTTCCAAATACTCACTAATCCACAACATAGTCCAACTCCATCTCTACCTAGCTCTGTCTCCTAACAACTCCCTTACCGCCACCCTCTAATCTGCAGCTTGCCTCTATCCCTATTGCTCAACAACCTATATCTCGAGTTATTGTCACTTGATCCCGTAACAATATCTCTAAACCAATTAAGAAACTTACCCTCTCCGCCACACTTACTTCACCTTGTTCTCATGCCACAACCATCATACCTCATCAAATTGAACCTAAAATAGTGACACAAGCATTACGTGATCATGTATGGAGGAATGCTATGACGAGCGGTATACTTCCCTTGTGGTTAATGACACATGGTGCTTAGTTCCTGCATCTGAAGCACCACACCTTGTTGGATGCAAATGGATATTTCGAATACAAATTCATCTAGATGGCAGTATTGAGCGACACAAAGCGAGTTTAGTTGCAAAGGTTTTTCATTTGAGGCTTGACCTTGATTACTCGGAAACTCTCTCCTGTTATTAAACTTGCAATTGTTCCTCATATTGTCTCTTGCTATAACTAATCATTGGTCTCTCAGGCAAATAGATATCAATGATACGTTTTTACAGGGTACTCTTACCGATGATGTGTATATGAGTCAACCAACAAGTTTTATTGATTCAGCCAACCCAACTCATGTGTGAAAACTTCACAAGCCATCTACGGGTTGAAGCAAGCTCCTCGAGCATGGAATCAGGAACTCAAATATCATCTTTTAGCTAATGGATACACCAACTCTACGTCAGACACGTCTTTATTTAATCGTCACTCACAAGTGGGTTCCTTGTATCTTATTGTGTATGTTGATGACATCATAATTATAATCACCGGTACAAATGACAATGAAGTTGAGTATGAAATCGCCACAATTACTTCCAGGTTTGCTCTAAAAGACTTGGGACCTCTACGCCATTTCCTTTGAGTTGATGTTCATCACAACTCCACTGGTATCTTTCTCAATCAACATAAATATATCAAGGATGTTCTGACACGTTTTAGCATGCTTGGCGCTAAACCTGTTACTACTCCGATAGCTGCTGATTTTTCCCTAACTCCGACTGATGGTGCACCACTGTCAGACCCCGTGGAATTTCTCCAAGCCATCGGTAGTCTGCAATACATGTCGCTCACAAGACCGGATTTGGGATACTAGGTCAACAAACTTTCTTAGTTCATGAAAGCACCCACTGAGCTTCAATGAAATGCTTTGAAATGTCTATTTAGATATCTCATAGGTACACCGACATGTGGGATAATGTTTCATAGTGACTCAACTCTTGATCTTCATGGTTTTTCGGATGCGAATTGGGCAGATGACAAGTCTGATTACTTGTCAACTGGTTCCTACATTGTTTATATGGCTCGTAATCCAATCTCGTGGAGCTCAAGGAAACAATGTGGAGTGGCACGGTCGTCCACAAAATATGAATATAGGCCAGTTGCGAATACCCTTGCTGAAATTATTTGGTTAGTCTCCATGTCTAAGGATCTTGATCTACCATCAATCAATCATCCGGTTATCTATTGTGAAAATATTGGTGCTATAAAACTTAGCGCCAATCCCGTCTTCCAGTTACGCATGAAGCATCTTGCTTTGGATTATCACTTCATACGAGACAAAGTTTAACAGGGAGATGTTTGGGTATCTCATGTTGCAAATGATGATTAGATCACTGATGGGTTCACCAAGCCACTATCTCGGCCAAAGTTCAATATGCTCTGTAACAAGATCGGACTTTCACCTCTGTCGTCCGTCTTGCAGGGAGATATTAAGTAACAAATATTTTTGAATATTTTATGTTTGAACTAGTATGTGTAACTAGAAGATTTTCTGGTTGTAATCCCCTTATTGTAGGGATATCTAGAGTTCCTAGGTGTATATATCGTGAATCCCATACATCAATAAAGATATCTTTTCATAGTCTCTATAGACTCCGGATGTTCCGCAACGAGAAGAACGGCGACGAGAAGCACAAGCGAGAGGCGAGTGTAGGGATGACGAGAGAAAAGAAGGTTTAAGCGTTGAGGAGCAAAGTGGCGATGAAAGCGAGGGAAAACAATGCAGACGAAACGATACTCCCTCATTAATGGGTTTTGATCGGTTGAACTAAATAATAACTACTTTCAAAATACCGCTTGCGGTTACATTAATGAAGATAGCGGAGAAAAAAAATGGAAGATTAAAATTAAGTGAAATAAGAAAATGAAGTCCATGATGACTCGTAATGAACTGGTTCGGTATATTTATTTATTTTTCTTGAGAGTTGCCTTGCACTGATTATGATTAAAGTCTTATTATCTTAATTTTACGGATATTACATCATCGACACTGGTTTGACTCCCTTCTCGTCAAACCACTTCAGACACCGTATATGCTAATATGTTTATAATCCATATATTATAACTGGTGAGAAGTAATTTGTTCAATGAAAATATATATTTATCTAATATCGTTGTAAATTGGAAGTGAGTTGGAAATAGAAAATTGTTGCAAAATTTGATAAATAAAACAATATGGTAGCGCCGTGGAGGTTGTCGATGTAAATTGGAAGTGACATCGGCATCCGGGTGCATATCATTCTCCTCATCTTTCTTGTGAAACATCCTCATTTCACGGTCGGAGAAGAAGGGAGCAAATTGGAAGCAAGGCCCTTGACGTTGAACACCGGGTGTACATTGTCGGAGTCGGGTGGCTTGGACTTGTAGTCTCTCAAGATGGTAACGCCATGGAGGTTGTCAAGTATGCCGGCAAGGCACGAGACCAAGTACCGGTAATTGATTGATGTCGGTTGATGGCGTTGGTACTCTTTGAAATTGTGCACAAAGCCTTGGATGGGTGGCATGCCGGGTGGTAAACTATCTGACATAACGAGGACAACCTCCGGATTGGGCGGCTCAGACTTGTAGTACATATGGATGGTGTCACTGGTGAGTTTGTCTACCATGCCGTCTAAGCTTTTGACATTGTACGTCGGGGGCATGCTGGAAAGAATAAAGGGTAAGCCAAGAGGTAAGTTATTTGACATAACAAAGACAAACTTCGGGTCGTGCAGCTCGAATTTGTAGTCCAATAACATAATGATGCCATTGTCAGGATTGATGACTTCTTAACCTTTGATGGTGTCGACGATGATGGCTTCTTCTTTGTCCATGATGGTGTCGACTTTGTCAAAGATGGCTTCTTCTTTGTCGTTGATGGCTTCTTCGTTGTCGATGATGGCTTCGACTTTGTCCTCTTCAAAGAACTCATCATACAACGGGTTGACAAAGTTCATTGGAAGTTCCGGGGATAAATCCTTAATGATATCGCCGTGTTCTTCTTCTTTTCCAAAGTCATATAAAGGGTTGACAACCAACTCACACCTTGGTTGTGTCACCGCTTGGGGTACTTCATATTGGACGGCCGTCAAGATGGCAATAACTTTCTTCAACTCTTCCTTTTTTAGCCTTAGAACATCATTCGTTGACTTGAGCATAACATAGTCATCTTTGGGACATGCTCGACGTCGGGGCACAACATAGTCGTCTTCAGGATAGACTCGACGTCGGGCCCTAACGTTGTCACCTTCTTCATGATAAGCACGTCGTCGGGGGAGAAACATAGTTATCTTCATAATAAGCTTTCCGTTGTCGGTGTGGATACCGTTGGTGCCCGTAGATGGTATGTTTTGGCCTTGGTGGATCGGGAGGAGGCAACCACTTCTCGTTCTCAAAATAGGCACGCCGATGGCTTTGTTGATACCGTTGGCAATCACTTAGCCTCGATCCCGACCTCTGATACCAATGATAGAAATAGTGCGGATCTAGATCGAGTTTAAACTTCAACTAATTCTTCGTTGATGTTCGTGGTGGATCGAACGATAGAATTTGGGCGGTGGAAGCTATGAAATGGATGCGGAAGTGTTCGGTTGATCCGATCAAGATAGATAGGGCAAGCCATGAAGTGGAGGAGATAGTTAATCCTTGAAAGGATCCTCGAATACGAAGGTTTGAATTGAAGACAAGATCCAAGGAATAACTTTGAAGATGGGAGAAGGGGTGATGCTCAAATCAAGTAGGAGGATTTTCCTTCAACTTAACTTTATTCATTTTAGACATGTTTTACAAATGAGGCCAATCATCCTTTATAAAGAGGATGAGGGCCAAGACAAAGGTCGGAAATTAAATGACGGAATCAAAAAGTCGGAATTTAAGGTTCCAACATGAAAGGTCTAACAATATGAAAGGTCGGAATTTAAGTCCCGGAATTAAATTCCGGAATTAAAGTTCCGAAATGAAAAGTTTATTATTAAATACGCAAATATGGGAAATGTATTCAAAATGAGCAACCTTCATGTCATGGCTAGTCATGCCGCTTCCGGGTCGTCTTAGCCAGAGACACGGACGACACGCCATCCGGGAGCGTATCAACAAGGTTTGTGTTGCGGTCGGTTCGGGGTTCCCTTGGTGGTGTGTTAGGTAAGCTCCGATGCTTAAAGATGGCCTTCCGCGGGTGTTAATGATCTCATTCTTGTCGGGGGTGATAACACATCCCATTGGTTGGCTAAGTGTGGATCTTCATTGCTTTTACGCCATCCTTTTCATCCAAAATTTTGTATTGCTATTTTGGCGGACGGCCCGATGAATGAATGTTGTTTTCATAAAAATAAAACACTGGTATTTTATGCAACCCATTAATATACACGACAAAAGTTGTTACTAACGTCATAAAATTGATATTTTCTACCATATCCTCGTGAGTGCCAAATTAAATAGCATACTCATCAAATTTACCTTTTAATTGATACATCTTTTTACGTATTTTTTTTATTATTATCAATATTCGACAAATTATATTTATCTTTTTAAAAATCCGAAATGTTTTGTAAATTCAGATATCAAAAATAAAACAAACGAGTAACAATTTTTTCTTATTTATTATTATTTTTTTTTTTATAACAAAACAATGCAACATTCATATCATCCGATGGAATCAAGATGTCGAAAAAATATCAGACGTATATATGAAGCAAATGAGCAACAAACAACCAAAGGAGAAGAGTGAAAACGAACTAAACTACAAAGTCGAAACAATAGAAGTCCTAATAAGTAGTTAAAAATTAGAGGGAAAAGAATCATGAAAATTGAGTCTAAAAAATGTGTGAAAACTTCAAAAAATTATCTTTAAAAAAAATTTTTGAACCATAAATATAGAAATGCACCAAAACTGAAAACTCATATTACTTGCAAAAAGATTGTTGACATTCGGTTAAAAATAAAAAAGAATAAAATTATACGTATCAACCCAATAAAAGAGACGTTATCCGTTTTTTCTCCGATCTATCAAAATTATCAATCTTCAATCCCGTTGTGGTCTGAAAAAATTGTCACCTCCGACCTTCGCTCATCCACGCCTTATTCAATCATTTCTATGGTTTTCGTTTTTAGTTATCTACTTCATATTTATGCGTCGCTTACCTTATTTTCACATATTACATCAACTTGTTGTCATGGTTTTATCTAGCGGTAGTATTTGTTTTAATCGGTAAATCAGATTGTTTAATTTGTTTTTTTATTATACTTAATTTCAGCTAAATATCAAAAAATGTATGATTTGTTTGATTTGCAAACATTCTATTTATACAAGTTATCGAAATATGAGTCTTACTTGATAATCAATGTGGGATAGTTAGACCCATATCAGTAGGTCAATTACCCACATAACATATATCAATCACATATAAATAAATATTATACTTTTTTTAGCGAATAAATATTTTATTTATATTTATCAAAAGTCCAAGAAATATGGGATAACAAAATCCACGAAAATATGACCGAGTTAATAATAATAATGGATAATAAATGATTTTAAAAATAATTATGAGAATGAAAAAAAAAAGATTTATAATACTTTAGTAAAAAGTAAAAATTCAGGTTAATCTTTCTTTTTTTTTATATAATCAAATCTTTATTTCTCATAACTTGATGTCCGCCTAACTTATAACTTGATGTAATATTCCCGTGTCATGCTCAAGTGCGTTCACAGAAGAGCACTCAACTAGTGTATTACCCGTGCCTTGCACGGGATTTTGATAAAAATATTATTTGTTATTATATTTCTTTAAGGGATTATATATAAACTATTATTCTGTCATAAGATAGAGTAGATAATAAGCAATAAATATTTGTACACTTTACCTATAATATTATATAATACATTAATAAAATATCTAACCGTATAATAATTCATATTTTGATTTTTCTCCCCTTATTATGTTGATTCATATATTAATAGAAATAGTACATTGGTAGCATATGGTGTTAAATTAATTATTATGTATAATGTGGATTTAATTAATTCTTTTCTTTTTTTGTACTCCTAAAATTTGTTATGGATGTGATTCTAATTTGTTTTACATATCTCAGGTAACAAAAAAGGTGATTGGAAGGGATAGATTTAATTAAGATTTGATTTTAATATTTCGTTAAATAATTTTGTAATGAATAAACTTAATTAATATTTTGGTGAGTTGTGGTTAAATACTAAAATGACACGTGGCAGTGAATATTTTTCTGCGTGACACGTGGCAAGAAGTGCTACTCCTATAATATATATAAGATTCTTTATTCCCCATACTCATAAAAACATAATCAAATCTTTAATTTTATGTTTCGTTAAGAAGAAGAAATAATATAGGCAATTAATGCACATTTTTTTATATAAACCATGCGCTCTAATTTTAATTGGTACACAAAGTATGAACCTTTTCTTTTTTAATTGGTAGACTACACAAAATGAATTTCCGCCCTTTTTTTTGTCGGATTCATTGTTCAAGTAGGATTCACTGCATAGCCGAAATCACTGTTCATCACCGAATCACTAATCATAGCCGGAATCATTGTTCATATCTGGATCGGGAGGGATGGAGTTTTGGTAAATTACAAAAATGCTCATATATTTTGTAATTGCATTAATAGCCCAAATTTTCACATTTTGCAGATTTTGCCCCAAAAAAGATAATTACAGAAAATTACCCAAATTTATAATTGTAGGAAATGATCCAAATTTCTGAAATTCAATAAATTGCCCCAAAAATAAAAATACATTAAATTACCCTAAGTAATAATTGCAAGGAATGACCCAAATTTCTGAAATTACATAATTTGTCCCACAAAGATAAATTGGGTGTAAAGTCGGGAAACTACCATTGGATAAGCGAGAGAAGTTGGGTATGTGAAAGTTGGATTTGCTGCTACTACTGAATTCAGTGCATCACGGTGGAGCCTCCATCACTCGGTAAATTATTTGACTCCTTTGACATCTAGTGATGTTGAGTTAATTTTCTTTAATATTGGGCCAGTATATTAATTCATAGAAATGAGCCCAAATCTCATATTTGGTCGAAAAGTCACAAGAGCTCTCAAAGCAATCCCAAAATAGTTTTTTTAGATATAGATACTACATATACAGGAAAAAAACATACTTAACAATTAACTAATATTGAGTAAGTAAAATCGGGTAAGTAATGTTGTGTATGTAAAATCGGGTAACTAACATTGGGTAAGTAAAAGTCGATAACTGAATTGGGTAAGTAAAATCGGATAATTAACATTAGGTAAATAAAATTGGGTAACAAACATTGGACAATTGGAATTTAGTAAGTGGGATATGGACATATGGTAGTTGAAATTGGGTAATTGAGTAATCGAATTGGATAATTAAAATCAGATATGTAAAATCCAATAAGTAACATTGAGTATGTAAAATTGGGCAAGTCAATTCGATAAGTAATATTGGGTATGTAAATCGGGTACGTAACATTGGATATGTAAAATCGAGTAACTAATATTGGTAACCGGAATTTGGTAATCGAAGTTGTCTAACTAAAGTTGAGTATGTGAAGTTGAGTACGTGAGTGAAGTTTGGTATTGAAAGTTGGGTAATGTATTTTTTCCTTCTTCCTGTGATAATTGAAAGTTGGGTATTGCATTTTTTCCCTTCTTCCTATGATTATTGAATGTTTGGTATTACATTTTTTCCCTTTTTCTATGATTATTAAAAAATATAATTTAACTAAATTATTTTTTCTTCCTTTTTTCTATAATTTTTTTTATTTATTGACAAAGAGAAAGTGCATAATATGTACACACCATAAATTTTTTTGCATACTTTGTATCCCATATAATAAAGTGCATAATTTTCAAAATCCTCCTAAAAAGTATTTTATGACTTAATTATGATTTAGTAAAAAGGTATTACGAGAAAAAACGTGAGGTCGCCACGTCAACGTTAATGTCGCTTGTTTTGTATAGACATATAAATAAACCCAAACTTCTTTTTTACATTGGTTTGAATCGGATCTTTCGATGATGTCAAATGTTAACATATCTACCCTTATTTAGGGGCGTGTTATGGGGACGGGGATAAAATTACTAGTATCATATATAAACGCTCGGCGCCAACGCCAAAAATAGGTTGACGTTTGTCGGCGCTAGCACCAAATTTGGGCTCCGCTACAAGGTGTTGGTGCCATTTTTTTTAAAATTCGGGCACCGGCTCCATTCGACGGCGCCTGATTTTTTAAAATTAAGTTAGCGCTCAAAATCTTTTTTGTTGTTGTTCTGCTATCTTTTCTCATGCTATATAATACCTTTGGCGTCATATGTTTTCCTTCATGAAATGCAAAAGAGAAGCGTATAAAGTGATATATTTATTTCCACCGGACGCTAGCGTTCGTTAAATCTCATCAAGAAGCGTTCATTTTTACCTTTAGTAAATCAAAACCGATGCATTAAGTTTTTTCACTTATTTATAATGGCACAATTTCTAAAAGTGATCCATTACACAACTAATCCCATCGTAGATCCTATATCGGAGAATTTTTATAAAATGATCCAGTCTAATCTTTTATCTTACGACAGTTTTTTTTTTTTTTTTTCTTTATCATCGTAGAAGAGAACCAATGAACCATTACAAAACGAAGATATGTAAAGTAATGAAATGGTCCAAATGTATCATCGGCCCTTCCAATCAATTTTAGTTTATAGAAAATAACGGCCCACGTTTTGGTTAGGCCCAGACTTCTAGGCCCGTATTTTCAATTCAGAAGAAAGAATAAATAAAAATAATTGACATTTCATTATATAGATTTTTTGGATTATACACAAAAACTTTTTAATTTTTGGATAGTGCTCATAAATTTATTAAAATTTCTATATATCATCTTCTATAGTACATAAATTAACAATTTGAGAAAAAATATTCATACAAAAAGTTATCAATATATTCAAAATAAATATGAATAATAACCGGTAAATAAAATTATTAATCTCCTTAAAATGTTAACTTATTGATGAGATGAAATTATAAGGTATATTTCGAAAAATTATAGAGTTTAAAATACCGTATAAAAACTGAAAAACTATTAGGCATAATTCGAGAAATATAAATTATGAGGCACACTTTACATTTTCCTAGAATAAATGTATTAAATCATTACAAAATTCGTACTATATATCGAAATGAAGAAAAGAAAAAGAAAAAGAAAAAAGAGCAATTAAAGAATTGTCCAAGAATGTATATTATGTGTAAGGTGTAAACTCACTACCTAACACAATCTTATAAATGTGCGGTTTTTGTGTTTTCTGGATAGGACTATAAGTCTAACATTGTTATGGAAATTTTGCTTGTACGTTATATATTGCTTCTTTCTCGTCTTTCATGTGAGAGGTGCGTAGCTTCAAGTCTTTAACAAACATGGTAAGCTCAATTAAGCATGTATGGATGAAAGTCACGAATACCGATTTATTCGATTCGAATGAGATGAATTTTAATATGTTCATGGTCTGCTTGTTTAGAATCAAGTTAAGTTGAATTTTTTTATGGATGTGCTCGAATTCAGCTTATTTAGTAAAATGAACCCGTATGAGTCATGTTTTTTGCGTTGAGCTTGGATAAGTAGGCTAATGAAACACCTATTGAAGATTGACTTATCTATCGCCTTACGGGGGATGTTATTCATTCATATAAATTGAGCTTAAGTTGAACCTAAATTTATAAGGACTTAAAATATGTTCATACTCGACTTATTTAATAATAAACAAGTTTGAGTCGATTTTTTTAGTCGAACTTGAGTTGCTCTGATCTTATTACAATAATCAAGGTTTCAACGTCACTCGAGTATAAGTAGTTTTTATAATTACCCGATACTCAGAATTGTGCAGTTTCGATCCGGATCGTAAATTATGACATAGTTTTGGACCATTATTACCATATTGGAATATTCAGTTTGGACCGTTTTTACACTTTTAAGATTTTTTTTTTATAAGAAAGTTGATATTTGTTAAATTATCTATTTTATTTCTTAGCGTTAACTTGGTTGATAATAACTCCAAATAACACGAGTTTTCAAACGTACACTTTAAGGGCTCGTTTGGTATCGCTAGGAATCATTTCCGGTAACGGAATGCTTCCGAATCAATAAAAAACTATGTTTGTTTAAAAATCTTTTTACACATAAAACTAACCTAATTATTTTCATTCTTTATTGATTTCATTCCGTTTTTATTCCAATCCCTCAAACCAAACGGTTACTAAATTTTTTAAAAATCCATTATGAGCTTGCTTTGGTAGTGCGGTTTGGCTTTAAAACAGTACATGTAGTGATTGTAGTGAAGCAAAATGATGAAAATAGCGGTGAAAGTTGCAATGAATGAAACGGTAAAGTTAGTTGAAATCATGAATGCAAATCTACAAAAAAGGATTATCATATATCATATGCTTTCATTATAATATTCAGATCTGCAAGTACCAAAGAATCAAAGTGTGTGGGTCAGGGGGTCCCACTCCCACACTTCAATCACCATTGACACTAACAAAAAACACATCACATGCCTTCTATGCTCATTTCATGCTTACATCTATTGCTTCTTGGATTTGTTTATGGACCAATAATACAATTTTCCCTTTTTATTTATTTTTATTGTATATGAATATGTTGATCGAGAAACCAATCTGCACTTTTAATTTTGGTATATATGTATATAAAAACTCAAAGGGATTGTATTTTCAAGTCTTTTCTAGGGTTATTAAGGTTTTTTTCTCCGGTTTTATAAGGTTTAAATTAAACAAATTTACATAGAAATTAAACGTACAACGAATCCATTCAAAACAAGTATTATAAAGTTGTTTTGATAATCACGAACCTCTCGTTTTCATCTGGAATAATATTTTAAATTATTTATATAGAAACACAAAAGTCTTACTTGTTTAAGAGAATTTGTTGTATTATTCATAAATTGTTCTTGTTTATCCGGTAACAAAGTTATACAAATGAACAATTACAAATGTACGCTCATAGTGCACAATCATGCATTAAGAGCACAATCATACACTAAGAGCACAGTCATTTTTTGGTAGGATTATACACTTGTAACATACGATCGCGCACCTTGTAATTGTGAAGGGGTGCATGATCATGTGTTAATACCCACGTAAAACAAGCGACGAAACTAAGACCATCGTTTTTTGATAAGGAAGAACATTGTTTTTATAGAATAGGTTTCTTACTCGCGCTTACATGTGTAATGATGAAATCACGTTCTAGAATCACTCAACAAACGGAGTTATTAAGAACACACGACCTCAACTTACCGAACACAACTCAAACCATATATCAAAATTAACAGAAAAATAATGAACACACCAAATCACAACTTCAAATAGAACCCATTTTCTTGATTACATCAACAAAATTGGTGGTATAACTCTTTTTTTCCTTTTCATTTAAACTTAAACAATCGACTTGGATTATGTCTGAGTGTTGCCAAACGAAACCTAAATCATTTACAAACTAAAATAACATGGCTACATAAAGTGATTGATGATTTAACTAAAGTCTTTAGCAATACAAAAGAACAGAAGCAACATCAAAGTCACTAAAAGTCGTGATGGGTCTTATTTTTTCAGAGACACCTTGAAGCTCCATTAATGTACGTCTTTGTTGAGTTCGTCAGATCCACAGTAAGCATGTGACTATGTGAGTGTGTGCACCCACCAACTTTAGTAGGCTAATATTATCTATAAATAAATTCAAAATAATTGTTCTTGCTTTGTATTCAAAATACCCTATTTTCGACTTTGATAATTAAACAAACACCATTTCATATAAAGTTTAATAACTTTATAGTACATTTAATAATAGTTTTTACAATGATATGAGTTAAATATCTTAATTTAGAAAGATTTATTTATTAATAAAGAAATTTTAAAAATAAAATTAACCCGGTTTAAAAAATATTTTAAAATGATATTCTTGCTTCATACTTATAATAATCGTTATAATAAGATAAATTTCGGATGGTGGATGGTGTTTATGTACTTTAGTTTTTCAGTTTATATAAAATGGATTTACAGTTTTCAAATGATGTTCTTGATTGATTTTTCGATATACATCATTCTACTATTTATAAGTTAATATTTTTTTTAAACAAATAAATAAAAAAATTACACCTATCCTTAAGTAAACTAGATGTTTAAAATGGCTACTAACAATAGTAGTAAATAATAATTATATTTTTTTCTTAAAATTTTAGCTTATGACCGCTAGAAAAGTATATTCCAAATAATTATAAAACTCAATTAACCTTTAGATTGAAATTGAATAAGATAAATTCAATGTGGTTCGGACACTCAATAGTTACGGGAGTTGTCGTTGCTTGATCGAGATGGTTTTAGTCGTCTTCATGTTAGATATTCGTCATTTGACAAAGTTCAAACTATACATATTTTCAGAAATATTTGTAACCGATTCATTTTGGACAGAAGACCACCCAACAATTTTTATGATCATTTTAAACTTAATGTTAGATATTCGTCATTTGACAAAGTTCAAACTATACATATTTTCAGAAATATTTGTAACCGATTTATTTTGGACAGAAGACCACCCAACAATTTTTATGATCATTTTGAACTTAGTGTTCTTGTCCGTAATGATGATTTATATTTAACTATCTTGAACATTTTCTAATAAAAAAGAAAAACAAACAATTATAGTACTGCATATGCACCGCATTATCGCAGATGAACATGTGAAGCGCATCGTTTGCTGCACATCCGTAATTATTTTATGGGCCATATCCAAACACGATAATATAATTGATTAATCCCTAATTGGACGCTAATTAGCCTCCAAAATTCTGCGTAAAATCTTGCCGACGATGATGAATGATATTGACGAATGATGACCCCGATGATTCAAAACTTCTAATATTGTATATTCTTTGGGTAATAGAATAGTATTACCACGTCTTAATTTGCAATAATTATCCTTAAATTTATATTTCTTTTACATATAAGGTTTTTGAATGTAGAAGTGATTCAAATGATGAGATAACAATGGCAATAAATCAATACGTAAACGAATAAATAGAAAAATAAAATAAGGGCTGATAAAACATAAAAGCAAGTCGATTAAAAGGAGAAAATGGATTAAAAATTTGTGTAAGATAATAAAGAAAAAATTGGATGGAAAGTCTATCTTTTTAATTTAATTTAGTTTTATTATGTCTAATAATTTTATTAAAAAACTTTCCTCTTTCTTGTTGTTAAAGAGGGAAAAAAAATTGGATATTTAATATTTGTTTTTTTGTCAAAATAGATATTTTTTTTTGGTTGAATTAGGTAACTAATAATAAGTTTTATTGTTTGTTTCTCTCTCATAAATTTTTAATGATTTATTCTTTTGTACTATCTTTTTATTTCTAATTTTTCTCTTCCACTTAACTAGCACTTAACTAGAAAGAGGACAAATCCTTAGTAAATTTAGTGGATAAGATAAACACTTAATTAAATTAGTGAGGGTAGACTTCCTATCCAATTTTCTCTATTTTTTTTGTTTAGAAGGAGGTTTGGTACCTCCACGCATCTAGTCGCGCTTGTCATATCTAAAAATAAAAAGGCTAAGTGATCAACACTCGGAGAATAGTCCGACCCCTTACATCAACAAATAAAAGGTCCACTAACCCTCAGGAGGGTCAATTAATACACTTAAAACAAGCAAAAAAGTACAATAAACAATAGTTAAAGGGTCCACACATTTATTCGCCTTGCGGTAGACATGTCGGAACGGGATATTCCAGTCCCTTTGTAAAAAGTCTTGGCATTTAAGCACAAGACTGGAGAGGGCATGGTGAAGAGGAAGAGAACGCTTGAGAAGAGTAATGACCAACTGAGAATTCGTTTCCAAAATCACGTACCGGAAACCACTCTCCCAACATAACTTTAGTCCATGTAACACTCCTCAAAGCTCGGCCATTGAGACAATCATTGAGAGTCTGAGACGTTACATAGACCAACGGTAACGCCAAATCACTTTAGCCATTCCCCCTCATGAGATCTAATTAGGCTTGCAGCAACATCTCCATCGTTTTTTCTCGATCCGTCTGTATTAATCTTCTCAAAATCCAGTTGCGGTGGCTCTCAAGTAACATTCACAATAGGCCGCTGCACTCGACTAGTTCCTTGTCGCGAGCCCAACCACGCAGAAATTCAAGAACCTGTTCCCGCACCACTTTTGCCCGATCGTGTGTCTCTATATCGTTCCTTCGAATACTTTGGCATTCATTTCTGTTATTTTTTTTTAAAAAAGGAAAAGAAGAAGAAGACCGTTAGCCTTTGTTACGAAACGAGGCAGATATGAAATTTTCATGTATAAACTAAAGTAATATAATTCACCAATCATTATACATAAAGTCCTTTCTGTTATTTAATAATTCAACTAATTTCTAACAATATTGATACTTGAAGTGACAACTCCTAAATAATATATTTATTCTGGCTATTTAAATAAATATGTCAAAATGAAAGTTGTTTTTATGAAAATTGGCTTATAAATGGCGATTAGACGTTATTTACGCATGAACATTAGTACGTCTAAATTACACAACATCACCCCAAAATTACATATTTTCACAAAATCAATAAAATTTCAAAACCAAATTCTTTAATTTTCATGAAATTAATAGGATCACTTTGTTAATGAAGGAAGAAATAATAAGAAAACAAAAAAGTTAGACAACTCTAGCAAATTTCTCTTTATAAAGTTGTTTTTTGTGAATTCCTTTCTAACTTAGGGTTAGATTTATAATTTACCAGAAGAACTGTTACGTGGCCATATATAAAAGGTCTCCATGGCTTCTAGCTCCTCCTCCCTCTTGCAGTCTCGTTTCCATTTACTCTTCCAACTATATCAGCCATGGAAACCACGAAGCTATTCTTCTTCCTCGTTATACTTTGTTCAGCCACACACATTGCAAATTCTTGCTCTGCTTCCGATAGAGAAGCTCTCCTCGCCGTGAAATCGAACCTCAAAGAGCCCTACCTCGGGATCCTTGACACATGGACCGGTACCGATTGCTGCAACAACAAATGGTACGGCGTTAGCTGCGATCCAACCACTGGCCGTGTCTCCGATCTCAATCTTCGCGGTGAATCCGAAGACCTCGTTATCCAGAAATCCGGACGATCTGGCTACATGTCCGGCTCTTTGTCGGCGGATATATGTAAACTCGATCGTCTGTCTACTCTCATCCTCGCCGACTGGAAGGCGATTTCCGGCGAAATTCCATCATGTCTCTCCTCTCTCACTCAGCTTCGTGTACTTGACCTCGTTGGAAACCGATTCACCGGAAGCCTACCTTCCGACATCGGGAAGTTGCAAAACCTAGCTGTGCTCAATGTCGCTGACAATCAGATCTCCGGAGAGATCCCAGCCTCCATCGTCAACCTTAAGAGCCTGATGCATTTAGATCTCCGAAGCAACAGACTATCCGGCTGGATTCCATCAGAATTTGGAAAAATGGAGAAGTTGAGCAGAGCTATGCTTGGCGGAAACCGCTTGGTAGGATCAATCCCGAGCTCGATCTCTTCCATGAAGCGGCTCGCAGATCTAGATCTGTCGACGAATCAACTATCCGACTCGATTCCAGAAAGTTTGGGAGAGATGTCCGTGCTCTCAACGCTCAATCTGGACGGAAACGGACTTTCCGGTGGGATTCCTTCGAGTTTGATGCGTAGCACTGGTTTGAACATAATGAATCTAAGCAGAAATGCTCTAGAAGGTGAAATTCCTGATGTATTTCACTCGAAGACATATTTCATGGCATTGGATTTGTCGTATAACGAGCTTAGAGGTCCGGTTCCGAAATCTCTAGCTTCGTCGGCGTACATTGGACACCTTGATCTCAGCCATAACCACCTCTGCGGGGCCATTCCCGGTGGATTACCGTTTGACCAACTTGAATCGACGTCGTTTGAGCACAACGATTGCTTGTGTGGATCTCCTCTCAGGGTTTGTCCATAATTTCTGATTCATTTGTTATTTGATCGTTAATGAATATTATTATGTTTAATCCGTGTCACAATATATACACCATGCAAGTAAACAAAGTGTATTTACAAAGTCCAAAGTGCAAATGCAAACAAGCACAAAGCCTCAGCCGTGGTACTTCAATTATAGTTAAGACTTAGGAGTTATGATCAAATTACTCCATATATTGCTTTGTAATTTATATTTAAAATTGTTGTTAATTAAGAGTGAGTACAAATTAAAGTTCATATGATCAATCCAACAAGATTCAACTGCTCAAAAAACTTATCTTGTTGAAAGTAAGGACTCTATGTATATAATATAGATCCTGTAAATCAAAATGTATGTTGAAATAAAAGATTATACGGTTAAAACACAACCCAACCAAATCTGAATCAAGAATCTTTAGGTTAAATTACAAATACAGGAATGAATTATTTAATCAATATGGATATGATAGTAAACACATACCGGTGAGTGTTCTGCTCGAAGATGACCAAATAGGGTTGAATATAAGTATATTTTAAAGCTCAATTAAAATTTAAGTTTAATTGTATTCTAAACAAACATGAATATACAAAAATTCGATTCGCAATTTTGATAAAATTGTTATAATATATACTTCTGATTTCATCCACTCGACTAAACAAGTCGATGACGTACGCACCTGTAACAATCCTATGCATAGTGCATCGGTTCAGCAAAGCAAATGCACGTTGCATGCATGTGAATGCTGAATATAAAAGTTAGTAAATAGAGAAAAGGGGAGAATAACGTGGACGTAAACTGATCCGTGAAGTGAATGCGGATTAGGGCCCATTAAGTTTAGAGATAAGAGGTAAAAGAACAGAGCATGCCAGACTGACACAACTTGTATAGTGTTTAGTAGAGGAAGAAGTATTTATTAAGTAGCAACGTTACACAACTACCCCATCCTCAATGACTTAAATTCAGTAGTTGGATTTGTGTCCTTTTATTCAAAGATTATTAACTCCAGTCTCCCTTCGTTCTATCTTCAAATCTATGTAGGGTTGTCCATGTGATGATGTCCAAACTAGACAGTAGACACCATCATCTCCGGATCCAGAAGGGTTCAAACAAGGAAAGAAGTCGGACCAGATCCGGTCGATCCAAAATATTTGATCTAGTCGAAAACTCCAATCCGGATTTAGAAACAATTATTAGATAACACATAAACTAAATATATTATAGTTTTTTTTTTAAATATACATTAAAAAAAGGTTGTGTTGGATGATTCACTCGACCCAGATAAACATACTTGACTTTTGGTAAAGTCGGTTCGAAGTCAACAATTATTAGGTCTAATTATAACTAGGGTTGTTATATGAATCGCTATACTCTAACTCGTTCATAAACTCGACTAAATTTTATGCTGGCCTCGAAGTTGATTCGTATAATAGCCAAACTTTAAAGTCAGAAAATCGAAGGATAGTTATTGAAAAACCATACACATCCATTTAAATTTTGTATTTATGTTTGAATTATGTGTTTCGTGTATAGTTCAAATAATTGCTTATTAAATAGAGGGACTTATATATTTGCTAGACCTGTGTTTTTTATGCTTGAAAACATACTAAGCATGTTACGTTTTGACTAAAACACATGCTATTGTAATAATGACATCAATTGTGTTTTAAGCTACCCTAATTTTCTGTATGTTTGATTATTTTATTTGTGTTTATTTTTAGTAACCTATGTCAGACAAAGAATCTTCAATGGTTTGTTGAAGTTCGAACCGGTCAACCACTCACAAATACGGCAGATATCATGAGCTAACTTTGAGTATTTGACTTTGACAGTTTCTAACACGTAGTTTTCTACAAATGTTGTATTGGGCCTCCCTAGAACGGGCCTTGCCCTATTGGGCCTTCTTTCTAATATTCAACGTTAGTTCATGAAAGAGAAAATAAATTCAGGGAAATTTTGCTACAAAAGTCAATGACCAATGGTATAATTGTCAACCCTTCGGAGACTAATTCAAGTACACGTGGTAATATCGGGAGGCTAAGGTGATTTCATTTTTTTAAACCTAAAACATTTATTTCGTTGTTCCTAGACCTAAATAATTTTAGGTTCAAATTAAGCATTCATCACATTTTTTTTTAAAATCAACCCTCAATTCTCATCTCAAAGTTATACACTTACATGTCGTATTTCTAAACATACAAAATTCAAATTTTAGTGACGACTCGAGTTGTTTGTTTAGTAGTTGTGAATTTGTGTTGACTCTTGACGGCTCTGCTTATAGTCCAATTAGAAGGCCTTTACAATTCCAATTAGGAGGTGTTTACGATTGTCTTTTGGGCTGCTCCTTGTTTGCTCGATGACGGACTCGTTCTTCTCTCGCTTGAGAAATTTATGTTTCCGGTAGGATATACTTGTGTGTGTATTTTTTTAATAATGTACTTTTATTTGCTCTGAATCTTTATATATATATATATATGCTTAGTGTCATTTAGGATATACTTGTGTGTATTTTTTTTTAATAATATACTTTTGTTTGCTCTGATTCTTTATATATATATAAAATTTCCCGAGTATTTATTAGACAACGTGTCATCTAGTGCACCAGACACCTCATTTAAAAAAAAATTATTTGTGCAATCTTCACCGGAATCCTGAGTTAAAGTTCACATGCATCGCGTATCTTCCCAGTTCCAATGTCTTCAGGACTCCAATTAATAAACATCTCCTATCTATAAAAACAATATCTTTTACCCTTCTTATAGTTTGCTTGCCTTAACTTTGCCATCATCAACAACTCAGCCCCATCAAACTGCAGAGAGATATTTCCTATCTATGAACACGATATTATTGAGATGGATAAATGGAGTCCTACCAAATTGCATTCGGTTGTCTTCGTGTGACATGTATGGAAAAAAACTGATATTGAAAGGGTTTAATCCAAACGAAATCATCAAGAATTCGTATAGACGTAAACACTTGTTGATCGATGAAATATCAACATAGGCTAATCGAATTCAGATTGGGGCCAACAATCAAATTCAGATTTTATAATCATACAAAATAACACAAGAGGTGGCTTTGTGTAATGAACCCTAATTTTCTTACCACTCAAACAAATTACAAAAGCATAGAGTAGAGATGGAGCATCATGAATATGATAACCAGATCGATTATCATTTACCATGTACAAGAATTTCATCATCCAGTTGTCAACAGAAAATTCAATCGTGCTCGTTTTGGTCCTTTGTGAGACTCTTCTGGCTCCCCTTTCATAGATCATAACATCCAGAGAGATGATCAATTTTGATTTTCATTTCAACCAATTTTACTGGGACTTTCATTTCAATCCAACATCAGCTAATCTATTAATTCAAATCTTAACAATCTTAGCAGCCTTAACGATAGGATTCTCTCTCGCGATCATCTCTCGACCGACAGCTTTATAATCATAGTTACAATCATGACGATCGGAGTACCGGTGTTCCGAGCAGAACAAGTCACCACATCTGCAACGAAATCCGGTCAATCCAACTTTCCTCCTACATCCAGAACAACGGCTCACCTCACGTTTCACCGGATGGTCCAGATCCGCCATTTTCGACTCCTCTGAAGGCGACAACTCATCCGGAACCTTCAGATCCCGCCTTACGACATCGGATCGAGTCGGTGAAAATCGTCTCAATGCCTTGGATGAAACAGATCTGGAAGTCTCCGAGCCAGAAACCTTCTGATCGGAGGTCAACGAGGCGGCGGTGGCGTTGATGAAGCATTTCTGGCACATGTTTTTGGTAGATGGATTTCCGGTGAAGCCACAGTTATTGACACATAAAATTAGTGTCTCAGGGCCGGAGACCTTAAACTCCGCTTCCTCTTTCCCTGTTTTCTGCGCCATGGGAGGCAAATGAAGATGAAATCGAGAGGATTTGAGTAGAGATTTGTAGGATGAATTTGGTGTAGGTTTGGGGGCTAGCTTTAGGGTGTTTATGAAGGATTTGAAGTCGGTAATGGCGGTGGAACCAAATGTGGTAATCTTGATATTGTGGGTCTTGTAGAGACGCGTAGTCTGCTTTTTATGTTTAATTTCTATTTATTAATTCAAATTTTCTGTTATAATATTTATTATTCATATAGTTTTTACTAAATTACCCTTTTGGATTTTCCTCATGGATATTAATATATATTTTTACGAGGAAAAAGTTGTATTTGTATATCCTTTGTGTTGATCCGTTGGCTGCTCGTGGATCACTATCCTGACGACGTGTAAATGAGTCTAAGTGTATATTTTGTACATTCGTGACTCATTGTAAGATAAGGACTTGCTTTGTCATTTCATTTTGTCCTTTGAGAATGGGATTGTGCAATTTGCTCACCTTTTTCTTGCGTGACGAGGACCCGTCTCGATGCGGTGAACCTCATCTCTAACTGAGCTTATGATTTAGGGTCCGTTTTATGGGAAGTTAATTAGTGTTATTGGTAAATCGTTTTTTTTTACCCCTTATAATTTAATAATCTAAAAATAATGAATTATAAAATTTTCAACCTTGATAATCTTATAATAAATAACAGGTTGAAAAAGTATAATTTTATAGTCAACGTCTCTTTTTTTCATTAATTTTTGTCCTCTTTAACCAAATGAAAATTTTGAAAAGTTCAAAAGACCGAATAGCCAAACTAACGTGCTTGAGTCTTGAATACTCAACTTTTTGTTCAACTTCTGAAATTTTGAAGAAAAAAAAAAAACTTCACTGTCAGCAAAATTTTGAAAAATTATCAATACTTTTTAAGTTAGACGTAAAAATTAAAAGATGAAAATGGGAGATTAGATTTTCAAATGCATAACAATGTCTCAAAATAGGGTAATGATGATTTTCTACACTCGCTCAGTTGGCCAGTTGGTGTACTAAATTTGTTTGCCTGTATTATATTTACACAACAACAATTTGAAATATTTTATGACAAGTAGCTAATATAACACGGCATCTAAACCGCATGGTACCATTTTTTGTAAAAAAAAAATTGCATCAACAGCTCAACGAGGGTATCACTTTTGTGTTGATTCTAGAAGCCTTATCCTCTACTTTGGTTGGCCCAAACTTTACCTTCCACGCTCTTTCCACTGACGTGTATTTTAACCTTAATTAAGAAGAATTTGCATGTTAGTATTGACTTTATTTTTTAAAATAATAAATATAATTTTAAATGCATAAACAGAGGGTGTTGCTCTTGATGTCATAGCTGATGATAAATTAGATTTTAAAAATAGTATATTGAAGGAGATAATTCTTAGCCTTTAGTTTATCAAAAACAATTCTTGGGATATCTTTATGATTATTGAAGATGTGAATTTTCTGATGAAGAAAGTCAGACAAGATGTCAGATCGATAAACCGAAAAAATCGCCAAACAAAAGACGAGAACTTAGATCACATCAAGCCGAAAAATCGCCAAACAAAAGACGAGAACTTAGATCACATCAAGCCGATCCATGAAAAGCACACGATGAAGGATCAAGCAGTCAAATTGATGGAGAGCAGCGAGAACATATCAGCCAAAGCGGTAGTGAAAACCTCAGATTAGGACTGAATACGTGGAATCTCTTGTTCAATATACTAGTAAAACAACTATCGTGAATTCTAACAATTATCCATAAGGATAATAGATATTGGTCCTATGACATAAACCAATCTAATCTTATCCTTGCTTCCACAAAAGGGGGACTTTCACATGTGCATCAATCAATTGAGACAAAGAACAAGACAACAAAAATGGCATTAAAGTTCAAAACGTAGATCCATCTCCAGCCCATCTATTCTTTTTTTTTTAAACAAGAGAAAACTACAGCCAAAATATGTACTCAAAAGTGACAGGAGTCCCTACCTCTCTCCATCAAAGCATAAACTCCTCAAAGTTTCAATATATAATAGAAAGAAAATATAGAACCGCACAAACCTCCCAAGTTATTATAGATTGTTGCATCTTCCTCCTCCTTTGATTCAGCCAATTTCAAACATCGAAAGATTTGGCTTGATGATGGTTGAGTAAACTAATTTTAGATTGAGAATGTTCACAGCAGGCATTCCAAGGCAAAGAATTTTTATTGCACGGCACCAGGATTGCCATTTGGTTTTGTTTCGGGTCGTACGTAGGTGAATCCACGACCTGCACTGGGAGGGGTGTTGTTTGTGTTAACTGGAATTGAGGTAAGATTTTCTGGTGTAGGAGTGTCACGCTTCCACTGCATGCTCCTTGCTCCGGATTTGACTGAAGCACGTGCCCTATATGCACCAAAGCCTCTAGGGAAAGGAGCACGGGAGAATCTAGCAACACCAAAGGGAGAACCTTGAGAGGCACGAGGCCATGCTGTGGCAGGACTTGCTTCTTGATGGACTGAGCTCTTTTTCACCACCTGAAAGAAAATTGTGATGACACGATGAGATACTAATATGAAATTTATGGCCTTTCTAGAAAACAATCCATAAGCAAGCAAAGCTATCAACTTCTTTGTTGGGTGTTTGGGTACTTTGAGACCAAGTTAGGGTTTACCCTCAAAATCATCACCTTCTAGGTTTGTGATCAATACTTCATCTTTTTCTAATCCAAATGACCTATTATTTCTCAGTTCTCCATGGATGACCACCACAAGCACTTTTTCCAACTCCACCTTTGTCCACCCATTGTTTAAGGACATTCATCCCATTGAAGACATTCATCCTTACAAAAGTTGAATACTTGTTAACCAAAATCATCTTGAATCCTGGCCATGGCCTATGAAGGATTTTGGAGAATAGTGTGATAAAGGGTGAGATGAAGGTGATGGAAGAGGAGGAGACGAAGAGAGACAAGAAGTTCCAAAGTTGGGGACGAGTCGAACATGGCTTGGAGTGAAGGTACCCAGATCAAGCTCCATAAATTGGATTAGTATATACCCACACCCTCCAACCAACACGAGCTGTGTATTTAATATCAATTTTGTAGGGAAATGAAATTGAATTATGAGGGGAAGTAAATAAATCATCTACACGACAGTCGAAGATTGGAAAGGAAGAGAATTGAGGGTGGGCGTGGACTTTCAATAGAGATAAGATTTGCATAACTCAAGTATTGCAAAGTCAACTGCTTAGTGAAAGTTGCAGCAAGAAGATGGTTCTATCATATATTATTTCTTTTACTATCGGCTCACCAGAGGATTTTTGTAAACGACATTATGAAGCAAAGACTAGAAACAGAAAGTCAGTCCAGTTAGCAACACCTTAAGAGTACAGTGTAAGTGTCTATCAATCGGCAATGAGTTACTATTAGGATCGTTTACTCATATTATGTAAATAAAAGTCTCCAACAAAATATACCAAAGCTCTAGAATGTGCTTGAAGTTCTACTAGAGCTCACACTTTCTGCACAATACACTTGTAACATCGGTATCTGTAAAACTGTGGCAGCAATCAAAAAGTTCCCTTTCAGCCAGTAACAATCCAGGAAAAGTTCGAGTATCCTTTAATATAGGTCTTTCCACTGCTCTTTCTTCTTATAATCGAGTGTTTCCAGTTCATGTTTTTTTTATTAATGCAATTTCTCAGACACAAACCTCAAAACCTTAAAACAAGTCTTACTCAGCCACAAAAAGAAAATTTGTAATCTTAATAGGATTTATCATCTACAGACTACAACACTGGACACAATGATGAATAAATGGATGCTAACCTCCTACACCATATTCACTCTCACTAAATAAATAAATACCACTGATGTTTTTTACCTAGTCTTTAAATGCATTACTACGATAAAATAATCCACATACAGAGAAAAATATAATGGGCACACACCTTAAGGATACGCGACATGAAAGATGTTCCATCAAGGCTAAGAGCATTGTCTGCAGCCTCTATACGCATGAACTCGACATAAGCTGACCTGATTGTGCATCGAGATTTATGTATCAGGCAGTGAAGGAAGTTAATGGAAGGAAAAGGAGCAAACAGCCAAAATGCATTTAAAATTTACCCTTTTGGTTGACCAGTTGCTGCATCAGTCAAGATGATCACTTTTAGTACTTCACCGAACTTGTTGAAATGTCGGGATAGGCTGTCCTTAGTGGCAGCAAAATGAACCTGCATTACCAATATGGTAATATACACATTCAAACAAAGGAAGAACACGATGTATCCAATCAAGGCTTCATTTGGCAGACTGTTTATAAACATTTTATAACTACAAAAGTGTATTTATAAACAGTTAACCAAACAAAGCCAAAGTAAAACTCATCAAGTATTTAGAGGCACTTACATTATTCACAAAAATGGTTCGTGAATCAGCATCCTCCAAAGGATGTCCTGTAGTATACGAACCTATATACAGCCAAAAAGGAGATGATTCAGAAAAAATATTCATAATTGCATTTGAATTTTGAGTTATTTTCAGCGAAAACCGGGCAAGGTTTATTCATAGACTATAAACAAGAAAGTAGACTCACCAGGAGCGGATGCTATGCTTTTCGGTGCTCCATTTATTGTTTGAAGAACAGCTTTACCCTATCAAGACCAGAGGGGAACATTAGATGCCAATTACCAAGAAGAACGCATATTAAGCATATGGGACAGAGCTGCATACATTTTCATTAAGCGAACTGCTATTCTCCTTAATAAACTGCACACCAGATTTGCCTGCACCAACTGCATACTGCTGGAGTAATTTCGGAGTGTCCAATTCTGTGGCATCACTTTGTGGTTGGTAATGAGGTGGTTTCCATGTATTTACATTTACAGAGATATTCAGAATCTTACGAGAAGCACCGGCTGCAGACACTGGAGGATCCTGTTCCTTTGGCCGAGGTCGGGGAGAGACTTCATCAGCATTTCGTGCCACACTGTACTGCACCATGAGTGAATCGTCCCTCTTTCTACGACTGGACGAACCAGTTTGAGAGACGCCTGTCATTCTATGACCCATCACATTGACATCGTCATATCCTTCATTATCAGAGGCAGAGTCAAAAGCCAGACCCGTATCACTATGTACCATGGTTGCATTGCCTACATACTTGCCACTATAGTCACCTTGTTCTACATGCATCTTGCGGGTGCCCACTTGAGGCTGATAATCCATTTGTTCCTGATAGTGATTATAATCCTCATATTCATCACCCTTAGCAGCACGTGTTCTAAATGATGACAACTCCTCAGTTCTTTCCGGTGCAGCTACAGCACGATTTAGCCGATCAAAAACATTTCTTGGCAATCTAACCTTGACAACGTCTTCTGCAGCCTCTGCAACAGCTTTTATTGCAGCTGCCATTGTGTTTGGCACTTTTGCAACTGACTGTATCCTATGAGATCTACCCGCATGTACTGGATCACCAGTGAGATCTACCCTATGAGCTCTACCGGTTTGTATTGAATCACCAGTGGGTGTAGAGACCACTGACCGCAGACGCTTAGCTCCAGATTCCGTATTAGAACTAGGTTTTATTTTTGCAACAGCATCTCTAACAGCAAATTGGAGCAGCCTTGTGGTGGCAACAATATTTGGCTGAAAGCAAATACTACTTTAGTGAATCAATTAAGAAGTAGAAGGGTGGTGTGAATAGATCAAGGGGTTCTTAAGGTGTCCTGGAGATATGGAACTTTTTGCTTAAAAGGTTGAATAAGATCAACTATAAGGTAAAAGTATACAGAAACATTAGCTAAAAGGTTCACTTCCTTTTAGCTACCGCAATTTACTTCTATGAAGGCACTTCAACATGACATGGGAAAAGAAGAGAAAGACTTTGCTTGTTCTACACTACATCACAGCTGTATAAGTGACACGGGACAGAAAGAGCTTCAAATACTGTAAGAAAGATTATAATACTTAATTTCAAGTATGACAAACCTTTTGTCTCTCGGGCTCTTGCTCATGCTTATTTTCATACTCACGATTCCGCTTCCTTTGTTCTGGAGGGTTTGGAGAAACAGATTGTTTTGTATAGCCGTCATGATTTCTGCGAGATTTCCTTTCAGTTTCAGCGTCATCACCCACACAGCTGCGAAGAGGAGGTGGTTGGTATTCATTAGTTGAAACCCCTCTCCACTTCCTGCTATGCCGGCTTTTAGATGTTTTATCAATTTCTACTTGTTCCTTTTCATCATCTACAACATTTGACCCCGGAATCTGCGCTGATGTAGCTTTGGGCTTTGAAGTTTCATCTTGAATGGGATTACTAGATTGAACATATTGATCTACATTTGATGCGAGATGATCCCAGAGCCTGAAACGTTACAACAGTAATTTAAAAACTGAAAGAAGCTAGTTGTGGTATAGGTAGCAAAAAAAAAATCAACAAACAACTTACCATGACACAAAAGAATCACTATCATCACCAAGAAAAACATCCAACTCGGATTTTGCTTCTTCCTTGCGCCTACCATTTCTTAGCAACACAATAACATATTCCTGCAGTTCATAAACATAAAGGGAGTACACAATTAACAAAGCTCTTACTAAAACCTGTAGCTTTAAGTTAAATGATATACTTGGACAGTTGGACCTGTACTACATATGTACTAAAATATTAAAGTGGGAATACATGTCCAAGGGTTAACATCTCTACATATCACTTAGATCATAGGATATAGTTTTGAGGAAGTAACTGCATTTTTTGTGGAAGAACCTATGTTTCTAAATTTCTAATTGATCTACGAGATCCAAAATGGTGAAGTCCTTGAAAAAGACTCAGATTCAAGTAAAAAACTGGACTTCACTAATAATTGAAAACTTCCAAAGACGTTCAAATGGTTGCATCATCCATATGAAATGAATTAGAAGACCCTTCAATCCCAAAAGGTTTCATTATGAATTTTCTATACTCTGATTCCAAAAGGTTTCCACGTGAAACAGAGACTCTCCATAAAGAAATCAAGATTATACAGGCTACAGCTGACTGAGTTCTTGCTCACGCCAGGTAATATTAATTTATACATATAAACAAGAGGTAAAACCCAAGTGGACTGGATAATACTTCATCTTTCCTTCCGCTAACAGATCAACGGAATCAAGTTCACAATCTTATGACGTGGCAATCAATACAGGCTAATGTGAAGATACAGCAGTTGTTCATATACATTTAGAGTTGTAACGTATTTCAAGAGAAACAAACAAGAAAATCAGCCTACAATGTGTAATTTACTACGATATGGAGCTTGAGACCAAAATTAAGCGTTAAATAAAACAAAGTAGAAACCCATACCACAAGAGTATCATCGGTATAATCTCCCATGAACTCCTTGAGTTTATCATCGACCCGCTCCTTCAGCAATGCAACTCCATCAGTGCTAAAATTAACCCTAAACGTCCGATCATCAATCTGATCCATCGAAACCATTGTTCCTAAACCCTAACCCGTCTCAACTCAGAAACAAATAAAAATCAGGCCTCAAAAGAACATAAACCAACCAAAACGACACCTCGCCAGAAAAAAAAAACTTCGCAGCCAAAAAACCTAGCGAACGAATCGAATCCACACTGTTTCGAGTCCGCTTGAAATCAACCGTCTGACGAACAAATAGCAAGATACTTGCACACACCAGGACCAAAAACCTAATTTCGGGATAAAACAAAGATACGCTCCTCCGACGATGGCGATAATTGTCTGGAGGCGGTTGATTCACAGCAAAATAGATGCAAAACCGAGAGAGAAGTGAGAAGGGTGAGAAGGAGAATCGCTTCGACACAAACAAAGGAAGAAGAGAGTGTAGATAGTAATGGCGGTGGTCCGATCTGACGGAGGAAGGCGGTCGTTCTCCGCCACCAACAAATGCAATCCTTCCTCCTTTCCGCCCCCTCACCCCTCCAGTTTTCCTTTTATTTTGAGGGTAAAAATCCACTTTTTATTTATTTAATTTTACAGGTTGCAATTTTAAACAACTTTAGATGAGTTCTGTGTTTTTTCTTCTTTGTTTGCTACAATATATTTTAAATGACTAATCAACTAGAAGTTCGAGCTCCAATAGATGGCGTTGAATATAAATATTTGGTATAATTTATATTAATTACAAATCTATCGATCATCTATTCTATATATATATATATCTATCTATTTTACTATGCTAATGTGGTATCCTTACAATTTTTACTTGAAAAAAGTTTTTTTTAAATATTAAATTAAGCCATAAAAAAAATTCTAAACAAATTTTAACGTAAAAATCTTCTCAAATTTTAATTAAATAAATTAAATCTTTTTAAATAATTATAATTTACCGATAATAGTTAAAATATTTTTAATAAACAAACTTTAACGTAAAAAAATCTATATCTATATCTTCTATATATTTTAATAAGGTATTCACAAATTTTCTCAAAATAAATCTTTTTTAAAACACAAATTACCATAAAAAATTTTATTCTAAACAAGTTTTAAGGTAAAAAATTTATTATCATAAAAAAGTTCTTTGATTATACTTTGTATTATATATGGAAAAACTTTAAAACTTTAAAATTTTCAATTTCGGTTTATAGTTTGTTATATAGTGGACCATTTAATACAATTTAAATTAATTGATAAAATCTATATAAAAAAAATCAATTGAATTTTTTATTGTTTAAATTTTTAGAAATTATTTTAATAGATAAATAAATTGGGACTAAATTTTTAAATAAATATTTTTTAAAAATAGATTGTAATAAATGATTTATGTATTTGTTGAATGTTAAATATCAAAATTTCCTGTTGACTAGACGTTTTGTAATTATAACTTACTCAAATCTTATTTTACTAATCATATATATTATTTTAATTTTTAATATTTGAATCTTCGCTCACAAACTTTAATCGTCTTCTCGTTTGTATTGAGTAAATTTTAGGGCAACAAAATCGGTTAAACAAAAAAAAATAATTGTAAAGTTTAGGGCAACAAATTTAATATGCAAAGACATAATAAGGGATAATTAGGGTAACTTATTTATAAGTTTTAAAAAGTGATATGTTGTATAAGAATTAAATAAGTGATACATATTGATGGACTTGGACAACGTATGTCGCCGGTTGAGTATCGCATGATTCTCAAGTATCGCCTTATGATTCATTTGTTCCCGTCCGGTGTGTTTTGTCCTATGCCTAATTGTGGAAGGCCTTTAGATGTTTTTGGGGAGCATGCAGTTCATTGTAAAGAACTACCCGGCTTCAAATATAGGCATGATCTGGTTCGTGATGTTTTATGTGACGTGTTTAAGAGAGCAGGGATTTCGGCCAAGAAAGAGGCGTCTGTATCCTTCTTGACTGATCCGCGTGAAAAAAGGTCTACGTTGAGGCCCGCATATGTGTTAGTTTTTGGATGGGTAGGTGGAAAACATGCTTGTATTGATTGATTTGACAGGAGTCTCTCCTTTGATTGGTTTGGATACAGGGCCTTTTGTGGTGGGTAAGGCGGCCCTCAACGCAGCCTCTCTGAAGGTGGTTAAGCATGAAAAAGCTTGTATTGAAAATCAGCGTGTGTTTCTTCCGTTCGCTTTCGATACTTTTGGTTTTCTTGCGCCTGATGCCGTCGAGATTCTCAAGAGGGTGCAACGGGTCTTGCATGATAATATTGTGTCACCTAGTTCTTCTGATGTAGTGTTTAGGAGAATCGGATTTGCTATTCATAAAGAGTTAGCGGCACAACTTGTTGTCCGCCTAACTCATAACTTGATGTAAAAGTATTTTTAATTCTTTATATTCATGCAATATATTAAGATATTTAAAATTAAAAATATTTTATTATCGTGAGAATAATTAAAGGTGAATGGTTGTTATAATGTATCATAAATATGTTATTAGTATATACATATACAAGCTCGTGACATATTACTCAAAATATCCAATATTTACACAAGGTGCGGATTATGAACAATATGAACAAGTTTAGAATTAAATTTATTTATTTATTTAAATTAAATTAAATTTATTTAAATAAAATTTTACTCATAATTCATGCCTTCAGAAAATCCAATAAATTTATTTGAAATAAAATTTCTGAAGGCATGAATTATGAAACTATAATTAATATATATATATATATATTAATTATAGTTTCATTTCAAATATGAAATTTTAATAATACTAATTATTAATATAATTAAATTTATTTATTTAAATAAAATTTTACTCATAATTCATGCCTTCAGAAAATCCAATTATTTATTCATATAATTATAATTAATAAGTTATATCAAAATAAATAAATATATGTATATATATATTAATTAAATATAGTGTTATTATTCATATTCAATTTTCTAAATAATACGCATTCAACAAATTAAATATTCACAATCATATAACATAATCTCCATATACCAATGATGTTGACCAACTCGCAACAATAACACTACCCTTCACGAATGATGATGGTGGACGCGGAAGTTAAAAACCCTCGTCCAAAAGAATTGAAGTGTCTTAGGCTGGTCTATCAAGATGACAAAAGTCTGACTACTTACCTTACGACATACAAAAATCCCATGAATTACCATTTTTTAGTGTGCATAACTTGTATATATTGATAACAACGTGCGCTTACAAGACGCATTCGGTCCAGACAAAGTCTCGCATTTGTAGGATCTTCACATACAGGACATACTCACTCTGTGTTTCGGTCTGGACAAAGTCTCGCATTTGTAGGATCTTCACATACAGGACATACTCACTCTGTTTCGGTCCGGACAAAGTCTCGCATTTGTAGGATCTTCACATACAGGACATACTCACTCTGTGTTTCGGGCACGCATGTGATGCACTTGCAACCCATTATCTCATTATTCTTACATAGTTACACTGGATGATTCATCATAATAACTTGAGTGTCATTGTTTGGATAAATAACAATCCATTGCAAGTATTATAAATACTAGCTTTTTGTGTTAGTCATGCCATACAAGACCATCAAACATGACATTCAAAGCGGACATAAGATGGAGTGCGATCTCCATGCTTTGTTAGGAAGGCAAACATAAGCCACTTCAAAAGAGGGTGAATATTGATTCATAAAGTGAACATCACGCAAGTACAAACAGAAACCCACATGCTGAACAAAATCCCCACATAATTCTGTCTTTTGTTGCGATACCATAAGAATGGCCAAACAAAGATTCATGTGAAAGTAACATATATACCTTCTGATCAAAAGCAAATGTTAATCAGCTGCTTATTCTCAAGCTTATAAAACCATCTTCAGTTAATGGTAATCACTCTTTAAACGCTGTCGAAGTTTACGGGTTCCCTGAGGAACCTCTCCATCTGTCTAGCTCTTGTTTTGATGGACATGTCGAACACTTTCTGCCCGAATTCCACAACTATCCCACCGAGAATACTAGGATCGATCTGGAGATACACGACAAAAGGAAAAATAACATGAAATGACGAAATGAACACGTAAGTTGAAGATAGATTTGATGGGCGAGCATATAAACATGGGAATTATTATACCTTCTGCTCTAGGATGACCTTCTTTCCTTTCCCGATTATTTGTTGGAGTGTCTCCTTGAGTTCTTTCTCTTCTTGTGGAGGCAAAGGCTGACAGAAAAATGTAACAGTAACATTTGTCACGACAGTTTTCACAGGAAACATTCCACTCGCTTTAATTTCAAATACACTGCAGCAATTTTAAGATGTAACCATGATTAAAAGCAGGACTCACAATAACAGTAGTCACAATAGCTTTCAGTTCTCCCTTGTGTGCCATAGTTAACTCTGAAAATCTCTTAGCAATGCTGTCTACGTGCCTTAGCCTTCCATTCTCAGCCAAAACAACTGCACCAAAACGAAAAAGAGTGTTGCAGAATGCTGAGCACAACAAAGCAGATATTGTGAAGAATAAAACTATTATTGTTCACAACTTCAGATCACTTTAATCATTAACAACATTAAACAGGGTAACAAACAAAATTTATAACAATCTTCGTAAATTGAAGGCTTTGCAGCATGATGCAAAAAATCAGCAAAGCAAATATCTCCAAGACTAGGCACAAAATAGTCGGTAAGGTGTCAGACAAAAGGAAACAACAGTTTAACCAAGCAGCACCAAGGGAATTAAGTTCAAAATAACAGATAAATAGGCAGCATTGCAACAATATCAGGCACAGGATCAGAGACAAGGGAGCATTGTCAGCGAAGGATATTGGGTTACTTACCTAGGATAAAGTAAAACAGGTTAAAAACTAAAAAAAACAAGTGTGAAATTAGCGGGTTGTATTAAGCTATATCCAATTGGCATAGGTGGCTCTTTCAGCTGGCTTACTTAGCATTTGGTGGGAGGATAATTAAGCTATTCTCTTTCTTTATTTTCTCTTTTTTATTGGGGGAAGGGATGGAAGATTTATCAACAACTGATTGTCGGTTGCAATTGACTATAGACATTGCTGACACAGTGGCATATACAGGGCTCTGTTCTCAACATTTAGCATGAATAGATAGGCAGAGTTGGGGTAGCAAGCATATCCCCTGCCTCTGTTCAAAAAAGAAAAAAAAAAAACCCTGCCCAGCTACATATTAAAATGCACAGCTCTTCTAGGTTACTTCATAAATCACAGAAGATAACAGTCCCTCAAAGTAAAATCCCCATTCCAAAATTAAATGGAGCTTTCATAGTGTGTTTTTCCACCCTTAGAAGGGGGTACACATATTGCGTAAATTGACGAAATAAACTGACATTCAGCAGCAAATCAATAACTCCAGACATACTAGCGCATATCCATGAGGTGTAATGATAGTGGACTAAGCTATATGTCAGAATAATATAAGAGTATCTTCATCCCTCATACCCATATGAGATTTCTTAAGTTAGCTCTTTCACTTTTTTGTTAGAATAAAATAATTTGTCAGAATTAATTTCTTCGTAGAGAACCTGCTCTCTACTTATAACCTTGATTCTCACCCTAAATCTGACACATATATTATTTTTATGTTTCTTAAATATTTAGAGAAACCCATTGTATATGGGATGAAGATGCTGCAAGTGATCAAAGTCAGTAAGTCACATACCCAAGAAGTTCATTGTATTACCTGAAAACTTTGCTTGATCACAAATATCATTCACCGCAGCAATGTAGCAAATTAGCAGGTTGTATTAAGCTATATCCATATCGGCATACATGGCTCTTTCAGCTGGTTTACTTAGTGTCTGGGCAAGGGTTCGTTAAGCTATTTTCTTTCTTTACTTTCTCTTTTTTGTTGGGGGAAGGGAGGGGAGAGTTATCAACAGCTGAGTGTCAATTGCGATTCTGATGAGAATTGAGGTTGACTATAGACATTGCTGTCATATACAGGGGCTCCGTTCTCAGCAATGTGGCAAATCAGTAGCTACATCTAAAATGAATATATAGGCAGAGTTGGGGTAGCAAGCATATTCCTGCCTCTGTTCAAAAAAGAAAAAATCCCGGCCCAGCTACACATTAAAATGCACAACTCTTCTAGGTTACCTCAGAACTCACAGAAGAAAAAAACCCTCAAAGTTAAACGAAGCTATCATAGTGTGTTTTTGCACCCCTAGAAGGGGGTACGCATAATTACTTGCATTCACGAAATAAAATGACATTCAGCAGCAAATCAATTGCTCGAGACATACTAGCTACAGCCATGAGATTAATACTAGCGGAATAAGCTATATGTCAAACTAATATAAAAAGCATCTTCATCTCTCATAGCCATCTCATGTTTCTTAAGTTACCTTTTCTCACTTTTTTGTTATAATAATTTTTTTTGCCAGATTTAATTTCTTCGTAGAGAACCTTCTCTCTACTTATAGCCATTCTCACCCTAAATCTGACACATTATATTTCTATTTATATTTCTTAAAAAAATTAAAGAAACCCATAGTATATGGGATGAAGATGCTCTAAGAGATCAAAATCACATACCCAAGAAGTTCTTTGTAATTTCTGAAAACTTTGCTTGATCACAGATATCGTTCACAGCTTTGACTCTTGTCTCCGATGGAACTGCCAAATCCTTGGTGAACTGAGAAAAGGTTGGAGACTTCTTGGATGCTTCAACAAGGTCAAAAATCTCAGTTTCAACCTTCTCCAAGACATTTGTCTTCACAGCAGCTATATATAAAGCAGATGCATAATTAGCAGGGCCTCCAAACATTGACACAGGCACCTGGATTGTCAAATTAGACAGTAAACACGGATCAGATAATATCCTTGATAGCAGACACAATATAAAACCTACTTTATTATGTATTTTATAAAAGAAAGGCCATCTTCAGCTTATTGCATTAGACTTCACTAATTTGCAATACATTTTTTTTTTTCAAATTTGTTTGTTTGTCTTCAAACAGGGTTTACAGATTTGGGTATTGAATACTATAGACTGATTACAGCCCCCTCTCACTCTCACAATCCTCTATTCTATTCCATTTGTGGGAACAATTGATCAGAGCTTTGCAGAGAAGTTCTTGCAAATTGTGCATTAAGATTCAACTAAGAGGAGACGAAATTGCATATATTTTCATCGCCAAGGTGTTCGTCAGGTGGTTCCTAAAAGTAAAATTATATTCGGCTATATATGCAGAATAGGTAAGAACAGACAAAGTAACAAAAGAATCTGGAACACAAAGAATCAATGGTTTCCAGACAGTCACAGATTACCTTGACTTTGGTTTCTTTGGCATCCTTTGCAGTAGAATAGTTCCTCTACAGGTAAAAAATGACAATCGATATGAGCCAACGGAAAGTAAACTATACAAATACAGTGGAAAATTCGAAACATTTCTACAAGCGTCTACATAAATATAAGTCAACTTGTATGAAACAAATTTGAACAACACTTGATTTACGGGGTCCAGTAAATCGCCATTTTTCGCAACCCTAGCACATATCTCGATTATCTTCGATGATTATTAGGTGTAACAAGAGACGGCTTTCAAAGCCCCGACCTATGGAAAGTAGGCGATGCATATTTCACGAAATGTAGTTTGAAATTACCTGAGAGCTGGCGAAATTAGGGCAAATGATCGCTCGCTGGACAGTTGATCCCTGTGAAGATAGCGAATGTGATCCCAAAATTCTGTAAAGGAGACCAAAGTTAGATGTTGATCCGATTCGGCTAGCGATCGCCATGGTTATACAATATTACAATCCACGGATTGGAAGAAAGAGACGAAATTTTGATGGGTAAAGGGGGATTTCAAATAGGAGGAAGTAGGAAATAAGCTGAAGAAACAAAATTTGAGGAACCAGGATCATTGGGCCAGAATTTGTCAAAATGGGCTGCTTGTAGAAACCCGACCCGCCAATCCGAAACCAGCAATAGTCCATATCCGGAATGATCGAATCAATAATGAATCAAAATGGGATAAATGATGTCTATTGATTAGTGTCGCTTTCCTCTCGCCGTGAACAATTTCCGGCGATCGTAATCCAACCATCAAAATTCTCCTCCATCCCTTGTAACTGCGAATTTCTATGGCTTTATCTTTCAGACTATCAGGAACTCCCATTTTTAGCACTTCGAGGCAGTCTCGCGTTGCAGTTCATCAGAGTGTCAAATTTTGCTGCGCTGAGAAACCAAAATCTCATGGTGTGAAGCAGTGTTTGAGATGTAACATTTATTACAAGGATGAAGATAACTTTCCCACGGCTTGCTCGTTTCATGGTCATGTTACTGGTATTTTTCTGGTCATTACCTCTCGGTTTCTCCCAGTCACCCGCTCCATTTATTCAATCCATGTCTGAGTTATTTTGTTGATTGATGAATTGATTGATTATGTGCTGTTAATTGGTTGAGAAATTTTTGTTATTGATGTGAATTGCAAATGGAAACCCCAATTGGTGTTTGCAGACACGATGAGAAATGACAGAAGACGTTCTTGAAAGCCTAATTGATTGCTCATTAATGAAAATGCTAAGCAGGCTTCTTTAACATTGCTCTTGATTTTCTTGGAAGCTTGAAATCCTTAAAAGAAGGTACGTGCTTTAGTTCAATGACATGGGTGTTTTTGGTTATATTTAGGGGAAAAGGGACTGTATTCGCTTGCACCTCCTCACCAGGGCATAGATGGGGAATGGACGGATGGGTCAGGAGTGATAGTTTACAAATGGAACGAGAGGAGCAACAGACCGAACACTGGATTTGCTAATTGGAAGAAGAGGTGGAGTTGTTGCTCTGAGTATGGTGAGAATGTTCTTCCTTGTCGCCAAGGATGGCATGTCTCCTATGACGATGGCTTCACCCTTTATTAGTTACCTGCTCATTGCACGGGGTGTTAAGGTAGATTGTCAAGCTTGTTGTTTTGATATTCGGCTCCTGCTTATTTTGCGCCTATGTTTAGGATGCACTAATCTGAAGTTTGAACACCTTTGTAATCTAAGACAGTGCCAAACATCAATAGATTCTGCAGTCCAAGGTTGACATTGATGATAGAATTGAGCTTATTGCGCATGCATTAAGGTAGCTTGATTGTCAAGCTTGTTGATATTAGGCTCCTGCCAATTTTGTGCATATGTTAAGTATGCACACGTCCGAAATTTGCGCACCTTTGTAATCTAAGACAGATCTAGACATCAATGTTCAGTATGCACAAGTCTGAAATTTGGACACCTTAGTAATCTAAGACAAAACCAAACATCAATACTCAATAAATTGTGCAGTCCAAGGTTGATATTGATAATAGAGTCGTGCTCATTGTACGGGTGTTAAGGTAGCGTGATTGTCAAGCTTGTTGATATTATGCTCCTGCCTATTCACGCCTATGTTTTGTTGTTATGCCCAAGTCTAAAATTTAGACACCTTTGTAAATCTAAGGCAGACCCAAACATCAATAGTGTTGTGCTCTGCATTCATTTTTTTTCTTCTTCTTTGCATGCGACACATGGCAAGTATTTCCTTCCTGAAATATTTGATTACAGGACAGAAAAGGATATTTTCTTTGCATAGTAGCTGCACGATCAGTTCCATAGCTACACATTGATGTTAACATAATTACTTTAGGTTGGATGAGGGAAGACATCTGCAGAACTGAACCTAGATTGTTATGATTCCTATACTTCTGATGTGATCATGGTTAATCTGAATGTGCTTTTGCATTTTGCAACGTCAAGATGGAGCATATATGCTTAACAGGCTAGTTTTGATTGCATTTCTGATGTTTCTTTGTTGATTCAGCAGGTATCCTCCTTATACTTGATAAATTCCACAATCAACACAACCCGAAGAATGTGGAAAAGACGCCAAAACAACGATAAAAGAAAGAAAAGGTACTATCAACAAAATCATCTTATCTATTTCCTGCAAAATCAAATCCCATATCAAAATTTGCAATTGATATCAAGTTCATCTTTAGACCTTTATTGGTATGGAAGGAAGTGGAACTTGTCAAAGAAGAAAGACAATCAGATCTTATTCCATGCCTCTTCCTTTGATGTATGAAAATCTAAAATCTCACATACAACATCCAAGAACATCAATAATCTATTGTAGTGAAAGATTCATGAAGATGCCTCAACATATCTCGATCCTTGTTCCAATCCGGAGTTGGCGCATTGACAAAATGCGCAAACAGCTTATTCTTGTTACAGGTAACAGATATCAAGCTATGAGCTCCAACTCCATTAATCTCATACTCATAATACAATTGTCCTTTCTCATCTTTCCTCTCATTAGAAGTGACTGAATCAGCAGTACTAATCAAATCCTGCAGGTTCACATCCGAAAGCGCCAAGTTATTCAAAATGACTTCTTTCGGTGCCAATTGCCTGATCCCATAAAGAAAAGTAAGATACTCCTTCTCAGTTCTCTTCTTAGGGTTATAAAACTCGCTATCAGTTCCATTCGTTCCCTTCTCAACTTTCGACACCAACCGCTCCTTCCATCCTTGAGGAACTTCATATAGGTACTCAGCTGAGTCACGTTTGCTTGCATTGCCTCCGTATCCTCCATAGCTTGCTGCACCAGCTGCTGTCCCGTAGTATGTCGTGTATGCTGACGTGGCGTCGGCTAGTGATGGAGGGACGGTTGAGAGGAGTAATGTGGCGGTTGCAGCTGTGGCGGTTAATGCAACGGCTAAGTTGGTTTCTGTTGGTTTTAGTGGTGGTGATTGGGTGGCTATTTGGGGTTTGATTGGTGGAGATGATGAAGATTGCTTGCTGTGATGTTTAATGGACAAGAAGGCTGAAGGTGAGAATATTGTTGCCATGGGAATTGAGATTGTCTGTTGTTGTTGTGGATAAAGAGGTGAAGGGTGTTCTTCTTTCTTGTGATCTTTGCTCTTTGAGGATTCTCAAAGTTCAGGTGGATATTTCGCCTTATCTATATTCTTGTGATGCACCAATTGTAGCCTGCGCTCGTGCCACGTGGACCAAATTGGCTACTTTTTCTAAATTACAGAAAATCACCGTAAAATGGGCGTTTTGTCGATCAATCACCCATGGCATATTTTAAGTTCAAAATCATCTAAAAGAAGTAATATTATGACGTTGTTATCTTGAAATATATCTCAATAATTAAGGGAATAAAGGGACGTTTGGTGGGTAATCCAAATTAAAAACTGAAATATAATGGTAAAAACAACAACCAAACAAAAATGTTTAAAATTCATTTATGTTTGGTATTCTTAACCGTTAATTATTTCAAATAATTAACAAAACCACCACTAAGTTTATTGAAATGTAAAAGTGATAACATAGTAATTTAAAAATAAATATATTTTTTGTATCATCGCCCCGTGAAAAAAGTGAAATAGGGTGAAATTACCAAAAAAAAATTCCAAATTAAAAACATCCACTTAACATTTTTTTAATATTAAGTTAATGATGCTAAAGTGGCTTCCTCCTCTATTGTCTTTATTTCATCTTGAATTTAATCTTCTAAAATCCAGTGATGCAACACAAAATATCTTAACTCAATTCTCAAAATGAAGTCTCTTGCATTTCAATCAAATGAAATTGATCTTGCACTTATTCATTGAGGAATTGTCTGACTTGTGATGAGAATTCATTTACATTTATCTCTATTTTAGTTTCTTTATTTTTTTCTCTTATTTTTGTGAACTAACGGCTCTCTAACATAATGACTCTCTATAGTTGGTTAACACCCCATTAAAACAACAAAACCCTACTTCTTTACATACTATAACCTGCCGCTCAATGGCCTTCCACAACAACCCTCCACACCGTTTCACCTCCACTTCACTGCCGATAACAACCGCTATACCGCTTCAACTTCTGTCCCCACCACTAATCCAGCGACAATTTCATTCGTCACCACCACCACAACATCTCTTGAACCCAGTTCTCCATCTCCACCTCCCTAGTTCCGACCTCCCTTCTTGGCCTCTCGCCGTCTTCGCCTCTCAACCTTTGTTCCCGTTTTCTTCTTTTATATGTCAAGTTTCGACGTTTGTTTGCTTTCTCCCTTCCGATTAGTTTCGTTGTTTGTTTTAAACTTGCTCGCAGGAGTGACCCTCTAAAAAAAATAATGGGAAAACCCTCTAAAAATCATCTACGAAAAAACATATCATGGTTGAAGAAAAAAGTCAATGGAACATTGTGTCCAATAAAAACGAGAATCCCAATAACTAATATGACATCGGACATCTCGCTTCACCGTGTATGAGTTTCTCCGGATCTGAATTTCCGTTCATAGCTCGCAAACCCCGTAATTTTGGGATATCCCTCGGATTGGTAAAATTTTATGTATTAGAATCAACAACTATGGTTCCAATTACACTCGAAAATCCATATCTTTCTTAAAATAAAGTCCGTATAAAATAAAGACTGTATAATAAAATGAGGCCGTTAAAAACCATCAAAGTTTATGATCCAAATAAACTAAATATTTTACAAAAAGAAAATCATGCTATTATTATATTTGAGACGGCTGTTAAACTCATGCATCTTTCGGAGATTTTGTTTCACTCCTTTTTTTCCGGTTGGGTGGCGCCACGTCTTGGTGATTGATCTTCGTCTTAGAGACGGGTTGATCTTGTTTCGTTTGGAGGAGTCGTGGACAGGTGTTTGAAATCTAAAGGTTCAAGAGAGAGTCCAAATATGAGGTTTTCATTGGTAGTCTCCGGGAGTTTTTCTTGTGCACTTCTGCGACTGCCATGGCCGTTATGTTTTTTATTCTTTAATTGCTTGGCGTTTCACCCTACTTTTCTTTGTTCGGATGCTTGGTATCTCAAAACCTCATTGGTTGATGCATTGCGTTTGTTGTCTCGCTTTTTACCTTCTTTTTCCCCCCCTACTTCTTATATCTTTGTTTGTCAAATCACGACGGTTAGTCCGTCTGCCACTTTGTGGCATCTTGTTTCACTAGTTTTGGCTAGTAAATCGAATTCATTTCCTTAAAAAAAACCCGACTCTCTATCCCTTTTGAAAGAATATGGCAAATTCCGGAAAAGAAAAAAACACAGGGGTACCAACTGAAATGAAAAAAAGTGTTGGACAAATTTCGAAAAATCTCAACCACAACAAGGGTATCAACTAGAATTTTCCTTTCATTAATATGAAAAATCAATATTCAGTTGGTCTTCGTGTTGTGCAAGATAATCACATTTAAATCCTTCCGACAAACATGTATTATGGAAAAAATGATATTGAGAGGGTCTATTAAATGGACCATGAAATATCTGAACCGGACGTAGAACGATATTAACCAATCGAACCGGACGAGCCAAAACCAAGACAAAAATAAAATATTATTAAAAAAATTACCGACGGACGAAAATGAGGGTTGTGTTTGTATTTCCACGAAAGAATTGTTCTATAAATTTCTCAAATATATATATTTTTTGTTAATTTATTAAAACGTTATGCTAGATAAGTTTAACAATATGTATTTTCATATAATTATAAATTAATATTCTAAAAATTTTAAATTGATACTACTTTAGACGATTGAGATTCCCACCAAACTTCAACCGATCCCATTCCTATTATGCTTTCCATAACCTATTCAAATTTCCACTGACTGAATATTCAGTTTCCTCGAATTCTTTATATAGCCTTACGCCATTACTGAATACTGACGATTCTCATATCTTGGAACCATTTGCGCCCGACGCCAAAAAGATGCAGAGAAGGTAAGAAAACCCTTTCGGTTTTTCGTCATTCTTCCTTCGTCTTGAATCCCCACTCCCTCCATCAACTTATGCCGATTTCTCTCGTTTGTGAAGGTGTAGAAATGGTTACCTTCTAGGTTTTCTTTGTTTTGATGGTAATCGCTAACCTTTTGTTCGTAGTTCGTGCTGATGCTACACCATAAATTTTAGGGTTAGTGGAATAACTATATATCTGGAGACGATAGAGCATTAGGTTTTCTAGAATTTCAACTCTTTGTTTTGGTTGGTTGTTCACAATTTTTGATCTCTGTGTATCAATCAAGTGATTTCAACAGAATCTTTATGTATTTACTTGGGGTCTTTTTTTTTTTTGATAGGAAAACAACTATCAAAGAATTATATATTCTTCCAGGATGTTTTCTTGTACTGATAATTGTATAATGATGCTTTTCAGGGGCCAGTGCAAGTTTTTTGCACGAGGGACGTGTTTGAAAGGAGAGTTTTGTGACTACATTCATGATATGAAGATGAAATCTCAAACAGGAGTAATTGATCGTTGATTCTTGTTTCATCTGTCTTTCTGTTACCATTTGTTATGCCCATGTGTGAAAATTCTTGTGTATTGCTGACTTTTATTGTAAAAAGATAACAAAATTTAAACTGCTAAGCTTTTAGATTTAGGCTCTATTTCAGGTTGTCTTCATTTTTTATTGACTGCTCGTTTTGGCTATATGAAACATAGGTATGTATGCACTACCAGAGAGGACTCTGTTCTTATGGCAGTAGATGCAAATTTGAACATGCTAAATCTTCATGGGCGGGTTCTTCTGGGCCTTCTGTTGGCGGGACATCTCAAAATCCAAGTGTGTGTGCAGTGCTTTCAGATCAAACCAGAAAAGATGTTCCTCCTGTCACACCCGAGATATTGATTTGTGCACTTGCTGTTGATGGTAACTGTCCACATGGTGAAAGTTGTTCAGATATTCACGGGGATCTTTGTGCTACTTGTCTGAAATATTGCTTGCATCCTTCCAAGCCTGAGGCCAGAGAAAAACATGTAAAAGAGTGCCAGAAAAAACAGGCATTAGAGCGCAGCCAGGATGTTGAATGCAGTGTCTGTCTAGAACGTGTCCTGTCGAAAACTGAAGTAGGTGAAAGAAAATTTGGTTTGTTATCTGAGTGTGATCATCCTTTCTGTATTAGTTGCATTATGAAATGGCGTAGCGTTTCATCTTCCTCTGAAATGGAAGTTAATAGTGCTTCAAGGGCATGCCCCGTGTGTCGCAAGCTTTCATATTATGTTATTCCCAGCATAATTTGGTATTCCTCCAAGGAAGAGAAGCAGGATATCATCAAGAAGTACAAAGCTAAACTCAAGTAAGAATGCTGATTCATTTTCTGCTGTCGAAAACCTTTTTGTGAATTTGGTGTTCTTATATATGTCTTCTTATTACTTGCAAAGCAAATTGTTTACAATGATAGTGATAGGCAGTAAATTGCTTGCATTAAGGTTGAATATTGGAAGTGTAAACTGTGACCTAGTCTCACCTCAATGAAGGTTTAGGTATTCCTTTCAACAATAAATTGTTTCTCCTTTATGGTGTATGCTTGCTGATTGCACTCTTGATATATGGACTTCAAATCATGGATTGTTGTATATTCTCATGAGAGAGTGAATTAACATTTGCATTCATGGTCAAGTTGGCATTGCCCGAATTAGCTGAATTTCTTGACTCAGTTTGTTTTGTTGTAGAGAATGATGCATCTTGTATTTGCAGATCTATAGATTGCAGGTACTTTGACTTTGGCAATGGGTGTTGCCGACATGGGAGTAAATGTTTTTACAAGGTAAGAACAGTTGAATGCTTTCGTTATGGAACAACCACCTTTAAACGTTTTTTCTATTATGTCGCTTTTATAGAAATTCCTAGTTACGTAGACTTGCTATGAATCTGAAAGTGGAGAGAGTTTGAATGAAACCTTTGACATTTCTGTATAGCACAAGGTCATGCCAGGATCATCACGACATAACCCGTCTTCCAGTTCAAGATACAAGCATAAGAGCAGGCAATACATGGGCAGATGGGATGATGACGATGATGATGATCTTCTTGGCTTTGAGGAATTTGCAGATATGGAAGAGTTGGATGGAATGCTTGAAATGTTTGGAAATCTCTTCTTTGATGATGAGGAACCGGGAGATGGAGAACAAGAAGAAGATCCTTTGGGCTTATTTAGTAGTTTCAAGAAAGCTTTAAAACTACAGTTGATGCTTACTGGAGATTATGAAGAAGAAGACTTTCTGGCACCCTGGCAAAAGGAGTTCATGTATTCACAACTTGGATTTGATGATACGGATTATGATGACTATTGCGATTATGATGACATTGACTACGGCTTTGGTGATATCTCAGACGAAGAGGGTTAACATGTTAGGTATCTTGTCGGCTTTGATGTTAAACTGGTTGAAAACTGTCCGGTTTATATTTTTCATAGTCTTGCATTTTGCTTTGGATGATGAATGGTATATCTTTGGTGTTACCCTTTAAGGTCCAGTTTGCCAGTTTGTGAAATTTAACATATAATGATCATCTGCAAGAAGAATACATGTTTATGAAAAACAGACACTCAGAACCAAACCGAAAACAACAACAAAACCATTATAAAGAGACAAATGTAATGAAGGAATGCATCAATGCACTTCTGTGTTATGCAGATGAAAGTGGTCAATCTCTCCTTCAGTGGTAGAATATCATGGCAAGAGACAGAACCAAAGAAGACGCAAACACAGCAGTAGAGATAGGTAATGAGAAGGCAGCTCCAGTCTCTGCACTGGGGACTAGTCCCGCGGTTGGAGAAGGTGCAGGAGCTGAGTCTTCCTGTGCCATTGCCGAGATCGCCATGGAGAAGATGGCAATGGCGAAGATGATACCGAATGTCTTCATTTGTGCCATTGATGGATTTTGGTGAAAAGGGTGAAAGAGCAGAAGAAGATGAAGGTTTGCTTCTTCTTTTCTTATTTTGTTTGTTTTTGTTTGTTTGGGATTATATGCTTATGCTTTGGAGTTTATATAGGTTCCTATCCTTGTCATATAAACCGAAATCGTGCATACCAAAAACCTAATTTTTAAAAATGGACAGCTAATTGGGTATGAATCTTGGGCCAAATCAAATGTTGTTAAAGACGTGTTAGGCATTAAACAAATAATGACTTGATTACCCGGGTGTTTACGTATTAATATTGGTTTTTTTTCTTTTCTGGCAAATGTTAATAAATTTGATTTGATTTTTTAATTAATTGATAAATTTTAAAAAAAATCTATTTAAAATAATGAATTATTATTAGCGTATAATTTTAATAAATTGTAGGTGATACTCCATGTAGGTCGACTTAGATCAATTACAGGTGCCTGCTTACATGTTGAATTGTATGATTTGTATCCCAACCTTGTAAGATAGTTGCAAAAAGTAGCCTAAACTTATAAAGTTGTGGAAACTTGGCTTTGGGTCGTGTACTATCGACTTTTAAAGCTAATGTTATTTTATAATGAATTTTCACAAATATAAATAATAATATCACGGGAATATTAATGATGAAAAAACCTCGTTTTAATTGGTGCTTACTCCAGTAATAACAACTCACCTTATACAGGTATACTAGAGGCTAATCTTCACCACATAATATAATTTAAGCTATTTTCTGGAACCACCTCCAAAAAATAGGGTTATTTACTATAATTTTTCCTCAATTGATTCAATGTCAATAATGCATTGTATATTTGTATTGTGTACCTGTCGATACAGATGCCAGCAGCAATGACATGATAAATCATTTTAAGAGCGCCATTTTGGAGTTAGATCTTCGGTTCATTATTTTATGTCATATACACTAGCAAGACCGCCAACCCACCCGAAAAACGGGCGGGTATGACACATATGGTAAATTGGTAATGGTAGACCCGTCCGGGCCGTTAAGTCTCGACGGGTGAGTACGAGCAAGGGTGTATGTCCGTCGGGTAAAATTTCGTTTTTTTTATGTTTTTTAATTTAAATATGTAAAACATATAAGTGAATAATAAGAATCAATACCTCAAGATAAAGTTCAAATGTTCACAACCATTAAATTACTTTAATTTAATTTATGTGTTATAATTTTACTTATTTTATATTTAATATGTATAATATTTTTTATAAATAAAAAATAAAATGGAACCTGCCGGCCTACCCAAAGCCCGCCTTAAAAAACGGTTTTTATTTTTGAAAATCGAGATGGTAATTTAGTAAAGGATCCTAAAACTGAAGATTAGAGCACTACTACTAGTGATACAAAAAAAATAAAATCTCACCACTCTCTTTCCTCATTTTACATCTTCTCCACATCATCTTTTTTGTCAATTTTTTTATCCCACCAACAAAAAATTTAAAAATTCTATCAAACACCTCTCTCCTCCTTATTTTTACCTACTTCATCGCATTTTCTCTTGCAAAATTAAAAGAGAAGTGGGTCCAATCTGTAAAAGTAAGATAGAGAAAAAAAATATGAATCTTGAGTTTTTTTTTTGAAAAAAATCACTGATGGAAAAAAATTTAGCTAAAAAAATATTATAGATAAGAAAAAAAATCAAAAATGGTCTAAAAGTACTTGACAAATTTTCTTTGCCGTATAGATATAGGAGTGAGGTACATTAGTATCTGCGTACATTTATCTAGGTCTTTGATTGAGTGAACAAAACTTGTGCCAAAATCTAGACTACTCTACTCACATTTTTCCGGTCGAAAACTAAAAAATCCGGTAAACTGTGTTAAATCGAAAATTAATATTAAAAAAAAAACTAAAAACCCTAGGAGAAAGAGTCTAGATGGATTAGATGAGAGCAAACTTCCGGTCTCAGGTCCATATTTCTGAAAATTCCGAATCGAACCGGATTCAAAAAATCTGGTCCTTTCACTGTTTGAATATCTGAAAATTCCGATTATTCCCGCAACATAAAAATTTGGTGTGGGTAACACTAATTTTCCTTGCTTCATAATTAGCCCAATTGATCAGCCCATTACTTGAATTTGGGCTTTACTGAATTTGGGTCTTTTACTATATTTGAATCAATGCCAACTTCTAGTATGTTTTAGTATCACTTACGCAGTCTTGCACTCAAGTTGTTAGATGACATTTCACTCTCACAGTACGTCTCACAGTTTGGCTTCTTAAATCCAAGTTTTCATTGAGAAACAGTTTATAAATTTACCGTCAAACACACCATAAATGTTGTCTATTTTACTCCGTTGTATTCATAAGTCAAGATTTTGATCGCTCATTGTGTGACGAGACTGTCCCAACAAATGGCCAGTACGACGTATCAGTAAAATCTTAAACCACATAAATATATTTGATATACGATGATACTGTAAAGTATGTCGTACATTAACCTCGTAACATACATCAATATTGTATGTTGGAAAATAACCAGTCCAAGAAAAACAAAACCATCATAAAGAAAAACCAAAACAAAGAGGAAAAAAAAACACTTTCGCGTTACATAAATGTTATAGATGATCCTCTATATCTCTTCAGTTTCTGAAGAGAGCAATGAGAGACAATGCCAAGGAAGACGCGATAATAGCGGTAGAGACGGGCAAAGAGAAGGCAGCTCCGGTCTCGGCCTCAGGAGCCGCGTCAGGAGAAGGTGCAGGAGCCGTGTTTTCTTGTCCCATGACCGAGATTGCCATTGAGAAGATAACAATGGCGAAGACGATAGCGAATGTTTTCAACTGTGCCATTGATGGATTTTGGTGAGTGAAAAGAGAAGAAGATTAGAGAAGGGTTTTTGTTTGTTGTTTTGGATTTGTGTAGTTTTACGTTGGGGGTTTATATAGGTTTTGTCTCTTTGTGTTGTAACACAAAACGTGCATGCCAAAAACCTAAAGGAAAATCTGGACAGCTAATTGGGTATGAATTTGGACCGAATATAATTATGTTTAAAGACGTGTTAGGCATTAAACAAATAATGACATGATTCAGTGTTTACATATCTAATATTCGATCATGGACACTGCAAAAGAAAAAGATGCTGAAAATTCCTATTTGGCTTGACGTTTCTATTATTCTAATAAACTTGGGTGACTTATTCGAGTATTGCCAAAATGTAAATTGGTTTTAGTATCTATATCTCAGCGGGTATAGATCGTTTAAAACCCTACATAATTTTGGTCTATCGGAGTTTTACATGATATATGAGCAATGTTTTTGGACTGCCCGATATATTGGTTTGCTTGCACTACGGGACTTAGGTTGTTATAGGAGCCGAATGAGCGACACGTTCAAACTCAATTGTTTATAAACTAGTTGAGTTTAAATCGAGCCTAAATTTTAAACGAGCTTTAAAATGGATTCATATTCGGGTCATTTAGAAAGTGAACGAGTCAATCATTGACATGTTCAAGTTTGGTTATTTATAAACTAGTTGCGTTCGAATCGAGGCTAAATTATACGTGAGCTTTAAAATGTGTTTATATTCGGCTCGCTTAGAAGTAAAAGAGCTGAACCCGGATAACTCGACTAATAATGCACTTATAAACGAAAACAAACTAATCATTGACATGCTCAAGCTCAACTCGTTTATAAACGAGCCGAGTCTAAACCTAATTTTTGTTTATATTCGGCTCATTTATAAACGAGTCTAACAAATAAACAAGGTAAATAATTCTTTTTATTCCGCTTAGTTTTAATATGGATTAAATTAATGGGAACCTCACCGGATGCGATTGAACTAGCAAAACTCTACGTTATATTAACCCATCGAGTCATAGATACGAAGAGGACCCCTTCTATTATCAAGAGACAAACTAGACCCCTTTTATTTACCTATAAAGATAAAATAGAAGGGCAAATTGGTAATTTTAAGGTAAACCCAACCCAAAAGAAAACCCTAAACCCAACCAAACCCTGAATCGAACCGGAACCCGAGCCGACCCTGAACCGAACCGGAACCGAACCCCGAACCCGAACCTAGATAAATCCTATTTATAGGGTTTTATTTTAACTTCTCTCTAAAATTCCCTTTAAACCCTTAATTTTAAAGTTAAAAATAAATGTGAAATGACTAAAAGCCTAGTTGATATCAACAGTAAAAAAAGACCTTATTAACTCATTATTCTCTTATAATATAATCTATATAGATTAGTTGATTTTTTTATTTATTTATGTAATATTCCAATATCAGAGATTTCTTAGTGACACCATCTTTTTTTATATTTATTTTTCCTTTCATCTTTAAGAAACTATCACCCCATATCAATATTTTATTTTAAGATTTTTTTGAGGGGGAAAAACTCAATATATTCCATGTAAAACATTATTGTATTTTTTACAATATAGATCAATACGATATTATCTATTGTTTGGCCATTTATTAATATTTTACGATACAGATCAATATATTATTTAATTATTTTTACAAAATATTATGATCATATAATTTGATTTCATTGTAAGATTTGATAAAAGGCACGCTCCTTTCTCTTGAAGATACACCATCTTTTTTATTTTTCCTTTCAGCTTTTTATTTTGTTGTTTCTCTTGAAGAACAACTTAGTTAATTATGGTCAATACTGTTTGATGTAAATTATTTATGCTATTTTTCTTGGAAATGAATTGGATGATCTCAGTATGGATTGTATGGGTGTACTAATCCATAATTTGTCAATAATAATGACATAAGAAACCATTGTGAAGCTTAGAGTCCATAGACCATATCCGATCCGACTTACCTTAACTTGTTTCACATTGCCTCAGAGAGGGGTTGTCATAATTGAGATGAAGAGCCTCCCAAACAACATGAGATGTGGTTGCAATAGTGACTTGAAATTGATGACTTCAGAGGAGAGAGTTCCTATAATGGCACTATACACAAGGTTACTCTGACGAACATTAGTTTTGTGGGCAGGGTTTGGTGTTTGTATATTAGGAGGAGTTCGTGAAGGAGCCACAATTGTGTCAAGGATATAACCGTGATCATACCCTTCAAGTGTGATGAGGATTGCTTGTTTCCAGCTGAAGTAATTGGTAGGGACGAACTTGAGTATGTTGTTTAGAGCAACAATTGTGAATGACTTGATTGGATCGTACGAATTTACAAGAGAGGAAGTATAGTCGAACATGGAGAATACAGTAGGACGGATAGGGTTGCGTGAATGTGACCGGGATCTTTAGAGCATCCTTATATCAGAACTTCTCAAGAAATTTTTTATTTGATTTTTCTTTTTCTTATTCACAAAATTACTGGAAGAATCTCCCCTCCATCTCAAAATTCATCAAAGTTTTATCAACGTATAATTTTAATCAACAATCCTAACAAAATAAAAGAAATTAAAATTTTCCTTCATTTTTGTGAAATGAGACGTTGATTTTCCTTCATTTTTAATCAACAACCCTAACCCTAACCCTTATATATACCCCAAATCCGATCTCTAATTAAACCTCAACTACCCACTACAACTTAAACTGCAAACCACAAAAGTTCAACGATGGCCTAGGGGTTGGACTACAAGCCTAAAACATCAGGAAATTCTGGGATTATGGCTGTAAAGTTAGATATGAGCAAAGCTTTTGATCGGATGGAGTGGTCATATTTAGAAGCTTTGCTTTCACGAGTGGGATTAGCACAACGGTTTGTTCATAAGATAATGAGTTGTGTCCGATGTGCATCCTGCTCTTTTTAGATTAATGGAAAAGTGGAGGGACATGTTATACCTACCCGGGGTTTGTGTCAGAGTGATCCTCTATTACTTATTCTTTTCATTTTAGGCACGGAAGGCTTCTCTTCTTTACTTATTCTTTTCATTTTAGGCACGGAAGGCTTCTCTTCTTTACTATCTCAAGCAGTTTATTTACGCTCCCTACATGGTATCTCTATTTCACGTAGTGCTCCAACAATTTCTCACTTGTTCTTTGCGGATGACAGTCTTGTCTTTGCAAGAGCAAACTCGCAGGAATGCTCTACCGTAACCGATTTACTTGGTCACTGTGAAAGAGCTTCCGGACAACAAATTAATTTGCATAGGAGCGAGGTTTCCTTCAACAGAAATGTTAGTGCAAATCAGCAACATCATCTTGCTACTACTCTACGTGTCAATCTTGTTACCCAACAAACAAAGTACCTAGGTGTTCCTCTTATGGTATCTCGTTCTAAAAAGGATATCTTTGGGTTTATTAAAGAACGAATCTGGAAGAAGGTACAAGGTTGGAAAGAAAAACTTATTTCCAGAGCGGGAAAGGAGGTTTTGATCAAGTCTGTACTACAGAGCATCCCATCTTATGTGATGAGTGTTTATCGCCTACCAGATTATCTTATTGATGATATTCATTCCCTTTTGGCACGTTTTTGGTGGGGATCCACACCAGATTCGCGTAAAATTCACCGGCGTACTTGGTCTAGTCTTTGCATACCTAAGAGTCATGGATGATTAGGTTTCAGGAACATGAAGGTCTTCAACCAAGTTATGCTTGCGAAGCAAAGCTGGATTTTATTGAACAAACCATCCTCATTGTTATCTCAAGTTCTACAAGCCAGGTATTTTCGCAACTCAGATTACATATCCTCTCATTTGGGTTGGCGTCCTAGTTATTCTTGGAGTAGTATATGGGGAGCAAAATCTCTATTCCTTGAAGGCTTAGGATGGCGCGTCGGAAATGGCTCCCAGATTGCGATTACTGAAACATGGGTACCGATTACAACACATGTACACATTAATCCACAGCTACTGCCTGGAGTCTCTGCTGATATTATGGTATCTGAACTAATTAACCATGATGGCGGAACTTGGAATGCTTATGCTCTCTCTGCGCTTTTTCATCCGACTTCACAAGGATCTGGATGTCATCTCGCACGGGAATATTCTCATGTAAATCCGCTTATTGGCTAGGTACTTTGGGCCTCCAACGTATCAATACATCTCCTGCTTGGCTACCTTGTGGAAGCAACCTCTCCCTCTAAAGGTACTCCTATTCGGTTGGTTCCTATGCTCGTCCTTCCTTAGCGTCAACCAAGCTTTATTTCAAAAGCATATAATAGACAACCCAAAATGTTCCAGATGTGATGGCCCAAATGAGACCATTTGGCATGCCCTTCTCTTATGTAAAGAATCTTCTTTCGCTTGGGAAGGTTCAACAGTACCTTCTCTCATAACCCAATTCATGAGAATGTAGCCTACAGATTTATTTTCCATACTGCCATCACATATAGGAACTAATGGGATTATCGAATTTCTGACAAATTGCTGGATTGCATGGTCTTCACGGAACTCTACGCTCTTTGCTGATAGCCCTCTCTCCGGTCCACACCTACGTCATAGTCTTCGTGGATATATTTGGGACTACATACATTCAGCAAAAAGTTCTCCTGCTTTTCATTTTCAACAATCTAATACTCCTTCTATATGGATTCGACCAACTGCCGGAACTTATAAGCTTAATACAGATGCTGGAATTATTGCGGGAGATACCTACTTGGGAGCGGTTTTTCGTAACAACAATGGAGAAATTGTCATGGCTGCATCGAAGTTCATTTCCGGCGACCTTTCTGTTGATCTTGCTGAAGCCCATGCCACTTTGTTCGGTGTCTCATCCATGATGGGTATTGCTGTTGAATCTTTAATTGTAGAATCAGACTCGCTCACAACAATCACTCGTCTGCAGCAAACAAATCAAACCTTGTCCTATCTGGACATCATTTGTGAAGACATTCGTGTTGCTACTCAGCCTATGCACTGTTCTTTCACATATGCTCGTCGGATAGCAAACACTGTTGCTCACTTAACTGCCAGGCTTGCTACTCCTTCTAATCCTATCTGTATATGGTTTACGAACTTCCCACTATGTATTCTTCAACTTGCCGAAGTTGATCTTTATTAATATAATAGTTGTTTACTTTCAAAAAAAAAAACCACAAATATAAACTCTAACTCCATTTTACTAAATACGCCTTAAACAAACCCTAAAAACCCCTAATTCTACTCTTTAAGAATATTTTTTTTTTCTTTTCTTTTCTTTTGTTTTGATTATTTTAAGATATCTTGTAATTGGGAAAATATTTGCTTCCCAAATTGATTTATCAATTACCAAATTAAAACTGATGTTAAACCTTTACTATGATGATTAATATATTGTTTTTTTTTTAATTATTTTAAGATATCTTGTAATTGTAATTGGTGTCCTGTAGTTTGAGGTATTTCGGATTTTGTCTAGAGATTTTTTACTTTGAATGATACCTTTGTGTTTTCGTATTTTTCTGAAAAATAATTTTAGTTGACATACCTCTACAATTTAAACATAATTGGACATTTTTCGAAAAATATTAAAACACAAGGGTATCATCCAAACTAAAAAAGAACTCTATGTACAAAATTCGTAAAACTGCAAAGCACAGGAGTACCATCCAGAATTTCCCTAAAATAGATAAAAAGGTAATTATTGATTTTCCTAACTTAAAATCTGCACATGATTTTGGACTCGGATCCTCCGAAGATTATCGGCATAATATTAGCGTAATCAGTTGATCTCAACAGTTTAAATGTACAAATTGATTCTCTTCTAAAACTAAAATTAATTATAAAAATTTAAAAGTAATTCCTATTCTTTCAGTTTATGTGAACAAAAGATTGACAAACCGGTTAGGGTGTTACATTAGACAGTCTACCCGGACATAACTTGTGTTCGACTCGTAAAAAGCTCGACCCGAGCTCGTTCGTTCCTAAACGAGCATAACATGAACACAATATAAAGTTCGTATAAAATTTAAGTTCGGCTCATTCGACAAAAATAACACTCTATGCGAACAAAAGATTGACAAACCGGCTCGTTCGTTTTCATTGTAATATTTGAAGAAGGTACGTTCCTTTCTCTTTGAAGTCACACCATCTTTTTTTACTTTTCCTCTCATCTTTTTATTTTGTTGTTTTTCTTGAAGAACCAACTTAATTAATTATGGTCAATTTTGTTCGATGTTAATTTTTTATTTTATTCTTTCTTGGAAATGAGTTGGATTGATCTCAAGAATGGATTGCATGGGTGTACTAATACATTAGTGTATTACCCGTACCTTGTGCGGATTTTTCCTAATAATTTTTTATAAAAAGAAAACAATATGATTTGATTTTTATTGTAATAATATGGAATACGATATTTTAATTTGTTGTTTCCATTATTAAGAAAATTGTATTTTATAAGGAAAAAAAAAAAAGATATCATGTTACATAAGAGAAAATAAACAGCTGCAATTAAGAAGGCATAAGAGAGAAAATAAACCGCTGCAATTAAGAAGGCATAAGAGAAAATTAAAAAACAAACTCTTGAACGGGAGAAGAAGATTAAAGGAAAATGTAAGGGAGAAGATGAGTGAAGAAGGAGAAAATGTATATATATAGACATCCAAAATAATTAAAAATTACTTTATATCTATGTTTGTTAACTAAAATCTGGAATTAAAACGAAATCAAAACAAAATCTGTTTAGATCTCAAGATTCAATTTTAGTGGACTGACGTTATATTTCTATCTTTAAACAGTTTTAAAAATCTAATCATGAATTCTTTATTTAAATTATTGAATTAAAAATGTTGGCTGAGAAAAATCCGAAATAGTTAATTGTGTTAGCAAGTTTTTTTTTAAAACCCGATTTACAAATAAGTAGTTAAACTACGTTTATTTAAATTATTGAATTAAAAAAGTTGGCTGAGAAAAATCCGATTTTAGTTGGACTGACGTTAAAATTATTTAGCTAAAGAAATTTGATAATAATCTCCTATTTAGATATAAAAAAGAAATCTTTTAATTTATTTATTTTTCGAAAATTCCGATTTTATTATTATGAACTAAATTACGTAATTAAAAATATTTTGACGGACAGAATATTATGGCGGCGTCATGTGGTAAAAAGTGCGTTCGCTTTAATATATATAAGTTAAGATAAGTTGTCAATAATAATGACATAAGAAGCCACTACGAAGTTTAGACTTTAGAGTCGATACAAGATCTGATCCAACTTGAATTCATATATTTGATAAAACTGACAATCCGATCCAACATTAAGGATTTTTGAAATATAAGGAGAAGATTGTTGAAACAGGACTTTTTTATATCATGATACAAACTAGAGCTTTATCTGTAAACTACGAATGGTGTATCATATATTAACGATGAGAAAACACCAATTAAATTTGTATATAAATATATCTTAATGTCGCGTACATTAGCCTCTTTAACGTACACCGATGTTTGTTCTACCGCTCGTGGTTTATGTCGAAAACAAACACAGCGTATCAAATCAAAAAAGGTACAAAACCATTACAAGAAGATAAATATAACGAAGAAATGCAAGTTTGTGTCCTTAGAGTCATAGACGGATACCTATGACTCTCTTCAATAGTTGAATAGTGCAACGAGAGACAAAACCAAGGACGACGCGAACATAGCCGTAGACACGGGCAATGCAAAGGCAGCTCCGGTCTCAGCCTGAGGAATCGCAACCGGAGAAGGTGCAGGCGCCGTATCTTCTTGGCCCATGGCCGAGATCGCCACGGAGAAGGTAATTATGGCCAAGACTATAGCGATTGACTTCAGCTGTGCCATTGGTGATTTTTGGTGTGTGAGAAGAATGTGAGATGTGAAAGAGCAGAAGATTAGAAAAGATTTTGCTGCTTTGTTTTGGGATTAATCAGTACTAACACATTGGAGATTTTATAGGTTTTTTCATAACTAAAAAACGTGCATACCAAAAACATTATAAAAAGTGGACAACTACTAGGGTGTGGATTTTGGGCCAATTGAGAGACGTGTCAGGCATTACACAAGGTATGATGATGTAAGTGTTATTACATATGTAATTAAAATTCATCAATACCACACTTTAGGTGGATTTAGGGAAGGGAAACTTATCTTGGTTAATGTGAGTTTTTCTTTCCTTAACTATGATAAATTTAATGATTTTCTTAACGTTAAGACATGTATCAATTTAAAAAGTTTATGTTAAATTTAATTCTTTAATATTATTTTTAAACATTGATAAAAACATTTGAAATTAATGAGCTAATAATGCATTTTTTTTTATTTACTTCTACGAACATCATGTGTGTAGTTCAAAGTTTTTCATTTTGATATTTTTCATGGACTCCAACTACATATGCGAAGTACGTAGTTCTGGCGGCAATTAGTGATTTTTGCCGGTACGTCTAGCAATTCCTAAAAAAAAGATATTTTCGGATATTAGCTAATCGATCTATTATATCTTACTACAACAAACTTACTAAATATTTTACATGTCATCTTGTCACGTTACGTCACAATGTAATCAATTTTTATCCAACAATAATATCTTTAATTAGGTTTTATGTTTTAGTTATTACTGGATAATTTTTTTATCTTTGTCACATTAATTTTGTGTTTGTTATTTTACCTGCTTTTATTTAATATATAACAAATCGGAGGTAATATATCTAGATCGCAGATAAGATCGAATAATCCCTAAAAACAATAATCAAATAAATAATCTTATATATATTAAAGCAAATGCCTCTATTGCCACGTGTCGCTCTCAGGATTTTTTTCAGTCCAACGGAAATTTTACAGGCCTCTGCTGCCACATGTCGCTACGAAAATTTACCTCACCTTACCAATTTTTTAAATTACACAATTTAAATAGTTCTAATCCTTATTCACCAATTAAAAATATGTTTACAATTGTTAAAATAATCAAAAGAAAATTAAGCTTTAAAATATCGGCTGTCACTTAAAATTTAGGGCCAAAATAAATCGGATTTTAAAAAATAGCAAAATTTAATCACTTAATTCATCCAAATTATTGTGTAAATCGTTTTTTTTTAAAGAAAAAAACTAAACAAATTGATTAGCATTGAGTATAATCGGAAAAAAAAGTTGTTGACAAAAATAAAATAAAATGAATGTTAAAATATGTAAAATAAATCTAAATTACTCAACTAAGTCAAAAAAAATGTTTTTTTTATTAAATTCCAATAGGTAACAAATTTTAATTAACCAAATTGATAAATAAAAATTTTGAATCTTACTACTTTTTAGAAATCAAGTAAAAATAAATTAATTAATCACTTAATTGTGTAAATTTAATTTTTGTAAAAACACGTTAATTAGAATTTACATTTACAATTATTTTCATAAACTAAAATAAATTATATCTTCAAATAATTCGTTACTGTATTTTAAATTTGAATTTTAAAGACAAATCACAACCATTATAACTGAATTTTAAATTTGTTAAAATTTGAAAAAACAAAACAAAACAAAAACAATCCAACCGTTTATTTTTATTTTAAAGTTGAAATAATTATTTGATGCGTAGAAGATTGTTTAATCTACAAAATCTCCAAAAATGATTGATAATCATTATATCTCACCTATTTGTTAGGTGATTTTTTGTTTAAAAAATCTTCGGAAGTTTTTTTCTTTGTTACCGATTTTTTTTTACTTTGTAAATTATTAGTAATTACTAATATATTTTTAAACAATCTTTTCCAACCCTCTTCAATTCCATATATTCATATCTTTTAGTTAGATAAAAAAAATAAAAAGGAATTTATTTGGCCTTTTATACTTCACTTGCGTCAACTAAAATTTACGCCTCGCTATTTCTCAATCCATCCATTTTTTTTGTTCGAATTCATTTTAGCATAGTGGTGTTTTGCATAATAGTTGATTTCATTGCTACTTTCCTCTCAATTTATTGAAATCATGTTTACTTTGTGCAGAGCCGAAGTGAAGGATTAATCGTTGTCTGCGAAGCGATAACCTTTGATCTTCAATCGAGAGATCTAACAAGTGACTAGGAGAGGAGATGGAGGAAAGCAAGAAGGATTAGTGAAAGATTGTGTTTTCGTAGCATTCCATCCTATATATTATAAATCTCACCAATACTATTTCAAACTGCAATACGCATCCCTACTTTTCTTGATTAAGCCGAAATGTAAGTATACTATATCCTTCCTTTTTTTGTGTATAAATGTATACTACTTTTCTGAGTTGTACGTACATCTTCTCATCCTCCTCGGTCCTCACAAGACGTACAAGTTGTATTACGGTGTTTTGTAGTTTCGACATCAACAATCATTATAATTGAAGTCAAGTCATTGGTATTGATCGCTGGAAGTGAATCGGGCAAAGGTTCAACGTCGAAACACACCATTGACATCAAGGTTAGGGGAGAACTGAGAAGATGGATTTGGCCATTAATTTTTTTTCAATACCAAAAATCATGTATTATTATATTATTTTTACATATTGTAATTTATATATAAGTAAATATAATTTAGCTCAAAATTGATTTTATATCTATATGTAAAATTTTTAAAAATATATTGTATCTAAAAAATTGATTGGAAATGTACATATCATATCTTTTTAGTTACTGTCAAAAATTATAAATTCTCAAGCAATATTTTTCAATCAGGTTACCTAAACGCACTATAATACAAAAAGAATTCCGACAGATTTAATATACATGTTACATTTCAATAACTAAAAATACTTAAATATATGGTCAAAAAATGTGTAATAGTGGTAATAACATAACAAAATATAAATAAAATAATATTATTTATGATTAAAGTTTGTTACCTTTTATGTAACATAATAATATATTCTTCTTTTTTCTTATAAAATAATTTTTTCAATAATGGAATCGACAAAATTTAAAATTTATTGATTTCCATATCAAATTTACACCATAAAAATTATATAATACATTTTTTTTTAAATTATTAGAAAAAAAACCCGCACAAGGTGCGGGTAATACACTAATATATATATTAAAGCAGAGACCTTTATTGCCACGTGTCTCCTCCAGGATTTTTCTCATCCCAACGAAAATTTTACAGGCCTTTGCTGCCACATGTCGCCTCCAGATTTAACGTCAAGAAAAATATAATTAAGTAATTCAAATCATTATTTTTAAATCGGATTAAAAAAAGGTTTGTTAGACTACTTAACAAAAATTAATTACGTAATTTATATATAAAAATCCAAAATAATTAACAACAAAATGATTATCTAAATAGAAAAATCGTTAGACATTAGCCAAAAAAAGTCCATCGTATCTTAACAATTCCTTTTAGTTTTAATTCCTCTTTTTTATTAATTAGTTTGATTTTGTAAGAAAATCTGGTCTATGTGAAATCATTGTTTTTAGTTTTCAATGCATTTTTGTTAAAATTAAAATTTTCATACATTTTTAATTTTTGGTCAAATTAATAAAATTTCAATGGTGATCCATAATTAGCAAAAGAATTAATTAATATTTGGTGTTCAATGGATGAAAAAACGTTTGAGTGACAAATAAATGAATAGCAGGAAAGATATGATCTCTAATTTACATAGATTACTATCTAAACCAATCCTAAAATATCTCCCAAAATTATTGATCCTTTTTCTCCTCTCTTAAATTATCCACAAAATTGTGTAATCTCTCTCTATAAATTCATTCCAACGTTTTTATAAGTGTCTAGGTTAGCTTTCTTCATCATCCTCTTCCATTCACTCGATTTTCTATTACTTCCAACCCTTATTTATTTCTATTTCAGCTTATGAATATTGTATTGTATACCTTTTCTCATTTTAAATTTCCTAAATGGTACGATATGTTTATTCTTCAAGAAGAATTTGGAGACAAACCTCCATTTGGTTCTTGGTTTGATGATATTGCAATGTAACCTTGACTGTGAATGTATTTTTTGTTGCATTTGCACGGTATTGAAATGTATGGTCTATGTAATTGGGATGAAGTTTTGGATCAATCAAATGGAGTGACAAAGCTCAATTTGCGAGATGGATTTAGAGATTTGAGTAGCAGTTGGTGGCTTCGTCCTGAAATTCCACTTATGCACTGAATTATCGTCCATCGTGGATGCTCCAAATTCTGATGCAATTTGTTGATATTCCTCTTATGCACTGAATTATCGTCCATCGTTTGTTATTCATTTCTAGCTATTTGTTAATGAAAACTTCCTGCATTGTTTGTTATTTTTTTTGATGCAATTTGTTGATATTCCTCTTATGCACTGACTATCCTCCATACATTCGGTATCTCTAGATTGATTCTTGCTCAACCGTGCCACCTTACGAGCACCATCAGTTTGAAAAGAAGAGAAGATCTAGCCGGCCAAAATTTGGATCCAGTCTTTAGCGACAACTGCTTTATAAATCTTCTGGAGTATTAGCTTAAATCAATATTTATTTTTTAAATTTTGATTTAATATAATTATTTTATTTATTTTTATTTCCGTAAATTAACCTAACGATTGCAATCTATTCCAATTATATCGCACCGTAACCCCAATTTTTATTTTATATAATGTTATAAGACGAACCGAATTATTGTTTTTAAAGATAAGTCTAAAATTTCGAGTATTGTTATTTTTTATTAAAAAAAGAAAAATCAATTAATAAAGCTTATTTATGATAAATGAATACATTATATAGATTTTAATATTGCTCCTAAAATTGACAATAAATCACAAGATAATTAAAATAACATTTGTTAGCAAAATATATATACCATATATACAAAAACGAGTTTTATTAGAAAATAAATTACAAGATCTTCTTCTTTAATATGGTAAATGAATAAATTATATTTATCTTAAGACGGGCCATAAAGTGACAATCGACCAAAACCATGCTTAAGCCGTTAAGGAGATAAATCACAAGATAATTCATACCATTAATCAATTACAAGATCTTCTTTCTTAAGATTTGTATCATTTAAATAATGAAATCGATAAATTAATATGAAAAAATATCGTTCATTATAATTTGTATTAAACTTACTAATTATCAATAAGGTAATTGATTAAATGTATTATTAAATAATTTATTCTTATATTTTTAAGTTGCCATTCATATATTATGATATATAATCAAGATAATTTAAATCACAAACCCGCACAAGGTGCGGGTAATACACTAGTTGATATTTGTTTACCAACTTAATCTATTAGATAACAAAGTTAATATCAAACAAATCTTTTACGTCATACTTTCTCTCTTAAGCTTTAAATAGTCGTTGATTATTGAAGTTGGATAGCAGATAACTTAAGGGTAACGGAATCGAATTAAATCGTTTTACTAAGCCTTTTTCCATCATTTGATGAATGTCATTTTGATGGGGGACGATTGTCCTCACTTTCCCTTCCCTGGTCTTTGATGCTTTCCTCGTTCTTATAGTAAGCAAACCTTCTCTCTATATATCTCCTCTTTTGTTTAGTTCGGATCATTGAGGCATTAATTAAACACATTCGGTCAAAATGGCTTCCAATCAACAACAAATGGTCCAAATTCAAGATCCACTCACAAAACTCTTCAAACATCCGGTCAACACTATTTCAAGAAACGACGTTATTACTGTCTTTAAAATAATATAGATTCAGATTTGTCGCAAGACATCATCGACAAAAGCATTCATATTTTGCGAAAATATTCCGGTGAATTCCGAATCTTAACTTACTAATTACTCTATCAATTTGAACTCTTTCCAGTCTCATAAATCAATTGGGGTTTCTTTGCATGTTCTTGAAGAACCAATGAAGAAGCTAGTAGAACACACTTCTTTACAATTGAACACGAGATCAAGTACAATATTTATTCTTATCTAATTAATATTTAGTTTCTAGGTCTTTTATCTATTGATATTATCAAGGAAAACTAACAGTTGAGAACTTGTATAAATAGAATTTTTGTTATTTAGACTAAGTATGTATTTTTGGTTTTTAATTATAAATAATTAAATGTTATTTTGATGGGTCTTATTATTCTAGGAACAAATTTTTTTTTTTTTTTTGATATTAGCTAATCTATTATATCTTACTAAAACAAACTTACTTAATATTTTACATTTATCCAACAATAATATCTTTAAATAAGTTTTATTTAGTTTTAGTTATTACCGGATTTTTTTTTATCTTTGCCACATTGATTTTGTGTTTGTTATTTTATCCGCTTTTTTTAATCTATAACAAATCCGAGGTGATATCTTAAGGGTTATCTAGATGGTAGATAAGATCAAATATTTAATCCTAAAAACAAAAACCGAATAAATAATTTATATTTGTTTACCAACTTCATCTAATTAGATAACTAAGCTAATTTCAAACAAATCTTTAAGACATACTTTCTCTCTTTAAATATTTGTTGATTATTGAAGTTGGGTAATAAATAACTGAATCGGGTAACGAAATCGGATTAAATCGCTTTACCAAACCTTTTTGCATGATTCGATGAATGTCATTGTAATGGGGGACGATCGCCCTCACTTTCCCTTTATTGGTCTTCGATGCTCTCCTTGTTCCTTTATAGTAAGCAAACCTTCTCTCTATATCTCCTCTTTTGTTTAGTTCGGAGCATTGAGGCATTGATTGAACACATTCGGTCAAAATGGCTTCCAATCAACAATAAAGGGTCCAAATCCAATATCTGCCCACAAAACTCTTCAAACATCCGGGCGCCACTATTTCAAAAAACGACGTCGTTATTATCTTCAAAATAATATAGATTTATATTTGTCGCAACAGGTTGACACCATCGTCAAAAGTATTCATATTTGGTGACAAATATTCCGGTGAGTTCTGAATCTTCACTTACTATATCAATCTGAACTATTTCAAGTCTCATAAATCACTTTGGGGTTTCTTTGCATGTTCTTGACGAACAAATGAAGAAGCAAGAACAAAAAACACACAAATCTTTATAATTGGTCACGAGATCAAGTACAATATTTATTTATATCAAATTAATATCTAGTATGTGGATTGTGTACATAAAAAAAAGTTTGTACATTGAAAGACTAAAATTTTGAGAACTTGTATAAATCAAAGGTTCGTGGATTAAATAAATATAATATTTCTTGGTTTTTTGGTTAAGATCAAGTATAATATTTATCCATATCGGATTAACCTGTTGGCATGCGGTCTAAAGACTAATATTTGGAGAACTTATATACATAACATGTTTGCAAGTTAAACAAAGTATATAATTCTTGACCTTATGGCTAAGATCCACTATAATACTTATTCATATCGGATTAACCTTTTAGTATGTGTATCTAAATTATCCTACATCGATTATCAAGTAAGAATGACATTTTGAGAACTTGTATACATATCTTATTGATACGTGGGTCGTTGACCTGCTAGTACGTGGGTCGTTGACATGTGAGTCTAAATGATCTCACCTCGATTGTCAAATAAGATTGACATTTGGGGAACTTGTATAAATAATATGAGCCTAAATTAACTGACATTTGGCAAACTTATATAAACATAAAGTTTGAAGATTTAAATAATATTATTTATTTATATTGGATTAATATTTGATATGTGAGTTATTTAAACATAAAATAATTATATCCGTGTTATTGCAAATAATAAAATAACTTCTTCTTTTTTTCTTATAACGAACCAATTATATGTAAGAAATTTTTTTTGTTTATATTTTAACATACGCAAACTTTCAAATATTGTCTTAATACATATTCGAGCTGATTTAGGTTACTAATATTGTAGAGAAGAAAGGCTTAATAATGATGGTGTGGTTTTAGTTAGCAAAGTTGGGGTTCATAGATTGAAGAAGAGGCTTCTGAGCATGAGATTTTGCAGCTTAAGGATCCTTCAAACTCCAGTTGAGGATGTGAAGATTATGTTTCATTATTTCATCGGGTTGTGGCGGGAAAGTAAGTTGAGCTTCATGGATTTGATGCTGCTTTTAGTAGTTTAGCTATCCGGCCGATTGCGATTTGAAAGAGCATGATTTGAAAGACATGGGAAAGAAAAAACTAGTCTGTAAAAGGGCATGATTTTTTTGTTATTCCAAAACAAAAATTGCATTTTGAGTTCGGTTCATTCTTAATCTGTAACCATTTCAACTCATAGTACAAAATTTTTGGTCATCACTAATACACAAAGGGAGTTCAATCTTCCCCTTTATATGTATCTTGTATACAATTTATAAATGTGTACAGGTTCTGAACATATTCAATGGTGGCTAGTAGCCGTGTAGTCACAAATCTCAGTTAAGCAACGAAGATTATGAAGAAGAGAAGACAAAATATCAAGACAGCAAATATTTTGATCAAAAGAGACCTGTTGGATGATATTCGATGCAGGTTTTTCAACAATGCATTGTGGGCACCATCAACATTTGCTACTGACTCAGCCATATTATCATCAATCCTGAGCACATCAAGGTGAAATAGTTTCAACAATCCACGGACAGATGTAGCAATAACTGAAAATTAAACTAGCAAGAGAAAATGACCTGATTGCGAGTTCACCCTGCTCTGCAACCATGGTAGCCAAATGTGTGAAAATCCCACTCAGTTCCGTGATTGTGGATTCTACGTTTCTAAGTGCTGAAGCCCTAGCTTGAGAGTATTCTTCTTGCTGTGGAGCAGTTTGCTGTAGCATTGTCATCTCCATGTGGTTAGATGGCATATTGTCCGTATTTAATCGTCTTCTGCCTTGGCAAGATTCAATAACAAACTGTTACCACTTACCATCTAAGGATTATCAAATGTAGGCAACGGAAAACTTGACTCTGAAAACTTGTTAAATAGAGCTACTAGAGCAACCCAATTAGTCCAGTGTACTAGTGTAGGGTGAGTGGTTAACACTTCAAACGCTTTCATAATATGGTGAAATATAATGCTAATATCAGAGCTATATATAGCATGCTCTTGTTGAGATTATAATATTGAAATGGAACGGCAAGTCAAATTCAAAATCATCAAGGAAGAAAAAACATACCTTAGTTCACCAGCAGACTGGACATTTTTGGGAAGTCCCCTGGTGGAAACCAGAAACAATTGAAGTTGAAGAATTTAGACTAATTATCAACTAACTCAACAGAAATTATCCAATACTAACATTGTAGGAAAAACACAAACATTGAAGGTTGCAAATTTCCAGAAGCATTAGATGAATTTGACCATGGAGGTGGCTGGGCAGTTTGTTTGATAGTCTGTTGAAATGGGTTTTGTCTCGATCCACTAGCTGAAAAAATTTGCTTCCTGTTTTCTTGAGCCTTGATACTCTGCATTGAAATTATTACACTAAAATGTAAAGATGGAAACTAAAGATAAATAAGCAACACAGTGAATCAGAAGAGGAAGGTTGGAACTATTTGGACAAACAAAGACCTCGGTTCTGCTGGTCAAGACTTCCTGGAACTGCTTTGTAGCTCCCATGAGTCGGTTCTTTAAATCGTCACACACGGCATTAGAATGAACAACCCGATCTTCAGAGTAATTGCCTTCAGCTATCTCCAGATTTCGAAGGATTTGTAGATCTGCAACAGCCGTGTTCAGCACAGTGATGTCATTTTTTATTAATACGGTTAGCTCTTGTATCTCCACCGTCGGGTCATCAAACATAGATGACCTTTTCGCCACTGAAATATTTAGAAACTGATGTTAGTTCTACATTATGGATGCATGGTTACTTAGCAAATAAGTTTATATAATGAATCATCCTGAAACCACAGGTTCTGGAATTTATGAAACTTCAACTTGAAAAGAATGCTTGCAAAATCAAATCACACAACAAGATAAACATTCATATGGATCTAGTATTAAATACTGATATAAGGAAGAAATGCTTAAAACATTAGTCGTATAGTTCAGCCTGAAGTGGAAGCTAATACACCTCATCATTCATCAAGCAAAGCTTAATTACACAGCGAAAATACAGATTCAGAAACTGATAGGAATAAGATTTGCTATTGAAAATTTGACACACCTCGATAACTTTCAAAGTGCATAAACTCCTCTATAATAAAAAGATATTGAACTTCATCTTTGAAGTAAAATTGAAAACAGAACGATCCAGAGAGATCCAATTCACGAAATCCTAGCTCAAATCGACATGATAAGCTAAAAAAGTACCGCGGTAATCAACGGATTAACAAGCTAAGAGATTCAATTGCTTACATTTAGCGAGCCTGGAGATCTTCTGAGATGCTTCATAGATCCGTAACCCGATCTGCGAAGCCTTCGTGTTGAATTCAGATCTCGACGAGAGATGATGATCCTTTGCTGAGGACGGGTTAATTCTTGAGGAATGGACATCTGAGATGCCTGGGCCATCTCCTCCTCCTCCACCGCCGATCTTCTTTAGCGTTGCCGAGAGGGATCGGAACTCCGCCGTCCGATCCCGGTAAGACGAGACGGCGGCGGACGCCATTGAAGAATTTGATCGGAAATTGAGATCAAAGCCAGAGAAAGCGGTTGAGATTCGTGACGCTGTTGCCACGGTGCGTGTTTCCCGCGATGTTGGATCGTTAGGCTTTACTTGCTCGGTCCTTGGAACGATTCTTAGGACGGTTTCTATGGTTTTTCGTTTAACTAGTTTAGTACCATTTGTTTAAAATATTAAACAATTAAAGATCATATTATCTTAAATCACAGTATAAAATAAAAACTTGTATAAAATATGTATAATGTAAAAAGATAAATAAATACGTTGAATAATTAAAAAAAATAAAAAAAAAGAAAGAATATCAAAATGGTATAGAGAAACCATAAAAATTGGCAAACATATTATATGATCTCTATGTTTTGAATATAAATGAATGTGGTACACCATCGTGTTTTTTCGTCATATTTGAGTATAATTATAATTTCAAAAAATTTAATAAAAGTTGAGAAAATAAATTAGATTTGTATATTAAAGTTGATATCATTTCATAAATTGATTATTTAAACAATTTATATTGATAATGATTTTTTAATAACATCATCAAAATTATGTATGCGTTGTTTAAATGAAATCAAAGAACTTTTTTAAATAACAAATGAAGTGACTTTATATACAATTGAACGAATCACCAAAAGTAAAAATCTAATACATACTTAAATGAAATCAAAGAACTTTTTTAAATAACAAATGAAATCAAAATTATGTATGCGATTCTTTAAAAATATCTTTCATTAATCATTTCTAAATGAAATGAAATATTTAGTTACCATTCTCGATTTTGTAGGTTAATCCGGATATTCTTAAAATATTGTAAAGTCAAATAAAGTAATTTTAAGTCAACGATATTTTAGTGTTTATATCTTTTTATAAGTTTCCTTAATACCCTGAGTATGCATTGATATTGGATTATAAGATTAAAAAAAAATCTTTCATTTTCTAGGTTTAGTCGATTTGTTTCTTCTTTGGTTTCAAAATTGATATGCATTGATATTGGATTGAAATTAGAAATTATACATCCTGAATCGGTAAAAGCAACATAGTGTATGATATACAGTTGATTTTGAAAATTATACACTTTATTACAGGATATAAAGTATGCATTTTTTTATCACTAAGAATTTAATACCCTGAGTATGTTGGATAGTAAAAAGTTGGAGGTGTAGTTTTGAATGTCTACAAGGGTTACGATGTTAAATTGAAAGATGTCAAAAGGGACATTTTAAATTTACTGCAGGGTTTTACTGTTTCTGGTTTGTTTATATTGCATTTTCAGATGTTTACATGGATGATATGAGTCATATGACTAAGTTATGACATATGAGACTTGGTCATATGAATTAAAGAGGATGCAAATTTTGGTACAGGATCAACCATCAGAAGCTATTCACCGGAGATTAGTTGAGGGACGCTCAAAAAAAGTTAAGAGGAAGACCCCCACAAAGGTACGGTTTTGAGGATATGGTTGGTTATGTTCTATAAGTTGCTGAAGAGGTGGATATTCATGAATCATCCATCTATAGAGAAGTTGTATTTGAGCTTGAAGCTTCATAGTGGTTTGTAGCAACGGTAGATGATATGAAGGATGGGAGCAACTCAAAAAATTTTAGAAATGGAAATTCTTAGAGATAGGGGTCATAAGAAGCTTTTCTTATCAAAGGCTACATTGAAATTGCGTTGTCATTTCTTTGTATCCACATTAGTTCAAACCGGAGACTTATTTTTGTTTTGTTGCGCTATGTTGGAGAGTTCAACAGAAATGCGACATTGCCCAGTGGTCTGATTTTGTAAACATGTGATTCCAGGTAAATATGTCCGGACATTCCTAAATAATGTCTAGGTGAGCCATAACCTGATCAAACTTTTCAATGTTTTGTTGTCTTCCTCTTTTCGTTTTCTCCAAGTGAATTCATTTCTTTTTTTTTCATTTTCATTGCATTGTTACAAAATTGAAACAAATAATATTGTCTAATAAAATTAGGAAAACATTATAAAAAAATTGTCTAATGAAATTAGAAAAACTTTTTTAAAAAAGGAAAAAAAAGGAAAAAAATTTGCGTTTGCCGGGAGTCGAACGGGGTCTATTGCTTGGAAGGCAATTATCCTAACCGTTGGACTACAAACGCCTGGTTCAACTTGATCATGGAAACTTTATTAACAACGTTCAACAATTTGACCAGTATGACACTCATATCTATATTTAACTGAAATGATTATAATTATTTTTGGTCAGGAATTTAATATCTATAATTAGAAAACATTCGTGGATATCAGTATACCTCAGGATAATTTATAAACATTAAAGGTAAGTAGTAACTAAAAATTTAATATTTATAAAGAATTTTTTTAAAAAAGAATTTCTGCACGTGGACAGACGTAATTGGATAATATACGTCAAAGACTGTCATACTACACGTACACTATCTTTCTTTAAAAAATCAAATACACCATCTTTTAATTCTGATAAAAAATACACTATTTTAACACGTGGCTATCTATGATTGGATGAGACACCTAACTCTATTTGAAGAAAAAAACTATATAAACGGGCAGCATTTATTCCCAACTTCCAACCTTCATCAAAGCAGAGTTTCATAGAGTTGTAGAGAACAACACAACCATGGATGGCAGAACCATATTGATGGCGTTTCTTGTCCTGTTTGCTTTAGGTAAATATAGAATAATTTGATGAATTTTTTCGTCTTCTCTTTGGTTTAGGTAAATATAATGAGTTTTGATAATCTCTGATTAAAACAGAGTTCCATACTGGAATGGCGGCAGCGACAGCAAAAGAGGAAAAGATAAAAGACACGATCATCGGAATTGATCTCGGAACTACGTACTCCTGTGTCGGAGTGTATCGAAGCGGGAACGTGGAGATCATAGCAAACGACCAAGGAAATCGAATCACGCCTTCTTGGGTTGGATTCACTGACACCGAGCGTCTCATAGGAGAAGCCGCCAAGAACCAAGCTTCCTCCAACGCTGAACGCACCGTTTTCGACATTAAGCGTCTAATTGGCCGAAAGTAAGTAATTTCCGTTTGAATGTTTTATTGAATTTCAGTTTTCTATTTTTAGGTTACAGAAATTGATTCAGAGAGCATTTGTTGTTATAGGTTTGAGGATGAGACTGTGAAGAGTGATATGAAGATGCTGCCGTATAAGGTGGTGAATAAAGCAGGGAAACCCTATGTTGAAGTTAGGGTTAAGGACGGTGAGGTTAAAGCTTTTAGTCCTGAGGAAATCAGCGCTATGGTTTTAACTAAGATGAAAGAGACCGCTGAGTCTTACTTGGGGAAGAAGGTTAAATATGCTGTTATCACTGTTCCAGGTAAATTTTAATCTGCAAATTATATGACGAAAGCCTATAATCGGATGTGATGGGACTGAGTTTTACTATTTTGTTTTGTAGCTTATTTCAACGATGCTCAGAGGCAAGCCACAAAGGACGCAGGAACCATAGCCGGACTCGAGGTGGTCCGCATAATAACGAGCCAACCGCAGCCGCTTTGGCATACGGGCTCGACAAAAAATCCGAGGAGAAGAACATCCTCGTATACGACCTTGGTGGCGGAACCTTTGATGTTAGCATTCTTGCCATTGACAATGGAGTTTTTGAAGTCTTGTCCACAAGTGGAAACACACATTTGGGAGGCGAAGATTTCGATCATCGCCTTATGCAACACTTTATCAAATTGTTCAAGAAGAAGCGTGGGAAAGACATGAGCAAAGATAACAAGGCACTTGGGAAATTGAGAAGGGAGTGTGAGAGAGCAAAGAGAGCATTGAGTAGTCAACATCAAGTTAGAGTTGAGATCGAGTCTCTGTTCGACGGTGTCGACTTTTCCGAGACTTTGACAAGGGCGAGGTTTGAGGAGATGAACGCGGATTTGTTTAGGAAGACGATGGGCCCGGTCAAGAGAGCCATGGAGGACGCCAAGTTGAAGAAGTCGGATATTGACGAGATTGTGCTTGTTGGCGGGAGTACGAGGATTCCAAAAGTTCAGGAGTTGTTGAAGGAGTTTTTTCAAGGGAAAGAGCCGAGTAAAGGAGTGAATCCGGATGAGGCTGTTGCTTATGGAGCTGCGGTTCAAGCCGGGATTCTTGGTGGTGATGGCGAAGAAGGTGTGGTTTTGCTTGATGTTGCTCCTTTGAGCCTTGGAATTGAAACTGTGGGTGGTGTTATGACTCCTTTGGTTAAGAGAAATAGTGTCATTCCTTCTAAGAGCTCGAAAGTGTTCACGACTTACCAAGACCAACAAAACACGGTCGAGATTAAAGTGTTTGAAGGCGAACGAAGCTTGACAAAGGATTGTCGCGAGTTGGGTAAGTTCACTCTCTCCGGAATCCCACCCGCTCCGAGGTAAATCCATATCCTTTCATAGAATATATAAATAGTGGACATATTATGTAAATATAATGAATATGGTAATGTACAGGGGAGTACCACAAATTGAGGTGACATTTGAGGTAGATGCGAGTGGGATACTTCAAGTGACAGCGGAGGATAAGGCAGCGAAGAACAAGCAATTCATCACAATTACGAACGAGAATGATCGTCTAACAAAGGAGGAGATAGAGAGGAAGGTGGCGGAAGCTGAGATGTACGCCGAAGAAGATAAGATTGTGAGGGAGAGAGTGGAGGCTAAGAATAAGCTTGAATCGTATGTCTACAATATGAAGAACACGATTGAAGATAACAGCAAGCTTGGAGGGAAGATTGATGAGGAAGACAAGGAAGAAATCGAGAAAGCATTGAAAGATGCAGTGGAGTGGTTAGATGAGAACATGAGTGCAGAGAAGGAAGAACTTGATGAGAAGATGAAGGAACTTGAAGCTGTTTGTAACCCTGTCATCAAGAAAGCTTATGAGAATGGTGCATCCGCTAATAGTGAGGATGAAGAAGATGAAAATCATGATGAGTTGTAGGCTAAGTGATATAATGTTTTTGTTTTGTTTTGTTTTGGATACATAGATTTGTTTCTAGATTCAACGGTCTCTCCGTAAACTCTTCAATTGTATATTTCCCGGTTATTTGCACTTGTTGATTTGGTCGTATATACTAGAGTTTGGTCACGGGACGGGATTGTGTCAATTTTTATTTCGAGTCAAAACCCAATAACGATTAGAACCTCTATATTCTTTTTTAGCTTGACGCATAATTTTATGTTACAATCAAGGAAAACACATTTTCTAAACTAATACGTATATTTAATTTTAATATTAATTGACCGCGAAGAGTGAATAATATTCGAAATTCAAAAGAACTAGGCAAACGACCAAGGAACAACTAAAATAAGCTTAGACTAGTCAATTTCGAATGACTGGATATTCTAAAATAGAACCAAACAAGTGAATTTGATAAATTCAATAAAACTTTGGAACAGACAATTACAAAAACAAAACCATTCATTTTGAACAACAATAAGAAATTAATCAAATCCGCTTGCGGGTCTTTCAACAAGCCTTACAAGGAGCACTAGGAGCCCTGAATAGAGTGGTTTGAGCAACAATTTACATTTACGTACCATAATGCTAATATTGACATATTTGGGGCATTAAAAGAAATAATCGACTATTAATAAACCTATGGGCGTGATAATAAAGTAATTATTTTTATTAAAAATTAAATTTAAAACTGGAAAAACAATCATAATTGATGAAGACGATTACAACATGAAAAAACAACCAAAAAATTATAACTAAACATAAGAAGAAAAAAGCACAATATTAAATTAGATAAACTAAAATCCGGCTTCTTTAAACTTAACTTTAATGATTCAAAACTCGATTTGAGAATAACATCTATTGGATATGTAATCCGAAATTACAATGACGATGTTGTTAGCATTGAATATGTAATCCGCCATTTTTTGGATCCTTCCAATGCTGCAACATTCTACTTCATCATTGGGCTTATTCCTAATAACTATTCATCAACCTATTTCCTTAAATCCAAATCAACCCATTACATATTGATCTATCTATTTAAAATATAAATAAGACCAACAAATATGCTGAATGGAATCCGGCGAGAATTTCATAAAATGAGCTTAATTGACCTTCATAAAGTTATCGGGGCTCTTTGTCCCGGCGGGACGGACTTGGCCGATTCCTTGTTGCACCAGATTAGTGTCTCATTGCATTGTGACGTGACAGTGGTTTGTGTAATTTTGTTTGGGGTTTGCATTTGCAAGAGAGGGCTCAATCCTCCCTCTGATTTGGGTCCTTTCTTTGGGATGCCTTCGTACAATGGTACGTAGGAGGTAACTTATTGTCTCATTCGTTTTATATACGTGGGGGCTTGTGGAAGGGTTTATATGTTGTAGACTTGTAGGTATCTGGTGGACATGTAAATGACGTAATGTGATGGTGTTTTTGGATAAGCTAGAAGTTGGGGTTCAGGTCCGTCATGTTCGAGTAAAAAACATAAGTCAGAAACCACCAACTCTCTTATTAATTAATAAAAGCGTACAAATACTAAAACTACCAAAAATCCCGTTTCAACAAACAAGCCTTATATAGATTATAGTTAGTTAAGAGACGTGTACTTTACGAGAGTTCACATTAATATTAAAAAAAAAATTTAACGAAGAAAGAAATTCGATTTATTAGTTAAAACTATTGAATCTAATAACCACCAAGTAATAAAAGGACTGAAACTGTCATACTTTGAGAACAAAGGGTAAGAAAAGAAAACCGAGTACCCGATTATAGAGAATCGCAAGACAAAAAATGTTATCTCACCAGACAACCAGATAAAAGAGAAAATTGTTAGTGATTGTGGAGAAATTACTTTGGTACACACTCACGAATGTATTTGAGTACTCAGATATTCGATCAATATTTAATATAAATATTGGATTGTCGAATACCGTTTTTATATATAAATAAATAATATTTTATATAGAAAAGTGCCAAAAAACTTATGATTACTAACTCCTAGTCCAAATGGGAAAATAAATAAAGCACAGAGCGGCATGTGTGATAGATAATGATCCATCTTAATTAGATAGATATAGTTTTTTTTTCCTAAATGAATTTTGAAGGTTAACAAAAAAATAAGTCTTTTTATTAGTAAGACTCCTATGTTAGAGGGGTTGTTACATATTATTTATTTTTTCTGAAAAAATTATTGTATATTTTGCTTGGTCTTAATCTTTTCCAATTAAAGGTAATTAGACCGGCCTAATCACACCTTCAATTCTATTAGTCAATGACGTTTAAGCTTGACTAATAGAATATATATTATATAGGACTTTTCTCACTTCTTAATTTCTTCGTATGTTTGAGCATATTTAGAATACATATCAAGAGCGACAAAAAAAACGCTTGTCTGGATTTTCAATAAGGTTCGCGCTAGGAGTCCCTAGAATTTCTATTTTGCAGTCGGTAAAGACCAATCCCTATTTCAGTCATAATGAGTCCCCAGACAGACCATTTCATTTAAATAAGTGGACAAGAACGTTCGTAAGAACCCTAGGATAAAATTTAATTTGATTCTCATATAAGCACATAGTTGTATTATTTTTGTTAGAAAAGTGAAGTTAACCGAACACAAGATAAACAGTTTCAGTTAAATAAATAGACAAGAAACTTCCTGGGACCCAAATTTAATTGATTTGACTGAAACTGTTTATCTTGTCATTCTTTTGTTAGGAAAGTCGAGTAGAATGCTTTTTTTATTTTGGTTAGTAAGTAGACGTTCCATTGGCAAGGCCGCAAGGGCCAAAAAAAATTATTATTTTTGTTAGATCGCTTTTAAAAATTTTAAAGGTTTTTTTATAATGATATTTTTGGGGTTTGTATGATGATATGAATTTGTCCCTTCAGTCGATCTTCAAATTCAATTACAATGATAAGTAACTATACTTTAAATTTAAAACTTATCTAGTAGTTTAAAATAAATTAATTATTTTTAGAAACTTATTAAATAAATTTAAAAATGCAAAATTTAAATTATCACTATAGACATCTACTTTCATCAAAACTTACAAAATTTATAATATATCAAATTTAATAAATAAATAAAGAAAAAAAATCCGACTTATGAGAACGGCAAGACTAGAGAGGGAAAGCTCCGGTAACCGAGAGAGAAGCTACGAAGGAAAGACGCGTGGAGGCAAATTTAGTGATGGCGCTTTTGTCTGTTAACCGGCAATTGAAGGTAACTGCTTTTTCTGTACATTACTTAACTTTTCCCCTAGCAGAGCATTCACACGCGTTTGTGTTGAAGTTAACCATATGTATATTTATATACTTATATACCATTTTATTTCAAACTTGTGATATAACTTACGTGTTATGTTAAAGTTGGTGTATTATTTAAGTTATTTATTTTATTAAATTAAAATTTTATTTGTAAATTAATGTCTTCATAGCCATTTTTACTATGTATTTTTATTATAATTAAATAAATACTTAATTATATTTAAAATAAATATTTTATTAGATATGCAAAAAAAAGTTATTATATAAAAAAGTAAATTATAAAAGTTAAATGTTCAATATGTAAAACCCTACCTACGTTACAAGAAGTCAAAACAATTTTTAAGCAAAACATATGCAATGTGGATGTCATTTGATAGATAAAATTAAATCCTATTCAAATATAATTTTATTTTATTTTTAATTAATATTTATCCATAAAAACGGATTTTAAATTTACTAAAACAATCATACTATATAGCGTGATGTTATTGGCAAGAGTTCGGCCAGTTAGAGCGCGCCATGAAAAATCAGACCAAAACAACGTCGTTTTACTTGGATAAAAAAACAATACCACAATTTATAATCATAATGGATATCACAATTTATAATCTAAAAATATATATAATGGTCCCACACTTTAATCTTAAAAAAATACAATGGTTCCACAATCTATAATCTTAACCCCAAGTTGACCGACATGAACAAGTTTAAAAAAATACAATGCATTTTGACTATTTTCCTAACACCAACTTTTCACCAAATCTATATATATATTTGTGCTTAGCAAACACACAGAATATATATCTTCATCTTACTCTTCGTTCTTTTCCACTTTCTTATTCACAATTGTCTTCTTCGTCTAGGTTATCATTTTGAAAAAGCTTCCAAACACTCTGAGCTTCCCAAACAGTTAAACAAGATCCAAACGCAGCAGCCACGGTTAAGGAAAAATAAATGGAGTACTATTACGACATCAGATATCCCATTCTTCCACTTTTAGCATTTCTTAAATCATATACAGGTTTGTTTTTTCTCCTTCTTCCGTCTACGTACAATATGTCATCCATTACCATTAAATCTAAGCTCATTTCTCCATTTTCGCAGCTGACCAGCCGAACACGCGGAACAACTCCTCCCGCTTTGTCATCGACGGACTCATCTTGCTCATCATTTTCGGTCTCTCGTTGTTGTTCCTCTTCGCAACCGTACGGATCCAACTATATTTTTGTTCACGTTTCAGCTGTAATAGACGTGTTGAACTGCATCTTGGTCAATCGGCCTTCTCCATCCCGCTCACCCTCTCCCTAATCGCAACTCTTTTTCTCCCACTTACCTCCTTTTGGAATGCTTACATACTCATGTTGGTGATGTCGTTTTGGTCGGAGGCCATTCATTCTTACTTCACCAGCTTCGAGCAACGTCTCTTATTACTCCATGTCTGCTATGAAGAAACAATCCATCACGCTCCTGAATTTTTCATTGAAGAAGGTACAGTATATTAATTAGTATTATAATTCAAAACTGTTTGCATTTTGGATTCATATCTCGCATGATTCTATACGTTGCAGTGTCAGATGAGCACTCTATTAATGTTTGATGAAACGGTTGGTTACGTCATCATCCGTTTGCTATGGAGTTGTGAACTCTTAACCTCTACCAGAACGATAGATTATCCTTCAGTTGTAAGTAAAATATATGTATCTAAGATTATCTATATCTATCTTTCTATTTGGTCTATGTAATGGACTTTTACGTACTTCTCCTTTGTGTTGGGATAGTGTGAAAACTAATGTGGTATTATATCTAAGGTTCGTGATGAGATGTAAGCTACAACACAAGTGATATAATCTCTTTGTTTTGTATTGTTTGGGATACAGAAAGTTGATTCTAGATTGCATATTTCCTGATTTTTTTGCTCTTTTTGGATTGAACTGAAGTACACAGCTTAAACTTGATTTCTGGTAATATAAGATGAGTTTCAAGAGACTATAACCTAAAATGTAAAATCTGCTTTAAGTGGATCTTTGTAAGAAGACATTCATGCAGAAATATATCTACAAAGTTCTATTTCAGCTTAATATTACATTTTGTCTCGACTGTCCTCAGGGAGGCTTAGAGCTCTCTGCTGAGGGTTTGGCCTTCAGCTATGGGTTTTGTTCTTTGCTGCATTTTCTTCAGCTGTTACTCACCCCAAAGTTCTTGGCGTCGATTCTAACCAAATCGAGGATTCTAAAAAGAGTATTTATGAAATTATGATTGCTATAAAGTGGTTGTATTCATATAACAAAATCTCACAGATCCCCGCAAATTTCGATTTCAGCGGAATTTCATTTTAAAATTAGAAACTCCGTCCCGAACCCGTCCCGGCAAATATTATTGGAGACGGGATACGGACTTTAGCTTCCTCGTCCCACTAGGCCCATTTCATCTCGTATATAATAAAGTTTTTTAATTTAAAATAATAGATATCAATAAAATCCCTAAACAATATAATTATCTAGTTATGCTTGTATATTTAAAAAATAAATTATATTGGTCAAATCGTTAAAACTGAAAAATGATAAATTCATTTTGATGTTTTTATTATGAGTATTTGGAAATTTTAATGAAAAAATGTAATACATTATTATATTTTTGCGTTTTATGTACGATATATACGAATATTTTCGTAGTTAAGCTTAAAATTTAAACACATTAATAAAATTAAATGGGCAAACGGGATAAAATCCGGTGAAATTCAATCTAAATTCTAAAATACTCAAGGTCCGTCTCGATCCCGTCACAAATAAGATAGACGAATATCATGATGAGTTTTAAGCTAATATAAAACTCTTTTTGTTTTATTTTGTTTTGGATACATAAATTTGTTTGTTTCTAGATTCAATTGTATATTGACTGGTTATTCAACTTAATTGCACGTACACCAGCCTTTCATACTTCAATTTCTTGGATTTACTTCCCGTCTTCTCTCTTTACTTATACTTGTTGAATATATCATATATCCTCAGTTGTCTATTGCTAATTTCGTTTTACATTTATAGATGACACATAATTTATTACATAAATCTGAACTTAGAAGTTCATACTATATTGACAAAGTGTATCAAATTAATTTTACCTTGCGAGTGATATTTCATTTTTTATTCATCGGTTTAACTTTTATTCTTGATTTTGTAAGTAACTCTATTTTTGTAGAATCGGAAGATTTTTTTTACACTTTTCAGTCTTCACCCTTTCGACAACCATATATTAAGGGTTAAATAGTCTTATATCCACCTACTCAAATACAAATACTTATTCGTCAAGTAATAAAACTTACTAGCTCTCCGTAACAATTAAAACACATATATTTTTAAAGTTTAATATACAAAAATATATATATTTTTTATACAATCCTCTTGATGTATCGTAATAGTTAAATTAATCAATCAAATGGATATTGAAAATAATTTTATATGTTTTTATTAATTTAATTATATTTTAGATGTACAAAAATAGTATATTACATATCCGAATTTTCACACCTTATCAATTAATTGATTATAAAGATAGTAAAGTGAAATAAATTTTTTAAAAATAAAATAAAAAATAACATTTTTAAAATTGAAATGTAAACGTTTAGATTAAAAAGGTTTAATTCAAAAAGTTTTGTTAGATATTTTAAAATAAGATCATTAAAAACATTAAAAACATTAAAAATAAATAAGATATAATATTTATATTTTAATAGTTTATACATTTGATAGTTTGGTGAGTTCCACTTTGGTATCTTATTGAACAAAAAGGGATATAAAAATCATATATTTATGAGTTAAGTTAGACTATGAAATTACCTAATCATCTTATCAATAATTATCAAGTAGGGTGGATAATTTTATTAAATAAATAATATATTTTTTTGGTCTTTTGCTAGGTTTCAAGTATAATTTTATTCATAAGGGATTAATATAATATTTTGTGGTCGTTGACTACGGTTTTGTGTGTGTGTTGATCTACTGTTTTGTGGATCATTAAATATTTTCAGCGATTTTGCTATCACACAACGATTATCAAGTAAGATTGATAGTGTGAGAACTTGTATAAATAGAGAGTTTAAAGATTAAACAATCATTACATTTCTTGGCTTTTTAGTTAAGTTCAAGTATAACTTTTATTCGTAACGGATTAATATACATATTGTTTTGTGGGTCCGTTAAATATTTTCAGCGATTTTGCTATGCTACAATAACTTGTATAATAGAGGTTTTGAAGATTAAACAAATCATACATTTTTTTTACCTTTTGGATAAGTTCAAGTATAATTTTGGATTGATGCCCGTTATATGGGTCATTAAACTATTGTTTTGTCTGTTTTTTGAATTGTTAAATATTTTCAGGATTTTGCTATCCCACATCGATTACGATTTTGCTATTCCACATCGATTGATTATCAAGTAAAGATGATAACTAGTTTGAAAAATTGTATAAATAGAGGGTTGAGAACTTGTATAAATGGAGGAATTAAAGATTAAACAAATAATACATTTCTTGGACTTTTAACTAAGTTCAAGTATAACTTTTATTCATAAACGGATTAATATATGTACTGTTTTGTGAGTAGTTAAATATTTTCAGTGATTTTGCGATCTCACAATTATCATGAAAGATTGAGAACTTTGAAGATTAAACAAATCATACATCTTTTAACATTTTGACTATGTTCAAGTATAATTTTTATTCATAACGGATTAATATCTATTATATGGGGTCGTTGACCTATTGTTTTGTGGGTTATTAAATATGTTCAGGATTTTGTTATCCCACGTTGATTATCAAGTAAACCTTTATAACGAACGACTTTACTAAGTAATTTGTAAGTAGAGTTGCAATGTCTTTTTAAAAAGCAATTGAATGAACACTGTTACTTAAACATAAATTTATCCATTTTTTTCCCCTCAAAATCGGAGTTGTTTCAAATATGATCAATAACGTTGGTGATGGGGGATAGCATATTTCCTAAAATTGTAAGTCCATCTTGAACACATAAGTTTAAAAATATGACATGCACATATTTGATGATCGAGTATAAGGAGTTCGCAAATATTGTCTCGCGTCCTCAACCAAATGATTTATGGCGGCGGTATTTGCGGATGCATTATCAAAAGAATTTGAAAAAACTCGATGTTGTAAATAATATTCTTGTAAAACCGTTTTTATCAAGCTTGCAATGCTTGTTGCATCATGTCTTGCGTTAAAATGCCGAAATCCAATAACATATTTATGCAAAAACATAGCGTTATCAATAAAATGTAAACTAATGCCTATGTAAAAATGTTGTTGAGATCGTATACTTCAAGTATCATTAAAAAATAGATATTTGATGATCAAAAGATGTTAAAGTTGATAAAAAAAAAAAATTTCCTTTCCTTTGTAGGTAAGATTTATGTTCGCTAGATTATAACCCTACAAATCCTTATAAATAATGAAAAAGACTTGTGCGCTCACAAGACACGAACAAGAATGATCATTTAACAAAGGAGGAGATAGAGAGGAAGGTGGTGGAGGCTGAGATGTACGCCGAAGAAGATAAGATTGTGAGGGCCGGGAGAGAGTGGAGGCTAAGAATAAGCTTGAATCGTATGTCTACAATATGAAAGAACGTGATTAAAGATAACAGCAAGCTAGGAGGGAAGATTGATGAGGAAGAAAAGGAAGAAATCGAGAAAGCATTGAAACATGCAGTGGAGTGGTTAGATGAAAACATGAGTGCAGAGAAGAAGAAAGCTTATGACAATGGTGCATCTGCTAATAGTGAGGAGGAAGAAGATGAAGAACATGATGAGTTGTAACTATAACTCCTTTGTTTTTGTTTTTTTTTTTGGATACAGAAATTTGTTTGTTTCTAGATTCAATTGTATATTGACTGGTTATTTGCACTTGTTGAATCGATCATATATCCTCACTCCTCAGTTGTCTATTGCTAATTTAGTTTTATAGTTATAGATGACACAGAATTCAGAATTTATAAACAAAAAACAATGGATTAACATAAATCTGAACTTAGAAGTTCATACTATATATATTGACAAAGTGTATCATATTAATTTTACCTTCTGCAGTTGTGCGTGATATTTCATTTTTTATTCATCGGTTGACTTTATTTTTGATTTTATAAGTGACTAATTTTTTGTAGAATCAGAAGAGAAAGATGACTCTTTCCATCAGTCTTCACCCTTCAAATACCATATAAAGAGTTATTTAATCTGATATCCTTCTACTCAAATAGTTATCCATTAAGTAATAAAAACTTTCATTTATATATTCAAATTGAATTTCTCTCTCTATAAAACACAATCTAAAAAGCTTACTAATCCACTATGTCCCTGAATCTAAAGCTTATTAGCAGAAACACTGTACAATTTCTTTCGTCTTTAGGTTTCGTGTACTTGGAAGTTGGAACGGGAGTCCCTCTGCTAGGGTTTGGTAGTCTTGGTAGTCTAGGGACGGCTGACAGTCGGAGTTTTCTCTTCTAGGGCCACCTTTGCCTTTTCCCTCTTTTTCTGTGCAAATTCCTTCTCAGTCTACACCTTTATTGGTTTTCACCACCACACATACAAACCCTTTTGTCCTATATTTAGGTTTAAAAACCATTCACACTATGGAGAATCTCCAAGAAGAATGGAAAAAACTCCGGCTCACTATGAAGGAAAACAGTTTCGTCGTTATCAATATAGAAGTTTCACAGGAAAAGAATAAGCAGATCGATCTTTGCGTTCTTGGTCAAGTAAAAGGGGCAAAAAAAAAAAACAAAAACTTCTCAATCTATATACATCACTTAAAAAATTGTCCATTTTTTTCATAAGATTCACCACATACAAACCTTTTTGTCCTATTTGTACGGATGACACTGGACATCCTCCTCACCCTATTTTTTTCATAAGATTCACTAAATAATTACTTATCAAGTAATTAATATATATCAATTTAAAACAAAATAATATATATATATCACCGCATATAAACCCGTTATTATTCATAAAACCTACACAAGGTGCGGGTATTACACTAGTCATATACTTATTTCCAAGTTTTATAACTAATTTTTTTTTTTAATACAAATTCGTAAGATATCAAATCTCTAACCGCCGATTCACAAAGGATAAATTTGTTTCAGCCAAGTTTCAAAACAATAATCAATTATAATTTAAATCAATATTTATTTTAAAAAGAGGATGAATTCTATATATCTATATCTATATACCTATACTAAAAAGCCGTCACTTGTGCTAACGTGGCGCTCCAGAATTTTTTGGTCGATTAAAACTTTTTTTTTCTAAGCCACAAAATCTTTGTTACTAATATAAAATTTTAAAATTTTTAAATTGTTTAACAAATTTTCTGAACGTAAAACTAATCGGATTTTAAATCAGATTTTAAATATATTAATTTTTAATAAATCTTCTGAACGTAAAACTAATCAGATTTTCAAAATTTATTTTTGTTGGTTTTATTAACGTAATCTCTAAAATTCGAGTCAAACTAATTTTTTAAAAAAACGTAAGAATACCTATTTTTAGTGAATCAAATCTTCTCTTTTTACTAATCTATATACTTTACTAAATTTTACGTAAACAAATTTTACTAGCAAAATCTCTAAATTTTTTAAGGATCCTACAAAAAATTTAACTATACATTCTTTTTATTTTCAAGCCGTCGAAATTTAAGTAATTTATATCGATTAATATTTATTTTGTTTCCACCAAAAATGTAAAGATTCTACCGGTTACCTAAAAATACGTAATTGTGGATAATCCTATAAAACAAAACTTCTCACATAAGCTTGAAGTCTAATATAAAAGATTTGATGATTTACATTAACCGATTTATTCTATTAAATCTTCTGGAGCAAGCAATCCGTAATCAATATATATATAGAATACCGGTTGCAATTCATTTGTCACCGTATTATCGCATTTCCTGCTTCTTTGCTCTATATTTGTATCGCCATACCTTACTAGCTATATTCATCCTTCCTACTTACTGTTCATATTTGTAATTTGTCTCGTAACAAGATAAACACACAGTTTCGGATGTAATTTATAGCATAAGTTTACAATTCAAAATTGTGTTTCTTTCCATCTAACGTTTTGTGGCTTTCATGTTGCAGTGGTCATCGATGGTGGGAGCCGATTTTCGACGAGGTTCAAGACTTCAAGGTAGTATTGATCTTCCAATCGCAGTCTGTTTGTTTTGTTATATGACTCTATCTCCTTCTACTATGAATTTCGGCGTGTATTGACTCATTAATTTTCGGTTTCGCTGACATAACTAACATTATAATTTGCCTCTATCAGTCTATCTCCCAATTTCGTTGTTGAATCTTTGATTTGCGTCCTGATCGAATGTTTTTCGATTCGCTATATTTTATTATTTGGCTCTGTCTCCTTCTCCTTTGATATTGATTATTTTTAGAGTTGGCAATGTAATTGACTCATTGATTGTGTCTTTAGTTCGCAATGTAATTGCAGGCTTGCTCTTGTAGACATTGTTTTGTTTATTGAAGTTGGTTACTGACATATACTCGCCGTGTATTTAGACTACTCGCGATTTCGATGTTATCCACAATCTTTCTCTTCGCGCTTGCAAAAAATCCTGGCTCGATACCGAAACCATAAGAAAGGTAGGTTGAAAGATATGCAGATTAGTTGTTCTCATATGTAAGACCAAAGGATATGGGAACAAAAAGCATAGTAAATTAGCATTGTTTTATTCATAGCTCAACGTTATTTTCTATGTTTCGTGTGTATGTATGTCGATGCTTTCTTTCTCTTTTTGATAGTTTTGTAAGCAGACGGTCATACCGAAAGAAAACATAAAGATCTCTAATCTTTATTGAAGGTTCTCTTTGGAGTTATTGAAGGTAAATTAAAAATAAAAAATATTTTAAAAAAAAACTTTGGTTTACAATATATTTTTTATTGAAGGTAAAGTGTGGACTTAATTTGTGACGGAGTCTTGAATTTCCTATGGTTCGCGGCTTCGGCCCTTGTTTCCAGCACTCACTTGAAGATGAAGAAGCATGGAAAGACGTTGATATGAAGAAAGGTCCCTGAAATTGCAGAGGGTGAAGTTAGTGAGGTAAGTAAAAAAAGAAAATAATGTGAATATGAAGGGAATTAAATTACCAGTTAATTCCAAGAGAAATTTGAAAGCATATTACATTATCCATGAAGTTACACATCTGACTGTTGTGGCTAGACTCTATGTTGTGCACCTAAACATTAGTGAAAATATTTGCATTTGTCTTGGCGTGTATATATATTACAGTTATTTTCTATAGTTGGGATGATTTTTTTCGAGTCTTCTCCCACATTACTTTCTTTGATGATGCACCTATCCATCCGCTTCACCTCGGCCGTGATTCTCTGTGCAGGTTTGTCAAAGATCATATGGCTAATTTTAAATTTGGTACTCCTGGAAACTGTTTGCCCATATCTTCACTGGTAGGTTCTTAAGACCGTATGGAGATAATAAGTAAGCAGAGACTAATAACATGCAGCGTGATAATGTTCTTCTTGGAGCTACATGCCATTCTCTTCGGATCACATGCTTGCATGACTCCAGGTTTTCCTCTCTTATAATTGCATCAGACTACAAAGAGCGATTTATTTGTTTACTTCGGGGAGCTTACTCTCTTACCCAGGACTGGTTTGTGATGATATATATGCAGCTTTACCGTGTTTCTTACATGTTTCCTACAACCATGTGTGTGGGGAAGCTAATTAATATTGTTGCACGCGCTACCTCATATCAGTAATAACCACATTTGTAATTAGACTTTTGATATCCCATAATTGAATCTTAGCAACTGCTGAGATTAATCCTCTTTAATATACTTATCAATTTTCTTTGAGGGAAAAAAAGCCATCTCATATGTATGAATATCTGATGGAATACTAATACAATGTGATACATAGCTAAACATGGGAAAACAAAACTTCTTTGAAAGGAATAACCGAATAAGAATTGAGATCTAGAAAAGAGATAGCTACCAACATTAATAACTCATAATGATATAATATTGACCAAATGTGATCACATATGAATGTTAGATTAGACATTCAACGTTAACATTCATTTATAATCTATCAAAGATTACATACTTTTGTATTGTTTCACAACCACATTCGACAAAAGTGACGACTTGCATCACAATCCAATTATTGCCTCAAAGGTTAGTCAAAATAATCAAGTCCGCGCTACAATTATAAAAATACAATTGATTTGAACAAGATCTAAATTTAGAAAACTTTGAAAATAAATTTCGTTTATATTCATATGAATTGTATTTTTGATGCAATTTATATCACCTAACAACCCTAATTAATTAATGATAATGTTTGAATTGTTTTGTTAAAATTCCACAACAATGATATGCTTTATCGCTATTATTATTATTATTATTATTATTATCATCATCATCATCATCGTGCACTTAATTTCATCATCGTGCACTTGATTTATATCATCATCGTGCACTTTGTTTTGTTAAATATTACTTTTTAACTATATATATATATATATATATGTATTATACAAGTATTCCATATACCATACCGGCTATTAAAACTATAACTTAATATTTATTTTATTTGTGTAATCAATATATCTAACATTCAAAATATTCACTTAAAAATTAAATACCCATGCAGGTAAATAAAAGTAAAATTATATGTTACCCATTTACATGAAAAATATGAAAAAAAATATTTTTTTAACAAATAACCGTGCAAGACACGGGCTATGCACTAGTTATGGATCAAAAGTGGGCTTCGGTTTACAGACCACATTAGTAGAAATATGAATTATTTTAGGTACGTGTACTCGATTGTTTAATTTAGGGGTGTAGTATATAAGAATTGTAGGGTTAACCTTTTTTTATATTATTATGTTCTTAATTAGTTTTGAAAAAAGTAATTTATAGGGCTTATCTGTTGAATTTAAATTTTTTATATATATGATATCGAGTCATCCATGTTGGTGTTGAAAGATTTGTACTTCTTAGACGACATATTTTTGTATCAGATAAACTTTAACTACAAATCACATCTTCCATGATAAACGCAGTTGGTTTTTTAGCCAAGTTTCATCATCACTTCATATATATATGATCGTCGATTAGATCCTAAAACATCGTAAACTCGCCCAAATATGTAATAATAACTCTTAGTTACACGCTATAAAATTGTGTGTATCAATTAGCTATTGTGATTGTTTCAGCATATTAAAAAAAATCTAAAAACTATATATATAATTATTATGTTTATAGTAGAAACTTAGTATTTAAATATAAAAAAATTTAGAAACTTATTAAGTAATAAAAGATGCAACTTTTACATTATCATTATAAAATCTACTTTTAAACTTCACTATAAACATCTACTTTCATCAAAATTGTGTGTATCAATTAACTATTGTGGAGGCAAATCGATGACACCGCTTTCCTGTGAACCAGCAATTGAAGCCTTTGAAGGTAAAAAAAACCGGAGTCGTCTTCTCCGAAACATCTCGAGTTGAATTTCATGTACTCCTTCCTCATCAATCAATATAAAATTCAGATATAAAATTTAAAAGTAGGGAAACCTAGAACAACTGTGCAGGATTACTATTACTATCCACCTAATATCTATATGATATTTGTTTTTAGTATGAATGAAAATCTCACTTATCTACAATTCTCAGAAGCTTCTTCATTCCATCTGCCGGGTGGCAAACGTTTCCGCCACTTTGAAAGAGATAAGCTTCCAAACACTGAGCTTTCCAAACAGTTTAACGTACAGAAGCCAAACTCTTTCTATAATTTGTCGAAAAGAATAACAATGGAGGAGTACTATTACGACATCAGATATCTCATCCTTCCATTCGTAGCATTTCTCAAATCATATTCAGGTATTTTAATTTGTTTCTTCTTCCCTCTACGTACCCTCATCGATCCATTACTCTTAAATACTTAAATCTAAGCTCATTCTCCATTTTCTTCCTTTCAGTTGAACAGTTGAACAGCTCCAGCTTTGTCGTCCATGAACTCATCTTGGTCATCATTTTCTGTCTCTCGTTGATGTTCCTCTTCGCAACTGTACAAATCCAACTCTATTATTTTTGCTCACGTTTCAGCTATGATAGACTTGTTCAGCTGCGGCTTGGCCTATCTGCCTTCTCCGTTCCGCTCACCCTCTCTCTAATCGCTACTCTTTTCTCCCATTTTTCTCCTTTTGGAAGGCTTACATATTCATTTTTGTGATGTCGTTTTGGTCTGATGCCATCCATTCTTACTTAACCCGCTTCGAGCATCGTCCTTATTAATCCATGTCCGGTTTGTCCGCTATGAAGAACAAACCATCCAAACACGCTCCTCGATTATCCGTTGAAGAAGGTACGTACGTATTTATACTCTGGTCGAATCTAATTCAAAACTACTTGCACTTTGGATACATATATAGCATGATTATATACGTTGCAGTGACAGATGAACACTCCAGGGTTTGATGAAACGGTTGCTTACGTCATCATCTGTTTACTATGGAGTTGTACGTGAACTCTGAACTTAACTCGACCAGAAGCTAGATAATATTCTCCTCCAGTTATACGTAACATGATTCAAGTGATGTTTGTATTGAAGATTATTCTCTATCTTATCTCTGTCTTCAGTACGTTTATGTAATGGACTTTTACTTTTCCCTTAACTTTATTTCCTCTTCTTTACCCAATTCATTGCCTTCTTTTTAAACCCTAGACATTAGGGTTGTTAATGCTGAATCATATGTCTACTGAACCGGATTTCAACCAAAAAGCCTTATTGAACCGGATCTAGACCTGGACCACGTATTCAAGTATAATTATCAATGTTTTTTTATTTATTTATATGGTAGATTAGCTTTTTCAATATAGTTTTTTGTCCAATTTTCAATTTTTTTAAAATAACACTAGCTTTTATCATTTTGTTGGTAATTTTTCAAAGTTTTTTTTAATTATATATTTTTACCCCTTAAAGATCTTTATCTAATTTTTTTATAACTCTTTTGTTTTTTTTAAAAAAATTTTGGTAAATTTACGCTAAAAAAAAACAACCTACAAATCTATCTCTATTGAACAATTATTAGATTTTGATAATTTTAAAAACTCTGAAAATGAAAAAATTCTACTCAAACAAAACTCCTCAGAAGTTTATTTATCCAATATAAAATAGTTTACCGTGAGGGAAAGCCCGGTAACCGAGAGAGAAGCTATGAAGGAAAGACTCGTGGAGGAAAATTACCGACGCCACTTATTGTAAACCGTCAATCTATATACCTTTGTCAATGTATGTAGACAGTCTCACAATTATTTATACGAAATAATATTTTTAATAAATCACTAATTATTTCAATACATTTTTTTACTAAAAATATATTCTATAAAAATAATTGTGTCGTTATTCTTCTAGGATAAATATTTTTATCAATAAAAAATAATAAAAAAATAATAAACTTATGAGCTAATCACACCACATAAAACTTTCAAATAAATTATTTTCTAACATAAAACTTATTATATTATAACTCCGTCTTACTTTTCTTTATATATATATATAAGGATCCTAAGTGTGAGTATTCATCAATATTTCACGTTTTTAAATCTTTTACTTAATTTCAAGTAAAACATTTAATTTCTTCTTAAAAATTTTCAGATACTGAGAGTTTATAAATAAAATTTAGACGTAAATAACTAAGACATCCTCGTGAATGAAAATATATTAGCAATATATGTGAATTTCAAATCTTTTACTAATAAATACACGATATGAGTTTTAAACTAGTCCGAGGTAAACCGGAGTTGTGTTTGCCAAAAACTCCTCGAACCGCTTTCCCTTCCCATTCTCTATCAACAATCAAATATAACATTCAGAAAGAGCTGAGGAATGCCAATGGAGGAATATATATAAATATTATTATGACATCAGTCATCAGATATACCGTCCTTTCACACTAGAGTAATCTACTTTTCCAGTTTCCACCTATGATATTGTTTTCATTACGAATAGAATATTCAGAAAGAGTGATACTGTCTCGAAGCGCAGTTTCCTTGCAGAATAGTTTCTTCTAACTGACAACTTTTAGCATGGAATTGTATTTCTTCGTTCCTTACAATTAAGAAAGACAAATATCTATAATTAGGATGGAACCTCATCGATCATCGGATCTATGTGCTGAGCTTGGACCAATAATCAAACATCTATTTTAACCAGCAACGTACATCCTTATTAAAGTCCCTAAACTTTGGTATGGGTATAGTTTATTAAATTCTCTAATTTCTATTTATCAAATATAATTTTTTAAGGGTAAATTGTACAAAATTACTATTTATATTACATATTTACCCTTATTTTTTTAATTTTCATTTAACACTATTATAATTAAATTGTTAACTCGAACTAAAAATAAATAAAATTGTTAATAAATCAATCCCCACGTTAAAATTCAGTTATATTCCGTCAGTGTAGTGAGCCCTTTTCAGTAAAAAAAATATTATTTATGAAACAAAGTTATAAATTAAAATCCACCATAATCTTTTGAGTTGAATTTTTTTTCCCCTCTTAAATTACAAACAAACTAAATCCTCGAATAAATATAAAACCACCCAAAATCAAATCCTCAAGAAAAACTAAATTTCTTAATCTCCTCCTCTCTTCTTGATGATGTTGGATGCATGTATTCGATTTGGCAATTCAAGGGTCCTTCACTATTGTCCGTCTTTTATAGCCGAATTTTCTTCGATGTCAATCATAAAACTCAATCAACATACCACGGGTACTACAATAGATACTCAGATTTATATAGGTTGAATCAATGAAAGGAAAATGAAAGCTTATTACGATGTCCTTGATATAGTTACATGTAGGCGTAGTTCGAGAAGATCAATGGCTGAACCGGTTTTATAGATCTATAATTCAACGCTAAAGTTCTTTCTAGTATTTTCATCACCATTCCATTGTGCATAATTAGTGACATTACATTTAGGATAAGGCTACAAGTGATAATTTAAAAAGGAAGGAAGAACTTGAGAAAATTTTAGTTAAGCGGTTATAGAGAAAAGAAGAATTGGAGAAGATTTTGGAGAGTGTGTGGGTTCATGGACTCATAGAAGATCAAGTCTTTTGAGTTTTTTTTTTATTATATTAATATGATTTTTTTTTTTTAAAGAAGTTTTATTAGATATAGGGCCAACAAAAATAACAAATATTTGATGGAATCTCATTGTTGATTTATTAACAATTTAATTATATAAGGGTGATTAAATGAAGGGACATGAAAATAAAAATTAATATATTTTTAACTGATTTAGAAAGAAGGGATTATATATGATTTTAGAATGAAGGGATTACACATGAACAATGAGAAAAAGTTTAATGACTTTAGTGAAAAAAAAGAGTAGGGACTTAACTAAACAAAATTAAAAGATTAAGAATTTTTCATGAATTTTTCTTTCTCAATTCATATATAGGGAGACCATGTCAGTCATATAAAAGCGCAGAAATAAAACTCTAAGCGGCCAAAATTTTCATATTTGAATTCTGAAAAACTTTCAGATTTTGATTACACGTTCACGACTACACCAAATGGAACAAGGGCGTGATACTTTAAATTTATTATTTTTTAAAGTAAAAACTTATCAAGTAGTTTAAATAAAAAAAATAATTTTTTTAAAATGATAAAAAAATACAACTTTTATATTATTACTATAAACGTCCGGCTTAGTTCAATTCATGGAAGAACAAAATTTGATCTCTTTAGCCAGTAACGAGAGAGAGGAGAGACACGTGGAGGCAAATTGGTGACGACTATTTTTTCTTCTGATCAACTTTGTTTTTTTTTTCCCCCTAAATTAGGCGGATCGCACGTGCACGGAAGCATTTAGGTGTCAATTTGAATTATGGTGTATTGGATGAAGCATGTGTAGTAACTCGATCGGTAACAAACGTTGGAGTAGTTACAAATAGGCTTTACGTTTAAGTGTAGTGTAATGGGTACTTTACATTTAAGTGTATTGTAATGGATGGCCTTCACAATTTCTATAGGTATATAGTAGCATCTGTACATGAACTAAAGCTTCACAATTTCTATAACTATGTAGCAGTATCTGTACATGAACTAAAGGTGCCGGTGCTGATATTTTTTGTGACTCTAGGAACCTTGATATGGTTGTTGAATCCGCTTGTTTTGGTTGGGTGCTCTAGGGTTGTTGCAAGTGTGGTGCAGATATGTTGTAGTGTGAAGTTGATGTAGTGTGCTCCCTATTAGGGTTTGTTTGGTATCGCTAGAAATCATTCTCGATAACGGAATAATTTCGAATCAATTAAAAACTATATTTGTTTAGAGGTATTTTACACATGAAAGTAATATAATCATTTTTATTTCCATTCCTTCCCCTTGACCGATTTCATTCCGTTTTCATTTCATCACTCCAACAAACGGACACTTAGTATGGTACTGTTATTTTGTCGTATCTAGTGAATCTGCTACCTTGGTTATCTTGTTTTGTCTTGCCTACATCATGATTTTAAACATATGTCAACAAATTTCTTTTAGATATCTAGAACTAAACAACATATAGACATGTATGAACAAGAACCACAAGTGTAAGAAAAGATAAACCTGGTTGAGTACGTTCATTAACACGCTCTCTTGAATTCTGATCATCAAAAAATAATTTGACTTCCTTTTTGCACAATCGTCCCATCTCACTGACAAAATAAATTGAGATTTGTGTTGGTTTTGTTTCAAAGTTCTTTTGAACAAATTATAATGGAGTTGATTTATATCAAAAATATCTAATAAACCTTAGCATTCGATTTGTAACCTCTACCGTTCAATATAGAGTAGATCTCATATATATCCATATATAGATAGCCAATGCAACAAAACCTTTTGATCACCCAGTGATAAGAAACTTCGTCCGACTGCTTAGTCTTGACATGTTTCACAATTCATGGGAATTTTCCCTGTGAGCTTGTTTCCATGAATATACCCAGGGTCAAGGGTGAAAAAATTCAAGGAATCAAGCTTTACAAATAAACTAAGAGGAAGGTATCAAATACAAAACTTTTACCCCCGTTTGTTGTAACTCCGAAACGGAAACGGGATGAAAACGAATCTAGTCCACACATGTACCTTGTTCATGAAATCATTCCGGTTGGTTTCATGCAAAATGCACTTGCTTCCCCTACTTTGTTACCCTATAGGGTATTAAAAACTAATCAAATTCTACTACAATCAGTTCAAACCACAAGGAATGATTTCCAACAACTTCATGGACAAGGGTGTATGTATGGACTAGATTCGTTTCCATTCCGTTTCCATTTTCGAAATTTAAACCAAACGTACCCTTAATTTTCCGGCGAAAGACATTTTCCCCATATGAGTGGAATTTGACCAACCAGTTCATTATCACTTAGGTTCTTGTAAAACTACGATTAAAAATGATTTTTTCCATGATCGGATTTGACAACTATAGTATAATAAATGAGATCTTCATAAAGCAGGGACTTTGGGCTTACAACACAACACGAGATGCATCATTGATGAATGGGGCAACACGTGTCACATACATCCTAATAACCACCAAACGCGTGTCAAAGAAAGCAAAGAAGACGTCATGCACTCGTGCTTGAGATCGAGTTGAGAAGCATATGAGTCCAAACAACAAGAAAATGGCAAAGTTGTAACATTAAGGAACATATGAGAGTAAAACGGTCAGGATACTATTACAAGAGCAAACTCATGTTTATAATGTAATAAGGATGACAAACCTTGTTTTTCTAAGTGTGTGATTGACAGGTTTATCATTTACACTAGATTAGCGTTGGCTTGTGTTTTTGGAATGGTTTTTGTAAAACACCTTAGTTAGGACTTTGAAAATTATTAACGGGTGTTTTTTGACAACAACCACTAGTGTTTTGAGGAATAATTAAACGTCAAATCGGCGAGCATCTAACCGAACACAAAACTCTGAATAATTTTTTGAGAAATAATCGATGACAAAATTCTGCCAAACAAACACCTAGTTTTTGAGGAAGCAACCGGGGGAGACAAGGAATAATCAAACGACAGAACTATGAATAATAATAAAATTAGGGCAAAATTTTGAGGAAATCGAAATCGTAGGCAGAGTGCAGGCGTTGGGGACGACAGGGAAGCAGGCACCGGGGAGACGAGGAGGAAGCAGCCGACGATTCTTCTTCCCTTTCGCTTTTCTTTGTCGATGGATGGAACTAGGCAAAACACAACAAAGAAGAGAAAGTACCAAATATATACATGGTCATCTCCAGGCAGCAGTGTCGTTTTGTTTCTAAAAATATTAGTGGTTTTGCTCAAACCCTTGCTCCCTTGAGGGTTTTAAAAAATCAATCTGAAAACACTAACGACTAGTGTTTTATCAAAAGTCAAACACGGTTAAAATAATATACACTCATTTACACTATCAAAAACTAGTGTAAATGGTCTGTCAAACACACACGGACAAACCTCTTTCCGCCGTACGTAATTTGTCACCCCTAACCTTTTTACCTTCTGATCAACTTGTTCTACTAAATGACAAAACTTTTAGGGCTGGGAGTTATATGTATTCGGACTTCGGTCTTTGACACGAAAGACGAATTCTTCGTATCTATTTCAGCTAGCAGCATCCTTATTTTTGCCTAAAGGAATAACAATGGAGGATTCCTATCATGACATAAGATATTTCATCCTTCCACTTCTATTATTTTTCTCAATCATATTAGGGTATCCTTTTTCTTCTTTTATCTAATTACAGTCATGTATTTCCTGTAAGTGCCAGTTTAAACTGGAGCAATTATTAAATGAAAACGCATAAAAACGATTTTTTAGGTTAATGGAAAAGAAATAAAAAAAAGATTGGGTCATTTTTACATTTTAAAAGTACTCTAACGTACATTTTTTCACTAACAAACATGATTTTTTTTATTGAATCGGAATTATTCTGTTTCAGAAATAATCCTAAATTAGCCCTACATCTAAGCCCTTTTCTCCATTTTTCGCAGTTGATCAGTTGATTCGAAAAAGTACGACATTGTTCGGAGATTCTTCCAATTAAAGTCAAAGCCAAAGCCAACATCGGAAGTCCAAAGCCGAGCCAACCCGACCATGTGTGGTTAGTTTATCTACGCTCGCTCCCATTGAAAATGGATAGTAATCCAATAGAAATGGAAAATGACCTTTGGGTCACGACCTTTAAACACATTACCTTATTCTCCGTTTAGTCAATGAAGAATAGCCGCATTTCCATCCCTTTTCTCCAAGTTTGTATTCCGTACACATAACTTTGAACATCATTATCTATTTCACTCGGAATCCAATTTTATTAAATAAGCATACCACGATTAAGTACACGCGGAGACAAAGTCAATGCTTCCGTTTTTCGGTGCGGGCGATGGTCGGAGCCCAGCGGAAATTTACAGAAAAACCCGACGCACTAATTAAATATTTGTTCCAATCTCTATATCTACTATGGATTGAAAGAAACACAAGTATTTTGCACTTTGGATTCATATCTAGCACGATTCAATACGTTGAAGTGACAGATGAACACTCACTACACCATTATAGAGTCATAGCGTTTTTATAAACACTATGACAGAGCCCGCTATAATAGGATTACAGTTTTCCATAGCGTTTGTGCAAACGCTATAAAAAAAAGTGAATTAGTTATAGCGTTTCTACGAACGCTATGGAAAAGTGGGTAGTAATAGCGTTTTTTGAAACGTTATGAAAAATGCAATGAAAACGATATGGAAAACACTAGAAACGCTATGAAAAACACTTAGGAGACGATATAGAACCCAATAACAGTAATTTCCACAAACGTTGTAGATATGAATAATAACGCTTTTCACAAACATTAAAGAACTCAATAATAACATTTTTCATAATTGCTATAGGAAATTCAATAATGACATTTCTAATCAAATAACAATATTTCTACAAACGTATTGTTCCAATTATAAGAACTATCACACAAACCACATTGAATCAATTAAAAGATTCAAAATGATACAAAATTAAACCATTTATATTTACAATATTATAAAAAATGCATAACCAACTAAATATTATTTCATATTATCAAACTAAGATCGATACAATGATGATCAAAATGTTCGCTTCTCACTCTTCACTTAACTACTTGTCCCACATGGTACATTGAAGTATTGAACTTGAGTCACATCCTCATCTAGTTCCGCTTTGAATTCTGGAATAATAATAAATAATCAAATGTTAAAACTAAATGACTAGTAGTTAGAAAATATAAAATAATAACAGTGAGCATAAAGCACTCGTGTTTATCAAGCTTTGAAATCTAATGAATTATTAATTCAGTAGTTGCATCACCATAAGAAGCTACAATGTCAAGCTTTATTTCAACTAGATTAAACATACATCCCATAAGGATAAAAATATACTTAAAATTAATTAATACAAGTTAATGCAAAACAATAATACATGAATGGTATCAGAAGTTGCAAAACAATGATACATGAATGGCATCAGAAGATGGAAAAAGTGGGAAACATAAGATGCAAATGAACTAACTAAAGACCTGCATAGGTGAAGACATCGATCAATTGAGATCTCCTGTATCATCTTATACAAGTGATATATGTATCCATGTGCTGTGATTGGTTGAAGCTAGGTATGGGCTCGGTTTGGTTCAAACCGGCCCAAACCGCCGGTTTGGCAAACCGGCGGTTTAAGTTTGACCGGTTTAGGTTTCCGCCAGTTCAAGGTTTAGGTTTCGGTTTTTTGTTTTCCGAAAACCTAAACCGGCGGTTTAGGGCCTCCGGCCTTGATTTTTTTTTTTTAGAAAAAAATAGCCGTGGGGCACCAACGGCTCTTTAAAGAGCCGTTGGATTTAAAAGGGCCTCAACGGCTCTTTTTTGAGGCCGTTGGGGCCTTTTTTTATTAAAAAAAATAAAAAATTAATAACCTCCCCACAATTTATCCTAATTTCCTATAAATACCCATTCTCTCTTCCTCTACAAATCAACAATCTACAACTCATCTTCTCTACTCTCCTAATCTCTTATTCTCAAATTCTCGATTCCTCGTATTCTCGATATCTGGAATTCTCGTAATGGCAAACCCAAGTGATCAAATTCCCTCTTCCCAATACTTTCCTAGCACCCAAGAGAGCGAAACACAAATGCCCGACAATCCCGATGTTACTGAAGTTCCACGAAGAAGTCTCCCCCCTCCGAAAATGCTTACATCCGAAATATTTTACGAAGCATTACACCAAGGGGGAGCCGGTGAACGAGTATTGTCAAGTGTCATGCAACTATTGCTCGAAGGTGTACAAGTGGAAGGTGAAGGGCGGCTACGGGACATTGCAAACTCACATGGAAAACGTCCATCCGGAAAGCTCGGGATTTCACGGGGACAAACACAATTGTCCCACGGGTTTGCATCTTCTACCTCATTCTCCTTTATTTACATATAATCATAGTGAAGAAAGTTTAGGATTAACCGATGTTATTTGTTCACATTCATTACCGTTTTCTTATGCCGAATATGAAGAAGTTAGGGAATATAACACTAGATATCTTCAACCTTCTTTTAAACCAACTTCTAGGAAAACCGTTTCAAAATTAGTTACTAAATCTTCTTACTTAAAAAAGAAAGAAATTTTTTTATCGAATTTGGCTAGTTTTGAACATCAAGTTTCAATTTGTAGTGATATTTGGAGTACACAATCACAACAACATTTTTACATGGGCATTACTTTACATTTTATTGATAACGCTATGTTTTTGCATAAATATGTTTATTGGTTTTCGGCATTTTAATCAAAGACATAATGCGCTAGGCATTGCAAGCATGATTAAAATGGTTTTACAAAAATATAATTTTACAACATCGAATTTTTTCATATTCTTTTGATAATGCATCCGCAAATACCGCCGCCGTAAACCATTTGGTTGAGGATGCGGGAAAATATATAAAAACTTCTTATACTTGATAGGTGATAGAATCACTATCAATTTAGGTAGTTTTTAGAGTCGTTTTTATGTTTTTCGAGTCATATTATGTTGCTAATGCCTTGATCCAGATAAAAGAGTCAAAATGAAGCAAAAGAAGGTATTAGAAACACTTAGGAGTTGAAGTAAAGAGACGAAGACAAGTTTATGGTGCCTCACCGCCCCGCGGGAGAAGTATCACCGTGCCTGCGGTGACACCTTGCCGAGCGCCGCAGCCAGCGGCTTCACCTGCCGCCGAATGAAGCATGTCACCGCCCCCGCGGCCGCCTCTGGCCGCCCCTGCGGTGACAACCCTGGAGGCCCATGACGAGCGCCGCGGCCAGCGCCTTCCGCCCGCAGCCAAAGAAGAGGCTGTCACGCCCCCGCGGCCGCCTTTGGCCGCCCCTGCGGTGACCCATCCTGAAGAAGCGAAGACGGCGCCCAACGCTCTTGCCTGCGGCCATGCCAGTGGCCTTGTGAAGCCGAAGATCCAGTGTCACCGCCCCCGCGGTGACTCTGGGCCGCGCCTGCGGATCTTCACCAAAAACGCCCGAAGTTAAAGAGTCAGACGTTTCAAGGAGCATTTAAAGACCCGCCCCCCCACGGGTGTGACGAGCTGCCCCTGCGGCCAAGAAGAAGATGGAACGTTTTTGCCTAAACCGCCCTTGGCCGCGGGTGCGGGTTTAGCGTCAGAGGACTTTACTCGGCTGTTTTCGACAACTTTAAGGCCTTAATTGTGGTTGTTTTGCACAACCTCTTTAATCCATTCTTAATGGTGGCTTGTTTGCACAAACCTCTTTACTCCTTTTTAATGCATTTTGTAGTATAAATAGAGCCCTTGGCTATAGCTATTTGCATCTCATTTTCCACACAAAAACCTCTATATTTCTTAGTGTCTTTTGTAATGAGTTTCTAAGCTCCTTGGCTACATTGGGTTGATTGAAGCTACATTACTATTTGGTTGTAAGTTATTCTAATATAAGTTTAAGTTCATTATCCTTTGTGTTATTTTCCTTGATATTTAACTTATGTTTGCATGTTTTTATCAAGATTGATTGATCACCTTAAGTGTACTAATGCATGCAAAATGCTAGGATTAATTGATTCCGGGTTCGGGTCCTTAATCTTAGTAGCAAAACCCATAGGTAAAAACTGGTTGCGATTATCTAAGGGAAAGGAAAAATAACTATAAAGAAAGATTTAACGGGTTTGTTTTATTCTTCTTTTATATCTCTTTATCTTTATTAGAAATGCTAACTTGTGGTTTAATCTGGTAGGTTTACGGATTCATAAACTAGTTAAGTTGTGTTAATGCCGGTTGGCTAAACATATGTACGATCGAGATGAGAACATCGGTGAATAACTTATAAAAAGAAAAAGAATCAACAAAGTAGTGTGTATGCTAAGATCCAACCTAGTGTAGTTCTTTAAATCAACTTTTCACCAACTTTATAATTGTCTTTGTCTTGTTTTGTTAGCAATCCAAATCCCCCCCCCCATTTGTTACAAATCAATATTTAAAATAATAAAAACTCGATAAAACTCCCTTGGGTTCGACCCTTACTTAATCACTATACATTGGTTAGTATTAAGTTCGGATTTAACTTGATAAGTTTATAATAACGACCTTAGGAAATACGCTTGTCAAATTTGGCGCCGTTGCCGGGGAGTTTAATTTTTTTTTTTTTTTTTTTATTATTGATTATTGGTTTGGACCATTTTCATGGTTCAAACCCGTGCTACTAACTTAGAATTTGCCCTTTTGATCCAGAAATCGAGAGGACATACCATCGGCAAAGAAGACAAAGTCGGAACGAAGAAGAAATGGCGAACCGCACACTCCGACAACTCACGCAGCCGGATTTGACTCAACACCCCCTTGCGGTAACCATACCGGCAATTGGAGAAGGGTCAACTTCGAGCTCAAGCCGGGCTTGATCCATTTGCTACCTTCCTTTCATGGGCTGAGCGGAGAAGATCCCATCAAGCACTTGGGGAAGTTTCATACCGTTTGCATGAGCATGAAGCCGGCAAACGTGACCGAAAGAGCAAATCAAGATGAGAGCCTTCGGCTTTACTCTCAAGGATGCGGCGGATGATTGGTACTACCACCTTCCATCCGGTAGTATCGATACTTGGGAGAACCTCCACAAAGCCTTTCTTGGAGAAATACTTTCCAGCCAAGAAGGCCAACAGCTTGAAGAAGGCAATAAGCAACATCGAGCAAGAAGCGGATGAAACTCTTTATGAGTACTTTGAGAGATTTGCTAAGTTGAGATCAAGTTGTCCCTTCCACGGGTACTCACCCAAGACCTTGTGTTGTACTTGTACAACGGGCTCTTGGACAATGAAAGAAGGATCGTGATGCCGCTTGTGGAGGCAACATTCTAAACTCCACTCCCGAGATTGCTATGGAAAAGATGCAAGAAATGGCGGAAGGAACGAGGAACTTTGGTAGATCCTCTACCAAAAAAGGAGTCCATGCCATCAACCCAGCCGTCCGGAACTTGTGCAAGAGATTGCGAACTAAAGGAGATGGTGAAGAGGCTCACCTTGATGGGAACTCCACAACAACTCAAGGCTTGTGGAGTATGTGCCGATCCTTTCCACCCCACGGACTTGTGCCCACAAGTTCAAGAGAAGCTGCTGAGGTGAATGCTATCGGGTATGGTCAACAACAACAACAACGCCAACGGGACAACCCATATGCTCAAAATTTCATCCCGGTTTGGCGTGATCAACAAAACTACCGGTGGAGGGATCAACAAAAACAACAACAACAACCCGCCAAGGTATGTCCCAATCCACTGAAAATATGTTACAAGTTTTAACTAAGCATTTTGCTACTCATGTCCAAACCACGGAGTCAAGCATCAAGATCTTGAGAAGCAAGTGGGCAAATGGCGGAGGCAATTACGAGGATCGAAGCTCGATCCTCGGGAAACTACCTTCCCAGACTGTTGTCAACCCCAAGGAGAGCTTATGTGCCATTTCTCTAAGGAGTGGAAGGATCAAAGAAATGAAGAAACAGGGACGATTAACCAACCTTCTGTTGGTAACCGCCCTGCGAAGGAGGATGCCGCCCCTGCGGCGCCCCCGCCCCTGCGGCAAGCAATGCAGAAAGTGCTCTAGAGGAAGATCCTTACGTCCGTCCTAACTTTCACCCCTCTATGCTGAAAAACCACCAGCACCCTTTCCCGAGGCACTCAAGGAGAGAAGAGTGATAGAAGACAAAGAACTCTTTGAGACCTTCTCAAAGTGTGAGGTAAACATTCCTCTCCTTAAACTCGTGAAAAGTGTGCCTAAGTATGCTCGATTCTTGAAGGAACTTTGTACCATCAAGAGGAAGCAGAAGATGAAGGGAACACAGAAGGGAAGTGAGAAGGAGCACGTGTCCGCTGTTTTCCAAACCCAAATGCCGGAAAAACGTAGCGATCCGGGTATGGTAAGTGTTCCTTGTGTCATAGGCGATACTCGCTTTGACAAAGCTATGCTTGATTTGGGTGCTCTATAAATGTCCTACCTTATTCCATCTATCAATCTCTAGGCTTAGGACCTTTGCATGAAACACGGACTATAGTACAACTAGCTGACGGATCTAATATCCACCCTAAGGGCATAATTGAAGATGTTCTTATAAAAATTGATAAGCTAATCTTCCCTGCGGATTTCTTTGTCATTGATATGGAAAATAGCATGCACACCATCATGTTAGGTAGGCCTTTTCTAATAACGGCTAGAACAAAAATTGACTATGTTGATGGAAAACTTACAATGGAGTTTAATGATGAGGTTATTGAATTCAATTTATTTACATCTCTTGAAAAACCCATTAGTACTCCTTCTTTGTGTTCCATTAATGATATGCCCATAGAAAATTCTTCCTATGATGACAATGCTAATTATATGGAAAAGCATGTGAAGATGGCTTTGAAAGTGGATTTGCAAGATGACCACAACAAAACAAACGAAAAAGATAAATTGGCCATTGGGCCCATTCTACTAAACCCAAGCCAAGAGCTTGTTGTTCCCATCTTGCAGGATACTCAGCACGGAATGGGAAGTCCTCCAACTGAAACGAGCAAGGAAGATCTAGGAGAGAAGAGAAACGCTCGTATCATGAACGGAAACGAAGGAACGAGCTCTCCACATCAAGCAATTGATCCGGGAGAGGTCATTGAGGCATGATCAGAGGCCTTACGTCGAGCCAACGACGTAAAACAAAGGCGCTGCTCGGGAGGCAACCCGAGAAAATAAGAGAAGAGGAGGTTCTGACGTTCTGTCAAGAAAACCGCACCCGCGGCCCAATGTCACCGCCCCCCGGTGACACTGCGCTCCCAGCCCGCCCCGGCGCTGAGCCAGCGCAAGCACAAAGCTGTCACCCCCCCCGCGGTGACAAACCCGCACCGGATTTTCCTTGACGAACGAGCGCGCGCTGGGGCGTCTCCGCTTCCCTTGTCACACAAGCCACCGCCCTTTTAACCCAGAAAAGAAAAAAAATAGGATCGGGATTTTAAATCCCTAACCCACTCACCTCCCTCACTCTTCCTCACACATACCTCGCCGAAAAAACACTCTCACTCACAAACTCACACGCCCAGCGGCCGTCCCTTGCGCCACCTCACCACGCCCCTGCGCCACCTCGTTTCCTCCCTCCACCGGCTGCACCTTTCCCCTAACCACATTCTCACAAACCCTAACCCTAATCTATCACCACCACTCACCACATCCAAACCACAACCACCGTCGGAAGCACCAACGGCCGGAAAGCGACACAGGAGCGGCCACCCGCGTTCTGTCCGAGTTCGTTCCCCTTCGCCCGCCCCCGCGGCAACGCCCCTGCGCCTTACCGCCCCGCGGCTTCACCGCCCCTGCGGATAAACAACAGAAGGTCGTCACTTATTTTTCCTTTGTGAAATTCTAATTCTTTTGATTGAATTGTGATTAGAATGGATGCAACACGAAAATATAAGATGACTGATAGGGAAAGGCTCGATATGAGATTGTGCAAGACAAGTCTTTGCAACTCGGTTTTTGCACATTCCGACTTTAGAGCGGTTGGGCATGTTGGAAAGCATGCAATCTTTCCTGAGCAATGCTGGGCTCGGGGAATTCCTGGGAAGGAGTGCCCGAACATACCCTGAGCTGACCAGACAGTTTGTGGCCACATTTAGTATGGAGCTAGAGGACCACATCTGTGTCGGCCTTACCTTCAAGTTCAACAAAAGGAAATATACGGTAAACTTCTCTCAGCTACAGGAGGCTTTCGGGGTTTCTAAGAACCCTTCGGAAAAATGGTGGGAGGGAGCTCCTACACCAGATTTGGTGAGTTTTGGCGAGCGGCTACCGGCTCCGACTTTCGAACGGGGGTGAGTACAACAACAAACTCACTCACCCCTGTTTGAGGCTCCTATCCAAGATTATTATGTGTGTCTTCTGTGGACACAAGGAGGAAAACAAGGTGGCCCTCAAGGACCTCCACTGCTTTATGCTTGTGTCGCGGCATGTGACAACGTGCCGGATTGGATCACCTCTTCCTTACCGCTTTGAAGCGGATTAGGAAGAATGAGCCACGTGACATTGTTGGAGGTGGGATCATCTCCCTGATTGCAGAGCAGGTCATGGACCTGACCGAGCTGGACAATCCCATTTTACGACGAGGCTCTTCTTCGGCGCTGCAAGCTCCTGAGGAGGGATGGTGAGAACTTCTTCTGGTTGTCTTTTACAGATGGGAGCCACGTCACATACTTGCCCCGGCCGCTACCTTTAGGAGATGAGCTCTCCGATCTCTACATTGCCGCCGACCCCTACGTACCGAGGCGATCACAGTCGCCGTTATTGAGATGGGCGAGCTCCAGCAGGGTCCGACAGAGGACCACATGCCATTCATGATGACGATGAGGAGATGCCCACCGCGGCACAGGAGGATGACCCACACACGCCAGTCTGCTAGCTCAGATGGCGGCTCTGACCACGCAGCATCAGTGGCAGACCGGCTACCAGACATCTATGCTCCAGCAGCAGCAGGCGTGTCAGGTCCGCTCAGGAGTTGGCAGCAGCAAGCCAACTTTGAGACCTCTTTCGGAGCTCGGATGGACGTGCAGCAGGCCCGCCTTGACGGCTTGTACCAGCGTCAGGAGCACTTTTTCAGCCACTTCCCGTATCCTCCGGAGCACGGTCCGGATGGTCCAGCCGGACCATCCCATTAGTGAGCTTCTTCTTTTGCCCTTCTCCACATATTATCTTTGCTTTCATTTCACACTTTGAGGGCAAAGCGTTCTTCAAGTATGGGGAGGGTACTTATCATGCATTTTAGTCATTTGAGTTTGTTTTAAAATCCTAATTGTAATTCATGTTTCATTTCAGTTAAAAAAAAAGAGAGAAAAAGCCAAAGAATTGAGAAAAAGGCAAGAAATCCTTGGATAAACCGAAAACCGAGAGGGCGGTTTAGGCAAAAAGAAGGTAGTCCGACCAACTCTAGGTTGGTGCAAAATTGGACTTGAGGGATGTGAGATTTTTGTGAGATCATCATGAAAAGAAGAAGAGTGGCAAGGTGAAAACCCGAAAGGGCTCTTGGCAAAATGAGCGATACCGAGTGTAGGTTCTCCTTCCGGCGTTGGCGACATAAGAAGGGGAGTCATAAGGAGGATGTCCGGGTAGGTCACTCTTGGAGCAATAAGGATGGTAGTTTTCACATTTTCTCACATTTTCTTTTTTCTCTCTTTTCTCACTTTCTTTGGTCATTTTTTCTCTTTTGTTCCTCATCTTTCTACTACACCATATTTCCTGAGACTTGTGCTGATTTGTTTGATGTTTGTTTACTCGGGACGAGTAAAGAGTCTAAGTATGGGGGAGTTTGATAGGTGATGGAATCACTATCAATTTAGGTAGTTTTTAGAGTCGTTTTTATGTTTTCGAGTCATATTATGTTGCTAATGCCTTGATCCAGATAAAAGAGTCAAAATGAAGCAAGAAGGTATTAGCAACACTTAGGAGTTGAACGAAGCAACCGCCCCCGCGGCCGCTCTGGCCGCCCCTGCGGTGACAACCCTGCCCATGACGAGCGCCGCGGCCAGCGCCTTCGCCTGCAGCCAAGAAGAGCTTGTCACCGCCCCCGCGGCCGCCTTTGGCCGCCCCTGCGGTGACCCATCCCGAAGAAGCGAAGACGGCGCCCAACGCCCTTGCCAGCGGCCTTGTGATGCCGAAGATCCAGTGTCACCGCCCCCGCGGTGACTCTGGGCCGCGCCTGCGGATCTTCACCAGAAACGCCCGAAGTTAAAGAGTTAGACGTTTCAAGGAGCATTTAAAGACCTGCCCCCACGGGTGTGACGAGCCGCCCCTGCGGCCAAGAAGAAGATGGAACGTTTTTGCCTAAACCGCCCCTGCGGCGCCCTTGGCCGCGGGTGCGGGTTAGCGTCAGAGCACTTTACTCGGCTGTTTTCGACAACTTTAAGGCCTTAATTGTGGCTGTTTGCACAACCTCTTTAATCCATTCTTAATGGTAGCTGTTTGCATAGCCTCTTTACTCCTTTTTAATGCATTTTGTAGTATAAATAGAGCCCTTGACTATACCTATTTGCATCTCATTTTCCACACAAAAACCTCTATATTTCCTAGTGTCTTTTGTAATGAGTTTCTAAGCTCCCTTGGCTACATTGGGTTGATTGAAGCTACATTACTATTTGGTTGTAAGTTCCTCTAATATAAGTTTAAGTTCATTATCCTTTGTGTTATTTTCCTTGATATCTAACTTATGTTTGCATGTTTTTATCCACTTAGATTGATCACCTTAAGTGTAATAATGCATGCAAAATGCTAGGATTAATTGATTCCGGGTTCGGGTCCTTAATCTAGTAGCAAACCCATCGGTAAAAACTGGTTGCGATTATCTAAGGGAAAGGAAAATAACTATAAAGAAAGATTTAACGGGTTGTTTTATTCTTCTTTATATCTCTTTATCTTTATTAGAATGCTAACTTGTGGTTTAATCTTGTAGGTTTACGGATTAATAAACTAGTTAAGTTGTGTTAATGCCGGTGGGCTTAACACATATCTACGATCGAGATGAGAACATCGGTGAATAACTTATAAAAAGAATCAACAAAGTAGTGTGTATGCTAAGATCCAACCTAGTGTAGTTCTTTAAATCAACTTTTCACCAACTTTATAATTGTCTTTGTCTTGTTTTGTTACAATCCAAATCCCCCCCCCCATTTGTTACCAAATCAATATTTAAAATAATAAAAACTCGATAAAACTCCCTTGGGTTCGACCCTTACTTAATCGCTATACATTGGTTAGTATTAAGTTCGGATTTAACTTGATAAGTTTATAATAACGACCTTAGGAAATATGCTTGTCAATACTCATCAAAGATGTGCATTTCATATTTTAAACTTATGTGTTCAAGATGGACTTAAGGTTTTAGGAGATATGTTAACCCCAATCAAACTTGTTATTGATCATATTTGGCATGACTCCGATTTAAGAAGAAAATGGAGAAATTTATGTTTAAACAAAAATGTTCATCCTATTGCTTTTTCAAAAGATGTTGGAACTCGACTTACAAACTACTTTGTGAAGCCGTACGTTATAAAGTTTTGTTACAAGAATTTGCTTCAATTTATGTTCCTTGGTCAATTTTAGATGATGAAAATGTTTGGGAAACTTGTGCCCATATTTGTACTGTTTTAAAAACTTTTAATGATGCAACTAATACCATGAGTTGTGTTTACACTCCAACATCTCATAGATTTTTAGAAATTGCCGTTAATGTTTCCGAAGCTTTTGTAAAATGTTTTAACATACCTTGCCTTCTAGAATGTATGCTTGATATGAAAGAAAAATGGCTTAAATATTATAAAAACATTCCCATGATTTATCTTGTAACCGCCGTTTTTGATCCTAGACTTAAACTAGATGGTCTTTCCGATTTATTGACTATTTATTATGATTGGTTGTGTGTAAACTTAACACAAGAAGACTATAATGTTCCTAACATTGTGCAAGAAGTTAATACCGAAATTTTAAAATTACTTAGTACATTTCAATCTAGTGCTAGCTCTTCTTCTACCGCACCTAGTCCATCTCCCTCTTCTACTAGTTCATCTTCTTCTCTTTCACTTGCACAACAAGTTTTTGCTAGAAGAACAAAAACACCTAGACATTCATCTTCAAATGCTGAATATCAAGATTATCTTAACACTTGTTTTAATTTTGATGATAATGTTGAATTTGATATTTTGGATTGGTGAAAGAGATTAGCTCCCAAATATCCAACCTTAGTTAAAATTGTACAACAAATCATGGCCGTGCCCGCATCAACGGTTGTGGTGGAGCAAGCATTTAGCCGAGGCGGGAACATTCTCGGTCACAACCGAACTCAATTGAAGCCCGAGAAGTTGGAGATGCAAGTTTGTATTCAAGATTGGATAAGGGTGGCTAAGCGGAAACAAAGGAATGCACTGGTGTACGACTCCAAATCAGATTCCAACTCCGAAGACGCCGGCATAATACTTTCTCTTTAAATTTTTATGTAATATTAATTTTTTTTTTTAACATAATACTTTCTCTTTAAATTTTTTTTTAAATTTATAAACCGTGCTAAACCGGCAAACCGGCGGTTTGCCGGTTTTGGGCTTTCCGGTTTCGGTTTAGGTTTGGCCCAAACCGCCGGTTTGCAAACCTAAACCGACGGTTTAGGTTTACAGTTCATGCCTACAACCACCCCTAAAGTTGGTGCTATTTATCACCATTTTGCCTTTAAATAAAGAAAATTTAGAAACTTATTAAATAATTAAAAAAAAAGCAAATTTTAAATTATCACTATAAACATCTATTTTAAATATCGCTTTCCTTTAAGCCAGCAATTGAAGGTCAGAATTCGGAATAGTCTTCTTCGAAACATTCTCTGGTGGATGTTTTTCATTAACATCCTCAATCCTCACCATCAATATAAAATTCTGGTATAAAATTCAAAACATGGGGAAACCAGTTATATGGCTATATTGAACAGGATTACTCTATCCACCTAATATCTATATGATATTTGGTTTTTGAGAAATTCCGATTAGTGTCCTCGAAGTTTTTTTTTTCCGGTTAGTCTCCATCAAATTTCATTTTTTCGCTCGGTGTCCTTAGGATTTTGTCTAATTTAAATTGGTGCTCATTTTAATATAAAACTTGTTATAAATGGTGTGTTTTTTAAAAAATAAATGAAATATTAGCAAAAGAAATTGATTTTTTGACTAAGAATTTAATTACTATAATTGTCACCTACCTAAACTATTTTTTTAAAACCGAAATTACCTTTTTTATATGTATCTTCAAATACTTTTACAATAAAGTATTTCACAAAAAAGTCATAGATTTGATTCTTAGTCATGAAATAATTTTAATGTTCGATTAGATTAATGTGTTTACTAAGCCTATTTACCTAATTTATAACAATTAAGTGTATGTCCCTTTTTTCCAATTAATGCTACTTATAAAAAAAAACTAATTGGAATTTTTTTATTTATAAAAATAGCGTTAATTGAAAAAGAATAGGAACATACAGCTAACTTTTATAAATTAGGTAAATAGGCTTAGTAAACACATTAATCTAATCGAACATTAAATTGTTTCATGGCTAAGAATCAAATCTATGACTTTTTTTTAAAATACTTTATTGTAAAAGTGTTGAAGATACATATAAAAAAAGGTAATTTCGGTTTTTATTTTTAAAAAATAGTTTAGGTGGATGGAAATTATAGTAACTAAATTCTTTTATAAATAAATCAGTTTTTTTTTCTAATATTTCATTTATTTTTTTAAAAATACACTATTTATAACAAGTTTTGGATTAAAATGAACACTAATTGAAATAAATCAAAACTCTAAAGACACCAAGCGAAAAAGTGATACTTAGTGACACTAACCGAAAAAGGCAAAACTTCAAGTACACCAAATAATTTTTTTATTTATTTATTTATTTTTTTTAGCATCAATGAAAGTCTCACTTTCGCTATGAAATTTCTCTTGTTTTTTTATTTAGCATCAATATATGGAAGCCTCACTTTGGCTATAAAATTTCTCTTTTTTATTATTTAGCATCAATGGAAGCCTCACTTTGGCTGTGAATTGTTTTATTTTTTATAAGAGCCAGCTTCTTTAACCAAAAAAATAAAAAGAGCCAGGCTTCTTCATATCCATCTGCTGGGTGGCGAAAGTTTTCCGCCACTTTGAAAGAAATAAGCTTCCAAACGCTGAGCTTCCCAAACAGCTTAACAGAAGCCAAACGCTGCAGCAACATCCTTAATTTGTCGAAAGGAATAACAATGGAGGAGTATTATTACGACGTCAGATATCTCATCCTTCCACTCGTAGCATTTCTCAATTCATATTCAGGTATTTTGTTTCTTCTTCCCTCTACGTACCCTCATCGATTCATTACCCTTAAATACTTAAATCTAAGCTCATTCTCCATTTTCTTCCTTGCACCGGATCGTAGCTGATCAATTGAACATCTCCAGCTTTGTCGTCGATGAACTCATCTTGATCATCATTTTCAGTCTCTCCTTGATGTTCCTCTTCGCAACTGTACAAATCCTGTTCACGTTTCAGCTACGATAGACTTGTTCAGCTGCGGCTCGGCCTATCTGCCTTCTCCGTTCCGCTCACTCTCTCTCTAATCGCTACTCTTTTTCTCCCATTTTTCTCCTTTTGGAAAGCTTACATACTCATTTTCGTGATGTCGTTTTGGTCTGATGCCATCCATTCTTACTTAACCCGCTTCGAGCATCGTCTCTTATTACTCCGTGTCCGGTTTGTCCGCTATGAAGAACAAACCATCCAACACGCTCCTCAATTATCCGTTGAAGAAGGTACCTACGTATTTATACTCTGGTCGAATCTAATTCAAAACTACTTGCACTTTGGATACATATATAGCATGATTATATACGTTGCAGTGACAGATGAACACTCCATGGTTTGATGAAACGGTTGCTTACGTCATCATCTGTTTACTATGGAGTTGTACGTGAACTCTTAACTTAGCTCGACCAGAAGCTAGATATATTCTCCTCCAGTTGTACGTAACATGATTCAAGTGATGTTTGTATTGAAGATTATTCTCTATCTTATCTTTCTCTTCAGTTTATGTAATGGACTTTTACTTTTCCCTTAACTTTATTTCCTCTTCTTTACTCAATTCATCGCCTTCTTGTTAAACCCTAGACATTAATAGGGTTGTTCATACTTAATCATATGCATGTCTACTGAACCTGACTTCAACCCAAAAAATCCTTATTCGACCGGACTCTAAACCTGGACCACGTATTCAAGTCCAATTATCAATTTTTTTATTTTTTTTAATGGGAAATTACTCCTGGACAATATTGTTTTGGTAACCAATATTTTTTAAAATTATCTGTGATACCCATAAGGTTTGGTTTGATTAATTTCCATCACTAATCTTTTACTTTTCATCCAAGAATATTGAGATATAAAATTAATGGTAAGTATAAATTACTTCTACTAAATTATGCAAAGATAAATTTATTTTTAAAACAAATTAAAGTTATTTAATTTAATTAATTTTAATCTAATTAATCTGAATTTTAGTGAAAATTTTAAATTGAATTATGCAAAAAATTTAACATTTTTAGGATATAATTAATAAGTAACTTAATTGAAATAGTTATAATAATCAACAAATAAATAAAAAAAAAAGCATATCACCTTGATAAAAATATATTTTAGTCATAAGTTATTATCCATCAAATTTAAATGTATAAATTATATGTTCCTATACAATATTTTAACATATTATATATATAAACATCAAATAATTAGCCTACAAAAAACATGTAGACAAATGTATTATAAATATATAAAATATCGATTAATGGGCATACAAAAACATGTGGGACACAAATATTAATACCACATAAGCAAAATGTACAACAACTCATAAGCATTGAGACATAATATGTCAAAGTATAGTGAAAATATCAAGGAATTAATAGAGTTTTAATTTTCAACAACCAAGAAAAGGGGTGCGAGATGTTCCTTTCATCGGATGAATGGCTCGTTGTAAAATGTGAACTTCAGTGATGCGACCATTTCTCCAATGGATGACATTAAGTCATTAAGTACTGAGTTGGTGTCATATACGAAAGGACATCAAAATCATGTGCACGCTTCTTCGATTTTTTTGATCTTCTGTGTTGTTGAACATTCATTTTATATAAGTATATGAATGTCATATACCTTCAAGAAGTGTTAAAACTGTTTTATTTGTTAATCTTCTTTTATTTTTTTTTGCTTTTCATATAATTTATACATTTAAATTTGATGGATATTAACGTATGACTAAAATATATTTTTATCAAGGTGATATACTTTTTTATTATTTTATTTGTTGATCGTTATAACTATTTCAATTAATTACTTATTAATTATCTCCTAAAAATATTATTTTTTTTCATAATCCAATTTGAAATTTTCACTAAAATTCATATTAATTAGATTAAATAACTTTAATTTGTTTTAAAAATAAATTTATCTTGGCTTAATTTAGTAAAAGTAATTTATACTTACCTTTAATTCTATATCTCAACATTCTTGGATGAAAAGTGAACATTATTGGATGAAATGTAAAAGATTGGTGATGAAAATTAATTAAATCAAACGTTGTGGGCACCACAAAGAATTTTGTAAGATAGTTACCAAAATAATATTGCAATTTCTCATTGGCACTATGAGAAAATTTTTTATTTATTTATTTATATGGTAGATTAGCTTTTTCAATATAGATTTTTGGTCCAATTTTCAATTTTTAAAAAAAATTACTAGCTTTTATCGTTTTGTTGGGTAATTATCAAAGTTTTTATATTTATATAATGTTACCCCTTAAAGATCTTTGACTAATTTCTTAAAACTCTTTTTTTCTATATTTTTTTAATTAAAATTATATATATAAAAAAATAAGTATATTATAAGTTTATGCAGTCATAAATAGTTTTAAATTTTTTTATTTTTTTTAATTATTTTATAATAAAATTTTAATGTATTAATTTAAACATTGTATAAAATGGGAATTAAGCTAGGTATCACAGCACTATAAACATCTACTTTCGTCAAAAGTTACAAAATTTATAGTATTATCAAATTTAATAAATCAATAAATCTAAGATACGACAGACTTATGAGACTGCCGAGACACGTGGAGGCAAATTGGTGATGACACTTTTGTCTGTAACTGGCGATTGAAGGTAACCGTTTTTCCCGTACACAACTTAACTATTCCCCTGCAACTCTGTTCATACACTAACCCTAACTTTCCACCAAATATCTATATAATATTGTCTTTTTATTACAATAAAACTACTTGTATTATATAATGGGTTAATTTGAAAGACATAAACTCTGAGCTTAAATTTAACGGTAACGCTCTAGAGACGGTGAAGGAAAAGAAATGGAGTACTATTACGACATCAGATATTCCACTCTTCCACTTTTAGCATTTCTCAAATCATATACAGGCATTCTTCTTCCATATATATATACATACAGTCATCTATTATCGTTACATCTAAGCTCATTTCTCCATTTTCGCAGCTGATCAATCGAACACTTTTACCTTTGTCATCGATGAGCTCATCTCGGTCATCATTCTCGGCATATCGTTGATGTTCTTCTTCACAACTGTACGGATACAGCTCTATTGTTGTTCACGTTACAATTGTAATAGACGCGTTGAGCTACGTCTGGGTCAATCGGCCTTATGCGTTCCGTTCACTCTCTCCCTAATCACAACCCTTTACCTCCCTTTGGAATGCTTATGCTTACATACTTATTTTCATGATGTCGTTTTGCTCAGATGCCATCCATTCTTACTTAACCGCCTTCGAGCAACGTCTCCTATTACTCCATCTTTACGATGAAGAAACCATCCATAACGCTCCTGAATTCTCCATCGAAGAAGGTATGTATTTCTACGCTGGTTGATTCTAATTCAAAACTATTTGCAATTTGGATTCATATCTAGCATGATTCTATACGTTGCAGTGTCAGATGAACACTCTATTGTTTGATGAAACGCTTTAATACATTATCATCTGTTTGCTATGGAGATGTGGACTCTTAATCTCGACCAGAACGCTAGATTCCCCTTCCGTTGTACATTACATATTTCTATCGAAGATTATCCTCTATCTATCTTTCTATTCGGTCTATGTAATGGACCTCTATGTACTCCTCATTTGTGTTGAGGTAATGTGAAAATTAATGTGTATCAGATCTAAGGTTCATGATGAGTTGTATGATAGAACACAAGTGATATAATCTTTTTGTTCTGGTTTGGTTTGTTTTGGATACAGAAAGTTAATTCTAGATTGTATATTTCCTGCTTGTTTGTTTTTTTTTCTCTTGTTGGATTGAGCTGAAGTACAGGTTAAACCTGATATCTGGTAATATACATGATCGAGTTTCAAGAGACTATAACCTGAAAGGTAAAAGCTGTGCTTTTAGTGGGTCTTTGTAAGAAGACATTCATGCAGAAATATATCTTATAAAGTTCTATTTCAGCTTAATATTAAATTTTGTATGGACTGTTCTCAGGGAGGCTTTAGAGCTCTCTGCTGAGATTGACCCAAATCTATGTGGCTTTGTTCTTTGCTGCATTTTCTTCGGCTGTGACTCGCCTCAAAAAGTAAAAGGATCAAAGTCCTTGGTTGAATTCATATGAATAAATTGAAACCAACTGAAAATAAAAGCAATGCGTTTGCCGGGAGTCGAACCCGGGTCTATTGCTTGGAAGGCAATTATCCTAACCGTTGGACTACAAACGCTTGATATTTAACTATTTTCATGTATATATTTATTTACTCTACAAAACCAACTTTGACAGGATAATTTACATTCAAACAAACCTAGATCGATTCCTGCTCTAAATTCAGTTTCGAACAATAGAGATATATAACCATATAATCCAAAACTACCACACACTTAACAAAGTTATCTTAAGATAACTCACCAATACAAATCATCCGGGATTGCAAAATACATCCGTAGGAAATACTATTTGTTGATTTACGTGTTAAATGAAATCATATAAAATTTTTAAGGGCTCGTTTAATTTTGATTCGATGGTTTTGTAATGAGAATGATACATTTCAGTACTCGTATTTACGAAAACAAAAGGGGTTGAAAATTTCTCAAAGTTGAGTGATTCGTGCTCATTAACAAATTTATTCTCGTATAAACGAGAGACGTTGAGTCATCCCATCATCTAAAATGTTCTAACAACGTACAAAAACAAACTTCTATTAAAAAAAAATATTTAGTTCATTTCTTATTTTTTTGACATGATTTTAAAAATATACCACATTAGTCCTAGTTATTTCTCTTAGTTTACTTCATTTTAATTGTTACTATTTTTATGAAACTATTAATTTATATAATTGATATAATGATTATATATCAATTACTATTACTAATATTTTTTGTCGAAAAGAGTATGTGTTATAAAAACAAATTCTAAGTAAGATTTTAGTATAGTTCCATTTGTTTTGTAGATGAAATTAATATCAAATTTTATTAATATTTAAAAATCTCAGTCACATTAACATCCAAATTAGTTGATAAAATTTACATATTAATATTAAATTTGAATTAAGGTTTTGATACTCATATACTTGATATAGAAACGACAAACTTTTACACGGTGTTGAATTGTCATATGCTAACGCTTTTCGCAAAGTGAGTAATCGGGAAAAAATTTATGTACAATACCCGTAGTACTGTAGTAGGGCCTCCGTTGGCATTTTTTTGCGGGCACGGAAAAAGCAAAAATTGCTTCAACGACGTCCAATGACACAAAAAACTGTCAAGGAATTGTTTTGTTGTCGTGAATCACAAATTTGAATTTAATATTCAGATTTTGGCATGTTTTTTACACAAGTTGCCTTTGTTGATGCAAGTTTTAAAAAAATTGCGCTAGCAAAGGTTGTTGAAGCAAATATTCTAATTGTATTTTGACACTTACAATATCAATTTTTCTTTCTTTTTTTTATAAAAGAAAGCAGTTCGAAGCACCGAGTCATTTAATGCCCGAAAGACCAAAAAAATCGGTAGACGGACTAACCTTCATGAGAACAAGTACCATCGAAAATAAAAGACGAACACAAAATACATCAGGTTGTAACGGAAGCAAAAATGTATTTAAGGGAAAGTAGAAGGAGCTAGTCACCGGAAATCCAATAGAAAGAGTTCGTCCTCGAAAGAAGTGCACAGAAAGAAATCCTAAAAAACAAATGTGGACACCTCCTATTTGGACTATAAGCAGACCTTCAGAAGACGTCATGACAAAACCCAAAAAACCTGACACATACAAATCTTTGACGAAAGAGTTGGGGATGAACGGATAGTAATGAGACATGCTTGATGATACTTTTTACAATTTTTTTTTTTATTGAATAGACATGACAAGTTTCGCCGAATAGTGATATTTAGGTATTGAGGTTTATTGAGAATAAATACAAGCCCAAATAAACCCAATAGCCAGTTGTTTGCATGATAAAAATCAAGTCCAATTTAAACCAAGTCCAATAGTTGGTTGCTTGATTAATAGAAATCTAGCCCAATTTAAACCAAGCCTAAAATAGTCGAGATTAAAAAGTGCTAAATTTTTTTATTTATTTTAATTCTTCTAGGGCCAGAAATAATCAGCCACCAGAGAAAAGATATCAAACACCGATTAAAATACAGTCATCCGATAATGATATGAGGGGGTCAAAATGGAATCTTGGTTGAACGTTTATGAAAACCCAATGTTATTAGGCACAAAGCCGGCATATCTCGGCAAAGATTAAACTAGAGGAAGTGCCCAAGGCAGAGAAAGCGGACCGTGTGGTTCCTAACGTTGTTACGGATGGGATATGTTTGTTTGAGGCTACAATAAACCCTCTTGGTTGATCTTATTTGCTTTAAAAACAAAGAGGGAAGGGCAAATGAAGAACGGAAGAGATAAGCCGAACAATAAACCCTCTTCACATTCTTTAATTTGTACTTCTTAATTTTTCCTCACGATTAAGTTTTTAATCTTGAAATCCTTGATAAATATGGATCTGAATTGAAAATTTTAGTGAAAATCATGAATAAGTGATTTGTCGTCGGAGAAGGATCCGACAGGCACAAATATTTTTGTTCATCCAGGCGAGGAAAGCCGGTAGGCCGATAAAGGTGGATGTTAAGCCGAGAGAGGTGGTCGATAGGGGCGGTAACCGGTGTTGATTGTTAAGCGTTGGATGTCGGGTAGGGGTTTCATCTCCTTTGATGGTGTTGGTTAATTGTATGCCGGCTTGCTCTTAAAGAGAGGGTTTTGGGGGAAAAAAAATATTTGATAAGTAAATAGAAAAACTTCCTATACGATGTTTGAGTTGTCGGATAGTAGTTTGGAAACCAAATCCACTGGAAAAAATGTGTAGTCCCTGTCATCTTCGGTGGCATAAGTTTTTTGGTGTGCGGGGGAAGATAAAATTGCTTCAACGGACTCCTTCGACACAAAAAGATGTTGAGGAATTGTTCAGCTGTCGCAGATAACAAATTTGTATTTAATATTCGGATACATGGTTTTTTAAACTTGTGGATTCCACCAACAAAAAAAAGAAAAAGAAAAGTACCAACGAAGGCCGTCGACTCGTATATTATCTTGCAAACTCATTTTACGGATTTTATCTATTAACTAGTTTAGTGCTCGTGTCTTGCACGAGAATTTGTCGTGAACTTATAATACTACAATATTGATAGTATCTTGTAATATTAATCTTATATGAATAAAAAACTATTTTAATCCACATAACAATAAGTCTATCACCCACATAATATGTCAAAAAAATAAGAAAATCCACATAGTCAACTACTCATATAGTAGTAGGTCAACGACCTACAAAACAGTAGGTCAATGACCCAAAACGAATAATAATCCGATTAGAATAAAAATTATACTTGAACTTAGCCAAAATGTCAAGAAATGTACGAATTGTTAAATGTTCAAACCCTCTATAATACAAGTTCTCAAACCATCAACCTTATTTGATAGTCGACGTGGGATAACAAAATCTCTAAAAATATTTAACGTAAATAGATTATGTTGATAATAGTTTTAAAAAAAAAAGAAAATTAGTCTAATAAATTATAACTTAGCGAAATATTAAACATTAAATCGTTAAAAAAATTATTGTAATTCACATAACAGTAGGTCTACGACCAACGTAACGGTAGGTCAAAAAAAGAAGAAAATCCACGTATTGAACAACTCATATTACTAGTTGATCAACGACCCACAAAACATTAGGTCAAGGACCCCGATAATGAATATTAATCCGACATGGAAAACCATTATTGTAATCCACATAATAGTAGGTCCACAATCCACGTAAAAGTAGGTCAACGACCCACATAATAATAGGTCAAAAAAAAAGAAAATTCACATAGTCAACGACTCATATAGTAGTAGGTCAACGAACTACAAACACAATAAGTCAACGACCCACAAAATAGTAGGTCAACGACCCCATAATGAATATTAATCCGATATGTATAAAAAAAATATACTTAAACTTAGCCAAAATATCAATAAATGTATGATTTGTTCAATCTTCAAACCATCGCACTTAATAGTTGACGTGGGATAGCAAAATCTTTAAAAATATTTAACGTAAATAGATTGTGCTGGTAATCGTTTCAAAAAAGAAGAAATTTTGTTTAATAAATTATAACTTAGCAAAATATTAAACATTAAGAAGTTAAAAAAAAATATATTATAATCCACACAATAGTAGGTCAACAATCCACATAAGAGTAAATAAAAAAAACAGAAAATCCATATAGTGAACTACTCATATATTTTTAGGTCAACGACCCTACAAAGTAGTAGATCAACGACCCCATAATGAATATTAATCCGATATGAAAAAATAACTATACTTGAACTTAGTTCATATTCATAGAAGTTCTCTAACCATCAGAGCCTTGCTTGATAGTCGACGTGGGATGAAAAAATTCTTGAAAATATTTAACGTAATAGATTGAGTTGATAATCGTTATAAGAAAGAAGAAAATCCGTTTAATAAAATATATTTTAGAGATACTAAACGTTAAAAAATTATTACAATCCACATAATAATAGGTCTGCATAGTGAACGACTCATATAGTAGTAAGTCAACAATCCACATAGCGTTAGGTTCACGACACATAGCGAACAAATGTATGATTTCTTCAAACTCTTTATTTATACAAGTTCTCAAACTATCAACTTGACTTGTGCGATAACAAAATCTCTTAAAATATTAAAGGTAAATAGATTGTGCTCATAATCTTTATAAAAGAAAAAAAAATTTAAAAAAAAATATTATAATAAAATAATTAAAATAAATCGAATTTCATAAAATATTTAATCATTTCAACAATTAAAAAAAAGGTGAAATCGTTCTAAAAAAATAAGGGAATTTAAAGATAAAATTTTGATGACTAAAAACAATTTAAAAGAAAAAAATTTGTGTGGTGGTTAATAAGAGAGGTGGATTTCAAATACTGTCTAACACGTATACCGTCACGTCATATTTAGCGGACTCTTTTAAAATTATTTTAATTTACTATGAATCAAGTGCCTCTTTGACATACAAACATAATCTTAAAATAAGTTGGGAAAAAAAATCTGACTTATGATTTATAGGTTAGTGGTTAAGATTTTTGTAAATTTTAGTTTAAACTAATATAATTTTTCAAGTTAAGACCTTATTGACACATGGCTATCTTTAATTGGAAAGAACACCAAATCAATAAATCCTTAATCAATATAAGTACACACAAACTCCTTCGCAACCTTCAAACTATTGAACCGAACTCTTGAAACAAACTCAGATCAGCTATGGCAAAAGCATAACCATGACGATTCTTCTCACCCTCCTCTTCGCTCTAGGTATATCTCTTTGATTTTGTTGCTATTTTACAATATTCGAGTAATGCACTGATCAAGTACATACATGAATTGGCTGTTTAGTACTGATTGCTCAATTGGAATCTGTGTTTGTATGAATTAGCAGAATTCGATACAGGATTGTCGATCATGATGAGTGGCAAGGTGCACACCGTAATTGGGATTGATCTCGGTACCACATATTCATGTGTAGGAGTATATCGAAAAAATACAAATTATACAATAGACATCATACCGAATGATCAGGGAAATCCAACTACTCCATCTTGGATCACATTCACCGATACCGATCTTCTCATAGGAGAAGCCGCCATGAATCAAGCTTACTCTAACCCTAAACGCACCGTTTTTGACGTCAAGCGCTTCATCGGCCGAAAGTAAGTTGATCTTCTGTTAAACATTAAATAAATTTGCGATAATTAGGTCAAAATGTGTGTTAATTTGAAACAGATTTGAGGAGGAGACGGTGCAGAAGGAACTGAAGATGTTGCCGTATAAGGTGGTGAACAAAACAGGGAAGCCATACATTGAAGTTAGGGTTAAGGATGGTGAGGTTAAAGTGTTTAGCCCTGAGGAGATCACCGCCATGGTTTTAGGCAAGATGAAGGAGATATCAGAGTCCTATTTGGGATAGAAGGTTGACTATGCTATGTTAACCGTCCCAGGTAACTATGGATTCAGCTATGCTAAAACCTAAAACAACACTTGTAAGGGCTATTATTCGAGCCGAGCTTTTATGTACTCATTTTTTACCTCGTTAATACATGTGACGGGCCTAAAAATGTGTTCATCTTGAAAAACTTTAGAAAGTGAACGATTTCGAGTCAAAATAAACAGTTGAGCTTGAATAACTAGTCTCATATAATATTAATTTGATTTTGTCATATATTAACCCTACTCAAAGTCCTTCAGCTTTGCAATTTTGATGAAAATAATATTTGACATAAAAAAATGTTTGATGAAAGCCTAAGATCAGGTGTAAGTTTCAAAGAAATCCAAACTATTGACTGTTAAACTGAAATTTCTAAGATTTTGGTAGTAAAATTATAAAGTGAAATTTCTTCATGAAATTTGACAGAAAACATATTTCTTAACATTCTATATATTGTTTTGCAGCTTTTTTCACTGAGGTTCAGAAGCAAGCCATGAGGGATGCAGGAACACTAGCCGATCTCGAAGTGATTCGCATAATCGTCGAGCCAACATCAGCTGCCTATGCATACTACCACAACGATGAGTCCATGCAGAAGAAAATCCTCGTATACGCATTAGGAGGCGGAACCTTTGACGCAAGCATAATCTCCATCGACAATGGAGTGTACGAAGTCTTATCCACAACCGGAAACTCCCACTTAGGAGGTGAACAATTTAACCGTCGTCTTATGCAACACTTCCTCAAAATCTTCAAGAAAAAGCACGGTAAAGACATGAAAAACGATAACATTGCACTCGGGAAGCTAAGAACCGAGTGCGAGAAGGCAAAGAGAGCGTTGAGTAGTGCAAATCAAGTTAAGGTTGAGATTGCGTCTTTGTTTGATGGCGTTGATTTTTCCGAGACCTTGAGTAGGGCGACGTTTGAGGAGATGAATGCGGATTTGTTTGAGGAGACGTTGGTGTATGTTAAGAAGGTTATGGAGGAGGCTAAGTTGAAGAAGTCGGAGATTGATGAGATTGTGCTCTTCGGCGGGAGTACGAGGATTCCGAGAGTTGAGGAGTTGTTGAAGGAGTTTTTTGAAGGGAAGGAGGTACTGAAAGGAATTAGTCCGGATGAGGTTGTGGCTTATGGTGTTGCCGTGAACGGCGGGGTTGTGGGCGGAGGTGTTGAAGATTACAATGACAGGTATTATGGGGATTATTTGAAATTAAGATATACAGACAAGGCTTCTTATCTTGAAAATTAAGAAGATTTGAATCGCTTATGTCCCGGTCTTAACCTAGAACCAACGTGAAATAACAGTAATTTATCATTTTATTGTGATTTCGGTAATTATGCATTTTTTGTATAAGAAGATTTGAATCTCAGTTGTATATATACTTCTGATGGCATTCATGGAATAATAAGATCGACTTACAGTTCTCTCTCGTCCCCATTCTCTCACAGTCACATGAAATCATAAACACATACATTATAACATGTATCAGAGGAAGTTAGTGATTCTCTTGTCGATCCTCCTAGCGATGGAGGTCGACCTACACCACCGCGAAGTTCTGATGGCATCTCTTCTCAGGCGACAACAGAAGCTGATCCACATGGCCAATTCTACATCCAGGACTCCGATTCCCCCACACTCAGGTTGTCGACGACTCTGCCTAACGACAACAACTACAATCGTTGGAGGTAGAGATGGGTTGCAAACCTAAACCGTTTGCGAACCATCTGTTTAGCCACGATTTATTTAAAAAAAATTAAAAACCGTAAATAAAGTAAAAAAAAAATAGTATTAAATAAATAAATAAATAAAACATGAAATTCAATTTTAAAAAAAAAAGAAGGCTTGAACCGGTTTTTTTGGTTGCCTACGTATCCTCTCGGGTTAAGAGGAATCAAAGCCCACGTAATTTTATTACATTGACTTATCTTTTTGGGACTTTCGAGTTTTTTTTTACCCTGCTTACCTTTCGGCCTCGGACTCGGAAGTAGTGTCGTTGTCTTCGTAGTTGGTATCCAATTTGGAGTCGTAACCCGGTTTGGGTCAGAAAGCTTATTGAAAAAGAAAGGAAGTATACTTCAAAAAGTTATAATTTTTCTTTTTGAAAGAAAAAAGAATTAGAACTAATGAAAACAAAAGGCAACTTGATGTGTGTATAAATCACCATGATGTATAAGAATGTATTCAATCCAGATTTTTAAAGATTTTGACAGAATTTTAATAATCCATGGAATTTGCTGATTCTGTGGGATATTTTAATTCTATATAGAGTTAATACAGATTTTGTCAGATTCTATCAGATTAATACATGACCAAAAGAAATCATCCATCTAGTATGACTAAAAATTTTAATTAGTTGATATACTAACAACTTATCCATGATCAAAAGAAATCATCTAGAAAAATAACATACAATTATTAATCTATTAAAATTCAAAACCAACATCAGCATTTTAATTTATATTGTAAGTAAGCCTAAGTACCTACTTATCAAATAATTTCTATTGATTTTCGATCGATTGTCTACTGACTTTATGATTAATTATATAACAATATATATAATATATTAAAGCATATGATAAAGTACAATTGCACTGCAGAACACAGAAGATATTTTAATCATCTAATTATATATATATATACACCGAGACTACATAAACAAAAAAAAGAGTACATACGGTACAATGCTTTTTCCGAAACCGCAGAAGTCGCAAAATGAAAAGAGAAAACTGAGAGGAACGCTCACACGTTTCTTATGACAAATCAGTAAGACGAACCCAAGCACTTGAAGTCCATACAATCAACATGACGGAAAACAAGAGAAAGAACTAACCTCCGACGATGCACCAAATCCAAGCACTCGAAAACGCTCAAAAATGTTGATTTGGCCGTTAGGGTTCTTCAGTGTTGTAGTTAGGGCTGTGCAAAATTGACCCGGACCGGTTTTTTCTGGTCCGATCCGGTCCCGGAACAAATCTGGTCCGGTCCCCGGTCCAGGATTTTAGGAAATTCCGGTCCCGGTCCAATTCCGGTCCGACCGGAAAACCGGGTCGGACCAAAATTTATTTATATATATATATATATATATATATATATAAATTTAAATTTATATATATTAAAAAATTATATATATTTTGTATATATTTAATTAAAATATATACTTTTTGATTTTTTTTTTGTTATTTGCAAAAATATATATTTTTTATTTTATTTTATTTTATTCCGGTCCGAACAGGTCCGAATCCGGTCTGGACCGGAATGGACTGGAACGTTACGGTCCAGTCCCCGGTCCAAGTTTTTGAAAATTCCGGTTCACCGGTCCGGAAATTCTGGTCCAGTCTGGACCGGTAACGGAAATTCCGGTCCGGTCCGGTTTGGACTGGATGCACAACCCTAACTGTAATTTGGCGTGAAAATCTTATGTGTTGGGAGAAGACTTCTATAGGGTTTATAAGTAATAACAAATCTTACAAAATCAATGAAATAATAGATTCTTTTGAAATCAAGAAACTTTTAAATACCATAGGAATTTTATGGAAAATTTAAAATCCTAATTGAATATCAAAAGATTTGTATGGACTTTTAAAAATCTATATTGAATACCCATAGACTTTTAAACTTCAAAAAATTCCTGTAAAATCTTAATTGAATACACCCCCCTTAGTGTTCAACTTCACCTGGTCGTATTTGTAATATTTGTTTAGATGACCTGAAGAGAGCAAGGGGCTGGTATGTCAATGACAACCGTAGCAGGTCGAACAGTTGCAGAAATGTGGAGTGCGTTCACATTTCCGAGTCCGAAGCAGAAACAACGGAATGTACTGGTGTATGACTTCAAATCGGATACCAACTCCGAAGACGGCGGCACTACTTCCGAGTCTGAGGCCGAAAGGTAAGCGGGGTAAAAAAAACTCGGAAATCCCATAAAGGTAAGTCAAGGTAAAAGAACTACGTGGGCTTTGATTCCTCTTAACCCCAAGAGGATATGTAGGCAACCTGTAAATCGGTTCAAGCCCTTTTTTTTGTTAAATTGAATTTCGGTTGGTTTTATTTATTTATTTATTTATTTTAATTTTTAATTTTAATTTGTTTTATACTAATTTTTAAAACAGTTTTATAATTTATTTATTTTAATAAATCGTGGCTAAATCGACAAACCGCCGGTTTGCCAGTTTTATATCCACGGTTTAGGTTTCCGACCCATATCTACCAAAACATAGTAAACTAATGCTATATGCTACTTTCCAATAGTCGATGGATGAAGTCGGGATAATTACTATAGTTTTTTTTAGTGCTCAAATTCTAGGTAAGTCATTTGTACTCACTTAGTTGGTCAATCATATATACAGTTGTATGTTAGCATTGATTAAGATGTCCTATTATAACATGTTAAAATAAAGTGTATGGGTGTTAAATTATGTTTGTGTTATGGGTTTGATATATAAAGCTAAGTTCCGAGCATGTTATGTAATAACCGTAAATTTTTTAAAAAATTTCCTCGTTATTTTATTTTTTATTTATTTTTTAAATTTTTTATTTATTTAACCAAAAGGCCGAATCGAAAATGAGGAGATAAGCCAACCGGATCCAAACCCGATTGAATGGTTTAAGCTAAACCAAAACAATTCATTTAGTCTTGGACCGGGTCAGTCATTTCGTTGACTCGGCCTGATGGCCTCTACACGGACTAAGTTCAGACCGGCGCAATTACCTCCTGGTGCCACACTCTATGTAACGGGCTTCTCCGTCCTCATGGGCTCGTCCCACTTCTCTCCCGATGTCCCACCCGGTCTCCCTTTCTAAATGGGCCGACCTCCTCCCCTACTTCTTCCTTGGACCACCTAACGAGACCAACATGCCAGTCTCCCTTTCGGACGAGAACTTCGACTTCTTGTGGGATGACTCCTACTGTTGCAAAGCTATTTTGGCCTAGTGTTGCGAGCTTGTCCGCAACGCCGTTGACTTCTCTGAAAATATGAACCTTAACATGCGCAAATTCGGCTAAAATGAGAGAGATGTAAGCCATAATAAGTTCTATCTCCCAAGGTGATTTCCAAACTTTGTTTATTGCGTTGATTACCGTTAGGCTATCCCCTTCGATTTCAATTTTCTTAATTTTCAATTCTCTTGTTTTCAATATGTCATTTCGAAGGGCGAGTGCTTTAGCATGAAGGACAGACGTATGACCGCATTGTCCAAATGCAAATGTGATTGTAGTTGCTTGGTGGTCCCTTATGATGTACCCAAATGAGCATTGGTCATTAATTTTTCTTGATCTATCGAAGTTGAGTTTTATGCTTTCTCTCATTGGTTTAGTCCATTGAATATTCCTTCTCTTCCTTGTATTGGTCTTGTCGGCTTTTGTTTCTCATGTGCCAAATGTTCCACCGAAAGTTGGATGACACTCCTATCATCTAGGTCCTTATGAATATTGGATAAGATTTCTAATATTTTCTTTCCCACTGTGTTTAGGTTTTTCACATAGTTTTTGGTCGGGTTATTCATTATGTTATTAATGGTGATCGGACACTTTATGAACAGGTGAGTCACATCTTCGTAAGGATACTGACACAATGTGCAGTTCATTGGTACTGCAACTTTTTCTTTTTTTAGGTTTTCCTTAGTAGGTAATCCATCTATCTTGATTTGTGGAACAACTCCAACGCTGATTTAGTCGAAAATCATCCGTCTTTACTAGGGCCTCAATATAGTCTATCTTGTATGTTGCAGATAGGGAGGGGGTATCCTAATATTACGTTTATCATGGGTTGTGGGATTAGTGGTCTAAGTTCGTTATGTATTGTAAGAGCCGTAGTCTTTCGGACCGAGATCGGACCATGGCCGAGATTGGCTTTGACCGAATTTGGTCTAGCCGCCCCGCGGGTACCTGTCGCAGCCCCTGCGGCTGGCCGCCCCTGCGGATCTCTGGACCGCCCCTGCGGTTTCCGGCGGCTGCAGCCGTCTTCGTTGACCTTTGACCCGTGCTTTACTCTTTACCTTACTTAATCTTTCCCTTGGCTGATCAAGGGTTTGTTCTTCACTTTCCTCTCCAGCTTCCATCCCGTTACTAGCTTTCCCTTGCTTCCCTTGATCTTGTTCTTGGTTTGGAAGAGGTTGGTTTGAGATTTATGTGTGTGGTGGCTTTTGTGGTTGATGACTGTGAGTTGCTGAGCTTGGAAGCCAGCTTTGGTGTGTGTTGTTCTTCCCTGCAGCCTAGGACCACAATGGTGGTGAGTGATCTTCTCTTTCTCTTCTTCCTTTCTTGTTTTTCCTCTTCCTTAGCTTAGGATTAGATGTATGTTAGGGTTATTGATGGTTGTATGTGTATGTGCATGTGGTGTGTGGTTTTGGAATGGTAAATACGTGATGTGATCACGTGAAGAGCCGAAGAAGAATTGCGAGATCTTGTTATGCGTTGTTGCCGCCCCCGCGGCCAAGAGTCACCGCCCCCGCGGCACCTACGCCGCCGCGCCCGCGCCGTTCCAACGGCCTTATCACCGCCCCACAGCTACGTTCCGCCGCGCCCGCGGCCGCTTGTCTTTCGCCCCTGCGTCCCCTTTGTCACGCAGGTGCGTCTTGTCCCGGTTCTACCTAGAGCTAGGTAGATCCTTTCCTTTCCTAGTATGAGCGGTATTAGCATGCTAGGTACGAGTATGAGGTTAGAATGAGTTTGAGTACGGAACTGTTTATGCCGGTTACGGCCTTGAGGTTTACGAGTTGGATATGATCCCTATTAATCCCTTGGGTCTAGGTGTGACCCATTTTTGTGATAGTAGATTAATATGTATATATGTATGCCTTGTATAGGCCGTGTCGTCCTCCAGATTGGAGTGGACGTATCTGAGAGTTGATCATAGTTGGGATTACTTCCGAGACTGAGGTAAGTCCATAGGACTTATTTAGCTGCCATCTCTATATTGGATGTTGCATGAGTGGTGTATGTTTATGCTTGATAGTACGTGCTATGATGTTTACCAACATATGGTATAGTGACTGCCCATTGTAGGGTTGTGACAGCTTTGCCCTGTCATCCCGCGTGGAGACATGAAGGTTCTCTACGGACAGGCCAGATATGGAAGTGGGACGGGCACTTGCTCCACTCCCATAGGGTACACGGGAAGTGTGACCAGATCACCACTCCAGCTGGCAACCTCCCCGAGGGGCGAGGGTTATATTCCTCGTGTCACATATGTTCATATTGATATTTATATATATACGATTCTTGTGTTGGACCATTTATATAAAGATAATGAACCCGGTAAATGTGTGATATCATGTTGAAGTGTTTAGTATTTCTGATATGTGATTGTGCTTATGCTCATTCTTTATATGTGTATGGTTAGCTAACGGTTTCATACCGTGTTGTAGATCTTTGCAGGTTAGGAGAACTGCAGAGTGATCCAGAGAGGGTGATCCATTGAGGGCTCCGTACACTAGGAGTATTATCGTGGGATATGGGATATTTGATGTACGGATATATGTTTCTTTTGTACTCAGCGGTACTTATGTATTACCTTTTGAGATTTATATATCAGTTTTACGTTTTGTATTTAATCTATCGGTGCCTTGTTGTAAGATTCAGTGAACTTGTTGTCAGGCTAGGGTCAGGATCCATTGTGAGATCCTAGCCCAGTAGCACCTCGAGTCCTACAAATTTGGGGTGTTACAAAGTTGGTATCAGAGCCCAGGTTGACAACAATGGCACTAGTAATCTACGATAAAGGTCGAATAGATAACTAAACAGAACCCGAAAAGGGGTCTGACTTTTCAAAAGGTTTTGGTTTTGAAATGAGTACCAATGTTTTGGGATATCGTGTACGTGAGTCATCGCCCCTCTGAAGATCTCGACAGTATATATATATATATAGATATTTTGTTGTGATTGATTTGATATATACATACGGCATATATATAGCCTTCTGAGTTAGGATTACGTCCTCTGCAGATGGTTCAGACTAGAGCCTTACCTACAGTTGGACGAGGTAGAGGTAGACCCCCTCTAGGTAGAGGACGGGGTAGGACTTCCGCTGTTGATCCACGTGCAGCGGAAAAGGTTCACGAGGACGTTGCTGAGAGTGTCGTTCTTGAGACTGGGAACGGCGTAGCTGGGAGACAAGGTCCACAGCGAGTCCAGTCAGATGACCCGGATTATGTCTCCATGGGAGGACCTGAGTTCCGTGAGTATATTCGGCGAGTAGAGGAGGTTGTCAGACCAGGTAGACCTATCCCAGATCTACCAGTATATGAGGGATCATTTGAGAGATCCCACGGGGTTACACAGGTGCCAGTTGTACCGGCACTTGCTGCTGAGATTGCTAGAGTTTTAGAGGAGCATCGAGGGCCTCGACTAGACAGTTGGTTGAAGGCATTCCATCAGATAGGAGTACCCCCTTTCTCTGGGAAGGTGGGTTTGGAGGTGGAGCTCTGGATAGGACACGTAGACTCAGCCCTAGAGTCTATTAGGTGTCCGGCAGACAGGCAGATAGAGTTGGTGCAGAGTCTGTTCAGAGACTTGGCACAGCAGTGTTGGAGGTTTGTACGAGTGCAGGTCACCAGTTACGAGCAAATGCGGACGATGATCAGAGAGCGTTTTTGCCCTGCCTCACTGAGGAGGGAGAAACTGCGGGATTTTGTGGAGGCTGGGTTTGAGGATGTACCAGTCTCAGAGGCTATCCGGAGATTCCAGGAGGAGCTGGCATTGATGGGACCAGCTACACCTTTTATGGATCAGCATGTATATCTGTTTTCCCGACGACTGAGGGATGCCACCCGGGCCTATATGGCGGGATTTCATTGTGAGTCCTTGATGGACTACCAGGACAGAGCCGCCGATTATGAGCATGAGCGGGTTAGTCAGAGGAGAGCTTCTCAGACCGGAAGGTCTGAGAAGAGACAACGTACTGGGCAGGCCAGTGGTACTACTGGAGCTGCTAGTGCAGGGCGAGACCAGAGTCGCCAGAGTCATCCTCATCTGCACCCGTTACAGATAAGGGACGACAGTGCTACAACTGTGAGGGGTATGGACATATACGATTAGAGTGTACGAGGCAGACAGTGATTTGTTACATATGTGGTGGACGAGGACACAGGGTTGTCTTTTGTAGACAGGGTGGAGCATCGTCTCAGCAGGGTTCTATTCCTGCTAGTGTAGCTGGGGGTGGACAAAGACTACCTCTGCAGCAGCAAACACAGGGACAACAGAGAGTCCCGGATCATCCCACTACTCAAGGAGCTGCTCCTGGGTCGAGTAGAGGCAGAGGTTGTGGCGGGAATGCCACTAATACCAGAGGAGCTCAGGATAGAGTCTTTTGAGCTGAGAAATGCAGAGGAGCCAGCTGCACCGACTGTTACAGGTACCATTCTGATCCATGGTTTACATGTTAGAGTTTGTTTGATACTGGAGCTATGTCTTCTTTTACATCTGATGCTTGTATTGAGTGTTTGAGTTTAGATATGATTGAGGGGATACCCTTTTGTATAGGGTTACCCGATGGTAGTAGGGTCAGTGGTACCCATGAGATTCGTGACTGTCCCATTTCTGTAGGGACCCGTGTTTTACTAGTTGACTTCTCTGTCATGTCATTAGAGCATGAAGAGGTCATACTAGGTATGGATTGGATGGATAGACATTCTACAGTTTTAGATGTAGATAGGAGGACTATTACCCTCTCTACCGAGTTAGGCCAGATAGAGGTTTTCCGGGGTTGGGACCTTGGAAAATCTGGTATGGTTATCAGTGTGATACGAGCAGCTAGACTGTTTGCACAAGGATGTGAGGCCTTCTGGTGTTATGCCATGAAGGAGGGGGAGAGTCCAACATTAGAGGATATCTCAGTGGTCTGTGAGTTTGCAGATGTGTTTGTTGAGCTGTCCAGTTGCCGCCTCAGAGGAGTGTGGACTTTGGTATCAAGTTAGAGTTTGGTACGAGACCCATCTCGAAGGGCCTATACCGGATGGCGCCTGTTGAGATGCTGGAGTTGAAGAAGCAACTCAAGGAGTTGGCTGAGAAGGGCTTCATTCGCCCTAGTGTGTTCCCATGGGGAGCACTTGTTCTCTTCGTACGGAAGAAGGACGGATCGTTGAGATTGTGTATAGATTACAAAGAGCTGAACAGGGTGACCATTAAGAACAAGTATCCATTGCCGTGTATTGATGACTTGTTAAATCAGCTTCAGGGAGCGACAATGTTTTTCAAGATGGACCTGCGCTCAGGATATCACCAGCTGAGGGTGAGAGAGAGGAACATGCAGGACAACTGAGGACTATGTTGCAGGTTTTGCGGGATAGAGAACTTTATGCTAAGTTCTCTAAGTGTGAGTTATGGATGCCAGAGGTAGCATTCCTGGTTCATATAGTATCAGCTGAGGGGATCAAGGTTGATCCGGCGAAGATTGAGACAGTAGCAGCACGGACTACACCGACGATCGTCAAGGAATTACGTAGTTTCCTTGGCCTAGCCGGTTATTACAGACGCTTTGTGGAGGGATTTTCCGTGATTGCCCGTCCACTGACGAGTTTGCTGAGGAAGACTACCAGATTTCTGTGGTCTGATCAGTGTATGCAGAGTTTTAAGGAGCTGAAGAGACGTCTGACTTTTGCTCCTGTTTGGGCACAACCAGAGGAGATAGAGGGATTTGGTCTTATTAGAGCTGGACTTTCGGTTTCCGGATGAGGATGCGTGATAGGATGTCTTGGGATGAGACACCACAGTTCCTGTTGGAAGTAGATGGAGTTTTGGGACGCCGTGGTCGCGTCTGTGTACCTGCTGATACAGAGCTGAGACAGAGATTTTTACAAGAGGCTTACTGTACACCTTACTTTGTACAATCAGGTACGGGTAAGATGTATCAGGACTTAAGACATTTATATTGGTGGAAAGGGTTGAAACCGACGTGGCCGATTTGTGGCACAGTGTGCGACCTACCAGCAGGTCAAGACAGAGCATTGCAGACCTGGAGGTGAGCTCCATCCACTTCCTGTTCCACAGAGGAAGTGGGAGGACGTCACCATGGATTTTGTGACTGTACTGAGGCTGAGCCGGAGTTTTGATGTCATTTGGGTCATAGTGGACCGATTGACGAAGACGGCACATTTCATTCCTATTAGAGAGACGTGACCGGTGAGCAGATTAGCTGAGGAGTACACTAGGCAGATAGTGAGACTCCATGGTGTACCGAGGACGATCGTCTCAGACCGAGATAGACGATTTACCTCGAGGTTCTGGCAGCAGATTCAGACTGCCCTAGAGACGAGTTTATATTTTAATACTGCGTTCCATCCTCAGACAGATGGTCAATCAGAGAGGACCATCCAGACGCTAAAGAATATGCTGCGAGTTTGTGTTTTAGTATGCATTTATTGGGATGACCCTTATGAGGCACTGTATGGGCAGAGATATCGTACACCGTTATGCTGGGATGAGCCTGGTACGGCCAGTGGTGTGACACCTGATCAGATTCAGGATGATATGGCTCGAGTAGCACTGATTCGAGAACGTATGCTGACTGCACAGAGCCGTCAAAAGTCTTATGCTGATAGGAGGCGTAGACCTCTAGAGTTCAGAGTTGGAGCCCATGTGTGGCTGAGAGTGTCCCCGACACGAGGTGTTAGGCAATTTGGCATTAAGAGGAAGTTGAACCCGATATGTCGGACCGTTCGAGATTTTGGATCAGGTTGGGAGTGCAGCTTACAAGTTAGCTTTGCCTCCGAGGTTAGAGGGTGTTCACCCTGTATTTCGCGTGTCTCAGCTGAGGGAATACATACCAGATCCGAGACATATCGTGAGTTATGATGATTTGGTGGTTGAACCGGACCACACTTTTGTTGAGCACCCGATTGCAGTCCTAGAACGAGTTATGAGACGCATGCGTTCGAAGGATATTCCTAGGCTGAGGATACAGTGGTCGAGACGTGGACCTGATGAGACTACATGGGAGACTGAGGATAGTATCCAGAGGAACTATCCAGAGTTTGTGCCGAGATAGATGTACTAGTAGGATCGATGAGTAGATCTTAGTACTATCTTGGTGATGTTATGCTTATGTGCTTATATGCCATGATGTGTTTATTTTCGTGCTAGTTGTGATGTGATATATGATCTTAGTAGATCTTGTTATGCTAGTACGACTGATATTTATAGCTGGAGATGGCTCTTTCCTCCATGCTATTGTGAGATGTGATAGGTTTAGCTGGAGATGGTTCCTTCCTCCATGCTATTTTGGTGGACATAGTGTTGTCGGAGATGTGTTCCCTCCATGCCTTTCTGTTATGAGTACGACACGGCTAGAGATGTGATTTCTCTAGGCCGTGTGATGTGTTTATGGTTTGGATAGAGATGGTTTTTCTCTATGCCCTGGATAGTGTTTTGTTACTGGAGTTGACAGTTTCCTCCATGCTTATGTTTGAGGTTATAGAGAGGTTTACCTCGGCTTTTGAGTCCGAGTGGTTTTAGGACTTTGCAAGTTTCAAGACGAAACTTGTTTTTAGGGGGGAGAGATGTAAGAGCCGTAGTCTTTCGGACCGAGATCGGACCATGGCCGAGATTGGCTTTGACCGAATTTGGTCTAGCCGCCCCCGCGGGTACCTGGCGCCGCCCCTGCGGATCTCAGGACCGCCATTGCGGTTTCCGGCGGTTGCAGCCGTTTTCGTTGACCTTTGACCCGTACTTTACTCTTTACCTTACTTAATCTTTCCCTTGGCTGATCAAGGGTTTGTTCTTCACTTTCCTCTCCAGCTTCCATCCCGTTACTAGCTTTCCCTTGCTTCCCTTGATCTTGTTCTTGGTTTGGAAGAGGTTGGTTTGAGATTTATGTGTGTGGTGGCTTTTGTGGTTGATGACTGTGAGTTGCTGAGCTTGGAAGCCAGCTTTGGTGTGTGTTGTTCTTCCTTGCAGCCTAGGATCACAGTGGTGGTGAGTGATCTTCTCTTTCTCTTCTTCCTTTCTTGTTTTTCCTCTTCCTTAGCTTAGGATTAGATGTATGTTAGGGTTATTGATGGTTGGTATGTGTATGTGCATGTGGTGTGTGGTTTTGGAATGGTAAAGACGTGATTTGATCACGTGAAGAGCCGAAGAAGAATTGCGAGATCTTGTTATGCGTTGTTGCCGCCCCCGCGGCCAAGAGTCACCGCCCCCGCGGCACCTACGCCGCCGCGCCCGCGCCGTTCCAGCGGCGTGCCTGCGTCCGCCAGCGGCCTTGTCACCGCCCCCGCGGCTACGTTCCGCCGCGCCCGCGGCCGCTTACCTTTCGCCCCTGCATCCCCTTTTTTCACGCAGGTGCGTTTTATCCCGGTTCTACTTAGAGCTAGGTAGATCCTTTCCTTTCCTAGTATGAGCGGTAGTAGCATGCTAGGTACGAGTATGAGGTTAGAATGAATTTGAGTACGGAGCTGTATATGCCGGTTACGGCCTTGAGGTTTACGAGTTGGATATGATCCCTATTAATCCCTTGGGTCTAGGTGTGACCCATTTGTGTGATACTAGATTAATATGTATATATGTATGCCTTGTATAGGCCGTGTCGTCCTCCAAATTGGAGTGGACGTATCTGAGAGTTGATCATAGTTGGGATTACTTCCGAGACTGAGGTAAGTCCATAGGACTTATTTAGCTGTCATCTCTATATTGGATGTTGCATGAGTGGTGTATGTTTATGCTTGATAGTACGTGCTATGATGTTTACCAACATATGGTATAGTGACTGCCCACTGTAGGGCTGTGACAGCTTTGCCCTGTCATCCCGCGTGGAGACAGGGAGGTTCTCTACGGACATGCCAGATATGGAAGTGGGACAGACACTTGCTCCACTCCCATAGGGTACACGGGAAGTGTGACCAGATCACCACTCCAGCTGGCAACCTCCCCGAGAGGCGAGGGTTATATTCCTCGTGTCACATATGTTCATATTGATATTTATATATATACGATTCGTGTGTTGGACCATTTATATAAAGATAATGAACCGGGTAAATGTGTGATATCATGTTGAAGTGTTTAGTATTTCTGATATGTGATTGTGCTTATGCTCATTCTTTATATGTGTATGGTTAACTAACGGTTTCATACCGTGTTGTAGATCTTTGCAGGTTAGGAGAATTGCAGAGTGATCCAAAGATGGTGATTCGTTGAGGGCTCCGTACACTAGGAGTATTATCGTGGGATATGGGATATTTGTTGTACGGATATATATTTCTTTTGTACTCAGCGGTACTTATGTATTACCTTTTGAGATTTATATATCAGTTTTACGTTTTGTATTTAATCTATCGGTGCCTTGTTGTAAGATTCAGTGAACTTGTTGTCAGGTTAGGGTCAGGATCCATTGTGAGATCCTAGCCCAGTAGCACCTCGAGTCCTACGGATTTGGTGTGTTACATGTATTTTGTTATAATCCCATTTGTTGTCAGTCATGAGGACGCTTCCGTATCTCCGTTTTCAATTGATTGCTTATTTGATACAAATTGTTCTAGTGGATATTCCGAGACCTATGGATCCTTTCATAACTCGATCGTTTTTTCGTCTCCTACTCTCCTTATGAACCCTTTTTCGAAGTCTGGTCGGAGGTTCATTAATCTTCTCCATTGTCATGATGTATTTTTACAAATCCTATATGACCATAATTGGTTCGCCTTTAGATATTTGTCCTCCACTACCTTCACTCATATGTTTTCTGATTCTGCCATAATTTTCCACAATAATTTCATACGTAGAGCTTTGTTCATATCTCCTGCTTTTCTAATGCCTTCTCGAGCTTTGTTCATATCTCCTGCTTTTCTAATGCTTGCTTCCCCTGCCGTCTTTGGTTTACATATTTTATCTCATCTAATTAATGGTGGAAATTTGGGGCTTTATTCCAAAAGAATTGCCTATTTAACTTATCGAGTTCCTTGTGTATTGTCGTTGGTAACATAAAACTTTGCATAATATAGTTCGGTTTTGCATTAAGGTTTGTTTTAATTAGTATTGTTCTGCCTTCTTGGGAGAGATGTTGTTTTCCATTTGGTCATTTGTCTTCTTGATTTTATAATAACGTCTTCAAATTTGGATTTTCTTACCCGATCATTAATAATTGGACATCTTAAATATTTTTTCAAATACGTGCTTTGGGTTATTCCCATGTTTTGTTGTAGGAGTCTCTTTGGTGAATTTGCCACATTACTTGTCGTTTTGAATGCTGATTTATAATGGTTTACTTTTTGTCCAGAGACTTGGCAATAATTCTTGAGAATCTCTATTACTTGGTTACATGATGGGTTTGTTGTTTTTGCAAAGACGATTATGTCATCTGCAAGGGCTATAAATAATTGTTCCGGACTTCGTAATTGGAAATCCAATGTCTTTTCGACTTTCGTTACAGGCTTTTTGAATATTCCTAATGAAGACTTTTGTCCCTAGATTGAATATGAGTTTTTTCTCTTGGTACCCTCAAAAAATGTGTAAACATATTCGTCGGGTTATCGATAAAAGATTAAATTTGGGTGAGATTTCTATAAGATATGTTTAAACATATTCATTTTTGTTTATCCGATTACAATATATATATATATATATATATGAGGAAATTGCTGATTTAAAATATTTATTTAAACTGTTTTGTTATTTATTTCATTCAAATCTTAATTATTTTCATATTTGATTACGTCATTTGATTTTTTTAAAATATTAACTTTACTATAAAATTTTTTTAGGAGATTGTTAGACGTACCGGTGAAAATCACTATTTGTTACCAAAATTACGCACGCGACGTGCGTAGTTGAGTGGACTTCAACTACGCCTATGGGGTGCGTAGTTGGAGTCCAGAAAAAGAAAAAAAAAATTTGAACAAAGTGAACTACGCACTCCAGGTGCGTAGTAGAAGTAGGAAAAAAATAAATTAATTAAAAATTAAAAATTAAAAAAAAAAAATTAACTACTACGCACCTGAGGTGCGTAGTAGTTACAATGACGAATAACAATTTTCGCCAATAAATTTAAAAATCACGTTTTTTAGTTATGGGTGGGCTGACATTTATTATGGGAACGACACATAACTAAAAACACATTTTCGCTCTAATATATAAGATAAGATATATAATGTCAAAATATCCGATATTCCGATATATTCCATACCTCCAAACACATATATCAGTATCATTCAAATGTCGATGTATGGATTAAGATACTTGTATCTGTATAACAGATATGAATAACAAACATATCCTAATTCCTAACTGAGTTTACACGATATTAGCTGAACGGTGGTTCAGTAAATGTTACGGTAAAAAATGCAGATGATCAGAACTGCTGAAACATAAGCAACTATGGCTTCCAAAAGCATAGCCATGGCGATTCTTCTGCTCTGCGCTCTAGGTATCTATCTTTTATTTTGTGACTTCTTATAAAATTCCATCAATGCACCGATTGCTTGATTTTGATTCTGTGTTTGTATGGATTAGCAGAATTTCATATGGTAGTGTCAAGGAATATACCAAAGGGGGAGATTATACTTGGAATCGATCTCGGAACGACATATTCGAGTATGGGAATATATCGAAACGGCAAAGTCGAAATCATACCAAACGATCAAGGAAACCTAACCACTCCCTCTTCGGTGGCCTTCACCAACACCGAGCTTTTAATCGGCGAAGCCGCTGTGAACCAGTCTGCCTCCGATTCTAAACGCGCTATTTTCGACATTAAACGCCTGATTGGCCGAAAGTAAGTTACGCAATCGTGATATCTTTCTTAGAACTTCAATCTATTGCAGAAATTGTGTAGCAGAAGAATCTCAGTAGGGTGCTTGATACAGATTTGAGGATGAGACAGTGCAGAAGGATATGGAGATGTTACCATATAAAGTGGTGAGCAAATCTGGGAGGCCGTATGTTGAAGTGAATGTTCAGGATGGTGAGGTTAAAGCATTTAGCCCTGAGGAGATCTGCGCCATGATTTTAAGCAGCATGAAGAAGACAGCTGAGTCCTATTTGGGGAAGAACGTTACATTTGCTATCATCACCGTCCCAGGTTACCAATAATTTTCCATTGAATCTTTGATATGGCTTGAATATATGTTCGTGAAAATGTGAAATCACACACTGCATTGCGTACCACAGCACCCTAGTGATTTTCCAGAATGCTGTTCAGTGTTGATCTTGCTTCTGCGTTTACCGCATCCAGCTAGCTCTAAGTATGCGCATTAGAGCTCTTCACTAATTTATGTCATGACACTGATTCTGTTGAACATTAAGTCAAGAAGCGTCAATCGATACTTATATCTCAACCAACTATTTTTGTTTTGTAGAGTATTTCAATGATGTCCAGAGGCAAGCAATCAAGGAAGCGGGAAGCATAGCCGGTCTTGAAGTGATCCGCCTAATAAAAGAGCCAGTGGCAGCCGTTACAGCCTACAGGCTCGAGTATGATTGGGAAAAGAACATCCTTGTATACGATTTAGGTGGCAGAACCTTAGACGTAACTATCATCTTCATCAATGAAGGAATCACAGAAATATCATCCTCAAGCAGAAACACTCACTTGGGAGGCAAAGATTTCGATCATCGCCTTATGAAGCACTTCATCAAGATCTTCAAGAAGAAGCATGGCAAAGACATTAGCAAAGATAGTAAGGCACTTGGGAAATTGAAAAGGGAATGTGAGAGAGCAAAGAGAGAATTGAGTAGTCAATACCAAGTTAGCATTGAGATCAAGTCTTTGTTTGATGGTGTTGACTTTTCGGAAACTTTGAACAGGACAACATTTGAGGAGTTGAATGAGGACTTGTTTAGGGAGACAATGGAGTATGTTAAGAAAGCTATGGAGGACGCGAAGTTGAAGAAGTCAGAGATTCATGAAATTGTACTTGTTGGTGGGAGTACAAGGATCCCAAAGATTCAGGAGATGTTGAAGGAGTTTTTTGAAGGGAAAGAACCCTTTAAAGGACTCAAAGGAGTTAATCCGGATGAGGTTGTGGCTTAAGGGGCTGCTTTACTCGGCAGATTCTTTGTGGAAGATGGTATTTATGTGATATGATTTTAGTCTCTTTGATCTTAAATTCTTGTTGATTTAATGATCATCTTATTTGATTCAGTGTGTTTTGTTTTGTTGTTTAGTATGGGGGCTAGATATAGATTTGTTTAGGTGTTATGATGTTAGTCTACTGAGCCTTGGAGTCGAAACCGTTGGTGGGATTATGACAACCTTGGTTAAACGAAGTTGCTGCCTCCCTGTCAAGAACTCGGCAATCTTCACAACCTACCAAGATTATCAAACGAGTGTCGAGGTCAAGGTGTTTGAAGGCGAACGAAGCTTGACAAAGGATTGTCCCGAGTTGGGTAGGTTCAACCTCTCCGGCATTGCACCTGCTCGAAGGTATGTCTTAAACTAGGGGTGAGCAAAAATATCTAATTTGATTAACCCGATTCAATAAGGTGATGATCTGGTCTGAATTCGGGATCACCGGTTAATTGATGATTCATATCTTATCCAAAAAAGACTTGGGTTGGATATCCAGCATATCTGGTTCAATAGCTATTTTTAAGATGTATGAAAACTCATATATCTGGTTACTTTCAGATTGGATACAGTTGTGAGATGAATTGGATCAAACCAGTTGCACACTCATGTCATCAACTGACACAATGCACTTCACGCCTATACTAATTGTGATCAAAATCTAGTAATTTAGTAAATTGACATGTTACTGTTGTATTGTGTGGGAGTGCCACAAATCAAGGTACTGGTTAATTGATGATTTGTAAATGATCCATAAAAGACTTAGATTGGATATCCAATATATCCGGTTCAAAAGCTATTTTTAAAGATATATGAAAACCCATATAATTGGATACTTTCGTATCGGATACGGTTGTGAAATGAATCGGATCAATTCAGTTGCACACTCGTGTCATCAACTAACACAGTGCATTTCACACCTATACTAAAAATTTATGTTTGTGTTGTACTGTAGGGGAGTGCCACAAATCGAGGTGACATTTGAGGTGAGCTATAATCGGATAATAGTGACGGCGGAGGAGAAGGGAGCCAACAACAAGAAATCCATCACCACCGGGTTTGACCACCTTACAATGGAAGAAGTAGAATGGATAGTAGCTGAGGGTCGTTTGTTTGAGGAGGAGGACAAGAAGGTGATGGAGAGTATGAAACCACAAAACCAATTGCCCGTACCAAGTCAAGCCCGATCAACTTATAGGCGCAAAAGGTTTTTCTGCCAAACGGGCCCAAAAGTTTGGAGACCCGTTATAAAGAGTCGAAAATAATTTTGAAGGCAAAAATGGATTTTGGCACATTGAGATTTAGTCTTTTTGCTACGTCAAAGCCATGTTTGGCACTATGTACATGTATTATTTTTGTGCCCGACCCATTTCTAGTGTTAATCTTGAAAACAAGTAAAAATACTTTGACCCACGGAAATAGGAATTGGTTTTGAAACTACTCATACCATCTCAGGATTTCAGGAGTCCTGAATTTTTTTCATGAGTTTCATACTGTGTTTTAGGAATCGAATAGGTCATCCCTCGATCTATTGAAGGTGTAAAAAGATGAATAAAAGAAAAGTTTGTGTTGAAGATGTACAAAAAGATAAAAATGCGTTTGCCGGGAGTCGAACCCGGGTCTATTGCTTGGAAGGCAATTATCCTAACCGTTGGACTACAAACGCTTGACGTTGGAGTTTATTGAATATATACTAATTATACTATCTTAATTCAACCCTCAAGTAACCTTGAGTTTACCTATTCAGAAAAAGAGTTAGTTATTTGGAAGATCGATCTCATCCAGATACTTCATGGTTTCACTCACTCCCAATCATTCAAGAGAATTGCACCCTCTTCATCATATCTATCATCCCGATAAGCACAATATAGCGCGAAAAAGAACTTCCAATAAACCATTCGACGTCTAGGCAAAAAAAGTAAGGCAATGAAAGAGGATTCACTTGATCTAGTTGACGAGCATAATGCCTAGAATTGAAAAGCAAGAACTCCTTCCTTTGGTGTAACTACTTTTGCCGGATGAGAGGAAACTTAACTTTCACGTCCTAATGGTAATTTTGAAAAGAATAGAAATGGCGGGAACCTTTATATATAGATTAGGCAAGATTTTGATTAACGAAAGGCCATAAAATTACAGCATTTGAGTACTACAAAAGTACAAGATTCTTCCTTGGATGCTATAAAGAAAAAGAACTCTGGCTTTTGCACAATACAGAGTCGTAGTCATGGTTTTGCTTCCCCTAACTCTAATGCTGGCGAGTCGCGCCACAACCTGTCTTCGGTCTCAACCATGATCGTCACCATGATGCCCAGGAAGACAATCAAGCAAGGCCAGTGCAAGAAAGAATTTAAAACTGCAATTTACAAGTACCCTATGCATTTGAAGAAAGCTTGAAGTCGAGCATCTCCCTTATATTCAGTCGAATAGAAGGACCCATAGATGAACAGACGTGGGCACTTTTCCAGTATACTCCTTTTGCACCAGTAGGCCTGTTTGTCTCTACGGATCTCTGCTCGACAATTCGGTTTGAACGACGGGAAAATATTATTACATTTATAGAAAATTAAAGTTGAAAGAAGAGACAATTCAGTTCGAGAACATACCACAACGGCAACCAAGTTTTCAAGAAGATCTTCCTCGGAAAAGTCTGCTTTTCCAAAGGGTAAGTGAACGATTCCGGTTTTATCTGCTCTGTATTCTACCTTTCCCTGCTTGAATTCTGCTATTGCCTGGAAATTACCGTATAACACATAAAATCAGCACCTACATTGTGCTTTTACATTCTCAACCATGTGAAGTGATTAGATATAGTAGAGCTTACCTGAGGTATGTTGGTTGTAACGGTACCCGCTTTTGGATTTGGCATAAGCCCCCTCGGTCCCAGAATTTTCCCTAAGCTAGCAACCTGATGGAGTAACAGAAAGAAATGTAAATAAATTCTGAAACGAAAAAAAGGCCCCAAAAAATATTTGATCAGCAAAGTCTTATAAAGAAGCTGTGATTTTTGCTTAAAAACAGTAGATTTCGGGTCCAACGCCCCTCAACTGCCTAATAAGACACAACATGAGCAATATCAACATAAGAAAAAACATATATCGATCAGCAAAAGCAACACCTTAGGCATCATGTCTGGAGAAGCAATCAATTTATCAAACTCCATGAATCCTCCCTTTATTTGCTCTATCAAATCATCTCCACCGACTAAATCTGCTCCTGCATTTTTGGCTTCATCCTGCTTTTCCCCTGAATAGAAGTTGAAGGTACCACAATTAGTATAGATATACAAAGGTAGATGTTGATGAAGACAACGTGGAGAAGAAAAAGTAGAATTTCAAGTCCCCAATTCAGGAAAAAAAATAAATCCATATAGATGGCATTGAATACCGAGAAACCAAGGTTGAGTTCAGTCATATCCATTCATTAGGGAACGTATACAAGCCACATTAAAGAAACTTAAGGTTTGTGATAATAAGAAGCTTAAAAAAAATTGTAAAAAAAAAAGAAAAGAAAAGCAATCATATAATCAGAGGAGCGGCTAAGCATTCTATCCATCTTTTGTTTTCTAGCTCACTCCGTTGAAGCATAATGTTAATGGCTATGCACTTCTTACCAACCCCGTTATGTTTCTAGTTAACAAGTTGAGATTGTGAAGTCGGGCAAAGGGGCAATTCAATATCAGCTAAGAAAACAATGTAGCTCGTTGCTACAAAGTGCTGTTTGTAAATTAAAATAGAAAATGGGAACAAATTATAGAAATTGGATTAGCCCATACTAGAACTATGGTTTTCATCATCACCAACACAAGGGGACAAATCTTGTAGACCCTTTTTGAAAGAAAGGACTCATCACTCTCTAAACATAAAAGTAGGTATCATGTTCAATATCACAACTGTAACCATAGACAGGAAGTATTCTAATAAAAAAAAAAACTGCAATGCATGAAAAACTGAATCTTTTACAAAGCTTCTACCTTGAGCGAGAACAGCTACTTTAACTGTTTGTCCAGTTCCCTTCGGCAAATTCACCTATCACATTCGTCCAACAAGTATCAGAATCCCAGTAAACTTGCAACTTCTCTACCCTAACCCTAAGCAGATCAGCATAAAAAGCATAAAAGGTTAAATGAATGCTTACAGTAGCCCTCAGCTGTTGATCATTGTATTTGGGATCGATATTCAGACGGAAATGAGCCTCAGCTGTTTCCACAAACTTCACACTAGACATTTGCTTGAGCAATGATACTGCTGTCTTCATGTCGTACTCTTTCTTGTTTTCCCTTAATTTTTGAATTTCCAAAAACCTCTTCGACCTCCTCTGACAGTGCAAAAATTGAATTAGACTTCATATTATCTTCATCAGGAAAGTCAAAAGTGATCGTACAGGCTACAAACAATAAGTACACCAATTACTCAAGCAATTGTAACTCAGAGAAATGATTACAAGTGCCCAGACAACCTCTACCCTAGCAAACTGTCCCCAAAACACAATCTTCATCACAACTATAAAAATGAAATTACTAGGAACAATCAAATCAGCTCTGATCTACATAATTTTGCAGAAGTAAGGATCGCACATTCCCATCACTGCTCTTTTGCTATCAACACAATGTTAGCACTTCACTCTAAACCAAACTTTCATGTTCTGAATTCTGCTGAAGTAAACTAAGAACAACAATAAAAACCATAGACCTGCAAACAAGAAGAAAAGAAAACCCTAAATTCCCTCAAATTCAAGTAAAGATACATTTACAGCAGCATCCAAATCCTCGTCTAAGAAATTTAAATATTATCATTATAAAGTTGAGACTATATATTGAAAAAATAGGTATAAACCTCAGTTACATAATCAATTTCTAAACTGAGAAATTAACTAGTGCCTAAACAACCTCTAAACTAAGAATTCAGCTTAAGTAAACTGAGAAATCAACAGGTGCCCAATCAACTCAACTCTAAATTACATAATTGAAGTAAGATTTGTTTCATTCAAAGGATCACATATCTCTACCACTCCTCTTTCTGTCATCGATGCAATGTTACTGCCATGTTCACAATTCATCTAAACTAAACCCGGAACATCAATCAAACTATAGGAAACAAGAAGAAAATCGCCCTGAATACTTTAAATTCAAGTATATGCAGCATCACCTACATCCTCTTCTAAACCCAAAATTAGGCAAAATTCACAACTAAACAAGTTCAATCCGAGACAATAATAGAAGATAAACCCGAATTTGTAACACAAAAAAGGGTGGAATTAAGAATACCCTATCTCTTTTCAAAGGCAAAGCAGCCTTCCCAGTCTTAGGCTTAGTTTGAACAACCGTAGCAACAACTCCGGCTTCTTCCGTCTCACCTTCAAGCTCCGCCACGTCCTCCTCCACCTCCGCCGCCAACGCAGCCACTCCGACACGAGAAGAAGGAGAAGAATAACCACCAAGTTTCGGTCCATATACCCATCTGACAGACCTTCGTTCTCTGGTGTTGAGGACGAGAGGGTAGAAAGAGATAGTGGAAAAAACGGGTTTGGGATTGCAGGAAGAGAGGGAAAAAGTGAGATCTCTGTGAGGTTGGAGAGAAGATAATGTTATGGATGAAGATGGGGCAGTGGTAGTAGCTGCTGCCATGGTTGATGAAACTGTGATATGGTATCACAGAAGAGAGGGAAAAAACAGGGGAGGATTTTTTGTGGGTTATCCAGAGAAATCGAGGAGGAGATAAGAGGAGTGATGGCGAGAGCAATCCATGCCACAAAACAAAAAACTCCTTCCCTGTAAATGTAAGGTTAAAAACAAAAGAAACCCAAAAATGGTGTTTACTGTACAGTCCACAATCACAAAAGGAGCTTCTCTGTTGGGTGTATTGGATTTCTTATGAGTTTCAGAGCCCAATATTTCAGCCCATTACTTGCATTGTTTTGTGGATTTTTTTTTGTGGAATTTTAATTGGTGTTTTTATTTTTTTTGTATTTTTATTGGTGTTTTTATTTTCTTATTTGTGTGGTGTCTCTAAAATGAGTGTTATTTGGAGGAAAATTTTGATTGCTGTTTATAATTTTTTGTTAATTCTTACTGGTTCTTTTATTTTTCGGAATTTTGTTTTAGTAGAGTTGATTATAATGTATTTTTCTAATTTATGATCACAAACTATGTTATTTATTTAATTTTAGAAATGCAGTCTTCAGAATTGTAAATTGAGATGGTGTAAAATTTCTCATGAAGGTAGAAAATGATTAATAGTTAGACCCTCCTACTTCTAGTGAGAAGTATTTTTGAAATCAACGATCGAGAAGAATTTGAATAGATATTTAGTTATAGTTTGTTTTATTTATGATAAGATTAGTTGTAAATGTAAATTTAAAAAGATAAAATGAAAATCTTCTACATCAAATTTATGTGATATATACTCCTCTTAAATTTTCAAATTACACAAATTTAAAGTTGTTAAATTTCACTGATAAATAAGGGTTTTTCCCCTTAAAAATACTCATAAAAACAATAATGAAACCAAATATAAATCTCTTAACCAAATATTTATTTTTAAAGTTTTAAAATCAAAGTTACTGTTCGCACGGACGAAAAACTACTAACGCGATTACGGAAGCGGATTCTGCACCAGTCCAATAATATCAAGGCTAAATCTAGCTAAATTTGGGGCGGATAAAAAATGCGCTTCCGCCTTTCCCATTAGTAGTTTTTGGCCGTCCGGATAAATCACTCTTTAAAATTAATCTTGTATTTTAATAAATTATTAAAATTTTGAAAATAAAGTTAACTTTATATCACATAATAATTTGCGAAGTAGATAAAAAAAAATTATGGGAGATGTTTGGAAAAAAAATATAATATATGGATGATTTTGTGTGTTTTATAAATTCATGGGTTATTATAATAAAAATTGGACATAATTTATATAGCTTGTTTAATATGAAATTGTTTGTTAACGATTAATATTTTTTAAGTTTTATTTTTTGGTTTATGTCTGATATTATCTTTTTATTATTTTTTTTAATAAAAACAATGAATTTTAAATATTTGATGAAAATGTTATTTGAATTAAGAAGATTTTTTTTAAATACACGATATAACTTGGAAACTATTTTTTATTTCCAAAGTCTTGACACAAGTCACAAATGTCGTAGTAAAATGCAAAAATAGACGAGGAGCTTCCCACTCGCTTCTTCGTATACCGTCGGCGTCGTCTTCTGCAGCATCTGCAATCTACATAGCGTAAAAACCCTAACCCTAAATTCCTCAAATCGAATTTGCAGGAAGAGAACAATGGTGTGCATAAGGAAGGCGACGATGGATGATCTGCTTGCTATGCAAGCCTGCAATCTCCTCTGTCTCCCTGAGAACTACCAGATGAAATACTATCTCTACCATATCCTATCTTGGCCTCAACTTCTCTATGTTGCCGAGGACTACAACGGTCGAATCGTCGGTTACGTTCTCGCCAAGATGGAAGAGGAGACCACTGAGTGCCATGGCCACATCACCTCCCTCGCCGTTGTAAGGACTCACAGGTACTACAGCCACTCTCCCTCGCAATCGCCTATCAAAAATTCAATACGCTCAGTTATCATATGAAGCTTTGTATGATTGCGTTATTTTACTTTTTAGTTTTAATTGATGCTTGTCAATTTTGAGAGTATTGTGTTATAAACCCTAAATTTTGTTTTTTTGAAACTTCAATTCACGAGATTGGTTCTAAAGATTGAATATTTTGAAGGGACTTTTAAAAAAACCATACGACACGTAAGTAAAATTTGCAAAAATAGGGTAACTAGGCTAAATGGAAGATTTATGCCTTAATTCAAAATTGAAATTTGGGATTTTGTGTTGTTGCTTCTGATCTATAATAAAGGCTGTCATGTTTGGTAATGTCAATATTAATAAATAACTTCTTATTTTCCTTCTCGTAGGAAGTTGGGACTGGCAACGAAGCTGATGACAGCAGCACAGAATGCTATGGAGCAGGTGTATGGAGCTGAATATGTGTCTTTGCATGTGAGGAAGAGCAACAGGGCGGCTTTCAACTTGTACACGGGGACCTTGAATTACAAGATTCATGATGTGGAGGCTAAGTACTATGCTGATGGGGAGGATGCTTATGATATGAGGAAACAGCTGAAGGGGAAGTCTGTTGGTCATGGTAGTGCCCATCACCACCACCATCATCATGGTGGTGGGTGTTGCTCAGGTGGACACGCCACTGCTAAGTCAGAGGGGAAGGTAAACCACAGCGGAGGAAAGGCTGAGGCCAAGTCGGGGGTTGCTGAGTAATGTTCTGGTGAGTTTTCCGTAAATCATGCTTGATAGTGAATAGTTGTGAATTTGTGATAATGTTTTGTTCTCGTTTATCTATGCTGTGACACTGTCCAATATGGACAGATATGTCTGTCCATTCTGAAAAAAATTGATTAGCTTGTTGTTTATGAATGATCCTTTGATGAAGATGCACATTTTAACTGATAGAGCCACTTCACTTTTGGGGAATATTTTTCGTTCTTCGGCTCAGAGAATAGTCTTTCTTTTACATCATAACAAGCATGTTCAGTTGATAGATACTCTGGCTTGAATACACTTATTTGTCTGTGTTGCTTTTTGTTATCTTACTTTGAATTTTTTTTTTCTATTCATTCCCGTTTCTCTGCATGAATGCATGTTTGTATACATGTGAAACTGTGTTCTATTGCTTCTGATATTATATTATAGGGATGTTCTCTGTTTAGGACAGGACATCGACCTTAAAAATATTATGGTCAGTCATCATCATCGGATTACTCTTTCACTGCTATAAATCAATTTCCAGAAGTCTGATGTGTCATATGCATATCTGCTCTACTTCCTCTTTGTATCCATATTTGCTGGTTTAGTTATAGATCAGTTACATTTGTTTCCATGTTCTTCCACTATTTGATTTTACTTCTTTCAGTGACCATGACTGTAAATTGAAATAACAGTATGAGCTGAACAAGTGGTTTCAGTTTTTACACATTTTTAGTCATTGCATGTAGAAATTTAGGATTTAAGCAATCAGGCAGTTTTGGCTCCGATAGGTCTCGAATCCGACAAATGGTAAGTTTTGGCTGACCAAAGGATTACGTGTAGGGCAGATTTGTATTGTTGAATTTGGCTGTGCTTACCATATTCACATGACAGTTAGCTCTCTATTCACCAGAGCTTGTGTTGGGTGATTCCTTTTATCTCCTTTGCCCATTCGCCTGTATGTTATTATGCATTTCTTAGACATTTCACAGCTAGTATGTGTCTGTATTCAGTATTCTGTTTAGATATATGATCAAGAACCCTGAAACTTGTTTCTGTTATATGTGTCTTTTTGTAGCAGGACTTGGTGCTCGTCTTTAGTGCTCTTAATTTTCCAGAAAAGGTTTGAAGTTCAGCTAAGGCTGCCTTTTGTAGGCATTCTCATATTCTATGTATCAAATATGGTGATGTATGGGAGATAAACGCATATACGTTGATGTTGTTCCTCTGAACACGGTTGAAGAATGCTATGAGATTGTATTTTTGGCCTCACCCATGTTGTTTAATTGAACTTCAGTAATGAAGATTATGAAGGTGATTGTGTTTCCCCATGTCACATGACCATGCTTGTTTGTTTTGACCGCTTGTGAACTTGCGTATTTGTTCTACTCTAATGATTGTTTCTTCTTTGAAGGATTGATGGTTGGCCATCATAATGAATCACGTTGAATTTGATTTATGTTTTTCTGTCAATGACATCTACCTTTCATTTGAATATCACGGTCACATTTTCAAGTCTTTCTCGTCGTCTAGTTCAGTTCAGTTTGTATTTCTGTATTCTGTTAATTGCATCTGCCTTTCAATTGAATATCACAGTCACATTGAATTCGATTTATGTTTTTATAAAATGAAAAATATTGAGTCAATAGTAAAAATGATTGAAGTTAGGTATCCTTGAATGATTGGTGGTTGGCCATCAAAATGAATCACATTATGTGATTCGTTATAGATGCGAAAGAAGCTTTTCACGGCCACTTCCTGCTGCTGTGCTGCATGGTTTCAGCGGAAAATAGGAATAATTGTACGTGGTCGTTAGAATTACAGAATATTGAAGATCGGCATACGGTGATGACGTAGAAAGAGTCGTGCAATTGCCGTATGACGTAGAAAAAGTCGGGTAACTGAAGATCCCGGATGACGTAGAAAAAGTAGAAAAAGTCGTGCAATCGCCGTATGAGCAGATACCTCCGGCTATCCTGGAGTCATTGACATGTTAGGTTGACTACAATACTAGCGTGATATGGGTCAACGAGGTATAATTTTCTTGTTTTAACGAATTGTTGACATGTTAGGCTGACCACAACGCTAGCGTGATGCCGCGATATGGGGACGAATTGTGTCACCTCAAGTTCAAACTTGTACATACACTTCTTCGACTTCTTTTTCCAGCTAATACTTGACACATGATCGGATCATCTTTATCCTTTCTAGGTGCTCTATGTCTATTACATGTCAAATGAAAGATACGGAACCCCGTCCATCCAACTATGCTCTGTTATGATCAATCATATTTATTAAGTACCCCGCAAACCGAGTCCAATCCACTAAGTTAATATTATCCAAAAAATATCCATGAAGCTCAAACTTGGACGAAAAATCGGTACCGATAACACAAGAATATTCCATAAGATCCTACTAAAACAAAATAAATTATTTATTCTAAAATTTCAGTTTTCTATTCTAACATGTCTAAAACTAATTAATACAAAGTAAAGTATTGATTCTCTACGATTTCGGTTATCTATTCTAACATGCCTAAACTATGAAATAGAATGACAAAAAAAGAAGGGAAATTACAATATCGTTAAATGAAATAGTACAATTACTTCGATATGTGTAAGAATCTCATTTGGATTGTTATATGTCTTTTCATCGAACGAAAGAGTAACGCTTTCACCATCATATTCAACTTCGGTCTCTTCGGAAAATGTCGACATAATTTATGAGATTTTTTTTAGAAATGAGATGAATAGTGATCTGATTTGACGTATATTTATATAGTGATTCTATTTTCCAACGGCTATAGTATAACGTTCAAACTAAAACGGCTAGTTTTCCGACCACTGTGTAATGTTCGAAAGTAGGAGGTCCAGACGCAGACGGAATGAGATTGTGGGGCGCAGACAGAATGAGATTGTGGGGCGCAGTCTCATTGCGTTAGGGGGCATGCTCGCAATGCGACGTTGCCTCCCGGCTTCTGACTAAATAGCAATCCCAAACATAGTATTATAATAAATCAAGCTCAATAAGATTATAAAACCTAGAGGGCAATCAAAGTCCGAAACTTGTTAAACACCCCGCTGATTTTTTTCCAGAAGGAAAGTCGGTGGTCTCCGTTCATCTAGCCGCATTTATTATAAATGAAAAAGAGCGTTAAATGATCATCATTCGGGGATAGACCAACATCTTACATCAAAAATACTTGCCCTCCGGCGGGTCAAACAATACATTTAGACCAACACATGGAAATGGTGTTTTAGGACGTGTTTTAGGACGTGCTCGGTATTATAAATGAAAAAGAGGTTATCGGGGATTGTTTGGAGGGATTATTTTGAAATGTTATTTTGGTTTTTTTTATATTATAATCCAATTTAATTGAGAATATTGAAATCATCGGGATTATTGTGGAGATTATAATCTCCCAAATAATCTCGTGATTTACCAAACACGCCCTTAGTGTAGTTTAGTGAATATAATTTGACATATTACTAATGAATTATATGTTGTTTTATTCCCCTTTACTATCGGTAGAGATTTGTGAACTAAAGGTCTTGTCTTGTCTTGTTTATTTCAAATTTTTTTAATGGAAAATGGTTAGGTTGGTCTACCTCCTAGAGGTAGTCCAACCTAAAGCATCCTTGCGAATGAGAACACAATATTCGGGATAACCAGAAAAATTGGTGTTAGAGGTCGAGATTCTCATATGGGTCAATCGGTCATCAACATAGTTGATTTCTTTGAAAAACATGCATAATCAAAACTTTGTCAAAGAAGCTTAGATACAGCCTATTGTCGGATATGATCATCTCGACCTCCCACGGACAACTCCACAAACATTGGAGTGCCGTGATAATACACAAATTATCACCCTCAATTTCAATATTTTTTTATTTGCAATCTGATTGCCTCTTATTAGCCAGATTTAAGACCAAAAGCTTCGGCTTTTACTACCGAGTTGAAGTTCTTTTTTTTGCAACGAGGCTAACAACCTCTCCATTGTGATTTCGAATCACAAAACCAATTGATGTTACTCCCGAATTGAGTTTTGATCCATCAAAATTAAGTTTATAGAAACTAGGTTTTGGTTCATCCTACTTAATATTGTGTTTTTTTCCTTTTGGTAGAGTTAATGTTCTTTTATTGTTTCATTGATAAAGTAATGTTTATATAAACAAATATAAAGCGACAAAGCAATAAACTAATAAATAAATGAATAAACTCAAATATACTACCCAATACTCTAAAAACCCCCTCAAGTTGGAACTGTGATTCAACAACTTCAAGCTTGAACAGTGGAAACTTCAAGGTTTTTGCTTTTTAACATTCCCCGTTACTTGCACTTGAGCCTTGAGCGCGAAAAAATACAAGAACTTTATGGACCTCCCTCCCTTCACTGGCTCCAGTATGTTGGGTCTAAGACGCATGTAGAATAGCGTCATATGGTAGGTTGTGTCATATGACACATGTAAGATTAACGTTCTAGGGTAGGTTTTGGGTTCTCATACGTAGGTTAATTAGTGTACTAGGGTAGGTTTTGGGCCCTAGGACTCATTTGATTAGCGTACAAGTTGATTAGCATTCTAGGGTAGGTTTTGGACACTAGGACGCATGTTGATTAGCGTTCTGGGTAGGTTTTGAGCCCTAAGACGAGTAGATTAGCGTTCCACGGTAGGTTTTGGGTCCTAATAAACATGTAGATTAATGTCATAAGGTAGGTTGGCTCCTAGGACACAAGTTGATTAGCGCCCTAGGGTCGGTTTTGAGCCGTAAGACGCAAGTTGGTTAACGTCCTAGGGGTTGATACGAAGAATGAAGGAAGACTTGATGGACATTCTTTTTTCATTGGTCTTTGTTTGTTAGGTTGACGAGAACAACACGCCGGTAGGGTCGGCTTTAGGGTGTTTGTAGGTTGGTGTGATAGTTGTCGCAGCCTATCACCGACGGCGGTAATGACGGCGTAACCAGGTTTGTTTATTTCATTAATAAAGTAATATTTATATAGTCAAATATAAAAGACCATTCCAAATATACGCCACTGCCGCTATGCCACAACCACAATTATACAACTTTAAGCAAAACTACTCACTCATCCTATTGTACCATTTTGACGAGTCTAATGACTATAATCATCAGAATCTCCCGTCCAATTTTTGTATTGATAAAACTTATGTACTTCACGGGTAAGAACAAACAAAATTTACAAATTACAATTATATGGATAATATCAAATTGTAAATTTTGTTAGGTTTATATTCAGATAAACATGATATATACCCAAATATATATAATATATATATAACAAGAGCTATGTTTTTCTTTGTAAAAGGGATTCATTTTGTGGTACTTTATAATTTTTTTGAATTTTATAAGTGGTTTTTATAAAAAAAAAAAATCCAATTTACAAATGATTTATGTAATTTATCTAAAAATTTAATATTTTTGGTTAATATCATTAGTTGAAAATACAATAAAAGTAACAGTAAAATAAAATTTATAAATTAATAAATATATTAAATTAATTTATAAAATTTGATTGGTATATTTAATAGATGTGAGCAAAATTATCCGATCCGGAACAATCTGACTCTGACAATATCCGTTAATTGTTTATCAAAGTCCTATCCGATCCGACAAGAATTTTCGGGTCATTAGATTGAATACATCCGACGGATCTATTATAATTATTTGGATCGGATATTCATGTCAGATTTCGGATCGGATATGCGAGTCATATTTCGGATCGAATGTCTTGTGATATTTAAAATAAAGTGTTATTTTGTGCGGTTTTTTTTGAACTATGAACATTTTGTACTTTTTTATAAATTAATTGTGATTTTGTAAGTTTATCTCTAAGGCTTCGCAATATTTTAAATAAAATTAAAAATAAACAATTTGTTGTTCTATAAGTTTGAATTATATTTAGGGCATGTTTACTTGTAGATTGGTTTATTTTCGGGTTTATAAACTAAATGAGTTTATACGGGTTTATAGTTTATTTTCGGGTTTATTTCTCAATGAGTTTATATATATGAATCATATAAGGTTGTTTACATGTAGTTTTTTTGGGTTTATATTTGTTCAAAATACACTTATGTCCCTACAAAAATCGAAGAACGACGGGAAATACATAGAGATGAACAAAGAATATCGGGTTGGAAAAGCACAAGACTAAAATCGGGTTTTAAACAAAAATAAACTCATCCAAGGAAAAATAACTTTGCTCGGATAAGTTTATTTTTTAGTGGTTTATAAACCTATAGAGAATTAAATCAATCTTCAAGTAAACACGCATAAAAATTAAACTAAAAATTTATAAACTAAATGAAACAGAAATGACTCACATAAACTAATCAGTTTAATTATTTTTATGTTCTTGGAAAAATTAGATTATTTTCTGTGTAAGTCGGTGGTTTGGATTATTTTTTATTAGTTTCCATAAATATTTTTTTTAACGATATATAACCTAAACTGCAGCCTGCAGGTGCTTCTCTTTTTATTACGCGTTCTATTCTCTCAATACCTCTATTCGATTTTTACAGAACCCTAACCCCCAATTTGAGAGCTTCGTCTTCTCTGATTCCTTCACCATCTCCCTTCTTCAATCTTCGTCTCCCCGGAGCATAGTAGCAATCCGGCGCGGTCCCGGAGTTGTGAGGTGTGTTGCGCACGTGTTGTAATCGTACTGCTGTGACTTGAAAACTTCTCTGCCTAACTCTGATTTTTATTTTTATTTTTTGTGTTTATGCGAATATAATAGGGGTAATTTGTGACTGTGCGATGTTTATTGTTTTTCCCCTCTTTATTGACGAGATTAGAATAGGGATGATTGTGATAGTGTGTTGCTTATTGTTTCTTCAATTTCACGTGGAATGATTAGTAGTGGAAGTATTTCATCAATTCACATTATGATGAATGCCCTCTATGGGAGTTTGGGTTTATCGACAAAAATTTAGAGTTGTTTGTGATGATAGATCTTTATCTATTGCTATATCATTGATTTTCATGATATACCTGACTCTCACTATCATGTATCATTAAGCTATTGCAGCTGTTTCAGTTGCTGTTTCTTTGTATCCGGCCGGTGAAATTTTCATTTTTTTTCCTTACAAATTACAGTACACAGCAGTATTGCTGGTCAGTTAATTTTAGTTTGCAGCTTATATTTGTCAACTTTATTTTGTACCAGATCAAAAAATGGCTGAAGAGGAGGAGAACGCTGCCGAGCTCAAAATAGGAGAAGAGTTTCTCAAGGCAAAGTGTCTGATGAACTGTGAGGTTGCTTTGATATTAGAGCGCAAGTACGAGCAACTACAACAAATGTCCGAGGATCCATCAAACCAGGTTTCTCAGGTGTTTGAGAAGTCAATGCAGTATGTGAAGCGCTTTAGCAGATACCAGAACCCTGATGCTGTCAGACAAGTTCGAGAGATCCTGAGCAGGTATCAGTTGGCGGAATTCGAGCTCTGTGTTCTTGGCAATCTGTGTCCAGAGACTGTTGAGGAAGCCATAGCCATGGTCCCCTCTATTAAGACTAGAGGAAGAGCTCTTGATGACAATGCAATCCAAAAGATGGTGGATGATCTTGCTTTGATCAAGAAATTTGAGTAGAGATTTGGTTGTTGCTCTCACAGTGACAAACATTCAGTGTTATGTAATAACTTTGGATTATTACTTTGCCTTGTTTCTCTTGTTCTATGAATCTATGGCATATGGGCCTGGATAGTTACTGTTATAATTTTATTGCAGTTATGTTAATAGGATGTCAATGAGACAGGTTAAAGCCATTTCAGTCCCTGTCCTCACTTGTGATCTAATATTGCCGTTACCATCAGATTCCGTTCTTTGTATAACAATTCCGGTCATCGCTTATTGAGTTATTGATCCGGTTAGCTAGACATGGTTTTGGTTCTTGATGACATCAGGAGACTTAGTCTCATGTTTTCTTTATGTCCTATTAAGAACTATAAACTACAGAACTTGAAATCATTACATTATTGACATAGACTACTTGTTAAAAAGAATAAGAAAATAAATACAATGACAATAATTGCTTGTTTTTCCTACCTATCACAAATCACAAAATACATTGTGGGTTTACGAATTACACAAGAATACCCACCACAAAAATGAATGATCCAAAAAGACGACCCATAGATATACCTTATATGCATCATTTCACTTGTCTTTTTTTTCCCTTCTTTCTCAACTTATTTTGAGTTGGCAAATCACATCAAACAACTCACCATTCTTCTTCTTTCCACTTCTATCTTCAATTCCTGTTATCCTCAATGACACACCGTGTCCACAAAGAAGTTCACTGACTCTTTTTCATGTTATATGCAACTCCTTAGTTCTAACTAGTAAGAATACTGGCCTCTATGTATGTACCCGGAAGCGAAGAAGTTGACTGACTCGTTTTCATGTATGATTGAACCGTCGAGGAACTCTAGGAGTAGGCACCGAGACATCTCGGCCGGCTTTTAATGCATTAAGCCGATTAAGTATTGTGTCATCAAATAATCTGTTGTTCGGATTCTCAGCATAGCAGACGTAGTAACAGCTCACACACGCGTGTGGCAAGGCCATGGAAATCCTTGTCTACAATCATATACAAACACATTCACAAAATAAGCATAAAAATATTATTATCAAAGAACAATGAATATTATATTATAGGTACAAGGATACTTACCATGAGATAGCCAACAAAGAAGGCAAGCAGTGATATGGTGGCTATATAACCCTGGTGGACCTTAGCAGTCCAAGCAGCCACCATTATCACACAAAGAGCGCCACTGCAGACTCCTGAGAGGAAGCATAGGGCTGATGTTATGTCCGAGTCCACCAAAACTTCCATCTCTTGAGAATGTCGTTGAAAGACCTCCCATGTGTCTATTGAAGCCTTTGTAAAACTCTTCCCATAAGCTGCTATCTGCATTTTTCAAATCACATGATTTTCAAGCTTTATTCCAGATTTAGTCTAGTCATATTTTGTGTGGCTTTTGATGTAGATTAGGACCTGCTTGGTATCAATATCTAGATATCAGATATGAGTATCCACATAAAAAACTCATACCTAGTGTTTGGTATATAAGTATATGGATATCAATTTGATATACTGATATACTTCAATTACACATTTTCTCCCTTTTATAAATATACTCAAACAACTAGTGGTATTACATATCTTATATTGTTCATTTGAAACTCTTTCTCCGTTCAATATCAATTTGATACCCATATCTTCATACCGATATCTATATATTGATACGAAAAAGGGAAAAAAACATGCCATTAAGCTCGTTAGGTATCCATAATACCATATCAGGATAGCAGCTTTGTGTTTGCTATATGAAGACATGGATATCAAACTCATATCTGGAGATATGAGTTTGGTATCTTGAATAGATATCAGATTGATTGACTGATTTCGAAAGTGTTATCTTGATGAAACCAAAACATTAGCATATCAAAGATATCACTTGTATACATATACCTTGATATAGTTGATATCAATACTAGACGAGCCCTGGGTTTTTTATTTTACCTTTTCAGGGTAACCTGATTCTTATTAAGGTTAACTGAACTACTGAAGAGTCTTAAAACATAACACAAATGTATACAAATCTACCAAATTTGAAATTGAATGTCTTAGTTACTTACCTGAACATAAGCCCAACTATTGCCAAACTTGAAGACAGACTGCATGACATTCAAGCAACAATGTGCACAAGAGAACATGAATTCATCCTCTCCCTCAAGCAAATTCAATCCCCGAGCCACAATCCTCAAAGCTTCTATGCTGGGAACGAATAATGACCCAAGACTAGCGCTTCCCAAGTTCCGAGTAAGAGCTCTTTGGAAGCAGAATTTTGTGTTAGCCTGCATTCCTCTAAGGTAATAAAGAGCAATGACCCTACTCACAGTCAAATTAACTACATTCCTCATAACTTCGGTTGTCCAAGCTAAGCTTAATACGAGTGCAATTATAATAGCTGGTGGAGCCACAAAGTTCAAGGCTCCAATCACACCTAAAACCCAAAACAACATCCATATAAACCCGATCACAAGCATCATATAAGTAGGTCTGTTGATATCACGAAACTTGGCCACAGGCTCAAGTGACTTAAGAAGCACTTTTGTGCAGAATTTGATCCTTTGACTAACCCAACAAGCATATAATCCATTCCCAACTGAAAACAGCAAAAGCGCGACTCCAACCCCGCTGGTTGACGGCTTCTGGAAACATATAAGGAGAATTCCAGACGATAAAGTCGCGGAAAAGCTGCTCCAAAGAATGAAATGAACCATGAATCTTGGCCACATTCTAACTGCCATCTGCCAAGACAAGGCTAATGTTATACTTAAGAATGAAGCAGCTACTGCTTGTGGAAGAAAGTGTTTTAGAACATTCAATTCTTTTCTCTTGACTGATCCTCCATTTAAGATCCCAACAATTCCCTTATAGATAAGGAAACCCACTAGCCCAATTGCAGCAAAAGTTTGGAGAATGAACAAGATCAAGGATATTTTATTGGTGTAGCCCCTTGAATTCAATGTCACCACTGATTGCTGTAAATTATAAAACACTGATATTTCAGTCAAACCCATTTCATAAATACATCAATATGAGAGAAATTTTTATTTCTTCCCCTTAAAAAAATTACCATTTATTAATGAATTGTTTACCTGAGGAATTATAGGTGTAGCAGAAGGAGGTTGAGGTATGGGTGTGGCATTTGGAGGAAAAGCAGGTATAGGGATAGGTTGAGGAGGAAAGGGGGGCTGAGAAAGGGTAGGAGGAGGCCTTGTAAATGGAGTAGCTCTAGAAGAACGGCCGCCATTAATGACCATTCTTAAAGGGTTTGAAGGGTTCAATCTATCCAATCTAGAAAAGTGAAATTCGGGGTTTTCTGGTGGTGTATTTCTGGTAGCTTGTGGTAATTGCGTAGGTGGATATGTTTGTGTAAAACCCATTTCTCCATTTCTGTTAGGAGGTTGTTGTTGCTGCTGTTCTTGTTCTAATCCTTTTTCTGGGTCTGCATCTCTATCTACAACCTAACAAAAAAAAAAAAGACAAAATCAAACAACAATCCTTTAATTCATCACTTTATAGAAGCTAAATTTGGAAAAACAACAACAAAAAGGGAAAGTCTTTGAATTTCAATAGCCTTACTGGCTCCTCTGAAGCACCCATCTCAGGTAAGTGGCTAAGGATATTACCGGCGGCGGCGGCGGTTGTGGTGGTGGTGGTGGAACGGCGTTGATGAAGGATTAATAGAGAGAGAAAGAGAGACGTTGAAAATTAGATTATGGCTTTAGGTGAAAACTGTAAACTTTAAACTCCTATCCTCCACAGGCCACACCATAGAGACAGCAATTCATTGTCACCTTTGCGAAAGAGAGAGAAGAAGAGGGACAAAACGTACGAGCCACTTGGCAAATATTTAATACTTCGTATATAAATTTGCTTATGTTATAATGTTTTATAATATCTTTATTTATTTTTGTGAGAATAATATCTCTACTATTTGAATCATATAGGATACCTTCATAACGCTCTTCTAGGGAGCGTGTTAAACATGACAACTTCCTTTTAAATTATTTTAAAAGTATTTGCAAACTTTACCCAATATATTTGAGTAATCACACACAATGTCAACAATTTAGAATCCTTGGTACAAAGAGAAACTACCACAATTTGATAACTAAAAGTGAATGTCTACGCTCTTAAGATAGGATCGTAAGATGCTATAAAACTTAGAATCTGAAACACTGAAATTAAAGGTGATAATTTGAATGTAATTTGGACATTCGAAGATCGTTAAAGTTGTCCTTGAGAGGTTGATATACCAACATTAAAGCAAGGACGCTCCTAAATTTGTTCTTATTCCAACGAACTTGAGACCAATGACACATCTCAAACCGTGAAGACAAATCAAGGATCAATCCTCCCAACGAGAGTGTCAACATAAAGATGCTCTCTCCTCGTAAGCTTAACAACGAGAGAAAAACAATTTATCTTCATCATAACTTGTAAAAACCCATAACGTAGGACCTTTTTTTGTAACTTAGTAGATTGATCTAACATCGATCATCTCTCAACTAATCTCACCGAATCCTTTTGAAACCAACAAGTCATGCACAACCAACCTCTAAAAGAAAAAATAATTGATATTTTAGTAGTGAATAAACAAAAAACAATATACTTATTTGCTTTGTTGATATTGTATCATACCTTTTACAACTATAAATAAATAATAAAAAAATTGAAAATTTTTATCTAAATAAAGTTTGAAGATGTAAGATACAATATTTTAGAGTGTCAAATATTATTTTCTTTATCTGCTTGTGATAATTGTTTATATTTCTAATTGTAGGATTTATGGGGAATATTATGAGTTTTCTCCCAAACGGTACTACACTTATTATTTAAAATATTACTCGTCATATTTTGTGAGAATATCCAAAATATCATCAAGTTTTTAGAGTTAAGATTTAATTGTAATTTTGTATACATAAGGGTCATGATAAAGATAATAAATATGCGCTTTTATCCCACTATAATTTATTATATTTGACTCCTTGTTATTAGAACAATACAAAATAATCTCCCGCTCTATATATAGGTTTGATTTTTTTTTTTGATACTATAGGATAAGAAATTAGGGAAAATTATCTCCTCCAAATTCTTTTCCCTAGAGCATCCTTGCGGATGAGCTCGTCGACCAAGACAGTGGACGAACAAGAAGGGCGAAGGCAATCATGTCCTAACACAACAAGCCTGTCAGCAACACCATTAACTTCCCCAAAAACGTGTATGATCTTCACCTGACAAAAACCCAACAAAATAGAAGAAATATCAGACAGGATGAGATCCAATTCCCAAGGAGGTTTCCAGGTCCGGTTAACAAAGTTAATAATAAGGAGGCAATCTCCTTCTATCTCAATGTTTCTAATCCCGAGATCATAAGCTTTGTCAAGGCCTTCTCTTAGCGCACATGCTTCGGCATGTTGGGCTGATATGTTTCCACATCTCCCATACCCAAGAGAAACTGTCAAAGCATTATGGTCTCTAAGTATGAATCCATAGGCCGCACTGCCCAATTCTTTTTTAGAACCATCAAAGTTTAACTTGATGGCATCTTTTTCAGGTTTATCCCACCGGATATATAGGCTTGATTTGAAATGAGAAAAGGTGTTCTTACGATAAAAAGTAATAATTGGTAAAAATACAATACGTATGTGGTCAAATATAGGTTATTTATATTTCGAATTATGTACGTATTTGAAATTTTTTTCCTAATCACATAGTAAATATTATACGTGGACAAAAGGAATTTAAAAAAAAAGGACTCAAAATAATGACTTTTAAGATTTTATTTGATTTATATAATAAAATTTACATCGAGGTAGAAGGTAGGCGGACAACAAGTTGTGCTGCCAATCCTTTCTAAATAGCAAACCCGATCCTTCTAAACACTACGACTGAAGACATAAGCGACACAATATTGCCATGCAAGACTTGTTGCACCCTCATGAGAATCTCGACGACATCGGGTGCAACAAAACCAAACGAATCAAAAGTGAACGGAAGAAACACATGTTGGTTTCAATGCAAGTCATTTCATGCTTAGCCACCTTCGTAGAGGCCGCGTTGAGGACCGCTTTACCCACCAAAAAAGGCCCGTTACCCAAACAAACCAGATGAGAGACTCTCGTTAAATCAATACAAGCATGTTTTCCACCCACCCATCCAAACACCAACACATCTTCCGGCCTCAACGTAGATCTTTCTTCACGCGATTCAGTCAAGAAGGACAAAGCACCTCCTTTTGAATCAAAACTCCTGCTCTCTTAAACACGTTACATAAAACATCACGAACCAGATCATGCCTATATTTGAAGTCATGGAGTTCTTTACAATGAACCGCATGCTCCCCAAAAGCATTTAAATGAATCAAAACCCTCCGATAATTAGACATAGGACAAATCGCATCAAACGAGGTTGAATAAAAACTACATTGACCCCCTTTTGACCCAATTGATATGCTTAGTGTGTGACTCGTTAGTTTTTGTTCGGATTAAAAAAAATTAACAAACCAGAACAAAATCACACATATATATCCAAAGGAAGAATATCACTTGGCACTTGCTGGTTGTTACCTCGAAGGCATCAAGTCACCAACCATTGATATTCCACCTTTGTTGCATTTTATGGTTTCAAATATGAAAGAAACTATAAAGACCAAAACAATATGAAGAAACTATATAACGCACTACTACTAGTTGTTTATTATTTTATTTCAAGAAAACCACCTCATATTATTAGCTTAAATCACCTAAAGTATGTTCAGATACATCCAAAGAGAAAGGATGACCAAACACCTCCGCATTACCTATGGAAGGCCTTAATTTCGAAATATAGTGAGCTAGCATGTTGTTCTTCCTATGTGCAAAACAATCTTGAAAGAGCTCAACCGAGACCCAAGGTCCAGACATTCTCTGATAAAATTTTCACCTTAGTTTTCAGCATATCCGGAGTTTTCCTACGCATTCACCGCTACCTTGTAATCCGACTCGATGATAATCTTCGTTAATCCCCTTGAAATTGCTTTCATCACCCTGAGTCTCATTGCATCCGCCTCTGCCCACCAAACTAGTCAGGAACCTCGCATACTCGTAACACATGCTCGTAGAACATATCCCTCGTGGTTCCTGCATATGATACCTAGACCCATGCTATTATTGTCCACCCTTGATGCGTCAACGTTAATCTCAATCATACTTTCAGTCGGAGGCTTCCACTTCCTCTCCCAGTAATCCCCAAGATCACCTTCCTTCAATCGGAATTCCTTGAAATCCTCTACAAGTTGCAACATGATTTCCTTGATCATAGGGACATCAGTCACCTCCTCCTCCTCAAAGACAAGTTTATTATGGCATACTCATGTGATCCATGCCCGGAAAATGAAACTAGAAACACACTCAACATCCCATTTTTTTAAAAATAGATCAACGATCAAGGCATCCGGTACACATGGTAGGGACTCCATCAATTTTTGGAAGATATCCGATCCCACCAAACCTCCCTAACAACCGGACATAAAATGATATCATGTGAACGCGTCTCCGTAAGGTCTGGACAGGCATCATGCATTATCAATTATCATCTTCTTCCACAGTTCATATTTCACCGCTAAAGATCCGAAACAAAACTTCCAGGCAAAATTCTTGAGCTTTGGTGGTAACTTCAAACTCCATAAAATCTTGTAAGTAGACAAATAAAATCCATGTAGCCTCTCTTGGCAATCCTCCTCATGGTTGCACCTACCAAGCCAATAAGTCGTCTTCACCATGAATCCCTCGATGGATTCGGCTCTACTCGAGATTCTCCCTCCATCTCAGTTGGGAATGCATTGCCAAGATTTGGTTCACATATTCCTCCATAAAAGTGTCAATTACCATATCCTATTTCACTCGGTTTCATCCTCATTAATCAACCTTCCCACTATCAGACTCAAATCACAACCTTGTATCATTTGAGGAGCATGATATCTATTGCCTTTATCTGATAGAGTCAGTTCTCAGTCCAAGCGTTCATATTACTTTCTCTACCCACATTCCATGCATGTCCCTCCCTAACGACTTGGCTCCCCAAATACTCCCTCACGGGTAGCTCGGATTTCCGCCGAGGGATGAGGTAATGAAGTTCTCATTACGAAAATAGTGAGCCTTAAGCACAAAATAAAGAAGCAAGTTCGTGTTATATAACAACCTCCACCCTTGTTTTGTTAGTAACACTTGGTTGAAACCCTTAAAGTTCCAGAAGCCCATTCCTCCCAAATTCTTTGGAAGGCATAACTTATCCCAACTCTTCCTATGAATTTTCCTTCTCTTCAGAGTCGACTCTACCAGAATCTTGCCATCAACACATGTATCTTATCCACTATCCCGTCTGGCATTTTGAAAATTTCCATGATGTAAGTCGGAATACTTTGAACAATGGACTTTAAGAGCATGTATTTACCTGCTTGTGATAAGAACATTTCCTTCCAACTTGTGAGCTTCTTCGCAAGTCGGTTTTTAAATCCTTTGAAAGTTTTCCTTTTCGAATGTCCAATCCAAGCCGAAAATCCTAGTAAAATTCGTGTCTACTAACTCTTCTAAACGCCATAAACGCAGCAAGGTGTCTCCCATTTATCTCACTCACATTCCCGTTAAAACAAACCTCTGATTTTAAGTATTTAATTATTTGACCTGATTCTCTCTCGTACCGCTTGATTATATCAACGATTTTTTAGCACTCTTGGAGATTTATGTGAGCAAAAAGCATGTTGTCATCCGCAAAGAACAAGTGTGATATCCAGGGGGCATTTCTACATATCATATGCCATGAATGTTACCAACACCATTAGCCTGCTTCAACAGACCAAGAAAACCTCAACGCAAAGAACAAAGAGGAGAGGAGATATAAGATCACCTTGATGTAGTCCCCGGGAAGGTGTAACAGATCCCCGAAAGCACCCATTGATATTGAAAGTGAACGTCGGTGAAGATACAAAATCGAGCATCCGATTAGTCCACAACATCTTAAACCCCATCCTCGTCATCACGCTCTCCATAAACCTCTACTCGACTCTATCGTATGCCTTACTCATGTACGTCGAGTTTGATTGTCAGCTTATCACCACCGGATCTTTTATTCTTCATGTAATGAAAACCTTCAATACCCACCCAAGTGTTATCTGCTATTCCCCCCCCCCCCCCCCCCCCAACAAATACTCTTTGTTCATATGAGATATTATTCGGGAGAATCTTTTTACGTCGGTTGGTGAGCACCTTAGAAATTATCTTGTAGATTAATGTACATAAACTGATGGGTTTAAAATCCAACACCCTCGTAGGATTTGGGACTTCCGGAATTAGTGTGATCACCGTTCTGTTTATCTCATTCCATTCATTTTTTCTATCCCACCATCCCTTTACAAACTCGATCACATCCCTCCCCTCCACATGCCAAAACTTTGAAAAAGGATTGCATGTATTCTATCCACCCGGCCTACAACTTTCTTGGGATGCATTTGCTTCACTACTCTCCAAATCTCATCCCCATCTGGTTCTCTACAAAGGTCGTTGTTAATGCTCTCGATAACCTTCCTTCCCAACACCTCGGCAGTTTATTATTGCTTAGTTGAGGCCCAACCGCCTTGAACAACTCCTCATAAAAATTGACAACAATCCTTTCCACTTGAGCATCCCAAGTTTGAAAATAGCTTTGCTCATCAATTAGGGCGTTGATATGGTTCTTCGTATGTCTTTGATTTGCCTTGTGTTGAAAGAAGGCCGTATTATGATCACCTTCTTTTAACTCCTTGACTCGAGAGCGGAGATGCTAGTGGGCCTCACTTTCGATCCTCAACCTTTCCAAACTTGAGGAAATTTTGACTCCCCTTCTCAAGTTGTCGTCCGAGGGTTGTAGTCGCCGGCACTCTCGGAGCTCATTCTCCACCTTCTTAATATCATATCTTCTACTCTTATCCGAGAATTTTCCCCAATCCGAAAGCTCCGCTAGAACTAGTTCCAATTTTTTCGGTGTTGAACACCAAGTGTTTGCTATCACCTCACTAACCCATCCTTGCTTAGCCACCACGTTTCGAACCTTCTCTTTTTACCACTCATGTTGGATTTGTCTCTCCATTTTGTATCCAGTAAGATTGGACAATGGTTGGAGCGAATCCTTGTCATGTGTGATACCTTAGCAAGAGAAAGCATTGAGCACCAATAATCCGTTGCTAAATACTTGTCCAATCTTTCCTCTATTACATCATTTCCTATCACTCCTCTAATCCAAGTGAATTTCCTTCCTCCCCATCCTAGGTCCTTCACAGCGCAGTAGTCCATTACCTTTTGAACATATCCACCTCATGTTGCCCTCTCAACATTTCACCTCTTTCTCATGTTGGAAAGCTATTTCATTAAAATCTATGAAATACAACATTGGACCATCGTAATGATCCTTCAATGCCTTCATCAGTTCTCTACCTTCCTCTCCCTCTCCGGCTGCCCATAGATTCCTATAGCAGCCCATCTTCTCCTTGTGTTTATGTTTGAGATTTACAACATTACATGGTGTGACGAGTAGGATATCACCGTTGCATTAATATCCCTCCATCATAGTCCAATCTCTCCTAAGAGATGTCTACTATCTACATCCAGACCATTCACAAAATTGCACTTCCTCATAACTTTTTCTATTTCAATCTTCTTGATCTTTGTTTCCATCACAAAGACCAACATCGGGCATAAAATCCAAGACTAATCTCGGAGGACTTTTATTGTCGGAGGATTGCCCAACCCCTGACAGTCGATAATTTTCATTGGTCTTCACAGGTTGGGCTCTCTCCAACGTGTACTACTTGGATATTGGATCCCTCCATTTCCATAACAAAGTATCTTTCTTTCTTAGCTTGTATGTCATTTTGCGCATCATCAATCCCCTCTTCTAGATTTCTTTTGTTCCTTGTGATTTTGTTCTCAGTGTCACCTTCTATCCTTTCCAGTTCTCTTCCTATTATTTTGTGTCTTTATAGTCCCCTTGTGTTCACCTCTACCATGTGCTCACCCCCAACACTTAGGGTATACTCATCTCTCTTATAGACTTATAGTCGTTTCGGTATCTAATTTTGCCCTTGCTTCATCTCCCTTACCCTCTTTGCTACTATTATCTTCTCCTTCATCACATGTTTCCTTTGTTTCCTCAATCAGATCCTCTTCACATGCCTTCTCTTCCCATTTCTTCGCTATCTCCTTCTACTTTGGACCGCCCCCAATTCCTCCTCTCATGAGAGACGCTCTTATCCAAGGGCCATACTGGGAGATTTTCTTCGCTTCAGACGAGTCCTTGAATTCAGAGCATATCTTCAATGTGTGTACGATCCTTCCACAACTATAAAAGATAATCGGAAGCCTTTCGTATTGGACTTGGACTCATCTTATGCTATTACACATAGTCACCATCATACCTCTTCGCAAGGGGTTTGTAAAATTAACCTCGATCTTAATCCTCGTGTACTTTCTCAGGTTGTATGTCGATCCCTTATCCTATTGCAGAAACGCACTGATCTTGTTGCACAAACGCTCGTTGTTTCCTCCAAGTAGGTCTATGGGCATGTCATGTACCACAACCCAAAGGGTGATAATTGATTGTTTGTAATTTTCCTCAAGATTGTGTCTTGGATGAGGAGGAGATTCTCATCAAAAGACCACGGTCTCTCCTCTAATACCTTCTCATTATCCGCCTGTTCTAGAAATTGAAAAAGAAAAAGGTTCTTCTACATATTCTGCTTCTGTCAAGTCAAAGTTTTTTCACTTTCGATGAAGATCCTCCATATCAGGTTTTGTACTTGTTCCTTTCATCTTAGATCGCACGAAATTTCAATATAAAAACATTTTCTTGATTTTTGGACGTGGACAATATAACACTACTGGAGGAAGAAAACCCTAGTACCCGGAGAGAGCCAAACTTACAAACAAAATGTATCCCTTTCTTACATGCAAGAATATCGTATGGACTACTATAGTTTAATAATCTTGTTTTACAGTTTGAACAACAATGAAAGCTTCAATTGAGACTAAATTTACTATAAAATAAATAAATAAACATGTCAATTGCTATAGGATACCGACCTCAATTATTAAAATTTTAAGTTTCATTCTATAAGTATAATTGACACTCTTAATTGACTCATCGGACTAAAAGTATTGTATGTACATGATTCGTAATTAATGATAAATAAAATTAGGTACAAAAAAATTTCCGGATGATATTACCATACTTTTAACATTTTTGGATTATGTTGATAGATTTTCAATTTTTAGATAGAATCTCTAGTTTTAGACTTTTTTATCATACATTTCTATCATTTATAAAATAACTTCTATTAATCCCCAAACACTTTGGGAAAAAAACACAAGGTATTCTTTCAAAACATTAGCAATAATTCCATTACCAATAATAATAATAATAATAATAATAATAATAATAAAAATATTTTCCTCAAATTGTTAACTATTGAAAAACTACAAAGTTCAAGAACCTCATCCAAAGACTAAAAAAATCCCGGAGGAAATGGGTAAGTAGGCTGATTTTTTTTTTTTGTGAGAAGGAGAGTCACTGGTCTTTCGCGCATCTAACGCGCTTTCGATAAATAAAAGAAGGCTAAGTAATCCGCAAACGGGGGATAGCCCGACCCCTTACATCAAGAAGTAAAATATTAACTACACCCTCAAGAGGGTCAATCAATACATGTAAGCCAATAGGTAGTTCAAAAGAAAAACTAGCTAGGTAATCAGCCGCGGTATTCGCCTCGCGGAAGGCATGACGAGTTTGGACGGTCCAATCTCTTTTTAAAAAGTATTGGCACCGAAGTACCAGACTAGCAAGAGGGTGATGTCGGGAAATGGGATTTTGTAAGAGTGTAATGCCTAACTGTGAATCTGTCTCCAAAATCACATTTCGGTATCCACTCTCCCAAGCTAACTTTAGCCCATAAAACATTCCCCACCGCTCAGCCATGGGGACCGAGCATAGGCCAATGTTAATCCCAAAACCCCTCAACCACTTCTCGTCGTGATCCCGGAGTAAACCCCCAGCCTTAGCAAAACCATCTTGGCAACGCGCTCCATTAGTATTGATTTTGATAAACGGAGAAGGTGGAGGATCCCAGCGCACATGAAAGATGGATTGTTGCAACACCTTAGAACCATCTGTATCATACTTCCAAGCAGTTATATATTCCAACGTCCGATTCCGAACATGCGTACTGCGACTGCCTTGTTCGAACCTGTCTTCATAAATTTTCTGATTTCTCCACTTCCAAGTCCACCAAATAGCAACTACAAAAACCTCACTCAACAAGCAATTGTTAGTAAAATGACGAGTTGAAGAAATATTACCTCTCAACCATCCTGCAAAAGGCATAGTAAAAAAATTATCCGAGTAGAAATCCGCATGTAGGTGACTCCACATCGAACGAACAATAACACAATCTCGAAACAGATGGGGAAGAGACTCAACCACGTTAGAACAAGAAGAGCATATATTGTTGTTGCTTATGTGACGTCTAACCCGCTCATCAGCCGACAAACACCCCACCATGTAACAACTTCAACATGAAATGACAGTATAAGACCCGTCTGTAGTGGTGGCCCACGTGAATTCATCTCTTAAAGCCAACTCAGCACTATCCCTTGTAGGAGAATGATCATTATACACAGCAGGTGTCGGCTGTGTTGCTGCCAAACGTGCAATAATATCACCGGGCAGATACTGTCGAAGAATATGAAGATTTCACCCATCCTCATTAGACCAATAGTGTCGGATAGACAAATCAAAAGACAGATGCGAAGTACTCCCATTAAACACCACCTCACGTAGAGGTTGATCAATTAACCAAACATCATCCCAAAACCGAATATCACAACCATCACCAAGGATCCATTTGCTCCCTCGAAAAACAATTGTACGAATTGCCATGTAGATAGCTGTCCAAATGTGAGAAGGAGCCGAATGCGGGATATTGGAATGTCTAATATACTTATTCCGGAGAACATCGACCCAAAGACTTCCTTCATTTTTTAGAAATCTCCATCCTAACTTACCGAGAATGGACTTATTAAGATGCTCCATGACACGAAGTCCGAGACCACCTTCTTTCTTAGAATGACATAAAGCATCCCAAGGAATAGTATGTATAGGTCTTGAAGACTCCGTGTGGCCCCAAACAAAATTTCGAATAATCTTATCAATATCAGTACAAACTTCTTTAGGAATAGCCAAAGTAGACATCGAGTAAACAAGGATAGAAGTCAAAACAGATTGAGCCAAAGTGACTCTTCCAACAAAGCTTAAGGACTTACTACGCCAACCACTCAAACAAGAAGTCATTTTGTCCAAAAGAGGAGCAAATGTCTCTTTAGAGATTTTTCCTTGCAAGATAGGAACACCGAGGTAAGTAGACTGATTTTGGAAACTTGTGTACTAATAAGGCTTATAATTAAAAGGATTAACAAAGTAGGCCTCTTTTATTTGTTTTAAAAGATTAATTGAAAGGGTTAAATAGTAATTTCAATTTTCAAATGCCCAAACCCAATCTATTTAATGAATCTCAGGCCCAAATCGATCTACACAATCTCAGGCCCAAATCGATCTACACAATCTCAGGCCCAAATCGATCTACACAAGATCCGACCCGAACAGTTACACAAGATCCGTACACAAGTTTTGTCTAAAATACAAATCTTCTAATTGAACTTGGTAATGTATTGTTATTTTTTAAAAGTTATATTTAATGTCTACTTACACAAATTAATCTTACACAAATATAATGTTCGATTTTAAAAAAAAATTTAATTACGAAATACTTCTTTCGATTTACACAATTCGTATCGATTAACACAAGCCATCTCGATCTATTTACACAAGACCCTACTGATTTTTTACACAAGCACTGTCGATCTTTATCTACACATAAACAACAAGTCCTAACGACTTTATCTAAACAAGTCATTCGATTTACACAAGGTCATCGATTTACACAAGCACTGCTTTGTGTATTAGATTTACTAATACCGAGTTACACAAGTTCCGTCGAATCGAGTTACACAAGGTCCGAGTTTCATAACTATAATACAAATTTTGTACATCAAATCATCCGACAAGGCTCGATTTACAGAACGCTCGATTTACACAAATTCGATTTACACAAGGCCTATCACCTTCTCCTATCGATTTACACAAGGCCTATCAATTTACACAAGACCTATCGATTTACACAAGACCTTTACACAAGCTCCCTTACAAATTAATGGAGGTACACAAGTCGAGCCTTGTGTGGATCTCAATCTCACAACCGCCATTGGTGCCTTCGTCTCCGACGTCTCGATCTCGCAACCAGCACAAGTCGACGTTGATTGTTAATTACCTTTTATGTAGATCTGTTCACCAAACTGGTGACTGTTTTCCCATGCCGAAACTTGTTCGTACTCAAGAAAACAACATTTACTCAAATATCATATAAAAAAGCATTTGATATGACCAACTAGGCATCTGATATGTAATTAGCGCAAGCAAATTTCAACTTGAGACCTAAACTACTAACACCTTAAAAATTAACACCCAAAATGCCAACGGAAACTTTTAACTGACATGACAAATACAAATATGAAGAAAGTAAACTGACATGACAAATACAAATATGAAGAAAGTAACAATGTTACTTCATGCATGCAAAATCTAGTTTCTTCGAAAAAATTGAAGAACTCACACAAAATTGAAGCACCGACAAATACAAATATGAAGAAATTGTTTAATAAGAGATTCATGAAAAATTGAACCTCCGGTATTGAAGCACTGACACAAAATCTAGTTTCTTCGAGATCTAGTTCTTCGACCACCGGATATGGCTGACTCCGGCGGTGCGAGTCCGGTTGGCCTTCTATCACAAGATGTCGTCACTTGCCGACCGCCGAGTCGCAGTAAAAGATGTTGAAATGGAGATTGGAGAGGATATCGCTTTTGGATTGTGCGGAGCGGCGGTTTTATTAGGGTTTACAAGATTTGTCTTCAGACCCATTTTGTAGCCTTTTTTAATTTTTACATTTACTCTTTTACCCCTCTAAGGCTCTAATTAATTATTTTTAAAATTTAAAATTTATCATAAGAACCTACTTTGTTTTAAGTTTACAAAAAAAAATGCACCACCTTATTATTCTCAAAAATCCCTAACAAAAAAAAAAAGTCTAAATTACATAAATATCATTTAAAATTTTTTTAAACAAGTGTCTCTATTTTTTTATTAATCTGCGAATACCTACCTTCATAAGATTAAAGTAGTTTTTTTAATTCGTACACTCACTTTTCTAAGTTTTCAATGACAAAATTATGATAATGGTGTAATTTGTTTATGCCCGTTAGTTAACTACACTAACGTCTATAGTTACAGGGTAAATTATATAAATTTAGGTATAAAATATGTAGATTTGTGTAAAACTATTCATTAAATATTTTTGAAAAAACTCCCTAGTCAATGGAAATATTTTTGAAATTCCATAAATTATATATTAAAGTTGTAAAAGTATATTTACTATTTTTAATATAAAATCATCTGATATATATATATATATATATATATATATATATATATATATATATATATATACGTTTTAACATTTTTGTTTACAAAAAAAAGGTTTTAAATTCAATTGAAAATCAACTTTGTTTAATATTAAATTTTATTCAATAAAATTATTATTATATCAATTTGCTGTAAATTAGGTGGAAAAAAAAAAGTTAACATCAACCGTAGAATATAGACATTAGTTTATGATAATCTACTGACAGCTAAACCATACTTATTCAAGTAGGGTTTTCAGTGTCTAAATAAAGAATTACGCAAATTTTATTTAAACAAGTACTTTTATATAATTTATCATCGCTAATCTGCATGGTCAATTAATGGTCATCGACCGTAGCGTAAATTTTTTAACTAATAATATGTCTGACACGAAATTGATCCTATTATGAGAATACTTAATATCTATTTTTTATATCACGTATCATCTACAACTCAATGTTTCAGTTATCAATAATCTAAAAAATGTAATAAATAAATAAATGTATATAAAATGGGTTATGTAGATTACATTATTTTAAAAAAAAAAACTACATAATGCTTATTTAAACCATAATTTAAAAAATACAATGAATTCTACACAGTTTTTCATGTTATTAAAAAATCATTGTTCTTTCTTCTAGCAAAAAACTACGGAGTATATTATTTCTTATTTGAAAACTAAAACTCAACAAGATTATCAATATTAATACTCTTAACTTTTAATATTAAATGTTGTTGCATTGGCCAATGGCCACCCATCAGTCCATCACCAACACAATGATAAAAATCTTTAAAAAATTCGACTTTATACATTAGGTTAATTGAATAGAATATTATAATTTTTAGGTAGGGTTGTTATTTGTTATACATTTTTTATAACGGTGGTGTTGAATAATGTATTGAATTAGGCTTGTGGAGGTAGACTTTAGTGGATGAATCACTATATAAATATATGTGTTATTTTTCTTGTTTGTTGAATTATGTTCTTTCTCACTAATTTCGCATAATAAATTGATATCAAAGCTTTGTTTCTTTGGTTTTCTGTTATTTGGATAAATTAATATGTCTTCTTTCAACATGAAGATCAATAAGTTCACATGGAGGAATAATTTCAGTTTGTGGCAGATCAAGATGCAATCGATGCTTAAACAACAGGGCTTATGGGATTGTTGCCAAGGAAGGAATCCGTTAAGGAAAATAGCGATGTTGTTGAGATGACCACTAAGGAGGATAAAGCGTATTCGACTATCATATTGTGTCTCGCATATGATTTTTTATGTGAGGTTTCGAATCAAGATACCGTAGTCAAATTGTGGTTGAAGCTGGAGAGTCTTTATATGACGAAGTCTCTCACCAACAACTTTCTTCTAAAACAACGTCTGTTCAACCTGCGAATGTAGAAAGGTACGCAACTTCGTGAGCACTTAGATCAATTGAACACAATTCTTCTAGATTTGCATAATATTGATGTTAAGATTGAGGATGAGGATGTTGCGTTGATTATGTTGGTATCTTTTCCGTCATCATATGAAAACTTTGTTCAGTCATTTGTTGTTGGAAAAGATACTATTACTCTATAAGACATCAATATGCCCTTCATACAAGGGAACTATGCCACAAAGTGAATGAAAGTGGTGTAGGTAGGGATGGTCAAGCATCTGGTATGTGTACAAGCGGAAGCAAGGGACAAGGAAAACCAGGGAAGACGGACAATAAGCCATATTCTTCAAAAGGTCCTAATCTTGATGAAATTTGCAACTACTATAAGGAGAAAGGGCATTAGAAGAACGGATGTCCTAAAAAGAGAAAACCACAAGATTATGGTTGCAACTGTTGTAGAATATGATTTTAAATCATATGAGGATATAGTTTTGGTTGCGGGGGAACAAACTTATCAGGCTGATATGTGGATTCTTGATTCTGGAGCTTCCTATCACATATGTCCTAACAGAGAGTGGTTCAAAACTTACAAGCAGGTAGATGGTGACGGTATTTCCATGGCCAACAGTTTTGTTTGCAAGGCGGTTGGAATTGACTCGATTAAAATCATGACAAGTGAGGGAAGATTATGTACATTGAACGAGGTCAGACATGTTCCACTTATTACTAAGAATCTAATATCTTTGAGTATGTTTGATAGTAAGGGATTTTGTTTCAACTGTGGAGTTTTGAATGTATGTAAGGGTTCTAATGTTATTTTGAGAGGTGTCAAAAGGAACACTTTATATTTCCTGTAGAGTTCTACTATATTTGGGTATGTTTCTGTTGCATCTTTAGAGGTTCACAACGATGATATGACTAAGTTATGGGATATGCGACTTGTTCATATGGGTGAAAGAAGGATGCAAACTCTAGCAAATGAAGATCAACCATCAAGAACTATTCACTAGAGCTTAGTTGAGGGACGCTCAAGAAGAGTTGGAGTAAGACCTCAACAAGGGTGTTGCTTTGAGGATATGGTTGGTTATGCTCTACATGTTGCTGAAGAGGTAGATACTCATGAATCGTGCACTTGTAGAGAAGTTGTATCTGATCCTGAAGTTGCACAATGGTTTGCAACAACCGGAGATGAGATGCAGGATCTGGGAGCAGCTCGGAAAATTCTAGGAATGGAGATTCTTAGAGTCGGAGATCATAAGAAGCTTTTCTTATCACATAAAGGCTACTTTGAAAAGGTGTTGTCAAGGTTCGGAGTGTCATCGGCCAAGTCTATTGATACACCTAGTGTTGCTAACATCCGTCTTACCATTATGTTTTCACCTTAGTCGGATAAGGAGAAGAAGTATATGTCACGAGACCCTTATGCTGGTGCAGTAGGGAGTTTGATGTATGTTATGGCCTGCACAAGACCAGATCTAGCACAAGCTGTTAGTGTCGTCAACAAGTTCATGAGACAACCAGGAAAACAACAGTGGCAAGTTGTGAAGATGATCATGGTGAAGAAAGTATGAACTAATGATAATCCTGCTGATATGTTCACCAAAATGGTACCTTGCAACAAGTTCCAACATTGTTTGGACTTGCTAAACGGCAAACGTTGTTAAGTGTCCAATGGGTACATCTGAATAGAGAGAGGAGTTGATGTGGGCATTGATTAATGCATCTGGTTTGGGCATTGATTAATGCGTTTGGTCTAGGCGTTGACTAATGCATCTGGTATGGACATTGATTAATGTATCTAGTATGAGCATTGACTAATGCATTTGGAGAGGAGTTGACTCGGGCATTGACTAATGCATCTGGTATATCTGTAAGAATTCAACTCAAGGTGGAGATTTGTTGAATATGCATCGAATTAGACTTATTTCTGTTTGGGCCTTTTCTATTTTTTGGTTCAGTCTTATACTTGGCGCTCAAGTATAAAACCTGTCAAGTATAAACCTAAGGGTTTTGTTCCTATATATATTGTAGGGCTCCCTTAGTTTCCTATCATATGATCATCTGGAATATGGGATAACCTAGTTATCATTTATAATCTGGATAATCTATCTGTAATCTGGGATAATATAGTTACCATGTGTAATTTGGATAACCTAATTATCATCTTTTTATCCCCTCGTATGTACTTTGAAACTTCTCAATAAAATCTCTCTCGAAAGTGGAGGTAGCTTTTATTAGGTGAACCACTATAAACATATGTGTTTTCTTTCTTATTTGTTGAATTTTGTTTTTTCTCATTGATTCCTCACGATAGATAGCGTGTTTAATTGTAAATTAGTTGAGTTTAAATATTTTGAAATGTGTTTATGTTCGACTTATTTATAGTGTGAAAAACAAGTTTTTTAGTCAAAATCCAGTAAATTGACTAATATTACAATTAATAATAGAATTTATCAATTGTACAATTTTATTTTAGTTGAACAAGCTTGAGCTCAAATCAATCATAATTTTCACTAAATTTTATATTATATTTATATTTGTCTCACTTAGAATTGAACGAGTTCGACTTTTTTCTTAAAGTGAGTCATGTTAGTTGAGATATGTTAAAATGTCTCATCGATAATATGAGAGTATGTGAACCTAATATATAACTTCTCTAATATAACAATTCTATAATTAGGCATTTACAAGTAATGTACCGGTTATTTAGTAGTATTTTTTACACTAGAGACTTCTAGCGGATGATAAATGTTGATAAAGGAGATGATTACATTAAAATTTCTAAATAGATACAATTATATATGAGTAATATTATAAATTGAAGGTATTCCCACAAAATTTAAGAAATTAATATATTTAATAACATTTGAAAATTTAGGATGAAATCTGCAATTATCAAAAAAAATATTGGTCACGTTGTGGAGTATACTACTATACTGTGTTGGTGGCCTCGTGGCTGTGTTTCCGTGGGGCCCACCACAAAGTCTAGTTTGCGGTGCTCTGCTCTGATTACGTCGATCCTCCAACCTTAGATTTATTTGAGGGACTCATGCGTCATAGCCACGTCAGATAAAACTGACCTCACAAATCTTTTTTCCGCAATAAAATTTATAATTACAAGACCAAATAACTTACCATTTTAGGATATATTTTCACAAGATAGCACACTTATTAAGGTAAATTGTATCTAATGGCAAGGACATTCAAAACTTTAAGAAGATTAGTAGAATTTTGAATTCGAGATATTGTACTTTTTTTTTCAAAAGAAGGACATATTCAATCATGCTTCGAATAAACATTTACATAAAATAAACGCTAGGGGCAGCCATTCAGGTGCAATCGCTCTTAAGGTATCGCGATAAAAAAAAATGATACTATATTTACAGGCATTTCTATTAAAACACGGAGGCTTAATAAGAAGTCAAATACAAAAGAAGTTTATAAGTCTGATATTGAATTGACTTTGCAGTAAATGTAACAGAGCTAGAGGATCCGATCCATACGAATGAATCCTTTACACCGTCATACAAAATTATCGATAGAGTAAGATAGGAACGTCTTGTCAGATGAGTTGAAAAAAGTTATGAATCTATTTCTTACTCAACGTACCTAAAATCCTTTATCCCAAAGTTATTGCACCCCTCGAGAAATACCCCCAAAACCTACACAAGTAGGGGTAAAAAGCAAATTAGACAAAAGTGACATAAACATGTTGAGAAAACTAAGTATTTGATAGTATTTAAGATTGCTTCATTTTATAGAAAAATAGGTGTGTGTGGTAAGAGAGAATAACGATGAAATTGCTCACTTTTCCAATTACTCTTGATAGTTTCTGAATAATTTTGAGATTATTTGAATTGTAATTATTATTATTTTTGTTTTTTTAGCAAACGCAAGAGACCGTTGGGATGAAACACGTTTTTACGCACAACTGCAGAACAAAATGAGCAGATGTCACATGCAGAATGCCCATAAATCATATTTTGAAGCTGCCCATGCTGTCAGTTGCATTCCACCCACCCTTCATTATAAAATTTACCACATTTGATTAACCAAAAATATCACCCATCATCTAATCTGCACATGGCCATTAAGACCGGAAGCTAGGAATGTTCTGTGAGGATTCTGTGTTAGTTGTGACTCTTGTGAGCTTGGCAGGTGCAATAATACCGCCGAGAGCCGTGTATATACGAGTACAAAAATACATTAGGTCCCAACCCGAGACTTTTAGTAAACCAAAATAACTTAATTTTACTTGCGGTTTTTTGCAATTCGTTTAAGCAATCGTCTTTTGAAAAAAAATAAAAAATCAGTCACTTTGTTTTTAAAAGTAATTTTTCCTGATAAAAAGTATTATTTATAAACCATAGCTAAATATATAGAGATGCCAAACAATAGTTATGAGTATGACTCATAATTGAGTGTGATCTTCAGTTGTTTACTGTGATCCCAATCCCTGATAACCAAAGCCCATTAAACACCAAGCCAAAATCATCTAAACAGCAAATAGCTTAACACTGCAAACTCAAAGCCTTACTTTTGACCAAAATTGCAATTAGCAAACTCAAGCATTAACAAAAATCACAAGGCCACTTCTACACCTATTCAAGCTTGGCAGAACACACATCTTGAGCAAACCTTTTATAATTAATAATAACCCGTTCACATTCCCGATCAAACAAACCTGTCTCCTAATTCTACAAAACAAGATGGCTCTCTACTTCTTTGAAGCTGAACTCTCCTCGCCGTTTTGTAATGACTTTAAAACGAGCATCTGACCTCCATCCTTGCATGCTTGCTTGGCTGCCTTCGACTCATTGCACTGGTTTATAAATTTGCTCACCTCCTGTTCAAACATTTCAAGAAAGAGTCAAACAAAACTTCCTAACTGCGTACAAATCATCCAATCAGTAATGAGACAGATTTACAATCCATAACTTACTAGTAATGGACTTAGATTCCTGCTGACCTAACTAAGGAATTTACATTGAAGAGTGTATTTAAGTGATTGGTCATTGTGACAATCTGCACACAAGAGATGTATTGTGTCTACAACAATGACCAATCACTTAAAAACAGGTACAGTGTCAATTTAGACAGCACATAAAAGTTGCCCATTGAATATAAAGGTAACAATAACAACTATCACAATTTTCGGGGTTAGCAAAGAGTAACAATGTATTAGAAGTTATTACTCAAAATTTTGAAGAGTGTGTTAGGAAAAAGAAGGTTTTTGAGTGCTTGTATATATTTTTGTAGTAGTTTCTTAAATCAGAAAATGATTTGTGTGTTTGACATATGAAAATTTTGTGGGTATAATTACAGAAAAAAGCATCGTTAGCTTTACAAAATTTACCAACATCTACTCAAAACTTAACAAAATTACAACTCCCGGAAAAAAAAAAAAAAAAAACTTTCGCCAAAACAACTTTTAGCAAGATTCCTACAAAAACCTCCAACAAACAAACCCTAGGTAATACAATCCATTGATGTTTTGTTACTTATAACATGAGTGGAAGCAGCTTCAGAAAAATTCTCTCAACATTTTTGAGCAACAACATCCACTTCTTTTGGGTTCCATACACTTCAAATTTCCATGGGTCATGTCATATTTAGAAGACAAACTTTCCAAGTGCTGTTAATTAATGTTATAAATTGAAGAAGAACAATTGTTTGTGCTTCTTGCTGCTCAACCTTCAACAATTTGTGATCTTTATTGTAGTTAGTACTAAAAAATATATGCACAAAATAGATTATGGAGACGCCACAGGCAAGAAAATAGTGGTATCAGTTTGAGATTAGGACAAATTAAAGTCACTTACAACTTACAAGTACTACTAAGCTAAACTGAAACACATTGGACTGGATATAAACCATAAACAAAGCTCTGAATATAGAGAAAGGAATTCAGGTAGAAAGGTACACAAAACACAATTTCCAAGCCACAAAACTCCAGATTTTCCAATGGCAAAACAGATAGGTGTGAAAGTTCTATGCAGGTGAATATTCTTGTTAACTTGACAAGTACAAATATATAAATAGACGATTATAAAATTACATAGGATTTCAGGAAATATTTTTAGAAGGAAGATGGAGAAGAATAACATACACGATCCGCATCCATATCACTGGTGACCTTCGATGGCTTCATAAACCTTTTCCCTATGACAAGAATAAAACCCACTTTAGAGAAGGTCGAGGAAGTGAGGAGAAAAGAAAAAATATAAAGCTCAGAAAGAAAATTGGAGTACCTTTGCGAGTTTGAGGGACCTTTCCATGGCGATTCAGTGGGATTTCCTTCTTCTTCTTGCCCTTGAACATGTTTGCTTTCTGTGTCATCTTCGCTGCTAGATTCAAGGAAATTTACGAGAGAACAAAGGAAGAAAAAGAATTAATACAGCTGATTAATCGATTTCTAGGGTTTATGCAGCCGACGTTTGGGGTGAGGATTTGGGGGTTTCGCCAAGAAACGAATAGAGAGAGAAGTGATGGTTTTGCTTATTTGGGCCTACAGAGACTTAAAGAAGCCCAATTAGAGTACGTTGTTAAATTGGTCCTTCTTTTGATAGGCTTCGCGTCTTTCTTTTGAAAAGATAGGATTTTTGAAAGCTATCGAGAATCTGCTGTATATATCTACTATTATATAGTACGAAAAAAATATTATATTTTATCACACGTTATCCTCACATTAATCGACTGAAATTAATATCATAATCACGTTAAACCACATCAGATTTTGTCAAATGTGATCACTAGACTAAGTCACGTCTAATTTTACATATCTCTTATTTATATGTAGTCAATTATTTCTATTTTTATTTTATTTACTTCCTTAATTAAACGAATAATATGAGATATATAAAAAAATTATGATATAAACAAAAATAATTTAATATTTAATAAAGATATTTGATTGTCATTTATTTTTTATATTTTAAATAATTAGATATTTTAATAAAGGTAAAATAATTTGTTATTTATTAAATATAAATTTTATTTATCTATTTATTTATTTTAATGATGAATTTATTTTATTTTCTTTAAATATATTTTTACAAAAAATTGACATAGTCAATTATTACAAGATATACTAAACAAATCTATTAATACAAATAAAGATATATATTATTATTTATATTCTTACTTAGGATAATTTTATAATAGGGTAATCCTAATTAATTTTCTTGTATAAAATTTTTAAATATTAACAATTATTTTTTAATATATTTAATAATAATTTTTCTTAAAATATAATAAATATCGAATATTATTATTCATATATATCTATATATATATATATATATATGTATATATATATATATATATATGTGTGTGAATAATAATATTTGATATTTAACAAATAATTTAATATTTAACAAATAATTTTATAAAAATTTGTCTTTATTTTTAAAAGATATATATGTGATATATTATTGTTTATATATAAATATTTTTATAATAGGTTTTGTGTCATCTTATGCAAGTCATGGGTACTAAGCTAATTTTATTTATAACCGATCATTTTTACAAATCAAACCAACAAAGGGAAGGACCGGAGAGAAAAATGACGATATTGCTTCTTCTTTTATTTTACTCGGAACTCCGCACATTTGATCCAATCACTTATTATAAAGAGAAAAAGGGCTAAGTGTTCCGCACGGGGAATAACCCACCCTTAAATCAACATATAAATATTTTTTTGATACGCTCGGAAGGCTCCGACAATACAAGTAGACCAAAATGAAAATGTAATAATAAAAAGTTAATTGCGGTATTCGTCTCGCGGTATGCATGATGGAACTAGATAATCTAGTCCCTTTTAATTAAGTCTTCACATCATTAACAAATAGAGAATGGTGGCGAGGAAGATGTTTCGTTAATAAAGAAAGAACCGGTTGGGATTCAGATTCTAAGAAGACCTGTATTACATAGGCCTAAATTAACACCAAAACCCGATAACCATCCCCCAGTGAGTTATAAGAAGACCTTCAACAGCCACTAAACTATCCTGACACATCACCCCATCTATACTAACCTTGATGAAGACCATCGGAGGTTGAATCCAGCTTATGAACTCAACACGCCGAGTAGGAGGAGAAGAAGTAATCCATCCAAAAGTAGCACTCTGCGACCGATATATTACATTCTAATATTTCATAATAACTCGCACCGTTCATTATTATTCATATACCTTATTTAACGGAGTGCTACAAAATCCCTACAACAAATACCTCGCTCCACAAGCAATTATTAGTAACAAATTCAGTGGAGCATACATTATCCCGTATCCAATAAGAAAAAGACAGCATAAAGAAGGAACCCGAAAAAAGTCGATGCTTGAAGCCCACACCACATTCGATGAGTAAGACTACAATCCAGGAAAAAGATACTCTAGTGTCTTAGTAGATGCAATACAGACAGGACATCGGATGTCGGAAGTAAGGTGGTGGCGCCCACTTTCTTCATTATTCAACACACCTCCACTTAGAACTTTCCAAAGGAAGCACCGGGCTCTCTCCGAACACGCAACCTCCATAAAACGTAGTAAAGAGCTTGCCCTCTCCCCGGTCCACCAAAGACTCATGGTGAAGCAGTCTATAAGCCGCAACCACCGTGAAGTCGCCAACTAATTTCGTCCATTAGTGCTAGAGATTGTTAAGAGTCATCGTCAACGGTTGGAGTGAGCTTCACCAAAGCAAGCTTCATAGTGATCGCTGGAGAAAGCGTATCCTCAAACGAAGGCCAACGTCGGCCATGAACGTCATCCCAAAAACTTCTAACCGAGCAATGCAACAAGTGTAAATTCAAAGTGAACAATGACACATGACTTGTGGAACTCGGACACATACAATACAAAATAACTCACAAATATGAATGGAAATTTTAGTTTCAAGTGAGAATATTCGGTTGGAAAAACACCTTACTTTCCGTACAAGGTCGTAGACCACGTATATTATCCATTTTTGTCGGTTGTCGCATAAACACGCAGTGTCGCATTAAGAGCAAACATTATCAATGATGATTGATTTTACACACCCGCATTTTGTTTAACAATTGGGATGAAATTGAGAAATTCACGTAAAAACAAAGTCTCAAGCACAAATTTAGACAATTTGTTAGACATGAGCTTCTTTTTTTTTAATAAAACTTGACTCCAAACTAAAATTTATCGTTCTTTGTTACCAATAATCTCCTTCATATGAAAGAGTTTCAAAAGCCTTGATAATGACGATTAGTATGTTTCAAAAGCCTTGATGATGACGATTAGTATGTTTCATCAATGTCTGTATGTGTAAAAGTAATTTTACGGTGGGTATATCACATCATGACTAATGACTTTATTAAAGTCATTACGGTCCAATTTACCACAAAAAGACCACACATGTAGATCCAAAGAGGTTTTATAGATTAACAAATTTAAATTCATTTTTATCCCACATGTTTTTCAGCTTTTAATCATTTTTTTTTAATCTGACAAAACTTTGAACCCCTCTATGGCTCTACCAAATTAAATAAATAAAACAACTTGATAAACACGTGAAAAATATAATATTGAATTTGACCAATCATCACGTTGATAAAATCAATAATAATAATCAATTACAATAACAATTCATCACCAGTCTCGTTCATTATACTTGTACAACTACATGAAATAAATTTATTATATATTCCTAGTAATTTTTTAAAAAAATAAAAATAAAAATAAAATAAAGTGTAATTCCTAAAATCTTACAGTTAGACAACTTAAAGTTTATAGATGTTTTTTTATCGCCACAAAATCACCCATTATAACTTTTAACCATTTAAGTTGTTGCTCACACGTCAACGCCTTCTAATGAGCAAAGACTGATAACTAAAAAAAGAAATTTCGTTAATTTTAAATATTGCAGCAGTTATATCAATAATCTTAAATTTTCATCGGCTCTGGCTCAATTTTAACACAAAATTTTGTTTTGGATCCGATTTGAGTTTGAGTCAAACTTAAACATGTCAGTTATCGGGTCGTTCGCTTAAAGCTCAACTCAATTGGCTAAACTAACCTTACAAGATTGACATATTAGCAGTATCGGTTAAAAAGATTGAATAAGATAGTTCATTTTCTAACCAAATTGTATTTAAACACATTTTTAAAGCTGGTTTATAAACAAGCATGGCACTATTGTAACGGATATTAGCTGTGATGGAATTAGCAATCCATTTATCAAATGTCAAACATGACTTTTCGTCCTTGAGAGAGAGTATTTCCGTTCTGCTTCGAAGTGAGGGAAGTTTTTGACGTAACGATATACAGTTGGAGAGTTATGATTGGCCAAGTAGACTGGGCCACGTCATAAAAGTCAAAAGTCAAATTCGTCAACCTTGCTTCATCCTTCCCTCCCTCCTTCCCCAAATCCCTCTTCCTCTTCAAAATTACCAGCTTTTTTCATTTTCTCATTTTCTAGATATTTAATTATATATTATAATATTTTTAATAGTTCATATATAGGCTTCCACCTTCTTTATCGGAATCTCGAAACAGTCCTCTTCCTCGTTTTGATCTTGCGATCTCTGAAAATCACTCTTCAAGATGTGCGGAATTTTCGCTTACTTGAATTTCAATGTGAGCAGGGAGAGACGATACATTGTTGAGTTACTCTTCAATGGCCTCAAGAGATTGGAGTATAGAGGTTACGATTCAGCCGGGATCTGCATCGACGCTTCTCTATCTCCATCCCCCGTTAACGGCCATGTCGATCTGAATGGCGGCGCCTCTCATTTATCTCCTGCGCCTCTTGTCTTTCGTCAGGAGGGGAAAATTGATTCACTTGAGAATTCCTTCTATCAAGGTAACCGAGTTTTGACTATTTCGTTTCCTCAATTTTGGAGTTCAAGTCGGAAAGTCAGAGAGAGATGCGCAATTTTGGTTGTTCTAGGCGGGAAGTGTGAACTAGGGCTTAGGGTTTTTGGTGTGTGTCCAGTTTAATTGTGATCTGCGGTGGTTGGGGACGGTGGACTAAGGCTTGATATAATTATGTCTTTTTCATCTGAAATAAATACTATCAGCTTTTGTTGAATTTTGGATATTTATGGAATTTTTCCTCCCGATAAATTGAAGCACATGCATAATTTCATGCCATTTTCAAAAATTGTCTCTTGCTTGAGCTGATGTGCTAGGACTTTATGCTAAAAAGTCTGTCAAACTTGTCTGCAGTAGGTATAAACGGGTCTCTAGGAAAAAACAAAGGAATGGTATCTGCCACTTGTCTTTTATTTTAGTTTGTGTTTTTGGATGTGATCACTTTTGTTATGATTTAAATCAACAAAACTGACAGTCCAACTTGAACTTTCCGAGTTTCTGTTGTGACTGAAAATTGAGATTAATTAATGTTCTAGAAAGATTTGCAGTAGTTATTGCTGATGCTTGATTAGTTCGAATCAGTGTGGGAGGTTGCTTTGTTCTTAATTTAGTTATGTTACTATGACTGGATCACCCTACAATAATGTGTATAATGGTTTCCAGATGTTGCTGAGACGAAGTTAAATTTGGAGGAATCATTTACTACTCATGCTGCAATAGCACACACTCGGTGGGCAACTCACGGGGAGCCCGCTCCTAGGAATAGTCATCCTCAGACATCTGGACCTGAGAATGATTTTGTGGTCGTTCACAATGGTGTGGTCACCAATTATGAGGTCCGCCGTTAACAATCTGTTAATAGTTATTAGTTTTTATGTATTTATGCATTGACTGCTGTATACTGAGCACTTGATTGGATCAGTAAATAACCTTCAGTAATGACATTAGTGAAATTTCGGTAATATAGTCAGGCACTCCTTTTCTAGTGATTTTGATGATGTTTCTTTTTCTGTATTTCGTAGGTATTGAAAGAAACTCTTGTTAGACATGGATTCACCTTCGAATCAGATACTGATACCGAAGTTATTCCAAAACTGGCAAAGTTTGTCTTTGACAAGGCAAACGGAGAAGGTAATTTTTTGGGAGCTATTTCTTACTCTTTTTCTTGTATTATACAAGACCTACTATATATGCAGAATTTTTTTTGCAGCTGTTTTTATCGTAAAAGTGACATTGAAGTCAGATACTCTTTGTTGCAGGAGACCATGATGTCACTTTTAGCCAAGTTGTCCTTGAGGTTATGAGGCATCTTGAAGGAGCTTATGCCCTCATATTTAAAAGCCGGCACTATCCAAACGAATTGATTGCTTGCAAGCGTGGTAGTCCATTGCTTCTTGGGGTCAAAGTGAGCAACATCTTAATTTTAATTTGCAATTATTGTGCTTCCACTGAAACTGATCTCCGCAAAAAGGATTCCTCTTGATGAAATAGATATGGTTTTTGATTACTTCTGTTTAGTTGGGTAAAAAGTTTCAGTCCTCTTTTTCCCCTCTCATTATTAGATATATATCTAGTTAAAACTTAAACATGGTTCCTGATGCCAGTTGTTCAATGTTGCACATACGAACTTTACAAAGTGATGATTTTCCTATCTTGATTTCATTGGATTTTCACGGAGTGTTGGCACCTCATGTTCCTTCATCTTTTCTGCTCAACATGTGGCTTTTCTGCTAGCTTTTATGCGTCATATTTTTTTACCACACATACGATCCTAATTACCTACACATTTACATTACTTGATACAGGATCTAACAGAGGAAACAGCTGCTGGTAAACAGTTACATGATGTTCTGAAAAATGACCATCCAAAGGAGCTTTTTCTATCCAGTGATGCTCATGCTCTGGTTGAACACACAAAAAAATATTTGGTGATCGAGGACAATGAAGTAGTTCATCTAAAGGTATATTCCAATCTATCAGTCTTTCACCATTGTACTTATCACCTTGATGTCACCTTGATAACTCTGAGTTTTTCTGTGGGCACTATCTGATTGTTTAAGAAATAGCATTGAAATTTTCCTGCTGTGGCTGCATGAGTTTACACTGTTTTGCTAGTAAAAAGTGAACTATACTAGTTAAAAAGTCAACTAAAAAATCCACTAACCTTCTTGGGAGAAGGGAAATTCAAGTTACTGGAAGACTTCAATAATTGCTGAATTTGGATATTAGTAGACTTGGTTGGATTGATTAAGAAATGAAAGCGTGGGTAGCTTGGAGATAGAGTCTAGACTTGATCAAATTTGGCATGCTTTCATATAATTAAAAGGTGTAGTATGTTCTTAGTTATATGGACTCTTCATTCCACCATAGGTTACTAATGCATGACCCTTCACAATTCCCAGCTGACACGACAGCTTGGCGCTTCCCATTTCACCAGAACATATAAGAAAATTCCAAAATTTGCTATGTTCAAGTATTCAGTATATACCTTGGAATAATATGTTATAGGGAGTTTACTCCTAGATTCTGGTTGCATGTTTAATGTCTTAAAATTTGGCATGTCAAGAACAAATAAAACTTTTAGTCATTCTACTAAAATTAAAATCATGCTACAGGATGGAGGTGTTTCGATCCTCCTGTTTGATAACGAGAAGGCAAAGAGTCGTGGGGCTCTTTCTAGGTCTGCTTCTGTTCAGCGCGCCTTATCCACCCTGGATATGGAAGTCGAGCAAATAAATAAAGGAAACTATGAGCATTACATGCAGAAAGAAATTCATGAACAGCCAGAGTCACTGACAACGACAATGAGGGGAAGGCTTTTACGTGGAGGCTCTAGCAAAACCAAATCTGTTCTTCTAGGTGGCCTCAAGGATCACTTAAAATCTATCAGGCGTAGTAGACGCATTGTTTTCATTGGATGTGGTACCAGCTATAATGCTGCTTTAGCTTCGAGGCCCATCTTGGAAGAGCTCTCTGGTAAATATTCTGGATCCATCAGGCAATATTGGTTCATCTGACCCTGTGAACTGCTAATTCATCCCCTTGGTTTAATCTCTTCTTATCTTTGCAGGAATTCCTGTCACGATGGAAATCGCTAGTGATCTAGTGGACAGGCAAGGGCCAATTTACAGAGAAGATACTGCTGTTTTTGTCAGTCAATCTGGTGAAACTGCAGACACTCTGCAAGCACTACATTATGCATTGGGCAACGGTGCATTATGTGTTGGTGTAACAAATACCGTGGGTAGTGCAATTGCCAGAAACACTCATTGTGGTATTCACATAAATGCTGGTGCGGAAATTGGAGTTGCGAGTACTAAGGTAACGAGTGTTTCTTTGTTTAGATTCTTCCTCTTTTATTTGATCTGGCTAATTTCTGTTCTTCTGTATAGGCATATACAAGTCAAATAGTTGTCATGGCCATGTTAGCTCTTGCAATTGGGGATGATACCATATCAAATCAATCAAAAAGAGATGCCATTATAGATGGCATGTTTGATCTACCAAGTACGCTTCTGCGTCCCTTCCATTTGCACTCTATCTGTAACCTCTGAACTTGCTTTTGAGTTTCGGTTTTTAATTTTATTACAGACAAGGTCAGAGAGGTTCTTAAGCTTGATGAGGCAATGAAGGAACTCGCACAACTTTTGATTGCTGAGCAGTCACTTTTAGTATTTGGAAGAGGATACAACTACGCAACAGCTTTGGAGGGTGCTCTAAAGGTGAAGGAAGTGGCTCTTATGCACAGTGAAGGGATGCTTGCTGGGGAAATGAAACATGGCCCTCTAGCTCTTGTTGATGAAAACCTTCCTATATTTGTCATCGCTACCCATGACAATTGTTTCATGTTAGTTTTTTGATACTAAATGCAAAGCTCAGGTCACTAAAAGTTCTTTTCCTCAAGTTCTTTACTAATAAAGCTGTTATCTTCTTCAGCAAACAACAATCAGTCATTCAACAGCTCCATGCTCGTAGAGGCCGTTTGATTGTCTTGTGCAGCGAAGGCGATGCACAATCTGTTTGCCCTGGGAATTCCTGCCGAGTTGTTGAAGTTCCTCAAGTGGAGGATTGTCTTCAGCCAGTTATCAACATAGTTCCTTTGCAGGTATTTCAAGCTATGCTATGTTTGGATTGGATATCTGTCCCTCCCTCCAAATATATGGTTATTGACTTATTTTGCATATTGACAGTTTTTGCCAGAATAAATTAGGGTCATTAAGCTTGTCTCGTAATATACATAAATAGGGCTAGTTCGGTTGAAAGGTTATTTGGGTATGAAGATTATTTTAGCTCATTGAACTTGTCACATAATATGTCCTTTTAGCTTTGTACTTCTTCTTGAGGTAAAGGGAAAAGAACAATTCTCTTCTAGAGCTGTCAAAAACTGACTACCCTGTCCAAGCCCGATCATTCCTCAAAACTCAGAACCCGACCTGAAACAAACCCGAAATCAAAAGGAACCCGACTAAGTGGCAACTTAAATATGTTTCGGTGATAGTGTTTTTTCAATTAAAAATGTTAGTAAATTTATATATTACGATTATGTGAAAAGTTGGTCTTAATATCGTACAATATTATAATCTATTGCTGAACGGAGGGAGTGTTCTTTAGTATGACCATAGGTTTACAATCCTTTTGTCTTCTGATTTTACATCTTGTTTGAGCGTTCTTGAACACATTGATATTTAGTTTCGTATCTCTTGCAGCTGTTAGCATATCATCTTACTGTTCTTCGGGGATACAATGTGGACCAGCCCCGGAATCTTGCAAAGAGCGTGACCACGCAGTAAATGTACAGTAAAAGAAGTACCACAATTTACCTGTCTCTGAATCATTTGAAAACATGTGCACGTATGATAAGGCGCCAAGGCTAGTTGATTGATTGAACTTACTCACCCTTTCGATCCGGTTAATTTGTTCTTGGCTAGGTAAACTCCTTTCTTTCTCGAGTATTGTAGGTAAACTCTCAATTTGCCATTAGAAATTAACATTTGATACCCAGTGTGATTGCTATAGAGCTACTTTCTCAGTCTGAAGGCTTATGTCTTACACTTACTTCACCAGCACTTGATTGTGTAAAAAATTACATCAACTTTTTCAATCTCTCACTTACAAAAATGTTAAAAACTCGTTTGTTTGGCTCAGGGAAACCACCTTTCCTGATAGGTGTGTTTGCCTGTTTGATATACCCATAACCCATATTTGATTCTGATATCTTGATGTAAAAAATGTAAACAAACACGAGGAATGGGTATCAAAGCTCCATACCAATGTTTGATGTATTGATACCAAACAGGACCTAAAGTAGTTCGTGAATATGGTTTTTGGATGTACTTACTGATGTTGTACTTTCAAAGATGATATCTTGATACCATACCAATATTTGCATCGTTTAAAGTTGTACTTTCAAAGATGATATCGAAACATCTGCTTTTTGGCTTTTGAACATTCAGAAATTGTGTTGTTTATAACATACATAGGTAGTCCCTTCCCCATCTTCTTTACTGGGTATTTCAAAGGAGTCGCATCCTCAAATTTGTATGTCTCGCCTGATTAAATACATCTGTATCATTTGAGGGTCCGTTTGGTATCTATATCGGGATATAGATATCATATACTTAGGTCCGTTTGGTATCTAAATCGGGATGTAGATGTCATATACTCCTATATGTTTGGTATCTAAATCGGGATGTAGATGTCATATACTCCTATATGTTTGTTGCACTTAGATGTGAATATCAAACTGATATATGGTGTCTGATATGTTTGGAAAGATGTCAAATTTAATATAATCTGTATATGACTAACACATTAAGAATGTCCCAAAATATTCAAAAATTTTACTCAAACCTAGACCTCATAATTTCCGGGCTTAGGTTGGATCCTTGATACTTTTTTAAAAAATATTTTTGCTTGTTTATCGGGCTCGTTGAGCTAGCTGCTGGGCTCGGACTCCTATCCGTATTCGTTCGGATATCAAGTGGATTTTATAAAAAAATGTATTTAGTTTAATATATTATTATTAATAAACTATAAATATACAATATATATTTTTATATAAAATAATTATACATATAAATATTTTTTTATAGAATTAAATATAATTATCTCTGTAGTATTTGTCCAGAATGGACTTTTCGCTCCAAACGGAAGTTTTTTGTCTGAACTCGTCCATTTTTTTCGAAAGGACGGACCGATCCGGAGATGATCCATATACTCCAGTATCATACCATTACCCATACTCATAATTGATATCTTTCATATCAATACGCAAAAGAGAGCCTTTGCATTCCACAAATAATTAAAGTTCTTATTTCGAATATTTAAAGTGCGGCTAGATACATAGAAAGTAATACTTATTGGACCAACAAATTTGGCAAATGTCATGACCTATACAAATTCACAAGTATTTGTTTAAAATTGAGGCCGACTCACATGAAGATTAGGTTCACCAGTCACCACACAAATTTTCTGCTCTATAATTTGTATAAAGTTGACTTAACAGTAGACTCATTTAGGATATAGGCTAAAGGTTAAATATCGTGTAAGGTATATGATACACAAGGGCATCTTTGCATATTATGTTTTATTGTTTCCCACTACAAAGATAAGATAAGTTTAGATATGAATAGCTCTTTCAATATATGTATACGGATAAAAATATTTTTATTTTACACCATGTGGTTTATTATCTTTTAAAGTTTAGTTTATATTTTTACAATATATATTATTCATGTGAAAATTTTGCTTATACTTTATTACTCCCCTGGTTTAATAATATATAAATTAATAATACTGTAGAATCTTTCACAACTAGAATTTTATCTACCTTTTATTTATTATTTATATTTTTAAATTATTTTACATTTAAATGTTACGCATTTTATACGGTGTTAATAATGGAGTGTAAGATTAAAGTATTCAAACACCACTTTTAATAAAAATATATTGTATGTTATAATAGATAATAATTTTTACATTCATATATTATATTGCTTTACATATTTTTTTAAAAAAACTTATAATCAACAAACACACCTCCAAATATATATAATCATAATAAATCTTCACATTAAAATATGATTTGAAATCCAAGAAACACATAATCGAGTTTTCAACAAATAATTAACAATAATAATGGAAATGGAAAGCCAAGACAACTACTCTAACTCAAATTTCCTAAAGATATAAACCTGTTTAATTATGATTAACAGAGTATTAAGATTGGCTTCTTGGAGCACCAGGAAGTGTCCTTCCACTGAGGAAGTGCATTATCATTGACAAAGACCTAAATGGCTGATAGCTTGGCACTTGATGTCCTGATCCTCTCACTGTCACAAATGTTAGCCCTTCTTCGTAAACTTCTGTGAACCCACCAACCTGATATGTATAACCAAGATTACAAAATCGTGCCGATTAGTATGACATCGATAATTTCCGGGTCTATTTGGTAATATACTTATTGATAATGCAAAACGGATAAAACCTCATAAATTAAAGAGAAAATTACAACAACAAAAAATGGTCCGAATTCCCTATAAGTATGGAATCGATAATTTCCGGGTCTATTTGGTAATATACTTAATGATAATGCAAAACGGATAAATTCCGATAAAATAAAGAAAAATTTATAAAAAATGACCCGGATTTCCAATTGTACGAAATCAATAAATTCTTGGTCTATTTGGTAATATACTTAATGATAATACGAAACCGATAAGTTCCGACAAAATAAAGAGAAAATTACAAAAAAAGGGTCCGGATTTTTGTAGTGGTGAAATATTTTACCCCAAGCTTTCCGACTATTTATCAAATTTTAGCTTAAAAAATCTCTTGTCCTTAAAATCGGTTTGTTCTGCAATTTGAGTAAAAAAGGCTCCGATTCATGAATATTCAAATATTATTTGGGATTATAACTTCACAATAATTTTATAATTCTAAGTTGGCAAAGATGATTAAAATCATAATAATATCTATATATTTATTTTGTACAGTAATTTTCAAATAACACTTTATATTCTAGCTAAATTTTTTTGCATTAAATAGAAATGGTACAAAAATACACTAGTTTTTAGGAGGTTTCGCAAGACTTCTAAGTTTCTAGGAAATATATTTTTCAAAGTAATATATATATATATATATATATAGACAAATGAAATGAATATTTTACCTCTCTCCTGAGGAACCAAGGGTACCATTTGGTCTTAACTTTGAGCTTCATGGCATTCAACGAGTCCCTAGTAGAAGTCACAGGCACTCTTCCATCTGTATCACCGCTGCAATCGTTACACAATTTTGGATCGATTAGTAAAACAACTAATCAAGACAAAAGAAACATCATAATGTGAAATCATAACCCATAATATTCTTTCTTAGATTCCATAATGATACAAAAAAAAAGTTGCAGACGCTAAGGTACGTGGTCCATAGCATGGGAGATAGAAAGGTAACGAGTTTACGTTATCAAGTCACGATTGAAATGAGTATAAACCCATACCATAAAAGGCGTAAAGATCAAAACTTACCTAAATACCCAAACTCGAATACCGTTTGCAATTGACTCGCGTAGCAAGGGAATTATAGTAGATGGACTATCATTCCAGTGCTTGATCGTATCACTGCGTGACAAATTCGGTAAATATAACGTTATAAACGAGTTTTCGGAAAAGAAAACGAGCAAGAACTAAGAAGAAATCAACCTGCATGGCTCCCAATCATGGGTGATCTTAGTGACGTTAGCATGGATAGCTTCTTGAACAAGAGGGTCGTTTAAGTAAGCATAAGTGTAATGTTCATAGCATGGATCAATCACGTCCTGCAAAAATAATAATCGAGATTTTACCAATGCAAGAAACAAGAAAATACAAATACCAATGCAAATTTAAGGTCACGTTTTTTCCCCTTACATTGGAGCGTTTAGCCTTCGCGGTGAGGGTGCCGTTGAAGCATCTAGGAGCGTAAATGTTGTAAATGTCGATGTTGTCATCAAGGGTTTGATCAGCTTCGTCTGCTGCCGCGGAACATGCTGCCGATTGAATTGTCGAAGATGGAGAGAAATCGCAAGTTTTCATGATGGTGTTCCTCACTTCATCGGATATTAGGGCATGAGTCCAAAAGTACTCGTACATTCCCTTCATATCGGTCTCGTCGTTAATCACTGCATTTCCGATCTGCATATAATATAACAACATACATTTTCGGGTTATTATCGAGTTTATCTGCACAAGTTAACATAAAGTTTTAAAAAGTGTCGTAAATGAAAATAACAACACAATTTGGATCAACGTGATATGGGTATTGATGCATTTCAACCAATATATAATTGAGCGTGATTAGGTTTTGTTTGATAGTATTGTGTATGTATTTCTGGAAGAAAGATTCTAAATCACTATATTTTTGTATGATAGAAAAAACAAAACCATTTTAATGCAAGAATTAGCACCTATACATCTATCTTTTATATACGAAAAAACAAATATTATAGCTATCTAGCTAGGTTCTCATTTTCCTTTTCATTATATATATATATATATATATATATATATATATATATATATATATATTCAAATTCTATATTTTATAAACCTCTATTAATTTTCCATCAATTATCATAAGTAGGGTTTAAACTCCAATTTCGACAACTTAAAATCTAAATATCTTATCCCTTGACTAACTAAAAGTATTACTAAAGTTACATTATTTTTTTACTAATTTTGAAATATTTTATTAATAATAAATTTAAAAAATTAAAAAATTAAAAACAAATTTAATTAAATTTAACAAAAAAAACTTCTATATGATAGGTTTAAGTTTTGTTAATTATATGGACTCATACATTAGCCAATACGCATCACACATTTTAAGAGCTAATAGTCAAACTAGTACTTAGATAAATAAATATAAAAAAAAAAAAAAGGAAAAAGAAATGCTTACAATAATGCCCTTGAGGTTGATCTTATTTGGAGCAATCTTGTTATGTTGAAGAATATTATGAGCAAGCTGAGGTACATAATGTCCGGCATAACTTTCACCGGAGATGAAGAAATCTCTCTTCTTATATTCCGGAAATCGCTCTAACCAATTAATCACGAAGATCAAATTGTCGGCGGCCGTGTTCTTGTCTCCGCTGTTGTCGTAGTCCGATGTCCGGTTCGAGTACGAAAACCCTACTCCGGCAGGTGACTCCACAAATAGAACATTTGCAACTAATCACACAAATTACATACATACAAAATTAGTTTTAATAATATCATTTTCTTTTCTTGTATTTATAAAGTTTATTTTTAATACCTTTGTTCCATGCATAATTGTTACGTGACAATGTCTTGCCGTCGCTATGGACCCTAAATGGACCGAGTTCCGACATTGCACCATAAGCTAGAGATGAGCAGCCCGGACCTAAGACAAAACATTCAAACAATTTAAAATTTTATTTTATTTTAAAATTTCAATGTTAGTTAAAAACTAAATCTTGAATATCTAAAAGTTGACTTTTTTATAGGGAAATTTTAACGATAAATATACGTCAATCGAGATTCTAGCCCCATTCCATTCCGTAATATGCGGTGAAAAGGAATAAGTTTATACTTACTGTTTAGGATAATTAATCTAATTTTTGTGAGCTTAATTCAAAAATATTCTATACAATTAATTGTGGAAAAAACACACCTTTCTTTTTCAAAATAAATAGTTAACCTAGGTAGTAAATTATGTCAATTTTGATGAAATAAATGCATAATTTATATGCAATTATTGCAATAAGTTGGTCCATCTAGTAATAAGTGTTGGGGTCAATGAATATGACAAATAAATTACAACTATTTTTAAAATGAAACCTCATAAAATATATTCCGAACGTAAAAATATATATAAGATAATACTATATGATGAACAATAGCTAGATATCATAAATAAACTAATATATGCTACACTATTATTATTATAACATTAATATCATATGTTTCGCCTTAATTATCTATATATATATATATATATAAATGATATATGATACATGGATATGAGTAAAATTAGCGTAGTTGAAGATAATTAGTGAAGAAATAAAACCTCCATTAAGCCAAAGAAGAAGAGGGGAAGATTCAGGCTTATTTTCAGCCTCTACAAAGTAGTAATAGAAAGCCCTGCCGGCCTCTTCATCGACGGCGACATAACCGCCGTACTGAGCAAAGTTCACCGGCGGTTGTCCGGGAAACTTTTCAATCTTGTCATCCTCCTTTAACCCATCACCATTACCCGCTAGGGGTTTGTAGTTCTGCTGAACCCTGTTCACTTGAAACAACTCATCGTCCGAAACGACGGCGTTTCCCTTCTCATTGAAATACTTTTGCTTGAAGAGCTTGTTGAGTTTAGAAGCCTGGTTTTTCAGAACCTGAGAATTGGCTTCGATTTGAGGAAGAAGAGACGATGAAATGAGGAAAATTGTTAGCACAATCAAACACGGCCTTAAGGTTTCCATTTTTGATTGGAGAGGAAAATGGTAGAATTTGAGTGACGAATGGATGAGTACGAGTGATCCATTTGGGAGTTTATATATAGATGGATACATATTTTTTTAATTTTTTTGATCTACAGTATATTTTAGTTACTTCTAAAAGCGTATAAGTTGGGATTTCTTTAAAGATTATTTTTGTTAAATATTTGATGAGATTATTTGGGATCTAGATGGTTGGCCAACGAGGCAATCATGAAAATCATTTGAGATCTGATTTCTCTTTTGATTATCAATTTAATCTGAATTTTTATTTTCTCTTCTTTTTTTCCTTTCATTTTATGTGAAACGAATTTGAAAAAAAAAACCTTTATACAAACCATATTCACTATCCAAATCTATTTTTTACCTTTTAAAAAAAATATTATTTATTGAAATTTTACATAATTAAATCGATTTAAAACCTTTGAGATCTTATCGGTTATTAACCTCCGTTTTTGCATCCATGTCTTCTTTGATTGGTATTTTTCTCTCCTCTCTTATCTAACCAATTCGAATCTCAGAATTTCGTTTTGGGGTTTTCATTCAGATTGGAGTCTTGCATTGATTCGTTAGGGTGATGAAGGTCAAAGACTGTAGTAAACCTCATTGTAAAGGAAAAAGAACGATCATTTTGGTTTGAAGAGAGAAGTACGTCCTCTTTGCAGTTGAGTTTCAATTCTCCTGCGCATCCTTACTTGAGTTTGGTTTACTATCAGACCCGGTAATGCTGCCACCCTTACTTCAGTTTGGATACCTCCTGCGCATGGGCTGTTTCGAATCAATACAGATGTTGCTCACTTGTCAGACGACACAGGATTGGGAGCTATCATCCCTGATGCTTACGCGTTTATTGTAGCAGATGTTTTTGTGAAGAGATAAAATGAAACTGAGATGTGTATTAGTGATTGATGTCTGTTACAGAGGCTATTTATATGCTCATATATCCGATGTAATTGACTCTTTATTTATTTATATAGTCCTATTTATTCAGTACATGCATATTATATCCATATACCCCCTCAAGCTGGATTCGGGAAAACGAGGTCAAGCTTGCAAGCTAAAAAACTGTGCTGTTGTTCCCCTAATGCTTTGATAAATATATCGGCTAACTGCAAGGATGAACGGACATGAGAAGTTGATATGAAGCCCTTCTGTATCTCATCACGCACATAATGACAATCAAGGCGAAGGTGTTTTGTGCGTTCATGAAATACATGATTAGCTACTAAGTGTTGGGCAATTTTGTTGTCACAATGCATAGGACTTGGCAAAGGAACTTTGATATGCAAGTCAGTAAGTAGTCCTTCAAGCCAGACAATTTCAGAGGAGACATTGTCCTGTACTCACTTTCAGCTGAAGATTTAGAAACTGTCTTCTGCTTCTTACTTTTCCATGAGACAAGAGCATAACCAAGGAAAATGCAATATCCAGTTATGGACTTGCAAGAGAATGCACAGGAGCCCCAGTCAGCATCACTGTAAGCATTCAGGGAGAGAGATGAGGAAGAAGGGTATGATAAGGCAAGGTGTATAGTCCCTTTAAGATATCGAAGAAGATAGGTGGCAGCATGCCAGTGGGGTACACGAGGTGACGCAAGGAATTGACTAAGTTGTTGGACAGTAAAAGCAATGTCAGGTTGTGTTAAGGTAAGGTATAGGAGCCTCCCAATAAGACGACGGTAAGACTCAGGATTATCAAATAGATCACCATCATCAGGAGTGAGCTTGAGGTTTCATTGCATTGGAAAAGAGCTGGGTTTACAATCAAGCATATTTGAGGATGTGAGAATATCAACAATATACTTTCGTTGATTGAGAAGTATACCAGCTGAAGAACGAGAAATTTTCATTCCCAGAAAGAAACGAGCAATACCAAGATCCTTGATTGTGAAGGCCTTATCAAGGGCATATTTTGTTGCCTTGATTTGAAATGGAAGATCACCGGTAAGAAGCAAATCATCCACATACACCAGGGCTATTGTTATACCAGTAGACTCCTTTTTAACAAAAAGAGAATAATCTTGCTTGGATTGTTTAAAACCCAAATGTAATAACAACTTTGTAAGCTCGACATTCCATTGTCTACTTGCTTGTTTAAGACCATAGATAGAGCGTTTTAAATGGCAAACTTGATTAGGAAGTGCTCGAGTATAGCCCTGTGGAGGAGACATATACACTTCTTCATCTAAAAATCCATGAAGGAAGGCATTATTTATGTCCAATTGATGTAGTGGCCAAGACTTGGCTGCAACCAAAGCTAATAAAACACGAACAATAGTGAATTTGGCCACAGGAGAAAATGTGTGTTTATAATCCTTATCCTTGATTTGATTATAACCTTTAGCCACTAACCTTGCTTTATATCGTTCAACTGACCCATCCTGATTGTACTTGACCTTATAAACCCACTTGGAGCCAATTGCTTTGTGTCCTGGTGGTAAAGTAGTGAGCTCCCAAGTGTGATTGTTTTCAAGGGCTAGAAGCTCCTTGTTCATAGCATCAATCCAAGGAGGCATTGTCTTGGCTTGATCATAGTGAGTTGGCTCAAATGTGAAAATCACATTACATAAAGAATGTGCATAGCTAGGATCAGGAATACATTCATGTAATTGAGAGAGCAAGATACTGTGAGGAGAAGAAATAGTTGAGCAGACATAATCTCTGAATTTGACAGGGAGGGTTTTAAGTCTTTGTGGTCGAGGAGAAGGCTCGGTGTTTTGAAGAGAAGTAATGGGTTAGGTAAGGATAGATCAGAAGATGAAGGCAAGGATGTAGGCTTTGTAGTTTGAGAGGAAGGAATGGTAGGAGGCGTGTTGCTCAAGATGGAAGTAGGTACAGGAATAGTGGTTGGATTAGAGGAAGTAGGTGTGGTAGTATAATCATCAGAAGGAGATACCAAAGGTAAAGAAACCGAGGTAGGAGAAGTAGGTAAGCGGATAGGAAACACATCTTCCTTAAATGTGACATGACGGGTAATAAACGTTTTGTGAGTTTGCATGTCATACACTTTGTACCCTTTTTGGCCTGGCGGATAGCCAATGAAGACACAAGGGCGAGAAACAACTTCGAATTTATACTTGAAAGGAAGCAAGGAGTAACAAAGACATCCAATTATTCGAAGATGGTCATAAGATACCTTCTTCTGATGAAGAATTTCAAATGGAATCTGCCAACCAAGAACACTTGAAGGCATGAGATTGATTAAGTAGGTGGCAAATAATAAACACTCATCCCAGAATTTAAGAGGCAAGTGACCATGCAGACGAATTGCACGAGTAGTGTCCAACAGATGTCGATGTTTTCTTTCAACACGTGCATTCTGTTGAGGTGAATATGGTACAGTTTTGTGGTGTAGAATACCCATAGAATGCAGAAGATCTTGCAAGGAATGTTGGAGAAACTCAACTCCATTATCAGACCTTATACACTTAACAATTCCATTGAATTGTGTTTTCACATATGCAAGAAAATCAGACAAAATCCGATACACCTGAAGCTTATCTCCCATCAAGAAAGTCCATGTACAACGAGTAAAATCATCAACAATAGTCAGAAAATATCTTGCACCATAGATAGATCGAGTATGATTTGGACCCCATACATCCACATGTAACAAAGCAAAAGCATGAGGTGCATAAGAAGAATTGCGTGGAAAAGGTTGCTTATGTTGCTTAGAGATTATACAAGTGTCACAATCTATAGTAGATGCAGAGGTAATAGGACAAACATCAATATGCTTGAGTTTGGTTAGGGAGGAATGACCTAACCGAGCATATAAAACAGGCAATGAAGGTTTAGCAACATTAGAGCATCACCAACAATATCTCTATTTTAGAGAATTTTGGATTTTTGAAGAATGTAAGCCTTATTTTTGGACCCAACAATTTCTCTATTCAAATCTCCAAAATAGAGAATGAGGGTGAGAAATAGAGTTGGTTCCCTAAATTTAGAGAATTCCCCCAAAATTTTACAGCACTTCTATTCCACATCCCCATGTCAAAAAGAAAATACTAGAATAATTAATTATTTTAAATGTGGTTGAAGTCTCTAAAATGGAGAAACTATTGGGTCTGATGTAAAAATAATTTGGAGATTATTACTTTTGTTTCCCTATTTTGAAGAATGATTTAGGGATTCTCTTGGGGATGCTCTTATTACAAACCATTATATCATGGTGTATGGGAGAATGTATAAAGCTAGACAACTTGTATAATCCACCATCCAAGAATCCTTGAGCAATCACATTATTACTGCTATGGTCCTTAAAGTAGCAAGTGGATGAATTAAAGGTAGTAGTGCATATTGATTGAGCAACTAAGCGAGGAACAGAAAGAAGGTTATGCTTGAATTCGGGCAAGAATAAAACATCATGTAGTGTAAGGGTTGGGGAGATTTGAACTGTGCCAGAGTGAGTCACAATCGTAGCAGATCCATCTGGAAGGCCAACATGAATCGGAATAGGTAATAGATCCATAGCATAAAAATGATCATAACAAAAGCAAATATGATCTGTAGCTCCAGAATCAATAATCCATATATGAGGAGGAGAAGAAACATGAGCAGCTAGAGAGTGTGTGGTACCTGCAAAGTTCACTGAACTATTTGCAAGATCACTGCCAGATTTTTGATTCATTAGTTTGAGCATTTCTTGAAATATGTCAGATATTGTGTTATGACCATTCCCCGAGGAGAAGAATCATCAAGTGGTGTATTGCCCACTGGACCATCAAGAATAGCAGCAACAAAAGACTGGGAAGGATTGCGATTTGAAGAAGCATGAGGAGGTCTATTATTTCCAGAATTTCGTGGTCCTTTGTACCAATCAGGGAAGCCATGTAGCTTGAAGCATGCTTCCTTCAAATGATCTTTCTCTCTGCAGTGGTCACATTTTCTTTCCCATCTATCTTTTCGATAATCTTGTCTACTTCCTCCAGCCTGCCTACTAGGAAAGTGACGATTGACAGCTAAGGCCTCATGAGGACTAGACATGATAGAAGTGATCTCTCACTGCTTCTCTACTTGGAGAATCATATGGAATACTCTATTGAGAGAAGGTAAAACCTCAAGAGATAAAATAGTTGACCGAATGTGATCAAACTGGTCATTTAATCCCATCAGAAATTGGATTAAACGAGTTTGTGCCCCCCGTTCATTTAAACGCTTAAGGATCTCACATTTACAATGTGTAATACCAGAACAGATACAAGCAGGTAAGGCATCATGTGCCATGAGTTCATCCCAAAGCTTCTTGAGCTTCCCATAATACACAGCAACAGTGGCATTTTCTTATTTCATAGAGGATAGATTTTTATGGATCTGATAAATCAATGGAGCATTGGATACTTCGTACCTTTCAAGAATCTCATTCCAGAGATCTTTGGCCGATTCCACGTACGAGAATTGCTCTCCAATTTCACTCTTCATTGAGTGAATGATCCAACAACGGATCATGTAATCCGCATGAATCCATCGGGTTGCATTCTCCTCATTGCTGTCATCTTTGAGGCAAGAACCATCAATGAAACCGAGTTTCAATTTTGCGCCAAGCGCTATATGAATTCCTCGTTTCCAGGCTGCGAAATTAGACGGTGTTAGACGGTGTTAGGTAAAGATAATCGATGGAATTTCCTGGCATAACACGCTGGCCAAAAGAATCGATCGAATTGGAACTTTCAACATTTGAATCGTCGTCAGGCATAACTACTTCAAGTTTCAATCAATCAATTGAAAGGAAATAAGAATGAGGAAGTTTCAATCAATCGATTGAAAGGAAAGAAGAATGAGAAAGAAGATCAATGTTCTCTCTTCTCGCTCTAATACCATGTGAAGAGATAAAATGAAACTGAAATGTATATTTTGTATTAGTGATTGATGTCTGTTACATAAGGCTATTTATATGCTCATATACCCGATATAACTAACTCTCTATTTATTTACATATACAGTCCTATTTATTCAGTACATGCATATTATATCCATAGTTTTGCTTAATGATCTTCTGATATGTTTGTTCATACAAATGATGATATTGTATAGTAGTTATGATAGAGTTAAGAGATGAGCAGTGCTGCTATTTTACAACATCATGTATCTATGACTCAAGTTATCACCAGAATTTCTCTTAACACCAATTCGATAAAATGACATGTTAAAACTCAACTCAATTGACTTTGACAATTTAAACAACAAAAATCAGCCGGTTGAAATCTGGCTGATTTTATTTTTCTTGCTTTTGGTTTACACGATTATCAAATTTGATATTTGTAAGTTGTAACGGTTGAATTTTCAATCTAATCTGTTTAAATATGAAATTTGGAATTCTAATCCGTTGTATTTTGACTTTTGAGTCTTGATTTTAAAAAAATATTTAGAAAAAATCAAAATAAAAAATATTTTAAAAAATAAATTAACAAATTTATTTATTTGAAAATTGTGATTTAAATGTCAGTTTTTTATGCACGAAGTTTCAAATTTTGATTTTTAGATAATATTTTAATGAATATCATATAATATTTCGTAACTATTTATCGAGAAGTTTTTCTTATGAAATTTTAAAAGGATACAATAAATGGTGTAAAAAACTAAAATTGATGGGTGGTTGGAATGTTAATGTAACCATGTTTGCAGGGCAGGTGCATTGAAGGAATATCTTCAAGATTACTAATTACAATTCACTATGATTATAAAATTAACCTAGTAAAATTTGTATTATGTATTTTTAATTCATCCAAGTTTTCTCTAGATTTTGTATGATTCTTTTCTTCTTCTTTTTTACCGTTTGTTTTTAGATTCATTTGGGATTAAAAAAATCAGTTATATTTGTTAATCATACACCCTACAATCAAGCCTCAAAAAATGGAGAATATCGAGAAACCCATAAGATTACTATGTTATTTTCATATAAATGTATATATTATAATATTGTTATTTCTATTTTCCATATTATGTATTTTCTCTTAGGATATGCATGTATATACATAACAATTATGTAAATAAGACAATATCATATTTTGAGTATCTCCTTTGATTTTTACATAGTTAAATTTCGCTATGCCAGAATAAAGAATATTATACAACTTACAAATCAAACAACATTAAATGTGTGTGAAAACAAAAAAGATTAAATTTAAATTTTGTTCAATCCACTTAATTTGGTCATAAATCGGGTGTGGTTTATTTTTCAGTTCAGATTTAGGGCCGTTTGAAGGGGAGAAAAATAAATAAAAGAAAATAAATTAAATTTATACAAATGAAAAACTAATTGATTTATAACTTTTGTAAGTTTGGTGGAAGTAAAATAGTAGAGTTTATGGAACTTAAATCGGTTATGGTTGATTTTCAATAGTAGAGTTTATTTAGCCTTTGGTACGGATTTATTCGTTCTTTTGATAATTTCGGATGACTTATTATTAAAGATCGTTAATTTTACCTTTAAAGTGATATTAAGATATAAGGTGGGTGAATTAACTACATTGTCGATTGATTTGAGGTTGGACTCATTGAATTTTTAGATTTTAGTCTACCGTATATATGATTGTATGCATTAGGCTTGGCTGCAAACCTAAACCGTCGGTTTAAGTTTGTAAACCGGTGGTTTATGAACCGGGGTCCTTGAAACCGGCGGTTTAGGTTTAACCTAAACCGCTGTTTAGCACGGTTTATATAAAAAAATAATAATAATAATTTAAATTCCATGTAATAATGTTAAAAAATAATAAAATTAATATTATATAAAAATAAAAAATTACTATAAAAAAATTAGTGTATAAAAACTAGTAATTAAAATTTATACCAATTAAATAAAAGAAACATAAATTCAATTTAACAAAAAAAACTCGGAAAAATTAAAGGGCTTAAACCGGTTTCACGGTTGTCTACGTATCCTCTCGGGATTAAGAGGAATCAAAGCCCACGTAGTTCTCTTACCTTGACTTACCTTTTTTCGGACTTCCGAGTTTTTTTTAAATCCCGCTTACCTTTCGATGTCGGACTCGGAAGTAGTGTCGGCGTCTTCGGAGTTGGAATCCGATTTGGAGTCGTACACCGGTGTATTCCGTTGTTTCCGCTTAGCCGCCCTTATCCAATCTTGAATACAAACTTGCATCTCCAACTTCTCGGGCTTCAATTGAGTTCGGTTGTGACCGAGAATGTTCCCGTTTCGGCTAAATGTTTGCTCCACCGCAACCGTTGATGCGGGCACGACCATGATTTGTTGTACAATTTTAACTAAGGTTGGATATTTGGGAACTAATCTCTTCCACCAATCCAAAATATCAAATTCAACATTATCATCAAAATTAAAACAAGTGTTAAGATAATCTTGATATTCCGCATTTGAAGATGAATGTCTAGGTGTTTTTGTTCTTCTAGCAAAAACTTGTTGTGCAAGTGAAAGAGAAGAAGATGAACTAGTAGAAGAGGGAGATGGACTAGGTGCGGTAGAAGAAGAGTTAGCACTAGATTCAAATGTACTAAGTAATTTTACAATTTCGGTATTAACTTGTTGCACAATGTTAGGAATATTATAGTTTTCTTGTGTTAAGTTTACACACAAACAATCATAATAACAAGTCAATAAATCGGAAAGACCATCTAGTTTAAGTCTAGGATCAAAAACGGCGGTTACAAGATAAATCAGAGGAATGTTTTCATAATATTTAAGCCATTTAGTTTTCATATCAAGCATACATTCTAGAAGGCAAGGTATGTTAAACCATTTTCCAAAAGTTTCGGCAACGTTAACGGCAATTTCTACAAATCTATGAGATGTTGGAGTGTAAACACAACTCATGGTAATAGTTGCATCATTAAAAGTTTTTAAAACATACAAATATGGGCACAAGTTTTTAAACATTTTCATCATCTAAAATTGACCAATGTACGTGAATTGAAGCAAATTCTTGTAACAAAATTTTATAACGTACGGCTTCACAAAGTAGTTTGTACGTCGAGTTCCAACATCTTTTGAAAAAGCAATAGGATGAACATTTTTGTTTAAACATAAATTTCTCCATTTTCTTCTTAAATCGGAGTCATGCCAAATATGATCAATAACAAGTTTGATTGGGGTTAGCATATCTCCTAAAACCTTAAGTCCATCTTGAACACATAAGTTTAAAATATGACATGCACATCTTTGATGAGTATAAGGAGTTTTTATATGTTGTCCCACATCCTCAACCAAATGGTTTACAGCGGCGGTATTTGCGGATGCATTATCAAAAGAATATGAAAAAATTCTATGTTGTAAATTATATTCTTGTAAACCCGTTTTAATCATGCTTGCAATGCCTAGTGCATTATGTCTTTGATTAAAATGCCAAAATCCAATAACATATTTATGCAAAAACATAGCGTTATCAATAAAATGTAAAGTAATGCTCATGTAAAAATGTTATTGTGATTGTGTACTCCAAATATCACTACAAATTGAAACTTGATGTTCAAAATTAGCCAAATTCGATAAAAAAAATTCTTTCTTTTTTAAGTAAGATTTAGTAACTAATTTTGAAACGGTTTTCCTATAAGTTGGTTATAAAGAAGGTTGAAGATATCTAGTGTTATATTCCCTAACTTCTTCATATTCGGCATAAGAAAACGGTAATGAATGTGAACAAATAACATCGGTCAATCCTAAACTTCCTTCACTATGATAAAGGAGAATGAGAGGTAGAAGATGCAAACCCGTGGGACAATTGTGTTTGTCCCCGTGAAATCCCGAGCTTCTCCGGATGGACGTTTTCCATGTGAGTTTGCAATGTCCCGTAGCCGCCCTTCACCTTCCACTTGTACACCTTCGGGCAATAGTTGCATGTCACTTGACAATACTCGTTCACCGGCTCCCCCTTGGTGTAATGCTTCGTAAATATTTCGGATGTAAGCATTTTCGGAGGGGGGAGACCTCTTCGTGGAACTTCGGTAACATCGGGATTGTCGAGCATTTGTTTTTCGCTCTCTTGGGTGCTAGGAAAGTATTGAGAAGAGGTAATTTGATCACTTGGGTTTGCCATTACGAGAAATCGAGATAACGAGAATACGAGGAATCGAGAATTCGAGAATAAGAGATTAGGAGAGTAGAGAAGATGAGTTGTAGATTGTGTGATTTGTAGAGGAAGAGAGAATGGGTATTTATAGGAAATTAGGATAAATTGTGAGGGGTTATTAATTATTTTTATTTTTTTTATTAAATAAGGCTCAAACCGCTCAAAAAAGAGCCGTTGAGGCCTTTTCACTCCAACGGCTCTTTTAAAGAGCCGTTGGGCTTCTTTTTTTTTTTAATTAAAAAAATGGCTGGAGGCCCAAACTGCCGGTTTAGGTTTCCGAAAAACACAAACCGAAATCTAAACCGGCCAAACCTAAACCGCCGGTTTGCCAAACCGGCGGTTTGACGGTTAGGTCAAACCGGCCCCATACCTAGTATGCATTTGTCCCTTACTCATATTTTATATGATATTTAATAAGATAATAAGAAAGAGGGAAATTAAATTATTTCTCCACCTAAAAAATGCTAATAAATCTAAATCTAAAATCTTTCATGGGATTAACAAACGATCCGTAAGTAATGCTTAATACGGACTCGTCGTTCGTCAGAATCACATGCAAGCATGCTGCAACGAAGGAATGCCTGCAAGCATACGACTATTAATTAAATAGTAAAGTATATTATTGTATACTAATTAATCAATTAAGTGAGACAAGTATGTAACACTTGTTGTTTAAATTTTTTAAATTTAGGGTTTTATTTGCTGGCATTTCCTGCCATTATGCCTGGAACCACGCCCATGAACGTGATTACATGAAGCATGGGTCATCTCATCCATCATTCGTATACCCTGTTTGGTTTGTTTTATGAGACGAGCTACTTAACTAGACCCGGATCGGGATTTGTTCGAGCTTGGACTCACCTAGTATATAAACGAGTTGAGCATAATTGAGAATGTCAAAGTTCGTCTAACTCGTTCATTTTTAAGTCATGCTACTCGACTCGAACTCGTTCATTTTTAAGACAAATATAAACACGTTTTAAAACTCGGTTATAATTTAGACTCCACTTGTATAACAACAGTTCAGTACGGTTCGAATCCGATGAAGTTGAAATAAAATTTCACGGATAAAGTGAAGAAAATTCTTTAAAAAAATTTGAATTATATAAAATGGGAAGATAAATAATAAAAGATGGTCATTGATTTATTTATGAACGGTTATTTATTTTTAACTTCAATATAAAGTTTAAACTCAAACTCTAAATCCGCTCAAATTATGATCACTTATTAAAATAAAAGCGAAAAAAAATAGTTGTTGGAGACAATAATTTTTAACATAAGTTGAAGAATCCGACGACATAAAATACTACGTAAGTTAGATGGATCGCTACTCTTATTGTCTAATTGGTTTAAGGGTGAAACTGCGTTAGACATATGTGTTAAGTTTTAGTCTAACATATACGTGCTCACTATTCAATCATATGGACTTTAACATGCTAGTAAAGCGATTTTAGCTTTTATTCGACTTGTCCATCTTAACCCGTTGAATAGCTATGAAGATAATGAGACGTTATATTTGTTTATCTAAGTATCAACTAGATATGCAAATTCCTATTTAAATTGATTTTAGATGAGCTTATGTGCTAGATGTGTGTCTAACACATCACATCTTCGTATACCCGTAACTCTAGAATGGTGAAAGACTTGAAGATTTATTTGTATTTAATTTCTTGAAAATATATATTAAAGTAGTTTGTTTTTTAAATCATTATCTTTTCATTTTCCATCTGAACAATCAAACGGGCTACTAACGTGCATAATTGAAGGGACAAAGGATGAAGATAAAAGGTGGGTCCACGTATGTTGTTTGGGAACACCATGACAAATTTGGGCTCCAATTAAAATATTGATCTGGATTAACAAGCAACAGATGTTTTTAGTCAAACTTGGGAATACTTTTTACAATTAAGTAATGGGGTTATGATATTATTATCCCTTAAACTATACACACATGTACTATATCAAATAGCTAATGTAACTACATGATGATCATCAAAATTCTTTTTTTTTCCCCTTTGTTCTAATTAACAGAGGTCTTGAGTCGTATTTTTCTTATGATTTGGGCCTTTACTATTTTAACTTTTATAATTGACCAGACCGTTTTTTACAGTCCGGTCTACATCCGAACCAGATCTGGTCCGATCTACAGTCTGGGTGTATGTGATTTCCGGTTTTGGTCCAACAAATGAAAAAATTGATGATCTAGATCGGATCGATTATTTTTTTATTTTTTTTTAAAAAAACAAAGAAGGTTAGTTGAACCGAAATTCCGATCCAGTCTATGGTCCAGGTTTTCTAAAAATTCCGGTCCGGATGGGACCCGAATAATCCGAGACCGGACCTGAATAAGACCGGATAATCGGTCCAGTTGCACAACCCTACTTATAATCTATTTTACCTTGTAATCTATTTTACCTTGAAACGGGGAACAAAAGAAACACTGTTATTTCTTAATCGCTGATATTTGGGCCTAGGCCCATTGGATCCCAATCAGCCCAATATAGGACAATCGACATGGAATTATAATAATAGCTCCCATCTGTGCTCTGTAAGAATTTGTTTGATAAAGGTGTAAACAGTTGTACAGAAATAAAAAATGTTACAAACTCACTCCAAAAACAAAGGGAAAAAAATGTTACAAACACACCTGGTATTACATCTCTGTTATGCCTTTAAATATGATTGTACAAAGCTCATTGATCAAACTTAACAACAACACTTCCGAGTTCCCATCCTTTGTTCCTATCCTTTGTTCCTACGGAAGTTCATTTGACGATGGACATTAATATGTATTGAGCAATACCTCATCCGTCTTTAGGCAAATGTAGATGAAGTGGCAGTCCGGGTCTTCTAGGACAAAATCTCGGGGTAGCAGACCCTCCTCTGTCAAAGGAACGGGTTCCGGACTTGATTTCTCGGTCGAGGTTGAGCCTTGTGGCTTTTTGAATCCAGGTCTGGCTGCAGAGGACAGTATATTACTGAATCAGAATTCGTTTTGCTTAAACAGGCTGATAATGTGATAAGATATCACAGAAATTCTTAAACAGAGAGCTAACACATATGCTAGTTCATACTTTACAGTATTATTATAAGTCTGCATTGACATAGGAAAAGTTTAATTAAAAATAAAAGCACTTATTACTGTTTTACCAGATCCGTTGCTTACATCTTCAGTTGAAATACTCACTATAACAAGATCTAGATTTTATCCTTTTTGCTACATGTTAATTACATGGAACACCGAAGCTGTTGTGTTAATATTGCTTACACATTCCCAATATGAATCTTGAATCAGCACTTAAAATATCTAGTATTGATGCCGAAGATGACTGTCATAAGTATGAAGGTACCCAAGTTTCTCTTACCATTTACAGTCGATGTCTACAAGCAAAACATCACTAACAAATCTAGCAGACATACTCTTACCAACTACAGTCTGAGCTATACAATCTGTTAATGTCACTTCCACTTGAAGGGGATGGTTTTTATCTTCTTTGGTTAACGATGTCAGCACCATGATTTTATTGTCAAGTGTTGGTTGCACCCTCTACCAGGTCCAGATACCCTTGCATCTTGGGTGTCAGCCGTGGACTACATAAGTAGGACCTCCAGTTTTTGTGCTTGAGGTCCAGTTTTAAGTAAGGTAGCTTATCAGGTTTTCAGTGCTAAGTTTTAAAGCTCAACTTTGAAACCCAGAGTTAGAGTATAAACATACAGCATTAGGATGTCACATGGGCAACCCATTTTGTTTAGGGCCCTAACAGGAATATAAGAGATAGCTTCAAACTTGGTATCAAGGGCAAGTTATCATTTATGCCGGGGGGTCAAGGATCTCCTAAATGGAGTGAACTTAAACATTGTATTTGCACTCTTGGAAGGTCTCTTCTTTAGCAATCAATTTTGTCCAATAATGTGTATTCAGGGAAAGAATTTTTAATGTCTTCATTCAAGAGCAAAAAAAAAACTTGAAACTTTTTTCACAAACTACAGCTTCTTTAGCCAAAATGACGGCAATGGATCTCTGAACTGCAAAGAGGTTGGTGTTATGATTATCTTAAAAAAGGCAAGATTTACATGGAAAGTGCTAGACTCCTAGCTACATGACAGTCTTAATATATAATGTGACAAATTGGTAAGATTGTAAGTTCAACTTTGAGTTGAGCCTTTACAGTGAGGAGCTCAATACATTATGCATGAGCTTAAGTACTAACTAATCATCAAGCTAACACGCATTTTTATTGTTTTCAGTTTCCACTGTAATCCATGGAACACATGAGCTTCTCATGAATCATGATCCAAAAAATAAGCATACAAGAAAATGGCAGGAACTTTGCAACATAAATAAGCAGTCATGAACCTAATTGATGACCAAGACACACTTATGGAAGGTTCATATGAGAAAACAATAGTTAACTAAAGCAAAGTGGTGAAGAAGGTGACAAAATAAATGAAGGATTATGATCAGTGTACATAGTGCACAACAAATAGATTTTATGAAAACTTACGAATAATGTACAGCAAAATTTTCCAGTTGTGTAACGATCTCATCAAACAAGGAGTTCTTACTGTAGGGTCACCATAAGTAATCTGTTACAAAAAAGATACAGCTATGGATCAGCTATCATGACTTCTTCAAGGTGGGAGTGATGAAAGATTATGACCAGCTGAAAGATGAGGAATATATAATTACCAATATATAGGAACCTCCTGGTTTCAGAAGCCTGCTTAGGACGATTAACTAGTTTAGAGCACAAAATTCATAACGGGGTTCAAAGTGTGGAAGATTACACAAGAAGGTCATCAAATTCATAAATTACAAAGTTCAAAACCTGTTGACTTCACTGAGCATCTGAGCAGAACTTGTTCGAGCATCAACACCACACTAACATCAAAGGCATATCAAAGATCAGGAACAAGTAAATTCAAACTGAAATGTACTCAAGAAGGATCCAAGAGGAAACATTTTACCATTAACGCATCAAGAGTTCCTGCGGTGTAGAGTAGATACATGGGCACGCCATACATGGAGGATCATAATAAATCACCAAATGTACCAGAGATCAGTTTACTAAATTAATCACATATTCTGAAACAGTGCGAGCATGACGGTTGACAATACCTTTATCAAGCACACTATCAAAAGATTCATCATCGAAGGCACTCATATCCTTAACATCCATTTGCAAGTCTATTCAAATTTGTCAAGGCACACCACCTAATAGAGTAGACCAGAACAGAAAAAAATCTCATAATAATACTAAAGTGTGGCAAGAATGATCAAGTTTATCCAGGATACATTTGAGCTGAGGAACATGCTCGTACTTTTTCTTCATGATCTCTATTGCCACAGAAGAAATATCAACGTTGACGATCTCTTCATATCCATCCTTCACCATGTCCTCCGAAATGACTAGTTATAAGCAAAATTAGAATTGAGCTATAAGCAAAAACAGCAACCGTGATCCACATATCTAAATAATAATTTAGGTCAATACAGTCGTTCAGATCAAATCAACGATCTGATCAAATCGAGAATGACAATTCATACAACTCTAGAAGCCGACAATGCTCGTAAACCTAAAATTGAGCAGAACTAGTATTCAATGCAGCAAGCAAATAGCATAAACAAAACCCTAGAACTGATTTTCATGAACATCCAAATCGAATCAAAAGTCAAAAAGGAAAGAAAAACAGTAGAACATACCGGCGTTGCCGCATCCGACCATGAGAACACGGGAAGAGGTAGGAATGAATTTGCGGAGCAAGGATTGAAGAGCAGAGTATTGCTGATACCAGTCGAAGGAGCCAGTCTCCTGGTTATAGCGAGTGTCCCAATAATAGGCGTCGCCATAGTTGAATGAGTTGCAGCTAGAGGCGTCCCTAGACATGTTTGGATTCTCTCTTTTATCAACAGCGAGTTTGGGGGAGATGATCGAAGAAAGGGTTTTCTGGCTACTCGAGACAAGTTTCAGAAATCGAAGGTCCGGTAACGTTTGGTTGATGGTTGGCCACTTTGACAGCGTGAATGCGTTGTTTACTTAAGGGTACAAATTTATTCATTTGATAAAAAAAATTCTCCAAAATACTCATTTGTTAGTTTTTGACATTTTGTGTGCAATGTACATTATGTATACTACATTCCTATAAAAAAAAATACAAAAAGAATATTAAAGTATATGAACTTAAATCTTGCCAATATATATATATATATATATATATATATATATATATATATACCATTTGTTGTTAGTTGTACTAATGAATAAAATTTATTTATGAAAATTTCTCATGAACAACTACGGTTTTTCCATTCAAATATTAATATTTATCGCACAAGGTACGGGTAATACAATAGTTCTTAATTTAATTTATTATTAAATAAAATTTATTGTTTTAAAAAAATCAATTGTTTTTGGAAATTTTTTTCCTATTTTTGTATATCAAATTTTTTAAAAAATCATTTAAGAGTTTCTGAAAATTAAGCTTGAAAAAACTTTCCTAAAAAATAAACCAATTTAAAAAAATTCTTCATTCTAATAATTATAGTATTATTTACATCGATTTAGAAGGTAGTTGGACAGTGGACAACTTATCAACCCTTATTGGATAGCAAAATTGATCTAACTAAAAATTACGTTTGAAGATTCAGGAGACCCAACATTATCATGCAAGACCGTCTGCCCCTTTTGAAAATATCGACGGCATCATGCGCATGAAAAAACGAACATATGAAAATCGGAAGAAAAAAAAACTTTATTGAAAATTTATGTATAAAAAATTATTTTTTAAATAATATATTTCATTTAAACCAGATGCGGAAGAAAAAAAATCTGAAAAAAAAATCCCGGAAAATTTCGAGAAAAAAATTCAGTTTTTTCAAAAAAGAACATATAGTCCTTTGTACGAAAAAAATAGCACGAGACTGACAACCAAACGAAGTTCCAAGCTTCCACCAAAAAAATAAAAACGAAGTTCCAAGATGGGCCTATTGGGCCCAATAATGAGCTAAATGGGCCAAACCGACATATGTCCTCCTCAACAAGTGAACACACGGCACTCCACCACGTAACCCAACCAAGCGATACACAACCGACCCACGTGTCATCTCCGGACCCATCTTCCACACATTACAAAAAAGTTCCAAACCCTCCGGTCCATTCAAACCAACCAAAAATGGAAAATCACCAAGCCCAAAAGACGTTGACCGGCGAGGAGCAGAGAAAGCTACAAGCAAATAAGACCGATGGGAAGAACGACGGTGGATCAACTGACGAGACGTCACAGCCACCGCCGTTGATGGCGCTCAATCACGTGACGAGGCTTTGCCGATCGTTAAAAGAGTCGTTAGAATTCTACGAGAAGGTTTTGGGGTTCGTGGTTCTTGAGAGGCCCCATGCGTTCGATTTTGACGGCGCCTGGCTGTTTAATTACGGCGTCGGAATTCACCTGGTTCAGGCTAACGATAAGAATACTCTGCGTAGGTTGCCTAGTGATCCTAACTACTTGGATCCAATGGACAACCACATCTCCTTTCAGGTACCATTAATCACTTATAATTATATAAATATGTTTAATTTAATTAGTATGTGAATAAGTAAAATGAGCAATGAAAATCATAATAACTAAAAATTATTTTTATCATGACATAATGGTTAATTTTGTTTTTATAACAAAGTAGATATTTATGGCTAATAGAACAAATAAAGCATGCATTAGTCATTAGTGTGTCATCTGTATAAAAGTATATATCTAAGGCTGGATTTCTAAACTAATTTATTTAAAACTTGAAAATAGAAATCGAATCTTCAATTTTTGATCATCTAATTTTTTTACCATAATTTTTCTTTAATTTTTAAATAACGTAAACAATGGTTAATGATGTAATTAGGTACGGGTCCATATGTGTGATGTCGACTGTCCATAATGGTGCCGTCAACTTTCAAGTTTCAACAATTGTCGTCCACATTCGATAACACAATTATAGGTTCAATTTATTTATATATATATATAAACAATTAAGAAAATTTGGAAGAAAAAAAAATTCGAATTTTTTTAATAAAAAATAAAAAGTTTTGAATTAGATTCTCAATTTAGGAGGGTTCAAGTGGCTAGCTACCAACCTTTTCCTATATCATAAGTCATAACCCATATTCCTATTCGTAAAAAGTAAAAGCTAAAATGAGATGTAATGCGACATTGACGTGCTACACATAAAAATAAAAAATATATATAAAAAAACAAAATGTTTGATTTAATATTCATGTAGTAAAATAAAATTTTATATTGCTATAAGTTTTAAGTGGAATCCTACAAGAAAGTAAAATATACAAGGCCAACTGGCCAGGTGTCAAACATAACTTTATAATAGTGCGCAGAACGTGGGTTTTAGTTGATGAATTTCAACTTACAAGTGAATGCATTATGCATGTGCAACACTATAATTGTACGTAGTGCGAGGACATGGAAGCCATGGAAAGGAGGTTAAAGGAAAACGGAGTGAAGTACAAGAAAAGAACGGTAAAGGACGACGAGAACAACACCTCGATCGATCAACTGTTCTTTAATGATCCCGACGGGTTCATGATCGAGATTTGCAACTGCGAGAATCTCACCCTCGTCCCTTCCGATTCCGTCACTCAAATCAAGCTTCCTCAAGACCGCCATAACCCACCCGTCGAGCTTCGCCGCGATACTCATCATCGGCCAGCGGGTGAAGAAGCTAGGGAAAATGATCACCCACGTTGCAGCGCGACACCCGTAGCCAACTAGCTTGGTTTTATTTACGTTTTCATTTGTATGTGACGTAGCTTCTCCTTAGATATTCTGGTTACTTTGGAGTTGAAATATTTTAATTTAGCTATGACTCTTTTAACGTGCTTTATGCTTCGGACTATATTTTTTTTTTTTAAAGGAAAGCGGTTAGATTGGTCTACCTCTTCGAGGTAGACTAACCTAAAACATCTCTGCGGATGAGAACACGAAGTTCGGGATCTTCAAAAAAGTTGGTGTTGTGAGTCGAGATTTTCAGATGGGTCAATCGGTTAACAACACAGTTGATTTTTCTAAAAACATGTCTAATACGGACTTCGTCAAAAAAACGAAGATCCAGTCTAGAGTGGATATAATCACTATGAAAAGGTTATATTAATTCACGACATACACTAGTTACAGTTGATTTTTCTTAAATATTGACATCATTTATGACTACACTTCACTATGAAAAGGTTAATTCACGACATACACGATGTGTCCGATTGTTATTTATATTTTTATGTTAACGGATGTTGGATTCTAAGTTTTAACTATAGTAGTTCATATCATTATGAGAATAAATTGTCGATTATACGATAAATTGTTTACATACTACACATGTTATCTCCACATGTGATTATGTGTTGTTCAAGATCATTCGGTGATAGCTGAAGGTTTGGTAGCTAACGGTGTGTATTTAACTAATTTTATGTTATCCTGATGTTAGGTACATCACTATAAGGACGCTGTATATAGTTGGTTGTCAATTGATGTAGTGTGTGGCTTAGGGTGGTGAGTTTGAGAATTCTTGTGTGGCTTTATAAACCGCGTGTTGGGATGATTATGCTCGCATGGACGTGACGTTGTAAGTTTGTTGATAAGTGTAGGTTAAAAGTTGTTAGTGTGAAGTCTTTGTTATGTCGTGGAAGTTTTAACCGAATGGTTAACAACAACCTCCCCACAAGTATTACGGAGCGGATATAGTATATTCAGGTATCGAATTTACAGGATCGCGTTTGATTTGACGGATATTAATAATCAATTATTCTAAGTAAAAAAAAAAGACAACAATAGCAGGCGAAAGTAATGATGACCATGAGCAAATATATGATGTAAACGATATAAGGAAACAAGAATCTCCACTATAATGAATTAAAATATTGATGCATATATATGACTCATGAACATTGATGTATGAATATTGCATGTAATTATCTAAAATTGCTTTTGATAATTGGAATAGACAAACAAAAGACAGTGTTTTACAACTCGCGTAACTCTCAATTCAGCAGTTCAACAAGTATAGGAAAATCCATTAAAAACTTAAGAAATCTGAAAAGACCAAGAACAACCTTCTCTTTTGGTTCTTCAGTTGGAAAAATGTACAAAAACCGAAACTATTTACGATTGTAAGAAATCGTTGATGCTTTGATAAATTAGTACTATCAAAACCAAGTGTTTTTCAATAAATTCAATAAAACGACCTTTGTTTTGTGCCTTTTCAATTGTTTTATCTAAACTAGTTATGCACATTACTTATTTCGAAGGTAAATATAAGACAAGAATGAAGCGTTTTGAAAAGAAACAATATCGCAATCTCAATTCATACACATTAATATGCAAACAACAAATTAACCATCAAAGAGATAATCCAGTCCTCATATAGATAATCCAGTCCTCATATCAAGAGGAAAAATTAGGCAAACATGATCAAATATAAAGCAAAGACAATATATAAAACTAAAAAACACATTAAGTCACATGTGTTTAGTTTCAGTAAGACGAACCTTCAATATAACAACTACTTAACGGCTAGGATAAGGAATATTCTGAGTAATGTGTATTTAGGGTTGAAATAACATATCTAACCCTACAACTGACATATGAATATATAGGGAAAAATCTCGGAGTTTAGGGTTGCACAAACTATATCCACTCCAAAGTTAAAATAAGAAGATTTGGTTTTCCTTTACTGCGTAGCTGAAAGCCTGAAATGGACACAAAACGGCCTATAAGCCGTTTCAATGCCGTTTGACCAAGTCGTTTTGGATTGTTTAGGCTGGACTTCGATACGGGCTTCAACAAAGTCATATGCAACGATGATGTCATCGAAACGGCCTCCATACGACTTCTAGGCCGTTTTGCTTCCTTTGTTGCTTCAAATCGTAGATCTTTACTTCAAGGTATAGTTAGGGGACTTCATGTTGTAATTCTTTAGTCATGTAAGGGCTTCTCTTCAACTTTAACTTCAAGAAGGATGCATTTTGGTACAAGTAATGTTGCAAATGATTGAAACACAAAAAAGCTAAAGTAGAGACCAAAATATGAAAAGCGAACGCTTTCTATACAAATAGTGATGTATGAGAGAGCAAAAGAGGTATGAAATGCATGATTCTAAGGCCTAAAAGTGTTACATATGTCACTCATCAGTCATCACATACGTGACAATACTTTGATAAATGTTTTCAAATACACACGTTGAATATTTTGCAACTTTTGTCGTGCTTCTTGTTGCAAAATCTCATAGTTGATTTTGGTCATCCGACTAACTAGTGTGATCATTAGCCTAGTGACATCATGGGTTGTTAAATAACTTGTAAGAGCCTTAGTTTTGGAGCCACTTTGGCCTTAGCCTTCCCTGCGGGTTAGTGGAGCCGCCCTTGCGGCTAGTGTAGTGATCCGCTTCTACGGCCAGGAATTTCCGCCCCTGCGGTTTCCTGCGGTTGCAGCCGGCTTTGTTGTGCTTTACTCTTCTTTTCCCTACCTTCTTCTTACCTTGTTGAGCAAGGGTTTCGTCTCACTTCCTTTCCCAGCTTCCTTACGTCCTTCTTGCTTCTTCCTTTTTCTTGATCTTGAGCTTGGTTTCATTAGAGTTTGCAAGAGAGTTGGTTGTGTGGCTTGTTGAGGTTGATGTTGTGCTTTGTGATGAGCTTTGGAGCCAGTTGAGGTGTGGTTTTGATCTTCCTTGCTGCCTAAGACAACAGTTGTGGTAAGTCATCTTCTTCTTCTCTTCTTTTTTCCTTGATTCCATCTTCTTTAGCTTAGGATTAGATGAATTGAATGTAGATTGATGTTGGCATGTGTATGTATATGTATGTGTGTGACTTTGGAATGGATAAGACGTGATTTGATCACATGAAGAGACGAAGAAGAATCGCGGGATCGCATTCTGCACTGTCACCGCCCCGCGCCTAGAAGCCGCCGCCCCTGCGGAAGCCGTGTCACAACGTCTGCGCCCGTGCCTGCGTTTGCCTGCGACCACTGTCACCGCGCTTGCGGCCGAGCATTTTCGTTCCGCAGGTGCGTCTTGTACAGGATCTACTTAGAGTAGTATGATCCTTTCCTTTCCTAGTATGAGCAGGTTAGTAGCATGCTAGGTACGTGTTTGAGGTTAGAATGAGGATGAGTATGATATCGTTTATGCCGGTTATGCCTTGTTACGAGGCAGTGTTGTCCTCCAGATTGGAGTGGACCAGGTGGAGAATTGATCGTAGTTGAGACTACTTCTGAGTTTGAGGTAAGTCCATAGGACTTACTTAGCTATCATCCTTGTATTGGATGTGTGCATGAGTGGTGATTGTTATATGCTTTATAGCATGCAATAGTGATTATTACCGACCTATTGTTTAGTGACCGCCCATTGTAGTGGTTGTGACAACCTGCCTTTCATCCCGTAGTGGAGTCTAGGAGGTTCTCTGTAGTTAGGTCAGATCTGGTACACGGGAAGGGCACTCACCACTCCTTATGGTTTACGGGATCGTGCGCTTATACCACTCCAGCTGGCTATAGCACTCAGAGGCGAGGATTATATTCCTCGTGTCACATATATTCATATTCGGATATATATATATATATATATACGATTGAGTGATTGGACGTTATAAAGATAATAAACCGTGTAAATGTGTGATAGCATGATGAGTTGTTTATGTTTCTCTGATGTGTGTTTGTGCTTCTACATCTCTATATATATATGTGTGTATGGTTAGCTAACGGTTTTATACCGTGTTGTAGATCCTTTGCAGGTTAGGAGAGCTGCAAAGTGATCCAAAGTGGGTGATCCGTTGAGGGCTCCGTACACTAGGTCGTTATCGGGGATTTGGGATCTTTTGTTGTACAGTTATGTTTTATTTATACTCAGCGGTACTTCTGCATCACCTTTTGATATATATATATATATATATATATATATATATATATATATATATATATATATATATATATATATATATATATATATATATATATATATATATATATATCAGTTTCATGTTTTGTATTTAATTTATTTGTGCTTTGTTGTAAGATCCAATGAACTTGTTGTCAGGCTAGAGTCAGGATCCATTGTGAGATCCTAGCCCAGTAGCGCCTCGAGTTCTACGGATTCGGGGTGTTACAAAGTTGGTATCGGAGCCTTAGGTTGACAACAATGACACTTGTAATCTGCAATAAAGTTCAAATAGATAAATAAACAGAACCCGAAAGGGGTCTGACTTTTCAAAAGGTTTTGGTTTTGGAAATGAGTACAAATGTTTTGGGATAGTATGTACGTGAGCCATCGCCCCTCTGAAGATCTCGACAGTATAAATATATAGATATTTTGATGTGATTGATTTGATATATATCTATACATATGGCATATATATAGCCTTCTGAGTTAGGTTTTACGTCCTCTGCAGATGGTTCAGACTAGAGTCTTACCTGCAGCTGGACGAGGTAGAGGTAGACCCCCTCTAGGTAGAGGACGGGGAGGACTCCCGTTGTTGATCCACGTGCAACGGAAGAGGTTCACGATGACGTTGCTGAGAGTGTCGTTCTTGAGACTAGGAACGGTGCAGCTGAGAGACATGGATCCCAGAGAGTCCAGTCAAATGACTTGCATCGTGTCTCCATGGAGGGACCAACCTTCCGCGAGTATATTAGGCGTGTGGAAGAGGCTGTCAGGGCAGGTAGGCGTGTCCCTTATCTGCCGGAACAGGAGGGACCATCTGAGAGATCCCACACGGTTACTCAGGTGCCAGCTGTACCGGCACCTATTGCTGAGATTGCTAGATTTACAGAGGAGTATAGAGGGTCTCGGCCAGATACTTGGTTGAAGGCTTTTCGTCAGATGGGAGTATCCCTTTCTCTGGGAAGGTGGGATTAGAGGTCGAGTTATGGATAAGACACGTGGACTCAGCTTTGGAGTCTATTAGATGTCCAGCAGACAGGCAGATAGAGTTGATGCAGACTCTGTTCAAAGACTTGGCACAACACTGGTGGAGGTCTGTACGGGGACAGGTTAGCAGTTATGATCAGATGATGACCATGATCAGAGAGCGTTTCTGCCCTGCCTCACTGAGGAGGGAGAAACTGCGGGACTTTGTGGAGGCTGGCTTTGAGGATGTACCAGTCTTAGAGGCTATCAGGAGAGATTCCATGAGGAGCTGGCTTTGCTGGGTTCAACTGCACCTCTTGCATATCAGCACGTATATCTTTTCTCCCGACGACTGAGGGATACTACCTGGACTTACATGGCAGGGTTTTACTGTGAGACCTTGGTGGATTATCAGGACCGGGCTTCTGATTATGAGAGAGAGAGAGCTGGACAAAGGAGAGCTTCTCAGACCGGAGGGTCTGAGAAGAGGCAGCGTACTGAGAAGACCAACGGTACTGGTGGAGTTGTTGGTACCGGGCGAGGCCCGAGACGCCAGAGTTATTCCTCGTCTGCACCGGTTGCAGATAAGGGACGACAGTGTTATAATTGCGGTGATCCTGGACATATACGACCAAAGTGTACGAGGCTGCTAGTGACTTGCTACACTTGTGGTAGACCAGGTCATAGGGTTGTTTTCTGCCGACAAGGCGGAGCTTCATCTCAGCAGGGTTCTTCCTCTGCCAGTGTTGCGGGAGGTGGACAGAGACCACCTCAGCAGCAGCAGACACAGGGACAGCAGAGAGTCCTAGATCGCCCTACGACTCAGATCGCCCTACGACTCAAGGATCTGCTCCTGGGCCGAGTAGAGGCAGAGGTCGTGGTGAGAGCACCACTGATACCAAAGGAGCTCAGGGTAGAGTCTTTGAGCTTAGGAGTGCAGAGGAGCCAGCTGCACCGACTGCTACAGGTACCATTCAGATTCATGGTTTACCTGTTAGAGTTTTGTTTGATACGGGTGCTACGCACTCTTTTATATCTGATGCCTGTGTAGAGCGTCTAAGTCTAGATACGATTGAGGGGATGCCCTTTATTATAGGGTTATCCGATGGTGGTAGGGTAAGAGGTACCCGTGATATTCATGGTTGTCCCATTTCTGCAGGGACTCGTGTGTTACTAGTTGACTTCTTTGTCATGCCATTAGAGCATGAAGAAGTCATTCTAGGTATGGATTGGATGGATAGACATTCTGCAGTCTTAGATGTAGGTAGGAGGATTGTTACCCTCTCTACCGAGTTAGGTCAAGAGATAGAGGTTTTCCGAAGTTGGGACCTTGGAAAGACAAGCATGGTTATCAGTGCGATACGGGCAGCTAGACTGATTGCACAGGGTTGTGAGGCCTTCTTGTGTTATGCCATGAAGGAGGGGGAGAGTCCAGCACTAGAGGATATCCCAGTTGTTTGTGATTTTGCAGATGTATTTGTTGAGCCGTCTAGTTTGCCGCCTCAGAGGAGTGTAGATTTTGGCATTGCTTTAGAGCCTGGTACGAGACCGATCTCGAAGGCCCCATACCGGATGACGCCTGTCGAGATGCTGGAGCTGAAGAAGCAACTCGAGGAGTTGGCTGAGAAGGGCTTCATTCGCCCTAGCGTGTCCCCATGGGGAGAACCTGTCCTCTTCGTACGGAAGAAGGACGGATCGTTGAGATTGTGTATAGATTACAGAGAGTTGAACAAGGTGACCATCAAGAACAAGTATTCATTGCCGCGTATTGATGACTTGTTAGATCAGCTTCAGGGAGCGACAGTATTCTCCAAGATTGACCTGCATTCAGGGTATCACCAGCTGAGGGTGAGAGAGCAGGATGTGCACAGGACAACATTCCGGACCAGATATGAACACTACGAGTTTGTAGTGATGCCATTTGGGCTTACGAATGCCCCCAACAGTCTTTATGGAGTTGATGAACAGCATCTTCATCGACTTACTAGATCAGTTTGTGGTGGTCTTCATAGACGATATTTTGGTGTACTCTCGCAGTAGAGAGGAGCATGCAGGACAATTGAGGACTGTATCGCAGGTTTTACGGGATAGAGAACTTTATGCTAAGTTCTCTAAGTGTGAGTTCTGGATGCCAGAGGTAGCATTCCTGGGTCATGTTGTATCAGCTGAAGGAATCAAGGTTGATCCGGCCAAGATTGAGGCAGTAGTATCTTGGACGACACCGACGAACGTCAAGGAAGTACGTAGCTTTCTTGGCCTAGCCGGGTATTACCGACGCTTTGTGGAGGGATTTTCTGTGATTGCCCGTTTACTGACGAGTCTGCTGAGGAAGACTACCAGATTTGTATGGTCTGATTAGTGTATGCAGAGTTTTGAGAAGCTGAAGAGACGTATGACTTCTGCTCCTATTTTGGCACAACCAGTGGGTACAGAGGATTTTGTGGTTTACAGTGATGCATCCAAGCTAGGCTTGGGATGTGTGTTGATGCAGAGAGGCAAGGTGATTGCATATGCGTCTAGACAGCTGAAGACGTATGAGAATAACTACCCGACTCATGATTTGGAGTTGGCAACAGTAGTTCATGCATTGAAGATTTGGAGATATTACCTGTATGGTGTTACATGTCAAATCTTCACAAACCATAAGAGTTTGAAGTACATTTTCACGCAACGGGAATTGAATAACCGCCAGCGTAGGTGGCTCGAGTTGATCAAGGACTTTGATTTGGAGATTTTGTATCATTTAGGGAAGGCAAACATTGTTGCCGACGCCCTGAGCAGGAAGACGCCTCGAGAGCAGACGATTGCGAGATTGACAGTTCAGCATCATTTACAGAGAGACCTGATCTGGTTAGAGTTGGACATCTAGTTTCCTGATGAGGATGCCCAGCTACGTACTTTAGAGGTTCTTCCTGATCTGTTGGGTGAGATTTAACAGAAGTAGGAGACCTGCCCGACACTGATGAGGATACGAGATAGGATGTCTCGGGATGAGGCACCACATTTCCTTCTGGGAGCTGATGGAGTATTGAGGCGCCGCGGTCGCGTCTGTGTACCCGCTGATGCGGATCTAAGCCAGATGATTTTACATGAGGCTCACTGTACACCTTACTCTGTACATTCAAGTACGAGTAATATGTATCAGGATTTGAGACGTTCATACTGGTGGGGAGGGCTGAAGCCCGATGTGGCCAGATTTGTGGCACAATCTACGACCTGCCAGCAGGTCAAGATAGAGCATTGCAGACCTGGAGGTGAGCTCCATCCACTTCCTGTTCTACAGAGGAAGTGGGAGGACGTCACCATGGACTTTGTGACTGGACTGAGATTGAGCCGGAGTTTTGATGATATATGGGTTATAGTGGACAGATTGACGAAGACGGCACGTTTCATTCCTATTCGGGAGACGTGGCCGATGAGCAGATTAGCTGAGGAGTACACTAGGAAGATAGTGAGACTCCATGGTGTACCGAGGACAATCGTCTCAGACAGAGATGTGCGATTTACCTCGAGGTTTTGGCAACAGATTCAGACTGCCCTGGGGACGAGTTTGCACTTCACTACTACGTTTCATCCTCAGACAGATGGTCAGCCAGAGAGGACCATCCAGACGCTGGAGGATATGCTGCGAGCTTGTGTGTTGGACTGGGGACAAGTGTGGACGGATCACCTCCCACTTGTTGAGTTCTCGTACAACAACAACTAGCATGCATCGATTGGGATGGCCCCATATGAGGCACTGTATGGACAAAGATGTCGTGCCCCGTTATGCTGGGATGAGCAGAGCAGTATTAGTGGTTTGACACCTGATCAGATTCAGGATGATGTTGATCGAGTAGCACTGATTAGAGAGCAGATGCTGACTGCCCAGAGCCGTCAGAAGTCATATGCAGATAGGAGGCGTAGACCTCTAGAGTTCAGAGTGGGAGCCCATGTGTGGCTAAGAGTGTCTCCGGCACGAGGTGTTAGACGTTTGGCATTAAGGGGAAGTCGAGCCCCCGATATGTCGGACCGTTCGAGATTCTGGATCGGGTTGGGAGCGCAGAATACAGATTGGCTTTGCCTCCGAGGTTAGAGGGTGTTCACCTTGTGTTTCACGTGTCTCAGCTGAGGGAGTACATACCAGATCCGAGACACATCGTGAGTTATGATGAATTGGTGGTTGAGCCGGACCACACTTTTGTTGAGCACCCTATTGCAGTCCTAGAAAGAGGTATGAGACGCCTGCGTTCGAAGGACATTCCTATGCTGAGGATGCAGTGGTCGAGACGAGGACCTGATGACGCTACATGGGAGACTGAGGATAGTATCCAGAGGAACTATCCAGAGTTCTATGCCGAGATATATGTACCAGTATGATCGACGAGTAGATCTTAGTACTATCTTGGTGAGTGTTATGTGCTGATATGTTTATATGCTATGATGTGTTTATTTTCGTACTAGTTATGATATGATGTGTGATCTTATTAGATCTTGTTGTGCTAGTGCGATTGATTATAGTTGGAGATGGTTCTTTCCTCCATGTTATTATGATGCGTTTAGATTTAGCTGGAGATGTTTTTTCCTCCATGCCCTTATGTTATGAGTATGATACGGCTAGAGATGTTCTTCCTCTATGCCCTTGTGATGTGATGGTGATGGTTTGGCTAGAGATGTTGTTCCTCTATGCCCTTGATAGTATAGTGATCTTATGGTTGGAGATGATGAGTTCCTCCATGCCTGTGTTTGAGGTTATAGAGTGATATAGGTTGATATCATACGGAGATGTGATTCCTCCGATAGAGAGAGTTGTACCTCGGCTTCTGAGTCCGAGTGGTTTCAGGGTTTTACAAGTTTCGGGATGAAACTTGTTTTTAAGGGGGTGAGGTGTAAGAGCCTTAGTTTTGGAGCCACTTTAGCCTTAGCCGCCCCTGCGGGTTAGTGGAGCCGCCCCTGCGGTTAGTGTAGTGATCCGCGGCCGGGACCTACTTACCTTGCTTGTGGACCCCCTGCGGTTTCCTGCGGCTGCAGCCGGCTTTGTTGACTCTTTGACTCGTTCTTTACTCTTCTTTTCCCTACCTTCTTCTTACCTTGTTGAGCAAAGGTTTCGTCTCACTTCCTTTCCCAGCTTCCTTACGTCCTTCTTGCTTCTTCCTTCTTCTTCTTCTTCTTGATCTTAAGCTTGGTTTCATTAGAGTTTGCAAGAGAGTTAGTTGTGTGGCTTGTTGAGGTTGATGTTGTGCTTTGTGATGAGCTTTGGAGCCAGTTGAGGTGTGGTTTTGATCTTCCTTGCTGCCTAGGACCACAGTTGTGATAAGTCATCTTCTTCTTCTCTTCTTTTTTCCTTGATTCCATCTTCCTTAACTTAGAATTATATGAATTGAATGTAGATTGATGTTGGCATGTGTATGTATATGTATGTGTGTGACTTTGGAATGGATAAGACGTGATTTGATCACGTGAAGAGCCGAACAGGAATCGCGGGATCACATTCTACACTGTCGCCGCCCTCGCGCCTAGAAGCCGCCGCCTCTGCGGAAGCCGTGTCACAACGCCTGCGCCCGTGCCTGCGTTTGCCTGCGGCCACTGTCACCGCGCCTGCGGCTGAGCATTTCCGCGCCCGCGGTGTGTCTTTCCGTTCCGCAGATGCGTCTTGTACAAGATCTACTTAGAGTAGTATGATCCTTTCCTTTCCTAGTATGAACGGGTTAGTAGCATGCTAGGTACGTGTTTGAGGTTAAAATGAGGATGAGTATGATATCGTTTATGCCGGTTATGGCCTTGAGGCTTATGAGTTAGGATATGATCCTTATGGATCCCTTGGATCTAGGTGTGACCCTTTTGATGAATATGAGTTTGATATATTGTTATACCTTGTTACTAGGTAGTGTTGTCCTCCAGATTGGAGTAGACCAGGTGGAGAATTGATCGTAGTTAAGACTACTTCTGAGTTTGAGGTAAGTCCATAAGACTTACTTAGCTACCATCCTTATATTGGATGTGTGCATGAGTGGTGATTGTTATATGCTTTATAGCATGCGATAGTGATTATTACCGACCTATTGTTTAGTGACCGTCCATTATAATGGTTGTGACAACCTGCCTTTCATCCCGTAGTGGAGTCTGGGAGGTTCTCTGTAGTTAAGTCAGATCTGGTATACGGGAAGGGCACTCACCACTCCTTATGGTATACGGGATCGTGCGCTTATACCACTCTAGCTGGTTATATCACTCAGAGGCGAGGATTATATTTCTCGTGTCACATATATTCATATTCATATATATATATATATATATATATATATATATATATATATATATATATATATATATATATACGATTGAGTGATTGGACGTTATAAAGATAATAAACCGGGTAATAGCATGATGAGTTGTTTATGTTTCTTTGATGTGTGTCTGTGCTTCTGCATCTATATATATATATATATATATATATATATATATATATATATATATATATATATATATATAGATGCAGAAGCACAGACACACATCAAAGAAACATAAACAACTCATCATGCTATTACCCGGTTTATTATCTTTATAACGTCCAATCACTCAATCGTATATATATATATATATATACGATTGAGTGATTGGACGTTATAAAGATAATAAACCGGGTAATAGCATGATGAGTTGTTTATGTTTCTTTGATGTGTGTCTGTGCTTCTGCATCTATATATATATATATATATATATATATATATATATGGTTAGCTAACGGTTTTATACCGTGTTGTAGATCCTTTGCAAGTTAGGAGAGCTGTAGAGTGATCCAGAGTGGGTGATCCGCTGAGGGCTCCGTACACTGGGTCGTTATCGGGGATTTGGGATCTTTTGTTGTACAGTTATGTTTTATTTATACTCAGCGGTACTTCTGCATCACCTTTTGATATTTATATATATCAGTTTCATGTTTTGTATTTAATCTATTTGTGCCTTGTTGTAAGATCCAGTGAACTTGTTATCAGGCTAGAGTCAGGATCCATTGTGAGATCCTAGTCCAGTAACGCATCGAGTTCCACGAATTCGGGTGTTAACTAGTGGTTACAATTTCAATAATTAACTAAAATATAATAATATCGCACCAAAAAACTTAACACACCGGAATAGTGTACTATCAATTTATCATTTATTAAGAAAAAAAATGATTTATAATATACAGATAAGGTTGAAATTTTAAACTAAACATACTTAAGTTTAAAATTGGTAATCTAATCCCAACTTTACATTTATCAGATTTTATCACTTAATCAAAAATTTGAAATATATTTTTTTAAATTTTTTTTGTTGACATTACAGTCAGATACATTCAATAATATTTACAACGAAATGTCAACAAGTTTTCAAAATTTTTTATATGATTTTTAGTTAAGTGATAAAAAGATAAACGGAAACCAAAGCTACTACATAAACAAATAAACCAAAGATATAACAATACATACCTACATTACCATTTTGGTATAAAATATTTCCCAATTAATTGTATTTATGAGTAATTTTATGCAGTTAATTGATGGGCATTTAAAATTAATAATACTTGCCATAAATAATTAATAAAATACCGAGCACAATATCTTATGATAACCGTGATTATTTATACTAACGCGTTCACAATTTTATATAAAAAAAAACATCTTACCACACACCAATGTTATTAAGATGAATCCAAAAAATAAAACCATTTTAGTAGATTTTGATTATTGGGCAAATCCGAGTGATTTTTTTGGTATTTGAGAAATATTTTGGTAGTCTTTTTAGTAATTTAAACGTATACCCTCAAATATCTCTTATGTTTTATTTTATTGATTGTCTTTTCTACTTAATTTTACATGAAAATTTATTCGCAAATTTACACATATCAAAATTATTTTCAATTAGATTTTCACAATTTGCAAAACTCTTTAAATTCTTTCAAAAAGAAACATATAAGGTAGCTACCTAAAAACTTAAACTATTCAAAAAACTTGTTTCGCCGAACAAGCACTTATTATTTTTATGACTTTATGACTTTTCTTTGTATGTTTTTGTTTGATGTTTATTGTTGATGTAATTAACATTTATGTTAAATTTACCCATCTATTCATATTTCGGTCAATCTATAAATTAGGTTTATTATTACTTTACTTATTTAATCATGATTTTAGTACAACAACTTTAATCCATATAAAAAAAAAGTTGGATTCCGTACGACTATATGTTATGATTTGTCTGAGTTTAACCTTAAATTATTGATTTTTTAAAAACTAGTTTATTTTTAAAAAACTTATTTTTCTTCCCTATTCATCGTACTTTTCCAATTTTTTGCATATTATCATAATATTTTCATTGCATAGCACCAATTTTTCAGTGGATCGATTTCTTAAAAACTTAAAGAAAACTTGATTTTGCAAATTTTTTTCTACTTAAAAATGTATCAATTTATCACATCATTCGGGCCATTCAGCCAATGAAACACTTATGCAATATCTCTCTTCCCATTTCCATATATATTTCCGATCTATTTCTCCTCTCCTTATTTTCACCAAATTGCGACTTCGTGATTCGTAGTTAGATCAATCTGCAAAGTCTTAACCTATTCCCAAAAGAACCTGCAAACCCTTGCCAGATCAATTCTTTCAGATCTGGTAATCCATGGCGTGTGTAAAGAGTGTCAACAGATCGGCTTCGGTGGCGCTGTCACCGGACGCGCCATACTTGGCGGCGGGAACGATGGCCGGAGCGGTGGATCTGACCTTCAGCACTTCGGCGTCTGTCGAGATCTTCAAGCTCGATTTCCAGTCCGATGACAAAGAGCTTCCTCTTGTTGGACAGGCTACGAGCTCAGAGCGTTTTAATCGGTTGTCTTGGGGTAAAAGCGGATCTAATTCTGAGGAATTCAGCCATGGACTCATTGCTGGTGGTCTAATTGATGGAACTATCAGTCTCTGGAACCCTCTTGCTATGATTGGGTACTCTCTTTCCCCTAATTTCGACTTAGTTTTGTAAGTTTGAGTTTGTGTTTTGGATTCATCTGTTTGGATTGTGGTGGTAAGACAATGTGGATGCTGGATCATTTCGAGGAAACTACTAATTGTTGATGTAGTGACTTCATGTTTGTGATCTAGATTTTAATTGGATTGACCGATCTATCAGTTGTAGTTGTATGGCTTGGGCGATTTTAAGCATTTTCAAGTTAACTTTAATTATTGATATGAGTTACTCCCAATTATCCGCATTACATGGTATGAGGGTAGCATGTGTGCCGTAGGAAATTTTCCATCCCATATTGTTCATCGTCGAAATTTCTATCATCAAAGGTTCTGATTTGATGGTTTGACTCAATAACATAATGCCTTACTGTAGGATTCTTATCCATATTCAGATATCAATGAGTTTTCATTTTTGTAAACAATATATAGTCAATAACTTTATCGAACTCAATCTTTAGCTTCCTGTTGTTTATGTTCTAATTATATCTTTTCAAATGCGTCCTCTCTATGATGCAGGCTTTGGACATGTATTTTTTGTGCTGCAAATTGTGGATTACTTGATTGTCCTATCCTATGCATGTGATAGCTCCGTCAATTCCTGAAGTGCTTCCTCTTTCTTGTCTCACTGCCTATTCTTTGTTCTGCTCTCTTTTTAACCAACCATTTATCTTGTTTGCCCTAATCTACCGACAATTTAATTTACCTGTAAAAGACTAGAAGTGTGGAGAGGCCAATTGATAGTTGTATAAGTGATCTAACAACTTCATTTATTTTTGTTGGCTCCTTTAATCATGTTGTCATTTCTGTCCTGTAATATCCTGTTACTCATTCTAGTAGGATAGATATTGACACTACAAGTAGTTTTTTAGATGCTATGTCTTTATAATGAATAAAGAAGAACAAAAATGGTGTTTTTGCTATGAAGATGTGTTTTAGTTTTTGTCTTTCTAAGGTGGAAGAGTTTACATTTTGAATTCTTTGTCTACTATTATTGCCATGCTCTTGAAGTTTCTGTTCATTTTGTACTCTGATATAGCAAAGGCTGTCATCTGTCTCGGTGTTCTGTAAAATCCTATTTTTAAAGCTTCTTCTTTGGTTTCAATCAGAAGTAATTCACAAATAGTATGAACACATTCTTCGGAGGTCATCACGTGTTGTACATGTGCTTGGCTGTTTTTATCAGTGAAAAATGCTATTTATTATAGTAGACATGTCTCAGGTAGCATCGAAAAGCAAGTAAATTTTAGTTCATAAATCTAGCTGACTTTCTCTTTGGTTTCTCAGGTCAGAATCAAGTGCTGATCCTCTTGTTGGACAGCTTTCAAGGCATAAAGGGCCTGTAAGTTTGGCCTTTCAAACTTCTGAATTGTTTATTTTACCCTGCATAATTCAATACACCAACATATTCTCTTACATATGTATGGATTTTAGGTGCGCGGTCTGGAGTTCAATTCCCATACTCCACATATGCTTGCTTCTGGGGCTGATGATGGTGAAATCTGCATTTGGGATTTGGCTAAACCAGCTGAGCCTTCACACTTCCCCCCTCTTAGGGTATGCATTCTTGAACACTCAAGCTTCTGTATGTTCAGCTGTAACTGCCGAGTCTTGACTCACATCTTTTGAATGCTTTTCTCAGTTTTTAGTTTGATGTATGCTTTCATTCTCTTGGAGAAGCTGAATACTTGGGACAGTAAACCTACAACCAATTTTCTTATTTCGACTAAAGTAAAATCAGTTATAGGATATTGATTACCTAATTCCTTAGGAATGTGACGAGTGCTTGCACTTATTGTTAGATTGCTGCTGCCAGTTTATTCTGGTCCATCAAGGGATAATAGCAAATGGAAAGAAAGTCAAAACTAGCAGTTTGATAGTAACTACTTCCTCTTCATCCCAAAATATTGTGGTTGGGATTACTATACAAAAAGTCAAAAACAACACAGCTTCTACTAATAGAATACGCTCGGGGTGGTAGCGTTGGAGGAGGTAAATTAGTTATAAAAGCTCCTAACTTTGTAATAAGTTATAACAAGGGCATTAATGTGGGTATAGCAAGCTTGTAGTAAATTTTGCACCTGCATCTGACACAGAATATTTTCAAACTTGATAAATTCTTTGCAGTTTTATTTCATATTGTGATTGAGATATGTTCTTTTTACTTTGTTAGCTATACTATAATCGTAAAGATGCTTTGTATCAGTATGTACTTATTGCATTTGCTCTTGTTACCTCACCCTTCTTGCTTTGTTCACATTTTCCATGGGTTTGTTATGCAGGGTAGTGGGTCTGCTGCTCAGGGTGAAATATCATATGTATCTTGGAACAGCAAGGTCCAACACATTTTAGCTTCTGCTTCATACAATGGGACAGTTGGTATGTGAGACTTTTAGTATCTCAATATATAACTTTATGTTAAATTTGCTTACATAACTAACATCTTCACACATTCCAGTGGTGTGGGATCTGAAGAAGCAGAAGCCAGTTATAAGGTAAATTGGACTTATATTGTGTACTCAACAATCATGCGATGCTTGACAACGTTTGGGTAATGACAGTTTGCAGGAACCAAATAGAAGGCGATGCTCTGTTTTACAGTGGAATCCTGATTTAGCAACTCAACTTGTTATTGCCTCTGATGATGATAATTCTCCTATATTGAGGGTAAGTTTTATTTTTTATACTTTCTGGAATGCTGGATATGTTTTTATTTGGCTTGATGATTATATTCCATGTTTGTATGCCAGCTATGGGACATGAGGAATACTATGTCACCTGTAAAAGAATTTGTGGGACACAGTAAAGGTATCTAATCTTGCTTTATTGATGTACAATTTCCTTCCGACTTTGTTTTGATAAAGGTATGCTACAGAAAAGATCCATTTGAGTATTCTACTAGGATAAAAGTTACAATCTAAACGACTTTTTGAGTTTATAACCAAAGCGAAAGCAACTAATATAGTTGAATTGCACACAGGAGTAAACTAGATGCACACTTTCTGTGCTTTTGTTCACCCAAACATAATTACTCAACCCTCTTTTCTGTTGACTCTTTTGAGTCTATTCTTGTTGAATTGCATGAAGGAACCAACTATAAGCACACTTTTTTGTGTGTTTTTATTCAACCAAACATAATTACTCTACCGTGCATATTTTTTAAAGTAGTACAGCCTTACAGTCATACTGAAGTTTGTGTGTATGGTTTTCCCCTTTGTCTTTTTATGAGTTATTCCTTATGGAATCAATCTTTTGAAGCTATTTTGAGGCTCTTGATTAGTGGCTAATTTGATTATTTATTGTGTGAAGATCTATAATGAAGTTTTTTGTGTTTGGCAAGACATGTCAATGCAGATGGTGCTTATAGGTTAAATATGATGTGCCGAACACGCCCATAGCTGGGGTGCGGTATGACCTCTAAGTATTTGTAGTCAGCAACTTGTAAAATTAATCTTCAGTTCAAATGTGTTGGATGCTGCCTGGATTGAGAAAGAGTTTGTAATATAATTAGTGCTGTAAATCTCTCTTTAGAATTTGCAGTTGTGTTTGCTAATTCACCTTCCTGTAAACTCAGTAACTTGTAAATTTAATTGTCAGTTCATATGTGTTGCTTGCTATAGAATATGCAGTTGCTGTAAATCTCTCTTAAGACCAAGTTTCATGGCCAGGGTAATTCTTACCTTATCTTTTGTCTGTGCTCTCTAAACCAGGAGTAATTTCAATGTCATGGTGCCCGGTTGACAGCTCCTATTTGCTTACATGTGCCAAAGATAATCGCACAATCTGTTGGGACACGATATCAGGAGAGGTGTTTTTCTCTCTCTCGATTTTGGATACAATCCCGACTTTTTTTCTCCATTATTCGTATAACTCTCTTGATACATATCAATCAATTATTCATCTGATGATTATTTGGATGCCTAATGGCACAGATTGTATGTGAATTGCCGGAGGGCACCAATTGGAATTTTGATGTCCATTGGTACTCGAAGATACCGGGAGTAATATCAGCATCTTCTTTTGATGGAAAAATTGGATTGTACAATATCGAGGTATGCTTGTGCCTTTTTTCTTCCTTATAATCCTTTTTGCAAGATTGTTTCTTATTTTGATTTTGCTAAATATGATGAATGTTCCAATTTATGATGTACTATGCTCCACTTCCTTCCCCCTTTACAATAAAGGGAAGCAACAATGTTATTTGACTTGTTTCCATTTCCATTTCTTGAACGTAGGCTTGCAGTCGATATGGTGTTGAGGAAGCTGCTTTTGGTGCAGGTAACGTGCGAGCTTATGGATCCTAAATTTCCTATCATTTACATTCTTTTGACATTGTTTTTGGTTTGAATTTGATTGCTTGGTTCTGCTTGATTAAGTTGATTTCCCAAAGGAACCGAGTGTGTTCATCTTATACAATTTGAGTCAGCGTTTCTGCTTAATACACCTCTGTTATGCCAACTTATAACTCTTACTGTGTAGCACCTCTAAGAGCTCCAAAATGGTATAAACGATCTGCTGGTGTGTGCTTTGGCTTCGGAGGAAAGCTTGTTTCATTTCACTCCAAATTGCCTCCTACGAGTGCTCAGGGAGGAGCTGGTGTTTCAGAGGTGGGTCTTTGGCTACTTGATGGGTTTTTCATTTGATTTTGTGACGGAATTTGATGGTTCCATATTTGTGATAGGTTTATCTGCATAATAATGTAGTCATCGAAGACAGTTTAGTAAGTCGTTCAACCGGATTTCAAGAGGCAATACAAAATGGAGAAAGGGCCTCACTGAGAACTGTGTGTGAGAAAAAGGAACAGGAATCAGAGTACGCTTTTAGGATGCAGCTTTATGATTTTCTTGTCTAGTGTATTATCTGCTTTCTGAAGCATCTGTTGTCATTCTTGTCAAGCAGGTCGGAAGATGACAAAGAGATATGGGGTTTTCTGAAGGTCATGTTTGAGGATGATGGAACAGCAAGGACGAAACTACTTACCCATTTGGGTTTCAGTGTGCCAGATGAAGGGAAAGCTGATGTCCAGGAGGATGTGGTTCAGCAAGTAAATGCTCTAACTGTACAAGAAAATGTACCTGAAGAAATTGGGGACAAAGAAACTGCTGCCTTTTCTTTCGATAACGGGGAAGACTTCTTTAACAATCTTCCCAGTCCTAAGGCTGATACTCCGGCTTCAAGTTCAGTAAATCATTTTGCTTCAGAAGAAACTGTTCCTACTGTGGATCATCATATCCAAGGAGAATCTGATGTTCAGGAAGAGAGTATTGATCCAGAATTCGATGAAGCTGTTCAGCGTGCTTTAGTAGTGGGAGACTACAAGGGGGCCGTTGCCCAATGCATATCTTCAAACCGGATAGCCGATGCTTTGGTTATTGCCCATGTTGGCGGACCATCTCTGTGGGAAAGTACTCGAGATCAATACCTTAAGAAGAACAATTCACCTTACTTAAAGGTATGACAGACATGCATGATTTATTATTTTGCGAATGGAGCATCTTTTGATTGTATTTGGATTCGTTACGATAAAAGCATTACTTGAATATGTTGGCATATGTTGCTGCAGGTTGTATCTGCTATGGTTAACCACGACTTAACGGCCCTTGTAAATACCAGACCTCTTAAATACTGGAAGGAGACTCTCGCTCTTCTTTGTACAGTAAGTTCTTACTATATATCTGTTCTTTTATTGTTACTGTAAAAGTTGATGTATGCTAAAAGCAACCTTCAGTAACAAAATTTATACATGTTGGTAGTCAATTTAGTTCTTTTATTATAAGCACAAGTATATGAACAATAACATGATGCCAATCAGGCCTTTTATTAGAAAATAAAAACTTCCAATGCTGCAAAATAAATATGATGTCTTCTGATATCACATTATACTTACCAATATGTCTCTACATGACATCAGGTATGGTTTGTCTTCCCTGTTGTTTTGACCTGTTTTTTCTTCAGACTTGTGAATTATGATTGGCTAGAGTTGACTAGAGTATATTTTTCTCCAACATACCTAGAGCGATATGTAGTGGCATTCTTTGCTTTGATGATCCCTCTCCCATATAGAAGGGTATATGTGTTGACTTTGTTGATCAAAATAATGTTGAAGGCCGTTACTCAATTGTGGGTAAATGGTTTGACCATGAGAATGAGAGTCTAAGCAACTGCTCAATTGTGAGTATCCTTGGAGACTAGCTTCACTTTCCATAGCACCTATCTCTGTACATAGGTAGAACATACTAATAGATTAATACCATTATCTGTAGATACTATGTTTTATTACATACTTATGTTATCTTATGTGCATAGTGCCAGATAGTACACCTTTTGCCCTTGCAAGTCTAATTTCAGCCTGAAGACTTCCATCAATATACCTTGCAATTTCTACTGTCCAATTTTTCTGTTTTTCCCTCTGGAAAATATATTGGTATAAGGATACTGTTTACTACTTCTCATTCCATTCTTTTTCTGTCTACTTATCCTAGTTTGCTCAAGAAGAGGAATGGACTAGCCTTTGTGATACACTTGCCTCAAAGCTTATGGCTGCTGAGAATATATTAGCTGCAACACTTTGTTATATATGTGCTGGGAATATTGATAAGACAGTGGAGATCTGGTCCCGGGGTTTATCTGGTGACTCGGAGGGGAAAACTTATGCTGATTGTCTTCAGGTGAGCATTTAGCACATTATATTGTGAACTGAAATCTTGCACTTTATATCTCAGGAAGAATTAAACCTATTGACATTCTTTTTCTTCTCAGGATTTGGTGGAGAAGACAATCGTTTTCGTTCTTGCTTCTGGGCAAAAGCGTTGCAGCTCTGCCTTGTGCAAACTATTTGAGAAATACTCCGAGATTCTGGCCAGCCAAGGTCTCTTATCAACAGCAATGGAGTACTTGAAACTTTTGGGGGAGGACTTATCTCCCGAGCTTTTGATTTTAAGAGATCGTATCGCCTTCTCAACAGAATCAGGTATTATTCCGTCTTACAGATTTCTTACAGTTCACTACAGTTGGACTTGGAACTGGCTTTTGAGTTTGGTGTCATAACAGCCCTTTTTCCAGTTCAATAGCTACATAGGAGCTTCACATTTTTCTCTACATCTCTTATCCATTATGGATCCTATCTTGCTTGGAGTCCATGGATGTATCCTTAACGCATGTGTGCTAAAAACAGGATCAGACACTCAGTATTAGCTTTGTTCTATCCTATACATTCTTGTATTAGAAAAAAGTTGACTAGAAACGGGCCTCTGTATGTGATAGGTACTTGTATCAAGTTCTCTGCTTGTTTTTGGCTTATCTGGTGCTCTATTTCAGAGTATTCAGTGCAGAGTCTAGTCTAAAGTCGATTCATCTTATTGTTTGTCTCATCTTCTCTGCATAGTATGTTGTAAATTTAAATGCGAGTTAAATAGTTCATGGTTTATACTTTATTCATGTTGAGCATGTCTATCTATTGGTTGTGGATTTTGTTGATAATATCATACTTGCTGCTCTGCTTGTCAGTCCAAGAGGCACCAGCTGCACATACAGGAGCGGTTGACTCGACTAATCAAAATTATCAAATGACTGAAAATCTTCAACATCCCTACCAAGTCTGTTGCTCCTATCATCTCACCACTTGGGGATTTCCCTTGTGTTGTCCTTTTTATGTGAAAATAGTTATTATACCAATACTCTTCTTATTAACTCCTTGATTTAATGCAGTATATGGCACAACCACAACCACTGCAGGCCCAGCCTCAACTGATGCAGGCACAACCTACCCCTGCTAGTTCGTACGCTGACAATTATGAACAATATCCAAGAAACTATGCTGCACCGACTCCATATCAACCAACCCAATTTTTTCCATCTCAACAACCTCAAGTTCCTCAGGTATTTATGATTTTTCTTTATAATGAAGTAATGACTTGTTTGGATACACATATTCAACCTTTGAAACTGGTTTGATAGCAATATACAAAGTCAATTTTTTTTTAATAAATAAGTTGCCAAAATTTCCATGAACTGAAGATGTCTGATAAAGCACAAATCTGGAATTCAACACGAAAAGGCAGATTCATACTCAAAGAACTTTGTAATTGAACACGAGGCAAAATCCTCAAGAATAGCACAAGATATGAACTCACATACACTACCTGTTGGGGTTACAATGCTATCAAGAGAGAGAAGAACACGAAAATTGGTTACCCAGCTTGCCACAAATCTGTGACTAAAGGATAGAATCTACTGGGTCTGATACATGGCTGAAACCAACAGTCCAGGATATAGTACACCAGTCTCCACAACCCAACACTACCTAGGAGCAACTCAACTAAAGTTCAACCAAGAGAGCAACTCTCTGGCCATGACAAAGGCCCTTGCAAAATATTTCCTGGATAGTGTCACTAGGATAAGGATACTCTTAGTTATACTACTATGATATGACTTAAGTGGCTGACTGTGATGTAACAGACTCACTTTTGGTCATTCTATCATCTCTCAGCCAAACAGTTTACCCTATCAGCACGTGCCTTCTTTTAGAATTAATTCCCTTTTCTCGCCCTTGTTTCCCACAAATACCTCTATGGTACATATTGGTTCATGGTTCTAACATGACCAGTTGTCTGTTCTATAATGATACTTCATTCCATTGTTGGTTTGTTCTACGTTCTTGTGGTGAGCCCGAGTGTTATTATTTTGATGTTCACCTCTCCTTTGCAAAGTGGGAGGAAATAGAACAAGTATTAATGTTGGTAACGTGAAGACTCAAAGAGTGAAAATGTAAATAACTTAGATTTTTGTTTTACAGCTTGTGTTCCCACTGTGACGTTTTTTGTTATGAATCTAATTTAATTTTTTTCTTGGATCTATTTGTTATTCTGTTAAACTAACCAATGGCTTTGTTTCTTTTTACGCGATTCCCGTTCAGCATAACTTTGCTCCACCTCCAGTTGTGACGCAGCCTGCTGTAAAGCCATTCATGCCTGCAACTCCACCTATGCTAAAGAACGCTGATCAGTATCAGCAGCCAGCTACATTGGCATCTCACTTGTATCCCGTAAGTATATTCTCTATGGTTGCATTTGTCTCAGCTTTTCCAATATTCTTTCAAGTCATATTTATAATCTACCCTTATGTGACAGGGAGCAGGAAATGCTGGTTACGTACCCGGTTCATCAGTGACTTCTTCAGCTGGACCTGTAGCACCTCCGATGGCAGTTCCACATCCAGGCTCAAGAATGCCTTCTGTTATGGGCCCTGTCTCTGCTCCTGCAGGAAGGGGATTTATGCCAGTGACGGGTCCCGGAGTCGGTGCAGTCAGGCCCGGGATGAGTCCTGCACAACCCTCAAGTCCTGTCCATCCCGCACCTGCTCAACAAGCTGTTGCTCCTGCAGCTCCTCCTCCAACAGTGCAGACCGCTGATACTTCTAAAGTCCCTGGTATCGTAAACTTATGTTTTATTATGGTTTTGCTTTTACTTGTCGTGGTGCTCCTTATTTCATAAGGCGAGTCAATGCTGGAAAATGGTCTTCCTGGTAGCTGGTTGATTTTAGAAGCATCAAATACTCGCCTGAAAGTTATATAACTTTCTCTTATTTTACTACCTTTGAAATTGTTGCAGCTGAGCAAAAGCCAATCATCGTATCATTGACAAGACTATTCCATGAGACAGCAGCACAATTTGGAGGCGCCCCTGCAAAGAAGAAGGAATTGGAAGATCTCTCGAGGAGAATAGGTTCTTTGTTTGACAGTCTAAACAAGGGACAGATATCAAACAATGTTATTCAGAAGCTTCTTCAGCTCTGTGCTTATCTCGACAGGGGTGACTATCCAAGCGCCTTACAATGCCAGGTAAAACATCTATCCCGTTCTTATACTTTGCATTTTTCTTACCATCCATCCGCGTACTGCAATCAAAGCCATGTGTTCATCATCGTTGTTCAGGTTCAACTTACAACCAGCGACTGGGACGAATGCCAATACTGGCTGGCAGCACTGAAGAGAATGATCAAGATTCATAAATAGATTTTCAAGAAAGGCCTCTTGAAAGGCAAACTCGCAATCGGATGTCCATCTGGTTATATACAGGCTTTGCTTGCTTGAGATCTTGAATTTTCCTTCATTCACAGGACAAATTGGGCCTTTTTCGGGCGCAGGAGAGTCTTTGTCGTTCAATTTAATAGATTATAATTCAGCATCAACTTCTTGGCACCCTTCTCATGTTAGCAAAGAATAGCCATCAGCATAGTAACTCACTCTCTATCTTTTTGGTTATTTTGTCCTCTCATTTTCTCTTTTGTAGAATCAGAATGAGGACTCTCATCTCACTTATTATACCTTTCTTTATTCTCCTTTTGAGAGGGATATCATCTTGTTGGACATAATTGGTTTAGGGGATTTTGTCAAATATTCTTCTTCTTTTTTCCCTTCTCTTTTGGGCTTTGGATTGTACTTGTCATCTGTTTTGAACAATTTTATGGAGCTTTGCTTATGATGAATCAACCCTAACTATCTAATTTTATGGAGCTTTGCTTATGATGAATCAACCCTAACTATCTAATTTTATGGAGATTTGCTTATGATGAATCAACCCTAGCCATAGATAGTGATTATGCTTTGAATTACAGTTGCCTGTGTTTGATAATCTCTAGGGCTCAGACTAGTCACGAGCTTGCGATTATTGTCCGGTCTACGTTCTGAAGTCTGAACCGTAAAGTTGAAATGAAAACGTCTGGACCAGTACAAACCAAATGTTTGATTAAACAACTAGCGGAGTATTTTAACCTTTTAATTGAACTAAATATGTGCACACCAACCAAAGTTTGGTTAAATTAGCCGAATATTTTAACCCTTTTTAACACTCCCATTGAATTGAACTAAATATGTGCACACCAAAATTAGGCTTAAATCACTTGAATAATCACTTTAATGATATATAGATTAGTCAATTTTGAGTAGAGTTTTTATGTGACCCCAAACCCGGCGAGATCAAATTTATTCACGTGAATAAACAAGTGAATTTTTTGTAGGGTAACCAATAGAATTTTTATATGACCCGAACCCGCTTGAGATCAAGTCCATTCACTTAGAGTAAATAAGGAAAAAATTGTGGGTAACCACTTGAAGCTCGAGATCAATTGTTTTTACACTTAAATTGAAAATGAATGAAACCATAAAAAAAAAAGTCTCAAACAGCTATACAAGTTTATAAAATGACAATTATTTATCTCTATATAAGTTTATAGAATGACATTTATATATCTCTATATGTACGGCTTTTTAATGAATATTCATGAAGGCTAAATCGATGAATTGGAAGAAAAATACGATAGATAATTAAAAATCAAAGAGGTAAATCTACAAATTTTTTGAATTTTTATTGGGCTTGATAGATTTCTCTCATCACCCTCATATAGTTCCATAAAAATATTAATTTCCTATTGTAAGTGAAATATATAGAAATTTACAACTTTACAGTTACTGTACTTGTTTAAATAAAATAATTACTAATATATTTATGAACACATGCTAATAAACTTGGCATAGGATGAGTATTGTTACAGTGTTAATATTTTTTTTTTGTCGGTTCATTTTAGGTTGAAATTTTAGTGAATTTATGAGTTGACCTCATGTGTTCGTATACACGTTACACACTGATATCAAGAAATGAACAGCCTTGGAGTGATCCCAGTTCACAACCGCTGTACATCGCAACATTTGACCTGTTGGTGAAATATTGAAAAATTATGCTATCAAATTGAGGTTCATATCTCGTATGTTCATAATCACATTCATATATATAGAAAGGTTACTTAAATAGAATGACATATACTGTATAAGCTACTGTACTACCAAGCTACACGTACAGACTTTACATGCTATAAACATTAAATGATACTTGCAACCTAGGTTGCCATAGTTTCGTGTAAGGATTCATGTTTCTGTGTTTTCTTAGAAACCAGAAACTGTAAACGCCGCCCCTTTGAAATTTCCGTGCTACACAACATTCGATGTGTTTGCATCTTAGGCCTGTGTGAGTTGTGTCGCTAAGCTTTGAAGACGATCTCTCACACGAGTCACAAACTCACTCCATAGGGAGAATGTGGAGCCAAAAAACCGCACTCTGACCGATTTCTTGGATCCGTTTCTGACAAATACAATATCCTTTACGAGTTCAGGGCATGTCATTTCCACGCCATCATCAAGCAAGGGCAATTCCATTGAGCTCTCAGTTTCTAAGTTCTTGATCCAGCCTCGTAACAAATAATTCACAACCTAGCCAAAATATTGAAGCACTTATTTTTACAAGAATAGATTGAGAGCAAGAATTTCTACATTAAAAAAAATCAATAAAAGATGTAAAATTTTCCTTTAGGGCATGTTTGGCATGGTAACTTACATTATCATGCCTCCATATTGACCTTATCAGCCGGTCTCACCTATGTAAGCATGGCATTTACTAGCTCTAGAATGTGAAAATTAGTATTGCATACCTCAGGAACTTCATCATGAGGGCAATGACCAGCAGGGCTGATTTCGTAGTATGGAGCGTCAGGGAGTTGTCGCTTTACTTGACGGCCCCAGATAGGCGTCACCCACGGGTCCTCTTTTCCGTACATGAGACAGATGGGCAAACCGTTTTCTCGACACCTATCACATTAAGCATACATATGATCTCTTAACCCTGAGCACAAAGTTTGAACCAAAATCATGTGTATATATATATATATGTACGTGTATATATAGGGGTTGGTTCACGTGAGGAGGCTCATTGTGAAGATGAGGTGAGGAGAAATTTTGTTCATTTTTTGTACTATTTAGTTCAGTTTTCAATTCCCCCCTCCTCTCCACAAGGAGCCTCCTTACCCGAACCAGAATATAAATATTTTATATATATATATATATATATATATATATATATATATAGGGGCTTTGATTGTCTATTTAGTATCATATTTGTAATACCTGTACAATGATTCTTTGAAGGATAGTTGAGCCTTGGGGGCAAACATAATCGAAGTTAATGCAGCCGATGCAGCAGGATGTTCTGTTGTCTCAAGTATCCTTGAGAAAACTTTGTCGACATTTGTTGTATGGTCTGCATACACTTGCTTGAGTACATCAGCAATGCTACTAGGATCACTTATTTTCAGCCATCTGTGAGGATGTCAATACAGGCTTTTAAGCTCAAAAACTAAAAAAAATCTTTATTAATACAAGTGGAACCTGAGGCGAATGATCTTTTGTGAAACTTACAGTAACTGTATGAGCTTTTTCACATTGGCTGGTAAAGGGAATGTGCCTGACCAAGGAAACAAACTTGCTAGAAAAGGTGATTTTATCGGATTAGGAAGTAATCCCCAAAAAGGCGTTGCATTTAGGAGGGTAACACCCTTCACTAATTTCGGATTGCATGCAGCAAAATAGAGTGCAACAAATCCTCCAAGTGAGTTGCCTACAATGTAAACTGGCTCCCCAATGACCTGCAATCAAGTTAGATTCACTGCTTAAGATTTTAAATTTTGAAAATGCAACTCTGACTACCAGAAATGTACAAGAAGTGTTTTACACAATACATCGTGCTTATTTCTAGGAGAGTCCTAACCCGGTTAGCCATGATTTAACTTGGTGAAAATCATAAATCATTACCAACCAAACATTCAGTTCAGTTTTGTATAGTATGTGCTTAAAATAAAAATTTTACCCTGAAATCAATTACTTTGTAGACTAGAAGGAAGTTTATCTTGGTTTTGCAAACAGACCTACAGGTAAAAAGGAAATCCAACTAGTACTGTAGTACATAAGCTAGATTGAAATACATGAGCAAGTCATCCAAAGTAAAAGGGCTTAAGGGAAAAGCTACCTCCTCGACGAAGTACTGTACTTGATCCTTCCATAAATCAGCTGAATAGGCAAGATCCTTTGCCCAAGGTTCGGCATCATCTCCAAATCCCCAAGCACTGCTCTTGGAATAACCATCTTCATTTGACAAAGGAGCTGGATCTTCAGAAGGTAATGACATGCCCTGCCCAAGAAAATCCAAGGCCCAAACTCTATAGTCACGGCCTAAATCCTTCAACTGTTTTTCGTAATGGAAGCTGCCTACTCCAAAACCAGGCAAGAACAACACTGCTGGTGAACCTACATTTTGACACCCTGATTTCTCATAATGCACATTAAACTTAGGCTTCCACTCCCAAAAACAACTACTTATAGCAGCACTTTTTTCCCCATTGGTTTCATCTGGCAACCCGGGAATCAAAACCTTGGGAATAGACTTGCTGTCTCCTGATAATTCTTCTAAGCTTTCTTCAGTGTCAATGACATAGCTGTCATAACTTTTGTTGGAGACCCTTGGAGTGGAAACTCGGGAGTCTGGGAGCTGAAGGAAATTTGGTGGTTTTCTTGCCTTTAGTTGATTGAAGTTCACTGATTGCAACTGGACTGTACTGTAGACATTAATTAAGTCTTGATTTTTCACGTCTATGGGGTGTTTTGATCCACTTGGGCCTAATCTATTCTCAATGAACTTTGTTGGACCGGCATAAGGTGGCGAGTAGTGCACTAGAACCTTCATGCTAATGAAACTCTATCTGTGACATGCAGCCAAGTAAAAAGAATTTAGGTACAGCTACATAGAAAGCTGATCTCCCTCTTTAGAAAAATGAGTACTGAAGATATTTAACAAAAGAGAGAAAAATAAGCCCTTCTCTTCGCTATTCAATCCTTTAGGCAGAAATCATCTGATATCCTTGATTTCAGTTTCTAAAGCTTCTGGTATAGTTTCATAAGGGCTATCACTAAACAAAAGAGATCAATCTTAAATTCTTATCGTGATACCTATATATGGTAATATACATATAAGGATACCAAATGAGGCCTTACCACTAACAGAGTTCCCAGTTCCCACAAAAAGAAACTGCATATTGCATTAAACCTTGTATATTCAGTAAGAAACATGTAAGATTTCAAGAACTAAAATAACTTCCTACTATAAAACTCAGTTCTAAAGCAAGATGTAAACAATAAACCTTCCAAATCTTCAAACCCGTACCATCTCCAATTCTATTGATTGGTTATTGCTATTAACACCTTCGCTCCTATCTAAACCAATTTCACCATAAGAAGAAAGATTATCAATCAGCAAAACTGTAAATCATATAGATCATAGACAAAACCTGAAATCAAATCAATCAACCAATTTATGCGACTTCATGGCAAACCCGCTATGTAATTCAAGCTAAACATATGAAAAGTGAGCTGCCCACATATAAAACAGCGATTAGTTCACTGACCTATATTACCTCTTTCAGACCTAATTGACTTGTTTCGTTGAGATTGGGAAGAATGAGGGAATACCTAGAAGAAGGAAAGCAGAGAAATCGTGAGTGGTGGATGAAAGAAGGTGGTTTGTTGTTCCAATTTTGATGGAGATGCTCTACAGAGATGGGAATTCTTTGCTTGCAAGATTTGTGCACTATCAACGTAAAAAATCAGGACTTTGGGCGCAAACAAACAAAACCCAAGACGTTAAACGGGAAACTTCGATAGTGGTCGGCTCGGCTCCGCTCGGCTATACTCATTATGCGGCCCCGCTACGAAGCCGATTAGTCAAGCGTTTTCCACGTTTAATAAGTGTTCGCTGAAAAAAGAAAAATAGAGTTTCAAGGTCAGTTGATTTTTAATTTAAGTTTTGCTAAGATAAATTTTTGTTGAGATAAAAAAACATTACCTTGTGAATGAATATTATATAATTATCTTTATTTTTTACTGAAATTAAATCTCATGCGTATTACTATTACAGACACACAAGATAATTGGGCTATTAGTGCACCATTTTTATGTTGGACACTAAGTATGCAGACAAAATTTTATACGGGTATTAAGTATGCAGGTATAAATAGGATTTTTAATTTTTTTTTTACCTTTTTCGCTCCCTCTCTTCTCTCTCACTTCGGCGATTTTTCTGGCGATTCGTCTTCTCAAGAGGCTTCACTCGCTCCTTTCTTCGTCTTCTTCTGAAACCACAATCGATCTTTCTCGAATTCCACCCGAGAGGAGACAAACAGCTGCTCTACGGAGGAGATCGTATCTTCTTTATATGTGTTAGTGGTGGTTTTGGCGGCGGCTGAGGAGGGAGAAGGCCGGTTGAATTTGGCCGAATGCAATGAGGTTGATGCAAGAGGTGGTAGACAAGGAGAGGAAGAAGGTCGGTAGATGGCCTTGCAGATGAGTTGGCAACCAAGCCTCCTACACAAGCGTAAGAACGGTGCTCCCCTAGGGTTGAGGAATTTGGGGAATTCTTGCTATTTGAATAGCGTCTTGTAGTGTCTCACCTACACCCCTCCTCTCGCCAATTTCTGTCTCAAGAATCAGCACTCTCTTTATGTGAGTTCTCGACTTCATCTTCTATTTATCTGATTTTGCATTTGATTTCTCCAATTTGGTGTTAATTTCCCGTTCCTGTTGAATTTTGATTTGTTCGAAGGATTTCATGGTTTTAGATTTTTAAATAGTTGTTAATTGTGTGATGTGTTGTTTGGATTTGGTTAAGTTATGTTGTAATTCGATGTATGAAATCTATCTGGTTATCGACTTCCTTAAAATTGGGGCAAAAAGGATGGGGGATAGCATGGTATTAATAATCATTGAATTTGGATCAGCCAACGATTTGGATATAGAATTTGGCTTTCTACTAATACTATCTCAAGCCATTTGGTTTATCTAGATGTTTTCCAGGTTTGTTCAGTCTCCTTCTGATTCCCAAACAAATACAGGTTGCAAGCGAAAATTCGAATGGACGGCTTAATCTAACAATGACAAGGTTGAAGGAGAAGTATAATGAGGCCATGAAGTGAAATGATGTCAAAGCTATTGTTTTGATTGGTAAGATTGTTCATTATAAACATTAAAGAATCAAAAAATTGGCGGTTGAAAGCTGATTGCATTCATTTCGTGCTTGATTTTGATCTTTGCTTAGTCCGTACCTGCATACTGCAAATCTTGACTTGTTTCATTACCTCCATCATTGAGTTTTTATGTATTTTGAAGGTGGTGGAGAGAAGTTTTGTGGCAGTTTTCACATGAATGTATTCATGGAAGTTCACAAGACTGGTATGTACTTCATTGATAAGTTTATCATTTTCGTTAACTGTGTTTGCTTGTGAATCAGATTAATCACACTCATGATTGCCTTTGCAGGGGATTTGTCTATTGTACCTAATGAAACTGTTGATCTATCCATCAAAGCAATGGAAGGTGTTTTTCTTTCACTCCCATACAACGATGTCAACGATTGAACGCATAATAGAGAGACTAACTAGCTTGTGGTTATGTATAATCTCTAGATGCTAAAAAATCATATGTTGCTGCTATACAAGGGCTTGCACTTGGAGGTGGCTTGGACACGAAAGGGAAAACGGTAGGATCGTGCATGATACTGTCAAAAAAAACTCAATGTCTTCCCCTTACCTATTTTTTTTTAGATCGGGTGTTGGTAAGCTTTTTGCACAAAGAAATCTTGGCACCAAAGCTGATGTTATAGAAAAAAGATTGTTGTGAAGTTATATGCCTAGTAAAAGTGTAGATTGACGGGTTGCTGATTTGTATTTCATGTTAGCTGTTTGTTATTGTTCTTATTTGTTTTTATTTGCTTGTTTGTTGTGTTTTTTGCGCCTGTCATTTCTTTAGGTGCTGAAAAATATTTGATGGGTAACAAAAAAGTGCAGATTGACTGGTTGTTGATTTGTCTTTCATATTAGCCGTTTGTTATCTATTCTTATTTGTTTTTATTTGCTTGTTTGTTGTGTTTTTTGCGCCTGTCATTTCTTTAGGTGCTGAAAAATATGTGATGGGTAACAAAAAATGCAGATTTATCAACTCTCGATCTAAAAGTATCCACGACGAAGAATTTGTATGAAATAAAAACAAAGTATATATAAATAAGAAAAATCATAAATTTGGGTGATAAAATAAGAAATATGTAATGGGTATTGAAATCGTATAACTAATATGGGGTAAGCGAAGTGAAGTTGTATAGACCTGAACAAATCCGGGCCAGCCCGTCCGGCCCGCCCGCCAAAAAACACGGGTATGGGCTAGCATATTGGCCCGTTCGGGCCGGGCCAGGCTCGGCCCGCTTGTTCACGAGATGGGCCTGGGTGTTGGATTTAACCCGCGGGCTGGCCCGTATATATATCTATATATATATATATATATATATTTATTTATTTATATATCTATCTATATATATATATATATAAAATTAAAAGTGAATAACTGTAAACACGGGCAGGCCGGCCCGGCCCGGCCCGGGCATTTCGGGCAAGATTTTGGATTTGGCCCGGCCCGTGCCCGGCCCGAGCCCGGATTTGTTCAGGTCTAAAGTTGTATATGTAACGTTGATTATTGAAATCAGGTAACTAATATTGGGTAACCGAAGTTGGGTATGTACATGAGTGAAGTTGGATATCTGACGTTGGATATCAAAATCGGGTAACTAATATTGGGTAAGCGAAGTGGAGTTTCATATGTAATGTTGTGTATTGAAATCGGATAACTAATATTGGGTAACCGAAGTTGGGTAACCGAAGTGAAGTTGGATATGTAACGTTGGGTATTAAAATCGGGTAACAACGAAGTTGGGTAACCGAAGTGAAGTTGGATATAGAACGTTGGGTATTAAAATCGGGTAACAACGAAGTTGGGTAACCGAAGTGAAGTTGGATATAGAACGTTGTGTATTGAAATCGGGTAACAACGAAGTTGGGTAACCGAAGTGAAGTTGGATATAGAACGTTGGGTATTAAAATCGGGTAACAACGAAGTTGGGTAACCGAAGTGAATTTGGATATAAGAACGTTGTGTATTAAAATCGGGTAACAACGAAGTTGGGTAACCGAAGTGAATTTCGATATAGAACGTTGGGTATTAAAATCGGGTAACAACGAAGTTGGGTAACCGAAGTGAAGTTAAATATAGAATGTTGGGTATTAAAATCGGGTAACAACGAAGTTGGGTAACCGAAGTGAAGTTGGATATAGAACGTTGGGTATTAAAATTGTGTAAATAATTTTTGATAGCCTAAATTGAATACACGATGAAAATTGTGTATTACTATCTAAAGTAATGATTCATTTACAAATAAAAAGTGCATAATTTATTTATGTTTAAATTAGCCTACACACTTTATCACACTAATAAAAAAAAGCGTATACTTAAATCACCCAATAAACATTTATATTGTAGCACTAAATTATAAAAAGATTCATCTTCAATAATATAAATATTTGGTTGAATCAATAAAAGTATCAATTTATAAAATAATTGAAATCTAAGGCGTTTGACCAAAACAAGCCACTAATAATATATCCTGTACTTTAGCACTTTAATTTATCGATCAACATTTCTATAAATTTCACCTACAACTTTGTCGGTATAAGATTATTTGCAATATATTTATGGGAAAAAACTTTTAAATGACTAAAGAAAACAGTGTGCTAGAGAATGTCAAGGTTTTAAAGTTGCTTGAAAACTTTTGGACTCGTTAAAGTTTTCATTTTTAGCTTAAAAATATGTTTTTATAACAAATTAAAGTAGTACCATTAATATATTATATTGTCATACTTAACTTAATTCAATTTTGAAAAGTCATGGTAAAAACACTAGTTATTTTTAGTTATATAAAAATTAGAAACCAAAATATAAAAGTTAATATTTAGATGTGTATCTCACATTGTTACCCTAATTTTTTGGCATGGCGGTCCGGCCCGTTTGAAAAAAAGGGGTTTGGACAAGGAGATAAGGTTGATTGAGTCAAAAACTTGGCCCCTTTCGTTTGGGTTGAGTCAAAAGCTCGGACCAGATTAATATATAAAATAATATTATAAATAATAATAAATTGTTTGACAAAATTATTTTACACTATGTATACATATTATATGACATATAGTTGCTAAATAATTATATATTAAAAGCATTAATGAAATTAGAAAAAGAGTACGGCTGGGTACCCGGTCTGGGATCTAGACGGTCTCGGACATGAATCGAAGTCCGGTATCGGACTCGACCCGTATAAACGGGCTAGCCTTTTGGTCAAAATTCGTCCGTGTTAGAATCGGATACCTAAAAATTTAGGTCTAGGCCCATTTTCAGGTTAGGCCGTTTACGTAGTTCCAGCACCATAACTATAACTCGATCAATAGGTGTAGACCCATTTTCAGACTAGGCCTCAAACGATCCAAACAAACTTCTTGGATTTTGGGTAGGCCCATAATAACTACTTGAATCAAGAATTGGGTCAGAATCCGAACCCGTGAACCCGAATTTATGTGTGGTAAAATGAGAAGAAACGTGGAAGTTACAGGCTATCCATAACAAGTGATGTACAGCAGTCTTACTGTCTAAAATTCCTGTGCATTTTGGCATAAATGGAGTGATTGCAACGTCTTCTTTTCAGTCTTTCTACTTCAATATCAATCCAAATCTTAGTAGGAAATAAAGTTAGATATTACGAATATCAGCCGTTTAAAGTCAAAATAAATTATTAAAATTAAATATAAAGAAAGTGATGGGCTCACAAATTATGACCACAAACAATATATTGGTATTTTTAAAAGAAATTAAAACGGTTTCTTGAATTTGTATAATTTACAAATTAGAAACTTTTTTTTTATGTAATACTTATTTTATTAAATATTTGATATTATATTCATTTTACTAAAAGTGATGTTCTCTTTTTGCATCAATAGTTTAGTATTATACACACTAGCACTCCATGTGGCAACATTATTTTTAATGACTTTTATATTGAACTTTTCACTAAATATTATTGATCCGATTTAGGTAAGGAGAAGTATTTGGATACAGAGCTACGAAATATTTTTCACCGTTGATACATTTGATCCAATGCTCTTGAGTAGCCCACGTCTTATAATAAATTATTGGATAACGGGATGACATTTTTATAATCATAGAAAATTTTGACGACATTTTTGTTATTTTGAAATGCATTTTTTAAGGGAGATGCTGAGACATTTTTGTAACTTTTATGAAATTTTTTTAACAGTTATTATCTCATTTCGTGAATTTACTTCAAACTGTTTGTCGTAATGATTAATATGTTTTGTTAAATTAGTTTGAACAATTTGTTCTTAGTTTTTTAACAGCTTTTACGTTTAAAAATTTATACATTTTCGTTCAAATTTTTTTTAATAAATTTAATAGTATCAAATTTGGAACTTTATATTCTACTTTTCCCTATCTAAAATATCTTCAATTATTTCACTGTTTGTTCTAATAATACATATTTTTTTTGAGTAGTTCAAATTGTTGTTTTTTTTTTTACACTTTTTTGTTCAAAATTTTATGTATTTTCCTTCAAACATTTTTAATTTATTAATATAAAAAATTGAACTTTTGTATCTCACTTTTTTTTCCCCTCTTGGTTCATACTGTTTGTTCAAATAATTTATATTTTGTTCAAAATGTTTGTTATATTAGTTCTTATTTGTTAACGTTTTGTTCAAACTGCAAAATTAACAAAGTAATATGTGAACTAACTATATAATATATCATAACTGATATTGTATTATTTTTTGAACGTAATGAATTTAAATTATGAACTTTTATAATATAAGTTTAAACTTTGGTATATGATCGAATATTGTGTATTATTGTGTTTTATTAATTTATGAAAAAAATTACATAAAAATATAACTACTAAATTAACAAATTAATGGTGTAGACTAATTTAGACCGTTGGATCAAGTGAATCAACGGCCTAAATTACACTGTAATGCGGTACCGGTAGTAGCCTTATGTACCATAACCAGACCCAATACATATGTAAGTTTGAAGTTTTTATTATAATAACTATTTTATAAAGTGCGACATCTAAACAAAGTTTTATTAATATCAAATCTCCTACATTTTGGAAAAAAGTTGTCAAAGTCCGATATAGACGCTCGTATGCGCGCACATGTGCGTTAAGCACAAAGCTCGGTACATAAATCCGATGATCGAGGTTCCATCCTAAAACCAATTGGCCATATGAGGAGTAACCCACCGATATTATATACTAGACTCGGAATGTCCCCAACTTTCAACGTGGGAACTTATTATCTCCAACACGCCCCCTCAAGTGCAACTAGAGGATATAGATTGAGTTGCACTTGTCCACATGATAAGATCGCGAGCTGAACATAGGCTAACCGCTATGATACAATATCAAAGTCCGATATGGACGGGTTGTAGAGTTGGGGTAGTGTGCATACGCACATGCGCGTTAGGCTCAAGCCTAACAGATAAAGCCAATGAAATTTCATCCTCAAACTAATTGACAGTAAGAGAAGTAGTCCGTACATACCTTATATACTAGACTCGCAGTGTCCCAACTTTTAACGTGAAAACTTATTATCTCCGACAAAAATTATAAATAAATCCCTAAATTCTCTATAAAGTAAAAGAGAATTCTAACTAAGGAAATAATCTTCAAGAATGTATTTGTAACCTTTTTAAAAACTTAGTCGATCTGCAATTGATAGAAGAAAAAAACACACTTATTATCTTGTTGAAAGCTGAATATTTAGTTTACTCCAAATAATCAAGGGTATTTTGGTCAATTACAAAACTAATTTTAGCTATTATAATTTTTTTGGTCCGTTTTTGACTCGAGTCGATATCGGAACTTTGTTTAAAGTTTAGTCTATATATGTTTGAGTTGGGTTTCAAGCCGGTTTTTTAGTTTTAGATTATTTTTACTTTTATTTGAAAAAAAATAAATTTCTTATAAAATATATATTAAAAAACTAAAATTATTACAATAAAATTAAGTAACTCAATGATTATAAAGACTTAAGTAACTAGACCTTGTCTTGAGATCTTAAGTTTAGGTCCGACTTTCTGATCTTAACTCTTGTCTTTGTCTACTTGTGTCAGACTCCGAAGTAAACCTTTTGGTTCAAACATGCTTAGAATCATCGTTATATCCGCCTGTTTATCCGTACGGCTAGTCTCGGCTCAACTTTATAAATTATTAAATTGCATACAATTGATATGCAAGTTTAAGAAGACCTAGGTCGATACATAATGAAGTATTAGTGTAATATTAAGGGAGATATATATGTTAATGTTGGCCAAGGAAAGTTAGGAAGCAAAGGGTTGGGGTTTGATTGAAAGTGGTACATAGCAAGTTCACTAGAGTGCGATTTGAGAGAGACGTTACTACGTTCAAATCTCTCGTCCATCCGTATTCCTCCACGTGGCACCCCTTAACTTGTGGTCTAAACTTATTCTTCTATTGCCGTCGATATATAGCAATTTTTTTCAAGGTGGATGGAGATCAATTAAAAATATGTTAAGCAGTAATTAATCGGAGATACGAGTTAAATATAAAACCTTTTTAAGTTATAACTTAGATTATATCAGTTATTACACATAAAACCATTTTCTTACTGTTTAAGCTATGTATAATATACAAACTCAACTCACTGGATCACGTTACAATTTTGGATAAAAATGAAAAATACTCGTTAAATTTGATATTTTGAACAAAATCATGAAAACATTATAATAATTTGTCCTATTTAAAAATGTAGGCGTGGTTTTCTCCAATCTAGTCTATTATATATATATATATATATATATATATATATATATATATATATATATATATATATATATATTTTGATCGTTTAAGAAGGGAAGGGATTTTAGGGTCAACAATGAGAAGGACGTGATTTTATTAATGTCGTTTACGTCGTCGTTCATTTCACCCTCCTCTCTTCTTCCTCTTTATTTCTTCGATTCCAGGTTAATCGATTTGATTTTTTCTATTCCAAGTTAATTAATTCGACTATGTTAGAGCATCCAACAATATCTCTATTTTAGAGAATTTTGGGCTTCCTCAAAAATTTTGTAACACTTCTATTCCACATCCCCATGTCAAAAAAATAAATACTAGAATAATTAATTATTTTAAATGTGGTTGAATTCTCTAAAATGCAGAAACAATTGGGTTTGATGTAAAAATAATTTGGAGATTATTAATTTTGCTTCTCCATTTTGAAGAATGGTTTAGGAATTCTCTTGAGATACTCTTAACTTTTACGGAAAATGTATTAATTGAACAAATCACGCCTTGAACAAATATGCAATATAGTTGAACAAATAAGTTGTATGCTGAACAAATCGGGTTTTGGACAATATATGCAATATGGTTGAATAATTGAGTTGTATGATTGTGCAAATCATATTTTGAACCAAACAGACAAATCATATTTTGAAACAAAAAACACCCAATAACAGGAAAAGAAAATTCACTGCCAAATGCAGAACCCAACAAAAGAAGTCGGTTGAAAAAAGTAAAATATCATAAAAACCAAATTAACGGAGAAAACCAATCAAAATTGAAACCTACTTGTCGAAAACATAATTGTCATGGTCATTCAAGGTGGCAGGGGAGGTTGTGATGCAATTTCAGCGTCAACTTCATCCGATTGAATAACGGGTTCAGAAATCGCATTCGGATCGACCATTATATGGCTAAAAAAACATACAGACATCATGCAAGTATAAATGAAAAAGTTGAATAAAAGACTCTTAAATAATAAAAGGATTTAAAAAGTTCTTGAAACCTAATGGTTAATCTTTGTGACGGCGCCACCAATAATTCGGCAAAATGGAGTCAAAGCAGTAATGACGGTAAGCAATGAATATAACCCGTTGAAATTAAGTATATATATCAATCGAAAGTAAATTTTATGAAGCTTATTGAATAAGCTAAATGAATACATAAGTTATAATAGAATCACGTAATATTTTTGAAACTTGCTAAATAAATTTAGTGATTTATTGATAGAAAAATTGTTAAATGTAAGTTGATATTGTTTCAAAATTGTAGAATTACGTTAAAAAAATATAAATAAAACGTAAATATATAAAAAATTGTTAGTGGCAAGTTGATATTATTTCGAAACTTTATATTTTTGTAAAAAATTCAGAACTAAATTAGAGATAATTTCGAAATATAGTTGAATCAAATCAAGTATTAAAAAAATTGTATGACTCTATTTTAATAGAGTATATAGATATAGATTATGCTTGAGTTTAGCCAAAAGATCAAGAAATATATAATTTGTTTAATTTTTAAACCCTTTGTTTATATAAGTTCTCACACTATCAACCTTATTTATAATCAATGTGGGATAGCAAAATCGTTGAAAATATTTAGCCTTACTTAATGTATGATTTGTTTGTATAAATAGAGGGTCCTTAAATTTTTTTAAAATTCTTGCTAGTTAAATTTTTTTAAGAGATCTTTTTTACGCCATATACTAAACTTTTAATATCAAATATTAAAATATATAGAAGATTTTGCTAGTTAAATTTTTTATGTGAGATACAAGTTGATCTGAGATCTTACTAGTGAATTTTTACAATTTTTTAAGAATATTTTTGACTTACTAAATATTTTATGATTTAATTACCTATTTAAAAAATATTTAATCCTATGCAATTTGTGAGGACATCGCATCATTTTTAGTTTCATCTGTTTTAGTATAGGTATATAGATTAGTTCCATTTTAATGAGTAATATTTTTTCATTTTACCCTACAATTTTCATATATGTCTATTTTCGTAGTAGGAAAAGGTTAAATTTTACAAATTTATGTCAATATAATTTGGTACTATTGTCTTATCAATAATATGGTCTCCAAAAAAACGTCTAGGTCAGCAACTAAGTGGATCCCACCAGAAGCAAAGCCAGCCACAAACACAATCCAAGCCTACACTCACCAACCATTATCTTAACGCCACGTGTTACTCCTGTCGATTCTCTCTCTTCTTCACTTCCAGCTTGGCTCAACAAAAAAACCACAAAACCCAAATCACACCAACCAAATTTCTTACACTTTCCTCTCTCTCTCTCTGATTGATCATCGATATGCTGAAGGAGGAATCATCAGGTGGAGAGCACTCCACGTGGGCGCGCGTTTGCGACAGGTGCCGGTCAGCTGCGTGCACTGTGTATTGCAGGACAGACGCTGCGTACTTCTGCGCCGGCTGCGACGCTCGGATGCACGGCGCCGCGTCGGGCCATGAGCGTGTTTGGGTTTGCGAATCGTGCGAGCGCGCACCTGCTGCTTTTGTATGCAAGGCCGACGCTGCCTCGCTGTGCGCTGACTGCGACGCTAAGGTTCACTCCGCAAACCCCCTTGCTCGCCGCCACCAACGCTTCCCCATTCTCCCTCTCTCCGGTTGCCTCTACGGCCCTTCCCACCCAGGTTTACACAGTTCTACCTGAAAATCCTATCTTTTGAATTTCAGTCTACATAACACAGCTTTTAGAATTTCCGTATCAACTTCGAAAACGGAAGAAATGTTTTAACATTTTGGAATAAAATAATTTATCAACTAACTTACATTTTTTTAAACAAAAATGGTGTAAGTATGATTTCGGTCTCACACAATTTGAGAAGTGTATTTTAGGCTTTACTTTGATAATATAGAACTCAATCACATTGCTAAGTTTATGATTATGATCATTAATGATTCATTATGTGATAAGTTCAAGCCTGCTAACTAGTTTTCAAAATATCTTATTCCTGAATTGTACAGGCAGCCGAATGATGGCTAATGTATCGGTTCTAGGAGAAACAGAAGACGGGTTTGATGAAGAAGACGAAGACGAAGCAGCGTCATGGCTTTTACTGAATCCATCAAACAATAACGCAAAGGAAAACAACAACACTACTAAGGGATGCTCTGTTGGCGGGGAGGTAGTCGACGAGTACTTAGACTTAGTAGAGTTTGATTTAGGAGGCGAGAATATAGCTCGACTAAATGACGAGAGCTACAACCACCATAGCATCCAAGGGAACCACCATAACGAGCATCATCAATACACGGTGCCTAATGGGATCGGAGAAGAGAAGGGTTTGCATGGCCACCACACATTTCAGATGGATATGGATTATGGTATCAAATCTGATCACTATGCTTACAACCATAGCTTGTCTATCGGCCACAGTGTAAGCTTTTCAACCCTTAATTAAAAGAACGAGTCGGAGTCGGAGTCAAACTTTGATATAACTTCACTAGAATTGAGCCGAAGCTAAATTCTAATCGAGCGTAGAGGTGGAGGTATGTTCATACTCGGCTTGTTTGATTAAGTGATCAAGACGAAAGAGTTTTTTCGATCTGAGTCCGAACCGGGCTTGAGTTGTTCGGCTCTAATAATAACCCGTTAAGATTGACTTGTCTAGTCATCATTAGGGTTTTTATTGGAGCCTCATAAATCTAGCTTTGATATACTCATGTTTAGCTCATTTAGTATAAGGCGGTCATAAAATTTAGAAAAAAACTTAAAAATACGTTCATATTTAATTTGTTTAGTTAAGTGAAGGAGTCAAAACCGGATTTTTCCGATCCAAACCCGAATTGAGAACAAGTAGCTCAACTCTTATAATAACTAGTCATCAATCGGGTTATTATTGAATCGAACGAACCTAACTTTTGATTTGTTCATGTTTAGTTTAAAAATGTGCTCATAGTAGGCCGATTAGTAAGTGAATAATCTCGAGACGCATATAACAATCCCACCAATTGCATAATTTCAAGGGTTTCTAGTGATGATTTTGACTAACAAAATTCCGATTCTTGTAAATTTGATCAGATGTCGGTATCATCATTGGATGTGGGTATTGTACCGGATTCAACAACAAGTGAAATCTCAACTTCACATGCAAGACCTCCAAAGGGAACCATTGAGCTTTTCTCAAACCCTCATGTACAACAAATGCCAACCCAACTTTCCCCATTGGACAGGGAAGCAAGGGTTCTAAGGTACAGAGAGAAGAAGAAAACCCGAAAGTTCGAGAAGACGATCCGATATGCTTCAAGGAAAGCATATGCAGAGACACGGCCGAGGATCAAAGGCCGGTTCGCCAAGAGAACCGACACGGAGGTTGAAATCGATCAGATGTTTTCAACCGGAGTCATAACGGATGGAGGATACGGAGTTGTTCCGTCTTTTTAAAGGCGAGAATGATATGAAGGTTTCTATCGGTAAAATTAGCTTTGAATTTGCAGATATATTTTGTATCTTTCGTGATTTGAATGTCCCAATAATTAGTTCATGAATCTTGTGTCGCGTATTGGTTATTGTTGTACGTAATGGTAATTGTATATGTAACATTTGACGTATCCTTAATAATCTATAAATATGTTGTCGCACGTTGAATGAACTTCATAATTGTATCACGATTCATAAAGCGAATCGATTTCTTTCATTTTTCTTGAACCATAAACATAAACTAGTGTATTACCCGTGCATTACACGGGGTGATTTTATATTTATTATAAACATTTGAAGAAAAATAATTTTTTCTAGAACATAATATTAATTATTCAGTATAAATTTAATTATCTTTTATTATACGTATTATTATATAACAAACTCAAGTTATATTTATAATATTAAATAAATCTTGTTGAAAATTATAATTATATTATAAGTAGTGCAAAAAAGATTATTCTCAAAAGAAGCTTGTTTAAGAAAATTTGTAAATAAAAATCGGTAGATAAGATCGGATTTAAAAATATTTAATTACTGATTTTTAAAAGTAGCTTTTAAAATATTTTTAGAGCTGCGTAAATTGTGGCGTTGACACGTGACAAAGAAGGTCTCTCCTTTAATATATATATATATATATTAATATATATATACTAGTGTATTACCCGTGCACTGCACGAGATTTGTTAAAATATATTGTTGTGGAATATTTCTTTGAAAATTTTGTGTTTTGATACAAATCATAAAAAATAGTAAACTTCTCTTCAATCATATTTTGATACAAATCGTAAAAAATAGTAAACATAAAATTTATAGTGAACACAAAATTTCGAGTTTATCCTATAAAGAATATAAAAGATCTTAGAAAAATAAATTATTTATGCGTGTATCTTTTTAGAAGAATTTGTCGATTGACTATATATGACAATTACCACATCAAACTTGTATTTGGTTGGCTAGAATTGTAAAAAAAAAAACACGTAGTACCTTTTTTTTTTCCCCCTTCCTTCTCTTCAAATGGAATTTTTCCTCCTCTTCCTATTCACTCTTTGATTAAATTAATTTATTTAGGCAATAATAATAAAATTTTTATTAAAAACATCTGATTACGTAAACCTATTTTTTTTAATAATGTAGATAAATAATTTTTTAAAAATATTTTGTTGGGCTTTGATAATAATTTATATTAACAACTTAAAATAATTAACTTTTAAAAATATTTTAGTATGTTGCGTTAAATCTGGTGTTGACACGTGGTAAAGAAGAACTCTCCTTTAATGCATATGAGATAAAAAAAACTTAGAACTAAAAGATAACCTAAGCCCATCAAAATAACTTTGAGTCCAAACTAGTGCCCAATAACAAAAAGATAACTTAAGCCCATCAAAAGCAACTTGAAAACAAGCTAAGGCCCATTTGGGTCCAATACCAAAAAGATACGAAGCGAAGTCAAGTGTAGACACCTCGTTCTATTAATACTTCAAACACAATGCGGGTAGTTTATCAGGGGCGGATGCCTCTTAAAGAGTAACGGAGATGTGCAAAGGTAGGCTCAAGCATCTATTCTGCTCATGAGTGTAATGGTATAAGCCTGCCCGCCTGTGAAACAGACTTGTGGAACAGAGACAAAAGTCGGTCATAGCATATAACCTAAGCCCCTCAAAAGCAACTCGAGTCCAAACTAAGGTCCATTATAGTCCCAATACCCAAAAGATAATCTAAGCCCCTCAAAAAGCAACTTGAGTCCAAGCTAAGGCCCATTATAGGCCCAATACCAAAAAAGATTAACCTAAGCCCATCAAAGCAACTTGAATCCAAGCTGAGGCTCATTATAGGGCCAATACAAAAAAGATAACCTAAGCCCAGACTCGTAAAGATCATTTCAAAAGGTGTTGTATAAGTAAAATTAGGTTTGAATTTGCAGATATATTACTTCGTGAATCTTGTGTCGCCTACCGGTTGTTGTTGTTGTAAGTACATGGTAGTGGTGTACGTAACATTTGACGTATGGTACTATCGTTATTAATTTATGGTTTCTTTCTTTTTTTCCCTTGAACCAAGCTAAGGCCCATTATAGGCCCAATACCGGAAAGATAACCTAAGCCCATTAAAAGCGACTTGAGCCCAAGATAAGGCCCATTACCAAAAAATAACCTTAGTCCATCAAAAGCAAGTTGAGTTAAAACTAAGGCCCAATACATAAAAAAAGATGACCTGAGTCCTTCAAAAGCAACTTCATTCCAAGCGGAGGCCCAATACCGAAAAGAATCTAAGCCCAGACTCGTTAAGATCGACCAAGCCTAATAAAAAGGAAGAAGTTTGACACATTAAGTTTGAACTTTTTACAAAGAGTCTGTCTCTCATTCTAACAAAAAATCTTGGCTAGTGGCATTGTCGGTTCAGTTTGAAATGGCGGTTCGTGAATTCGATATCTAGGTTGGTCTCCTCTCCAATTTAGGTTTGAAAAGTGAAATCATCAAACTAACGGTTCGAACCGCTAGTTTATAAAGTTTTTATAAGGTAACGATTTTAAGTACTAATTCTAAATACAACTTTTTTTTTGCTTGCATAATTGTGGTAATCATTGTGGGAATGGGAGATTTCCACGTAAAATTAGGAGAATCTCGGCCTAGCATATAAGCAGGTACTTCTCATTATCAATTAATTTTAAAATGAAATGTTATGTAAAAATGACATGAATAGCTCAGTGAAGATAAAGGGACAAGGACGGGGTTGGTCTACCCGTTCGTGATAGAAGAAGCGCCCCCATCGCCGGGGGGGGGGGGGGGGGGGGGCAATGAAAACTTTCTCGACAAGCATGGAATTACACCTTTTTGAGCTAGTCCAAATTGCTTTGATAAAGATTGACCATTTATGTGTACGAATCATCTCCAAGGCGCCCGCTCCACCTTTGAAGGCAAGAGTCCTACAATGAGACATCAAAGCAGAACAAGTGCGCCCTCCAGATTTCACTCGTGGCCCGTAGATCAATCCCAAAGTCTTTGGTAACAGCTTTGTCAGCCCTGCAGTCGATCCAATGGTGAAGAAGAGGATCGATGATGTCATGGCCCGGACTTCGCATATTACTTGGCACCTGTCTTCAAAGACATCTCTGCAAATAGAGGAAGTAATGTGATGTCTGATCTTCATCTACTGCTCGTAGTCATAGGAAGAGCTCATAGTCTCGGAATTGCTCGCTTGAATCTACTTTTCTCTTAGTTTCTTTCTGTCTGTGGGACTGGCTAACCAATGAGATAGACCAGGTTCAAACTCAAGCTTTCGGGTTCCTCCACTAAGCTAGAAGAGTCTCATTGTAGATCAATCCCAAAGTCTTTGCTAATCTAGCTGCCTGTGAATTTTGTCTTTATTTATGATAGCTTTTTAGAATCACTCGTGTTTTTGGGAAAGTTTGATAGCTGCGGAAGAGTCTCATTGTAACCTTGGTCCTCAACTTTATTAAAAAGCTGTATTTTCGGGGGAAGGTGAGTAAGGAGAAAGCTAGAAGAGAATTTATCATTAAGCTCGCTGTCAATATAGTCTATAATAATTAAACTTTAATCAATCTTCTCTTCTTTTAATGAATTTTATTCATAATGATGTTAAAAAGCATTTAGCTAGACGGCGCATACATTAACATATTATAAAAAATTTGACCAAAACAATATATGTGGAAATTGGTGTGCGTGAGAGTAAATTCAAACTTGTATTGTTTCAATTTGATCATTATTAGAAGTTTAATTTAATGTAGGAGAAGACTTAAGTCTCTTTTGATGTACAAAAAAGACTTTTAAGGAGGACAAGGAGGAGACTTTAAAAGTCTACCTGAATTGTAAGGAACTACATGTTAGCGGCAAGATACTAAAAGACAAAAGCCTTAGTATAAATCTTTTGAATATAAATTAGATAAATAATTTAAATTAAATATCGTGAGATTGTATAAAACTGGTAAGAAAAAAGGTTTAGTGTACACATTATAACATCTAAAAAAATAAGGTAGAATTGTATTGTAGAACATACAAAAGGTGTAATTTACATGAGTAAATTACACCTTAGATATTTTTCATAAATTCGTACCGAAAGAATAAATATATATGAAACTTTCTCCATCACTTGAATTAAAAAAAACTACAATATTAAATTTGACGTCCCAAAATTCCACAAAATACAATTTAAAAGAACAATTGCTTGAGTGCACCAATAACAAATCCAATATTTGCACTTTATAATCCAACAAGCTCCCACAAATAATTGCCCTTAAAATGAAAATTATAAAATAATATATAGGGCCCTCTTTGCGACTCATATCCTCATCCACTTCCTAGTCAGATTCCATTCTAATTTTTTTAATACAAATTTATTTAGATACAAAAATGTCATAGCCAACAAATTTCACCATGGAAAGGCATATGGTTTTGGTTGCTTTCATCCTACTTTGTAGTTTTGATTGCATTGCACAAAAGTCCTTTTAAAGGGTAGACAAATATATTGAAGTTGTTTGCCTACTTGAGCATTACTTCTTTTGTTTCCCACCTAAAAAGCAAGTGCAACACATAATGTACAAGATTTGTACAAATCTATATAAAGTTATTAGGATCAAGAATTTTTAAATCATATTATAAGAGATTAAGTGACATTGGAAAAAAAACGACATTTCGATGGACCATATCGGTTTTCTAAACGCATATGCGTGTTAGGTCGGACCTAGTGTATACAACTATAAATCAAGTGATGTTTCATCCTAAAATCACTTGACAATAGGTTTATATAGTAGTCTACCCGTATTTATATACTAGATTGTACGTTTGTTTATGATTAATGTGAGACAAAATATCTCCACACATTCCCGAAAGAACAATCATCTAATTCAGTTGACACTTGAGGACATACATTTAAACGGGTGAAAAAAATCACATTAAAAATTATGAATTAAAGTTAAAAAAGAAGAAGAAGAAGTGACACTAAGTTAGAACAGAGTATTTGCATTTATAATATCTCCCCTAAAACATACACTAAACCATGTTGTAAGATAAGATTTGGATTTATAACACTAAGTTGACAAATCTTGGTTATTCCAATATCAACTTTATTTGATATGTTGCAAACAGATTTCTCTAGTGCGCGCCCATGGAATAATGCACAATATATAGGGTTTAATTATTTCCTTTATTTTATATAATAGGAATATTATGGTAGGGTTTACTAATTGGTAGGGCTAATGTTTGGTAAGTGGGGGTTACTATATTATAATTCTTGAAATGATAGTGATATATCACAATTTGATTAAGGAAATGGAATCCATGTCATATGCATTCACTCATTCATCTCTTTCTTTTAGGGAGTGATATATGCATCATTCTCAACAAACAAATTTCATATCAAAAGTACAAAAATACCCTTGTTTAGATAGCCAAAAAAGAGTTATTAGGGGATAACAATAAAAAAAAAAAACACTAATATGTATGGAAAAAATGTTATTGATATATCTATCCAAATGGATCACGAGGTACTTGTTGGTTTATTAAGCTCATCTATTAGGTATGAGTAACCAACATCGGATAGACGTCTCTATGAGCCCTCACGATTAAATACCTCATTCTCTTTCAAGTGAAATTCTGACGTGTCAAATATAACGTGGAGTTTTATCGCACGTTCAACGCACATGTACATTAGGTCCGAGTCCAACACATGATCCGGTGAGGTTTATATTAAAACTAACCAGTAATAGGTGGAGGATTCCATGCACCAACCTTTTATATATATATATATATATATATATATATATATATATATATATATATATATATATATATATATATATATTAGGTTCAATCATTATCCTTTTGTTATCGATGTGAAAATACTTCATGTTTCGCAAAAAAAGCGACTAGTAATAAGATTTACAAGATAGTAAAAAAGAATCATGTGAAACTCAGTGAGTTATAGTGAGTTATGTGTTGAACTTTTAGTAATATATGTGTGAGAATCTTGATTTACAATTACAATTCATGTGAAATTTCACATGGTATCATAACGATTATCCCATCAATCTGACTTTTAATTTAAACAATATTTATACAATGGGATAACTCTTTATTTAAATTAATTGTCATATCATGTTTCATTAATCATTAATCATAATGGATTAGAAACTATAATCTAACATAAGAATCTTATCTTTTGTTAACAAAAGGATTGTGAAGGACGATTAGAGATACCCTAGCTAGGTCCCTCACCACATAAAAACTCAACACAAATGGATCAATATGTCATCTTCTAGATTAAAAAATATCTTCATGAACCAATGGAAATTAACCCTTCATATAGAAAATGTTGTTTTTAATCTAGTTAGTGGTATGATTTAGATCACCATTAAGTACCAACAACTAAAGCTTACAAAAGAATCAATTCCACTATTTAGTTTAATCTAATCCAATCCACTTAGAGGGTAATCTCAACATTTTTTTTTATCATCATCTTTATTATTAGAAATAAAGTAAAATAAAATGAAAACCTCTTTTGATATTGGTACCGCCGTACTATCACATTCTATATATAAACACAAACAACTAAAACTCACATATCATCACAAAACACACACAAAAGCAAAAGCAACACAAAAGCTATCCAAATGGATTCTACAACCATCAACCACCATAGCGCCGCCGCAGCCTCTGCCATAGGAGGAGGAATCCGGTGGAACTCACCGATACCTTATCTCTTTGGAGGGATGGCGGTCGTGTTAGGGCTTATAGCCATGGCTCTTCTTATCTTGGCTTGCTCGAGTGACAAGAATTCGGAAGACAAGGAGAAAGATGCCGCCGGTAGTGCCGCCAAACCGGTGGACGACGGCCCGAAGTTTGTCGTTATCATGGCCGGAGCCAACATGCCCACCTTCTTGGCCAAGCCCGTGCCCAAGCCCGAAGCCATGGTTGTGGCTAATGGTGACCCGACTGGAGTTGAGTTAGTGTAGATGAGAAAATGAAAGCAAGATGAAGATGAATGAGATTGTATATACTTTTTGAATGAGAAATATCAATTTTGGTGACTAATTAGCATAAAAAATTGATTAATTTGGGCATTAACTCTTAGTGTTCAAAATAACTAAGATGATAAAAATATATTTTGATTAACCATTGATTTGATTATGATTCGTGTTTGATACAAGTTGATATTGCGCACGATAGTAACATAAGTTATCTAGATTTATAATGTTGTTTATACTTTTATATATACACACTATATTCACTAGTGAGAAGCTTTTTGGTCCACTAACGTTGGTTCGGTGAGTTGTGTAAATCACTCTCGAATTTCGAAACCTAATTAAAATTCCATTCTTTTCGCGACGAAATGCTTTGGGAAGAGTCGAAAATGATGACATTTAGAAATCTTATGTAAGTTTATAAATATTGTGAATTTCGATATAAATTAAAGAACAAAATCAGGGTTTTGATATATTAGAATTTGATGGGTTTAGTATATCGATTTGATTCTTAAGGGTTTGATACAAATAATACATTTCGTGCATTAAAAAATACGACACCTTCAAGACTTCAAGCATCTTTGCACTTTGATAATACATTACTTATTTTTTGATTTGTCGATGTACGATTGGTACATGGTTCGTTATCATCTAAGGACAGGGGGTGTAAAATTGACCCACACAATATACAATTCGATCTATTGTTTATCGGAGTTTACGGGTTACGGTGTAATCTTATTGTAATGAAACAGTGAACAAGATTGTATCGTTTGTGTATGAAATCAAACAAATTATCTTAACTAAAAATTTCCTTCAATATCAAGTTTTTTTCAATTTAAAAATTTGTAAATATTTGAAAATATTTGATTGTTAGGTGTAACTAATAAAAAAAATATTTGATTTTTAAGTGCGACTAATATTAAATTTATGATATTATCAAATAATTTTTATATATACAATACTAACAATTAATACAAAGCCTAATCTTGTTTTGTTGTGATAAAAATTAAAGTCATTATTTTGCAGAATGGGTTTTGCTCATCTTTTGATTCTCTTATCATGAGTTGGGTTCACTCGGTCTCTTATTGCTTCAAAATAAATGGCTTAATTGTTGACAATCTTATTCCTACGCGTGAACTCTGACAAGAGATCCTCTTTCCCATTTCCTCTTCATTATATGTGCTGATATTTTCTCTAATCTAATCTATTTTACCGCTTATGCAGGTGCATTCTCCGGCTTATCTAATTTGTAAACAATCTCTCAAAATTACACACCTCTTTGCTAATGACAACTTAGTCTTCACAAAGGTGTCTCATCTGGATTGCCAAGCTATTCTTACCGTTATTGAGAAGTTTGAAGAAATGTCAAGGCAATTGTTCAATTTAGAAAAGTGAAGTCATGTTCAGTAAAAATGTCCCAATTCATTCTAGAGTTCTCCTTGCTAACACTATGAGTATGAAGCTTGTTAATCATCGATCAAAATATCTTGGATTTCCTGTTGCTTCTGGAAGGTCAAGGCATGAAATGTTTAAGTATATCAAGGATCACATTACAAAAAAACTTAATGGATGGAAGGAACAAAAATTCTCTCTCACGTAGGAAAGGGGATTTTTGTTAAATCAGTTGCTCAAAGTATTCCTCTTCATATCATGAGCGTCTACAAGATAAGTTCTCAGATAGTGTTATAGATCGATGATATTTATGGCTTGTTTGCTAAATTCTTTTGGGGACAACAAACCAGAATAGGCAGATTCATTGGAAAACATGGAGTCACTTTTGCCAGCCTAAGAAATTTGGAGGAATGGGGTTTCGAGATTTAACAATTTTTAATCAAGTTATGCTAGCTAACAATGTAGGAGGCTCTTGCATAATCCTGATTCACTTGCAACACAAGTTCTTTCTAGTAGATATCATGAAAACGTTGACCCTGATTTAGTACTTATGGTTTCAGATTTGATTTCAGAGGATAGATGTTGACGTTGCGATTACATTGATTCACTTTTCACACAACCATATGCTTATGTTATTCGGCATATACCTCTCAGTCGTCGTTCTGCTGAGATAATTTCTTTTGGTGGCCAGATTTTAGAGGAAAATTCTTTATTAAAAGTGTTTAACGACTTGGGGTATCAAGGAGTTCGCAAGGACGACCTATTTCTCACATAAGTACGGGTCTGAAAGGCTTTGGAAAATGTTGTGGAGGATATGCTTACCTAGTAAAGCCTTGCACTTCGCATTGAGGCTCCTATCTTCTTCGTTGGTTACTTCTTATTCTCTCTATAATAGCCATATAGTAGACTTACCAACATGCATGCGATGCTCTCTTGAAGCAAATACAAATATTCATGCTATCTTTTCTTGTTCTCATGTACAAGACATATGACTTGATTCTCCTATTTTCCCTTGGATGCATGCTCTTGTTATTGACACTGTTATGTAGGCCTTACCTCTTTTGGAAAAACTAGGGGCCGGGAAGACATGCTGCGTGAGTTTGTTTTATGTTATTGGATGGGCTGGACATCGAGAAATTCTCATATTTTTTGATGATAATCCAATACCTTTTAGTCTTATTAGGGTGGGATTTCGTAAATGGGTGATAGATTTTAATCTTTGTATCTCATTTCATGGACTTGTTGTCCTTGTCCCTAATCAGGTTGATCACTGGACTAAGTCTAACATAGGGTGGTTCAAGGTTAATTTGGATGTTATTGTTATGTCGGGCTGAACAAGTTTTGATGTAGCTATTCGAGACCATCAAGGCAATTTGTGTGGTATGGTTGTTTTTAGAAGAAGTTCCTCTTTGAATCCGCTCATGGCAAAGATCTTATCTATTAAAGCAAGTCTTGTGGAAGTTAGATGAAGGAACTTGGATTGCATCATTGTTGAAACAGATTGGCTTACTATTGTCAATTTATTTTAGGATACAATAGACATCTACTCTCCTCTTCGTAGTATTATAGATGGTGTTCAAGTTTTACAGTTAAGCTTTCAAAGGTGTTCTTTTCTGCACACTAGGAGATGTTATAACAGGGTTGTTGATGCTACAGGTAGTTCATAACTATGATGGTTCCCCATTGTGCATTTGGCTCTGGCTGATATTGCATAATAATTTCTTTCTTTTTTTTCAAAAAAAAATGTTCGTGAAAGGTCAAATAATTATAAATTTTGAAATACAAAGAAAATCTCTTCTTCTTTTTTTACTTTTAAAAAATAAGTAAACCTTTTGATATCATCTTTCTTTAAAAAATTTGTGATAATATATATGTTTAAAACAAAAAAAAACTTAAAACAAGGGCTTAGAGAATAATAAATTAGAAGTTTGAGGGTACCAAGAAAAATTTTCAAAATTTATGAATATCAAGAGAAAAAAATTCAAATCTTGCGAATATCAAGAATAAAATTCAAGATTTGTTAAACACGTAAAACCATAAACTTAAAATTTGTTAAACCAAACCGACAAAACAATACATTAAAAGATACTCCGTAAAGTTGATTGAGTCGCAACAAATAATAATGATTAGGTCCGGATTGCACTGAACCGGGTCATTACGTCCAATCTTAATCTTGTCTACATTCCAATGCTTTTATAGTTTAAGGTTCATTTGTTTGATATGGACCGTATGCACAACCTTGCAAAGGGTTTTATCGAGTAAAAAAAAGGTCTAAATTGTGCTACATTGTCCTTTAATTGCTTATTACGGGTAAATTGTATTCTATCAATGAACTAATGTAAAATTTTATAGGATATAAGTTCTAGAACATATGATATATATGGCGCTAGTATGTATTTTAATACAAGCAAGTCCTACTAACTTTGATAAAATTTTATACTAAAACTCATTGATGATAAAAAAAAAAAAATATTATTCAACAATTTTATATAATATAATCATATATTTTATTATATATAATTATATTTTTACCATTTAGTGTTAATATCTAAAATTTGAGGAACTTATCCCAAATCAAATCCATATATATACTAATAATATTATACTCTAACTTGTAGCCTACTCAACAATAATTTGTCCTTAAGATGCATCAAAGAGTCAAATAGTGTAAGAAGTCATTAGAAGTAATCAAATCCAAAAAAAAAAAAGGATCTTTGATATATCAAACCATAAAGTAAGCAACATATCTACCAATTTCACTTATAAACACGAATGTCAATCCATCAAAGAAAAAGCAAAGAATTTAGAACAATTTGTCTAAATCAAATTTCTAAGTTTAGTGCCTGTTAGAATTATATCATTTTTGTAAATTAGAATGGAAAATATAGATTTTTATTTTTAAAAGTTGACTTTGGAGTTAGTGTGGGGGACAAAACAAAAGTCGACATTGCTTGTTGGGGTTGGTGAGACGCGAAAACTCGATCACGTAAGCAACCAAAACTATTATTGCTGTTTTAATGAAATTTCATAGCTGCACACTTTTGACATTTATAAACTGGATTAGTTTATTTATTTTTAATTAAAAAAAACAAATTTCCCTTGTTTTTCATGAGTTTTACATAACAAATTGTTTACACGTGTTCTAGGACATATGCAAAGTTTTAATTTTAATTTTTTGTTGTTTAGTGATTTTTTAAAATTTTATTTATCCATCTAAAGGTAGGATTAAATTTTGAACAATTAACTAAATAATTTTTTAATCAAAATAATTACCGATGAGAATGAGAGGGTATAAATTAATTTTTTTAATTTTTTTGTGTGCACATGAATAGATATTTTTTTAGTTAATGAAAAATATAAAGATTTAAACTTTATTTTTCATAGTAAAGTTTTATTTTTAAAAAAAATTCACATTAAATTTTAAATTAATGGATTATTATTTTAAAAAAATTACTAAAAGCTAAAATGGACAAATAATATAAAACCAAAAAAGTATTAATAACTATATATAAATCACCACTATTTTATCCATTTAATAAATCATCGAGAATCCGTAATAATTTTAACGATACCGAAAATCTTTAACCTCGTCTCAATCCATCATCATCCTTGTCTCCCCACCTATACAGTTAAATTGTGGGATAATGTTGGTTGGACATGGCAAACATATCAAAAGAACAAATCGGATCTTTTGAAATTTAGTCATTGTGTTCGTCAAGAATTTGAAATGGTTTATTCGTAGAGATTTTTTAATCTAAAGTTAATAAAAAAAAATCCTAATAAAAACTAAAAATTATCCATTTTGAATAGTTTTTGTAAAATCACATCATTAGAGTCGATAAGATTTGGAATAAACATAATCGAATTATTTGATTTGCAAATGACACATGCTCAAAACTATCCCATTCGAACTTAATAGCTCGATTCCATTGGTAGGTTAAACCCAATAGCCACCATATATTGTGACATCAATCAAATCATTTGCTCATGTAAAGTTTAAGAATTTGATTCTAGACACAATGTGACACTTATTCAGGTGTCCATCAATAGGTTCACTTAGGCTGATATATAAACAAGTCCCACTCACTAAAACGAAATTCATGCTTATCTATGTCGTATATACAAAACGACTGGTTTAAATCTTGTACCCTGTTTTGATATATTATTTTCATTGATATTAAAACATGAAAAATAATGCATTAAAATGAATGGTTAGTTAAGAGATAGTGAACTAAACGATCAATTTGTTTGAAAATGACCGTTAAATGCTAATGTATGAATGAGTCGTATATGTAGGCCGTTGCTTGCTTGAAAATTATTAACTTTGTATCATTAATGACTATATTTTTTATAAAAAAGAAAACTTAGTGCCTGTTTGGTTGGAGCGGTGAAATGAAAACGGAATGAAATCGGTTAAGGGAAAAGAATGAAAATTGAATTAATTAGATTACCTTAATGTGTAAAAAGACCTCTAAACAAACATAGTTTTTTTATTGATTCGGAATTATTTCGTTACGGGGAATGATTTCTAGCGATACCAAACGATCCCTTAATCTCAGATGTAGATAATATATAAGACATGAAAGAGATTATTAATCTTTTTTGGAAAATTAAAACTCTTTGACACATGACACTCTACCACTGATTTTTTTTTTTCTTTAACATCCGCATTTAAAAGAATAGAAAGAGTTTGGAGCGCCTGCTTTATAAAAATTTTCGCTAAAGGCTCCAATTTCCAGTTCATATTAATGTCATCATTTTTATGCCATAAGTCATTTAAGAACTTTAAGACTCTCTAATGTTGAGATATTAGAGATCGATATAAAAATTGTTCACCAATAAAGGACTCAACCGGTCACTTATGTTTACATGGTGAAACTCGAACGGATTTGATGAATCGGGTGAGGGTAAACCCGATCCGGCACTTGTTCATCCAGTTCGGTGATGGTTACTAGTATATGTAAAAATAATATTGTTTTTATTTTATTGTCTAAGAAAACCTATATATGTTATAAATAATATTGACCATGAACAAGTTTAATATTAATAATTGTTTATATAGATCTCACAATTGAAAAAAGTTGTAGAATAAAAACACTTGTTCCATTTTAATTAGTTATTTATAGTGGGATATAGGTCGATAAAAGTCTCATATTTGTGATTTTTTTTTCTGGAGCCCCATGTTGAGAGGTGAATAGAGATCGATTTGAATGAGACGATTCGTGCATATAAATGTGTTGTGTTTACAGGTTATCTTAGAGGTAGTCTGGGGTCACAAAAGGGGATTCGTACACCAAATTGGTACCTCAATGTTAATTAGTCGTGGTTAAGTTAGGACATTGTAGGAAATTAAGGTGACATGCGAAAGTAGGGGTGTGGTTCGAAAGACAAATCGCAACTCATCATTACTTTGTTAAAAATACAACTCCTTTTAGATTAATATAATGTGGAGATTTCACATGTTCAAACGCACACACGTTAGCTGCGTACCCCGACACACAAGGTTGTTGTTTGATTTAAATTAATTCCCAATAAAATGTAGTTTACCGATGTTACACCCTTGATACTAAATTTGCATGATTAAGATTAAAAATGTGAAATGGAAGGTTGAAGAATCCAAGAAAGAAAGCAAACAAAAATGAGTAAGTGTAGGATGTGGTGGAAGATAACATAGACATAGTGGAGGATGAGTCAGAAACCTTGAATGAAATTGGGTTGGGGCCCAATCTATCTATTTTCTATATCAAATCCAATCACAAATCATATTCCCTTTTTAGCCCTCAACACACTTACCATGGGCCGCGTAAGCTTAATTATATAATATGTAGCACAACACAAACGAATAAAACGCCGTCACTTCCACCGAATAAAATATGTGTAAATAGATGCTACTAAATAAATTATCAAATTTTTAATCTAAGTATATAATATACTATATAGTATTTTATCTTTAGTTTATTTTTTTCTGGAAGCGTCTAAATGTACAAGAATTCATTCGGTACAAAATTATGGATTTTGTGTTGGTAAAACATAAATTGTTAGTTAATAGAAAATAAGTAAAATTCAATTTTTTTTGAAAATGAATTACTGCATACAAAATTCACGAAGATGATCTTTTAGATTTTAAAATATTTTTTTCTAGAATAATAAATCATAGTTATTATAATTTAGTAACTTTTTTATACTAATTATTCAAAAAAATTGCTAGTAGTTCTGATTTTTTACTCTGTCAGTTTAATTTTTTTAAACTATTCGCAAGTAATTTTATGGAACACAAATCTTATTATCTCATTTTTTATTATAACATTTGTCTGTTCAAAACTTTATGTATTCATTCACATAGAACGTTTCATTATATCAAAAGTCAAATTTATATTATTAATTGTTAATTTATTGTATTTAATTGCTATGTAAAAAGTATAATATAACATTTTCAAAATTATATAATATTAGTTAATGCATTCATTAGTTCAAATATTGTGTTATTTACTTCAAACATTATTTTGTTATTAGTTTAAATATGAAAAATAAAAAAACATAATTAATAAATAAAAAAATTGCACAAACCAATAATTGGAAATATTAGAGCATACAAGTTTAAATGAATCGAAAAAAAATAACATTTACAAACTTTGCTTATAAAACTTTATGAACAAAATGTACAAACAATTTAAACTAATTAAATTTTTGAACAAATAATACTAAAACTGAAACTAAAAATTGCTCATATATTTGTTTTTTAAAGACATATCAATCGCATAACTCTCTATATTTTGATAGCAAATTAACAATATGGTATTGGTTACCATATTGTTTGTTCATATTTTACCAATATTGGTTGTTCATATTTTACTAATGTATCATCCTTTTGTAACTTCGTATCGAAGTAAGATGTTAAAAAATTACTTTTGAATAATAATCAAAATCTAATCGACTCTATTTCAAAAATCAAACTTCAATTTACAATCTTACTGGACCAGATATACATTAATGTATGCGTATATTTAGTATATATCTAGATTTTTCACTAATTATAATTAGAACGTGAATCTGACGCATACATATCTTTAGTGCACCTAATGGTTTCCAAGAAATGGTTTATGCCACTTTCCCTCTAACAAAATGCTTTCCACGAAAACCCTACTTCATTTTTCTTAAATTAATTAAAATTTTAAAGAAAATTATTTGTCTATAAATACCATCAAAGCCGACCTCACAACAGACACGCAGTTTCTAAAAAGAAGCTTCCACTTCCCCACAAATCCCCCAATTCTTCAAAAGCCAAAAATGAGGTCACTAACCTCACCAATCGCCGCCGCAGCACCGGCTCCATCCACCATCGCCGGCGAAACGATTTGGCGATGGAACTCCGCGACGCCGTACCTTCTCGGAAGCATAGTTCTGGTAATGATGCTAATCGCCGTTGCAATGCTCATGCTCGTTTGCTCTCTCCGCCGTGAGAATCGCCGTTCAGCCGCCGAGATTGCCGGAGAGAAGTCTGTGAAAGGAGCGGATTTCACTGGCTCCACTGTTCCTTTGCCGGAATTTGTTGTTATAATGGCCGGAGATGATAAGCCGACGTTTTTAGCCATGCCGAGTGTTCTTCCGGCGATGAATTCGACCGCTGGAGGTGATGAATCAGTCGCCGATTGAAGAGATTGTCGATCGGAATTTCGATTTGTTTCTTGATTTTGTCTTCCTTTTGTGAGGATCCAATTTTGCCGACCGAGATAGTGTATATTGATTAGCGAATCCTAAAAAAGCGCGAGTAGAAGAGCAGAGATTAATGTGCCAGCGGAGCTTAACAATTTTCCAATAATATTTTATTTTATTTTATTTACATATTTGTTGAGTATATTTATATCGTTTCTAATTCTAGACTTCTCGAACAAGCCTAATTACAAAAATGCGAAATTTAACATTTTTTCCAACATAAAATATGAGATTGTATTTTTTTATATTAATTATTTGTAATTCATAAACATGTAGTACATCTAGTACGATCATCTTCGATTGGCGTTACGTCAATTTGGTTAGCTCTTTGCTTTTCCAAGAAATTAAGGGGAAGTGGGGAACCAATGTTGGTGCTGGTAAGCACTAATTTTAATAAAAAAAACTATTATTCGATTTTAAATGATATTTAATGAATTAAATATACATGAAAGCCTATAAAATTCTAACTTTAATGATCAAATTTCCACAAGCCCATTATGTTAGTAGGAAGAGCCGAAGTATACTATTAGGTTGATAGAAGGCACGATCAACATTTTTTTAATGTCAAATTTTATATATAAAGTCGTAACATAATTCTTTGAACTATTTTGAACAACTCCGTCTCATTGGGTTCTAGTTACGCGTTAGAATCAAACTCGCAGTAAAATTTTGTTCTAAAACCAATTAATAATAGACGTGAAAATTTATCTTATTAATAATTATGAAATGAAAAACATTAAATGTAAACGAAATAAAAACATGTTGATTTTGATACATTTTTTTATAAAAAATATATTTATATGTGAGATTCGATAATTATAAAAATCAAAAGCACAAAATGCAAAAGAAATAAAATCATGCTGATTTTGATATAGATCTATAAATATATTTAAATGTGAGATTTGATTATCAAATATATTTTTTTATCAGATCCCTAAGTAAAATTATGGATTCAATCCTTTTTTAATGTATTCAATATAAAATAAAATTGATAATTAATGTATATTTGAAATTAGCCTTGAAACATTCTTTAAATCAAATCAATTAATGATAAAATATAAAATCAATGTATCTAAAATATATTATATATAGTGGTTTAAAAAAGATTTGAGTAGTGTTTAATTAATTGTATAAACAAACAATGTTTGATATTTCCAATTAAGCAAAACAGATGCCGTGTTTTTAAAGGATATGTAACGATACATGCATTTCCTTAAAAAAGGAGTATTGTCATATTGTGTACGTGACGATAGTTAATATTTATAGAGTTGGCATGGAATCGAAGGGATGTCAAATTAAATAGGACGCGGCGAGATGTAAACGTAAAACGAGTGGCAACAAATTAAAGAGTTGATAGTTGATACCATGAGTGTAAGATGAGATTACATGCATTCTTAACAAAATCACAAAAAGGAAATTTGTTTGGAAGGATACCAACGACAACTTATCTCAGGTTGCACTGAATCGTATTGTGAATTGTGATTGTGTCGAAAATCCGAGCCTCAATGTAATCATCACGTTGGCTTGTGTGTATTGCTTGACCCTCCCGAGAGTGTTATGGCTGTTGTTCTTCATGATGTAAGGGGCACGGCTATCCCCTGAGTGATGAACACTTAGCCTTTTTTATTTATAAGAAGCGCGACTAGATGTGCGGAGACCACTGTCTCTCCTTCTAATCAAAAAATGTAATCATCACGTTGAAGATTCAAATCAAATATAGACTGAGTAAAGAAAGGGATTGCTAAGCGAAAATCACTAATTGTCGTCATAACTACGCACACGAATGATTTTCAATTACGTTTGAGATGCGTAATTGGAGTTCACGAAAATTAAAATAAAATTGAACTACGCACGTGGAGTGCTTAATAGAAGTATATATTTTATTTATTTTTTTAACTAATACTACGCACTTCATGTGCGTAGTTATGATGACAAATAATGATTTTAGTCGATACTCGATACTCGATACGTTTAAAAACCAAAATCACATTAAGATTCATCTTGAGTGTAATTGGACTATTCCAAGTTACTTTTTATTTTTTTAACTTGATAATTTATGTTACCTTTCTTTAGAAATTCTGGAGGAAAAATAAAATAAAATCATATTTACAAGTATTTGAGATTTTTTTTTCTTCCTCAAAGCTTATTAATTATATATATTATTAATTATTTTAATGAAGCATACATCATATTTAGTAAAATAGACGACTTTATATTGGTTCCGCTAATAAAAATATGGTAAGTTTAACAAATAATACTCTTTACTAACAAATAATATTTATAAACTATTTTTTTTTCTATCTTAATAATAATAAAAAAATTTAAAAAAAAAACTTCTTAACTTGTTTATTAATTTACAAGGATGTTATTTTTCCTAATAAAAAAATGCATAAAGGTTAAAAGTATTTTAGAAGAAACTAAAACTTGATGGTAAAAATAAAAAAAAGCGGTTCGAAAACACTAGACGACACATCATATTGTGGATCGAAAGGCCGAACAAGATCGATATACGGACTAACCGTCATAAATAATCACAATAAAAAAAGAAATACATAAAATAAAAAATAAAAACCCGAAAACAAATAAAGTCTCTAGAAAATAATAAAATAAAAATGCAATCAACAAGAAGCCATAAGTATAAAGTTTAATGTTCGTTGTTTAGTGATATTTCGAGTGGCTTATCGATGAGGGAACGTAGATACAAGTCCAAATCTTAGGTTTGGAGGTATTGAAAAGTAAGATATACATGCATTTTTATAAATACGTATTCTCTAGGCGGCAAATTAATAATACAGCTGGCATGGAAAAAAAAGGGAAATCAAATCAAATTGGACGCGGCGGCAGGAAACGTAAAATCTGCAAATTGAAGAGATGATACCATGTAAAACAGGACAGGTTGCTGGCATTGACAGCAAAAAGACAAAACTAAGGTCAATATGGTAACATTTGGGACATTTTTGTAAAGTTTATTATACGTGGTAATTTTTTCGTAAGTAGGCATGTACCTTAGTTTTCGCCAATAAATGACGTTTGTGTAACTTGTGTGTTGTCAATCTAAATTGATTTAGTGTTCGAATTCAAATTTACTTGGCTAACAAGATTTTGAGGGAAAAAAAATATTATACATATTATTTTATAGACTATAATAGATTATTGGTTTAAGTCGTCATTGCTATGTGAACATATCCTAATTTCTAAAAATATGTCTCAAATTTAATTCGTCAATTTTAATCTTAAATTAACGTCATAATATTTAAAAAAAAGAGAATCGTCCTCACTTTTTTTTTTACTCTTGACGAATAAAAGTCTTGATCAACACATTTTTGTAGTATATAAACTTCCTCATAAGTTCATAACTATTTATTTATATATTTAACTAAAAATAAAAAGGACTTTTGGACCAAACTATCCAGCCCGCTTGACTCTGAATCCTTTTCCATACCCGCTCAAACAGATAGAGTTCTCTATCAAACTTTCCAACATGATTGTATCCGAGAGGTTATCCATACCCACCTGTTTATCTAGGTGTTTTAAAATCTCGTCAGTTAACGCTTTGTTCGTTATCCTTTATCCTTTGATTTGTCAAAATATAACAAGTAGTCCGTCTGCTACTACGTGACCTCTCGACTCACTAATTTTTTTTTGTTAGTGAATCTAAGTTCTTCATTTTTTATAAAAGCAACCACAAAACCAAAATAAGACAAGCGGTTTTTTTTGACTAAAAGTAATATAAATTAAGCAAAATAGAAGGAAAAAAGGGTTTAAACGTGGCAGTGAACCATTGGGTTCAAAGGAAGACGCGACGCCTAGACCGTGTATAGAGGAATCCACTTCGTAGCTACGCCGCACACCACACAAAATATTTACTACATCTATTTTTTTAAACCCAAATACTAATATACTAATATACAATATCTTTAATAAAACTACTTTTAAAAGTATTAAATAATTATTAAGTGGAATATGATGTTATCCTGTTTATGAAATATAGTGGCTCTCGAGAGTAATGAGTGGCTTGTATAATTTGTCAACTCTTTGATCAATGAAAGTTTCCAAGAACAATTTAATCTCGATTTGAAGAATATTTATTTTTAGATCGACACAATATAATTGGTTATTTGGAAACTTATAGAATATCTTTTCAAATGTAAGTTGTAGAACATCTTTTGATAAAATAGGAATGATTTTTAAATGAAGAGGAGAATCTTTTATGTTAAAAAGTACAAAAATAATATATATATATATATATATATATAATGTTTGAAAAAAAACTATTTGATTTTATTAGTATTATAAGATTATGATATTTGACGTGGTGGGTAGATAAAAATTAGACTTAAATTTTTTTTTATAAATGAAAAGCGGTTAGACTGAGCTACTGCAACACCCCGAATTCGTAGGACTCGAAGTGCTACTGGGCTAGGATCTCACAATGGATCCTGACCCTAGCCTGACAACAACCTCACTGAATCTTACAACAAGGTACCAACAGATTAAAACAAAACATAAAAACTTTTATATATATATATATATATATATATATATATATATATATATATATATATATATACATATCAAAAGGTGGTACAAGATACTGCTGAGTACAAAGTCAAACTCAAATCCGTACAATAAGGATAATCCCAAACCCTACGATGTCGCCCAGTGTACGAAGCCCTCAGCAGATCACCCGGCGAGGGATCTACAACACGGTATGAAACCGTTAGCTAACTCTTCAGCAGATCACCCTCTCTGGATCACTCCGCAATTCTCATGAGTCGGGTAGTTCTCCTCATACGTCTTCAACTGTCGAGACGCATATGCAATAACTCTGCCTCACTGCATCAGAACACATCCCAAGCCTAGCTTGGATGCATCACTGTAAACCACAAAATCCTCAGTACCCTCGGGCTGTGCCAAAATAGGAGCAGAAGTCAAACGCCTCTTCAACTCCTCAAAACTCTGCCTGCACTGATCAGACCACACAAATCTGGTAGTCTTCCTCAACAAACTCGTCAGTGGACGGACAATCACAGAAAAACCCTCCACGAAGCGTCTGTAATAACCGGCTAGGCCAAGGAAACTACGTACTTCCTTGACGTTCGTCGGTGTCGTCCAAGCTGCTACTGCCTCTATCTTCGCTGGATCAACCTTGATCCCCTCAGCTGAAACTACATGACCCAGGAATGCTACCTCTGGCATCCAAAACTCACACTTAGAGAACTTTGCATAAAGTTCTCTATCCCGCAAAACCTGCAATATAGTCCTCAGATGTCCTGCATGCTCCTCTCCACTGCGAGAGTATACTAGAATGTCATCAATAAAAACCACCACAAACTGATCCAGGAAGTCGATGAAGATACTGTTCATCAACTCCATAAAAACGGCTGGGGCATTCGTAAGCCCAAATGGCATCACTACAAACTCGCAGTGGCCATATCTGGTCCGGAATGATGTCCTATGCACATCCTGCTCCCTCACCCTCAACTGGTGATACCCGGAACGCAGGTCAATCCTGGAGAACACAATAGCTCCCTGTAACTGATCTAGCAAATCATCAATGCGCGGCAGTGGATACTTGTTCTTGATGGTCACCTTGTTCAGCTCTCTGTAATCTATACACAGTCTCAGCGATCCGTCCTTCTTCCGTACGAAGAGGACAGGTGCTCCCCAAGGGGACACACTAGGGCGAATGAAGCCCTTCTCAGCCAACTCCTCGAGTTGCTTCTTCAGCTCCAGCATCTCAACATGGACTGATTTGGTTTATCACCGGCGGGATGCGCCATCCGGTATGGAGCCTTCGAGATGGATCTCGTACCAGGCTCTAACTCGATACTGAAATCCACACTCCTCTGAGGTGGCAAACTGGACGGCTCAACAAAAACATCAGTAAACTCACAAACAACTGGAATGTCCTCTACAGCTGGACTCTCCCCCTCCTTCATGGCATAACACCAAAAGGCCTCGCAACCCTGTGCAATCAGCCTAGCTGCCCGTATAGCACTGATAACTGTGCCTACCTTTCCAAGCTCCCAACCTCGGAAAACCTCTATCTGGCCTAACTCGGTAGAGAGGGTGACAGTCCTCCTACCTACATCTAGAACTGTAGAGTGTCTAGCCATCCAATCCATACCTAAAATGACTTCTTCATGCTCTAGTGGCATGACAAAGAAGTCAACTAGTAACACACGGGTCCCTACAGAAATGGGTCAACCGTGAATCTCACGGGTACCTCTTACCCTACCACCATCAGGTAACCCTATAATAAAGGGCATCCCCTCAACTGTATCTAACCCAAGACGCTCTACACAGGCATCAGAAATAAAAGAGTGCGTAGCACCAATATCAAATAAAACTCTAACAGGTAAACCATGAATCAGAATGGTACCTGTAGCAGTAGGTGCAGCTGGCTCCTCTGCACTCCTCAGCTCGAAAACACGACCCTGTGGGCCTTTGTTATCAGTGGTGCCCCCACCACGGCCTCTGCCTCTACTCGGCCCAAGAGCAGATCCCTGAGTCGTAGGGTGATCTGGGACTCTCTGCTTTCCCTGAGTCTGCTGCTACTGCTGAGGTGGCCTCTGCCCACCTCCCGCTACACTGGCAGGAGAAGAACCCTGCTGAGATGCAGCTCCGCCTTGGCGGCAGTAAACGGCTCTATGGCCCTGTCTACCACAGGTAAAACAAGTCACTAATGGCCTCGTACACTCGGGCTTCAGATGCCCTGGATCTCCACAGTTAAAACACTGTCGTCCCATCTCTATAGCTGGTGCAGATACAGAACGACCTGACGTCTCTGACTACCCCCAACACTAGCAGCTCCAGCAGTACCACTGGCCTGCTCCGTACGCTGTCTCTTCTCAGACCTTCCGGCCTGAGAAGCTCTCCTCTGTCCAGCCCTCTCTCTCTCATAATCTGCAGCTCTGTCCTGATAGTCCATCAAGGACTCACAGTGAAAACCCGCCATGTAGGCTCGTGTACCATCCCTCAATCGTCGAGAGAACAAATAGACATGCTGATCAACAGGAGGTGCAACTGGACCCATTAAAGCCAGCTCCTCCTGGAATCTCTTGATGGCCTCTGAAACTGATTAATTTGGACATTAACTCTTAGTGTTTAAAATAACTAAGATGATAAAAATATATATTTTCATTAACCATTGATTTGATTATGATTCGTGTTTGATACAAATTGATTTTGCGCACAATAGTAACATAATTTATCTAGATTTATAATGTTGTTTATACTTTTATATATACACACTATATTCACTAGTGAGAAGCTTTTTGGTCCACTAACGTTGGTTCGGTGAGTTGTGTAAATCACTCTCGAATTTCGAAACCTAATTAAAATTCCTTCTTTTCGCGACGAAATGCTTTGGGGAGAGTCGAAAATAATGACATTTAGAAATCTTATGTAAGTTGATAAATATTGTGAATTTCAATATAAATTGAAGAACAAAATCAGGGTTTTGATATGTTTGAATTTGATGGGTTTAGTATATCGATTTGTTTCTTAAGGGTTTGATACAACTTATACATTTCGTGTATTAAAAAATACGACACCTTCAAGACTTCAAGCATCTTTGCACTTTGATAATACATTACATATTTTTTGATTTGTCAATGTACGATTGGTACATGGTTCGTTATCATCTAAGGACAGGGGGTGCAAAATTAACCCACACAATATACAATCCGATCTATTGTACATCGGAGTTTACGGGTTACGGTGTAATCTATGATTGTAATGGAAAAGTGAATCAGATTGTATCGTTTGTGTATGAAATCAAACAAATTATCTTAACTAAAATATATCAAAACCGTGATTTTGTTCTTCAATTTATATTGAAATTCACAATATTTATCAACTGTGCCTGTAAATCCGGGGAATCTTAGCAGCCTGTGCCTGTACAACCTGTAAATCCGGCACCTGTGTAACCCCGTCGGATCTCTTAGATGATCCCTCCTGTGCCTGTAAATCCGGGGCACGTCTACCGGCTCTGACAGCCTCCTCTACTCGTTTGATATAAGCTCGGAACTCTGATCCCCCATGGAGACACGATCAGACTCACCAGACTGGGCTCTCTGTGCCCCTTGTCTCTCAGCTGCACCGTTCCCAGTCTCAGGAACGACGCTCTAAACAACCTCCTCCTGTATCTCTCCCGCTGCCTGTGAACCACCAACAGGAGTCCTACCTCGTCCTCTACCTAGAGGGGGTCTACCTCTCCTCCGTCTAGCTGCAGGTAAGGCTCTAGTCTGAATCATCTGCAGAAGACGTAAACCTAACTTAGAAGGCTATGTATATGCCGTATGTATAGATATATATCAAATCAATCACAACAGAATATCTATATATATCTATATTGTCGAGGTCTTCAGAGGGGTGATGGCTCACGTACACGGTATCCCAAAACTTTTGTACTCATTTCAAAACCAAAACCTTTTGAAAAGTCACACTCCTTTTCGGGTTCTGTTTATTTATCTATTCGAACTTTATTGCAGATTACTAGTGCCATTGTTGTCAACCTGCTCTAATACCAACTTTGCAACACCCCGAATCCGTAGGACTCGAAGTGCTACTGGGCTAGGATCTCACAATGGATCCTGACCCTAGCCTGACAACAACCTCAGTGATTCTTACAACAAGGCACCAACAAATTAAAACAAAACATAAAAACTGATATATATATATATATATATATATATATATATATATATATATATATATATATATACACATATACATATCAAAAGGTGGTACAAGATACTGCTGAGTACAAAGTCAAACTCAAATCCGTACAATAAGGATAATCCCAAACCCCACGATGTCGCCCAGTGTACGGAGCCCTCAACAGATCACCCTCTCTGGATCACTCCGCAATTCTCCTAACCTGCGAGGGATCTACAACACGGTATGAAACCATTAGCTAACTATACACATATATAAGAAGATGCTAAAGCGCAAACACACATCAGAAAGGATAAACACTTCAGCATGATATCAAACATTTACCCGGTTTATTATCTTTAATAAGTTGAATCATTCAATAGTATAAATAGATATATATAAAGATAGGTGACACGAGGAATATAATCCCCGCCTCTGAGTACTCTAACCAGCTGAGGTAGTATCAGCACACCTCCTGTGTACCGTGTGGGAATGGTGAGGGGCCTTCCTTTATACCAGATCTGGCCTGACTACAGAGAACCTCCCAGACTCCACAACGGGATGAAAGGGAAAGGTTATCACAGCCACTACAATGGGCGGTCAATATAACATAGGTCGGTGACCAAATAATAACACATGCTATAAAGCACATAACACACACCACTCAAACATACATCCAATATAAGGATAGTAGCTAAGTAAGTCCTATGGACTTACCTCGATCTCAGGAGTATCTCGCTACAAACCACTCTCAGAAACGTCCACTCCAAACTGGAGGACAACACAGCCTATACAAGACACACACACACACACACATATATATCATAATCCTATCACATACAAAGGATCACACCTAGACCCAAGGGATCCATCAGGGATCAAATCCAACTCATAACCTCAAGGCCGTAACCGGCATATCTATATCCTACTCATCATAAACCGATACCTAGCATGATACTAGTTCCCTCATACTAGAAAGGAAAGGAACTACCTAACTATAGGTAGCCCGGGGCAAAACGCACCTGCGTGATCAAAGGACGCAAGGGCGGAATGCAGGCAACCGCAGGCGCGGTGACGCTCAGCCGCGGGGCGGTGACAAGGATCGCTGGCAACGCAGGGACGGCGCTGGCACGACGCAGGCACTGCGGCATGTCTTCCGCAGGGGCGGTGACTTCTGGCCGCGGGGCGGCGACAGTGCAGAATGAAACCTCGCGGCTTCTCTTTGGCTCTTCACGTGATCAACTCACTTCTACCCTCTTCCATAGTCACATACATACACACACATACATATTCCAACATCACTCTATGATTCATTCATCTAATCCTAAGCTAAGGAAGGAAGAACAAGAAAGAAAGAAAGGAAGGAGAAGCAAGATGCTCACCTCAACTGCTGGAATCACTCAAGGGAAGCACAACACACTCTCAGCTGGCATCACAAGCTCAGCAACATACATAAGAACAATCTCAGCAAAGCCACACCACAACTCCTTTGCAAACTCTAAGAGAATTCACACACAAGATCAAGTAGATGAAGGAGAAACAAGGAGGACGTGAAGACTGGATGGAAAATGAATAAGGAAACCCTTGCTCATCAAGGAGAAGGAAGAAGTAAAGCTAAGGGTAAAGCACGGGTCAAAGGAGTCAACAAAACCGGCTGCAGCCGCCGGAAACCGCGGGGGCGGTTCCTTGAGTCGCAGGGGCGGGAACCCGCAGGGACAGGGGTCAAGCCCGCGGGTGCGGAAAGGCCAATCTCGGGCCAAATCCAATCTCGGCTATGGTCCGATCTCGGTCCGAAAGGAAAGGGCTCTCACAACTACTTTTTAGAATTAGTATATCATATAACATCAGTTTCGAATGAAAACACAATGTTCGGGATCATAAGAAAAAAATTGTGTTTGGGGTTGAGCTTTCTTGATGAGTAAATCGGTCAACAACATAATTGATTTCTCTAAAAACGTGAGTAATCTGGATTTCGTCAAAAAATTGAAGATATAGTATGAAGTCGGAATTAATCATCTGAACCTCCCATGGGCAACTCCACAAACCTTGGATTGCTTTGATTACATACAAGTTATTACCATCAATTTCAATCTTTTTAATCTGCAATTTGATGACCTCTTGAAGCCCTACCTTAAGAGCAAACACCTCCGCTTGAAATTATTCTTTTTCTTCTTTTTTTTGTGTGTCAAGACTAACAACATCTCCGTTCTAATTTCGAATCACAAAACCAATAGATGTTACACCTGAATCAAGTTTTGATCCGTCAAAGTTTAATTTATAGAAAAAATAACCCAAAATAATACCAACTTTGAAAATTACTAGGAGCGATACAAACTATCAATGTATTTACCAAAAATAATACGTCATACTTTTCCGGCCAAAACCCTAACTCCGGCGACGATGTGGCAGCTGGAATGTTACATGTCATCAAATAAATGAATTAAATGTGTGATGTGGATTTTATTTTTAAAAAAGTTAATTTAATAATATTAAAAATTTAATATTTTTAGAACTTTATATAATAATTTTTCAAAAAATTTGTAAAAAATTTTTTTAAAAATATTTTTGGTAAAATTTTTTTTAAATAAAGTTTGAACATTTTTTTTAAATAGGTTGTATAAAATGTAAAAATATTTTTTTATAAAAATAAATCGTTTTCTTGTGAATTTTTTTAAAAATGTTCTTTGGGGGTTTATTTTTATTATATATTTTAACTAATTTTTAATGAAATATTTTTGAAATAAAATTGGAAGAAAAACAATCTTTAAGGATTAGGTGAAAAGAAGAAGTTTTTTAAAAATGTGTTTTGGGGGTTTATTTTTATTATATATTTTAACTAATTTTTAATAAAATATTTTTTAAATAAAATTGGAAGAAAAAAAATCTTTAAGGATTAGGTGAAAAGATGAATTTTTTAAAAAAATTCGAATATTTTTTTTTTAAATTATTTTTTTTAGAAATAAAATTTTCATTTTATTCAAAAATCCGAATAAATTTGATAAAAAAAATTGAAAAATTATTTTTTGGAAGTTCAAGTTTTTTAATTATTAAAATTTATATTTTTTGAAAAAATAAATATTAATAAATATTTTTACAAACCTATTTTAAAAAAATGTTCAAACTTCACTTAAAATTTCAAACTTCACTTAAAAATTATTTTTACAAAAATATTTTTTTAAAAATATTGTACAAATTTTTTCTTAAAAATTATTATTTAAAAATAATAATTTTTTTTATTTCTTAAATATTTTTAATATTATTAAATTATTATTTTTTAAATAAAATCCACATCACACATTTAATTCATTTATTTGATGACATGTAACATTCCGGCTGCCACGTCATCGCCGAAGTTAGGATTTTGGCCGGAAAAGTATGACGTATTATTTTTGGTAAATACATTGATAGTTTGTATCGCTTCTAGTAATTTTTAAAGTTGGTATTATTTTCAGTTCAATGTTAATAGTTGGTATTATTTTGGGTTATTTTTCCTTTATGGAAACCAGGTTTTGATTTTCCCCATTTAATTTATGTTTTTCCCCCCTTTGGTCGAATTAGTTTCCTTTTGTTGTTTTTTTATTTCGTCATCATCCTCGTCTTTGTATTTCATTTTCCGGTTATGGATTTGGTTTTTTGATGAATGTAATAATCTTATTATTGTTGTCCATGGATTCATTGTTGAATATAATTTTTTTCCCTAAAGAACTAGATACTTCACCATATAGTTGCGATTTGTAAATTTCGTTGTTCCAATTTTGTTTTTAAATTTTTTTCCCCCTATAGTATGTCGTGGACTTTCTTTTTTTATATTTTGAAAACTTATTTTGTTGAGTTCATTCATGATTGTTCTATCAAAATTTGTAATAATATGTTTGGTGAAAGGGCAATCGATTATCAGATGCATCAGGTCCTCCATGTGGGATTTTAAAATTCACAATGCCTTGTTACGGCAAATTTCCTCTCATCGAATTTTGCCTTTGTTGGTATTTATAGAGACTTTCCAAATGAAGTTTTTATTTTTCGATTGGATATCTAATTTTCAAATCCAATCAAGGGAGTCGTTTTGTTGAGCGATATATCTTCCTCAATCGTGTTAGCAGCAAATTTTGTAGAGAACCAACCGGTTTTGCTACTTCTTCAATATAACATGTCTTGTATGTTATTTTTGGAAATTATTGTTTCTTTTATTTTCTTCACATTCTCCAGGTTAATTATATCTTTTAATTCGTTATCAATTTTATTAATATCCCAATTCCTTTGGCTCGATATTAGATTTGGTCCGTAGCATAGAATAACCCACGTGGAAACCCTAGACTGGACATCCCCACAACCTATATAAGGCATGTATGTTGGACGACTTTTAGCAACTTATATCAAACACAAAAACACTTTGAATACTTTCAGTATTTGCTTCTCTCGTGGAATCGAGAACGAATAGGTGAAATCCTATTCAAACCCTGAGCGAGTGGATTCTCGTTCGCCAAGCAGCTTGGACTGTTTTGAGTTGTGTCACTTGGATTGACAAGTTGGTGCTCTAAATCATCTTCAGGCGACTTCTCGAGCTCTGGGGACAATCGTTTTCCCCTTTGTGTGAGATTATAGAGGAAGAGCTTCTTTAAATCATTTTAAGTTGTGTGTTAGGGCCATAGTTTCCCTAGTGTGCTCTTGGTTGCAATAAGGGTTCGACCGGATCTATCACTCTATCGGTCCACATCACAATTGGATCATTCCTTCGTTTTATCTTCCTTTTTCATTCTCATCTCTTTTTCCACTTTTCTTTCATACGAAGTCTTGGTGTCGAAAGATCGGGAAATCTCACGGCTTACCCCGAATCAGATTCCCTTCTCTCCCAAGTACTCAAAGCAAGGTGCTACCCCAATGACTTGTTTTTTAATGCTAATGTGGGTTATCGCCCGAGTTATAATTGGAGGAGTTTACTAAAAGGACGTGAGGGCTTGTTTAATGGCTTGTATTAGAATGTAGGGAAGTGTCTCTTCCCTGTCGGTTTGGTATGACCAGTGGATACCATGACCGATTTCTTTCAAGCCCATTTCTCGACGGAGGGAGGATATTGAGAGGCTTCGGGTTATTGATCTTATTGATTGGTAGTGGGGATTTTGGGATGAGGAGGTGGTTTGGGATGCTCTCAATAGAATTGATGTGGAGGTGGTGATGAGTATTCTTATGCTTAGTCCCGATGTTCCAAATGAACGCTATTGAATGGTATTTATAGTGTAAAGACGACATATCACTCTATATTATAACCTCTCGACATGTCAGACATTAGTGGCAGTTCTTCTTCGTCGGGTAGATGTGACGGATCAACCTTGGAGTTCTGATTTGGAGCTATAAGTGATAACATGATTTATCGACCTGTTGCAGTCATGCATTTAGTTAGACTTTCCCTTTCCGCATTCATGTTTTGGCCTTAGTTTGTGCCATTTATGCTTGTTTAGTTCTACTTTCCAAGAATAGATGTCTACACACACTATTTGTGGCTTTGTAGGTCATTTGACACATTTTGGAGCTAAAACGAAGCATTTGAGGATCAAGCCTCGAAGTGGATGCATTGGAGCGAGCATACGTGCACGGAAAAGGGCTAGGAATCAAGCTAAAGGCATGGAGGGAACGACCAAAGAGCATCTTGGTCGAGATCCAGCCCGAGATTTCTTATCTGAGCGTTATATTTTATTTGCGGGCCTTTTCCTTTTTGGCGCATTATATTTTATTTGCGGGCTTTTTCTCTTAGAATTATATTTTATTTGCGGGCTTTTTCCTTTTATGCCCAATGTATTTTTAGCTAGATTTTTTATTATAAAAGGAAGCCTTGAATTTATTCCAAGGTGTGTTGGGAGTCGCCTAGAGCTAGCCCTAGAGGGCTGAGCCGTCTCCTTCCCTTTCCCTTCTTCTTCTCCATTGTTCTTCAAAGTTTAGAGTAAAGTTAGAGACTTTTTCATTCAGTTTTGTTGGGAATACATTGTTGAGAGATTGTTGATTCGAGTTTGTCAAGATTGAAGGTTTCCATTTATTGAAGTTTAGTTCTTTTATTCCCCTTTGTTATTTATTTATTTATCTTTATTTGATATGAGTGTTATTGGCTAGAACCTTGTGGTTCCAAGGTTGACAGGGATTTGTTTATGCCTTTGACTATGATGGATTAGATTGTGCTTTGTTTTGGCTTTGAATTGCTTGAAATCCTAATGGTTGTTTTGGACTTGAACCTAGTTAGAATCCTTCTAGCTAGTAACCTAAGTTGGAATTGAGACTTACCCGGTGATGGTTTACCTTTTCCTAAGTTTGTAGTCTGGTTTGTTCAGAATTTCCTACCTCTCTACCTTGAGACTTACCCGGTAATAGATAGTTGGTTTGGAATTAGATAGTCTTGAGACTTACCCGGTAATAGACTGTCAGCCTAGAAACGTTCATCCCTGTGGCTTTTCTACCATATATCTTTATGAGTCTTCCTGAATCTATATGTGTAAACAATGATCTTGAACCCTTAGAATCCATTTTCTTTCCTTTAATTTGATTATTTTTGTTTTCTCCTGTTTGTTTATTTGATTTTCAATCAATAATGACAGTTGATTACGAATCCTTAAAAACCCTTTCCAAAACCCTTTTTGACTTTTTTCCCTTTTCTTTTCCAACCTCTTGTCTTTAATTGAGATCTATTTTATACTTATTCATTATTGCATATTAATCCTCTCAGTCCCTGGGATCGACCCTAGAATACTTGTCCTACTTCGTACGATCCATACACTGTGGGTTCGTTGCTATTTAGGGAATTATTACAGGTTATAAATATAAAACTATCCCTTTCTAGTTTTGCTATCTTGTGAATTTCTATCTCTTTTGATAGTTGTTTATAGGGATGTAAAATCAGCGAACAATAAGGTACCTTTAAACATCAAAAGCATGGTTTGGAGGGCATGTTATGATGTCATTCCCTGCTCGTTTAATCTAACGAGGCGTAGGGTTCCCATGCCATTATGAAACCACGATGCATGCGTTGGCACACTACCCTATGATTGCTAAGGTGTGGAAAGCCATACCAGTTTTTGAGTGCTGGTGAACAAAGGTACTTATGGTATGACAATGGCTAGACTGTGTTCGAGATAAGGCTTCAAAGAAGAAAATTCGGTTGTGGATGGCTCTATTGTGGTCATTATGAAAGGCGAGGAACCGGATGGTGTTCGAAGGGAAGTCTATGGAGGTAAACCAAATATTTGAGATTGCCCAGGATGTCATTGTTACGTGACTTACGTCTAACGAGGCTTTTATGGCTTCTTCAAATCAACCTCCTCTTGTGAATGGTATGGCGGAGTGTTGGAGCCGACCTCTGAGCAGTGTTATTAAGTTAAACTATGGTGCATTGGTGAAAAGTGATGGAAGATGTGGAATTGGTGTGGTTTCTCGGTACTGCGTAGGGATGACGTTACTAGATAGGGCAAAGCTGTTGTTGGGGTTCTGTAGTGTTGAAGCTGTTGAGGGAGAGGCAGTTAGGTGGGCTATATAACTGGCGAGGGATAGTGGTTGGCGTATGGTGGTGTGAGTCTAATTTGGCTGCTCTTATCTCCAAACTGGTGGGCTCTCTCGAGGTGCGTGGTTTTATAGGTTCGGTACTGAAGTCGATCCGGCACGAGGCCTCTGGTTTTACTTCTTGCAGATGGGAGTACGTGATAAGGGGTAGAAATAAAGTGGCTAATTGGCTTGCTTGCCAGTGTCCGAGTAGTTTGATTTGTTTTGACCCGTTTGCTTGCTTTTCTATGGAACTTTGTAGTTCGTTATCGGATGATGATCCTACTGCACGAATAGTTGTTTTATAAAAAAAAGGATATTTAATATCATATAATTTGTGTTTGTATAATAAGATAACCCTGTTTAGTGTTTAAATGCTTGTTTAAATAAAATACTCGATTTAAAAGAATATGTTTAAATAAATTAGTGTTTTATAATAAATGTACTAATATATATATATATATATATATATATATATATATATATATATATATATATATATATATATATATATATATATATAACCATATGTATTTTGTTTACGTGTTGCTTTCTAAGGCATGCCACATAAGATTTTTTTTCGAGTTATTTACAAATTTGTCATACTATATTTGCCGATTTGCCATTAATTTTTTCATTAAAAAAATCGTTATTAAAATTACTAAACAGTCAACGTGTCACGTCAGTTTACATTAGGTATATACCCATGACATGCATCTTATTAATATGAAATAGATTGTTATCAAAACAGAAAAGGATTTTCATTTACTACAATTATCAAATTTGAAATAAATTTTCTAACGTAATTTGTTTTTAATATAAAAAGTATTTGATATTTCTAAAATATAGGCATTTTTACACATTCTTTTTTTTTTAGAAGATATTAAAATATCAATTTTTATGTTTAAAAGTCCATTTAGCCTATAAAAATTTTATTTAGATCAATATTGATACATAATATGTAAACATTGTAATATAATATTTTTATTAAGGTAAAACTCGCACAAGATGCGGACACTAAACTAGTTCTCTTCTTTTTAAAACTACAACTCAAGTTTTATCGGTTATTCCTTTTACCCTCTGGATAGAATAAGCACTAAATTATAATAATTTATATTTATAATCATAGTCTAAATTCATTACAAGATTTCCAAAATTGTTGCATGCTTTTAAAATCAAGAAAACTATGAAGAAGATCTCATGCTATATGTAGGCTAAAGTTTTTATTACCATAGGTAAATAGCAACAAATGGAATGCAATTGCATTGTGTATTATCTAAAGTTTGTTAAAGAAGTGGTAAAGTGCACGTAAAGGTTCATGTTAAAAAGTGACCGATTGATGGAAATGTTCTTAGAGGTGTAAAAATGACTTAGCACGTAAGTACCACAAAATACATATACATAGATGTGTTTGGACATCATTGTGTCCAAATTCATCAATCGTGTCGCAAGTCCGAATACAACTTTTGAGGAAGCTGTGAAATGTGGACAAAATAATGAAGTCTAATTTCTTTATTAAATAAATAAATAATCGTTGGTTGGGAATTGTCTCGTATTAAAGTCAAAATAATCTTTACTTTTAGAACAAAAGAAATGATTTGGATGTGTGTTTGTTATAAAACAAGTCCAAATAAAGACTATTATTGTCAAGTAATCACGTTTAAAATCTCTATATAAGAGATTTTTTTCCATTTTTTTTTTCCCAATAAAAACTGCAAAAAATGATTTGGATGTGTTTTTACAACTGTAGATTTAAAATTTTAAAGATACTGTTAAAAAAAAATGTCCGCGTTGCTATTTTATTTTATTACAACCGTACATGTTGATAATTTCGTTTTTATCATACAAAAAATTCGTACCAGTTAATTTTTTTTTTTTATAAACAAGTTTCTATCTTTCTTTTTTTTTTTCCCCAATAAAAACCTTTATATTAACACAATCTATAAAAAAAAGCTTAATGAAATCTCATTATATATTCTAATTGATTTATATTAAATAGAAAATCAATCAATCAAACTTACTTTGTAAATTAACGATAAATTAAAAAATTCAATGTTATTAACAGAAGTATTATTTTATATTTTTAAATGTCATTAGTCCTCGCGTGCTAATATCATATCAGTTAAAAAAAACTCCGTAAAATATCGTCAAAAATTACAACACGATAATATATTTTAGTAAGAAACCCGCACAAGGTGTGTGCTATGAACTAGTGTAACAACAATTTTAGATTATCTTTTACCGATAAGTTATAAATTTTTAATAGTTTAACAAAAAAAATAGCATTTGTTAACAGTGAGAAAATTAACTTAGTGCCCGTTTGATTGTAGTGATGGAATGAAAACGGATTGAAATCGGTTAAGATGAAGGAAAATAGATGAAAATGATTTGATTACTTTCATGTGTTAAAAGACCACTAAATCAATATAATTTTTGGTGATTCGGAATCATTCCATTATCGGAAATGATTCTTAGCGCTTTCAAACGAGCCCTAATGTCTTATAATATCTAAAAAATATCTGATAAAATTGTTCGCTTTTACTAGAAAGTTTAGATTTTAGTGAGAAATTGTTTCATGAAGAACTATAATTCTATATAAGAAAATGTCTATTTTATATAACTTCTATTTTGTACATAAGTTCATGTACACATGCATGAGTTTCTATACAAAAAAAAAAAAAAGCTTTTTTTCTTTTACAAAAAAAATATTATTTTTAAAAATTTTCGGATGGTGCTTATATATTTGATAGACTTTTTTCGAATTATTTTTATGTTTTTTTTAGTTTTTAAATAATGTTCCTGAGTTTTTTTTTTTGTTGTAAGAAGAGGAGAATCGATCCTCGCGCAAGCGCTTTTATTCAGTTGTAAGAGAGACTAACATAAAACAAAACGTGAAAAAAAAAACCCTAGAATCATAGGCAGTTCAACAAGAAAGTGAATACCCAAAGGAAAATTATAAGCGTAAGTAGTCATATAATCCACAATAATATTAGTTTCACCATATGTATGCTTGAATTGTATCTCTGAGTCCCTATGAAGGAAGCCATGTCAAGCATTCCTCGGGCTAACAAGAGGATGAGTAAGCCTCAATCTCTTCAACAGATAACCCTCAACTCGTTTCAATCTCGACCTAACGGTAGCCCAACCCCAGCACAAAGACAACCCCAAGTGAACACCCCAAAGTTCAGCCGTGGCCACCGAGCTCACCAATATTCTAAACACCCCTCTCACTCATCTACGTACCTTCATCATAGTTTTACAAAACTAATGTTCACGAGCTTTATAATTTTTCGAAATATACAATTCTATCGTCATAAGTTAATATTTTGGAAAAAAAAAATATTTCTTAATTAGTTATTATTATTAGTTATTTTAAATGTTTAAATAGGTTCTTGGATATATAGTTTTCTTCTTTTTCTTCAAATTGTTAAATTATGCATGGTCGAAGTGTATATTCCGAAAAATAATAAAACTTCGAGACGCCGTACGAAAATAAAAAAAATCTTTAGCATAATCCGAAAAAGTATAAAAAAATAAATTTTTGTCCGGAATTTTTCTTTAACAAATCTATAAAAGGTGGAAATACACATTTCTAAACGTTAAAGATAATTTTCAAGCAAAGTACCAACTTGATAAATAAGTGATCGAAGCACACATTATATACCGTTGGAGATAAGTCAGATTATGAGTTCGCACATTTCAAGTGAGAATGTTTCGAGCCTAATATATTAGATCGGTGGAATACTTCTCTTTCTATTGACAATTAATTTAAGATGACACCCCGTTGGGTTTATGTTTTGGTATGTACCTAACGCACATTTCCGCTTGTATACACACGACCTTGTTCTACAGTTCGTCTTTCTCGAACTTACCTTAGAGTTCGTCTTTCTCGAACTTACCTTAGAATTTAGAGATGTCTACGACAATCATCTCTTTTCAAAATATATTTTATTATTGTCAAACATTCAGCACATTATGTTGCATAATAAGTGATAAACAACCAATGAAAATGGTAGTACATAAAGACTCCACTCTTTGATTGATCAAAATGACGACATCATAACAACACCAACTTAATAATTAAAGTCCTTTACAAAAAAACTTAATAATTACAGAGAAATAAAAATATATGTGCAAACTATTGGTCTTAAATCAATGTTATTTTTTACATGCGAATCGGATTTGCTTTACCCATTCGTACATCATTTTTGCTCAGAAAGTGTTGGATCCTTCACAACTAAGTAAGGATGTATATATACTTGTTTGTGAAACCCTAATTTATTTTCTGAATATATCGTTTATGAAACATATTTCATATTGTTTATTTTCTTGATAATTTAGAAAATATGTTTAGAACTAGTTAGCTAAGTTGTACGTATGCATTGTATACAAATTTTTTTCATTTTACAACTAAAATTGTATAAAATACGTCACTTTTTTCAGCTTATTTGAACAATAATTCTCTTAAAAGCCATGCATATATAGGGACGACAATACATCGAATATCGGTTCCAGCATTTGACCTGCTCTACAAAATCACTCACACACTCGTCATTTTGTTTAGTGTGTGTCCCAAACAAAAACCATTGCCTGTTGGTAATTGGCTGTAACAAGTTTTTTGGGCGTTACACATGAATTAAAATTAGTCTTTTTTCAACCCAAAATAAAATATATCACAATAAAATAATTAAAAACTCAAGATCCGGTGAAAGCCTCTTTTACTGTAAGGAAATGTTCATTTAAAAAAACACTAAATTATAAATAAACAACAATTTTGATTTGACCGTTATGAATGGTTTTTAGTGCACGATGATGCAACTTTACACACGATCATGTACTTTGTTAATAAAAGGGATGCACAGTCTTGTGAAGTTGTAAATTAAATTCATTTTGGTAGATTATGCATATTTAATTATTCTCCCAGGAAAAAAATCTCACTTTTTTAAATTATTTTTGATTTGATTGCGTGATTAATAATTATAATAGCTTACTATGTCCCTTAATGTCGACCACAAATCTATTACCAGACTACAAACCTATTAATCTACCGACTCTTGAAGAGTTTCATTCTTCACAAATAAAGTTCCCTTAACCTATCCTTATACATATATACACACTTTGTACACTTTTCTAATAAAAACACATACATTAATTTATTTTTTTTGAGGGGAAACACATATATTACTCAAGTATATATGCACATAATTATGCATCAACTCTTTACTTTTAATTCCAAAGGAGTTGTTCATATGATCCCCTTTGTCTATGGATATGTTTCATGAGATCAATAAAACTAATGAATGTATTTGACATGATTGAGTTAAGTTCAAGTGTGTCAATTAAGTGTCAAGATCTTGCAAGTAACTACATTTTTAATGGGTATTTTTTTTTAACTGACCTTTGATGGGTAATTAAAGCTTGAATATTTGGTAAAGCCAAAAGTGATAAACCGAAACTTTAACCTTTAGAGAGCATGGAAATCCATTTGAAACACAGTAATTTGATGTATCTAGAAAGATAGGGCTAACAAGTCATATTATAACCAGTCAAAAGAAAGCTTCTACCAAGGAACACTTTAAAGATTTTCAACTAAAATAAACTCATAATGGGTATTAAACTACTTAAATGTAATTACTTTCTCGTGTCTTCAAATGCATGAAGCTAGACACTTTCATAGCCATGGAAAGACTTCAGAATCTCTTGAAGCACAATAGAGGAATCTTCCTTTCAACAGGGGGTTATTATGGTAAAATACCACAAAAATCTTACTACCTTATGGCAACATAAATTACATGTAGAAACTCAAGGGCTATATATATGCAACCAACAATACCAAAAACTATAGAGCAAGTTAAGAATGAATCCTATTTCCACCACCTCTACATTCTTAGATTGGAACACTCCAACTCCTTACCTTTTCGTCGGTTTGGCTCTTGTTATGAGCCTCATTGCCACTGCATTGCTTATCCTCACTTGTTCCAAAATAAAAAACCCGTCAAGCAATACTGAAAATATGCGAGAAATGCCTATTACTCTTCCCCATGTAGAGTCGACACCACCAGATATTGTGGTTGTCATGGCCGGAGATAACAAGGCATCCTACATAGCGAAACACATATCTTCTTCATCTTCAACTTCCTCTACCACGACACATAATCTACCAATATAGTATATATGTAAATTTAATTATGTTTTATTTTTTGAATGAAATTTTATGTAAGTAGATATAGTGTCTTAAAATAGAGTGTAATAGTTGAATTTGCAGTTAATTTAGGGTTTTGAATGCGTGTCTTGTTGTATTAGTATATCTTGTAATCCATTTCCAAGGATATAAGAATTTTGGTTATGAAGTGAAACCCTAGAGGGGAGGGTTTTACTTGTATTATAGCATCAATTGTAGAGTTATTTGGTGTCGATTTATGATTCCCTGACGAAGAAGATACACCCAAAATTAGGATATATAGGTTAGCTTTCACCCACCATACGAAGTATAGCAAGTAAAACTAGCATGCTAGAAGAATTATTTTGCGATATATCATTATCTATATGTCATTACTTGATATATCATTGTCCACAAAGATATTCTCATGATGTTTCAAAGAAGGCAATATAATGGTATGGTCTTGGATAGCTAAATGAACCTAATAAGAATACAAACTAAAACTCATCCAATTCCCTCGGTTTACCCGGTATTATAATTGTTCTTTGAATTCGAGTTAACTTTATATACTCATGTTCAGCTTATTTGAACATAAGTTTAGTACGCCGAGGTTAAATTTTACTAAGTTTTAAAATGAAATTATACCTTTTTGTGGGTTGGGCACAAATCCTGCATGATTTCGGGTCCGTCTCGATCCCGGTAATTTTTCATCCAAAATTTTAAAGTTGGTCTCGTCTCGTCCCGCAAGGTCCGTCTCGTCCTGCATATATTAAAATTTAAATTTAAATATAAATTAAATAATTAAATATATAAATATAGGAAGTATTGACCGTTATGTAATTTTGTTTTTATAAAATTAACAATTGTCCAAATCTATCTACAAAGGAAAAGGAAAAGGAAAAGTGAACTTAGTTGCGGTATTTTCTAAGGAGTAATGATCATTATGTAATTTTGTTCTTATATTTTATATTGGGTGTTTAGACTTAACAAGTTAATTATGTTTTATAAACCTTGTTGCGACTTTCTATTTTGATGTCTTTTGTTTTATGAAAATCAACAAATATTTTCTTTCGTAAATTGTTAATTTTAAACAGAAAAGACGAAAACAAATTTTATATAGATCGTGTGGGATTGGTCTCATCCCGTCCCGGTTCCAACCGGAATATGGCCCAATGATTTTTATAAAAAAAAACTCAAGGTCCCGCCCCGATCCCGTCCCATATATAATGGTCGGGATGAGACGTGGGATGACCTTAATACGTCCCATCCAGACTCATGTCCAGCACTACTTTTTTTTTAATTTATCCAAGTGAACAATCCAATTTTTTCTAGTTGAGTTAAAATATTAAACTAGTTTAAAAATTGGACGAAGATCATGTCTTGGGGTGATTTAAATCGTTCATATATCATTCCATTTCTGATCAAATTAGATGAATTATAGAAACCCAACTGAAATTATAATTAGTTTTACAAAATCATCAATATAAGAATTTTATACGAAAATACTTCCGATTACACTTCAGCGATCTAGAGTAGAACCCTTTTGGTTCCCATGTTCATGTATCACATGTGCATGGATTGGTTACATAACCGAAGCAAGGCGATTTCGAGTTTGAGCCTGTTGACTCGTATGGAACAATCGACTATAGCAAAATTGTTTGATATGTGATCACAAACTTTGTGTTTTTGTCGATCTATAAGAATGTTGTAGGTTTAGCAAAGGTTAGAAAGCGATGTACTATTTTAAGTTGTTTGATTCTTACCTTAATCAACCACCACACATTTAACCTAATTTGATGATAACATACACATTAGTTTGACAAAAATAGTCTTGCCTACAATTATCAATCATAGAAAGGATAGACCATCTTAGAAATAACACTAAAATTTCACTTACAAAGACATGAGAGGCAAATGATGTAAAGAAGCAACATAAGTTATTGCTTTATTCTCTTTGTGTTTGGTTCAATCAGTTTGATTAGTGGATGCGGTGACTTGTAGACGCTGAGGAGGAAAGAATCAATGATGACCATCGTCTTCAATAGGAATTTATCACTTTTTTAAGAAAAAGATAGATAAAAAGACGAATTTTGGAACAGTTTATGATGGAGGACATGTGCGATGATTATTTAGTTGCTGCAAGTTTTTGTTTCTTTTTCTACTTCAAGCTTTATGCTGCGGATATTCTCTTATTCATATAAGGTTGTGTTGTTAAGTTCAACTGTTAAATATTGACAATTGTGAATACAAGCTTTGAAAGCTCAACACATAACTTCAATTGAGATATATTTTCAGTAATTGAGTTAAGTTCTCGAAGGTCATCGATAATGGTAAATGACTAAATGAGTTGTTTGACTACTTCGACAATGAACTCCTTATCAAGAAGCAGCACAACCAATCACGAGTACAAGCAAGAGTTTAGTTCAACCCAAAAACATAATTGGTTCACGGACAACGTTAAAGTTCAACAAATTGCAGCCAGTGATGGTGTGCGTACGAAAGTATATGGGTGTTAGATCCAACACCAAAACATAAGTTCAGTAATGTTCTATACTAAAATTGACTGACAATTAGATGAGTATACCAAAAATCTTATATATAAGACTCGTTATTTCTCAACTTTAATTGTGATAACTTTGTTATATCAACAAGCACAAAAAACACTATCGAAAATCGTTTTAGATCGAGCGATCAAATGAATATACCATCAACTAGTCTAGTTAGGGTGCATATATAAATAACTCGAAATCTATAAAAACCTAATAGAAAAACCAGCCGGAAAAAACAAAACAAAAACAAAAATGCCATCTTGTTATGACATAAAATTGTATGTCCACATCAATAATAAACAATCCGTGGTCTAGTATATAAGTTTCGTGAAGTACTCTTGTTTCCGGTTGATTTTAGGATGAAGCATCGCAAAATCTATGTGTTGGGTTTGGGCCTTGCGACGAAACTCTCTACTCTCTACGTTATATATGATCTGGCGGAATTTCACAAGTAAACAACCTCGATTCATTTTAGGCGCACAAAATTAACCTCATGCTACTCAACGAATTTAAGTGATTCCGCAAAGAATGTCGGATAATATCCAAGTCATATCAACACATACACGTCTATGCATGTTACAAGATGTGTAATGAAAACGGCATTTGGTCATGTAACACAATTTTCATTTGTTTGATTTTTAACTAATGTATCTTCAACACTGCAGAGATCTCATATTGAGATCTTGAGCATTTGAAAAGTTGAAATTAATATGAATTTCATAATAGGGAAAGATCAAATAAGATCTTCTTTGCCTGAAAAAAAAAGTAAGATATTTGAACCTGAAAATGAAAGGCACTCATTCTAAGATGTGTTATAAAATTTTATATCAGCACTTTTTTGTCTTCTCTTTACAAATTGTTTATCAGCTCTTTGCAATCGTGAATGGTTAGTCTTAGTTGATTGCTTCAACTTTATCTTTATTCATGTCCTAGAATACCAACGGTCGAACGAGATGAAATTTCAGAGAAGTGATGATTCCATGTGAAGAATAAGCTCAAAGAGTCGCAGGATATTCTTTTACACAGTGCTCTTTTAAGAAGTTCAGCAATGAGTCAAGCTAAGAGTTCCACTTCATAAGGTAGAAATCCCGAAACATGTGGATATCCGCTTTGCGAAAGAAGGGATAGGATCATAGGAGGAGGTCAGAAAGTTCGAGTTTGTAACAACTTTAATCTACAAATATGATGACCTGACCAAAGACCTCAAGCTAAGGTTCAAGCTAAGGTTTAAATATCCACAACCATTTTAAAATATGAAAAAATAAAACAATATCCGTCCGCCCGCAGCCCGATCTCGAACTGTTACGGACAAGGCCCTAGACCCGAATTCCGAGTCCTTTCCGGAAAAAGGGGCAACTTTTTTTTTCCCACAAGTATGGCCCGGGGATGCCCGGGGATATGTTTATCTATGGTTGGTTTGTGCTATACCTTGTTGGATTTGAACTTTTGAAGCATCCCATCTTCCTTTATTGAGTGTAATCTGGGTACATATTTTGAGTTTTACTCCAAATTTGAAATTTAGGTCATCTCTGAATTGTAAAATGTAATACCCAGTATAATTTGTGTGGATGAATGTTTAGCTTCAGGTTGATCTCATAGACTTATTTGCTTCAAATTGTTAGAACTAATTCATATTTCTAATATTGGATATTATGGGCTTGATTAATGAGTTGATTAGAGATTGATGGAAAAGCCCAAATAAGAGAATGTTGGATATAACCCAAAGTCTAAGCCATTTGCCGGAATAAAAGTTTCAGAAAAGGCTAGAGAAAGAAATGAATACTAATTTAAGATTAGTGGAGTGGAGAGTAAGGTAGATTAGTGTAGATTATTCCAAGTTAGTATCTACTTAGCTATATGTGAATGTCAGTTCTTTAGGAATGTGAACAAAACCGACAATCTTCACTTATAAATAGGCATGTAATGTTTCGTATTATACACTAAAGTGAGATTGTGTTAAGTGTGAAGTATGCAACAAAAATATCAGCTTATAAATACTCGGTTTGAGTCGGGAATGCGCGGATTTCCCCAACAGAAATGTATTGAATCTACTGCATCATCACTACGCTTGATACCTTTGCAGCTCATGAATCACTGACGGTTGAGGGCACGACATAGCTATTCGAGTCTGCAAATGGGCAACATGAAGTAGCTTGTTTGTCATCACTTAAATACTGCATTTACTGGTGACAATATATATACCTTGTACCCCTTTGATTAAGAGCAACATGACTAGCTTGTTAGTACCTCAATCTATTTTCAGCTATTGGAACATACTTGCTCCTGGAAAAAAAAAACATTATAGTTGGACATATGCACATTATGTTTTAGGAATCAGACCATAGCTACCTCTAATCAATGAAGCAAATAATCTAGTATAGGGTCAGTTCCAATGGAGCCAGAAGGGCAGAAACAGAAGCTGCAAACTAATCAGAATGGAGCCCCAGAAGCAACTCATCACATCCATCTTTCTTTGATTGTTTTTGAATACCGACATGAGGTAAATCTGAAATTATATGTGACACTGAGGCAGCACATGGTCATTTTTTGATAGATTGATTTTAAATATCAAGTAAATGATTAACTTCTCAACGAACATGATGAAGCAAGACATCTGTCTGTTTTAGACAGATTGTTTTAACTCGTATGACTTATCAAGGGACATGAGACAAGGCGTGCCATTACGAAGGAATGGTTCTCTTTCCAAATCCTGAAAAGAGAATTCCAGAGACCTGCTATAAAAATCTGATATATTTACTGCTTCCTCACGCTTTTAACTTTATTAGCATTCAAATTTAATGCAAATAGCAGTTTGATAATGGCTTGCAGAGAATACAGTAAACAAACTGGAGATGCATACATGTTCACTGTTCCAACCCCACTGGATGTGGGTCCAGCCTGTGAGCTTTCTAATGCACAAAAATGGCCTATGAAGCAATTTAAGATGAATCACATTCAAACAAATAAAACTAAATAGCAAATTTCATGTGCATCCTCTAATACTCTTGGGTTTTTCGGTTAATAGTAGGCATTTCTCCATGGTTGTTGGAAGGCTTAGTGTTTCAAAGGATATTGGTTAATGAAGCATAAGTGGGAGGAGTTTCAGTAAAACCGCTGAACCTGCATTTGGGAATGAATGACCAACACCAGAAGATTGAAGCTACATATTAGAATAGTGAGGGTCAAGAATAAATACGAAATAAGATTTCCGGGTTTTACATTTACTGAAACAACTTGCAACACTATTTCTCTCTACCAATATAACTGTAACATTCTTATTCATTGGTTTGATATCAAAAAGAAGAGAACATCTTAAGAATAGAAAATCAAGAACCTGTTCTTATTATATCTCTAGGCTATTTACCCTCACTTTGTAGCCCTGTACTGGAAAACAAAATTTTACTTCTCTAATTTTCTCCATTTTATGAAGAAGATCAATGGGCTTCAAAATCACCAGGAGAATGAAAATCTATGTACAAGAGATTTCTTAGATTTCTGACAGACTTTGTATGAGGTTCCCTATTTCCTTGGGCAAAGCAACATGTTCAACACCCCAGATTTCTGACAGACTTCAGCACCAAATGCCCATAGGATCTATCATATGGAACAAGTGTTCTCAAATGATGATTTTCTTCAAGAAGAACTCCCAACAAGAATTAAACAAAACAATATGCTATATGATGAGAACATGCTTACATCCTTAATCCTTTACTTTGATGTTTTTGGTAAAAACAAAGGTTTTATGTTTCAATCCCATTTCTTTCTGATACTGCGCAATCTTACTTTGATGTTTTTAGTTTGCATGTTGTGAGTTTTATTTTCATATCTAATTTGTGTAAGTACAAATAAAAGTGTTTGTAAGTATAAGTTGTTTTGGTAGGTTATTGTGGATTGTGCATTTAGATCAGTCTTTTGAGGATGGATTTGTCCACTTAGTATGTTATTGTTACTTATAAATTAGTTGATTCTCAGGTTAGTTTGTTGACTGAAAGTGGTAGAACTAAAGATGACCTCAGACTTCCTTTTGATGAAGTTATGTTTAGGCAGGTATGAATACTTGCTCGTATTACTGTTTTGCGCCTTTGTGATGTCTTGTAGTGGTATTTTATTGCACAAATATACTGATTTTGTTTGTAAGAAACTGTGTAATCTTGAGTGATGATTGAGTGTAGTCTACCTAAACTGAGACAACATTCTTCTGTGCAAGCTTCTGAAAATTGGTAGATCTGTATATGTATATGATGTATTGTTTTGGATGATGTTATTGACAATGGTGAGAAGACATATGTACGTACATACATACACATATACACATACACTATTACTGTTGGAGATCGAGTCTTTCAACGGGTGTTCCCGTATCAAGTATGGTAAAGCCTTGGCAAAATTCTCTTCTATTTTAGTATTATATATAGTAGATGATTTATATACTATCTTAAATCAAAAGCCCTTGAAACCACATTTCATTCATTTGTACATTGACACACGTCATTTGCTCAGAATTTACCTTTTACTATTTATTATTTCTTTATTTTTATTATATCTCTCATTAACTAAAATCAAAAGCCCTTGAAATGTGATCCAATAAACCAAAGCATGCTCCAAAAAGTCTTTCTTTTTCTTTCTTTGTTTTCACTTTGTACTTCGCGGTTTACTTGGGGACAAGTAAAGGTTTAAGTATGGGTATTTTGATAGCATTTTTTTTTATGTTATCTTTTGTAGTGTTGTTTACATGTGTTTTTAGTATATTTGCATGAGTTTAGGCATTTATATCTTTGCTATACCTTATTTGTATCAAAGAATGTCTAATCCCGTTTGTTTCGTGTGTTTAAGTGATTTTAGGCCTATTTGGAGCATAAAAAGACATATCTATCAAAGGCTCAAGGAAGCAACTACCTCATCATCAAACTGGAAGCAAGAAAGGAGGCAACAATGAAAATCCCGGAGCAATGCATGAAGAAGGTTGGAGCATACAAGAGGATAGCCAAACATCACCAAGGAGATGCAAGTCCTAAAGATCGAGTGTCTGTGCAAACTCAACTAAAGGCTCCCCTTCACTCGCACAAAGGAGGACTAGACTCAATCAAAAAGACTTAGGCTCTCCCGCAAAATGAGTGAAGCAAAGACATAGATCCACTTGGCTTCCAAAAGTCACTTGACTGAAGAGACTAGAAGTGACTCGACCATCAAGTGTGCCAAGCCAAGGATATATCACGCCGCTCACGTGCCAATCGAGTGGGGTGGTTGACTTGTTTGAAGAAGAAAGACATGTCACCGATTTACTTTTTAACGTCAGTCAAGTAGATCTGAGCTCGACTCGATCACGAAAGAGGTAGTTACAACCAACTCGGCCATGTGACGGTGGTTACAAGAAAGACTCATTTGATGAGGTTGGCAATCCGTACCGATTTGGGGATGATTTTAGCCTATATAAGGGGCTTAGTTCATCGTAATAGATACAATTCTACACTCCAAAACTCTCAGTTACTATTTCTCTCTCTTAGATTGGAGCATTGTTCCTTAGATTAGTTAGAAATTTTAAGATTTCAACCGAGTTGGCAAGTTGAATCAAGCTGTATTATTGCAACTTTCATATCTTTGTTTTGGTAACTCCGTTTCTCTTGATTCTTTGAGTGATATTCATCATTTCTACTCTTCTTTGATTACATGGATCCAATTTGTGTTTTTGAGATGTTTGTATTTTCATTCATCATGAGTGGGTAGTCCTTTACTAGAGATTGGGGTGAAAATCTCAATCCAAAGATATGTAATGTTTGAATTGTTATGTGAGTACCAAAGCAATTTAGTGAGGATATAGGAGAGGCGAAACCAATTAAAACACTAGAATCCATGTTTAAGATAATTTGAAAGTCGGATGTTAAACTATGTTTAGATTGTTCCTTTATGCACTTTGTTTAGTTCTTAAACATGATTCTATGTGTTGATAATTGACCGGCTAGTATGGATGAGACTCTTAAGTAATTTCACAATCTAGTGAGGTATGTTTAGACGCCTATATTACTAGAGTTAGTACTTCAATCATTCAAATTGCAAACACCATGTGAGGTTTGATTGAAAGTTAGCTTGTAAAGTGTTAATCGATGCTAGATCAATTCATTTTATGCTTGCCAATAGCAAACACCATGTGTTTCTTGTTTATCTTGAATTGAACTCTAGTAAAAACCGCAGTTGACTCACATCATGTGAATAGTAAACACCATGTGACATTTGATGATTGATTGACTCATGCTTAGATTTTCATTTACCTAAATATACATACTACCGTTTAGTATCATTAACTTGATGACTTGGGCAAATAGTTCTCACTCTATGGTATTATAACATGTTTCGACATTTTATTAGCAAGGATTGGGAGAATTGGTCCCCAAACCCTAGTCGTTTCCTAATTTGAATTCACAAACTTGCATACTCTTTTTTTTGACTTGGACGAGTTAAAAGTTACAGGAATTTGGCTCGATTGTAGTTGTTTGGGAACTCGCCTGTAGTTACCCAATGCAACTCGATTGACCTAAGTTTCATTCCACCCTTGAAGTGATTTGGATGATCATTTGATCACACCTTTTTGTTTATATTTTACACACTTGTTATTCATTTAGATCGCTTTTTAGAATGAGATAAGAATAACATAGTCCATTGGGAGATGACCTTGATGAACTAGTCATATATTTGCATTGACACAACCTAATACTTGGGGTTATGTGACATGCTTCTATTAAGTGTTATTGTTATGATTAAGTGACAAACTTATACACTAAGTAAAAGGGCTTGTCAAGAAGCAATTGGCTTCTCAAGCTTCTACAAGTAGAACTCAAGGAGGATTGTCGGGAGATACCGAGCCAAACCCAAAGAAGACATGTAATATGGTTCAAGGAGAGACTTCCAAGGTCATTACTCTAAGGAGTGAGAAGCAAGTTGAGTAAAGGATGCCTAAGGAGCTGATTGTGGTTGACAAAGGAAAAGAGAAGGTATTGAAGAGGAGCCTAGAGAAGATGAAGCTAGCGAGGAAGATATCCAACCAAAAGGAAATAATTAGAAAGTTTAGGCAATGGTGTTCTCAGAACAAAACTCACGTTTTTTCAATCTCAATTCCAACTAATCTTATTTCTAAGCTAAAAGAAGGATTTTATAAGTCCTAGGAAGCCTTCTCCTAAAATAAAAAAAAAATACTTATTAAAACAATTAAAATAAATCTGAAATTATTCTAAACTTAATCCCAATTAAACATTTTTACAAATGGGCATTAAAAATAGTCCTAAAACACTTAAGAACTTCATAATTGTATGCTAGGAGGCGTCTAAATGAAGGCCACAAAGGGTCGGGCTATGGGCGAGGTCGCTCCTTGGTTGGCACCGGTCTTAGGTTTGCTCGAAGGTTGGCGTTGGAGTTAGGCTACACGCAAGGATCCTCCCTTGAGTTTGTGCCTTGATATATAGGAGGCAAGCATGTTGGAGGTATCCTTGTCCTTTATGTTTTAAATGTTCATGCATCATTCTTCCCTTGTTGAAAAGGATTTGTCCACGAATCCAACCTTTTTTAGTTGAAAGGTCTCCTTCCTAGCTAATGAAAACCCAATTGACATTGTCGTTGATGAAGTGGATGGATTTGGCATCGGGGTTGTCAAATAACTAAAGGGAAAGACGCAAAAAAAATTGAACTCAAGAAGAGCCTAACTTAAGCTTAACATGTCACACTAGAAATGAAGAACTAGACACCGTGTGGAGGTAGGCAAGCTATTGAAGGAAGCTAGGTGTGGCGTAAGTTGAGTGTGTTCGAGGGTGAATGGTTCGATCGGGGGGGGGGGGGGGGGGGGGGGGGGGGTAGTGTTTGGCGTGGGAAAGTGGGTTCGAGGGCCGGTGTTGTGGCTCATAAATGTGGTTCTAGATGGAAGGTAGGATGCTTCGTGCTAAGTACTACTTAAATGAAATAAGTTAAATGGTTTGTTGATTTTCTTTTCTTTCTTATTTCTCACATTGGTGTCTTTCTTTGAGTTATTGGAATCAACTGTGCCTAGATCGAGTCTTTCAACGGGTGTTCTCGTATCAAATATGGTAAAGCCTTGGCAAAATTCTCTTCTATTTTAGTATTATATATAGTAGATGATTTATATAGTATATTAAATCAAAAGCCCTTGAAACCACATTTCATTCATTTGTACATCAGATGACACACGTCATTTGCTCAGAATTTACCCTTTACTATTTATTATTTCTTTATTTTTATTATTTTTACTATTTAAATTAAAATGAAATAAAATACAACCAATCTAAAAATACAATACCTACCTAATCAATATTTTTATCTTCTTAGTACATTTTAAATTTATTAAAAATATAATTATAAAAAAATATATTTCACGTTAAATATTTTAATAATAAGATTCGTGCAAAGTACTAGAATTACGATAGTTAGTGATTATTGTCAAGTAATACACACTCGTGAGGAACACGCAAGTGTTATTCAATCCTTGCATGATTGTCAATTCTCATGCGGGACGTCTCTTTCTTATCCAGCTCATCATCCTCGTCATCTTACCATAATTTATTCGCAAACAAAATATAAGATTTATGATACAGATCCTCAACTCATATATAAATACTCTATCGATCTTAATTATATGGCATGTTACATTCTAAATTATTATCAAGTATATAAGGTATTTTAAGGATTATAGATAATCGTGATTATGAGAATTATCATCGATTTATTTATTTTTATTTATATTGATCGTAAAGGCCGGTAATGATTAATAAGTGGTAGAATAAACGAAAATATAAATATTAAAATCTTAAACCTAAGTAAATTATCTTATATTATTATCGTATGGAGTATTTATTCGTGGTTACACTAATTGAGTGAATCGTGATAATTTTATTATATGGAGTATTTAACTCGTTAATAAAAGTCGTAGCCTATGATCTCATAATTGGGTTAGAAGAAGCGATTAGATTAAATATAAAAAAGATTGAAAGCGAAGAAGATCATTTGTGTGTTATTAAGGCATTTCAAGGTTTGTGGAGTTGTCCTTGGAATGTCGAGATGATTATTTCCGACTCCATACTAGACCTTCTCTTTTTCGACGAAGTCCGTATCAGGCATGTTTTCAGAAAAATTAACCGTGTTACTGATCGTGTGTTACTGACCGTTTGACCTATTTGGGAATCTCGAACCCCAACACCAATTTTTCTGATGATCTCGAACTTTGTGTTCTCATCCGCAAGTGGACCACCTCTAGGAGATAATCCAACTTAACCGCTTTCCGTTATAAAAAAATAAATTAAATAAATTTTAAAAAAATATAGAGATTGATAACTTTGTTTTCAGATTTATACAAAGAGTTGGGAGACTAATTATTAATTATTTTTCATTAATTGAATGGTAAGCATAGAGTTAATTAATAACTGGTAAAAATAGCCGAGTTAAATACGCATCGTAACATAGTCAGGGGCCCGGTTTGGTTCAAACCTTGAACCGCCGGTTTGGCAAACCGGCGGTTTAGGTTTGGCCGGTTTAGGTTTCCGCCGGTTCAAGGTTTAGGTTTCGGTTTGGCTTTTCCGAAAACCTAAACCGGCGGTTTGGGCCCAAACAGTCTTTTTTTTTTTTTTTTAAACCCAACGGCTCATTTTTGAGCCGTTGGGGGTATAATATTAAAAAAAAAAAATTTATTAAATCCCCCCCACACATTTAATCCTAATTTCCTATAAATACCCATACTCTCTTCCTCCACAAATCACACCATCTACAACTCATCTTCTCTACTCTCCTAATCTCTTATTCTCGAATTCTCGATTCCTCGTATTCTCGATATCTCGATTTCTCGTAATGGCAAACCCAAGTGATCAAATTCCCTCTTCCCAATAATTTCCTAGCACCCAAGAGAGCGAAACACAAATGCCCGACAATCCCGATGTTACCGAAGTTCCACGAAGAAGTCTCCCCCCTCCGAAAATGCTTACATCTGAAATATTTACGAAGCATTACACTAGGGGGAGCCGGTGAACGAGTATTGTCAAGTGGCATGCAACTATTGTCCGAAGGTGTACAAGTGGAAGGTGAAGGGCGGCTACGGGACATTGCAAACTCACATGGCAAACGTCCATCCGGAGAAGCTCGGGATTTCACGGGGACAAACACAATTGTCCCACGGGTTTGCATCTTCTACCTCTCATTCTCCTTTATTTACATATAATCATAGTGAAGAAAGTCTAGGATTAACCGATGTTATTTGTTCACATTCATTACCGTTTTCTTATGCCGAATATGAAGAAGTTAGGGAATATAACACTAGATATCTTCAACCTTCTTTTAAACCAACTTCTAGGAAAACCGTTTCAAAATTAGTTAATAAATCTTACTTAAAAAAGAAAGAAAAAATTTTCTCGAATTTGGCTAGTTTTGAACATCAAGTTTCAATTTGTAGTGATATTTGGAGTACACAATCACAACAACATTTTTACATGGGCATTACTTTACATTTTATTGATAACGTTATGTTTTTGCATAAATATGTTATTGGTTTTCGGCATTTTAATCAAAGACATAATGCACTAGGCATTGCAAGCATGATTAAAACGGTTTTACAAGAATATAATTTACAACATCGAATTTTTCATATTCTTTTGATAATGCATCCGCAAATACCGCCGCTATAAACCATTTGGTTGAGGATGCGGAACAATATATAAAAACTCCTTATACTCATCAAAGATGTGCATGTCATATTTTAAACTTATGTGTTCAAGATGGACTTAAGGTTTTAGGAGATATGCTAACCCCAATCAAACTTGTTATTGATCATATTTGACATGACTCCGATTTAAGAAGAAAATGGAGAAATTTATGTTTAAACAAAAATGTTCATCCTATGCTTTTTCAAAAGATGTTGGAACTCGTTGGAACTCGACTTACAAACTACTTTGTGAAGCCGTACGTTATAAAGTTTTGTTACAAGAATTTGCTTCAATTCATGTTCCTTGGTCAATTTTAGATGATGAAAATGTTTGGGAAACTTGTGCCCATATTTGTAATGTTTTAAAAACTTTTAATGATGCAACTAATACCATGAGTTGTGTTTACACTCCAACATCTCATAGATTTGTAGAAATTGCCGTTAATGTTTCCGAAGCTTTTGTAAAATGTTTTAACATACCTTGCCTTGTACAATGTATGCTTGATATGAAAGAAAAATGGCTTAAATATTATAAAAACATTCCCATGATTTATCTTGTAACCGCCGTTTTTGATCCTAGACTTAAACTAGATGGTCTTTCCGATTTATTGACTATTTATTATGATTGTTTGTGTGTAAACTTAACACAAGAAGACTATAATGTTCCTAACATTGTGCAAGAAGTTAATACCGAAATTTTAAAATTACTTAGTACATTTCAATCTAGTGCTAGCTCTTCTTCTACCGCACCTAGTCCATCTCCCTCTTCTACTAGTTCATCTTCTTCTCTTTCACTTGCACAACAAGTTTTTGCTAGAAGAACAAAAACACCTAGACATTCATCTTCAAATGCGGAATATCAAGATTATCTTAACACTTGTTTTAGTTTTGATGATAATGTTGAATTTGATATTTTGGATTGATGGAAGAGATTAGCTCCCAAATATTCAACATTAGTTAAAATTGTACAACAAATCATGGCCGTGCCCGCATCAACGTTGCGGTGGAGCAAGCATTTAGCCGAGGCGGGAACATTCTCGGTCACAACCGAACTCAATTGAAGCCCGAGAAGTTGGAGATGCAAGTTTGTATTCAAGATTGGATAAGGGCGGCTAAGCGGAAACAAAGGAATGCACCAGTGTACGACTCCAAATCGGATTCCAACTCCGAAGACGCCGGCACTACTTCCGAGTCCGACATCGAAAGGTAAGCAGGATTAAAAAAAACTCGGAAGTCCGAAAAAAAGTAAGTCAAGGTAAGAGAACTACGTGGGCTTTGATTCCTCTTAATCCTGAGAGGATACGTAGGCAACCGGGAAACCGGTTCAAGCCCTTTAATTTTTCCGAGTTTTTTTTTTCAATTGGTATAAATTTTTATTACTAGTTTTTATATACTAATTTTTTTTATAATAATTTTTTTTTATTTTTATGTAATATTAATTTTATTTTTACATAATACTTTCTCTTTTTTTTATTTTATTTTTTATAAACCGTGCTAAACCGGCAAACCGGCGGTTTGCCGGTTTCAAGGTTCCCGGTTTCGGTACCTCCGGTTTGCAAACCTAAACCGACGGTTTAGGTTTGCAACCCAACCCTATCGTAACATGTATTAATGGTTAATTGTCCAAGGATTTTTTTTTGGTAAATGATTGTTTTAGTGTGTTCATACAACCACATATTTACCATATAATATGTAATATTTATGTAAATCGGATTTTAAAATAATTAGTTGAACCAATCAATTCAATTTAGGGTCTGATTTTAATTTATTAAAATTAAATAATTGACAAGTATTTGATAAATTATACATTTTAAAAAGGAAATAATGAAAAAGTTTTCAAATTTTAGACTAACGAATGAAATATTTTGATTATATACGTTAATTTTTTCAAGGTTGTAGCCTTGTAGGGTTCAAAACTCTTGACTTGATTTTGTTAGGCTAACGAATGACAAGTATTTGATAATTATACATTGTAAAACTTTTGAGAAGGATATTGTTTTGATTTAAGGGGACCGTTTTGATCATTAGACAGATAAGCAGATGATGATGTAGCATAGCCTTTACACGTGTAACGATTTCAGCCCCAAAATTTTGAAACTTTGGTAATGGTAAGCACAATCACAGTTAACCAATGAGATAATTTTACTTGATTGTTTTATGTTTAACTTTTGTTTTATAGATTAAATTTCATATCAGTGTTTTTTGTAGGGAAGTTAAACGAGTTGAGATAATTTAACATTGACTTGTTTGAGATCGATTCGTTTTAAATAAATCGAACTTAAATTTTAAATGAATTTTTAATGTGTTTATATTCAACTTATTTAGAAAATGAACGATCCTCATCATTTTTATGAGTCGAGCTCGCATAGTTCGTATATAATATATAATGTTATTTTAGTCAAACAAGCCTAACTTTAACCGAACGAGTCCATCCCAAATAACTCGTCTCATATAACAATCATAGTTTCTGCCATTTAAACTCGGTTTTATATATAAAAAAATTAAGTAAACTTTTAAAGGTGTCAAAAATATGCTTAAATCGACAGTGTTTTTAGAACTATTTTTTGAAAATTTATAACCGATTAGTTTAACGGTCTAATTTAAAATCACGAAACTTTTCGCTTTAGTAATTAAAAGCAAATGCAAAGGAAAAAGGGGGAAAAAATATATTAGAGTCGTGATGTGAAACTAACCTTAGGAATGTTGGAACCGGTATAAGAAAATCGGAACTAATGAATAAAGCGCTACAAATTAAACTCCTCTGGAAGATTCTTAACGAACCGGAGAATATCTGGGTTAAAATTATTAATGAAAAATATCTTAGAGGGGCTATGTTATGGAAATACAAACTTAAACAGAACACATCGTGGCAATGGAGGAAACTCATGAGATTAAGACCTGAGTTTGAAGCAAGCTTCAGATGGAACATTGGAGACGGAAGTACGGTCAATTTATGGAAAGATAAATGGGTCATAAGTGAACCCCTGATCAACTTATGTAAGGATAACATTAATATTAATGAAGAAATAACTGTTAAACACTTTATTTTTGAAAACCAATGGGACAAAATGAAGTTGGAAAGGAAAATCGGAGATGTTCTTCCGAAAGAAGTCATCAAGTTAATCACGTCGTATCAATTACCTAAAACCTTTATCCAGGACCGGCTCTATTGGGATCCGGCTTTGGATGGTAATTACTCGGCTAAGTCAGCTTTGAATGCGATCTATGTTAGGAGCGGACTCCCTATCTTCGAAAATGAATGGATTTGGGGTCTGAACATCATGCCTAAAATAAAAAATTTCCTCTGGAAACTTTCGATAAATGGGCTCCCTACCAAGGAAAAGCTTGAAAAACAAAAAGTAGTTGTACCAATGAATTGTTGCCTCTGTGATCACCCTTTCGAATCGGCAGATCATTTGTTTTTTAAGTGCCAAACGCTTTCGGATGCGTTATCCTCGGATAAACTTAAAGAAAATTTAAGGAAAGGTATGGAAGGGCGGGATAAAATTTCGGATAGGATCGCTTGGCTTCGGTTTAACCTTTCCGACCCCGAAATCATCTATCTGGCCCACGTCTGGTGGAACATCTGGTTTGCCATAAACCAAAAGAACTTCAATAATAAAGACCACCAGAACATAGAACTTAGAGTTCGAAACCAAATTAATGAGTGGAAGTTAGCAACCCTTAAAAGTAAAAAGGATAAAGATGAAAAAATACCGATCAAAAGAAAAACAAAAAACATAAAATGGGAAAGACCAAACAAGGATTTCATCAAACTAAATTTTGATGGATCTAGAAAAGATAATGGTGAGGCTGCGTATGGTTTTATTATCCGAGATCACGAAGCTACCAAAATATCTCTTGGCTTGGGTCGATGTGGGAACATATCCGCCTTGCATGCTGAAGCATGTGCGCTGATGGAAGGACTGGTGTTGGCTTATGATATGGGATTCAAAAATATTGAGGTCGAAGGAGATTGTCTTTCGATTATCAATTCGATTAACAAAGTGTGGAAACCGCCCTGGGACCTTGACCTCATTGTGTCAGATATTTTTAATATTTTGGCAGGCTTTTGTCAGGTTAGGGTGAAACATGTGTTTCGAGAGGTCAACCGAGTTGCGGACCTTCTGGCAGTGTTGGGGCATGAAGATCAGGTGGTGTCAAGTTCGTCTTTCTCTTCTGTCGACGAACTCATCCGGAAGGATGCTATAGGATGTAGAATCTCGAGGAAATGATGTATCCTAATTATTTTCCTATAGTTTCAAAAAAAAAAAACCCCTTAGGAATGTTGCTTTTCTTTCTTCTTCTTTTTATGAGATTCAATATATTCAAGTTATATCATAAAAGCAAGTTCGAATACATTAATTATTGTCCAAACTCCTCTCCATTGAACGAGACAATTATCGCTATTAAATTGGTTATTTTAAACTCACAAAACTTAAATTTCTCGCCATCTATGCACAACTTTTATTTTTACAATCATTTCGACAATGCCACCTAAAACGATGAAAAAATGTGGTAGTGAAAACCGAGACAAACTTAAATCGCGTCATATTAGAAAAAAACCTGAACTTGGAAGAGCGTCTACATAATGACTTATAGTATCAAATATTCCCCCCCCAACAAGATTTTTTCCCCCAAACAAATATCACAATAACAAAATATCTTCTTATAGTATCAAGATTTTTTGCCATTTAATTAATATTTTGTTAACCGTGTAAATCACACTTATAGTATCAAGATTTTTTCCCCAAACAAATATCACAATAACAAAATATTAATTAAATGGCAAAATACCTCGTTAAATTACAAGTTTTTCATAAACAAATATATAAAAAAATGCACGAGAGTCGTGTAAGATTAGCACTTCGTTTATTGTACTTATTTTATTAAATTGATACATAATTTTAATCATAAGCTTTTTAGTCGTAATTTGACAGGATGAATCGAAAGAATTAAGTGAGGCCACATATACATTGGACCGACCTCCATTATTGATTTTGTCTTGATATTCATCATACCACGGGCCACGGCCCTCCATCTTATATTTCTTATCATTAAATAATAAAATAAATAATTATCTACCAAGTACACCTATTTATATTTATATTTTTAATAAATACAAAAATAATAATATAATTCTATCCACGTGATTTATGCGGTTTTCCTATTTCCTATTTTCATTCCAGAGACGCAAACAAATTGATAAGTACAATTCTAACTTGTTCATACTCATGAAACTATTATATGTAAAATGTGAAACTTTTCAATATTAATCATATTCAAAAAAAAAAAGTAAATACGAATTATACAACATTTATCAATTAAATATCACTTAAGTTGTTTCTCTATTAAATCAATTATAAATTTTTGAAGATTATTTTTTCTATTAAAAATAGTAATTATAACATAATTTAAGATATAAAATTTTGTATTATATTAAACCAAATAATTTGTTTAAATATTACCATTTAAATTGCCTATAAATTTATAAACCAACTCTATAAAAAATAGTGTATCATGTTTATCCTTAGGTGAATATATTTTACCTATAATCTATATAAAATATAATTTTAAAAGGTAATATATAATATGTGTAAAAAAAAATGTCTACATAACATAATAACTAATTTAATTAAAATTAGTTATATATTTTTCACGTGTATGTGTTAATGAATCAGAATTCAAAAGATAATAAGGTTCAACTTATCGTTACAATTACAAAAAAGCTAATAAAAAGATTTTTAATATCGGAAAAAGGAAAATAAAAAAGAAAATCCATAATCATTCATCGCCCCTTCGTCTACCTCTATAAAATCATATCAATGCCTTCCAACTAGCTTTTAATATCTTCTTCTCCGCTCTCATCCACAATCTCTCTTGATTTCACTTTCCTTGTTCATCGCGCTTCTGATTTTGTAAACAGATTCGATTTTGGGCATATAATTCTGCAGCCCTTCAAGGTTTCTCGTGTATTTATCTGTTTATAGCTTCATTAGTTTCGTCGGATCCTATCTGAAATCGAGGGCCTAGACTTCTCCTTGTAACTGAATTTTCTTCAAATTTCGGTTTTACTGTATAACATCTGATCAATTTTGTTGATTTTGAAAAACCTAATTCGATCAGATAGAGTCCCCGTTTGATTTCAGTTTCTCCCAAAAGCTTGCGTGTTCGATTTAGGAAAAGTTTCGTAGTTTGTTTATTCTAGGGTGTGTGGAAATGACGATTGGTGATTTGTCGCCAAAGAGAGAGAGGAAATCGCGTAGGAGCAAGCAAGTCCCTGACGAGAACGCTCCTTTGCTTCCTACTAAACATAGCGCAGGTGAAGATGCTGGATTCGATGAGTTTGACGGGGCTTCGTTCACAGGCGCTGTCTTCAATCTCTCTACTACGATCGTCGGTGCTGGAATTATGGCTCTGCCTGCAACGATGAAGGTGTTAGGTCTCGGACCTGGGATAGCAATGATTGTGTTCATGGCGTTCTTGACTGAGCGCTCCATAGGCATGCTGATTAAATTCAGTCGGGCTGGAAAATCTTCTTCCTACGGCGAAGTTATGGGCGATGCTTTTGGGAACACTGGAAAGGTCTTGTTGCAGGTTGCCGTTTTAGTGAACAATATTGGTGTTCTTATTGTGTATATGATCATCATAGGTACTATGCTCCGTTTTGATTTTGTAGTTGTTCTTTTGTGATTGCTGTTTGGTATGGATTGGCTAGAAAATAGGAATGTAAACCCTGGCTTTAGATTTTTTTTATTTAGGATCATTCGTAAAAATGTTCTCATTTAGGAGATTGTTAAACACAATATTGTTTCCACCTATATTTTGTTTGTCCAAATTAAATCTTTGTATGAGTCAACAGATAAAGTTAGGAGATTGTGAACTGCTAAGCTGGTCATATAGAGATTGTAAAGGATCCTACGGGGGAACAGAATTAGTTGAGGTCAATCTAAATGGATTGGTGGCTTTGATTCTGATTAAAGAAAGTGATATATTTTACTGATGTAGTTTTGTCAAATACTAGTATAAGTGTTTCATTGAACGGTAATTAATGTTTGATAATGTTTTCTGCATACACTACTTAAAATGTATGTGATGTTTGTCTGTAGGTGATGTACTTTCTGGGACATCATCTGATGGGGTTCACCACTCGGGACTTCTGGAAAGTTGGTTTGGAGAGCACTGGTGGAATGGTCGGCTCATGGTGCTTCTTTTCTCAACTGTCTTTGTGTTTGCTCCTTTGGCATGCTTCAAACGCATAGGTATACTTGCTACTAAATGTTCAAATTAATGATTACAATGTCATATTGCCATGGATGATGTTTATGCCAGTGACATAATGCTTTAGGGGATAGCTGAATATTCTTTCCTTGAAAACAATATAATGATCCCTATATGTTAGAACTTCAACATTTTGAGCTTACCATAATTGGTGAGCATATTGAGTTGATATTTTCAAATATTGTGTGTGGCTTCTTTATAGTATATTTTTGAACATCAAAAAAAATTTTAGGGTCTTCATAAAAGTGTTATATTGGTGCAGTGCCTGCATGCTTGCACAAACCATCTTTTTATCATTAGCTTCTTTATCCTATTTTCTAACTTCGCAGACGCTGGATCTCTTTTTTGTGGTTGCAGATTCTCTGAGATTCACATCTGCATTATCAGTTGGACTGGCAGTTGTATTTCTTGTCATTATGGTGGGAATTTCCATATTGAAGCTGATAAGCGGAGGTGTTGCATTCCCTAAATTGCTTCCTGATATTACTGATTTAACATCATTCTGGAAACTCTTTACAGTAGTTCCTGTTCTTGTCACGGCATTTATCTGCCACTATAATGGTAAGTAAATCATCAGTGTTTCTTCTCTTTGAGGTTTTCAGAAATTAGAGCATTTACAGGAAGTTAAAACTGGAACTAGGAGAAATGCTTTATTTGAGGTCTGGTTCCCTCAAAGAGAAGCTTAAGTAACTTTGAAATGTTCCACATGCATGATTGCTTCAATATTGGCAGTTATCATTGTTAGTTTATATCTAATTTTGATGGCTTGTGTGTTGATTGCTTTTTTTTTTAAAGTGATGGTGGTCAATTACTGGCAATATTTTGTGCTTCCTCTCTACTTCCACAATCTTGTGTATACATGCACAAACTTATTGCCAACCACATTTTGATCATCTTGCTAAGGTATAAATATTGGTGATGGATATAATTATTTTGTTACTATTGTAAGTTCATGGTAATGGGTGCTTTTCACCTTCAAATGTCCAGGAAAATTTATTTTGTCACTATTGGGTGTGGGGTTTACATTATGAGAACCAATTAACATTCTTGTTTCTTTTTTCTCTTTTTCATAAATTTTCCTGGTTTTCTGTTATATTAGTTATCAAGAATAAAGTCATTTCAGTTCCATCTTATGATTAGTTGATGAATAACATGCATGATGACAATGTGACAGTGCACTCTATTGATAATGAACTCGAGGACTCTGCTCAGATACACTCTGTTGTGAGGGCATCACTTGGCCTATGCTCTTCAGTCTATGTAATGGCAAGTTTCTTCGGGTTCCTCCTATTTGGTGATGGAACTCTTGATGATGTCCTTGCAAACTTTGACACAAACCTGGGCATTCCATATGGTTCCTTGTTGAATGATGCTGTCCGTATTAGCTATGCTGCACACCTCATGCTTGTCTTCCCTGTAGTATTCTATCCTTTGAGGTTGAACATGGATGGCCTGCTATTTCCTTCATCACGATCTCTGCTTTTGGATAACAAAAGATTTGCATTTCTGACCGCTGGTCTTATATCTGTTACCTTTATTGGAGCGACATTTATACCGAGCATCTGGGATGCTTTCCAGTTCACTGGAGCCACAGCTGCCGTTTGCCTCGGTTTCATATTCCCTGCTTCTGTTACCTTGAGGTGAGTTACTGATACAAATCATGTTTAGTTTCCCCATTTTCCCTCTAGTTCCATATTTTTCATTACTTACTAGCTGATACTTCAGGTTAACTCCTTAAAATTAATATTAGGATGTAAAAGAACAGACTGAATGTTGTGGCGCAGATTTGGGATCTAGTTTCTAGTGGGTTCCGATAGTTACATCTGCAGACATTCCAGGGACTAATTGTTCATGCAACTGAAAGAGTATTAAATCATGGGAGTGGTTTTATAGAATTATACGGTCAACATATCTCATTTCTACTGCCCACACATTTTAACAACAAATTCTGTAAATATAGTAGTAGATTGATGCATCCTTTGTTGAAATATGATAGCTGACCGACAATACATGATGAAGGGGATAAATTATAAGGGGGTCACATGCATCATATCGCAATTATGTAGAATTATGCTTTTAAAATTGAACCTTACATGGTCTTGCTTTGCCAAGAAGAACCTGAACCGTACCAATCCACACTTTTTCCAGATATGCGTGATTTTCTGATATGATAATAAATGATGTTTCCAGGGACCGATACGGAATTGCAACAAAGCCTGAGAAATACTTGAGCATTCTGATGATAGTTCTTGCTGTCTTCTCCAATTTGATTGCCATATACAGTGATGCTTATGCTCTTTTAAAGAGGGCCCCGACTCCTCGTGAATGAGCTTCACTGTACAGCTGAATGTGGGTACTTTTACATGGTGGTTGCTTCAAGAAGCACCCGAAACGAGCTTGCATGCTCTGCCTCACCAACTAGCTTGAATAAAAACCATAGCCTTATATCTTTCAGCAGATAGGTTCGATATGTGATTTCGTTACATGAAATTGCTCTTCCGTCAGTTTCTTCTTGCTTGAAATAGACTACCTGTAAGATTATTACTTGTTCGTTTGGAAGAGTATGGGTTATTAAAAACCTGGTGTTCTTTGATGTGTAATTTATACTCTTGGATGATGTATTATAGAGTGTTGTTCTACTTCCCTATCGAGCGATGTTTGTGTTATTGATGTCTTTGGGGCTATGAGTAAAATGAGTTGGGTATGCTGCCTGATTATATGATTAATGCATTTTTATTATCAAACATAAAAATACAGTTTTAGACCGTGTTTTATAGAGAGAGAGAGAGAGAGAGAGAGAGAGAGAGAGAGAGAGCTTTTTCTTTTTACAAATCAATTGATTTAGGGGTTAATAAGCTAAGTTAAATTAGCCGAATAACTCGGACAAAGTTACATTGGTGTCACATAAAAACACTGTTTTAGGCTTGTTTGTGTTGTTTATTTAGGGCAAAATTAGATTGGCTCACATGAACCTTTGATTGTAGTGTTATACGGTATGATTGTTAAATGAGCTGAACAACTCGTACTCACGAGCTCATTAGTTTTCTAAATGAGCCGGATTCGCGGTCCGGGAAAAACTTGTTCACTTTCTATTGTTAAATGAGCTGAATAACTCGGACTCACGAGCTCATTAGTTTTCTAAATGAGCTGGATTCGCGATCCGGGGAAAACTTGTTCGCTTTCTAAACGAGTTCAATATGAAAACGTTTTTAAGCACTTTTAAAAGTTAGGCTTGAATCGGACTCAACTTATCCACGAGCTAAACACGAGTTTGTCAAAATTCATCTCGAAATTAAAACAGGTGATTTTGTATAAATAGGCGAAATCAAAAACAATTTTATACATTGTATCCTCTTTAAAAAAGTCAACAGTAATGGCCAATTCAATTGGGTTGTATTGGAGTTCACCAAAAGAAGTAAGAGTAATATCTCGTAATTTCTCGGAAATGGAAAGACATTTAAGTTCCAATCTGGTACCGGGTGTACAGCAAGCACATCTGCAATATATGAGAGTTCGAGCGGAGAGAGGCAAACGACAACCTTTGCAAGATCATCTTCCTCTCCGTGGATCCGACCCGAATTAAATTCCCATTCTATTTCATCGGTATGTCTTCCTACTGAATTACTGTATGTCCTGAAGCTCATTAGGACACTTGAGTATTTTGGGGTGATATCAGTTTAGGGTTCTGCTTTGATTGATACAATTTTATTGTTGATTTCGCATTCGAAATTGAGAATTTTGGGTGAGGTTGAGGTTTGTTGCTCTTTAATTTATTAATTTTGTTTTCACCTGTCTTTCGATTTTATGATACAATTTAGGTTCAGAGTAGATTACACCCTTATCTTCGTGAATCACGGTTTGATGGGTGATTATGCCTTTGTTAATTTATAATCTAAATAGTAATTTGCTAGTAATCTCCATGATTTTTGTCATGTTGTTATTGGTTTTTGAGCTTTTAGGAGTGCAGGAAGGCAATGTCATTAGACCTCCCCCAACATAGATGATTTCCCCCCTCTAAACTGCCACTATTAAAAAAAATTACAACAAAACACATTAAATTTCAAATTCTGTCAAAAATCTTCCATGTTAATGATGGCTGTTAATGGAATGTAGGATTACTTTATGTCAATGAAATCTTAGCGTCGTCATTTTGGAGCTTTCAATGATCAATAATTGCTTTGAGGGATAATTGTCGTTTTGACTGGTTTTGTCAAGTTCCATTTTGATTGAACATAGTAGTGATTTAGATATAAATCCCTTTTCAGGGGTGGTTTTGTGAAAGTTTCTGTAAGTAGATGTAGTTGAGGTGGAAGTACTCTTGAAAAATCTGATTTCTGTGGGCTGTGAACTCGGCTCTTGGTTACAAATTCTGTCGAGGGTATGATGCCGTAGCCTTCAATGCCAATATACTTCGAATTTGAGGCTTCAGCTATAAGAAACTAAAGAATTGCACACTGCTGATATTAGCTTTGATCAAAATGACTATTCAGTATTGGACTAACAGTCTAACATAGCCATCAAACTATCTAGCTATGGGCTAGATATACATAGCACAATTTAGTATCAACCATTTCAATTAGTAAAGCAGAATCCACTTTAAGTTGCTGTTAGAAGCTATGGTTCATCATTACTGGCAATACTTTTTATTTGCTTGTGTATTCTTGTATACGGTATCAGTTTAAGCACATGCGTGAAATTTCTGTTAGGCCCTCTATTTAACAAAAAAAAAAATGGTGTTGTGTTGTGTTGTCATAGTTGTACACAGTAGACGTATTACAGGAGTATGGCGGAGAAAGATAATCAAGAACAAGAAGAACTCAGTGACGCATTGAATGGTCTTTTTACCAGTGTCTCCTCCATGGTCAAGTCCGAGCTACAGGTGCACATATCTGATCATGCTCTAAGAGGCCTTTAAAGATATAAACTCGAAGATTATGAGAGTCCTCAACTTGAAACATATGCTTTTTCTGATTTTGTTTTAAGTTAAAAATCTTAATTCGGAAAAAGATAAGCCCCGGAAAGTAGTTTTAGAAAACCGGGTTGTTTTATTACTTTCCTGCATTTTTGGTAACTGAATCTGAAGATACTTTATGCATTCAAAATTCTTAAATCCCACAGGGAACGAATAATATGCTAGAGCTTTTGGAGAAGATGAACCTCAAGGTGGCAGAAGAGTACAATGGTTTTGGTGATGTTGCATCGGGTTTGAGGGTATTTGTGGAACAACTTAAAGCTAAGAGTGGAAACTTTGATGAGTATGTTCAGCAAATAGATTCAATAGAGAAGCAAGTGACTGAGTTCGAAGCTGTGATATCTTTGCTTGACAGATATGTGACAATGTTGGAAATGAAAGTTCAATCTGCATTCCAAGCACCCTCATCTTAGCTCTATGACCTCTCATGTTGCATAAACCTCGCGGAATGTTTGGGAATCCGTAGAGAGTTTGATATCAATGTTAGATTCATGACGTAAGTTGAATGTTCCAGCCCGTGTTTGTACAGTATGTGATGTGGGCTTTGTAAGATGTATTGATAAAGTTCTTGATCCCTTTTTTGTTGGATTTCATCTTTGATAATGACAAATTATGAATGATCTTCTCATGACCAAGCTTTGTTCTACATATTATATAAGTATTTTTGGTCTTGTAAAATTTTAATACAAGAGGAAGGCATTGGAAGATGTATTAATAATGTTCTTGATTCCTTTTTGTCTAGTCATTGGCTTAAGTAGGGTGCTGGAGAAAGGTAGAGAATTATAGGATAATTATACAAAATCACCCCTTAGATTGGGGCACTCTCAGAAAAGTTGTCAGATTCTGACATAGATGAATGGTGGAGCGGAAGTCGTGTGTATACGAGCGCACAAAAAGAGCGCACAAAAAGAGAAACTCTCCAATCATAAATTCAATGGTATATGTTAACGATGATCCAAAGTTTTTAATTGTGGCCATCGTGAAGGTATAGTTTTCTGTCTATGGTCTTAATATTATCTTGCTGCCATTGAGAAACTAAAAATATCGTTAATTTTCCATAAAACGTATATTTTTCAATTCGTTCTGCTCTTGATCAACGGCGTTTTAAATATCGTGAAGCACCACAACAAAGAGATTGGTATTATCACAAACTACTTCGATGCTCGAGAACCGGAGTCAACAATACCTTTGACTACTTCAATGCTCGAGAACCGGAGTCAACAATACCTTTTGACTCCGGCTTTTTTGTACGAGTGATATATTTATATACTAATATCATCAATTTGATATCTCCATAACATACCAACAACAATCTATTACCTTTTGACACAGGTATATGATATCTTTTATATATATATATATTTTGATACCAAACCCATAATAGCCATGGGTTGTTGAAGATGAGAGAAGTTGCTACTTAGAGCCTATAATGTAGCAAAGGAGATCCGGCTTCGAGCCCTTGGCTAGTCGAGTAGACTACAAAGTCTTGCACTGTGGTCTCGCGGTACTTTGGAGGATTCTCATCCGATAACAACTCCTTGATGGGTCCATACTTTTTGGACGCAGTTTGCAAGCTCGTGCTAAAGAAGCAAGCCACTGATATCCTCGGGCCTTCCTTATTCGCCACCACTCGGTGCTCGACGCTCTTCATCTTGTCATTCGTAATAAGCTGCAAATGAAAATTACAACACCATGAGCATAAGTGAATGAGATTGAATGTCAATTTGACGTTGTTCTTTCACTTGCCTGTAGTAGATTGCCTACATTGACTACCAAAGCACCCGGTATAGGACGAACATCAACCCAATGATTCTCGCGATGGACTTGTAATCCGCCAATTGAATCTTGTAACAGCACGGTTAAGAAGTCGTTATCTTCGTGTTTGGAGACTCCAAGGGTGAGTTCCGGCTGGGGACAAGGAGGGTAGCAATGGCAAAGAGCAACCATTCCTTCTGCACATCCCATTTCATTCAAATGTGTTGGTTTCAGCCCCAAAGATTCGGACACGAGTTCAAAGAGCAAGACACCGAGATCTAACACCTGATTCGTGAACTCGAGAAACGTTTCTCCAAGAACAGGAGGGAGATTCTCGGGTTTTGGAGGAATAGGAGCTATGAATGTGCGAAAGGTGTCGCGCCAATCGTTTGCTTTTGTTCTTTTATAGAGATCGAAGTTGCTGTTGTACACAAAGCTCTTGGTCGAATCTCGTGTATAGTATTGTCTCTTGATCTCGTTGTCTTGTTCATAGAAACCTCGGACACATTCCAACATGGATTCTAAGAGGGAAGGTGGGATGTTGTGGTTGATGACTTGGAAGAATCCCCAATTCTCGAATGCATCCTTTACTTGGTTGATGATCTCTGAACGTGAGTTCGGATTCTCTTTGATGTCCTTGAGGTCGATGATTGGAACGGTGATGTTGGAGCTTGATGGTTCGGAGAAGGTTGTTGATGGGTGGACGAAGATCGAGGGGACGGATGTGATTCCAGCATCAACTAGGCCTTTCACGCCGGACTTTGTTTCGTCGAAGGCTTTTACTTCAGTGGCTCTGGACGCCATTTTTGTGGAGATTGGAAGGTCTCAATGAAGTTTAAAGTGATAGTTAAGGTTACGTTTGTGTTGATCGTATGGCTAAGGTTATGCTTATCCATAAAGGACTTATTTTATCAAAGGCTTTTATGGATGATTTCGCAAAAGTCGCCTATTTTATGCGGGGCTTTGGTGTAATTTACGTGAAGATATAAATGGCACGTTCATATAAAAACTAAACCGGAGAAAACGACGGAGGTCCATTTCAGTTCTTGAACCGGGCATTTCTCGGAGCTTCAAAATCTCAGAGCTCTCTCATGGAAAACTCCATGGCTCCTCCTCCTCCTCCCTCTGATTCCGGCACTGCCACCGCTTCTTCTGACTCCCAATCTCCTCCAGAAGAGGAACATTTGACCACCTCTTCCTCTTCAGAAGCCCCTAATGCTATGAAGCCTCCTATGGGTCCACCGCCTTCCAAAAACCCTAACTCTCCTCCTACCGATCCACCGTCGGAATCCATAGACGCCGGAATTGAAGCTAAAATTGAAGGCGATGTTGAGGGTGGAGGAGAAGCGTCTAAGATTGTGCGGAGCCAGCATAGCAGGCCGCAAGTTCCGTACAATATCCCGCCCTGGAGTGCAGCTCCTTGCCATTCTTACAACTTAGAGATTCTTAAGGACGGGACTATCATTGAGCAGCTTGATGTGTGAGTTTCATTGTTTCTATAGTGCAGTTTATGTGATTGAGCTGATGACGTTTGGTTTTTAACTTAATTTTTTTTCCTTTTTGGTTATTTTTGTGGCAATTCAGGACCAAAAAAGGCGCATACATGTTTGGACGAGTTGATCTGTGTGATTTTGTTCTTGAGAACCCTACAGTGTCCCGATTTCATGCTGGTATGACCTCTTCATTTGCTTTTATGAGGAAGTTCTGGGTGGTTGCACTTATTTTTTTGGTTCAAATGAGGAAAATGTGGGGGTTCAGGAGTTTATTAGAATTGAAATAACCTTATAAGCTTCATAAGGTGCTCTTGTTTTGAGAATTTTTTTTACAGAAGCAGTAGAACTGGAGCAGTTTGTTTCTAAGATCTTCCTATGTTTGTAGTTGCTTTCAAAATTCAAAGACTTACCATCCTCTAGTTGACTAAAATTTTTAGGGAAGTGTAGGGGAACAGAAGAGGGACGGGATGTGTTTCAAGATGGGTTTTGAAGCAGTTCTACTAGTTAATGTTCCTTCGGTTTTTTAAATTAATTTGTCCAAAATGAAGGCCTTCACTGACAAATTAATTTGCAGTGCCAGTGGTCCTTTTAGTCTTTATTCTGAGAAAATTGCATTGACTTGTTAAGGGATGCTAGGGCCAGTGGCCCTTCACTGACAAATTAATTTGCAGCATGATTAACTATTGAATTTATAATGAATCTATTATAACAATGCTCGTTCGTGTTCCTCTTGTACTAGTTCTCCAGTTCAAGGAGGGTGGTGAGGCCTATCTATATGATCTTGGGAGTAGCCATGGTAGTTTTGTCAACAAAAAGGAGGTTTGTGCTGAAGCCTTTTGTCCATTCTTCTTCTATAGACTACCTTCCAGTGTATCAGTTGCTACTTTCCTTTATGGGTTCTCTTTCTCCTTCCTGGTTTTTGAACACCATAAGTACACCTGAAATTTGTGTGTGAGGTCAATGTAATAGTTTAGTAGAATGTGATCAATGAGGGATTGGGAAAGTAAACTTGTAGATATGGGAATTCCATGGGCAGTAGACGTGTTTGTGATGAGTATGTAATTGTTGTCTTAAAAATTGTCAACTCATGTGTCCAGGTGAAGAAGAAAGTTTATGTGGAATTGCATGTTGGAGATGTCATCCGTTTTGGCCTGTGAGTCCTTCTTCTTTGTTTTATATTCAATGATTCATTGTTAATAGCCTATAATCTGTTATGTTTTAACTTTTACAGTACCGAATTTGTTAGCCTCAGTAGTCAGCCTATTGGCTGATGGTTTTATGAGTTATGAATCAGCTATGTGTTCTTATGGAACTGAGCTGTTGTGTTAAGTACTCACTATTATCTTTCATTCTGTCTATTTGTTTTGTCCTTTCTAGGTCAACTCGGCTGTATATTTTGCAAGGTCCAGCTGACTTGATGCCTCCTGTAAGGGAACATTTTTTTTAATCCAGCTTTTCCCTTTTTCATCTGCATTTTGCTAGAAAGTGTAAGCTATGTGCTCTCATCAAACTAAGCATCATTGGGTAAAAGACATATTTAATACAGTAACATCCATTTTTAAGAGTTAAATCGTTGTGGGCTATCTGTTTTCTTATTTTCAGTTGTCATTTGTTTTACCGGCTCCACTGGTCTCTAGCTCACTGCTTGTATATTTAATTTACTACTATTTTTGGTATAGGAAGCTGATATAAAGAATATGAAGCATGCGGAGCACCACCTGGAGAGGCAAGACCGTGAAGCATCTCTTCGGAGAGCAAGAGCAGAAGCTGCTCTTGCTGACGGAATTTCATGGGGAATGGGAGAGGATGCTATTGAGGAAGATGAGGTTCGTAGAAGCATTCATTTTCTTTGGGATGATCGTAGTATTCAACTTAATGCAATACTAAGCAGTGATTGTGGTTTCCCCTAGAAGTGCCACACTGCTATTAGCCTATTACTTCAATCAATTTCAATAATTTATTTTGTTAGCATCTACTCCCTCCGTTTCGCAATGTTTGTCCTTTTAGGTTTTGGAGGTTGTTAGTTATTACCTGTTTCATAGCATTTATCATTTAAAAATCATTTAAGCTTTAAATTTCTAAATAGAGTAATTGGTACTCAGTACTCTCAATGGAGCTTTTTTTTTTATTCTGTTGTAATTCTTCACCAATAGAGTATTCCATTGAAAAAACAATTGATCACTAACAATCAAATAATGCTGATACTTTTTTCTCTATTCGAACTTTCTTAATAACGGTAATATTGTCTAAATTAACACTCAGTATGAAATGGAGGGAGTGTTGTAAAAATATATTTTCAATCAGTTCTTTTGTTTTCAATGACTATGAATCTATGATGTGACAATATGGTCATTCGTATTTCGTACTTCCCCTGCTTCACTGTTTCCTACCTTAATTAGTAGCTGTTATCACTTCTATGTTGCTCTCCTCACCTCTTCTGGTAACCATGGAGTATGTAATTCATTTTCTGACTGAAATTTTCTAATTTGTTTGTGTTGGTGCTTTTCCCATGATAATTTATAGGATGAAGTGGATGAGATAACGTGGCAAACTTACAAAGGGGAGCTCACAGAAAAGCAAGAAAAAACACGCAGCAAAGTTTTGAAAAGATTGGAGAAGGCAAGTGGTTTTCTGGTTATTTTTCATGTTGTTCCGTTTTGTGGGTACATACTATACTCCATCTCATGAACTCATAACTTTTGAGATGTTCACAAGATATGATACAAGAGAGATGAAGTTTGTATTTGTCCTTTTGCTTGACACTATGATGGACTTGGATTCATCTATAGATTGCACATATGAAGAAGGAAATGGATGCAATTCGAGCTAAAGACATATCTCAAGGGGGGTTGACCCAAGGACAGCAAACACAGATTGCTCGAAATGAGCAGAGAATATCCCAGGTTTGTGATTACTCTGTGGACAAATGTAATTATTGTTTGTATCCTTTACTTCACGGTCACTGTAGTGTATGATTTGTTGTTAATTAACTGATGAAGAATTGCTGATGGTTGATACTCTTGCTGTATTATTGTCTTTTGTTTAGCAAAGATTGTCTAATATATTTAAATTTCTGTTTCAAATGCTGTGTAGCTAGTTGAAGAGCTAGAGAGCCTAGAGGAGACACTAAATGATAGCATCAGAGAAAGTCTAGGTGCTCGTACTCGGGGTTTCTCCCACGGTAAGAAAAAGACAGCAAACGAAGATGACGAAGACTATATGAGGTATTATATAGATGAAAGTCTGCTCCCCCTCCTAAAACTAGGAACTTTCTAGTTTCTAGTAAATGACCTCAAATTGCCTATAGCTTAAAATTCGATGCAATTATTTCTGAACTTTATTCTTATGGTTGATCAACTTGATCCCACCCCATCTGGGAAACTCGACCCCAACACCAATTTTTTTGAAGACCCCGACATCTGTTTTCTATGATACATAGTTTACGTAGTTAGATTAGCTGTTTGGTATATCCTCTTGTGAATTTTTATCATCTTTTGTCCTATCAGGATAATTTCCCCCCTCTGTTGATATGATTTTGTCGCTTTTCTAAGTTTAACTTTATACAAGTTTGAAATAATGATCTGATATTTGCTGACAAAACTTCATTCTGCTAATGTAGTGATGAGGATGACTTCTATGACCGGACAAAGAAGAAGCCATCTATAAATAAATCCCAAGAGAATCAATCAATTGAAACCGCTGATACTCTTCTGGATAAGAAAGAAGCAATTATGACAGAAATGGATGAGAAAACAAAGTTGCTTCTTGACGAAAAGAACAAGATATCTGAGCCTCCGGCGCCACCGGAAACTGGAGATGAACTTGATGCATACATGTCAGGGCTATCTTCTCAGCTGAGTAAGTCCTTTTTGGAGTTGTAGAAACAAATTCTAGGCCCATTTTACATAACAATTTAAAAAGTGCTCGGAGTTTTAGTTTGAGCATTAATCTTAGCTGCTCATATCTTTTTTTTATGTTTCTGGTGCTTTCTTGTCAGAGCATGACACAGCAGCGCAAATTGAGAAGCAGATATCTACACTTCAGACTGAGTTAGACAGAGTACTGTACTTGCTGAAGGTTGCTGATCCAACAGGTGAAGCTGCTAAGAAGAGGCAGTCTGCTGCCCATCAAAGCAAATCTAAGGAACTTCAGCATACAAAACCTGTCGTCACAAAAGCAGACAAATCTCTTTTACAGGTGAAGAAAAACAAGCCTGAGAAACTTTCAATTGACCAACCTACTAAGAAGCCGGTTGCATTGGATATAGCCAAAGAAGCTGCAGTGGAAGATGTTGCTAGCAAAAGTGACAGCAATACCGAGGACAGCAAGCCTGTAGTATATACTGTTGAAAAGCCCCAATGGCTCGGGGCTGTGTTAAATGAGGAGAGAAAACAGAGTCAACAACAAGAAACCTCAGTAGATACAGTCGTGGGCGACGACTTTGTTGATTATAAGGACAGGGACAAGATTTTAAGCAGTAACGTGGACTCCGGGCTTGAAAATGCAGCTCCTGGGTTGATTATAAGGAAGAAGAAGAAGCAGCAGCAGGTTGAGGAACCAGGAGATGATGGTGATCTTAACGTTTCAGAAGAGGGGAACGGGATGAAGGCTGAAGACGCAGTTGCCTTATTATTGAAACATAAGCGGGGATATCATGACATGGATGAAGATACAAATCAAGGGACTGGCAATTCGAAAGAAGATAAGAAAAAACGGAAAAAGAGAGTGCTTGGCCCTGCCAAGCCTTCTTTCTTGAACACGGAGGATGATGATCACGAATCTTCATGGGTACCTCCAGAAGGTAAATTTTCTAGCCTTCTGTTTATCTTAAGCTCCTTACATGTCATAAATTCTTTGTTAAAACATCAATTTACAACCGATATGTGATCCACAGGACAATCAGGTGATGGGCGGACTTCATTGAATGATCGACTTGGCTATTGAAGTCACAGTGTGTGCATTATCATTGCTTGGCTGCGACATCATCTATCAAAACTCTCTTTACACCGTATAGATATGCAAGATTTTCTTGAGAACTTGAAAGATATTTGTGAGAGGTTAATACAGCATGAGCCAAGCTGCATTGATGCTCAAAGGAGCTGAACCATCTGTCTGATACAGTTAACATGACATTGGAGGAGGTACTCACTATTCCTATCTGTAAACGTATATTATGCCTGCCCAGTTTACTGCTTTCTATAGACAAATGTGCGCAAATCCATACATGAACATTGATGATAGATTTAGTACCTTAACAAGAATGAAGTCCAAATAGTTTTAATTTATTTTATGTGATAACACTTGCTACAGAGTTGTGCTATGCTGCCTTTCCTTGTCAACATGCGCTCAGTCATTTCATACAGGAGATCCACGAGTGCCCAAAGCACCCTTACATCATTTTGTGAAGAGAAACTCCGGTGTTGGGTGAGTTTGAGAGTCGGGTTAAAAGGTATAAAGAGATTCAAAACCGATACCAATGGCCAATGAGGATATTTTTATTTTTCTGAAGAGAGTTAGGAACAAATTCATTACTACAGACTACAGTCTTTATTAAGGATCCATTTGGATTTGATAAGAATCATTTCCGGAAACAAATATTAATTATAAAAAAAAAAAAAAAACATGTTTGTTTAACAAATAAATGAAATGTTACAAGTCTTTTCTTTTAACACAGGAAAGAAACATAACGATCTTCATTTCCATATCATTTTCTTCTTCTCAACCGTTTACATTTCTCCACTCAAACCAAATACTCCTAAAAGTCCTACAAAAATTCCATTAAAAACATTTTTAAGTTATTGGCCACATCTAATAAAACATAAATTTATTTCTCAACTTTAAACTAAAAAAAAATGATCCTAGATGTCATTTCTAGAAGTAAGATGATGAATTGATGATGTAATGGGAGTTGAGCATAATTTTCTCTTCTTTAGAGAGCCGATATACTATAGGAAAAATTTGAACATGCCAAGCGAACAAGAAATCAATTTGGGTGGAAAACAATCAAAGGGCAAAATAAAAGAGGACGAAGTTAAGTTGGATGAAAGAAACCGAAGAGAGTAAGATATGAATTCGCTATCAATACATTAGATTTGACAAAGACATATTTGTCCAACCTTTCATCTCCATTGTGATTTTTGAAAATATATCATTTTCCTCTTCACATTTAGGATGCGAAACGATAGAATTTTTAGGTTCTTTTGAGTAAATTTTAATAAAGAATAAGGTGTTAGGTGATGTTCGACCATATTTAATATATACAATTAGTTATAGTTTCTCATGTAACAACTAATTTTATTTGGTACAAATTATTGATTTTGACATTTGTTTTTCTAATATCCAATCTAATTACACTTTTATTTTTTAAAATAATGTGGTATTCTTTTATACAAGTGAGGTGTCGAACTCAAAACCTCTAACCATTATCCGTGGACTTATGTTTCTCTCGTTCTACTTTTTAACCAATAACATAAAGTTAAATTAAAAATTACGACTTAAAATTATAGAAATTTAATCATTAAATAAATAAATTTCACATTAAAAAACTTATAATAAAAAGTTCACATACAACATGCAAATTTGTTACACCGATTTTGAGTTGCATTCCTTGTATCTCATATTCTCATCTTCTTCTTTTTTATCAACGGTTGTTTCATCCGTCAATTTATGGTCTCTTACGGTTGTCTAATAAATCAATATTATATTTTTTTTAATGAAAATAATCCAGTAAATCTGGTGGTTTCCGTTACGGATGGATTGGTGGAAATCCTTAGTACCCAAAAAAAGTTAGGCAGAAAAACATTTAAAAAATATTGGGGGAAATTCTTGCATGCTGCAGATATGGCAAATATACCGTACGGGTCTAAACTCTCCAAGTTCCATCCTTTTCTCAACGAGAGCTCTTTATCCTTCTAGAATCCAAGGTAACAATCATTATAGAGGTGAGATCCTTATTTTTGCTGCTTTCAGATCGATCAGTTGCACATTCCTATCTTCAATTTTGGAACTTCTTTATCCTATCTGGAAATTAACTTAGTTCTATCGGATCTACCGAACTTAGGGGTTTCTCCTCTGACAAAATTTGATTTGATTGTACAATTTGATGACTGCATCGCAGGTTTCGATGAGATAGTTTATAGCCAGGGTTTTGATTCTGTGATCATTTTTGGGGTTTTGGCTGCTGGTGAGGAGATGATTGACATTGGAAAATCATCTAGGTCTGGAAATTTTAGCCCGCAGCTGGTAGACATGAGCTTCGCATCTGAGGAAGATGTTACGACTAGCCAGATGTGTTGTCCGAGTAGTAGTGGATCGAGGAATTCAAGTCCATCAGGTCGATGTTCGAGAAATACTAGCCCATCGAAGCAGAAGGTGGTTAAAACGAAGCCGCGTGGTTTAGATGAAGAGACTGTTGCGACTTTCAGCAAGGCTGTTCATCCTGATATACAGATGGAAGATAATATATGGGCGATGTTGCCTGAGGATTTGTTGAATGAGATTTTAGCTAGGGTTCCTCCGTTTATGATATTTCGTCTTCGGTCTGTTTGCAAGAGGTGGAACTCGATTCTGCAGGATAGTAGCTTTCTTAAGTTTCATTCTCAAGTGCCATCCCATGGGCCTTGTCTTCTTACATTCTGGAAGAATGCACAGACCCCTCAGTGTTCAGTCTTCAGCTTTCCATTGAAGACGTGGTATAGGATCCCGTTTACGTTTTTGCCGTCATGGGCTTTCTGGTTGGTTGGTTCGTCAGGTGGCCTTGTCTGTTTTTCAGGCCTCGATGGACTGACTTTCAAGACATTGATATGTAATCCATTGACTCAAGCTTGGAGAATATTGCCGAGTATGCATTATAACCAACAAAGGCAGTTGATTATGGTTGTTGATCGTAAGGACAGATCATTCAAGGTCATAGCTACTAGTGATTTTTATGGCGATAAGACGTTGCCTACTGAAGTTTATGATTCAAAGCTGAACAGTTGGTCGCTGCACAAGATTATGCCTGCCCTTTGTTCATCAAAAATGGCATTATGTGATTCAAGGTTGTATATGGAGACCCTTTCACCACTAGGGTTAATGATGTATCGGCTAGACACTGGATATTGGGAGCACATCCCTGCTAAGTTTCCTCGGTCTTTGCTTGACGGCTATCTGATTGCTGGTGCAAAGAAGCGTCTTTTTCTAGTTGGAAGGATGGGAATTTACAGTACCTTTCAGAGTATGAGAATCTGGGAACTAGATCAGGCTAAAATTCAGTGGATTGAGATCAGTAGGATGCCCCCAAAGTATTTTCGTGCACTCCTGAGGTTATCAGCGGAAAGATTTGAATGTTTCGGGCAGGATAATCTAATTTGTTTTACATCTTGGAACCTAGGAAAAGGTCTGTTATATGATGTGGATAAGAAGGTATGGTCATGGATTGCTGGCTGTGCTCGCCAATCCTACAACAGCCAAGTGTGCTTCTACGAGCCAAGATTTGATGCTTCCATACATTGATAAGAATTTTGTGGCTTGTTATGCTCCTTAGTGCTTCCCCTTTACAATTTTGTGACTCTTTACTATGAACGTGGTTGATGCCATGTGTTCAAATTGGAACCTCTTAACTAGGTTTATGTGTCAATTGACTTTGGATAATAGTTCGTTCTCTAGAAGAAAAAGCTATTTGGTTAACTGCATCAGGGGATATGTAATGAATATTATTTTTCTTCTTAGCTTAATTTATACTCCCAGGCTTTTTTTTTTACTGTACACTGTAATATAATTGAAAACATTTGACTAATGCATATATCTCTTGGGAATGTTCTGCATTTCTGCCTTCTAGTGCATCTGTATCATATATTAGCCTTGTTTTCATCTATTCTTCATTTTGGTAGATTTATAGCAAACTTTCTACACTAATATGAGTTTCTTTCTGGAATAAGCATGAAACTATTTCATTGTTTATTGTTTACTGCTATTCTAGCGAGTAGTCGTACAACAGAGCAGAGGAGAAGTAGCATTCAACTGTATATTTATTGTTGTGCCAACTGGTAGATGCTAATTGGAACACAGTCTGTAGCTTCTTCGCTGTAGCCGCTCTTTGCTATGATGGCATTGGAGGCTTGAGTTGGATGGTATGAATCCCAAAAGATATACTGATTTCTATTGACACATGGTGGCTGCAAAGGAAGACAGGTTAGTTCTCCTCCATTCCTTCCATTCCCGCAGCATGCTCTGTCTGTTACACTGAATCCTACAATAGGAAGCAAAATCATGATTTAGTTTGCATATCAGCAAGTACCAAGAAATAGAGTTAGTTGATATGTAGTAGTACCATATTCATCTGGGTTAGTAACCATGTCGACGAAGCGATCATATATGTTCTGATAGACAAAAGTAGATCCTGGAAGATCAGAAGTGAGTTTGGTTGTGAGCTGAACGAGGCGTCCGTTGAATTGAACCACCAAATTGTTAATGCTGTCAATACAGCTGCCCCCTTGGGCTTTTGATAATAAGCTAGGTATGCACCCAAGTGGGCCTGTTCCTACAACCACCATTTTTCTTGCACCTAGTTTGTACAGATTCTGTCAAGCAAATCAATTAGGAAATAAGATGAACGAATGTTGCACCATCCTACTCAACTGGGTGACTTGAGCGGCAGAAGATTGCAGTTGGATACTTATAGATTATAATATAGTTGAGTTCAGTTTGTGATATCAAATCTTGAGGCAGTAGATATCAGTTTCCAGCCTTTTAAGGACTGGAAGTCTTGGACCAGCAATCAGTAAGATCTTGATTGCTTGCTTTCTTCACACACAAAAGGTCAAAATCTATTGTTAAATATTATTATAACTAGTTTAGCAGAGAACTTACTGTTAGTTGGCCAGAAATAGTGTTAGCGAGGAGATCTGCATATGCTTCCCCGCTGTAGATTCTGCTTGTATCGTATCTGTTGGGTTGTAGGTAATTATTGATGTAGTCGTTACCTCCGATGTTGATAAGGAAGATTGATTTCGCAAGGTACTCATCTAGTGCTTCTTGAGTTTGAAAAAATCTTGGCAGTTGTTCTCTGGCTGTTGTTTGAAATTGCAGTATTTGCCCATTAAATGTTGTTCTCTGCCCCTGCAGTATAAGCAGCCATATAATCTTGAATCAGATGATTAAATCAATTTAGCTTCAATAATTGATGCATCTAGTTATCTGCTTCAGTATATCAGATTCTTTTCAGCAAAATAGTTACTTTTCAACATAGATTTTTTAAAATATCTTAAAATTCATATGATCTTAGTTAAAAACTCCTTGAGCAAAACTAGCTCAAAGCCTTCTACAACAATGTCTTAAATTGTGTTTGGTTTCTGAATGTGGGTTAGATATATAGAGGTACAGGTTATACAACTTACGTAGTGCCTTCCAGTCTCATCAAGAATCCCAGCTGCTGCTGATGCATAGTTGATGCCTCTCAAGATGCTTCTCCCCGTCATGGTAGTAGAGATATATGACGGTATGATAGGTAATCCAAGATATTGTGCTTTTAAGGCAACAGGTGAGAAACATACGAAGATAACATTAATACCGTCTTTTCTCCTAGAACTGAAAACATCTTTTTTAGAAATGACTAGCAGAACAACATACCTCCATAATCGACGACTGTAAGGCCATTGCAGAACCGACCTGTTGGACCGCCAATATCTATTCCATAAGGGTAGTAGTTTGACTTTGCTGTTGTGATCATGTAGTTGTTGTTACCATTATCAATTAGAGAGTCCCCAAAGATGAACATGGCAGGGGTGACAGGCTCACTACTTTGAGCATGAGCAATCACCAGAAGGCTGAGTAACAAAATGGAGAGGAACATGGTGTACCTTTTTTTCTCCATTGCTCTTGGCTTTCTTTTGCTCCAACTGCTTCTCGTTGTTTAAATTAAGCTTGAAAGAGGGAGTGAAGTAGAATAATGGGTCGACAATGCATGAATTTTTGTGGGCCGACAATGCATGAATTTTTTAAACAGTATCTTAAAGCCTGAGAGACAATCAGCATCGAGGGTCAGTTGAAGAATTCATCAAGTAGTTTATTGCATACTAACCTTCTTTATTTTTTGTTTGAAAAACTTAAACCAAGGAGAAGATGCTGACACGTAGCATGATGATTGCATTGAGACAGGTAAGAAGAGTGAAAATGGGATTTAAAATTGCTGAACAGTGGTTGTGGGCACTGGGCATGCAATACATTGATGAGAACCAGTACTAGTGTTTCTCTCCTCCATTGATTTTCTTATTTTTAAACTTTCGTACGTGTTGATGATATTGTTTCTTGATTCTGAAACTCTCTGTACAGCTCTTCAATTACACAATTGATTTTGTTAGTATGCAACTCTTAGGTCTGTGAGGTATACATATAAAAAAGGGAGAAAAAATGTAATAGAAGTAATATCAGTATGTAATCATGATATCCAGGTTTATTTTTTTTTATATCGATACTCATATCTGATTTCTAGATATGAATACCACGTCCTTAATGCAACTAAAAGTTAACTTTGTGTTATTTTCTGAATTTTCCCTTTTTCCTATATGATTTTGGAGTACAATCTGAAGCAGTTGATTGTTGGAGCCATGGAGGCATTAATTAGCTTTGAAAGGGGCATTGAATTGCAATGCTGGATTTCTGGCAAAGTTCAGAATGGAGAAAACCATGCTTGTGATAATAATGTATTCATCTGATTAGGGCCAACTCACCCATTGAAAAAGGACAGAGTTTGATCAAGTGTCGCAACTATCATGGCAGAGTATTAACTTTCATGTTCAGATCCACAGGTATGCATTGTCTCTGTGAGTTATCAGTTATCACATCCCTACTGGGTTTGTGACCCGATTTATTGTTCCGGAAAATGACTGCCTCCAGGAGAATGGGACGTCGGTAGAGGTTGCAATCGGGTTCTAGTTTTTTTTCTAGTCACTATCAAAATGGGTAAAATCGTAATTTTACGCTTATGTCGGTTTCAGTAAGTTTCATTTCTCTCAAACATTTATCAAGCTTATCTTAAAAAAAAAGTTCAGTCAATTGCTGCTATCATCATATATATATCTATTAAAGGAGGAGGAACTTCTTTTGCCACGTGTCGCATCCACGTTTCTCGAAGCCTCAAAAAAAATAAAAAAAGTATATATCAAATTGGTTTTTAAAAACTAAAATTCAAGTATATATTCAAATTGGTATTTAAAAAAAATGAATCCATATCTCCCCTAAAAAATAGGAACTATTTTAAATTAGTAAAAACTATAAAAAAAAAAAAAATATTACGAATATTAGGGAAATACGTACTTTAATTTTGTTTGCCGAAGGATTTTAAATTAATTCAGAATTAGTATTTTTTCAAATCAAGTAACTAAATCCGGAATAAAATTTAATATATATTTTGAAATCAAAATTTTAAAAAGACTTTGTAACGGGAATTTCTAACGTGAAATAAAAATTTTAGATGAATAACTATTTTAAATTAGTAAAAACTAAAAAGTAAATATTAGGGAAATATTAGAGAAATACGTACTTTAATTTTGTTTGCTGAAGGGTTTCAAATTAATTCAGAATTAGTATTTTTTCAAATCAAGTAACTAAATTCGAAATAAAATTTAATATATATTTTGAAATCAAAATTTTAAAAAGATTTTGTAACGGGAATTTCTAACGTGAAATAAAAATTTTAAATGAATAACTATTTTAAATTAGTGAAAACTAAAAAATAAATATTAGGGAAATATTAGAGGAATACGTACTTTAATTTTGTTTGTTGAAGGATTTTAAATTAATTCAGAATTAGTATTTTTTCAAATCAAGTAACTAAATCCGGAATAAAATTTAATATATATTATGAAATCAAAATTTTAAAAAGATTTTGTAACGGGAAATTTCTAACTGAAATAAAAATTTTAAATGAATAACTATTTTAAATTAGTAAAAACTAAAAAATAAATATTAGGGAAATATTAGAGAAATACGTACTTTAATTTTGTTTGCCGAAGGATTTTAAATTAATTCAGAATTAGTATTTTTTCAAATCAAGTAACTAAATCCGGAATAAAATTTAATATATATTCTGAGATCAAAATTTTATTAAGATTTTGTAACGGGAATTTCTTACTTGAAATAAAAATTTTAGATGAATAATGTGTCGCTCCTAGATTTAATGTGAGCCCAACGAAAATTTTAATTACGTAATTTATATCTTTGTAAAATAGATTTTTAAAAAAGTTTTCTAACTACCTAATAAACTAATGAATTTTATAGTGCAAAAATAAAACAATTTAATTATTATAATAATGATAAATTTATATTAAGTAAAAAGAACAATAATGTTGTTAAAAACAAAAAAATAAGTCAAACTCATCGTAAGTTGTTAAAACAATTAAAATTTAAACTAATAATTAAAAAATTGACAATTAAATATGGTAGGAATAAAAAAAGTTAAAATTTGACCAAAATTAATTATCAATTAGTTTTAACTTAGTTTTTCTTACATTTTAATTTCTAATAATATTTTAACTAAATGTATTACTTATAAACAGATAACCGAATTGAATACGTGAATACTATTAGATAGTTATATATTTAATTGATTCAATTTAAACCTTACAATTAGTATTTTATAATATTTATTATAAAAATAAAATTAACACACAATCCCGCACACGGTGCGGGGAATACACTAGTTTCAGTTGTTCGAAAAGCTTTATTTTAAATTTCCGCTGTTAATGAGCTTCAACTTTAGCTCCCATAAGATAGCAGTTCTTAAACGGATCTTATATCTCGTGCAATATTTTGTAGCTCCAATAAGATAAGTGATTCTCAAACGGATTTTGTATCTTGTGCAGTACTTTGTAGTTGATTAGCCGTAAACAACGGTAACATTTGGCAGTGACATATTGACACACAACCATAAATGACTTTTTCTCAAATTCCTATTCCTTATATTGATGATCACGGGGCTTTCGGAAACATTTTTGTATGCATTCAAATACATTATTTTCCCAGAAATTATTTTATCACAACTTACATACCTCCACATTACATGCGACATGGAAACAAGCAAGGAACTCCAGGTGCTACTAAATGATGAAGTTGTCAACCATTATCACAAATATCCGGGTTCAGATCTGGACACCATCCTATCCAACTATTTTCATAGATACCTCATTCCGGGTACCCGATCGAATCGCCATAATCGAGGATGATGATGGCAACCATAGCTGCTCCCATAGTGTAGATTGCCACCGTCGTATGTATCGGAAGAACACACGTAGTGTATATACCCTAATGAACTAACCGTTCAACTTCCTAATGTCAATATAAGATCTTAGTTTTGCATGAAGATCACTATCCAAACACTAGTAATAATATCCAAAACCTGTCTCAACCCAGTTCAACCCGAATTCAAAGAAATTTGATCCTCAACTCAAAAACCCTTAGAATCCAAATCGATTCGAATTGATCAGAACCTAACCAATAGACAAGTCGATCCAAAAATAACCCAACCCGAATAAAGCTGGCTTATTGTTACAAATGTAACATGTAATCATCTTTTCAAATAAGTGAAAGCTAGCTTCTTTTCTTATTGTAAGAGCAAATTGACCTTGTATTTACACAACCACAATACAACATATTCCCTATGTAAACCAGAATCCAAAAATACACGTTTCTGGCTCTTTTGTAACCTGCACTTATTCAACCTTTCCAACCTTCTACTTATGTATATACTCAGATTTCTTATTTATAATACCAGAGCTCTTCAAAACTTACAAGAAGTTCCCATCCTCTGTACCTGCCTAAACCCAACGTTACCAGCTTTACGTTTACCAAATGCCGGATGCAGAAGCCTCTGGAACTTTCCGAGGAATACCGTCCAGTCTTCTTCAGCCATGTCTGAAAGCTTCACATAGCTCGATACCGACAAAAGCTGCTCGTTTACACTTCTGTTTCCAGAAGAGATTCCAGCCGCCTGGTGCCTCCAGCTCTTCTCACCTGGACTACCGGACTTTACTGTCACCGAAAGCTTTGATACTGAAGAAACTCGGTCTCCTGCATTCGCGTTTGTCTCACCAATGATGTCATCATCTTCATTAAGCCTAAAAAGAGACTTGTGACCACTGTATGATCCTCCAGTTCCTTCACAGTCTAAATCAAAGAGAAAGTCTTCAGAATCTCCTATGTTATGATTGAGAGGGACAACTAATTCTCTTACGTTTAGTAGATTTCGGGCTTCAATGCATATCATTTCAATCTCGCTAGGGCCTCCATCATGACCCTGAAACTCCCTGCTCATCATCTCACCAATCTCAGCTAGACACAGACCGAATCTCGCTGCTTCCTTTAAAAAGATTGTACAGAGAATCAAAACACGGAGGCAAGCCTCTCGGATCACAGGAAGCTCCATTCTTAACATGTCAGACTCACGAAACGGGTCAAGCTTTTCAATGTACTCCAATTCATCTTCGGAGAAAGGAATGGAGGCCTGTGGCCAATGGATCCACTCGAAATACGGGTCCTCCAAGTCCTCTGGGAGGCAAAGGCCGTGATCAATTGGTATAAGATCAACCTGATCAAACCTGCCAACTCCACCAAGCTTCCGGACTAAAAGGTTGCCTGCATGTCTATCAGTGTTTAATATACGAACGTCTAATATGCCAATCCTGTGGACAGCCGAAACAGGAAAGCTAGAAGTCCCATAATCACTAGCATCAAAATCATGAGGGATGAACTGTTGACATGATGCAATTTTACTAGTCTTCCTGTCATTGTTGTATTTGGTTCCCTTAACACTACTATCACTGTTAACATTGAAAATAGGATGCGTGACCTTAACCAGAGCTGTCAATGGAACGTTAGTAAAACTATCGTGGTCCAGAAGATACGCCGCTACTTCTCTAAAACCTGTTTCTCCTACCCGAACAGAATGCTTTAATCCTGGGAGCCCCAGAGCTTTTCCCACAAAACCTTTCGGGTTATTTGGAGCAAGAGGCTCTTCATCAGTTGGTTTTATAATGGCAGCATTCAAGCCATTGCAGTTCTTGAAATAGTAAGCACCGCCAAGACCACCAGAAACAGGAACAGGATTAATGTCACACTCGATGGCCTTGACAACATCTCTTACCAGCTTTCTCGCCTCGGACAAATGGCTGCAGCATCCAATGATTTCGATTGGACCACTCTGATCTATCTCTTGGATGTCGCTGCCAGACGGGGATAGGCATGGGGTTGATGAGCTTCTCTGGATCCCTTTCCTTGTCAAAAGAAGTGGGGCGTCATTTCTTACTGTGCTCAAATCATTCTTCAAAACCAGATCCCCACAAACCAACGATGTCTCTTCAGTCGGGACATTTAATGCAAGCTGCAATCTCCTCTTCAAAGTATGGGCATTATCACTTGGGTCCAATTCTAAGCCCACAACACAACCAGTCTCGGTTTGCACAAACACACGTCTCCTTCCAGAGTTACTTCGCTTTATCGATGTAATGTTGTGATGCTCACAGTTAAGTGGTCCTTTCAAGGTCGCAACTGCCATTTATGCTAACTCTAACAATCAGTGGTACACACTCGAATGTAACTCGAAAGTGGGAGCTAGATAAATTCAATCCACCATGCATGCGTTGAGGTCAAGTGCTTGCCATATCTGGATATGTGGAATGGCTGAAAGTTGGATTCTCATTGAGAGGGTAAGATTTTACCACTTGCTGCAAATCACCAAACTTTTGCACAAGGAAAATCATTAAGCAGTCAGATTATAGAATATATGCAGAGTTTGCTGCACAAAATAATTGAGAATAATAAGTTGATAACTAGATCAATGCCAGATACAATTGGCTCCTGTATAATGACTTTGATAGCATTGATGTAAGGTATGAACTCCCTATAAATTAAGCCATTAAGTAAAGAACTTCTTGATATAAAAATTGCTGAACAAGAAACTTATTTTGGAAATAATTGGGAAAGGGACACCTCTATCCACTTTCTAAACCATAACAATAACAGCAAAGCAAATAACTTCAGCAGGACAGGCGCAAGAAAGGCAACCAAGAAGGCATCTGCAATCTTGGATTACATACCAAACCAAGGAAATAGTACAAAGCAACCTAATTTGCTGCAAGGATTTCAATCTTTATTGGTAAACAAAATAAGTTACGTAACTAGATGTAAAATGGACAATACATTATCAACCGTAATAATAAACATCCATATATGATGCTGGTGCATTAGCAAACACAATAAACACCTAATAGTTGCATACATGAACACAGAGATTATGTGTAGTAAATGTGGGCAGATTCGAGAACAGTCATATATGCAACGTACGCACGCAAAAGACGTGCGCAGAGGAAGATTGTTGCATTTAATAAAGAATAACTTCAGATGTAAGGCCCCGAAGGGAAAGAAAATGCTCATGCCCAATTCGTGAAACATGTACATATGCCCTACTATTTGTAAATATATGACGCGTTTCTTTAGAATTCCACGATTTTCTCAACCAAAAATAAGCTTTCAGAAGCAAATAGAAGCCAGGTCCAAGACTTTCATTATTTATGTAGCCAAAAGATGACACATTATCCTACACTTCTGTGAGAGCAATTGATCTTTATGTATAACTAAGGGTACATATGCATAGAACAGATACCTCTCTAATGTTTAAGTAGAGATCCATCATTTTACAAACTCAACAATCTTATTACATAAACATCAGATATGTGACAAAAAACATTGCAAAATGTGCAAAATCAGAAGGATGTGATTTTCTATGCATTCAAAGTTCTAACATCGCTTGCCTCACCCTCCTCTTCCGTCTTATAAAATATACAAAAATTATAAGAACGGAAAAAACTAATCCTATTAAAAAAAAACTCATGTACTTTATCACCATTATATAAAAAGACACCGATTCCAAACACTCAAACGCACACATTGTAGAAATTTTTTAGTAGAATTGATACCAAAAGTCAGTACGAGACAGATCCAGGTACTGACGCAGATTTTTGAAAGAAAAACTGGCGATTAATGATTTCACCCAAACCATCATAACAAGAAGATCATCACATGCAAACATTGCAGAAATAACTCAGACAAATTCAAAGCCTCAAACATGAATTATAAAAAAAAAAAAAAAGTCTCCGCTTCCAACTTCCAAGTAATGAATAATCAAAACAGTGAAGATTCGATTCCATTCCAACCTTCGAATTCAGAACAATGAAGATTCACCATTACACTTGTCCGATCAACAACAAATATAGGAGAATGAGAGAAAATCCGATAATTGAAAACTCACCGGGAAAAAACATAGATCGGAGATCGACCGGAAATGACGGCGAATTGTGAAGAACATCCGCCGGCCAAACGGCCGTTCGTTCTCCGATGGCAGAAGGCGAGTTGAGGGGAGAGAGTGTTGACGAGCATGAACCGAGAGAGATGACGATCGGACGGTGGAGATCTACAAATTGCAAACAAACAACGGCCACGATCGAGTGATTCCGACAAGCTAAGTGTCCCCCCTCTGACTCTCTCGTCAGTTTCTCTTCCTCTCCGTTTCACTCTCCCGCTCTGGTAAAGATTCTTGAACGCCCTTTTTTAGCATAACGGAAGGGTAAGATGGACAATTCGTATCAAGTGAATTAAGTACAAAATCGATTTATTACCCAGCAGTAAATTTATGCCACGTATATGGGGCTCGGTAAATCGTGACGTGGCATCCGGGTTACTGGGATTAAAGAGCTTTTTTTGCCAGTGTTGAGTCGCATAAGAAGCATATAAAATGGCGTGAGATTCGGCGTGTGTGAAAACTTGACAAATAACCCTACATGACAAAAAAAAAGTTTTAAAAAATATTTTTTTTAGGTACGGCGAAAATCACTATTTGTCACCGTAACTACGCATCTCGCGTGCGTAGTTGACTGGTTTTCAACTACGCATATGCGGTGCGTAGTTGAAGTCCAAGAAAAAATAAGAAAATTTGAAAATTTTGAACTACACAGGCGTGCGTAATAGAAGTAAGCAAAAGAAAATAATAATAATAATAATTGCTACTACGCACCTCAAGTGCGTAGTTGGATGAGTTCTCAACTACCCACGTGAAGTGCGTAGTTACGGTGTCAAATAACAATTTCCACCGGTACGTTTAGAAACAACGTTTTTTTAAAGAAAAAAATATGAATAACTAATGTATACAATATTTTCTATTGTTGTTGGAACCGATGTTTTCTATCTTTTAGCTTGTTGTTCATCTTTATACATTATGTAGGAATTTTTTTAGCACTCGATATAGTATATCGAGAGTAGAATAATGGTCCTTTTTAGCACGTTATCTTTGCTTTAGCGAACAAATAATGGCCCAATATTTGCTCGAATTACATTATTTTTGATGAATTATGTATGGAAGAAAATTACAATAAGTTATAAACAACTTAGGAAAAAGGTGATGTAGGGTCATTTATTAATTGCTAAATGTAATAGACAATAGTAGCAAGATGACCTACTGTCCAATATCATACTTACAAGCTAAATCAATAGAATCATATGAATTATTACAAATGGACAGCATTCAATTCAACCACACAAATTAACCCTACCAATGCCATGCAAAGTAATTTTTTTTTGTTTTACTTTCGCACCAAAGTTGTTTTTCTCTTTTTAAATCCTAGCCTTCCCATCTATTTTTTTATTTTGATATGAAGATAAGTGAACAAGTTAGGAGGATCAACCGGTCAACGTATAGAAATTGGTCTTTTCAGAGCATTCTTTCAGATGAGATCTTCAACGTCGTGCGAAGTGTTCCCGTCATTTGAATCCGAGCTATGGCCAAGAGATGTGAATCTTTTGCGACAACGTTGATTTTCCTAAAAACATGATGGACTATAACTTGTGAACACCTTAATATCAAAATGAATATGTCAAAAATGATCATGTTCTCTTTCCAAGACGGTTTTCAAAACTGGTTTTTTGAGTTGATGAGAACAAGTCTATCCCTTCAATTTCCATGATATTGAGTCCTAAACTTATGACCTTCTGGAGGCCCTCTCTTAATCATAAACTTCCGCTTGAAGGACAATTTATGCTCCACATCGAACCATTCCAATCGCAAGTGTTATGGAATTATGATCTCGAATGACGAAGCCAAATGCACATTGATCATTTGTGTTCTAGGAACATCAAAGTTAATTTTAACATAATTCATGTTCGGTCTCATTCATTTAATTTTTTTGTTTTCCTTCGTTGTTTTGGATCCCTAAATTAAGGTTTGTATTAGGTATCCTTACCATCTATTATTCATCATATTTACTATAATTTTCAAATAGTCAATACAACAAATTTATAGGATCATCCCTCTTGGTAACATGACGTTTTATTATTGAAAAAACAAGATAAGAAAATTCTCGTATAAATAACGTGATCAGGATCGTCCAATAAATTTCGGATTCTTCATGCCAATACAAAAATAAGGTATTCGTTAACTTTAAAAATTATATTTTAGGGGGGAGGGGGGTGTAATGAATTATAGAATTTTCAAAATTGTAAGATGAATAAGCTAATTATTTAAATAAGTTGATTACTCGTTAAGTTTTCTTTTAACTGTAACGAAATAGTATCATGAATAAGCTAACACATTTAAGCAATAATTAACACTAATTAGATATATAATATTAATATTAAATTTTTAAAAATAAATGTGATACATATATGTAACCAAACGCGTCATCAACAAAATAGGTAATAATATAATACAATTTTGTTAGTGATGATTAACACGAATTATATGTTGTAATTAGAATCATTGATTATGATAAGCCATGGATAATTATGAAAACAATTATAACTATTTTAAGGAGATTTGATTAACAATAATTAAGTTAGAGAGATCTTACTTAATGTTAAAATTAAAATTATCTTTATTTTTAAGTTAACTATAAAATAATTTGAAATGAGTGACAAATCTATAATTATTAAGTGACATAAATGTAAATAAATTGAAAAAATGTTGACGTGGATGACCTTAGGAATTGACACGTAGGTAGACCTAGGTATCCCCGGACCCGGGCTGGGCTCGCATAAAAATTTTACCCGTTATTACGGACCGGACTCGGGCCTAATGTCTTGTTAATGCCCGCCTGGAGCGGGCTTCGGGTCGGGCGGACCGGGGCCGTTTTTATATATATATTTTTTAAAATAAAAATTATACATACTAAATATAAAATAAATAAATAATAACACATAATTCAAAGTAGCTCAATGGTCGTGACCATTTGAACCTTATTTTGAGGTATCGGGTTTGATTTCTACTATTCGCATATATATATATATATATATATATATATATATATTACATATTTAAATTTTAAAAAAATAAAACGGGCTTCCGGGCCAGGCCTAGCGGTCTTGCCAGGCCGCCTTATGCGCCATACCCGCCCGTTTTCACGGGTGGACGGGCTTGACCGCGTTTGCCCAAGTCTACACGTAGGCAAAATGTGAGTTGTTTTAGTAATATATATAGATTCTAAAATTAAAGTTGTTTTAGTAATATGTATAGATTCTAAAAATGTTGACATGGTTCAATGCGTTGTGGAATCTATCCTCATATGATTGCGAGTATATCGATATGAACCGGTTGTAGTATTTAAACTAAAAGTTGATGTAATATAAACACCGGACTAAATCACATGAATAAATTTTTTGAACAATGATCACTTAAATAATCATTGAATTTTAGTTCCTTTAAAATTTATAAGCACATCAAGGTTAGTATTTTAGACCATTGTAAAAATACAGCTATCACCAATTTTATGCATTAAAAATAACGAAGAATTATGATGAATTAGACTTGCATTCTCATCAATTCTCGTCAATATGCACCATCTATTTTCCAACAGTTATCAATTCCTTCAATGTAAGGTCGTAAACATCCCATATAGACATAACTTGAACACGAATCTCGACATTTGAACTCGACTTCGTGTTCAAATCGTTGATCAATACAAAAATTTTCTCATGACCTACATTGAAGATAAAAACTATAATTAGTACAAATTTGAAATAATAAAAATAAAGAGTTTATAGAAGATAACATAGTGTGAATCGTAGCGTATTGAAAATGAAGGAGTATGAGAATGAGGTGTACTTGTGGATGGATATAGAGTGTTTTAGATAGTATAAAGAGTATAATTTTTTTCACCACAAAACTGAACCAGAAAACAAAAAAGATTTACATGAGATAATTAGTTTCCGATACACTCTTCTTTTAACTACGTATCTGATTGTATATATCGTTGAACGGAACCAAAATTATATAGAACTTTTAGATTGGTTAAAAAACTACTATCAAGTTTCCTGTCCAAGACCGAAAAAATCGGTGACCTGAATCGGACAAAAATTAATCAAAAATTTTTTTAAAAACTTTAGAAAAAAACTAATATAAATAAGTTAGAAGGATCCGAATCGGACAGAAATTATGGTATAGTCTCCGGTCCGACTTTTTAAAAAATTCCGGTCCAGACCCGACCCTCGTAGCCCGATTTGAACCGGGTCAGACCATTGATTTAATCCGATTGTCAATATTAATCTAGTTGCTCTTAATTCTAAGGAGAGATCTGAATTCACTATTTCACTGTATACCGGCTCCTCAAAAACCCTAAACCGCCGCAACAGAGAGAGAGGAAGGAGCTGTCTGCAAACATGGACAAGAGCATGCTGGGCGACCTCGAGAATCTTCCTGAGGAAGATAAGCTTCGAATGGCCTCCATGGTCGACCAACAACAGATGCGTGACAGGTACTCTCTTTTTCCCGATTTGATTTTGGTGTAGATGTAATCCTCCGACTATTATGACTGTGTTTGAATAGTCTGGAAGTTGTCTCGCTTGAATAGCTAATACTAATCGATATGTTCCGTTATATGTGCGGTACAATGTTTGCATACATCATCACTTCCAAGGATGTCATTCCTATCTGATTATGATCTGTTTTTTCGTATGTTGATACAAAAATGGAACTATGAATAAGTATCTCTCTTTGCAGCTTGAGGATGTACAATTCATTGGTGGAGCGATGCTTCAATGATTGCGTTGACAACTTCAGGCGCAAAACCCTAGACAAGCAAGAGGAGACGTGCGTCCGAAGATGTGCCGAGAAGTTCTTGAAGCACTCTATGCGCGTTGGTCTGAGATTCGCAGAGCTCAACCAGGGTGCAGCCACAACTGATTAAAAATTCATCTTCCCTGCAATGCTTTCTGACCTTGAAATAGTCGAAAACATTGAGTGTTTTTTTTGTTATTTTCAGTTTTTCAGAATGCAATTGTTCCATTGCCATCTAATATCCTAGGCTATACTTATCAACGAAGCTCTAGTATGCCATGAGGTTTAATCCTCAGATTATGCAGGTGATGAAATTAGTCAAGAGTTATATCCGTATCTGTCTAAGTGTTTGTTTACTGTAACGCTAAGCAACCTTGAAAATAAGAACAGCTGTGAGGATCTTATTTTATGGAAATTAAGCTGTTAAGATTTGTTTTATGTTTTTTAAGCATATGTTCATTGTGTTTGCTAAATCACCTTAGACTTGTGATGCTGTTGTGGCTGCTCGATTGCTTAACGCTACTCTAGTTATCCCCGAGATCTTATCAGCCACAAGTACCAAAGGAATCAGGTCTGCTTGTTCACAATGTTACTGGAACTTGCTGCAAGCAATTCTAATGGTTTGCAATTTGCAGCTCACAGTTCATGGCAGCATTAATGAACAATGTCAAAGAATCTGAATGAGGTGCCGAGGAGGAAGGATATTCCTGCATATAGAGTTTAAAACTCAGCATCACCATGTTCTTCCTATGCTGCAAAAAATATTCTGTAGTCGAGCTAGTTATCTCTGATGGGGGATGTTTGCAGGTACTTGAATCTATATCACCCTTTTCTACTGATTCATTGTTTGGATGCATTATACATGTTTTATATAGTCGAGAGCTAGTTTAATTTTAAGACTGGATAATGCATGACATCCGAACAGATCCTCTAGTTTCTTCCAGTAGTTTTGCAGTTTTGTTCTAAAGAAGGGTGTGGGCTTTCTAGGTATTGATGTGTTTGGAATGCTTGTCTGAATTTTTTCACCAAAAAATGCATGAAAAAGGTTCAAATTGTGTTTGTTCTCGATATGATATAGTGGTATTCATTATAGACAAAGACTCCACCTTTGTTCATATTTTTAACAGTCCTAATCATGTCCCAAGAATACCTTATTTATGTATGTAGATCGAGTAGTTTTTCATCTTCACACTTGATGTAGGACTTTTCAACAGGAGATACCATATCGGGAGTACAAAGTTTCCCATATGATACGAAAACAACATGAATTATTGGAGAGAGAAAAATTTGGTGACCAAAAATGGTCCTTTCCTTGAGGAAATTTGAAAATGCCACTTTTTTATTTTATTTTTATACTTATTCCATAAATGATACTTGCTTTAGCTCCCGAACAAGAAATGGTCCATTTTGTAGCTCTAAAAATAACCTTTTTTTAACTCCAATTACATTATGTTTTGTGAGTTATGTAAGGGTGATGAAGCTTACGAGATGTTAAAATTACTAGATGTCGAAGATTGTTTGAGTGTCTTGGCGTAAAAATAGTCATGCAATCCGAGGCTGCTGTCACAAAAAATAAAAAATAAAAAATCCCTAATTTGAATTTTAAATTTAAACTCAATGTTGAATTCCCTAATTCGGATGCATATATTTGCCTATAATTATTTGTTGCGAACTCGCATAACGACTATAGTCATGGAAATAACAGTTCGGATTACATAAGGAAGAATAACTATATACAAGTTATAAAGGAAAGAGTTCAAGTAGGGTCATTCATTAATTGCTATATGTAGTGGACAGTAGTAGCATCTGACCTATTGTCCATTATTATACTTACAAGCTGAAGCAATAGAATCATACGAGTCATTACTTATTACATATACAAGTTACTACAAATGGACAGCATTCAATTATACCGCACAAACTAACCCTACCAATCCCTCAACTTTCATACCAAAGTTGTAGGGTTAAACCCTATGAACATGAGATAAAAGGTATAACACAACGTCTTATTATCGAAAAATGAGATAGAAAAAACTCTCGTATGAATAATGTGACAACTCTTAAAAACACTATCTGACCATAAGTTGGGTGAGATTGGGAGTGTTTAGCGGTATACTTCGTACCTTAAGACTTAAGTGGATACTTTCTTACATAGATAATAAATAAAGTCACGAGACAATATACAATATTGGTGAACTACTCTTTCTTTTATCAATTGATTTTAAGATAATACCTCAATAGATCTATAAGATGAACTTTGGATCTTATGCAAATGATGCGTGTCTATGGATATGTGAACCCATAACTTAGGCTCGCCAAAACTTCACACATTAACCATATTAGTTATAAATCATAATTTACAACCCCAAATTATGAGTTTTAGAAGATAACGGTTGAATATATGTTCGATTAACCGAGGTTGAATGGGTTTAATATAGGAATTATAAGGGATGAAGGAGACGAAGCTAGAAATCTGTTCGATTAACCGAGGTTGAATGGGTTTAATATAGGAATTATAAGGGATGAGGGAGACGAAAGTCACTTCACCGAACGTATCCAAAATTTTCAAATAATATATAGATGACTGATATTGTGTGTTTATTATTGAGGTACACGAAAGGTACTTATACAACTGCGGATACATGAGAGAAAGATCTTATAGGATATTAACATCTTAGATATATCTAACAACTGATAAGAATGAATCTTCACTAGCATCCCCCTCGAGTAAGACGTATACTTGTAAGTCACTCCTGAAATCGAGCACGCAACAAAGATTTGGTTCAGACATATGTCAGTTGGTCATGAGATGACACAAAGGATAACTGAAGAGTGTCATGTTAAACTTGTTCTCTCACGAAGTGATAGGTCAATGCAATGTGTTTCATTCGGGAATGAAACACAAGTTCACACTGAGACTTGTTGCCCTGATGTTGTCACGGTAGATAACAAGTACTTCAGTAACCGGAGCACACAACTCAACCAACAAATTACGAACCCAAACAAGCTCAGAAGAATATTTGCAAGTGCTTTGTACTCCACTTTTGTTGATGAGCGTGCAACTGATCTTTGCTTACGAGAGCTCCATGAAATATCATTCTTGCCATAGAACAGAATGTAGCCTGTCGTGGAAATGTAATCATCTTTATCACCCGTGACCCGCCCAATCGGCATTTGAAAATGAATGAAGTTGTGGTGACGAAGAGAATGTTATATTGATCCCAGATGGTTAGTTCATGATAAATAACGTAGCAATCTCTTGAAAGCAGTACAATGAGAAGATGTAGGTCGATACATAAACTAGAGAGCTTGTTGACACTAAAACCAATATCCGGCTTAGTGAGGCCCATGTACTGTAAACTTCCAACTAGGGTATTGTAATCATGAGGAGAAGAGAGTACTGAACCATTTGCACCATGTAAATTGTTTGATTAAAGCATGGGGTTGCAACAAGTTTAACCATGTCCATGCTAACCTTGTAAAGAACTTCTGCAATGTATCTTCATTGTGACAAAAAAATACCATAAGGTGTAGGTAAAACTTCAAGACCAAAAAAATAGGTCAATGAGCCAAGATCTTTCAACGAGAACCTAGATGACAGAGCTTTAATTAATCGAGACACCAACACTTATGAGCTTCCAATGACTATAATATCACCCACGTAAACCAGAAGATAGAACACTCTAGAATCATTGATGAGAATAAAGAGATAGGCATCGGATACAAAGTTGATAAGCCAAGTTGAAGCAGATATAACATGAGGGCATTGTACCAGGCACGTGGATCTTGCTTCAGGTCATATATGGTTTGTTGAGCTTACAAACATGGGTTGGATATTGAGGATCAATGAAGCCCGAAGGCTACACCATGTAACATCCTCCTTTAATTGTCCTTGAAGGAATGCATTATTTACGTCTAGTTGAAGAAGTTTCCGTCTATTCGTGACAACAGTGGAGAGAACTAAACGTATTGTGACCGGTTTGACTACAGAGGAAAAAGTTTCGTTGTAGTCCTAACCCGACCTTCGATGAAATCCTTTCGCCGCAAGCTTGATCTTGAACTTGTACAACGTACCATCTACATGACATTTGATCTTGAAAACTCACTTATTACCAACCAAATTGTTAGTCACGTGTTGAAGGTAGGCGATTTATGAGATATGTGGTAGTGATCACGACTTGAAGCCAATGATCTAGAAGAACACCCTGTGTGTGAGCAAGGAGAGAGTTGTTTCAATGACGATGTTTTCTCTCTTAAACTCCATTGTGCTCAGGTGTGTGGGGAGGAGTAGTAAGATGAGTGATTCCTGAATCACTTAGGAAGTTTGCGAGAGCCATGTACTCCCCTTCATTGTTAGAATAAAGTGGTTTAATTTGATGATTGAAGTAATTTTCCACCAAAGGACAATATTTTATGAATATGTTCTTTGTGTCATATTTTAGTTTCATTTGATACAACCAGGCGTAACGTGTAAAATGGTCTACAAAGACCACATACTATTTATAGTCATCGTAGGAATGAATAAGAGAACTCCAAACATCCGAAAATATGACTTCTCATGGATGAGAGAAGTTATAGTAGAATCATGAAATGACAATTTATGAATTTTATTGATATTGCACGAAGTACACATGGACTGATTGAAACTTGAAAATTTTAAAGAAAACTTCTTGGCTACAAATTGAAAAACCTGCAGGCTGTCACCCCCGGTGACCGGGGAGATTAGAAGCGTCTGTCGACTCTTTTGAGTTTTAGAAGGTTTAAATGAAATAAGTGTCTGTAGACGTTTGTTTTCATGGGGTAGGAAACTGTGCTTGCGAAGCTTTCTTGATTGACCGGAAAGATTGCCTCAGTTCGGATTGTTCTCTCCAACTCTCTTTCTCTCTCTTGATCCTATTGAGTTTAGTGTGAAAAGCTACCACCTTTCAAGATAGTTGACAGATGTCCTAATGTGTGATGTAATATATTTGGAGTGACACTAATAGCCAAATTCACTCGAGGCGATGATTGGGGCCAATAATACACCCCATCAATGCAAGGTCCTTCAAGCAGCTTGTGTTGGACTTGAGATAGTGCACAAGGAAGCAATGTGACATAAATATCATGGCATAGGATGTGTTATGAGTGAGTTTAGTAACCGAAATTATATCCTTTTTCATATCAGGTACACATAAGACATTAAAAAAATTAAAACTCTTTGTGGGAGCAAATTTTTGTAAAGAGCCGGAATCTGTAATCGTTAGTCCCTTACAATTCCCAACTTCGATGTTGTCTGGACCCGCATTAGGATAATGTAGGGGCAATATATCTAGATCATTCGTCACATGATCGGCTTGCCCCACTATCTACAAGCCATTCTTTATTGGTCTGAGCATTCTTCACTGCGTTTGCTTGGGGATTGGAAGGGAACTTGACCGAAGGAGGTGGCTCTATTGTAGGATGCAATGATCGAAAAACCCTACATTGGTTAAGTACATGCCTTATATTCCGACACCATTGATATTTGCCTTTGAATGGCTTTGGACTATTAGAGTTATGTTGTGGTGGTGTTTGAGTTTGGGTTTGTTTTGGTCATTGGTTTGGTTGATTAGGAACTGAAGTAGACTAATTAGATCGAGAATACATACTATTGTTACGTTTTGATTTGGCTTGCGTGTTGAATGCCGATATTGGTCCAAACGCGCTCTTTGTCTTGATTTTCAATTGTAGCCCGTGGTTAATCAACTTTTCGTGCAATGCTTCAAAACTTATTGTCGTGTCCTTAACATTGATCGCGTGAACAACTGAGAGATATGGCTCATCGAGACCACAAAAACACATAATCTGTTAAATCCTCCTGAGACACCGGTGACTCCAAAGATGCCAGAAGATTCGCCAAAGACCGTAAGTATTGTAGATATAATGTGATTGAGTCATTGCCCTTCACCACATATCTGAGTCTGTCCATTACTTGCTTGACATGTCCACGCGAAGGATTCCCATAGGTCAGCTTTAGGGTTTGCCATACTCCCCGTGAAGTGGTGTCAACAACCACGAAACTTGCAACTTACTATTGATAATGTTCATAGAAGGGCTCCGTAAACTAACTTGTCCTGACGACAATAGGTTTGATATGCTGGATTTGGAGTTCTCGAGTTGGTGCAGGTTCTTCAATTGTGCCCAAGATATATCCTTGGAGATCGAACCCTTCAATCGTTGCAATTATGGCATGCTTTCAGTTGAAGTAGTTCGTTGTGATAAATTTTATTATGTTGGTGAGGACCACAATCGTAAATGATTTGGTAGGTTCATTTGGATTGGCCAATGATGAGGCATACTCATACTCAGTCATTTTTTGGAGAGGGCGAATTGAAACGATGAAAAAGTAGGTTTAGTGAGGAAGGCGGATCTTTAAGCCTCTGATACCATATAAATGAATGATATTGTGTGTTTATTATTGAGGTACACGAAATGTACTTATACAATTGCATATACATGAGAGAGAAATATCTCATATAATAATATCAATTTAGATATATCTAACAACTGATAAGAATGAATCTTCACTAACATAATATATCTAAAAAAGACTCGTATAAATGTTTCAATTTTATTCCCTTCTCCCATAATCTTCATCTTCGACCATTCATCCCCGTAAACCGAACGGACCAAAATCTAATGACGAGTCCATGCAAAACACCAAGTGATAAGTTGGTCTAAGAGCTTGACTCCATGCTTAAATCTCATTAATTAGTCCATTATAACATACTCCATGCTTAAATCTGATTGATCAAAGTTAGTCGTTTGAGAAATATTTAAATTTCATTTCATTAAATCCTAATAATTTTCTATTTAAATATTCATTAAAACAAATTAAGTCCATAAAAACAAACAAATATACCACTATTTTGCATTTTGGAACGTTGTTCTTTACCACCGTCATTAATTGATTGAAGAAGACATTTGATCAAACCCAATTATCTATCACAATTTCACAACTTGTTATATGTCTATCAACCTAAAATAGAAAGGTGACTAGGTGAGTATATTTATATTTGATATTGATGTTATTTTAGATTTTATTTTTAAAAATAAACGAGAAATGGATATGGCTTCGTTTGAGAACCTCCAACTTATTAATATTGAAGCTTGGATGTTGAAGTTTATTAGCAGTTAAAACTTATTAAGTAGAAATATAGATAACTGATTGAATAAACTAATTTTTTTTAATTTTTATATAAACTTGATGAGTGTTTGAGATAACAAAATTTATTAAAGTTAATGTATACGTAAAGATTATCAAAAAGACTTTATTTTTTAATTTAAGTATGTTTTTACATTGTTATATTTATAATATATCATCATTTAAAAAGGTATGATTATTTTTATAAGTTTTTTCTATGTAGTTTATGAAATAATTTTTTTTTTTCTTAAGCTAACATAAACTTTTATAAATTTGGACTCTCACATGTCCTTTTCGTAATTTATGTTTTTCTCTTAAAAAAGCTAAAAGCTTAATAAACTTAATAGACGTTTGGAAGAGCAAAACTAATGTAACTATTAAGTTAATAATTATATATTTTTTATTTAAAAATAATTTATAGAATTATATTTATAAAATACCATTGAACAAACGGCCATAGATAAACTACTTCACGTAACTCATGAATTGAGAAAATTTTAAGCTTCCATAACCTTGTGTAACTTCTCGTTAGCTTGATCTCTCAAACACACAACATCGAAAATATTCATATTTTCCCGTAATTTTCATAAATTTCATAAGTTGCCGTAAGTTAAATAAGATGAACAGAATGGACCATTAGTCTCCCAAACGGACCATATAATATTCTACAAAATTCATATCAATGTCACGTGAAAGTAGATCCCAAATCACGTGCCCCACATTTGCTGTATATCACTAAACCGTAACAAGTGACAACACCAAAATGCACTCAAATTTCATCCAGAAAAATATCCAACACCACTATTTTTATATATTAAATATTAATAACTTCATGAATTAATAATCATGAATTTCTCTTTGACGAATGAAGACCTTATATTTACTATATAGCCTGACTTTCTTTATATTCTGTTTTGAAAATGAGATTAAGTATCATAAAAGATCAACTAATACGCAACAAGAAATAGAAAGAGTATATAATTAATACCTCAAGATATTTATTTTATGATAAATATAATTTACCACATAGTCTAAATGTGTTTATATTATAGAATAAACATTTTACGAGCCCTCCTCCCACAAAAATAAAATTAAATAATAAGTTGCAAATATGTTACTCAGGTAAAAAAAAAATCATTTTCTATAGATAAAAAATATAAATATTAATTGTTCAGGTCTAAATTGACGGTGGTTGGTACCTCAGATAAATGTTAAGGGATTGTTTGTTAGAAATTAAAAAAAAAACTAATTATAAGAAAAATGTGATTTATGTTAAACTAAAATAATAAGTTCTATCTATTTAAAAAAAAAAATCAATTTAGTTGGATTTATCTACAATGGTATTTCTAACATACATTAAGGAGTATAAGTTAATAGAATAAATTGTAAATTTATTATCCTTAATTAGAATTACTGTATAGTTTTTTTTATAATATTTTTGAACTATATAAATCTAGAAATATAATCTTTCTGCTTGGTTCACTGCATAGAGTACTTGAAAGTCTTCAAAGTTGTCTGGAAATTCATCTTATTCCCATGTGTGCGCCATAAAAGCAGCAAAAGAAGATAGAAGTGAAAAAATAAATAAAAGAAGAGCCTTTTCTTTCTTTCTTTTTCTTTTAATTGTTAATCCAAGGAGGAGCAAAAGCACCAGCGATCTCTGCAACAACCCACAAGCGCCTCTTCTCAGCGCACAAGGCATGTTGTCCCATGTGGCAATCTATGCTGGATCTTCTTGACTTTTCTTCATCACCCTAATTCTAAACACATCAAACACAAATCTTCTTCTTCATTTTAATCTGCTTTGCTTTTGAAGTTTCACTTCTATCTCTTATTAAACCTCATTTACTGTAGTCGAATCTCTTTGATTAGTTATCGAAGATAGTAGGTCTGAACAGTAGGGAAAAATCCAGATTCAACCACTCTTTTTTATTTTATTAATTGCTCTCCTGGGGAAGGGAAATTATAGGATTAGAGTAGTTTTACTTACTGTATTCAATTTTGGGTAAGAGGGGTTGTTGTCTTTTTCGTTCTTTAGCAAGTTTTCAATTTCATCCACTGTCACGAGAACTTGAAAAGATTTGCCCAAGTGGGTGTATTGGTGTTTTAAGTGGCGTTGGCGGTGGTTGTGGTTGTGGTTGTGGAGGAAGATGAAAGGAGTTGGAGGAGGATGTAAAGTAGGAATGATGACCCGGATGAAATGGATCGGGTTAATGGGTCTTTTTCTATCGGTTTTCTCACTTTCTACCCACTTCTTGCTTGCTAAGTATACTGATTATGGTGGCGATACCGAGTCTTCTTCAGTTACCGTCTTTGACAACGCAATTCCCCGCAATACTGTAAGTGACATTCGTCCCTTGAATCTCAAATCTGTAACAACTCTGTCGATCTATAGTTATGGTATCCAAATCTGCTGAATCTTAGTGTTTACTGTGAAATTCCTTCATTTCACGAGTAACCCAACCAGTGAATTTGAATGTATGATGTAATCTTTATGCAACTACTTTTAGATAGGGGTTTGGATTTGCTGTTATGGATAACTTGGGTGCGGCCATAATGTCTGAATATTTTTGGATCGCTTTTACTTCGATTCAAGACGTGGTTCTTATTCTTTGTTGTAATGCATGTGAAATTCATGTGTTATTTGGTAGTATTAGTCACACTGGTTGGTTTTAATGTTTTTGTCAAGAATAATTGTGGTCCTCTCCTATGACTCTTCATGGCGTTTGAACTGTATGTGCTTAACAGGGTCCTCCCGGGAGGAGATTGTGGGGCCCCATGCCACAACTTGGTTTTTTGCATCCATATTCAAATCCTAGAGGAGAGTATGCTGGTTAGTGGCTCGATCTCTTTGCCGATTTTGCGTTGTTCATACTGTAACGGGTTTCTCCAGCATTTCGGATGCTATATTGAGTAGTATTGATTTGGTTAACTTCTGACAGCACCCAGCTCGCAATCCACTGGCTTTGTCTTTGTTCGGATACAGGGTGGCTTCCATGAGATAAGAACAGCTGTGAGGATCTTATTTTATGGAAATTAAGTTCTTAAGATCTGTTTTATGTTTTTTAAGCATATGTTAATAGTGCTTGCTAAATCACCTTAGATTTGTGATGCTGTCGTGGTTGCACGGTTACTTAACGCTACTCTAGTCATCCCTGAGATCTTATCAGCCACAAGTACCAAAGGAATCAGGTTTGCTTGTTACCCTGATTCAAGTTTTGTTCACAGTGTTACTGGAACTTTTCGCAACAATTCTAATGGTTTCCACTTTGCAGCTCGCAGTTCAAGAGTTTTGCATACTTATATAATGAAGAGCAGTTCATGGCAGCATTAACAAACGATGTCAAAGTTGTGAAAACCCTTCCAAAGAATCTGAAGGAGGCACGGAGGAGGAAGGAGATTCCTGCATATAGAGTTTCAAACTCGGCATCACCATATTATTATTTGCACCATGTTCTTCCTATGCTGAAAAAATATTCGGTAGTCGAGCTAGTTGTCTCTGATGGCGGATGTTTGCAGGTACTTGAATCTATTTCACCCTTTTCTACGTGATTCGTTTTTTTGGATGTATTTAGTGAAAAACTTTTGTCTCTTGGAGTCCTTATTGCATTTTAAAATCTGATACCGCATGTTTGATGTTACACCAAAAAATAAATATAGTTTAATTTTAAGACCAGATAATGCATGGCAACCAAACAAATTCTAGTTTCTACCGGTAGTTATTGATGTGATAATTATTCAAAATGTACAATGCTGGGAATGTTTGTCTGAAGTTTTTCACCAAAAATTGCATGAAAAAGTTTCAAATTGTGTTTGTTCTAGATTTGATATGGTGGTCTGCATCATAGACAAAGGCTCCACCTTTGTTCATATTTTAACAGTCCTAATGCTATTTGGCCTGACCTTAACATAGGCGATTCTTCCTCCCCCTCTTGAAGAATATCAAAGACTAAGATGTAGAGTCACATTTCACGCCCTTCAGTTTCGTCAGGAAGTCCAAGAGCTCGCCACCAAGGTTTTGAATAGGTAAGTGTTGATCCTTATCTTCTCGTTATTTGTCAATGATCTACAGTTTGATTTAGCATATTCCTATCAGGTTGCGAGCTCCTGGACAACCGTTTATTGCCTATGAGCCGGGGTTAACTCGAGAGACCTTAGCTTTTCACGGTTGTGCAGAGCTGTTCCAGGTGACCATGTTAAATATTTGAAACTAATCTTTTGAAGCGAGTTAAAAAAAATTTCTTCATCCTGAATTTGTTAACTCGTTAATTAAATATAAATTCTGTATTGAAGGATGTACATACTGAGCTAATCCAACACAAGAGAGCATGGATGATAAAACGTGGGTTCATCAAAGAAAAGCTATATGTGAATTCATCACGGAAACGGCTGAATGGCTTCTGTCCTCTTACACCGGAAGAGGTAAGTAATGCATATCTCCATATCTAAAATTTGATATTTTCACGATCTAATGCTACAGTAGGCGGCCTATTGTTAAGGCCATGAAGGCACTCAACTATGCACGGTTTGAAAAAATATTTGTATATATTTTCTCTTTTAGACTGGGAAATATATCAGTGGTCGGTGCAAGCTATTTTTGAGAATAATTTGTGGCCATGTCACCTTTTTGTTTGAAAAATTTTATGCAGCCTAGTCTTTAGGCCATGAAAGCGCTTGATTATGTATTTGTTTCCTGTTATAAGCTGATTTAGAAATCTAGATTGAAAATGTATTGCTCTTTTCGACGATTGAAAGTCTATCAGTGGCTGGTGGAAAGATATTTTGAGACTTTTTGTATTAAAAAGTTTATGAGGCATAGTGTTAAGGCCATGATGGCACTCAACTATTCACAATTCATGCATTTTTTGCCTGCTACAATTTGATTCAGAAATGTAGAACAGAAATATTTGCTTTTTTCAACAGTGGGAAATATATCTGTGGTCAGTGCATAAATCTTTTTGAGAATACTTGTAGCTATATCACTGTTTTTGTCTTAAAAAAATCTATGCAGCCTGGTGTTAAGGCCATGAAAGCAATTGACTATGCACAATTTATGCATTTTTCCCTCATTACAAGCTGATTTATTTAGAAATGTGTTTTAAAATGCTTTGCTCTTTTCAATTGTGGAAAATATGTCAGTGGTTTGTGCAAGAATCTTTTTGAGAATACTTTTGGCTATATCACCATTTTGTATAAAAAAATCTGTACGGCACTTGAATATGCACGGTTTATGCGCTTTTACCCGTTAAAATCTGATTATGAATTGTGTAATAAAATGTTTTGCTCTTTTCAACAGTGGGAACTATATCAGTGGAAAATATGTCAGTAGTGTATTGTTTGGGCTTAAAAATTGATTTTCAGAACTGATGCTTAAACTACATGGCCTAAAAAGTACAATACTTATTTAACTTTTGTCCCTTTACAGATTGGTCTCATTCTCCGTGCGTATGGGTACCCATCGGACACAATCATATACATTTCAGGCGGTGAAGTGTTTGGAGGCCAACGGATTTTAGTCCCGCTCCATGCCATGTTTGACAATGTAGTTGACAGGACATCTTTAAGCAGAAGTTTTGAGCTTAAGAAGGTCTATGGTCGGGAGTCAGACCTTGTAGTTAGTCCTCCTAGCGAGCCAGATCAAAGTGTCGAAGATACAAAGTCAGTAGCGTGGAAAAACGCGGGCCCAAGACCTCGTCCACTGCCTCCACCTCCAGCCCGTCCCAAGACATACAATATTGAAGGATGGTGGGGATGGGTGGCCGAGAGTGACAATGAACCTGATAGCACTGTGATGGAGCTGAGAACTAACGCTCATAAGCTTCTTTGGGAAGCAATTGATTACCTGATTTGTAGTGAATCTGATGCATTCATTTCTGGGTTCGATCTTGATGGTAAGGGTCGACCGAATTTCGCCAGCCTCATCATGGGTCATAGGCTTTATCATTCAGCAGCATATGTCACATTCAGGCCTGACAGGTAAATCCCCTGTTTTGATCTTGCTTCAATAGTAAATCTGCTGTTCTCATAATGTGTAATGGAACTCTTGATTTTTCAGAAAGCAGATGATGAAGTTCATAGATGAAATCCGAGACAACATGTACCAAGCGAACCGAACATGGCTCACGTCTGTACGCAGGCACATGAGAGAAACTCTAATCGATGGATTGGTGGATTCGGCCTCAAGGTTAAAATCCAAGTCTTTTCTTGTCCATCCGGTTCCAGAGTGCTCTTGTTCGAGTAGCAGACACAATTCAACCATGTCTTTTGAGCATTCAAGTCTCCGATCAGCATTAGGATCTCTAACGACATGTCCTTCTTGGATGAAGGATAGTAGTTCTGACCCGAGTTTGAGCAACGAAAAGGAAAACGAGGATGAAATGAATGACATCATCGAGAAGTGGTCATCAGGGGCGTTCTTTAAAAGACCTAGTAGTAGTAGTACCGGTGGTAGTGAAGCAAATACCAAGGAAGACACACCATTGGATGACCAAGATGACCTTGAGGGCGCAGAGAGATGACACACTCATTACGACAGGGTTTTTAAAAGCTGAAAATAGGTAGCTGCTTCTTGACACCATGTAAATAGGTAGCTGCTCCTTACAAAGCGTAGTCTCAGACTCTCAGTCTACGGGTTTAAGATCAATTCTTTTGTTGGATTTAGGGGGTTTAGGTCGGCGAGCGTTAGTTGAATCGAATATGCAGATCGGGCTGTTTGTCTGAGCATCTAGCATGGTTGAGAATTGAGATTGTTTGTTGCAAGCAGTGATCTTGAGAGCCTGAGTTTTTTTGGTGTGTACATGGAGATTGTGATTGAACTTGAAAGTAGTTATTGGTCAGTGAAGGAAGTTTTGTAAGTTAAAAATTCAAATTTTCATATAAGATATTAAAAGTCACATTTTCAAATAAATATTGTAAAAATATTATTATCTACCTTTTTAATTATATATATATATATATGAAAGTGATGTGACATTAAAAAAACTTAAAATATTGTGATTTTGAAAAATTGAAATGCAATAAAAAAAAATGCCATAACATAAATAATATATGGAAGTGAAATGAACTAACAAAATTCATGTTTAATTAAATATACCCATAGAAGGTGTTTTTAAAGACATTTTAAATAAACGTTGCCGTCTATAAATCTATAATAACATATGTAATTGTATGATTTTACGGGAAGTTTGAACGGAGATTTCAAAAGATGAATAAAATATTAAAATGTGACAAAGAATGGAGATTTCAAAGATGAATAAAATGTGATTTTGCGTGTAGAAGTAACGATTGTGCAATTGGACCGAGTTATTATTTACTATTTTAATTATATATTTTTAAAAGTGGTTTGACATTAAAAACATAATTGAATTATTGTGATCTTGGAAAATTGAAATGTAATAACAAAAGCCAAAACATAAATAAAATATGAAACATGAAATGCAATATTATATAATATATTGTAGGTGGTAGGTAGTTATGTAAGTTCTATTTTTTCCAAGAACAAAATCAGTCAAAAAGATACAGCCAAAAAAATCATATTTATTTTAAAAAAATCCGGATATATCTCTTATTCCTTATTTCTTTTGAATTATGTCAAATTTTTTAAATTTTGGATGATGTTCCTACTGTAGATATTTTCGGAATATACCTTTTATCATTTATAAATATACAATTTAAGAGAGAAAAAGATTTTTCCCTCCCTTTGAAATCTCTTTGACAATTTATTATTCAATCTTTAAAATTACTATTAATAATAGTAATAGTTATTTATTTTCTCTATAATTTTAATTTATAGAGGGTAGAATGACATGTTCCGAAAAATTATAGAGTTTGAGGACGTTATCCGAAACTGATTTTTCTTTTTGTACGTATCCGGAGAAGAGTCTAAAGTACAGGATATTATCCGTAATTTCCTGTTATTTAAAAATAAATAAAAAGAAGTTTCCGTTTCAAATAGTGGTACCCATATAAAGAGTGTGCGCACTTTAGCAAACCCCTAATATTTTCACTAGGGCATGATATTTGTGTTTGTGGTGTCCTAACAGAAAACAAATGCGCTCTCTCCCTTCTTCGTTAATCCTTCGAATTTCTGACTAAAGTCTTGCCATGAAACTCCATCGCCGGCCTCCCTTTCTCTCATTCTTTCTGTAGAAGACGAAGGCGACATGGAAACGACGCCGAAATCCATTCCTTATCAGCCAGAGGAGGACGATTATGACGGAGAAGAACTCACTCCCGGAACCACAGATGGCTCTTCTCAAAGAGGTTATATTTCTTTCCACTCCTTGTCTTCTTTTCTCGCGGATCTTTTGTTTTTTTCTGTTAACGTTTTGGTGTCTGGTTAGAGCAGACGGCAAGAGCATCGAGCGGAAGACGAGCAATTCTAGGTCGAAACACTCCGAGACGGAGCAGCGTAGGAGGAGCAAAATCAACGAGAGGCAAGTGTCTAAGATTTCGTCTCACGTTTTTAGGGCTTGTTTGGTATTTGATACCACTATCAAGATACGGGTATATCAAGATATAGGTATGAGATTGATATCTGAAATCTTAGGAGTGGGAGAATAGAAGAGGGAGGAGAAATTTTATGTATTTGATACCACTATTTTTTGGAGTATATCAAAACAAGAGAAAATGTGTATTAGAAGAATATCAAGGTTGATATCATATACTCTTATACCAAACAAAGAGTGTTTTTTTTTTATTTTTTATGTCAATAGCCATATATGATATCTAGATATGGATACCAAACAGGTCCTTATATTTTTTTTAAATTTTTTTTTAAAATTGTCATAATCTTGTTTTATGCAAGCTAAATTGTGTGGGGAATTAATTTTGATTATCAAATCTGATGACTTTTCAGAGGTGCTTTAACCAGCATTGTTCTTGTGATTTTTGAGGTGGATTTTGATTGTAGTAGTTTTTGGGAACTTTGTGCTCTGATGCTTTGCTTACAATTTTGAATGATGCTGGATATTTACACAACTGGTTTCCAAACTTCTGCTGTGATGAAGTCATTATATTTATTCCAGTGTCTTAATCGGGCTTCTAGGTTTCTTACACTTCAAATAGATATACACTAATACACGTGTCTACAAAGTGATGGGAATGACAGGTCACTTGATTTTATAGATATGGCTGCCTTTAGAAGGTTAATTAAGGGGACTTTTGTTTGGGATTGGTTTGTGTAATCTAAATGGCTTACTTTGTATAATTTAAGTGAGAGTATAAGCTACCTATGTAACTGTATTAGATCCAATGTACAGCTTGCATGAAGGTGCTCAAAGGATTTATTCTCTCGACGCTTCTATTTCGGAAGTGATCGCATTATAGCTCTAGTTGGGGGGTCTTATTGGTTGCATTTGGCAATTACTGATGTTTTGCAGATGATTGGAGTATGATAGTAGAGTCGGCGAGTCACTCATCTATGTGCATGTTTGGCTTCTTGTTAATTTAGTAATGTTTTGTTTAGATTGTTGTAGAGCTTTTTTTAGTCATGGACCCATGGTGATTTGAGATTTTGTCTTTGAGTGCATCCCTCGTCACATTGCAGTTATAGATTTAAAGGTAAAGGTTTCCTTTTTGTTGATATCATTCTGATGTGTAAAAAATAGAGTTATTATTTTGAGTGATGTGGAGCATATAGTATAAACTGGAGCTATTCTACCTATTTAGTCTTGGTTTGTGGGGTTTGATCTGAATAAATTTAATTTGTTTATCAGGTTCCAGACGTTGAAAGATCTCATCCCACCTAATGATCAAAAAAGAGACAAAGCTTCCCTCTTGTTAGAGGTGAACTTCAGCTCTACCTTATGCATTTATCTTCTATTGTTTCTTCCAGAGCTTCAGATAAGTTTGACTATTATGATTGTTGTGATGAGGAAAAGTGGTATATATGCAGGTTATTCAGTATATTCAGTTTCTACAAGATAAGATTCAATTTTATGAGGGTTCATATCAAAGGTGGAGTCAGGAACCAACAAAGCTGATACCATGGGTAAGGATATTAAAAAATTTGTTCTGTTCTTGTGCTGGCACAGTGATCAATATTTATCACTGCCTTTTATTATGCATACATCACTGTATTATTATGATCCAAAGATCTTTTTTATTCACACCACTGAAATATGTGTTCAACAAAGTTCGGCTTGTTGCCCCAACTTATCTCAATATTACTAGTTTGGAACCAACATTCCTATGTTCAGTCCCTTAAGTCCCTAATGATGTGATTATGTACTTCTGTGTGGTGAATAATCCAAAATCCCTTGATTCCCTTCCCTTTTAGTGTCTCCATGGCTATAGTCCATAGCACGTGTGCTTAATTTAATGATCCAAAATTCAATCAGAGGCTATTGTTTTCATTGTAACAAACTAACATAGATTAAGATGCTTCAGTTAATGATAAGTATTTACAAAATTGTTGGGCATACATTGACACATCTACAACTGTCAACTGATCAATCCCCTGTATATTCAACCCGTGTCTGTGTCCCCAATGTCCATCTTTTTTACTTGACTTTAATTCTACCTTTCATCGGTTCAGTAATGAGCTCCTTGCAATCATCATAACTGCTAGTGTGAACAAACACATACTTAAGGGCTTTTTGAGTTTAGGAGTCCAAAATTTAACCCTTGTACCAGAGCTATTATTATGAATTAGAATCAGAGCATGACAACCACAATTGAACTCCTTTCATCTTAAATGTTATATGTTCAACTGTCCACCTTGGTCACTATGGTCTAACGCATGCATGCCCCGTGTTATATTCCAACCTTAGTCTTTAAATTTGTTTTCCTGGAATGTTGTTCCCATGTAGATACCTATCTGCAAAATTGACAGATACCATTCACTCCTTTCGAATTTTCTAGTTTCTACCTGATGCAACCTTGCAATCTTAGTGTGAGATCAGGAATTCTGTAGTCAAATTGTATTTTTATGTGTAAAGTTAAAAATACTGTTAGCAGAATGGATCTTGAATTTTCATAATTCGGTGTTGAGGGTGTCAAATGCCGAATGATGTTTCATGGATTTGGACGAGCTTGATTACTGCCTTGTATGCGTGTACATTTGTGGCCTAGCATTTTGAATTTGTTGATATGAAAAAGCTTTTTGCATAGTGATGCCAAGATGTGAATTGTTATTACTTTTATCTGATGACGTTTCTATATTTGTAATATCTGTGGTAATGGCCCTCAAATGCATACCATAAATTTTTTCAAATATCCAGAAGGCTCATGACACCTGTTAATGCTTCATTGCTTCTATCTTTATACAATATCTATCTGCTCAAGTATGTTTTCATGAATGGAATTTGGTGTAAATGTGTAGTAGACGAATCTGGTTGAGATAGCTAACAATTTCCACTTAAGAGAGGATTTCACCCTTTATCTTCTTTTTTTCTTCTGAAACTGGCTTTCTATTCCTCATTTGTTTCACCTTGATGCAGCGAAGCAATCATGGGCACGAGGGGAGCTATGCTGATCAATCTCAAGTCCTGAAATACGCCACTGGTCATGATAGTGATATAATCCAGCCAATAGCAAATATGCAGAGCACATTTGGATCTGATTTTGGCAATGATCCTATATGCAGAGTGTCAGATCATGTTTCTGAGCCAATTTCTGCTCTGCCCCCTAACATGCCATCATTACCAACTATGTACTCTTCTGGAACAAGCATCTTACCGGCTGAGAATATTGCTTCCCAATCTGAATCACAGGTCTGGCATGGTCCATTATCTGCTGGTGAGTGTACTATCACAGGAAACACAGTGAGTGATCCTGACGGAGCACATGAAAGTAGTTTGACTAACACCTCCAGTGCGCATTCTCAAAGGTGTGTTCTTATTACTGAAAACTTTTACAAACTGTGGAATTAACTTTCTGTTTATGCATTCTGAAGATGATAAGATTACATGTCACAGTTCTATACTTTTATGCATGGTGTCATATTGGGAAGTTTCTCTGTTTGCATGTTTCAAGCGTTCTATTCTTGCTGGTATTGGGTATTTGGAAACCACATTCTACTTTCTAGGGCGTGTTTGATGCATGTTTCAGTTTTTGACAAAGCTGAAAATAATTTATGGAAACATTTTTTTTTTCTTTTTAGTTCCCATTTTTTGAAATCAAAGTGATTATTATATATTGAACTCATTATTTTTAAGAAATGTAGGAAAATGATAATTCTTCAAAACTAAAAAATGAAGACTCCGTGATACCGAACAAGGCCTCAACAAGCCTTATTATATAGCACAATTAAATGGAGGTGTGGGTGGGGCCTATGTGTCTCATCTCCTCCATGTATCTTACCGTATGGAACTTTCCCAATTTGACATGTATTATCTCCTGCCATGTATTCTGCTGTCTGGGAGCTTCCCATAGCTCCCTAATGTGAATTTTAAGTTGAAATGGATGATTAGGTTAAACCTTCCTGATCACTTCATATCGGTTATGCTTTCTTCAACTTGTTCTGAAACTTGAAGCTCTCGTATGCACTATGCCCTTAAATGGGAGTATCCTCTCTTTTTTCTTCTTTTGTTGACTTTATCTTCCTCATTAGATATGTTTGCATGGCCTCTGTACTGTTGGTAAGTGATGTGATTAATAAGTTTTATTATCCAACTAACTGATTTGAGTTCTGTCCAGATTACTGAAGAGTCTTACCCAAGCATTGCAAACATCAGGTGTGGATCTGTCACAGGCCAATATCTCAGTGCAGCTTGATGTTGGAAAAAATGAAAGCAGTAACCATACAATTGTGACGTCTGCTCATGGGGTATGTGGATCAATGCCTTGAGTTTTCTCAGTGGTTTTCCTGGTCTATTCATCCCCTCTCCGTCTTATTAATTCCTAGGAGTAAACTATTAATGTAAAGCCATTGAGCCATTAAATAATGCGTGTGTCAAGAAATTCTATATTGCATTACCGCATTAAAAGTGGCAATTATAACTACAGTCTCAGCTACAGTACTTTGGTTTTGAGTTACCGAGTCTAAAAAACATCCAAGACACTCTTTCTTCCTCTCTCATACTTTTTTGTCAAATCTTCTGGTCTCAGCATTCAGGCAATGGATCAAGTGATCAGCCTTCGATGCAATACAGGGAGGGTAACACACAGGACTCTAACCAAGCTGCAAAGAGATTCAGAACTGGAGAAAGCTAGATTTTCCCTCAGTCTTGTTTGCCTTTCAACCCTGCTTCCTTTTTAATCCTTCACGCTATCTTGTTATTATTGAGAAACAACGACAAAGTAGAGAAGAATGAGAACTTGCTGGCTTCACAAAGATTCCTACAATTTTACACCTGTTTCGCCATGGAAGGAGCAGCACAAAAGCGATGGCTGGGAAAATGGAAGTGGGTTTTTACCTGGGGATGACATCTTCTCTGCTTCAGCTGTCTCCATCAACTCGTCGACACTGTAATATCTACTGGTAGAGTCTGCAGAACTGAGAACGATTTCTTCAACCGGCATTAAGTATATTTGTAGGTACACGTTTTCCAGGTTTTCCCCTTTCCATCTGTTTTTTACTTGCCATACCCATCACCGAATCTGTGGCGTGTTCAAATTTTCAAATAGGTGTATCTTGTTGAGACAGTAAAAACCCATGCTTTATTTAACATTATATGATTTCTGGCATTTATAGGCTTCCACGAGGAAATGAACTTTGTGATTGATATTTTTGTTGCCTTCTTAGGTTCTTCTCGTCTTGTGTTCTTTTCTGCGTTTTAAGTTGTGCTGATTAGTGGAGTCACGTCTTGATTGAAGTGTAAAGATAATGATTAAATCCCTTGTTCCTAAATTAGATCACATGGAAATGAAAGTCTAGAAAGGCTAGACAGTGCTTGTTTGGATGGAAATCTGATGTGGGTTTTGACGTGCTAAAAGGAGTAAAATGTGAATGTGGAATCCTCTGTAATTCACACCAAACACGGTCCAACTACCCAGATAAAGGATGACACAAAATTTAAGTTTTAAGGCAGAAAACACTCATTTACATGCTACCAAACATGAATTGAATGCAAGTCAGGTACACTGATATCTGTCACTAAAAAGCCTATCATTCAACCTTGCCATTGATTGTTCTTAAAATTAAATGGAGAAAAAAAACCCAGCAGTCTTCCATGTGTTTCTGAACATGGTCATTGTCTTGTTGAGATCCTTTTACTGATTATTGGTTTTTCAACAAAAAGAGGAAAGCGATTTGATACACGACTTCCCAGTCAACTGAGAGACTATGAACTCATGAAAGTGATTTGACGCGTGAAAGACGATGAATTGGATGGTGCTTGTTACGTGAGTAGACAAGTTCATGTTTAAATTCAACTCGTCTTAAGGCTAATATGAAATATTTTGAAGATTAACTCATCTAATCGTCGTCAATAGAAACCAAACCTAATCAGAGATATTCATTTCAAGTTCAAGGACAATGACACTTATGACATAGTGACGCAATGCTACGTGCCTTACAGTAATCGAGTTAGATCTGTCCAAAGATAAAATTTTCAAATCTTATGCCAAGATATTTTCTTGAAATGTAGACCAAACAAGAATAAATTTTGCTGCATAACGGATGAAGACGATTACAACATAAAATAAAAACCAAAAAGCTATATCTCAAACAAACGGAAAAAACACAAAATTAAATGGGAAAAACCAAATCCCGGCTTCTTTAAATTAACTTTGATGGATCTAAATAAACTCGATTCGGGAATCACATCTATTGGATTTGTTATTCGGAACCACAACGGTGATATTGTTAGCCTCGACGCTAAAAAAAATAATTTCAATTCGGTCATAAAAGCCGAAGCTTTTGCCCTCAAAACTGGGTTACAAGAGGCAATCAGACTACAAATTAAAAAGATCGAAATCGAAGGTGATAACCTGTGTGTAATCAAGACACTCCAAGGTTTGTGGAGCTGTCCGTGGGAAGTCGAGATAATTATATCCGACTCCAGACTGGATCTTCGTTTCTTTGACGAGATCCGTGTTAGGCATATTTTCAGAGAGATTAACTGTGTTGCTGATCGATTGACCCATCTGAGAATCTCGACCCCCAAATCTAACCGCTTTCCATGTTAAAAAAAAAAAAAGAACAAATTTTGCTGCAAGTAATGAAAATACTTCTATTTGTATATAAACTGTGCCTGCACACACTTTTCTGATCATACATTTTCTATGATGAAAGGGTGAGTTTTTCTATACATTTATGTATAAACCAAACATATTTTCCTACTAAAAATACAACTTCTTGAATACTGATACCTTTGAAGTGAATGCTCTAGTTCTTGAGCTTATTCACAATCTGTACATCTGATTTAGGACTAAGGTATGAACAACCTCATAGTATCACATAGTTTGCAAGAGCTCGGTTGATTGTTCGAGACACTCGTATGGGTTTGAGTAAAAGTAGTCCTCTTCCTTGGGCTTGTTCTGAATCATGGTTCTTGTATGTGGACTTCCCATGCAGTTTGCGTGAGTTTTTTCACCAAGGAAGAGAACTTGTCCCAACTCAATGATCCATTGGTGTATTCATCAATCATATGTACTAGAAGCTTTCGGTCTAATGTAATCGTTTTCATGAATTCCAAGAATCTGAAGTCACACATGAACAATCCTGTAAGAAAAAACATTGTATAGGAAACCATTTCACAACATAAGGATCAAACAAAGCAGAATATTTTCATGTGAAGATGGAAGAATTTGATGGTAGGTTTTGTCATTTGGGTTTTGGTTCCCCATAGCCAAAGGACACAACTAGCATCAAGTTAACCAGAAACAACAATATTGCAAAATTGAACTAAAGTTAAGAATTCTATGTCTGCATACAGGAAGAGAATTTGCATAGAAATTGAGACCAAAATAAGCAAATCTCTATAAAAGCTCATAAGTTCACAAGAATGGAACTCAAAATCAACCCCAAATCAAATTCACATAAATGGAAGAATTTTAATAAAATGAGCAAGACCCAGAACATACTTTTTGGTGGAAGAGTGACCTTGGGAGAAGTATTGAGCTGAGCAGCCATGTCGAATCCAAAGAAGAAGAATAGGATGAAGTAAGATTATTCAAGGTCGAAGAAGAAGATGAAAAAGCCTTCAACAATTTGGGGCTCCACATCTCACCTAAAGCCATCAATTGAACAACACAAGTCCAAAGCAAGACAGTAGTCATTGCCCTAATCATCCAAAGCTTCATTCTTGATTTATGAAACTTCAATTTCTCAGTCTTACTCGATTGCCTCAAAATCAAGCCTCTCAAACCCATTTCAACCACCACACAATCTCTTGATCCATGTTTGACACTTTCTCTCCACCCAATTCACCCGCCATTTTTGGAAGAAATGCACAAAAACTAAAATCCTTGACTCCTTATAATGAACCTTGACACATATGAATGCAGAACAAAACAAATGATTGTATATATAATAAAGAAAGGATGTTGGCCTAAGATATCATTATCATGAACTCTCCTCGAAAGAACTTCAAGTGAAGATTAAGAAAATGCACAGAGCATTAATAAATAATGTAAAAATGTTTTGCTACAAAGCACGACGATTCTTCCCCGAATACTTCAACAATATTTCAACTCTTTGGAGTTGTCAAAAATGGTCAACTGATTTTGATTAGCTAATGCTGAAAAAGACCCAGTTTTATATTTCTATGACCAAAGCAACTCAAAGATCAAAATTTTATCCTCTTTAACTAAACCAAATTCCTCAGAGTAGAAGAAATTTGAGGAATGGAGAAGACCCAGAAAATGCAAACAGATATCTACCAAACCCAGATACCGGGGAACTAAATAATGGATTTTTTTATGAACACAAGATCAGATACAGGGGAAAAGCCTGTGAATTTGGGGGAGTAATGATGGAAGAAGAGGATGAAACAGGTGAGATAGAGAGAAGAGAGAAGGCATGAACTATGAATTTGTCTCTTTAATTTAGTTGGCTCGGGTTTAGTTATTTTTTGCACGTAAAAGCGTGAAAACATATGAACCGGGGTTTTGTGAAGGATGCCCTCTGTCGAAATATAGGGTTTATCATTTTGCCCAACGGAAAACTTCCCCAAATAAAAAGAAAAGGATTGTGTCATGGTCATGACCCATTCACTCTTAACGCCGTCGACCGCTTCTCCTTCTCAACTTCTCTCTTTAAACATATTCTCTCCCATCCGCCATTGCCCCTCTTTCCCTCGAGCTGGTAAACACCTGTCACTTCTTCAAAACTCCAATTTTGTGCTTTTCCTCATTTGGGTATCGACTTTCTTCCTCCATTTTTAACTCTTCTTGTCTTTGATTGGTGCTAAATCAGCTAGGTTTCAGATAGGCTTCCTTCAGACCACAACTAAAAGGCTCGTTTACTCTGCTAACAAGCTTCTCGCTTTCTCATCAATGGCTGGCGTAAGTTGCTCTATCTAATCTTGCCCGAATTGGAGGTTTGTTTCAAGGATTATTCATTTGTTTGTTTGTTGATGTGGGAATCGGGTGAACGTGTCTCAGGAGCAGGAACACCCTGGCAATGTTAAACGACAATTGACTAAAATTTTCGAAGAATCTCTTAAGTCGACGTTTCCCAATGAGCCAGTAGAGCCTTTGGTTGCTGCCTGCACTGGCAAATTTGGTGATTATCAATGGTCTGTTTTGACATGATATCCTTCATTGTTGTGATTTAATCAAAATTATTAATCTGGATTTGGTGATTGTTATTTTTATCGCTTGCATGTACGGGTTTGTTTTTTTCACGGTGCTGAATTGTTGTGCTCTCTACTGCATGCAGTAACAATGCCATGGGTATATTCTCTAGTATCAAGGGAAAGGGTACAGAGTTTAAAAACCCGAATTCTGTTGGGCAGGTGATTATGCTATTTGAATTTGTCTTTTAACTTATACTCAATTTGATGCGATTGAGATTGCATTTGTTGTTAACATGAACTATGTGCAGGCTATTATGAAAAATATACCTCAGACAGAAATGATAGAATCATCCTCTGTTGCGGGGCCTGGTTTTGTAAATGTTAAGCTGTCCAAGTTTTGGTTGGCTAAGGTGATTTCTACCTTCATGCCTTGAATTCAAGGGCCAGTAAAAATTAGTGTGTTCTCTTACTTACCATTTTAACCTGTGACTCGCTGTTTATTTAGAGCATTGAAAAAATGCTTAGAGATGGAATCAAAACATGGTCACCTAAGCTTCCAATTGAAACTGCTGTTGTGGATTTCTCTTCACCGAACATAGCGAAAGAGATGCACGTTGGACACTTGAGGTCAACAATTATTGGTGACACTTTGGCTCGTATGCTCGAGTTTTCTAATGTTAATGTGCTTCGCAGAAATCATGTTGGCGACTGGGGCACTCAGGTAAAAGTTAATGCTGATACTTGAAGATATTCTGAGCATGCTGCGTGCTATATTACCAGATTTATGAATTTTCACCTGTTTCTCCTATATATTTACATCGGTGCTAACATCTCTTATGTTTTCTGCAGTTTGGAATGTTGATTGAGTTTTTATTCGAACAGTTTCCACAGTGGGAAAATGAAAGTGAAATTCCAATAAGGGATCTCGAGGTGAGTGTACAGGAAACCTGAAGTTTTGGTCTAGCATATTGGCCTTAAATATTTTTTATGTTGTTGCTTAAATCTCACGTTGCAAAGGAATATACATAATTTTTTTTAATTCTGACTGGATCATAAAATTGCCTCTTTGCTGTGTTTGACAAAACAGTGCAGTGAAACAACTTGATTTGGTAGAGAAAGGTCCCATGTTCTACATATATATCCTCCCAAGGTTCTAAACTATTCCTGTGCTAAAATATTTCCTTACCCTATACATGGTCAATGAACATTGCCAATAAGATTAGAGATGTCCTGTACTATAAATATAATCAAGACATTCTAATGAAAATAAAACCGAAGTTCAGTCACAGCAACCACCAGTTTTCCTCTTTGATCTCCAATTACTGTACCATAGCCCGAGAACTGAGGCTATAATCAATAGAACAGAACTATACCGATCCGTAATCGCCCAAGAACTTAGGCTACCCGATAATCCGTAACAACCTGAACAATTGGCACCTGACCCAAAACAAACTGTTTGAAAACCAAGTATGTTTTTGACCCATTCCAACCCAAACTTGACCTGTCGGCCCCTTTCACACCTCTAGTGGCAGGTAACCCTTTAGTTGTATGTACTACTGATGTTATTGTGTGATTTTTGTTTCAATTTTATTATCTTTAGGAGAAAGATACTACATTTTGCTGAAAGAGAAGAAGGCTGATTTTATTTAGGAGTAAGAATGTTACTAATGAAGTCTTTGTTGCCAGGGGTTCTACAAGCAATCCAAGAAGAGATTTGATGAAGATCCGATTTTTAAAGAGAAGGCACAACGAGCAGTTGTCAGCTTGCAGGTGAAAGATTATCCTGATCCATTATATTATAAATATTACTTAGTTAGGAATAGTACTTCTCACACTGTAGATAATGTACTCTTATGGCAGGGTGGAGATGCCAAGTATCGCAAGGCATGGGCACAAATATGTGAAATTAGTCGTCAGGAATTTCAGAAAGTGTATAAACGCCTCAACGTTGTACTAGAGGAAAAAGTAATGTTTAAAACTTTATATTGTCACTGTTCATCATATTGTCAATATCTCTGTTTCTAACCACATACTTGTTTTTGTGATGCTTAGGGAGAAAGCTTTTACAACCCATATATTCCTGATGTTATAGAGGGTTTAAATAAAAAAGGTTTAGTTGAAGAAAGTGAGGGTGCTCGAGTCATATTTATTGAAGGGAAGAACATTCCTCTTATTGTTGTAAAGAGAGATGGGGGCTTCAACTATGCTTCAACTGATCTAACAGCGCTTTGGTAAGTCTTCTCTAACATTTTTTCTTTTTGACTGCTAATCACAGAACTTGTGTAGTTGCGAGTGAGCATAAATTCCTACTCTTTGTGCTCAGTACAAATGGTGGTCATCTATGATAATTTAATTACTATCTGCTATTTGCTATTGTTGTAAATAGGTACCGCCTAAATGAAGAAAAGGCCCAATGGATAATCTATGTTACTGATGTTGGTCAGCGGGAGCATTTTGAAATGGTATTTCATGTAAGTACCCAATTGCTTAACTTATCTTTATCTCAGTATTGTCATTCCAACCCCTTATTGTTTATATTGTTGTCCAATATTTGTAGTGCTTATTTTGCTTGCTATATATTGTACTGATGCTATGCTTTCATTTGACGGACTTTTGGCAGTCAAAGTTTCTGATATGTATATTTTTGAAATCATCCAGGCTGCTAAACTTGCTGGCTGGTTCCCTGAAAACAGTAATGATTACCCCAAAGTCAACCATGTTGGATTTGGGCTTGTGCTAGGGGACGATGGTAAGAGATTTCGAACTCGTAGCACGGAAGTGGTTAAACTAGTTGATTTACTTGATGAAGCCAAGAGTAGGAGTAAACAGGTCCTTATTGATCGAGGTATTGCTAGTTTTCTGGATTGCATGTTTTTTTCGTTGTTCCCTTTTTCCTCTTGAGTTACCACAATTAGAATAAGGATATGTGCCTATATCCAGAAATTGTGTTCTTAGATTCAAGTTATTTTGTAGGTAAAGCTGAAGAATGGACAGAAGAGGAACTGGATCACACCGCTGAAGCAGTTGGTTATGGTGCTGTTAAGTAAGTTTTGTATAGGCCATGATTTAGATTATTTTTTGATAGCTTAGCAGTGACTATTTTATCCAAGCATTGTAACTAATATCTATTGATGGGACACTTGTGCTAGCTTGGAGCCGATGACATGTGATTAGAGATAATATATGGATGTTATACATATTAGGCTTATGAGGCAGAGCCATCTCAGGATTCTTTTGTGAATTATTATCATATTTGCTGAAGATTCAACAATTGTTTTGAATCATGTATCTGTTTGAGGTTGCAAACTTTGTGGATTATTATTTTCCGTAGGTTCATGGATTTCTAATGTGGATTTGCAGGTATGCTGACTTGAAGAACAACAGGCTAACTAATTACACTTTCAATTTTGATCAGATGCTCAATGATAAGGTTATTACTCCACAATTTATTTTCCTTTTGATTCTTTGTGCTAAATCTTTCATGCCATTTATAAAGATGCAGTATAATCAGAGTACACCTTAAAAACATAATTATTCCTGGATCTGTTTTACCTTCATTTACTTTTATGTTCTTAGATTTCATTGATTTACTTAAGTTTATTAAAAAAGGGAATGAATGTGAAGATGTTATGATAAATTGGGGAAGAAGAAGATATATTTTAGATATAGTGTACTTCATGTCTGGTTCTTCAGTTACAATTCCATGAAGCTCTAACTCAAATTCGGTGAACAGGGGAACACTGCTGTTTATCTATTGTATGCACATGCTCGAATTTGCTCCATCATTAGAAATTCGGGTAAAGACGTGGAGAAACTAAAGGAAGTAAGTATATCTTCACTGCTCTACTCTTTTTTTTTTCAACCTCTTATATGAATTTCGGTGAATAGATGTATTTTGGCTTCTTATCACTAACACTTAACTTGATTAACGAAGACTGGATCAATAGCGTTGGACCATGCAGATGAACGTGCATTGGGGCTCCATTTGCTTCATTTCTCAGAGGTAAAGACAAATATCACCCTTTTATTTTCTCAGTGAATTGACTGTTAGATATAGGGGTGAGCATTTCCGGATATCCGATCCGAAGACTCGGTATGTCCGATCCAAGAATACACGGATATCCGACGCTTTTATCCGTATTGGATATTTGATCCAAAATCCGATCTGACCCTTTTTTTTCTTCTTTTTTTTTAAAATAAGTTTTTTCTCAAAAGCTCGATCCGTATTCGATCTGATGATCCGAAAAATATTCACGGATCAGGCTCGGATCACAGCTACCTGATATTTTCAGATTCGGATTTTTCCGGATCAGATCTTCGGATTCACAGATCTGATTAGGCAGATCAGACTTTTTTGCTCACCCTAATTAGATACACATATGCTCACCACCAGTCCTGAATCTCTTTAGGTTGTCGAAGAGGCTGTCACCAACTTATTGCCAAACGTCCTGTGCGAGTACCTCTACAATCTGTCGGAATACTTCACTCGATTCTATTCAAACTGCAAGGTATATCTCAATTCGGTTAACAGCAGCTTCTTTTTTTTTTCCTCCCCATTTTTGCATGCAAGTCGTTATACAACTTGGAGTTGGGACTTGCAGGTCATTGGGTCGGAAGAGGAAACAAGCCGGCTGCTGTTATGTGAAGCCACTGCCATAGTGATGAGGATGTGTTTCGATCTCCTCGGGATTACACCTGTGTACAAGATATAAATGTAGGTGTGCTAACTCAACGTATTGATGTTTTCACATTGGAAAGTCTTGATATTTGACGTTGATTTGGATGACATGGGATAATTTTACACTGCAAGTGAAGTTGATTGTTTGTGTACATTGGTGAAAGTGTGCAATGAGATGGATTCATGCTTGAGAGATGCAAAAGCCAAATTGAAACCCAAGGATGATTCGGGTTAGGGTTTTGATTTTAAATATTTTTTAAAAACCATCTCCCGATTTAAGATATCCCAAGTGTTTTGACTCCCTCAAATTTTCTGTGAAATCAACAGAGATAATATTATTAAAAAAAAAAAAATTACTCAAACTCGTCTCGACAGTTGTGGTAGAATCTGTGCCAAATTCTTGATCATTTGGGCTTGATCTAACATCATGATCAAATGACAAATTTTTAGCATCATTCAAGTTCTAAAATTTTGATTCATAGCTGTTTCCCGGAGTCACGTGTGTGTGTCCGTGTTCAAATTTTCAAGTAGGTGTATCTTGTTGAGAGAGTAAAAACCCATGCTTTATCGAGCTTTATTGAACATTATATGATTTCTGGCATTCATAGGCTTCCACGGAAGAGATCGAACTTTGTAATTGATATTCTGTTGCCTTCTTGGTGCTTTTCGTCTTTGTGTTCTTGGTCCTTGACTCCTTGCCTTTCTAGGTTCTGCGTTTTAAGTGATGCTGATTAGTGGAGTCACGTCTTGATTAAAGTGTAAAGCTAATGATTAAATCCCTTGTGCCAAAATTAGATCACATGGAAATGAGATTCTAAAAAGGCTAGACAGTGCTTGTTTGGCTGGAAATCCGATGTGGGCTTTGACAGGCAAAAAGGCAAAAATGAGTAAAATGTGAATGTGGAGTCCGCAGTAATTCACACCAAACACGGTCCAACTACCCAGCACAAATTTTTAAGTTTTAAGGCAGAAAACACTCATTTACATGCTACCAAACCTTGAATTGAATGCCAGTCAGGTACACTGATATCTGTCAACAAAAACCTATCATTCAGCCTTGCCATTGATTGTTCCTAAAATTAAATGGAGAAAAAAAAAAACAGCAGTCTTCCATGTGTTTCTGAACACGGTAATTGTCTTGATCCTTTTGCTTATAATTGGTTTTTCGGAAAAAAAGGAAAGCGATTTGATGCACGACTTTCCATTCTATATATATATATAATTGCTTCCTCAAATCCGGGGCTCTTGCCCTTCCAAGAAGATTAAGTCATGAAAGTGATTTGACGCATGAGAGACGATGAATTGGATGGTGCTTGTTATGTGAGTTGAACTTTGATAAATTCATTTTTAAATTTAACTCGTCTTAATACTAATATAATTTTTTTGAAGTTTAACTCATGTAATCGTCTTTGAAAACCAAACCTAAATTTTAGTCATGTTTAATATGTGCTTAAAATAAAAATATCGAGTTGACCTTTTTTCAAGTCTATTCCGTACCAGAATAGAGCAGCTCGCCTCAAGTAACACCCAAGCCATCCAAGGAGTACTTGAAAACTGAGACATCAGTAAATAAATACTAGTGATTTGAGGGAGTGAATGTTCTACATCAATATGTGTAAGTCAATTATTTTAGAGTTAAGGGTTGTATTGTGCCTTGTGGTACCCATACTGATCAGAGATATTCATTTTCTAGTTCAAGGACAATGACACTTATGACATAGTGACGCAATGCGACGTACCTTACAGTACTCGAGTTAGATCTGTCCAAACATAAAATTTTCAAACCTTATGCCCAGATATTTTCTTGAAGTGCAAACCAAACAAGAACAAAATTTGCTGCAAGTAATGAAAATACTTCTATTTGTATATAAACTGTGCCTGCGCACACTTTTCTGATCATACATTTCTATGATGAAAGGGTGAGTTTTTTCTATACATTATGACCCTTTCAATTTCCTTTACCATAATTTATGTATAAGCCAAACATATTTTCCTACTAAAAAATACAACTTCTTGAATAGTGATACCTTTTTGAAGTGAATGCTTGAGTTCTCGAGCTTATTCACAATCTGCACATCTGGTTTAGGACTAAGGTATGAACAACCTTAATAGTATCACATAGTTTGCAAGAGCTCGCTTGATTGTTCGAGACACTCGTATGGATTTGAGTAAAAGTAGTCCTCTTCCTTGGGCTTGTCCTGAATCATGGTTCTTGTATGTGGACTTCCCATGCGATTTGCGTGAGATTTCTTCACCAAGGAAGAGAACTCGTCCCAACTCAATGACCCATTGGTGTATTCGTCAATCATATGAATTAGAATCTTTCGGTCTAATGTAATCGTTTTCTTGAATTCCAAGAATCTGAAGACATACATCAACAAGATCTCATGTAAGAAAAAACATTGTATAGGAAATATACTCTTGTAAGAGGTTTGTGTGTTTGTTCTTAGTTACCTTCTATGGCCTTCGACAACCTTAGCCATGTTTCCGTCATATGTAGGAATGAATATGTCACTCTCTACTGAGACCATGTAATCTAAAGCCGCCATTTGAGAGGAGTGGTTCTGAAAAAAACTCAACTCCTCAGGCTCCAAGAGTGTCTCCTTCCTGACCTGATCCGAGAATCAAACCGGTTAACCTCAAAAATCAACTCAAAATGTCTAAATCATCTTAGTTTTTAAATTTTAACTAAGATGTTACTAACCAAGTTTGGGAAGGCAGAAGCTAACGACGCCATTCTCCTATTCCCGCCATATATCTCTCCGGATGCAATGTAAATTTGGATATTACGGTCAATACCCAATGCAGCAAGAGTCAAGGCTGTTTCCTCGGGTGTCAATGGGCATAAACCTTCTCGTCTCTTCATATCCGAGTCTATGACCTTCTCCTTCCACCAAGGGTATGCATACCTATGAATCAAACAAGCCAAAGAACAATATTTACTTTTATGGTTTATCTCATACAAAAATGACTATCTGGCTAAGTGGCTAGCTACCTCATTCTTGTGAGTTCTGTTGTTTCCTGTTCCGTGCAGCCATATGTGCACCCAGAGAAGGCCAACATGTCCATTTCGTATCTAAGATGAAGGACGAGGAAAGGGCCATTACTCTTGAGTATGTTTATGACCTTTCTTCCTAGCTCTTCAATCTGTGGAGTGAACTTCAAGGCATCAAAGTTAACTCTGCACCTTAACTTCTGGATATCCAATGGAAGCTCGTTATTGGCAAGACGGGTATCTGTTTTGTTCAAGTGTACAACCTTGTATCTCAACAGCATAGGAAGTATCTGTTTGACACAACTCAAACAAATTCAGTTGCCTTTCCTCTAACACATTAAAAAAGATCTCAGAAACAAAGATTTATAAAATAGACCTGATTTTGATAGTAGGAAATGTTAGACCAGCTAACAGGTGGCAATGAGTAGTAATGTCCTAGCTCAACTCTCCTCTTGAGCCTAGGAGGTAACTCTTTTAGTATTCTTACTTCATTGCGCAATGAACCAATGAAATGATCAACGTCGAATATGTCTTGGAAGTCACTGTCACAAAACAAGAAAGTTAAAAACACTTGTTTTGCTTTGTAATTCATGACAGTTCAGGGAGATTTTCTAAGGCAAGGAGAATAAACAAACCTTGCATCGGCCCAGAAGGAAGCTTTATCCAATTCTGGGACAACTAGAGTCACATTAAGGTATCTAGCAATGGCAACCATGTCACATATCTGCAAGTGAGTTTAGAAGAAGGAAATTAGATATATGTTTGGTAGAGAATTTATAGCGAAACAGCTTGTGGTGAGGCAGTAAGCTTACAGCTGCTCTCATTTGGTTGAGTCCTCCATTGCAAGAGACCATGAGATAACCATTGTTCTTGTACACTCCTATAAATTTTGATAGCAACTTCAACATAAGGATCAAACAAAGCAGAATATTTCCATGTTAAGATAGAAGAACTTGATGGTAAGACTAGTTTTATGTCTCTTTTCTCATTTGGTTTTTGGTCCCCCCATAGCGAAAGGACATAACTAGCATCAAGTTATACAATATTGCAAAATTGAACAAAAGTTGAGAATTCTATGTCTGCATACAGGAAGAGAATTTGCATACAAATTGTGAAATTGAGAAGGGGAAAAAAACAGCAAATCTCTTTAAAAGCTCATAAGTTCACAAGAATGGAAATCAAAATCAACAACTAAATAATAATTACACAAATGAAAGAATTTTAATAAAATGAGCAAGACCCAGAACTTACTTTTTGGTGGAAGGGTGACCTTGGGAGAAGTATTGAGCTGAACAGCCATGGCAGAATCCAAAGAAGAAGAAGAATAGGATGAAGTAAGATGATTCAAGGTTGAAGAAGAAGATGAAGGCCAAGCCTTCAACAATTTGGGGCTCCACATCTCACCTAAAGCCATCAATTGAACAACACAAGTCCAAAGCAAGACAGTAGTCATTGCCCTAATCATCCAAAGCTTCATTCTTGATTTATGAACCTTCAATTTCTCAATCTTACTTGATTGCCTCAAAATCAAGCCTCTCAGACCCATTTCAACCACCACATAATCTCTTTCTCTAATCTCTTGATCCATATTTGACATTTTCTCTCCACCCAATTCACCCGCCATTTTTGAAAGAAATGCAGAACAACTAAAAATCCTTGACTCTTTATAATGAACCTTGACACATATGAATGCAGAACAAAAAAAATGATTGTGTATATAATAAAGAAAGGATTTTGGCCTAAGATATCATTATCATGAACTCTCCTGGAAAGAACTTGAAGTGAACATTAAGAAAATGCACAGAGCATTAATAAATAATATAAAATGTGTTGCTACAAAGCACGACGATTCTTCCCGAATACTTTAACAATATTTCAACTCTTTGGAGTTGTCAAAAATGGTCAACTGGTTTTGATTAGCTAATGCTGAAAAAGACCCAGATGTATACTTCTATGACCAAAGCAACTCCAAGATCAAAACTTTATCCTTCTTAAACTAAACCAAATTGCTCAAAGCAGAAGAAATCTGAGGGATGGAAGAAGACCCAGAAAATGAAAACAGATACCTACCAAACCCAGATAGCGGGGAACTAAATAATGGATTTTGTGATGAACACGAGATCAGATCCAGGGGAAAAGCCTGTAAATTAGGGGAGTAATGATGGAAGAAGAGGATGAAACAGGTGAGAGAGAGAGAGAAGAGAAGGCATGAACTATGAAGTGTTTTGTGGTTATTTATTGTGACATTATGCCATTATGGTATGGAATTTGTGAATTTTGAGAGCCAAAAGCGTCGGTGTGATGCATTTTTTGAAGGGATGGATTACCTTTGAAGAATGGTAAATCATACCATGAGATTGACAACAAGTTAATTGTGGGCCCTTTTTATTTTTACACTATTTATTTATTCTGTATATTAATTACCTCTACAAATTTATTTTCTGATTTTTGAATACAAAATAATTTTTAAAAAGTTTCCCAAACAACCAATTATCATTATTTTTTTAATAATAAAAAACTAAAAAGTAGGCAATTTTTTTTGCATTTTTGTTCATAATTATATAAAAATTTAGCATATTGATTCATAATTATATAAAATATTTATTAAATTGTGCTACTATAATCAACCGGAAACGGTGTTTTCCAACTTAATCGAAAATATTCATTTAAAATATAAACTAAATTTACCGATGGATATAACTATTTTATAACCAAAATAAGAAAATCAAATTTAACCAATTTTTTTATATAATAAATATAAATTTAATATGTATTTACAATATATCATTTAAATTAGAACACTCCTTATCAATTTACATCGAGGTAGAAGGCAGGCGGACAACAAGTTGTACGGACAATCCTCTTAAACACTATCTGAAGACCTAGGCGATACAATATTACCATACAAGACCCGTTGCACCCTCTTGAGTCTTGAGAATCTAGACGGCATCGGGCGCAAGAAAACCAAACGTATCAAAAGTGAACGGCAGAAACACATGTTGATTTTCGATACAACCCTTGTTTAGCCACTTCGTAGAGGCTGCATTGAACGTCACCTTACCCACCACAAAAGGTCGTTACCCAAACAAACCAGAGGAGAGACTTCCGTCAAATCACTATAAGCATGTTCTCACCCACCCATCGAAATACTAACACATATGCCGGCCTCAACGTAGACCTTCCTTCACGATACACGCGCCTCCTTCTTGTCCGAAATCCTTGCTCTTTGAAACAGTCACATAAAATATCACGAACCAAAATCATGCCTATATTTGAAACCGGGTAATTCTTTACAATGAACATCATGCTCTCCAAAAGCATCCAAAACCATCCGACAATTAGGCATAGGACAAATCGCATCAAACAAGAACAAATGAATCATAAGGCGATACTTGATGATCGTTCGATACTCAACAGGAGATATACATTATACAAGTCCATCAATAGGTATGCAAGAAGGTAATCTTAACTATGCGTTGACTGTAAACACTTAAGAACCGCTTTCTATCTAAAGGTCAAATCAAAAGTTTCTTCCATCGCCTACACTGTCTTACTGAAAAGAGCACTCGTCGAAACATGTTAGGTTTTAGGGGACGGTGTTCTTGACTGTAAAACCAGAACGATCGAAACTAGAAATAAAAGCTTGAATATTGTCCAACGCTCAAAAAAAAGTCGGAGCTTATATCAACAACTCCATTGTCCCACAAAATGTGGTCGGAATTTTTTTTTTATAAAAAAACTAGTGTTTTAATCATAAAGAGGTGTTTAGGAAAGTAAATGACAAAAAATTTGAAAATTGACTAATTAAGGATATTTTAGTGAAATAATTTATTAAAAATATCCAATTTATTTTTAAAGTAAGAATAAAAAAAATACTAAATCATAAATAAAAATGGAGACACTTTTTGTGTATTAAAATGGTTTTAGATACTTGCATTCGAACTAGAGGCGAAAGAACATTTTCACCTAATAAATGAGTTGCTTTTGGGCTTTTGCTATCTTTATCACCACTAATAATATGTCACCGACGACAAAGGGATTTTTGTCACTATTACACTCATTTTTCTTTTTCTTATTGAAAAAAATGTTAAAGTGATATAAATGTACACACGATATTTATACTAAAATAATGGATTTAATATTAAAAAAATGTTAGAAAATGGACCAATTTTAAGAGATCATTTTTGGGGTCCAAATTATTATCATTTTTTTGTTATAAATAATGGATTTTTTATACTAAGATTTATATTAGTTTAACATAGAGATTAAGTATACGTTTTAATAATAGTATTTGACCTTTAGGTGATATCGAATAGGATGAAGTCACATGAATTTATTTCACCCTTATAACAAGTTTATTTGCGTTTTATGGACTTTTTTTAATGTCAATTTGACCTATGATGATGTTAACGGTATTCAAATAATTTATAAAAAGAAAAAAGTTATACAAAAATAATTCACAAGTAATTTCTGATATTTTAATACATAATAACAAAAATAATACACCGAATTTATATATTAGATTATATATTATTTATTTATCGGGGGATGATTTTATCTTCACATTCCAAGTGCAGTCAGACTCACTTGACATTTGACGATCTGTCTTCAAGCCGACAAATTCAATATTACTCGTATTAAATCGTTCTAATACCATTTTAAATTTCAACAAGCTAAAATACATTAGTGTTTTTCCATGTTCCGACGCATAACACAAGTAACTTTTTATCTTAAAATTAATTAATAATAAACTCGTTCACCAAATTTATTCATCATACCTTTATATTATTATGAGATAAATATAAGTTTATCCCCACGTAGTATGTTGTTTTGTTTTTTTAACTTCTCTTGACACTTCGACTTTAATCCTATCTTGACTATTTGGATCAAAATAATATCCCTTATAAATCATTAATACTCAACTATTTTTTTTAATTTCTTAAACTTCAATAAATTTAAGGCAAAGATCATGCGCATAAACACATACACATTGAGTTCATATTCAACACATAAACACACTATACTTTCATTTTATAATCAATAATCAACCATAAGTAGTAATTTAAAAAACTTATATACTATACTTTTTATATGCGATAACTTTATTAAACAATATAACCATGACTTTTTTCTAAAAGAAGGCTCAAATGACTTCCACTTAACTACATATACACATAATTATAGTAGAATCAATACTAATCCGATTACGGCTAAACCCTAAACTTCAGGGACGTATGAACTAATCGATTGGATAAAGTTACAAGTCACTTCATATCCGGCAGAGTTCATGCACAAAAAAGAAAATATTAGCTTTATTGGTAATAAATTGTAAAAAAAAATAGTATCAAATTCACGGTGGAGATTATATATTGACCAAAAATGAAGCTCTCTAGAGGACTATAAGAAGAAGTATTTGCTTACTTCGACAAGGAAATTTGATGTGTCAACCTAACCACAATTCCCTTAAATAATAAATATATAAATAAGAGTAATATATCTATCATGTCTTAATCATGTATATTTGTTTGCATTTCCTCTAATTAAGAAATATATGGAGGAATATATTTTTTTCCCCTATGATTACGTCTTGTAGCTTCGATAAGGAAATATTGGTCGGTTTTATGGTAAATTGTAATTTGGTTTAAAATCTAGAATTTTGTAGAGAGTAGTTTTAGAATAAGTTCGATATTGGATATCAAATTTGATAAAAAAAAATAAGTTTTTTAAATAGGCTTTAGTATACGAAAGAGGAAAACTATGTATGATATATGATATCTATAATTTTTTAGCTTTGTTTCTAAATATACTGATAAAAATTTCTATTCGAAAAAAATATGCATTTCGCGTGCATAGTTGGGTGAAACTCAACTACATATAGGATGCTTAGTCGAAGTTAAAAAAAAATTAGACTCCGATTATGCATATAAATAAAGAAAATCGTTCGATATGTCTATCAATCCCTTTTTAACATATTAGAATATCAATTTGATATGTATGTACTTCTATATCAAGCATTTTATTAGAGTTTTTTTTTTAATATATGTTGATATTCATATCTCATAACTAAATATGAGTATCAAATAGACTTTTAGTGTCATTTTTTAGAAATAGATTTGAGATACTTGATGACTCAAGAAACTGTAAAATAATTGATAGCTAATTGTCGTCAAATAGATGAAGGAAAACAAGTCGGCAAAAGACAACATCAAAGCAAAAGAACCAAAGGCAGACATCAAAGCACAAGAAACACCATGGAAGAGGAGGGTAATAAAAGTCCAAATGCCTATAACAGGGAAAAGAGGATCATATAAGAGGACAACCAGTAAACAACCGTCAAATGAAATTTGGACTTCATATTAATTTTTTAAAAATCGATCACAAATTAACGACTCCTCTAAACGATCATAACAATGACAAATTTCATATATTCTTATTGTGTTTGAGTTCTTTTACCGGTGTTTTTAGCCTTAGTACGTGTTTGATCGTATATTTAAAATATATATAATTTTTTCTTAAAAAAAAAACTATGGTTCAAATACACCCTTAATATTTTAATTTGTTATGCTATAGCATATACCTTTAAATAATGCATGTTATAATCGATATTTAATTGGTGTAGTGCTAAAGTGGTGTCAGACTTCTTATGTGTTGTTGACTTGAAGATTTAAGTTTAAATTTTCTTGACAACATGTATGAAAAAAGTTGATATTGGGAGGGTCTCCTAAAATAGGCCACAACTGTACCGTATCCGGTCTGGACATAGAGCAACTTAATTAGGCCGATCGAACCGAACGTAAAAATAAAATAAAATAATGCATGTTATAAAAACCAACCCTTTTATCATTTTGTTACTAACTTTTTGTAATCAAAACTGAAATTACGATGGGAAATTTCACAACTTATGAAGTTAAAATTATAATTTATGAAACAAACCATGAACAGTGAAGGTTAGAATCTAGAATTTTAGTTTTGAATTATTTTGAGTTATTGTTAATTAGGGTGTTAGACTTTGGTGTCCACATAATATAAATACATTAGGCCATTATAGTTTGGAATACAAATGCCACCTACATGTTAATAATTACGAATTATAATTAGAAATAGGTAGGAGACTCGGAGTACTTAATGATTTATCAAGATTAATTAATGATCGCATTATCTCCCAAGATACTATCGTTAATTTGAATTATAATCGTATAATTCAAAGATAAGGCCTTCGTGAAAGTCAATCCGCAATATACTAAAATTACGGCAAATACTTCTTCTTCTTTTTTAATTATGAATTTTTATAAATTTAAATAATTTTTTAATAATATTTTAACCCTATAATAGAATTATGACCTATTTTCTTTTTCGACGTATTTCCTTCTTACCATACCTATTTATTGAACTTGGACAATGTATGTCCCGTTGAATATCGCACGATCCTCAAGTATGGTATTATGATTCATTTGTTCTCGTCTAGTATGTTTTGTCTTATGCCTAATTGTGGGAAGCCTTTGTATATTTTTGGGGAGTATGCGGTTCATTGTAAAGAACTACCCGGCTTCAAATATATGCATGATCTAGTTCGTGATGTTTTATGTGACGTGTTTAAGAGAGCAGGAATTTCGGCCAAAAAAGAGGCGCATGTATCCTTCTTGACTGATCCGCGTAAAGGAAGGTCTACGTTGAGGCCTGCGTATGTGTTGGTTTTTGGATGAATGGGTGAGAAGCATGTTTGTATTGATTTGACAGGAGTCTCTCCTTTGGTAGGTTTGGACAACGGGCCTTTTGTGGTGGATAAGGCGGCTCTCAACGCGGCCTCTTTGAAGGTGGTTAAGCATGAAAGAGCTTGTATTGAAAATCAACATGTGTGTTCTTCCGTTCGCTTTTGATACGTTCGGTTTTCTTGCGCCTGATGCTGTCAAGATTCTCAAGAGGGTGCAACGGGTCTTGCATGGTAATTTTGTGTCACCCAGTCTTCAAATATAGTGTTTAGGAAGAATCGGATTTGCTATTTAGAAAGGATTGGCGGCACAGCTTGTTGCCCGCCTAACTTCTAACTCGATGTAATGATAATACTTTATAAATTGGTGAGATTACTTATATTATACGATTTTAGATTTAAAAACCGTACAAATGGTAGAGAAAACCATACTTATTTAACATTTTTATGATACTTTTTTTATAGGAATTATAAAAAAATAATAATGATAATATTAAATTCAAACTATCCTAAATCAACAATATAATAATCTAATTTATCAAAAGTCTAAACATAATATTTTCATAGTCACTGTAATGATATATCTTCTCATAAAATACTTTATAAGAAAAAACATATATTATCAAAAGTCTAAACATAATATTTTCATAGTCACTGTAATGTGCATAAATAATAACTAGTGTAATACCCGCACCTTGTGTGGGTTTTTGAATAATAATGGGTTATATGTATTAATGTGTTGTTATATATTTTTTCATATTGTTTTATTTTAAATTAATATATATAAATATCTTGAAAAGTAATTATTAATTGAATCTTATAGAAAAATAGACAATTTTTTATTATTTATGTTTGTAGATCGAAAAGTAACATAGATAATAGTAATAGTTTTTTTTGTTAGAAAGAGGTCTAATATGTTTCGTGCATCTTCGTAAATTCTATAAATAACGAATACGCTAATTGACCATCACTCGATAGCCACTCCCATACAAACAGGTAAAATGCCTATTATAACAATACAAAAATCATAAGAAAAAAGCTAGCTAAGTAATAGTTGAGATTAAAAAAAATATAGTTTGTTTTTAAACCAATGTTTTTTTTAAAGTTGATAAAAAAAAGGACTAACTAATTGGTTGGGAAAATTAGAAAATTCTAAATATAAACGGAGATAAATTTGCTTATAGATTTTTTAAAATTGGATTTAAAAAAATAATTATAGATAATATAAAAATGTTAAATATATAAATCATTTAATAGAGGTTAAAAGTCTATTTTGTTTTCAAATCAATTTTTTAAGATAGTTATAAAAAACAAATCAACTAATTCGTTGGAGCAAATTTGCAAAAAAAAGATGTATAAAAAAAATTCAGTTAATTTTTCGATTTTATTAAGATTTATTATATTTACCAATTTATATTTCAATAAAAGAACAGAATTTTTTTAAAAAAAATCGGTGTTTGTGCGAAAAAAGTGGATGTAGTGGCAATATAAATATTACCCGCTTTGTGTTTTAAATATAATTTTATGATAAATATTATAACATGTTAAATGTAGCGTTTAAAATATAGTAATTGATTACATGTGTATTAATATTTATGGTTTTTAATTTGATTATGTTATTTATAAGTAATAAATTTAATTATTAATATTATACAATGTATTAATTTTAGATATGTTATTGTTATCATACATATTATTGTGTTATAAAAAATATATATTGGACAAAGAAAAGTGCAAGTGTCATAATATATAGAACGTGGTAGTTATAAAATACAATTATATATATGATAATCATGTTGAGTATTTATATATGAATTTACCAAAATGTTAGTTATGTTAAAACATTAGCATGCATGACATACTCACATCTGTTTTGTAATGATACTATTTGATGATACTCTTTGATGATTATATAAGATTGTGATATAGAAAATATTAATTTAAGTTATAATGTCGATTTTAGCAAAAAATAATTCGATTTACACAACCGTGTTAAAATTAAAATTTTTTTGGCTTATATGTAATTAGTTATTAAAAAACATTTAGATAATAAACAAAATAGCTAATAATTTTTAAAAAATTTCGATTATAATTTTTTATTTAAAATTCCGTATTTAAAGAATCCGGTTAATTTGTGGATTCAAAGAACGGTTAAGATTTACACGGATTTTATAATTATCAATTAGAAAATGATTACAATTGGGTTTAAATTATGTGATATAGAAAATATTGATTTAAGTTATATGATTTAAAATTCCGAATTTTTTTAAAAAATTGGTGGACGAAAATTTTTGACGGCGACACGTGGCAATAAGTGCGTCCGTTTTAATATATACTAGTGTATTACCCGTGTCTTGTACTTGATTCAATAAATTTATCTTATTAATATATTTCATTGAGTTTTTATGCATAAAATATTATATTGTCTTAACATAAAATAGTTAGATATTATTTTATAATAATTATATATACATTTGAATATATATATATATATATATATATATATATATATATATATATATATATATATATATATATATATATATATATATATATATGAAATAATATTGTAACCAAATGAAATAGTGTATATAGGAAATTTATTTTGTAATATGATTTATTAATTTTTAAGTAATATTTCGGGTCTATATACATATAGTAAGATTTGGAAATCAACTAAGTTCTTATTGTGATTAACTTTATTAGTTATATAATTGGTCCAATTGGTTGACTCAATTATAAGACAACAAAATAAAAAATATTAAAGTAAATAATACTCATTTAGTAACCCATCTTGATGAAATAGTGTGAGTATAAGAGTAGAAAATAATTTACTTATAAACAAAAAAAGTATTTGTTAAATATTCAAATATTGTTTAAATTAATTAGGTAAGTATGATTTATGGATAAGGAATTAGAAATTAGAAATTCAAAATTATCGTTATACTTTTCTTGAAGTAAAAAGAAATCAAATGCAAATAATTTTATGCAATTGGTTGACTCATTTTTTTTTTTATCAAAATCAAATATATAAGATTCTAAAATTTAAGATCTGCATACCGATAATCTAGTTGCTCAAAATCTTCATTGTTTGTTAGCATTAATTTCTTTTTAATAATCAACAAGATATATAAGATAAAAAAAACTTAATTAAAATTTTTGGAGACAGGTTAAATGCTGAAATGACACGTGACAGTTAGCAATTTTCTGCGTGACACGTGGCAAAGAGTGTTACTCCTGTAATATATACTAGTATAATACCCGCACCTCGTGCGAGATTGCCATTTAATTTTATCTTTAAAATAAATATGTTAAAAATGAAAGCAATGATTAAATTATTAATCAATTAACTTTAAGTGTTAATTAAAGTCATGTACGTACTACTCAAAATACAATAAAAATTCAAAAAATTTGATTAGCTAGTAAAATTTTAATATTTTATAATTAAACTTTATATATAATTTCCATTATTATTTCTTTATTAAATTGGTTATATTTTATTTTAATAATTTTCTTCAAAATAAAGAAACTTAAAAGAAAATAACAGTGATCTTGATACCTTTTTTTTAAATTTTTTTTTGATTTGTTTGTAAATATATTGAAGGGAAAAAACTTATAAAGATGGAGAAAGTTTAAAAATATCGTGTTAATTTTTATTTAAAAAATGAAAAAGTAATAAAAAAAATTTTAAAAAAAGATTATGATGAAATGAAAAAATTATTGTTTCATAAGTAGGTCAAAATATGTTGTAAAGAAGTGAATAAAGATAAAAATATATTATTATCATATATGTTCTACTAAAAATACTAAACAATGATGCTAGTTATTTTGAAATTATTCACGAAGAAATTGTAATAATATATATATATATATATATATATATATATATATATATATATATATATATATATATATATATATATATATATATATATATATATTCACAAATATTTTTTTATTATAGAATATTTTTTTTTTAATCTCATGTTCACTTAATTGAAAATACAATACACAACAAAAAAATGTACTAACCTTGCTCCCACAAAAAAATGTACTAACCCTTACCTACTTTATGTTTGGCTCGGATCTTTTCATGTTTTAATTTTATAGACTAATCTTCCTTTCTTTTTTATCCTTCCTCTAATAATACATCAATCATGCTACTAAACTATACCACAATATAGTAGTGTGAAATTATTTGTTTACAATGATCATCAGTTTTCTTGAAAGTATTGTGGATGTGACGATTAAATTTAAGTTGTATACAATTTAATTAATATATAATAATAAGAGGATTAACAAAATTATTAAAGTTAAATCAACTCAGTATTTTTTTATTATAATTATTTATCTCTCTGCATTGGTTTTAATTCTAAAACAACAAAAATTCAATAAGGCGATTTATCTACAATTATACATGACACGTATACTTTATTTTATAAAATTATGAATTTATATGAATTTATTTAGTCAGTTTGTATTGTAATTGATATAGCCAATATTCAGCAAGTTGATTAAAAATAATCAAAACTATTCGATCAGTTTATGGGATGTGCATTGTCATCACCATACAAATCTTATAGAAATTGAGAAATTTGCTTTGATCCCAGCTTTTCAACTTAACTTTGACCTTAAATTCGATCAATGAGTTCTTCGAGTATGCATGTGACATAGAGGAGCACAAATGTCTTATAGAAATTGAGAAACTGCTTAAAGGTATTAACTCTACCTTATCAAATACCTACAAAATCCATAGTAATTTGACTTAAAAGTGTCAACTCTACAAAAAGGAATAGATAAATACATAAAGCATGAATTTGATAAGTAGATAAAAACAATAATCGATGATGAACGAAATATATGTATTCAATAACAAATTAAGACTTGAACATGTTGATAACGATGAAAGAAGACTTACTGGGTTAATTTGTAACTATGAAGGCTAGCTTCTGACTGAAACATTCAAATGCTAAAACCTAATATTCACCCAAATTGAGCGACACTTGAGAATCAGGTCCCATATATATATATATATATATATATATATATATATATATATATATATATATATATATATGCCTAGAGGTCGGTGATTACAGGAAAAATAATTAATCAAATTTATATTAATTAAAAATTAAAAAAATAAGTATGGTTAAGATTTGGATAGAGATCAATCTATTATTATTTATATTTTACTTACAAAAATTTGATTTTTTTTAAAATTTTCTGTTACAATATCTTAATTTAAAAAAAAACTAACGTAGATATTTTAACGAAAAAATCACGTGCAAAATTTAAATAATTTGATAACAATTTATTTAAATAGATTACAAATTTTTATTTCGGATTTCGGTTACCTGATTTGAATTTTTTAAAATTTGATCACAAAATCTACATTTAAATTACGTAATTAAAAAAATGTTTTGGCGAACGGAAAATCTTGACGACGACACATGGCAATAAGTGCGTCCGCTTTAATATATATAAGATAAGATAAGATTTACATAAATTTTTTGCCATTATATTGATGTAAAACTTAGATGTTTGTCTATAAATGTCGTGCATCGGCCCACATCGAGTTTTATTATTATATGAATAAAGTCCTTCCAAAAATATCCTTGTAAATACAAATTCGAATTTTTTAAATTTTCTTTTCTCGTGTATATTACCAATTTTTGTCATATATTATGATGAAAATTCAATGTCTCTTTTGTTAGACAATGAATCAAAGTCGGCCCGAGAGCCGACGTCTTTAATTGTAATTTATAAATACACGATATTTTGTTTGATTATAAAGCGTACAATATGCTATAGGGTGAAATTTATATTCTGCGCCAAATATTTATGTTGATTTAATTTAATTAGTTATTAACTTGTTATAACTGAATAATTCTTTAATATCCTTTAGAACTTATATTTTCCATTTTCACTTATATTCAAGTGTAAATTGTTATTTACACTATATTAATACTTTTATAAATAAAAATTATAAATATATATTTTCAATACCATAAATACTTGACTATACAAACGTATATAATCTTTTTTATGTATGCAAATTTCATAAAAATCACATTATAATTCACCTAAATTAAGTATAGTATTCTTTTACAAACTTAAGTTACTTCCTTTCCAACATATCGTATTTATATAGATTTTTGCCTTGTGTACGCATTCTTATGATATCGTTAAGGATATTGACTTATAAATTGGTAAACGGTTTACCTTAAATAAAATCTCACATTTTTCCTAATCAAAAAGGGTCTTGTGTGGCAGAAAATATGGTCTTCTTTGGAGGCAAGATGAAGCTGGAATGTCGGGACATTTAATAATTTAATTAATTTTTTAGACTTTTTAAATCAGAAAATTGGAAGCAAAATACATCTTCCTTTCTTTCCTTTTCTAAGTACAACGAAGCAAATAATGTCAGCCATAATTTATATGAATATATAACACATATTATTAATGAAAAATAAAATTAGAACAGTTTCATTATGTCAATGGTCTATTTCATAAATATCCTAAGAATTTAGGTTAGGAATTTAATTTTATAAATCTGGATAAATTTTAGGAAGAAAATGGAACAGAAATATTAAATAAATAAATTTAATTAAAAAAATTAAAAAAAAGTTTCTTAATTTATATTTTAGAACGGTTTTAATTGGATGAGTTTGGATTAAATTTTATATATGAAATAAAAATAATAAAAATAATAACTCACATATATATAGAAATGCCGTGCATTAGTCCAGTCCACATACGGTCAAGATCTTCTATATCCCTCTTTATATGTATTCTTGTATTTCTATCACGTGATTGATGGAATTTATATTGTTTATTAATTTTCTCGTAAAACAATAAAATTTTAATTCTTATTTATTTAGCCTCAATCAATTACATAATACATGTATCGCTGTTACAAAGGTTCATTTGGTCCGCATATAATTCTGTTAATATGAATGAAGCCCTTACAAAAAAAAAAGGAAGTCCTTTCAAAAATATCCTTGTAAGGACAAATTTGATTTATTATATTCCTTTTTCGTGTGTATTATTGTTATATATTATGATGAAATTTTTTTACCATGTTATATATATGTTGAAATTCTTATTTTTACAGCCAAATATTTTTGTTGAATTGGTACAATTATTTACCTTTTATAATTGAATAACCATTTAGATGCAATTAAATATTTATCGTGTTAATTATAAGTAAATGTTTATATCGGCACAACTCAATTTTTAGAATGGTGCAATATTATCCAAATGTTACGTTACCACGACATTCATACGCTGATATAATTAAAAAGTTAGCTTAATGATTATTTATGATCTTATAATCAGAATTGTAAAATATTTGTTTTCAATAACTTAAATATTCGACGTACTATACATACATAAATATTCCTTTTTTTATTTTTTGTAAGGAAATTTCATAAAAATCACATTATAGTTTACTTAGGGATTAGGTGGAGGATTGTTAGGATGTTCATTACGAAGGTACAATATTATCGGCTTGGATTTGGATTAGGGTTGGGTCCGGTTTGGTTCAAACCGCCGAACCGGCGGTTTTCAAACCGGCCCAAACCGCCGGTTTAGGTTTGACCGGTTTAGATTTTCGCCGGTTCAAGGTTTAGGTTTCGGTTTGGCTTTTCCGTAAACCTAAACCGGCGGTTTGGGCCTAACAGCCTTTTTTTTTTAAAAAAAAAAACAAAAACAAAACAAAACCCAACGGCTCTTTTAAAAGAGCCGTTGGTTGAAGCCCTCAACGGCTCATTTTTGAGCCGTTGGGGTTTAATATTAAAAAAAAATAAAAAATAAAAAATAACAAATCCCCCCCACATTTAATCCTAATTTCCTATAAATACCCATACTCTCTTCCTCCACAAATCACACCATCTACAACTCATCTTCTCTACTCTCCTAATCTCTTATTCTCGATATCTCGATTTCTCGTAATGGCAAACCCAAGTGATCAAATTCCCTCTTCCCAATACTTTCCTAGCACCCAAGAGAGCGAAACACAAATGCCCGACAATCCCGATGTTACCGAAGTTCCACGAAGTCTCCCCCCTCCGAAAATGCTTACATCCGAAATATTTATGAAGCATTACACTAGGGGGGAGCCGGTGAACGAGTATTGTCAAGTGGCATGCAACTATTGCCCGAAGGTGTACAAGTGGAAGGTGAAGGGCGGCTACGGGACATTGCAAACTCACATGGCAACGTCCATCCGGAGAAGCTCGGGATTTCACGAGGACAAACACAATTGTCCCACGGGTTTGCATCTTCTACCTCTCATTCTCCTTTATTTACATATAATCACAGTGAAGAAAGTCTAGGATTAACCGATGTTATTTGTTCACATTCATTACCGTTTTCTTATGCCGAATATGAAGAAGTTAGGGAATATAACACTAGATATCTTCAACCTTCTTTTAAACCAACTTCTAGGAAAACCGTTTCAAAATTAGTTAATAAATCTTACTTAAAAAAGAAAGAAAAAATTTTCTCGAATTTGGCTAGTTTTGAACATCAAGTTTCAATTTGTAGTGATATTTGGAGTACACAATCACAACAACATTTTTACATGGGCATTACTTTACATTTTATTGATAACGCTATGTTTTTGCATAAATATGTTATTGGTTTTCGGCATTTTAATCAAAGACATAATGTACTAGGCATTGCAAGCATGATTAAAACGGTTTTACAAGAATATAATTTACAACATCGAATTTTTTCATATTCTTTTGATAATGCATCCGTAAATACCGCCGCCGTAAACCATTTGGTTGAGGATGCGGGACAATATATAAAAACTCCTTATACTCATCAAAGATGTGCATGTCATATTTTAAACTTATGTGTTCAAGATGGACTTAAGGTTTTAGGAGATATGCTAACCCCAATCAAACTTGTTATTGATCATATTTGGCATGACTCCGATTTAAGAAGAAAATGGAGAAATTTATGTTTAAACAAAAATGTTCATCATATTGCTTTTTCAAAAGATGTTGGAACTCGTTGGAACTCGACTTACAAACTACTTTGTGAAGCCGTACGTTATAAAGTTTTGTTACAAGAATTTGCTTCAATTCATGTTCCTTGGTCAATTTTAGATGATGAAAATGTTTGGGAAACTTGTGCCCATATTTGTAATGTTTTAAAAACTTTTAATGATGCAACTAATACCATGAGTTGTGTTTACACTCCAACATCTCATAGATTTTTAGAAATTGGTTAATGTTTCCGAAGCTTTTGTAAAATGTTTTAACATACCTTGCCTTCTAGAATGTATGCTTGATATGAAAGAAAAATGGCTTAAATATTATAAAAACATTCCCATGATTTATCTTGTAACCGCCGTTTTTGATCCTAGACTTAAACTAGATGGTCTTTCCGATTTATTGACTATTTATTATGATTGTTTGTGTGTAAACTTAACACAAGAAGATTATAATGTTCCTAAGATTGTGCAAGAAGTTAATACCGAAATTTTAAAATTACTTAGTACATTTCAATCTAGTGCTAGCTCTTCTTCTACCGCACCTAGTCCATCTCCCTCTTCTACTACTTCATCTTCTTCTCTTTCACTTGCACAACAAGTTTTTGATAGAAGAACAAAAACACCTAGACATTCATCTTCAAATGCGGAATATCAAGATTATCTTAACACTTGTTTTAGTTTTGATGATAATGTTGAATTTGATATTTTGGATTGGTGGAAGAGATTAGCTCCCAAATATCCAACCTTAGTTAAAATTGTACAACAAATCATGGCCTGCCCGCATCAACGGTTGCGGTGGAGCAAGCATTTAGCCGAGGCGGGAACATTCTCGGTCACAACCGAACTCAATTGAAGCCCGAGAAGTTGGAGATGCAAGTTTGTATTCAAGATTGGATAAGGGCGGCTAAGCGGAAACAAAGGAATGCACCGGTGTACGACTCCAAATCGGATTCCAACTCCGAAGACGCCGACACTACTTCCGAGTCCGACATCGAAAGGTAAGCGGGATTAAAAAAAAACTCGAAAGTCCGAAAAAAGGTAAGTCAAGGTAAGAGAACTACGTGGGCTTTGATTCCTCTTAATCCCGAGAGGATACGTAGGCAACCGGGAAACCGGTTCAAGCCCTTTAATTTTTCCGAGTTTTTTTTTTCAATTGGTATAAATATTTATTACTAGTTTTTATATACTAATTTTTTTTATAATAATTTTTTTTTATTTTTATGTAATATTAATTTTTTTTTAACATAATACTTTCTCTTTAATTTTTTTAATTTTTATAAACCGTGCTAAATCGGCAAACCTAACCTAAACCGCCGGTTTCAAGGGCCCCGGTTTCGGTTTAGGTTTGGCCTTGGGCCAAACCTAAACCGCCGGTTTGCAAACCCATCCCTAATTTGGATTAGGAAGGTCATCGTAGGAGAATGACGTGGGATTGGGCAAAATATTAGATAGAGAATTGCAGCCTTGCAGGGAACGAAAGAGCCACGTTTTATTTGCGTGACCTAATACGTTCGATTTATTTGTTGTCGACAAAGTTAGAAGTCGATGAGAATTGATCGAACGCCGTCAGATAACAACAATGTTCAAATTGAGCGCCGCGGATAATGCAAAGTCGCGAACGTTCGGATTAGGAGCCGTCAAATGGCTTTGATATTGGCGGTTTCTTAAGGATGGCGATAGTCTTTGGGTTTAAGCTTTGAGAAGTAAATACATTCGAGCATATGGAACTAGACATGTAGTTCCATCTCACCGTTGGACAGGGATTATACGGGCCCTTAATGATGTGGTTTCTCTGGGAACTCGTTGGTCGTTGGCCGGGCGATGGTAATGATATTCGTTTTTGGAGGATCGGTGACTCTTAGATCAACCTCTACAGTCTACATGATTGTCTTCTGGATTCGTCATTTCCCTACCCTCGGGACGTTACGGTTCGCCACTATTGGAGTAATTCCGATGGATGACTATTATTCTCAATTCTCAAGTTGGCTAATGTCCAGCCTTTAGAGGGAGAATTTGGGTCGGCTCCTTCTACTTCCACCGCTCCCTTAGCGTTCTAGAATGAGTTATGCTGGACGCTTACTTCTGACGGAAATTACTCTATTGCTTCGAGTTATGGGCGTGTTTCTTCGGCATCAGGGTTTCAACATGGAGAGGGCATGTTGTTTCGGGTTTTATGGAAGCTTCGTACTCAAGTTGGCTAATGTCTCAGGTACGCTTTGAACACCATGTGAAAGTTATGTTCGCTCGCCGCTGCACTACTCATCCGGCTCTTCCGGGCGGAATACGCCTGATGCAGCGAAATTCTTGTCCGTGGTCTCTATCAATGCCCGGAATACCGGTTACACGTTGCTATCTCATCCGTATTTCAAGTCGGCTACCATAGCTATTGATGATCTCTCAATGATGAACTGTATCAAAATCAGGCGCATTAATTCATTCCTTATTATTACAAACGTAATACATATACACAGAATCAAAGAAAGTTCAATATATAACTGCATATGATAAAAGCACATATTAAGAAAAAAAATCGTTACAAGATAACTGCATAGAATTATGAAAACCAAGGAATGATTTCTTAATTGATAGGGCTAGGTCGGGAGTACAATATTCAAAGAGATAAAGAGTGGTGTAAGATTTGTAGAAAAAAAAAAAGTTTTAGATATTAGAAGATTTGATATGATCAACAAAATTAGGTAAATGAGATTACAATCAAAATGAGCTAACAAATTTGAGGAATTTCAAATAACGTAATTTAAAATAACGAACAAATATTAATCCGATTTTTTAATTAATATGAAATTAAAACCAAACGGATTTAAAATTTGGATAAAAAAACTTAATTAATGATTAATCGTTGGATGTGAACGATTCACTAACTTTTCTATTTTAAAAATACGAAAAAGCTATATACACGAAGCTCGTTTTACTAACGTAAAATTCGGGCGCAATGCGATAGCGCTTAGCGGGCGCCGGCGTCCGGCGCTCAACTTTTTTTTTTTTTCGAAAAAAAATAGAAAAGGGCGCCGGCCGATGGCGCCGGCGCCCTTAGTGAGTTTTTTTCTCCATATTTATTTTTTAATTAAAGTCTTATAGTAAACTTAGTAACCAAATTTTATCTCCATTTTGTTAAAAAAATTTCATCCCAATAATACTCATCAACCCTATAAATTTCCTCTACCGAATGAATTCAAATTGACTTATATTATTTTTTACAGGAAAAAGAGAAATATATGAACTGAATGAATCCAAAGTTACTTATATTATTTTGTATAGTCCGACACCCTCTTTTTTTTATTTAAAAAAATTCTAAAAAAAAATAAATAATTGAGCGCCGGCACCCGGATGGAAAAAATGTTTGGCACCGGCGCCATAATCTATTTCAATTCGATTTTATCTTTTGTGTAAAGCTCAATGTTCATCCACAGTGATCGTTTTCAATCCCATAAATTCCCTCTATCACGGTTTAAGCCGTATTGTATGGAGAAAGAGAAATTTATAAATTGAAAAAGTTAGTTATGTAATTTTTTTTCATTGCCAAAACATTTGCTTATAAACATCGGACATCATCAACCAACACTAAGTTTGTTTTTTTTTCCAGAAAAAAAAAGAACTGGGCGCCAAAAAAGGTTAAAAATATATATACATGGACGCCGGCGCCATTAGACAGCGCTCAAGCTAGGCGCCGGCACCATGCGCCTGTTTTTGACAACAAGTAATTTGAAGTCCGTGTATATAACACGCCCCTAAAAATACTTAATGAATATGATTTTTATTAACGTAAAAGATTTACTAACTTTTTCATTTTTAAAAAACTTAATTAATATGACTTTTTTGTTAATGCAAAAGACCTGCTAAATTTTTTATTTTTTAAACTAAATTAATGTGACTTTTTATTAATTTAAAATATTAAAATTTTACAAGATTTTTTGACGCTTCATGAATTCTGATATAAACATGTTACAGTAAGATATTAGAAAAAAATAATTATATTATCAATTAGTAATAATATTAAGATATTTTAGGTTATTCTCTGTATAGAGGGTCAATGATATTAATAATATTTGTAATTTTTTTTACTAATATTTATGAATTTGTCAAACTTAACTAGATCTGTCAAAAGAATATCTCCTTTAATACTTATAAGATAAGATATATCCATCCTAATAAGAGTTTTATTTTGAATATATTCCTATTTATAATTTTTATAAATATAATACAAAAACCGTACCTGTTTTATATTTTTCATGAATAATAACTTATTCTTACATAGTTTGTTTCATATATATAGATATAAATAGGACTGCGTGCAAGGCATAAGTTCTTTGTGAGAACTGTAGGCTAATATACTAGCGGGAAAAATCAAATTTCTAAGCGTACAAGGAAGTCCATTACAGATTGCTTATAAATTTATAATGATAAATTTAGCAACATAATAATCATCATGCACCGAACTTATATTTTTATATTTGTCGAACTTATCACACTAAACAATATTTTGGGAATATTGTAATGCATGCATGTCTTTCTTCTCAAAAAAAAAATTGTGTGGAAGCCAACTTCACAATACACCAACCGTTGTGAATTTGCTGTCATATTTTTTTTTAATGTTTCTCTCGTACGTTGTCAATACATTAAACGAATTGTCAGTTTATTTTAGGATATAAACTAGTGTATTACCCGCACCTTGTGCGGGTCTGTGTTTTAAACTTTATTTTATAATAAATATTATTACATTTTATAGATTATATTGTATTTGTATTTTAATACTTAATTTTACGTTTTTTTAATATTAATATGTTTAAAAATTTTAAAAATATTATCAAGTTCATTAAAATTTTATAATTTTTTCACTAATTAAAAGTTTCGATTAAATGGAACTACAACATACAGTGAGTCAGTGACAAACAAAAAAATACAATTAATTTTACAAATGAGATTTTAAAACTTTAACCGATAAGTTAAATATTAATTTGAATGTAGGTTATATCATTTTATTTATAAAGAGGTTAAAAAACAATCTAACGTTACGAATTCAACAAATATAATCTGGAATTTTCGACAAATCTAGGGGTGGTTATTTTCAGTACTTGCTAACTTCAAGTAACAAATCTATAACGTAAATAATATTAATAGATTGCTAATTTTCCTACAATTCCATAAAATCAAAATCTGGATTTTTATATTAATTATTTAAAAAATTTAGATATAAGATCAGTATTATCGTTTTTTAATAAAACTGTTTGGAATTAGAACTTTGTTTACGTAATTGATTACCATAAGAGAAGATAGCTAACAACTTTTTTTTAAAAAAAAATTCGATTATAAATTCTTTATATAAATTACGTATTTAAAAAAATTGGCGTGAGAAAAATTATGGGAGGACACGTGACATAAAATGTTTTTCCTTAATATATATAAGATGAGATAAGATAAGACTAATTAATTGATTTTGAAAAAAATATTTAAATTGCTGAGATATTGTTTGATTTAAAATTTTTTGGACTGACGTTAATTTCTAGAAGGACACGTGACAAAAAATACTTCTCTCTTAATATATATAAGATGAAGAAAATTAAACGAATTGTATTCCTCTTGTTCGATGGATGTTTGGACCTCTGGGCTATATTGGTACCGGAATTTATTGCATTGTGTTATCGGAATGTTTGCTCTCGGGTATTGTACATTTTGTTGCCTTGTTGACCCGGAACACGTTGATTCTACTTAGAATTGTTCAACTTCGAGCTCAAATCGGATTCAGAGGGATTTTATAAAAATTGCTGAGCCTGCTAGGCGTGCTCGGAGTGGTGCCCGTACCTACGGTGTGCCTTTTTAAAAATAAATTATATTATAACTTTTTGAAATAAAATATATTTAAAATAGTTTATACATAATACATATATATAATCCGAGTCCACATGTTGGCATTTCGGCCCGACCGGCCTGGGGTGGTGCCAAGATTCGGCTTGGACAGGCCGGCAGGTTCGGGGTTTGTTTCATGTTTGTATAGCCCGTTTTTTCGTACGGGCTGCTCCGAGATGATCAGGTTTAGTTCCGCTAAATTTGTTTCATAATTACATTTAAAATGCGTGTATTAACCGTGTATTTTATATACGGTTAAACCTAAATCAAACACAAAACCCAATTAGTTTAATCCTAAAAATTAAATAAGAAAAATCACCAATCTTATATACTATAACCTGGTTGTATGTTTGATTATTAACAATATAGTATGGACTACTGTCTTCATGGCATTTAATTGCGACTTTTTTTTTTCTAAATTCTAAGACTATCTTCATTCATTTAAGAAACAAATAAAAAGTCAACGTGTTATACTTAGGAGAGAATCAATATATATAAAATAAAATAAATCTGGAATGTTTTTTAACAAAGAAAAGTAAAGACAAAATAATTTCAAAAACTTAGGATAAGTATTTAATTGCAATGTTTGCTTACCAAGGTGGTGTTTTAAGTTAAGTTGTGGTATAAGATCTTTAAAACTCTCCGGTTTGTGGTATTTAAAAGTCATAACTTACAATCAGAATTAGTCGTAAAGTTAAAAAAATTGGTCATCACTTTCTGATTTACGACTTCAAATAGACAAAAAAAAAAAAAAGAAGGTTTTTTTTGAAGAAAAGGAATCGATTTATGGAATAAACACGTGCTCTAATTTCATATTCAAGGAAGGTTGGATAACACAGTCCTTCGAGATGGACCGTCAACTATTTTGATCAATCATGCTTGGTGGCTGCGGACGGAGAATCAGAGACGTGTTTCTGCAAGGCTAGTTTTGTCCTTTTGACCTTTAAATTTGATTAAACCACCCGACCTTTAAATTTCGAGTAACATAATGATCACATTGAAGGTTGACCCGTCTCATTTTATTATTGTTATTTGAGTCAATATTTTTTATATTTTACTTTTAATTCGTTGAGAACTGGACTTTTATTAATCTTCTCAATTTTAAATCAAACTTAAGAAAATATATTCGCTATACTTATTGGATTTATTTATCTGATTTTTGGGCCTGTTTGATATTGTATTTTTGAGAATTCATTTAGATTCTATCTAGGAAATTGTAGGAAATTGTCTACTTTTCATATCTTTCATAACCTAACAATTTATATCAATAAACTTATACCAAACACCAAAAAACAACAAAATTTATCAATTCCTAATAATCTCCATTTACAAGAATCCCAACAATCTCCATCCTCAAGAATCTAAAAAAAATATCCCAAAAATTACAATATGATACCAGACAGGACCTTTAATTTTTAAATTGACATTGAATAGGCATCCAACTTAAACATAATCTCCGCCTTATCCTTTAACAACCCTAATACAAAAGATTAATAAGATATGTTAAAATTGGAATAGAATAGGCCGTTAAAAAGTCAATATCCCATATCGCTAGATGTAGTTAGATTTGACATTTTTGTTAGATGTGTACAAAGTGACGGTAAAAAGTGTTACCAAATTAATAGGAAAAGAGAAAAAACATATGATTTGTTTCTTTATAATAGGTATTCTTAGATGGAGATCTCGGGGATCTTATGTTGATACGATACTTTTTACTTATAAGGTAAAACATATCACTTGGGGGTTAAAAAAAGGCTATAACAGTATAACAGCCATACCATAAGATAATTTGTTTTTCCTTTTATTTCAAATAACCCGTATAGAGCGAAGACCTCGTAAAGTGAAATCTAATACTTAGGTTGCATGAAGTGTCGGCGCTCGTATTTTGATATTTTCGGAACGAGGCTACAAGATCATCAATTTGGGCCCCCAAATAGATTTGTCAAACACATTATTTGGGCCCAATAAGATATTAAATGGGCCCATATATTGGGCCCCATATATCCATATACATGTCCTATTTCGAGGATTTGATTTTGTTTTCTTGAGGATTTAAGGATCTCTTGTTTTTTCTCAATAATTATGGGAAATTTTTAGGTACTTCGATACGTGCATACCGCGTAAGGTTGTTGGGCTGTTTCTTGGTGATTTCTTTAATCGGGTTTAATTTTATTTTGTTTGATATAAAGGTGAGAAGAATACGAGACTCAATTTTCAGAGACCGACCGCCTCACGACATTCTTTTGAACGAGGTTTTCAATGTCATGTGTAAGACATCGTCATTAGTGTTGACTTCCCTAGAAATATGGTGTGCACAATAGTGCGTGAACCCGAGACCATGGAGGAAATATCTGAGATGATCATTGTCCGTGTCTCACGGTGGTTTTTCAGACTTGGTTGATCGAATTAATGAGCACCATGGCTCTAGTTACAGCGAAGTTCTTGAAAATAACCTTACCTAGAATTGAATGAATCTCAACCATTGAATGATTATCCAAAGACTAGATTGAGTTTATCTTCTCCCTCCAAATCTTTTTTATTTTTAATTATCTTTTTTGATTTTAATATTTTCAATGAGATTTTAAGAACTTCACCTAGAGTAATTCTAGGGGAACAAGACCGATTGTTGTTTCTTCTATCTCAATGGATGTAACACCTATATTTGTGATCTTTTGGAGGCCCTTCGAAGAGCGGAAGCTTTTGCCTCTAAAACAATGTCTACATTGCATCTTCCTTTCCTATAGCCAGTGGGATTGTAAGGTTGTTGCGAATAATGTATAAATAAGCAAATTGGTTAGATGAGTTCTTTGAGGCATCAAAGTTGATTTTGACAGATCTCACCTTAGGTCTTTGCCATTTAATGTTTTTTTTTTTGTTTTCTTCTTTGTTTCGGTTGTTTGATGTTGTTTGTAGTATGTTTTATGTTGCCCTTTTTCTAGGAGTTCAATACACTTTGTTTCAGGTTTTGTGATGCTTTTTTTTTGTTGAATATAATTTGATTTCTAACAAGCTAGATGTTCCACTATATTACTAGTTAGTTGTCTTATTTCTATTGAAGAAATTTTTTTATTTATTTCAGTAATAGTATCAAATATTTTCTTCTTTACTCGGGTTTGATACATATACATCTGACGAACCCATACGTAAACTTAAGATTTTTTTAAAAAGATACTCTAAAGTTGTGGATAAATTCTAAAACTAAAATTTAAAACACGTGAGGTTAATTGGGAGAGCATGGATACACTTGGTGTATGTGTAGGTTTATAATTAAGTTAAGAACATAAACAATAGAAAATACATGAGAAATTATGTTTGGTGCTCTCGAGGTTTCATCTTCTGCTAGGTGTCCACCAATTTTCATTTTTTCGCTTGGTGTCCTTAGGGTTTTGATTTATTTCGATTGGTGCCCATTCGATTTGCGCTTTTATATAATATAGAGTCCCTCTACACACCGTCCCCAATAAAGCGATAAAGTACTCATGTTTCTTATCCGATGCTTCATTTTTGATATTTTTTTAATAAATTTTTTTTGGAGTGAGTTAGAACAAACTGTATCAAGTTCAATTCGATTTCGGTTCAGGGTTCAACTTTGACACATGCAATATGACCGATAAATATTATGTCAAGATATTTTATAAGGCATTTCACATACTTACAGAGTTACAGTTTAGTTTATAAACCCCTTATGACGGACCAACCTTGACATGCAATATTGTCTCGATGGCTTTAACCTCGCCTGTAGTGGGTTGGTCCGAGGCAAACTCCGTACATCATAGTGCGAGCTCTACGTACATGGCGAACTCAAGAAGGCTCACAGTGACGCCCCCTATGGCTGGATCAAGTATTTTTCTCAAGCCACAAGAATCATCGTTGCCTTTGTCTAGAATGCTTCTTACTTCATGCACTACGTACTTACTCCTTGCACTGCGTACAATGTTCAAAATCTACTTCATTATATAACAATGGGTTTGAGCGTAAAGATCTAAGGGCCTGTTTATATATATATATATATATATATATATATATATATATATAGGGTTAGGATCACGTGAGAACAAGTGTTACGGTAAGAAATAAGAACGTATTTTAAGCGTCGGATTAAACAATGAACAATCATGATTTAAAGTTTATAAATGGTAAGCGTGTGTTTATTTAAGACGATATTTAATTTAGGGCTTGTATACATTTTAATTAAGGAAATACGATATATGAAGTTTGTAAATAAAAGACACGTTCATAATATTGCTAGTCAACAAGAAAAGCAAACAAGCAAAAAAATGTACAAATGTATTCATGCACGAGTAGTGAACGGGAGAAGTGGGGCAAAAATGCAAGTTTATTTGCAAATGTACGAATAATTTGAGATGCGCACTAGTGCCATAAGCACAAAGTACATAGACACGTTTCCATGAACACGCTAGTACACAAACATGCACTAGTACAAAGTAATGAGCACACGTCTAGTACACAAACATGCACTAGTACAAACTACAAAGTAATGAGCACGACTAGTACATTTCTTAAATCACAGTAGTAATTGTCATATGCACGAGTACACAAGCGTATTAATAAGCACACACATGAAACCTGTATGAGTCATATGCACGAGTACAATTAAAGAACGACTAGATAATTTAAACCATAGTAGCAGGAGTATATAATATGTGAAAATTTATAATTGTGCACGCCACCATATGTCATGCACAACAATAACAGGTTTTATAGACAAATACAATTAAATATGAACAATAGTAATGCCCAATGCATGGATGAGTGAAAATAATTTCTTCGGGATGATGGAACAAAAAGACGATGAACACAAGTATCTTGTTAATCGGGTAAATATGAATATTTAATTATGGAAATTGATTAGTCCTTTCTTGTTAAGAAACATATTAATTATGATCCATAAATACTATTGTATCATGACTGTTAGATTAATTTAATCATGTGATTGAGATGTGTTCTTATTTCTTACCGTAAAACATGTTCTCACCTGATCCTAACCCTATATATATATATATATATATCGACATAAAAAAAAACTCATACCTACGTTTGGTATAAAGAGTATATGAATATCAAACTAATATCTTGATATACTTTTGCTACACATTTTCTTTTTTTTTTTGATATTAAAAAAAATAGTGATATTAAATATCTAAAATTACTCTCCGCTCTCCGCTCTCCTAATATTAGTAGACTTCACATCTTTGTGGATAATAGGCGGGTTAGCCAGCTCGTGAAAATAAGCCAAGCCGCGAGCCGAGCCAAGGGCAATCTGAATCCGTCTCCTCCAGTCAAGATGGATTCCAGATTTCCAAGGAGTCTGTCCTGGATTTCTCGGCATTTTCAAAGCAGAAGCCGATTAAGCTAACGAGGTTCTTGTGGTGAACCCGAGATAGAAGCTCAATCTCTGTCTTGAATTATGTCATCCCTTGCATTGATCCTTGTTTGAATCCTCACTTGATCGCCACTAGCTGCCCGTTTTACAACAATCCTCTATATACTTTGCCATAGCCTCCAGAACCGATCTCTTTCCTCGGGGAGAAGTTGTTTGTGCATTTCTTTAGCTCGTCGTATGAGAACCATCTCGCGCCTTTTAGATGCAGAGTGTCACCACTTTCAGTCCCACTTGAAACTGCAGAATAAAAATGAAAGATATATGGTCATTTAATTTTACTGAACTTTGCTAAATTAGCTATGTCACAATAACGAGAGTTACCTGTCGGGAAAAACCTCCCACTTTCGTGTTGGTAGGATGAGAAATATGAAACTAATTAAGTCAATGACTTAATTGATACAAACTCACTTTTATTTTAGAGTTTTTCCTCTTGGTGCCCTCAAGGTTTAGACTTATCCTCTTGGTATCCACCAAGTTTCAAAGTTCCACTTGGTACCCTCAAGGTTATATTTGTTTCCTCCTTATACCCATTCTTAATATATTACATTAAAAAATCACTATAAAATAATTAAAAAATCATAAAAATAAATTTAAACCTAATTATGACTTCATTAAATTTTAAAACTAATAAATTTATAATAGAATTAGTTTTATATATAATTTTTATTTTTCAAAATTTTTTTTTGAATTAAAATAATTTTTTTAAAATTTTGATTTAAATAAAATATATAAATGTAAATTAAAAACAGTTTTTAAAATTTTTAATGAGTCTAGAATTTTATAAATATAGTAAAATTTTATTTATTTTTGAATTTAGTTTTATAGAATTTATTTTAATTCAAAATTTTTTTTTTAAAAATATTTTCTTAAAAAAAAATTCAAGAGTATTGAAAAGTATATTATAAAACAAAAAAGTAAAAATTAAGCATAAAAATAATATTATTATTTTTGAATTAAAATAAATTATTGAAAATATATTACTATATTTTTAAATTTCTAGACTCTTAGAAAAAATTTTACAAAAATATATTATTTTAAATTTAATTTTATATACGTTTTAAATCGATAATAAAATTTTTTTAAAAAAAATTTTATTTCAAAAAATAAAAAATATCTTTTATTTATTTTTTTAAATTATAAAAATAATTCTATTATAAATTTATTAGTTTAAATTTAATGAGATCATAATGTTAATTTAAAATTTATTTTAATAATTTTTATATTATTTTATAATGATTTTATAATGTAATATATTAAGAATGGGTATAAGGAGGAAATAAGTAAAACCTTGAGGGTACCAAGAGGAATTTTAAAATTTGGTGGATACAAAGAGGAAAAGTCCAAACATTGAGGACACCAAGAGAAAAAAATCTTTATTTTATTTATGTGGAGAAGGAATTCTACAAGATTTTGTGGGCACTCTCACAACTTGTGTTTAGCTTTCTTGAGCTCTCAATTTTTGTGTGTGATGCAAATGTACAACTTCTCCACCTATTTATAGGGGGAGGAGAGAATCCTAGAATTACACAAATTCCTAGAATATATATTGGAGGAATATTTTAGATTAGTTCTAGACTAATCTTCTCTATATCCTTCTCATCTTTTCTCTTAATTTCTAGATCTTTCTCCATAATGGACTCCTCCTATTTTGGATCTTAGCCCATTGGACTTGTATCCAATTTATTGGATAACCCATTTATTAAAATGGGCTTGATTAAGGAGGGACCAACAATTCTCCCCCTCACGACTTAATCAAGCGATACGATGCCGGTACCTTGACAACAATCTTTAAACTTCTTGGTCGGTATTACCTTGGTCATAATGTCTGACCATTTCTCGTCCGTGTGCACCTTGTCTAGTCGCAGAATCTTTTCTTCGAGAACATCTCGGATCCAATGATGTCGTATGTCAATGTGCTTTGAGCAGGAGTGAAGAGATGAATTCTTTGCTAGGTGAATTGTGCTTTGATTATCACATGGCAAGATATATCGATCTTGCTCTACTCCCATCTCAATCAGGAAGTTCTTCATCCATAACATCTCCTTGCAGGCCTCAGTAGCTGCAATGTATTCTACTTCAGTGGTGGACAAGGCAACACTCTTTTGTAACTTTGATTGCCAGGAAACAGCTCCCCCTGCGAATGTAATCACATATCCCGACGTTGATTTCCTTGAATCAGTATCACCGGCCCAGTCGGCATCTGTGTATCCTTGAAGTATCGGCTTCTCATTTCCGAAGCATAAGCACCTATTAGTAGTGCCTCGTAGATATCGAAGGATCCATTTCAACACAGCCCAATGTTCCTTTCCCGGATTTGCTAGGAAGCGACTCACTACTCCAACTGCATAGGCAATATCGGGCCTAGTGCATACCATGGCGTACTTAAGGCTGCCTACTGCCGACGCATAGGGGATCTTCTCCATATCCCGCTTCTCTTGTTCACTAGTTGGGCATTGCTTTGAACTTAACTTAAAGTGCGTAGCAAGTGGTGTGCTTACCGGATTAGCTTGGTGGATGTTGAATCTCTCTAACACCTTGTCGATGTATCTTTCTTGGGACAACCATAACATCTTCTTTGATTGATCACGAGTGATCTTCATCCCAAGAATTTGCTTTGCCGGTCCTAAGTCTTTCATGGCAAAGCTCTTGCTCAAATATTTCTTTAGAGCAGCTATCTTGTTACGATCATGACCTACTATTAACATGTCATCTACATAAAGTAGGAGTATAAGAAAGTCGCCGCTAGCGTACCTCTTCATGAAGACACATGGGTCACATGGATTCTTCTTGAAGTCATGATATGCCATGAAAGAGTCGAACTTCTTGTACCATTGCCTTGGTGCCTGCTTTAACCCATATAGACTCTTTGTTAGTCGGCAAACTAGATTCTCCTTGCCCGGTTCTTTGAATCCTTCAGGTTGCTCCATGTATATCTCCTCTTCGAGATCTCCGTGGAGAAAGGCGGTCTTGACATCGAGTTGTTCGATCACCAGGTCTAGGGCAACTGCTATACCAAGAACGACTCGGATTGATGACATCTTTACTACTGGAGAGAATATCTCTTCAAAGTCGACGCCTTTCTTCTGTTGGAATCCTTTCACGACCAATCGAGCCTTGTATCGGGGCTTTGAGTTGCCATCCTCTGTCTTTATTCGGTATACCCATCTATTCTTCAAAGCTCGCCTCCCTTTTGGTAGCTCCACCAACTCATATGTGTGGTTTTCATGCAAGGATTCCATTTCATCTTGCATGACTCTTACCCACTCACTCTTGTGAGTGTCATCCATGGCCTCCTTATAGCTTTGAGGCTCCCCCTCATCCGTGAGTGTCACATATTCATCGGGTGTGTATCGTGTAGATGGTCGTCTATCTCTAGAAGACCTTCTCAATTGAGACTCTGGTGGAGTGCTTAATTGTCCTTCTGGCGCTTGGTGAATTTCTTCATCACCATGCTCTAGAGTAGTATCACTCTCTTCAACATCTTCATTTCCTGGTGTAGTGTCATTTGAAGTATCTTGTTGTATCGGAGAAGGGTCGGGGTCTGGTGTGCTCCTTTTGACTCTTGTCCTTGGCTTCTCTGAACGTTGAATATCTTCAATTGTTTGATCTTCGAAGAACACTACATCTCGGCTTCTAACAATCTTGTTGTTGATCGGATCCCATAGCTGATATCCGAGTTCATCTCTAGGGGAGCCAAGGTAGATGCATTCTTTGGTCTTGGCGTCAAGCTTGGCACGTTCGTCCCTGGGTATGTGAACAAATGCCCTGTATCCGAACACCTTTAGATGGTCATATTTAACATTCTTTCCTGACTAAACTTCTTCCGGGGTGTCTCCATTCAAGGGACTGGATGGTGTAAGGTTGACAATGTCGGCGATGGTCTTCACAACTTCTCCCCAGAAATACTTGGGCAATTTGGCGTGCGATAGCATACACCGAACTCTTTCTGTAATGGTTCGGTTCATTCTCTCTGCAAGCCCATTTAGTTGTGGTGTCTTAGGTGGTGTCTTCTCCATCCTGATTCCATGAGATCTACAGTATGCCTCAAATGGACCTCTATACTCGCCGCCATTGTCAGATCGGACACTCTTGAGCTTTTGTCCCGTCTCTCGTTCCACCCGAGCAACAAGCTCTTTGAATGCATCAAGGACTTGGTCTTTGGTCTTTAGGAGGTACACCCATAACTTCCTTGAGTGATCGTCTTTGAAGGTAACACAATATGATGCACCACCAAGGGATTTCTCGGACATGGAGCAAACTTCCGTGTGCACAAGATCTAGAATATTCTTCCTTCTTCTTGGTTGAGAAGATGTTCGGAAGGCAACTCTATGTTGTTTACCAGCTAAACAATCAGCACACGGGTCAAGAGAGTTACCTTGCACCTTTGGGAGGAGTTGTCTTCGAGCTAGTATGTGAAGACCCTTCTCACTCATGTGCCCAAGCCTTCGGTGCCATAGTTCCATGTCCGCGCTTGCAACGTTGACCTCTCTTTTACAAAGCTTGACTTGCGTGACATACAACGACCCTTCCTTCTTTCCTCGAGCCATTATGATGCTTCCTTTGATGAGTTTCCACTTTCCACCGCCAAAGTGATTTACTCGACCAAGATCGTCAAGCTTTCCGGCTGATATGAGGTTGAGGCGCATATCAAGGACATGCCTCACATCCTTAAGGGTAAGTTTGCATCCCGTGTTTGATACCAGGATGATATCTCCCATACCAGCAATCTTGCTCCTGTTTTGATTCCCCATCTGAACATTACCAAAATCACCGCTTTGGTAGGTTGCGAAGAAACTCTCATGGGGAGTGATGTGGAATGATGCACCGGAATCGATAATCCAGGAGCTATCGTCTGAGGCGATATTTAGGAAGTTATCTTCTCCGAAGAGATATAGATCATCGCCTTCGTGTGCCATGGTGGTAGTACCCTTGTCTTCCTCTCGCCTCTTTGTTGGGTTAATTTGATCTGACTTGACGTTGCCGGCCTTCTGATCTTTCTTAAGAAATCAACATTCTGATTTCTTATGGCCTATCTTTCCACAATAGTAGCACATTGGCCTAGAGCGTGACTTGGACCGACCTCGAGACTGGTCTCGGCTTCGGTTCATATTGCGCCCACGTGCATCGCTTCTACCCCGGTTGTCAATAACATTCGCCTCAGATTGGGTCGACATGCCTCGTTCTCTCCTTCTAACTTCTTCACCAAGGAGGCTATCACTAACGGTGTCCATGGTGAGCTTTCCTTCCGGGGCCGAGTTACTCAGAGTAACTGCGAGAGTGTCCCAACTCTCTGGAAGGGAACTAAGGAGTAAAAGGGCTTGCAACTCGTCTTCGAGTTTCATCCCAACTTTATTTAGCTGATTTACGAGCCCCTTGAAATTATTCAAGTGCTCGATCATGTTTTGGTCATCCTTGTACTCCATCTTCACCAACCGTCGAACTAAAATGGTTTTATTACGAGGCGTTTTCTTTTGAATCATGGACTCAAGCTTTGTCCATAATTCAAAAGCATTTGTATACGTTGAGACGTGTTCAAATAAAGATTTGTCGATGTACTTATGGATCATGGCGACAACTTTCTGGTTTAGAAGCTCCCACTCCTTCTCGCTTTTCCCTTCGGGCTTATCCTCACTGGTGATGGGCTCGTACAAATCCTTACAGTAAAGGTGATCCTCCATCATCGACTTCCAGTAGGGATAGTTATCCGCCGTGAGTTTGAACATCTCGCCATCGTGAATGACGGTAGACTCCATCTTGACAACACGAGCTAAAATCGATCGGACTAACCTGGCTCTGGTACCGGTTGTTGGGAAAAACCTCCCTCTTTCGTGTTGGTAGGATGAGAAATATGGGACTAATTAAGTCAATGACTTAATTGATACAAACTCACTTTTATTTTATTTATGTGGAGAAGGAATTCTACAAGATTTTGTGGGCACTCTCACAACTTGTGTTTAGCTTTCTTGAGCTCTCAATTTTTGTGTGTGATGCAAATGTACAACTTTTTCACCTATTTATAGGGGAGGAGAAAATTCTAGAATTACACAAATTCCTAGAATATATATTGGAGGAATATTCTAGATTAGTTCTATACTAATCTTCTCTATATACTTCTCATCTTTTCTCTCAATTTCTAGATCTTTCTCCATAATGAACTCCTCCTATTTTGGATCTTAGCCCATTGGACTTGTATCCAATTTATTGGATAACCCATTTATTAAAATGTGCTTGATTAAGGAGGGACCAACATTACCAAATGCCCTACTGAGTCCAGTTGTTTTCCCAGCACGTTTTTTTTCCACATCAAGTATGTTCCAATGATAACGAGCATAAGGATAAGAATTGCTATCACAATAATCAAGCTCAGCTGAATCGATGAAAACTTTTCATGGTTATACTCCAAGACTGCATGAAAAAAATGTACTGATTAGTTTGATTGTCGATTCTGATATAAAGTAGCATTTAGTTCAAACAAAGGGTGGCAAGTAGGTATGAATGATCAGTTCAAAGCCAATTATCTGCACTTTGTTCTGTTGAAGTATAACTCATTAGTTGGGAAGAGTGAAAGATTGATCTGAAGCTCATCATAACAGTTGAGGTGTATTTTCTCAATATAAACTGATTTTGGAGCTAACTGTAGCTTCATGCTCATGTCATTCTCGAGCATTTGGAAGCGTGTGTAATTTGTTAGGTCACTAAAATAAGGATTAAAACAGAGTGTTCCTTGATATGGGTAGACACATTCACAGCTTTGAGGAGACATTAGATGTGACTGAAGTTATCTTGTTCTGTTGCAGATCAACAAGCTTAAGTTGCTGCCTTACGCTATTGCCCATGTCGAGTTCTCCATTTATTTTGTTTTTATTCAATCTCCTGCATTCAAAATTTTGCCCTCAAAACTTGATCAGCAAGAGAAAGAAAAAGACTTTGAATTAACTTACACCTGCTCTAACCCGGGCAAACTGAAGCGTGTTTTAGGCAGAACCCCGTTGAGTGGCCCATTTTCTATGACCCTGCAACAAACATAAGATTCAACGTCCAAGAGTTTTGTGTATGATATCAAACCATGCAAGAAACTTACAGGATCATGAGCGCGTTTAGCTTGGATAACCAATCTGGAATCTCTGATTCATTGAATTTGTTGTTGCTCAAGTCCCTGTTGTAACAAGGTTTACAGTACTCTCAGGAAACTTATAGTATATTTCTGTAGTTGCTTGTGGATTATGACTTACAAAGATTGGAGATAATTCAATCCTGTTAAATCTGGCAATGGACCTGTCAAATGATTGTTTGCTAGATTGCTGCAAACAAAAACAGTTGCAGATCAAAAGAAAGGCAATTATTATTATTATTTCCGAAATAACAAAATTTCTAATCTAATGAGATACTCACAAATCATTAAGGATGGTGAAGTTATTGAGATTGGATGGTACTTCCCCCGACAGATTGTTCATGTCAAGCCGTCTGTAACCGAAACCAAACACATAGACATGGTAGATCAAAAGGAACATTAATTCTAATCATCCAAAATGAGAGAAGTAGTTGTACTTACAGAACCCAGAGATTCTGAACAAAGTCCTATGGTGGACGGAATGCTTCCAGTCAATGGATACCTATTTTAAAAGTCTATGATACAAAGAAATCCGTTCATAAATGTATATTTTGGAAAGGAACTCCATTTCATTTTTAAGAATACCACGAAGAACTTACACGTGAATGAGCTTGATCATCTCTGAACTAAACATCTGTGGTGGGATTGGCCCAGAAAGTTGGTTTTTGTTTAGATGACTAGAAAAACAAAAGAATGTGTTAAAACTTAAAACTTTCATTTATGATCACTTTCTTGATCTTAAGATGATATTTGTAACTTACAAATGTCCTATTTGTAACAACATGTCCAATCCTGAAGAAGAACTATTTGAGACAAATCCAACCAGGTGAGCTTTGAGAGTTTGCCAAGGGAAGCCGGAATTCCACCAGTCAACTTGTTTGCGTTCAGGGCCCTGATTCATAGAATGGAATTTGACCATTACAAACTGATGTCATGCAAGTATGCAACCATGTACAAGTAAATGTTGAAGTTATTTCAACAGTTAATGCATATTTGGATTGAAAATTTGGGAGTTCTAGACTCTTTTGGTTTTCTTACCCCTTAATTGGCCACAGTTGGGTCTTTTGCTTTCTGCTGCTGAATTTTCCCTTCTATTTGCTGAATTTGTTGAATTCATGTATATTTCCTGATTATTTTATGTATTGTGCAGCTTAGGAATTTTATGTCCTGCTGAATTTCTACTGTTAGTGTGTGTTTACTGATTTGTATATGCATTAGCCTTACATAAATTTCTTGTAGATTAGATGGAAATGATTCATGTGTTAATTGGTCATATGAGGATGCCACACAAAATATTTTGTTTATTTTTTCCTGCTGAACTTTCTCTTTGGATTGCTAAATTTAATGAATTCAGGTATATTTGCTGATTTTTTTTTGTTCAATTTAGGAACAAGTTGGTTTTGTTAGTAATTACGGGTGGGAAGAATCATATAACATTTTTGCTCATACAACTGTATTATGATGATAAACATAAGTTAGACGAAATATATATGTTATAAATATATTTTCTGTTAGATTTTATATGATTATGCATTTCCAGTGTTGCATTTGTAGTTTAAGTGACATACTTTCAACCACCTAGCTTATTGAAGTCTTCATTTGATCTTGAAAATTACTGTAATTCAGATTCTCAGACAAACTTCATCAACTACAACAGCGAAGACGATGAAGATTGTATATGTGTATAAACATATTCTGCATATATTACTCTGGTATTATAGAGAACAATTGAAGCATACTAAACTTATAATGTCTTTAAAATAATGTTGTAGACGATATGCATGCTTCTCTATGAATGGTCATTCTTGACATCGCCAAAGTTTGTGATGGTTGACGATTCAGACACCGTTAAGTTGGTTGACGTGGATGAAGACGTCGTCAAGTTGGTATTAATTTTCTCATTCTGCGATATTATCATCTCGATGTCCTTGACCACCTCGCCCATAGTGGGTCGGTCCGAGGCCGACTCCTCGGTGCATCTTAGGGCAAGTTCTACGTACGTAGAAAGTCCTTGAAGGCTCATGGTGAAGCTCCCTAGGGCTGGATCAAGTAGCTCGCTTAAGCCACAAGAACTGTGGTTAGCTTTGTCTACAATGGTTCTTACTTCTTGCACTACGTGCTTGCCATTTTCGATTGGTTGTTTCGCGGTTAGAAGCTCCAACATTACCACTCCAAAACTATAAACGTCGCTCTTTTCTGTAAGTATTTGTAGTAGACAGTACTCCGGATCAACGTAACCCTGCGAAAAGACAAAGGTCGTTAGTATTTGCGGAAATGATCTCACATAATGAGACTAGTATATAATGTTTGCTTTAGGGTTAAGTTATATGAGACGAGATACCCGGTTCGGCTCAAGCTTGTTCTTATATAAACGAGTTGAATATGTTGGTGTTAAGGTTAAGTTGTTCCCCATGCTCCGGTCTTGTGCTTCCTTTGACGACATATGTTATACTTGAAGATCTCGCTGTTTCCGGATCTACTTATTGTATATTCGTCTTTTTCTTTGATATTTATTTTTTTCATGTTTCGGTCTATTAGCCGTTGTGTCGTCTAGTTCATCAAACTACTTTCCTCTTTATAAAAAAAAAAATAGATCAAAAGAATCGTGTACATACCATTGTGCCTTTTATTTGGGTAGAGACATGGTCCATGGATTCATCAGAAAGTAGCTTAGACAGCCCAAAATCAGCAACCTTAGCATATAAGTTATCGTCCAACAGAATATTAGTAGACTTGACATCTCTGTGGATAATAGGCGGGTTAGCCAGCTCGTGAAGATAAGCCAAGCCACGAGCCGAGCCAAGTGCAATCTGGAGCCGTCTCCTCCAGTCAAGATGGATTCCAGACTTTCCAAGGAGACTGTCCTTAAGGGATCCATTTGGGAGGAACTCGTAGACTAGAATTTTTTCGGCTTTCTCAAAGCAGAAGCCGATTAAGCTAACGAGATTCTTGTGGTGGACCCGAGATAGAAGCTCAATCTCTGTCTTGAATTCTGTCATCCCTTGCATTGATCCTTGTTTGAATCCTCGCTTGATCGCCACTAGCTGCCCATCTGGCAGCATTCCTCTGTATACTTTGCCATAGCCTCCAGAACCGATCTCGTTCCTAGACGAGAAGTTGTTGGTGCATTTCTTTAGCTCTTCGTATGCAAACCACCTCGTGCCTTTAAGGTGTAGAGCGACACTACCTTCACTCCCACTCGAAGCTGCAAATCAAACAAATGATATCACAAGAATTCCATTACATTAATTAGCCAGGTAATGATGAGTAGAATTACCGAAACTTCTACCAAATCCGGTTGATATTCCATTTCGTTTCTTGTACCGAATCAAGAACATCCCAAGAAGCATTAGGACAAGAAGGGAACCTCCAATTGATATCACAAGAATCATGGTCAGACTCGATGCTGATTTTCCATTGTTATCCTCCAAGACTGCATCAACAATATTTGATCATCATTTCTGATCAAAAGAGGTGTTACTGTCTATATGCTAGTATGTTACCAGTACCTTCAAAATTATAAGGATCTGCAATAAAGATATAAGGTCCAAATAAGAGATCAGAGGGTGGCAAGTAGATATGATTGGTCATTACAAAGCCAATAATCTGCACTCGTGTTCTGCTGAAATATAACTCATTAGTTGGGAAGAGTGAAAGATCAATCTGAAGCTCATCATAGCAGTTGAAGTGTATATTCTCAAGGCAAACTGATTTTAGAGCTAACTGTAGCTTCATGCTTATGTCATTCTCGAGCATTTGGAAGCGTGTGTAATTTGTTAGGTCTCCAATTATAGGATTGAAATAGAGTGTTCCTTGATATGGGTAGACACAGTCACAACTCTGAGGACTCGGTTTCTCTTCTTTCTCCGAGCATTTCGTGGATACACACTTTCCCAAATTGGTTGAGTAAGGTTTGGCTTGTGGCTGAAGCTGACACTTCTTGGTCTTTGCCAATGGATTGCTAATACTGCAAACTGGATTGCCAGCCAATCTGATATTTATGGTTTAGTTAATGATTGCAACTCACATTGGTAAAATTAACACCTCAAGAGGATTTTTTTTTCTTACATCAACGTGGTGTTGCTGGAGGAATTGATTGTGACTGAAGTAATCTCATTTTCTTGAAGATCAATAAGCTGAAGTTGTTGGTCATCGCCATTTCTCATGTCGAGTTTTCCACTCAATTTGTTCTTCTTTAGTTTCCTGCAATCAGTTTTTTTTCCCTCTCAAAACTAAGTGTTTGTCTGTCTATGTATATTTTTGGAATAAGTTAGAAATAACTTACACTTGCTCTAACCCGGGTAAACGGAAGAGTGTGTCGGGCAGTGCCCCGTTGAGTGGTCCATTCTCTATGACCCTGCAAGAAAATAAGATTATAAATCAAAGAGTGTTGTGTATGAGTGTATGATATCAAACAATGCAGGCAACTTACAGTGTCATGAGCGAGTTTAAGGTTAAAAACGAATCAGGAAACTCTGATTCAGTAAATGTATTGTTGCTCAAGTCCCTGGTGAAACAAGCTTTTAATTAATCTCATCAAGGATAGAATCCAAGTAGATTATGTTAGATGATATGAGACTTACAAAGATTGAAGATCATTCATTCTTGTTAAATTTGGCAATAGACCTGTCAATTTGTTGTTTGCTAGATTGCTGAAACCAAAAACACTTGGTGGTCAAAACAGTTGAATTTTTCAATGCAATAAGAACATAAGTGTACTATCTGATGGGATACTCACATTTCAGTGATTTTTGTTAAATTGTTAAGACTGAATGGAATTTCCCCGGTCAGATGGTTTACATCAAGCCGTCTGTGACAGAAACTGAAATCATAGACACACATCCAAAAGCCAGAAGAAGTAACAATAACAGTAGTTGCAGTACTTACAGAAACTCAAGTTGCTGAACAAGTCCTATGGTGGATGGAATGCTTCCAGTCAATTGATTCCCATTCAAAAGTCTATGATTCAAAGAAATTCGTTCATAAATGTATATTTTGGAAAAGAAATCCATTTCATTTCTAAGAATACCGCGAAGAACTTACACGTGAATGAGCTTGGTCATCTCTGAACTGAACATCTGTGGTGGGATTTCCCCAGAAAGTTGGTTTTTGTTCAGATGACTAAAAAAACAAAAGGACATGTGTTAAAACTTAAAACTATCATTTATGATCACTTTCTTGATCTTTTGAAGATGATATTTGTAAAACTTACAAATGTCCTATTTGTAACAACATGTCCAATCCTGCAGATGAACCATCTGAGACAGGTAGAGACCCCGTCAACTGGTTGTTTGACAAGTCCAACCAGTAGAGCTTTGAGAGTTTGCCAAGAGAAGCCGGAATTCCACCAGTCAACTTGTTTGAGTTCAGGGCCCTGATTCATAACAGAAATTATACTGTGAAAAGTTGTAAGAAAGATAGACTAAAAATGAAATTATGATTCAGTTTTAAATGTTCTTCTTACAAGAATGTTAACTCTGACAGATTTCCCAGTTCTTGTGGGATGCTACCACTGAAACCACAGCCTGCTAACATCCTAATTCACATCCAGAATAATAAACGGCGTATCAGAAAATCGACAGCTTGTCAATGAAGAAGGCCTATATATATATTCAAGTATTTTGACGAATCTTACAAGGTGACCAGCTTCCTAAGCTGCCCTAACTGTGGAGAGATAGATCCAGTGAGATCTTTATTGAAAGAAAGGTCCCTACAAAAAGTCTTGCGTTGAACTGAGTTACCAATTCTCGCAAACTCTAATTAACTCCATCAAAAGAACTTAAGCAGTAAAAAAAACTCACAGTACTGTCAGCTCTTTGAGGTTACTAATATCACCTCCTTCTAAATTTCCTTTAAGCCTCATGCTTGACAGTTTCCTGAATATCCATAAACAAAGAGGAAAAAGAACAAGCAAAATAAAGGTTTAAATTTTAATTAAGATAAAATTAAGAAGAGTTAATGATTATTCTCACATAGATGTGACTCTATTAGTATTATTGCATTCAACTCCTTCCCATGGAAACCCACAAGGATCAGCTGATTTTCTCCAGCTTGGTGGTGTGTTTCCCCACTCACTCATCAATGATTGAAGCGCAGTCACTGTACACAATATACCAACTGTTACAGCTAATTTATGACTCTCAACTCTCTAATGGCATTACTGCAGTTTATGATTAATACCATCATCCTGGTGAGTTACAGACGAGATTGGTTGAAACGTGAATGATACGAGAAGTAATAGAAGAAGCTTTGTAATAGCCGCCATGAAAGGAGCTTCAAGAATGTTTCCTGCAAGTCTGCAACTAAAAAAGAGAAAAAGATAGAACAGCAGTATAGTTTGTGACTGCTAACCAGCTAGCTAGAAGCTCTTTAAATATTCGGCAGAACTACAATTTAGTAAGTTCAGATTTGTTGATCTTAAATAGAATGATTAAAAAGACTGATAAGTATCAGTTCAACGTGATAAAGATTGAAATCTGTTTCATCTTGTATATTTTTGGTGATCCCTATCCACAGACCACACTACGTACTATTAGTATTCGTTGGTCGTCGTTGACTCTGTCATCGTCAACAAGAATTTGAATCATCTTTTGATTTTGTTATATTTAGTAAATTCTTTATAAAAAACCCAAAAATTATAGAAAAGATTTTTAAATTCGTTAACATGTTAGTTGTTTGTATATTTCATTAGTTTAATTCGTTTCAGCTTGTCATTCTAACTGTTTTAGGTCATCAATGTTTTGGAAAAGACGGTGCTAAAACCCAGTGCTTTATTTCTGAGCATACAACATTACCAAAACCAACTTTAACACTAGTGAAGAGTAGTAGGTGTGAAGTGACTATAGTGAGAATAACAACAAAAGAGTATTTCGAACTCGATGCATCGCTTATTATTGAATAGAAACAAAAGACATGTCGCGGGTAAATGGGCAAAGCTAGAACAGTACAACTGTACAAGAAAAGACCGTTCTCACTTGTCTCCCACCATTGAAGACTTTGAAAATTCGTCTTCAAGACTTCCTCGTCAATAATTCAATCAACAGTACGTTTTTTTAAAAAGTTCTTCTTCAATAAGAGTTACACTTCCATCTAGATTTTCTTTGAGCCCCATGCTTGTCAGTTTTCTGAATATCAATAAACAAAGAGATAAGTGTTGAGGAAAATCCGCGCTTCTCTAATCACACCGATTATTTAAGCGGGTATTTTGTTGCGCACTCGCACTCGTACAACTTCACTTTAAATGTGAAAGCTTTTGGATCGAAATACTCTTCATACGTTGCATTACACTTATGCTTACATATATATATATATATATATATATATATATATATATATAGTATGAAGTCGGTTATAAGAATACTAGAGAATTGACTTCCACAATATTTTAGACACTAATTCATACTAATCTAGACACTAATTTTAGAGACATCCCAATTCTTTGACTATTGTGCCTATTGTACAACATTCTGGAGCCTTCTCTTGTCTTTTCAACTGAAGCTTCTCCCAAGCCCAAAACCAAATTTGTAATTAAGCCTATTATTAAATATGAATTAGCCCAACAATAAGAACAAGAAAAAGAAGGCTTAAACTTTAAACCGATGAAAATGAAGAAGAGTTCACAATTATTTTCGGTATCTGGTAATAAGAGGGATGTGTAAATGATATCCTCCATAATGTATAGACAAAAAAGTTATCAGGAAGGATCTCAACATAAAAAAACCTTTAAACGCCAACTCAAATCTCTACAAATGTAAGATCTCTTCACTATTCTGGAATGACAGAAGAATATCATGCAAATTAAAAAAACTAGCAGGAAATACTGAGTATGCATCACAACATATAGTTCACAAGATTCAAGTGGTATGCATTCCAATTTATCAGTAACAAGATGAGTTGAACATAATATTTTGAATTCTATTAGATACTATGACAGGACACTTAACAGTTCATCCTCCAAAATATACACAATGACTTCACAGCTCTGACCCACTTGCAGATTCATCGTCGTTTCAATGAAGTCCATCACCTGCAATGATCAGGAGATCAGATTTCTAACGGGGTTAAATATTCTCTTTGAATTTATCAGAAACTAAGTTTAATATTGTGAAAGTATGAAACCCCCAAAAGAAAATGCAAGAAGAAATCACAATTGGTAAAACAATGCAAGAAGTATGCTGAAGACAAAGTAATATTAATGTTAGAGCAGAAATGAGGATATAACACAATATCAGATTCTACTCGGAGAACAGACTCAAAAACCAATAGATTACTCAAAAAAAGAAGCAAAAAAACTAGATTCCAATGAACTTCAACGCAGCACTGGAAATAGAAAGGACAGGTATTTCGTTATTGTCCTTGTAACAATTTGCTAGGTCTTGTTTGGATTCTTTTAATTCTTCCTTCTCGGTAACTTGGTGTGCTGACATCTTTTCATTGATATTTCTCTAGGAGACGGCCACATACCACAACGTACTTTGTGTTTGGACATAAATTAATCGAGAATGCCCCAGTAGTGCACAGTTTGAGTTCTGTATATACGGTGAGAGTAAAATTCAAGGGTCATCTAATTAGGTAGAGGAAGATGGTAATAAATAGGGTAATGCATCATCCGCACATGGTTATAGCTTCGAAAATGGATGCCAGAAGGTTCAAGATCAGGGTTAAGGAAATATCTGAGATGAATATAGGTATATGACTGTGAGGGAGGTTATCTAATGTCACCATGCAACAGCTTTTGTAGCTGATATCCTATAAATAAGGGTACTAAGCCTGATAAGCATATATCCAGAAATCTGGATTCATCCATTTCCCTTGATTCCATAAGTTTGTTGTGTTCTTGAATCTTGAGTGAGACGTGTGTGTGATTATCTGAGTGCTGTGTGTTTTCCTATAGATGAAAAGGGCTCATCTTAGATATATATACTTCCCTCTTCCTCAGAACAACTTATGAGTCCTAAATCTAAGGCATGTTCTCATGTAAATATGATCATCATCATCAAAACACACAATTTTAGATTAAAAATCAAAACAATGTATGTAATCAAGTAATACTAGTGTTGCCTGAAATAAGCACTGCAGTATATTTTTCAAATACTTCGAAGTTGATATGTGAAAATTGTATAAATAGAGTTGAGAGACTCAGAAGCAATATAAATGATGAGAATGAACTACCTTTAAGGCTTTAAGACAGGTTGGGCAGACAACTTCATCCTCTGAATCAGCATCAATATCAGTTCTCCTGAGTGACTCAGATTCCTCATGTGAGTGGCTGGACCCTTTTTCACGCCTCAACCCAAGATGTCACTGTAGCCTGAGATATCTAGGATCTGCATGACTGCATAATAAGACAAAGGCCATGGACGAGAGCGGTAGAAATCCGATAAAGAGCTATATGTTGATGGTTGTTACTGTCCCCTACGGCCAGTTATATGTGGTTGGCTGCAGTTGATTATATGAAACAACAAGAAATTGAAATTTAAACTGTTAGAAAAAGCATCACATCCGAAATGGTCGTTGCCCGACACAGGGCGGCTGCACCTTCCCGCCGGTCTCCCCGTATCAATGAAGACGATAGCGATTTCTATATCCCTTCTGTCGCGAGTAATCGACGACCCATCAGATTCCGGAGCTGGAGATGTTTTGGACCGGAAAAAAAAACAGGAAGATGGGGTAGAGTGATCATAACTGTTTAATCGTAGAATTGGAAGTTGGAACCCAGAAGAATTGACGATCGAAACTTCATCGTTGGAAGAGGAGCGAGGAGATGACGAAGAAGCCGGAAGCGGCGAAAGCGGTGTAAGTACAGGGCCGTTTGATAGAAAAGTGTACTGGCTAGTGGGTTCTGTTTTGTGAGATGATTAGCTCTACCTTGAGCATACTATAGAACAACATCATTTTAGTGGCATGTCACATGTTCGATGAAATGCCAGTGACAAGAATTAGCGAAAAATTCTGCGAAATGGCTACTTAATCGTGAAAGTCCGTCAAATGTTTACTTCTTTTACCTCCCATCGCCTTCAAAGTGTGTTAATTGTGCACTGTTCTTGGCACATCAGGTAAGATGTAATTTGTCGAGTAAGCAGTCTAAATGATATAACCATTTGAATTTGAGGATTTTGCTTCTCCATGCAGTTGTTGGACGATTAGCTGATCGTTTGAATTTTGACAGTACACATGTGATTAGCTGGACGATTGTCATCCTCTAAATTTGATTATGGTTCCATCCGATGTTGCGGGTATCCACTTGGTGCCGCTCCAAGGTATGTTCCCTTTGTTGATCGATGTTATTACTTCTCATACTGATTCATTATTACTTATTTAAATTTGGTGCTAAATCAAATACATTGTATGATTTTGGTTCAGCAATATTTGTAGTTGACATTGATTTTAAGACTTTGGAATGCGTAGAATCTAACCCCCCGTTTGGTTGTAGCTTCGGAAACGGAAACGGAATGGAAACAAATCTAGTCCACATATGTAGCATGTTCATGGAATCATTCCGGTTGATTTCATGCAAAATGCACTTACTCCCCCCTACTTTGTTACCCTATAGGGTATTAAAACTAATCAAATTATACTACAATTAGTTCAAACCACAAGGAATAATTCCCAACAACTTCATGAATAAGAGTGTACATATGGACTAGATTCGTTTCCATTCCGTTTCCGTTTCCGGAGTTTAAACCAAACGGGCCCTAAATGGGGAGATGAAGGTCTTGAAGATATTATCAAGGATACTTCCATTCTTGCTCACAAAATTCAGGATCAATTAGATCTTGCATTTTTCATCGATACTTATAATCAAGTTGTTACTTTGATAATTAGTGATTAGTTATTCAAGCTATTCTAAGATTTTTGAAACATGCCACATTAGAATGATAACTCAACAGTCAACACCTTATTCAATTGATCTAATAGCAAATTTTGAGAATCTTGCTCTAGATTTGAACATTTATTTGTGCAATGATTGATTCCATTCTATGAATCAAGGTGTATTCTTTCCCACGTAGTTTCTAATGCCAGTTTAACTTGGATTTCTTAGTTTACAGTTTACACAATAGTTCAGAATTTTCTTTGCTTTGCAATTCATCTTCTTTACAAATTTATTTGACACCATTACTGTTTGATAAGAAAAAATTTCTTAGTTTCTTTAATTGTTTTGAAAGCAATTTGACCATTCCAAACTGATATCTTCAACCATGTAGAAGTAAATGTAGACTCTTCTGGTTTTCTTACCCCTTAACTGGCCACAGTTGGGTCTTTTTCCTGCTTTCTGCTCCTGATTTTTTTATGTATTGTTTCAGCTTAGTAATTTTTATGTCCTGCTGAATCTCTACTGTTAGTGTTTGTTTGCTGAATTTTATTGATTTTTTCCTGCTGAACTTTTTCTAGGAACAAGTTGATTTTTATTCAATCTAGGAATAAGTTGATTTTTGTTAGTAATTACTGGTGGGAAGAATCATATAACATTTTTGCTCATACAACTTGATTATGATGATATGCATAAGTTAGATGGAATATATATGTTATAAATAAATATATTTTATATTAGATTTTTATAAAATTTTGCATTTCCAGTGTTGCATTACCAACTTGTAGTTTAAGTGACATACTTTCAACCACCTAGCTTATTGAATTCTTCATTTGATCTTGAAACTTACTGTAGTTTCAGATTCTCAGATATTCACGGCAAACTTCATCAACTTCAACAGCGAATACAATGAAGATTGTGAAATGAACTAGTATATTTGTATATGTGTATAAACATATTCTGCAGGTATCAATCGTGTATATGTATATATTACTCTGGTATTATAGAGAACAATTGAAGCATACTATACTTATAATGTCATTAAAATAATGTTGTAGACGATATGCATGTTTCTCTATGAATGATCATTCTTGACATCGCCAAAGTTTGTGATGGTTGATGATCCAGACACCGTTAAGTTGGTTGACGTCGATGAAGCCGTCGTTAAGTTTGTATTAATTTCCTCATTCTGCGATATTATCATCTCGATGTCCTTGACCACCTCGCCCATAGTGGGTCGGACCGAGGCCGACTCCTTGGTGCATCGTAGGGCAAGCTCTACGTACGTAGCAAGTCCTTGAAGGCTCATGGTGAAACTCCCTAGAGCTGGATCAAGTAGCTCGCTTAAGCCACAAGAACCGTGGTTAGCTTTGTCTACAATGGTTCTTACTTCTTGCACTACGTGCTTGCCATTTTCGATTGGTTGTCTCGCAGTTAGAAGCTCCAACATTACAACTCCAAAACTATAAACGTCGCTCTTTTCTGTAAGTAGTTGTAGTATACAGTACTCCGGATCAACGTAACCCTGCGAAAACACAAATGTCGTTAGTATTTGCGGAAATAATCTCACATAACGGGACTAGTATATAATGTTTGTATTAGGGTAAAGTTATACGAGACGAGCTACCCGGACTCGGCTCGAGCTTGTTCTTGTATAAACGAACTGAATATGATGGTGTTAAGGTTAAGTTGTTTCCCAGGCTCCGGTCTTGTACAATTCCTTTGACGATAAATGTTATACTCTTCGTTCTCTAGAGACTGACTCGCTCTCCTTTCCCTTTAAGATCTTGCTGCTTTCGGATATACTTGTTGTACTTTCGTGTTTTTCTTTGATGTTTTATTTTTTTTTCGCTCTTCATGATTGTTTATCCGTCTGCTGATTCATTTCGGCTTTTCGATCCAGTGTGTCGTCTAGTGCAACAAACTACTTTCCTTTATTAACAAAAAAATCAAAAGAATCGTGTACATACCATTGTGCCTTTGAATTGGGTCGAAACATGGTCCATGGATCCATCAGAAAGCAGCTTAGACAGCCCAAAATCAGCAACCTTGGCATTCAGGTTCTCATCCAACAGAATATTAGTAGACTTGACATCCCTGTGGATAACAGGCGGATTAGCCAGCTCGTGAAGATAAGCCAAGCCACGAGCCGAGCCAAGTGCAACTTGAAGCCGCTTCCTCCAGTCTAGATGGATTCCAGACTTCCCAAAGAGGCTGTCCTTGAGGGAGCCATTTGGGAGGAACTCGTAGACTAGAATTTTCTCGGCTTGTTTAAAGCAAAACCCGATCAGGCTAACGAGGTTCTTGTGGTGAACCCGAGATAGAAGCTCAATCTCTGTCTTGAATTCTGTCATCCCTTGCATTGATCCTTGATTGATTCCTCGCTTGATCGCCACTAGCTGCCCATTTGACAACATTCCTCTATATACCTTGCCATATCCTCCAGAACCGATCTCATTGCTCGGGGAGAAGTTGTTTGTGCATTTCTTTAGCTCATCGTATGAGAACCATCTCGCGCCTTTTAGATCTAGAGTGCCACCATTGTCATTCCCACTTGAAACTGCAATACAAAAATGAAAGATATATGATCATTTTAACTTGCTGAATTCTGCTAAATTAGGTAAGTCATAATAAGGAAATTTACCAAATGCCCTGCTGAGTCCGGTTGTTCTCCCACCGCGTTTCCTTTTCAACATCAAGTACGTTCCAATGACGACGAGTATAAGGAGAAGAATTGCTATCACAATAATCAAGCTTAGACTCAATGGAAACTTTCCATGATTCTCCTCCAAGACTGCATGAAAAAATGTACTGATTATTTTGATTGTCAATTCTGACATAAAGTGGCATTTAGTGCAAACAAGTGTTTACATATTAGCAGCACCTTGGAAAATATACGGATCTGCAACAAAGATATAAGGTCCAAACGAGAGATCAAAGGGTGCGAAGTAGGTATGATTGGTGAGTTCAAAGCCAATCATCTGCACTTGTGTTCTGTTGAAGTATTTTTCATTAGTAGGGAAGAGTGAAAGATTAATCTGAAGCTCATCATCAGAGTTGAAGTGTATTTTCTCAAGTAAAACTGATCCTGGGGCTAGCTGTAGCTTCATGCTCATGTCATTCTCGAGCATTTGGAAGCGTGTGTAATTTGTCAGGTCGCCAAATAAAGAATTGAAATAGAGTGTTCCTTGATATGGATAGACACATTCACAACTCTGAGGACTCGGTCTCTCGTCTTTATCCGAGCATTTCGTGGAGACACACTTTCCCAAATTTGTTGAGTAAGGTTTGGCTTGTGGCTGAAGCTGACAATTCTTGGTCTTTGCCAATGGGTTGCTAATGCTGCAAACTGGATTGCCAGCTAATCTGATAAAGTGGCGCGATTTAGGATTAATGATAGGAAGTTTAGTCAGAGAACAGTCCACAAGAAAAAAATTTCTTACAACATTGTGATGTTATAAGAGACATTAGGTGTGACTGAAGTTATGTTGTTCAGTTGCAGATCAACAAGCTTTAGTTGCTGCCTTGTGCTATTACCCATGTCAAGTTCTCCGGATATTTTGTTGTTTTTCAATCTCCTGCATTCAAATACTTCCTCTCAAAACTTGATCAACAAGAGAAAGCAAATGCCTTTGGGGTAAGTAGTTAGAAATAACTTACAGTTGCTGTAACCCGGGCAAACTGAAGAGTGTTTTAGGCAGAACCCCGCTGAGTGGTCCATTTTCTATTACCCTGCAAGAAAATTAAGATTAAACAACCAGAGTTTTGTGTATGATATCAAACCATTCAAGAAGGTTTACAGTACTCTCAGCAAATGTATTGTTGCTCAACAAGAAAATTAAGTTACAGGGTCATGAGCGCGTTTAGCTTGGATAACCAATCTGGAATCTCTGATTCATCAAATGTATTGTTGCTCAAGTCCCTGTTGAAACAAGATTTACAGACTCTCAGCAAGCTTATAGTATATTTCTGTAGCTGCTTGTGGATTATGACTTACAAAGATTGGAGATAATTCAATCCTGTTAAATCTGGCAATGGACCTGTCAAATGGTTGTTTGCTAGATTGCTGCAATAAAATATTCTTATAGATCAAAAGAGAGGCTATTATTATTATTATTTCCAAAATAACAAAAATTTATAATCTAAGAGATACTCACAGATCATTGAGTCTGGTTAGATTATTGAGATTGGATGGTACTTTCCCAGACAGATTGTTCAGGTCAAGCCGTCTGTAACCAAAACCAAACTCATAGACATGGTAGATCAAAAGGAACATCAAATATAATCATCCAAAATAAGAAGTAAATCTGCAATGAGAGTGGTAGTTGTACTTACAGAACATAGAGACTCTGAACAAGTCCTATGGTGGATGGAATGCTTCCAGTCAGTTGATTCCCATTCAAAAGTCTATGCTACAAAGAAATTCGTTCATAAATGTATATTTTAAAATTTTAAGAATACCGCGAAGAACTTACACGTGAATGAGCTTGGTCATCTTTGAACTGAACATTTGTGGTGGGATTTCCCCAGAAAGTTGGTTTTTGTTTAGATGACTAAAAAAACAAAAGAGCATGTGTTAAAACTTAAAAATATCATTTATGATCACTTTCTTGATCTTTTCAAGATGATATTTGTAAAACTTACAAATGTCCTATTTGTAACAACATGTCCAATCCTGCAGATGAACCATCTGAGACAGGTAGAGACCCCGTCAACTGGTTTTTCGACAAGTCCAACCAGTAGAGCTTTGAGAGTTTGCCAAGAGAAGCCGGAATTCCACCAGTCAACTTGTTTGAGTTCAGGGCCCTAATTTATAACAGTACAGAAATTATACTGTGAAAAGTTGTAAGAAAGAAAAACTAAAAATGAAATTATGATTCTGTTTTAAATGTTCTTCTTACAAGAAGTGTAACTCTGACAGATTTCCCAGTTCCTGTGGGATGCTACCACTGAAACCACAGCCTGCTAACATCCTAAAGAACAAACGGCGTGTCAGAAAACCGACAGCTTGCCTATGAAGAAGGCTTAAAACAAATATTTAAGTGCTTTGATGAATCTTACAAGGTAATCAGCTTCATAAGCTGTCCTAACTGTGGAGAGATAGATCCAGTGAGATCTTTATTGAAAGAAAGGTCCCTACAAAAAGTCTTGTGTCGAACTGAGTTACCAATTCTCGCGAACTCTAATCAACTCAATCAAAAGAACTTAAGCAGTAAATAAAACTCACAGTATTGTCAGCTCTTTGAGGCTACCAATATCACCTCCTTCTAAATTTCCTTTAAGCCCCATGCTTGACAGTTTCCTGAATATCAATAAACAAAGAGGAAAAAGAAGAAGCAAAATAAAGGTTTAAATTTTAATTAAGATAAAATTAAGAAGAGTTAATGATTATTCTCACAGAGATGTGACTCTATTAGTATTATTGCATTCAACTCCTTCCCATGGAAACCCACAAGGATCGGCTGATTTTCTCCAGCTTGGTGGTGTGTTTCCCCACTCACTCATCAATGATTGAAGTGCAGTCACTGTACACAATTTCAAACCGTTACAGCTAATTTATGACTCTGAACTCTCTAATGGCATTACTGCAGTTTATGATCGAATACCATCATCCGGGTGAGTTACAGACGAGATTGGTTGAAACGTGAATGATACGAGAAGTAATAGAAGAAGCTTTGTAACTGCCGCCATGAAAGGAGCTTCAAGAATGTTTCCTGCTACTAACGAAAGGAAAGAGATGAGACAACAGTATAGTTTGTGACTGATAAGTATCAGTTCAATGTGATGAAGATTGAAATATGTTTCCTCTTGTATAGTTTCGGTGATTTCTACCCACAGACCCCTACTATTAGTATTTATTGGTCGTCATTGACTCAGTCATAGTGATTCATCTTTTGATTTTGTTAAGTTTTATATTAAATTATCGGTAAAAATTTAAGATGTGTTTGGGATGTTATGATAGAATCAAGATTTGGTTTTAAATTCACTGAAACAATTCCTGTTTGATAGCAAAATGATGATATAGCAGGACGTAGACTGTAGTCTATTGTCTTTTGTTGGTATTGTTTTCGACTCGGTCTTCCATTAATATCAAAACAGAATCTTCCGAACCCGACACATCGCTTATTATTGTACACAAATAAGTCCCAGAAATCCTGTACAATTTAATAACAACAAAAGATATATGTCGTGGTAAATGGGTAAGCTAGCACAGTACAAGAAAAGACCGTTCACACTTGGTCTCCCACCAATCAAGACTTTGAAAATTCTTAATTAATAAAAATTTCTCGCAAATGATTCAATCACGACAGTTTTTGGAAAATTAGATGTTTCTCAAGGCAAAGAGTCTGATGAACTGTGAAGTTGCTTTGATATTGGAGTGCAAGTACGAACAAGTGCAGCAAATGTCGGAGGATCCAACGAAGCAGGTCTCTCAGGTGTTTGAGAAGTCAATGCAATATGCGAAGTGCTTTAGCAGATACCACAACCCTGATGCTGTCAGACAAGTTCGAGAGATCCTGAGCAGGTATCAGTTGGTGGAATTCAAGCTCTGTGTTCTTGGCGATCTGTGTCCAGAGATTGTTGAGGAAGCCATAGCCATGACCAAGCTCATCCAGAGACTGTTGAGATCAATATGAAGATTGCAACTTACAGTTTGGCTACTGTCACAGATTACACAGCAGCAGCAAGCTGCACAAAACCAGTCACCATCTGGAACTACCTAAAAGACAAGAAGGGAAATGTCAACAGAAAAACATTTTAATATATAAAACTCGAGAGATTTTAAAATGAAAAAGAGAGCTCACCTGCAGATTTAGGCAATTTGAATGAAACGATGTTGGACACCCACCACGTATAACTAATTCATCTCCATACTGACACACAGAACATATTAGCATTAGCACTTTGAAACACATTTACACTCTTTCCTCCATCAGTATCTTTCTCGAAGCTTTTTGATCATCTGAGACACCATAAAGATCATCTGAATTGGCTGATAAAGGACTTGCCACCACACTGAGCTTCCTTTGAAAATCCTTGTAGTGGAGCAGAAACAGGAACAGCTCTACAAGCTGTCAGGAGTGAAATATATGTCTTCTTCTCAGGAGAGTCATATCTCGCTTCTAGCCTTGACCCCTTCTGCGTATACCAGAGCCTCCAACCTATAGCTAAAAGGTGATGTCTTACTCTTGTAACCAATTCACGCTTCTTCTTATAATTTGTTTCAATGACCCCATCCCATGACTGTATGTACTCTGTTATTACTTCGGGACAATATCTACTAACAACAGATTCATCAATTTCAGCAGGAATAACAGAATCAGAATTTGCATTGTAATCAAGAATGCACATGGACTTATCACCTACAACCAAATCTTGTAAAAGGTTTTTACTATTGAGAAATTCATATGCTGTAATCTTTCTATACTTATTTATAAACTCCAAGATTAGCTCTTTCCAAACAGACTTCTCCTGAGAAGTCCACTCCATATCCTGTTGAAACTTTTGACTTTGTCTCAAATCAAACCAAACTTGCTCTATAGACACATAATCACCATATGGCTGAAATTCCTCAATTATTTGCATTAACAATCATTTTCCTCGAATTCTCCATTGACATGTAGCTTCATTCCAATCATAAGTTAACCTCAAGTTATCAGTTTTTATTCTCATTTCATCACCCTGATCAGGAAAGAAAATCTTCTAGTTGCCATCGTCATCTTGATTGTCAACAACCACACCCTCCCACCATGCTTCCTTGTAATAAGCATCAACACACATACTGTTTACAAAAGGTGTACTGCAATCAAATTTTGGTGGTGCCGGCCTTAATTTTCCACGGTAGTTGCTTGAAGATTCAAATCCAGGACCAACACTTGAAGAACAAATATCCACATATTCGGAGAAGTACTCTTTCTCATCATAAGAAAGAAGGTGATCATATCTAACCAGACATCGATTCCTTTCACAAGCAATGATTTTTGCAGGATGCCATGACCCAAGCAGTTCATCTTCAGAACTTCTAACCTGCAAAATTACATACAGCTTCAAGAAATATACTAATATGATGAAGGAACGAACTGATTGATTAAACCCTAGAATCGGATTTTACAAAGTATGGAGAACTCAAAGGGGAAACTTGCACGTCCGATTAATTAAGAGTGCCACACCAATAAGGAAAAAAAAAAAAAACTCAAATCTTCTCCCCTGTTTTACCCATGTCATCTCCTAAATTAAATCCAACACAGGATTAAATTAAAGTTCTACGAAATTATGTTTTGCCCATCTCGTCGATCTGCGTTAAACCCTAAAAAACCCAACTTTTTGCGCAAAGTAGATGGATAGACGAAGGTCCGACGGAAAGAAGAAAAAAAAAACACTACAGAAAATGGATAAAGAAACAAAAAGGAAAAGTAAACGTACTTCAACTGTGAGGTTGATCAAAAGGTTTTCGTAAATGGATCGTCCCTTACTGGGACTGGCCTCCATTGAAGATTCAGTTGTCTAACCGCCCTTCATTAGAGATTTAGCCGTGAAACAGAGGAAGATTGTGTTAATTAGGGTTAATTGCCTCTGTAATGCTGGATAAAGCCAACTAAAAACCAATATAAATTTACGAGAGATCAATCAATATATTTACTTACCAAAAATATCAAAACAATATTTTAATCCATAAAAATTAAAGTCCAAATCTTTTTCTAATAGGAATTAAAGTTCAAATCTAAACTTCTTCAATTTTTAATAATTAGTTTTAAAAATAATAGAAAATTTATAAGGGTCAACAAATTTTTTATATAACTTTCATAAGGAAAACCCCACGGCTACAGGTGCTTCTCGATCTGTTCCATTTTTATCAAACCCTAACCCCAAACTGAGTGCTTACTCTTCTCTGAATCCTTTTAATTTTTAAGTAAATATAACTGGGATAATTTGGCAACTTTATGTTCGTAAAGATCAAAACATGGTTGAAGAGGAGGAGAATGCTGCCGAGCTCAAAATAGGAGACGAACAATCAGTGTTATGTAATTACTTTGGGTGTATACTTTTCTTTGTTTCTCTTGTTTTTTAAATGCATCTATGGCCTATGGGCTTGGATAGTTACTGTTATAATTTTATAGCAGTTATGTTAATATGGACGGCAATGAGATGTGTTAAAGCAATTTTCGTATCCTCATACAAGGATGCATTTTCCGATCCCCTCCTTGCGATATTATGTTCTGATAATGATACGTAGATTCAGAGAAAACAATAAAGCTATGCTGTTTATATTTCGATTAGGTTGTGATGCAATAAAAAGGATTCGGCTTTGCAGCGTGTAAGCTACATCATTAGCACACACTTGAGGTATTATCAAGGAGATGATTGTAAATTGATCTTGTAATTCTCGCTCAATTGTCAAAAATTCTCAAAGTACAGACCCGTCTGCCATGAAAAAACTAACCACCAATATCTAAGGAATCAAAAGTGATAAACTAAAGAGCATATAAGGATAGAAGCTACTAATCTTGCCACTTTATTGCTATCTGTTTTATTTCATCTGTAGTTACACTGAAAATTTGATCCACATAATACTTGAATTGGAGTTGTTAAGACATGAGAATACTCGGCTTTTCAAATCCAACAAGTACATACTGTCCTTAAAAGGATGTGGCATCGGCACATCCGAAAAAGCTCGTAGATTAGATGCATTCCGGAGCTCCTTCGAGCTGAATTCCTCTCGCTCATAATCAAACACCAACACTTGATTCCCAAATCCGGATATCAAATGAATTTTTCCGTTTTTAAAATAACTATTTCATCTAAAAGTTCTAGTTCTTCCGGTAAAAACCGGATGACAAAATTGAGTTACAAACTAGATTAACATCATAGATCACTCTTTTTCTCCACCTCCCATCTTTAACCGAGAACACCTCGTAATTCGGCGACAGATTCTTCTGATCGAGGCTTACTTGAACTAACCCGATCCTAACCAACTTAAAATCATTGTTTGAACTGCAGAACCAAGCCCTAGAAAAGTCTCGTCGGGATCTCAATCTCCGATACCAACAGTTAGGTATTTATGGATCGAAGGGTTCCAAAGAATGGCCATTCTTAACTCAACTGATGCGACGCAGGCGACGCCGTTTAGGGCTCCAACGATGTGTGTAAAATGATGCACGCCTTCAAGTGATAAGCTTGTAGCATGTGCTCCAGGTGCACCATCATAGACATAGAATAACTGGGAGTTGCGACGGAAAGGAGTGAAGCTCTTTAACTTCATTGATTTCCTAGTTGTTGATTTCAAGTGGAGGTCGATCGACGACGGAGAACAAATCAGACGATTCCATGACTTGCATACCGATCCAAGTCTGATTAGGGTTTTGATAGGTAACCTTACAAATATCTCAATTAGAAAATCTTACATTGTCGGCGTCTACAAATCCTAGTTTTGTTATATATATTGACAGAATTTTGAGATATCTGATGGTGTGATCGGTGTTTGTATTTATTGACAGAATTTTGTTTTAGAAGATATCAAAAGATTTGACGATCTGCATTAAATCGAAGCCGGAGGAAGAAAATATCTGTATCTTAACAAAAATTGTCAGATAAAAAATCCTTATCTATCTACACGTAAAAAAAGGTATAGAGCTATTTAATCATATTTATTTATTTAGTAAAATTTATTATAGTACTTATAAAATTATCATGAAAATAAGTATTTTTCCTAAAACTCTTATTAGTATTGTCATATTTATTTTATTAATTTAATTAATAATAAAAACAATTAAGGTAAAATTAGTAATTGTAAATTTTATTTATATCTTAAATATCCAATAAGATATTCTTAACATTTTCAATAATGTTTTAAAAAAATAAAGTATAATTAATAATTTGAATTTGTAAAATCTTGTTGCACGTATCTAAGGATTTAATAGATATTTTTAAAATTATTTATTCAAGTTTTGATATTATCTTTATCAATAAGAATTTTTCCTAATAAATGCTCTCATTCAATTTATTAATAATTCTTAATATATTTATTTATAGAGACTTTCTAAAAGTTATATACATGTAAAAGAAGTATTTTACTTAATAAATGCTCTTATGTTAATTTTGTCATACTTTAGTTAATTATGTAGAAAAGAATAACAACAACATAATTTTTTATCTACACGTAAAATAAGAATTTTCCTAACAAAGCTCATATTTAATATAGTGATATTTGGTTAGTTAAGTTTTTATCAATAAAAATGATGGTATAACTAAAAACTTTAAATTTTTAGTCCTTAATTGTATCTTAAATAACCCATAAAATATTTTTAGTTTTTCTTTATTGTTATAGAATAAAAATAAAAGAGAAAAATGTAAATATAAGATCAGAGGTGGTTATTTTAAAATGGCTAAAATGGTGGCGTAGGCCCTTAACTACATAATGAGCATCAATTAGGCCCATATTATTATGGACGGACTTAGTATGCCTAAATAAATGCTAAAAAATAAAGAAAAAGAAAGAAAGTGGTTAGAGCTAACGATTATATCCCTGAAAAAAGGGAGGAAGCCTTCTTCCAACCGTTGGCGTCGAAAAATAGAGATAGATTTCAGCCGAACTTCATTCGGCCGAAAACCTCCTTCCAAGTTTCAATACGATGCGGCATTAAGATACGATTTCGATTCAAAAACTTCGATTCAGAGGCTTGATTAAGGTCGTCGAGTGAGCACAGTTTCAATTCCTGGACAGTTTCTCTCAATGAAACAGTAATCCAGAAAAACTTCGAAAATCCAGGTATGTTATACAATTTACGTGTCGAAATTATAATTTCAATGGTTTGTTTCTCTTAATTATTCTTTTTGTTTCTAATTTAATAGAACAATTTCACCACTACTGAAAATGAAATTCGTAACTGAATAATTGTTTATGTAACTGGGATATTGAAATTCGAAACTAATGTTGAATTGTACTTATGTAGCTATCATGACATTGCTTTGTATAACAACATATTGTGAAGGACATTGGGTAGTGGAAGAAGGAATTTGAAAATATAGTGGAAATGTCTCTTGTAAACCTCTGTTGGTTGATGTATCATGCACATTTGATGAGTTGAAAGAACAGGTTGCTTCAACATTCACAATTTGTGTATCGGAATTTGGAATAGAGTTATCGTACCAGAATATTTTTAATTCAGCATTGATGCCATTTGATGTCTACATAAGGGAAGATTTTAAAACATATATTCAGTTAAATGAAATGGACAAATACAATTGGAGTATTCCCTTATGTGTAACAAAAAAAAGTTACATAAGGATGAGGAATAAGAGATGATAGATGTTGATAGAGAAGACAGAGATGTGTTGATCAACAAAGAAAAAGATCAAAACACAAATGTAGTACACAAGGATGGGAAAATGATACAAATAGAACATAGGGAGAGTTCATCAATTGCTGTACATACAGAGAAATTTGAAGATACATCCAAATACACTATGGCCATTATTCCCCAACTAACAGGTTGTGTACCGACAGAAAAAGATTTAAATCTTAAAATTGAGAACATATTGTACGAAAACTGAAGTGCAGACAACATTGTGTCTACATGCCATCTCAGAATGTTTCCAATACAAAATTGTCAAGTCAAAAATGAGAGCAGTAACAACAGTTTGTGTTGACAAAGAATGTGAATGGAGAGTGCGCTTCTCTATGCTTGGACAGTCAAGTTACTTTACAACTACAAAATATAACTCTACACACACATGTTCTTTTCAATTGAGGAGATCGGTTAAAAGGGAAGCTTCTTATCACGTAATAACTGAGAAGGTTAAAGCAATGTGAGTATTTTATTTTACTAGATAGATGTAGAAGTGTTCATTACATAACTTGCAATAACTTACATAAATGTATGTTCTGATTGTGTAAGTATTATAACTCAAAGAATTTACCTACAGTTGACCAAATCAGAACAGTAATGAAGACTTTACATAACATTGAAGCCAGTTACTGGAAGTGTTGGAAGGCCCTAGAAGAAGTAAAGGACATGATAAGAGGTACACCGGAGGATAATTTTATGTTGATACCTTCATATTTGTATGTGTTGGGACAGGTCAATGAAAGGACTATTGTTACTCTAAAGCTTGATGAAGATAGACGTTTCAAATATGTATTTGTTGCCTACGGGCAATCAATAAGAGGATTTAAAGTAATGAGAAAGGTAATAACTTGTGTACTGCCTACTCTGTTCACGCTTTATGTACTTCATGAACTTGTGTATCTGATATAACTTGTGTACTGACTCCTCTGTCGAAGCGTTATGTACTTGTACGTGTCCTTGTGTATATGATATAACTTGTGTACCAACTACTCTATTCACGCTTTATGTACTTGCTTTGTGTGTATAATTGGGTAACTAATAGAACTTATGTAGTGAATCCTCTGATAATGCTTTGTGTACTTAACGTGTGTGTGTTTAAATCATTATGTATGTGTAGGTAATCACAGTAGAGGGAACTCATTTGAAGGGAAAATACGGGGGAGTCTTGTTTGTAGCTACTGCACAAGATGCAAATCAACAGATTTACCCAATAGCATTTGCAGTCGTTGACAGTGAAAATGATGCATCTTGGGATTGGTTCTTCAAGAACCTAAAGCGGTTTGTACCAAACAACAATGAACTTTTGTTCATATCAGATCGGCCCATAACTCCATTAAAAAGGAAATAGCATCAAACTATGAGATGACATTCCATGGATAATGCAATTGGCATCTTAAAGGAAATTTGAGGAAAAGAACGAGATCGGCCAGAATACTTGAATTGTTCATGGAAGGTGCCCGGAAATATAAGAGGACATAATGCATGAGAATTCTAGAACAAATATCAGAGGTATGTACGTTAAATTATCTTATTAGACACATTTATGTAAATTGAAGAGTTGTGTGCTTTTTTGAAAACAATTAATAATAAGTTGTGTGTATTTTGACAAACAGGAGAAGCCAAATGTAGGGAAATGCTTAAGGAAATTGGAATTCCAACATGAGCACGTTCATTTTGTCCATTGAAAAGGTACAACATACTTACAAGCAACAACGCAGAGTGTGTAAATGGTATCATGAAAGAAGGTAGAGAGTATCCAGTTCTAGCAATGCTTGAGGAAATAAGACAATTCATGACTAGGTGGTTTGCAGAGCGTCGAACCAAGTATGCATCTTGTGTAGAGAAGTGTCCACCGAAAATAGAAGCAATAATACCAGAGAGTAATAGCTACTTTGTGTATGTACTAGATGCAGAAAAGCTAGAGTTTGAAGTAAAAAAGGGAGATGAACAAATGATTGTGTCTTTGCTAATGAAGAGTTGTGACTGCAAGGAGTTTGATATTGAAGAGATACCTTGTGTACATGCAATGGCTGCAGCAAAACACATGGGTATGAATGCATCTGATCTAATTGATAAGTATTATACATGTGAGAGTTGGAAGAAATATTATGTGGAGACAATTTATCCAGTTCCTAACAAGTCAGAGTGGAATGTGCCTTCGTCAGTATCACAAATCTCACGTGAGCCTCCAAAGAAGTGTAAGAGGTCTGGTCGTTTGCCAAAAGCTAGGAAACGTGCTGCATGGGAATTGAAGATTAAACGGAAATGCAGCTGTTGTGGAATGGGTGAACACAACAAGAAGACATGTCTCAATCAACCAAAATAGGAAGTTTGATTTGCTTTGACTCTATATTGAATTGTTGCATATTTATTATGCATTTATAATAACAAACTAGGGGATATTGTAATACTATATTCAGGTACATACACATACATTGTGGGACAAGCATATATTTTTTGGTTATATAATAGAGATAAAGAAAATAATGACACATGGTTTTTGAAAACAGGAAATGGTTATGTAGGAATACAATAAAAATCAGTACACAAGGTTAGTTGGATCACTACACAAGGTATGTCTGAAGAAGAATTAAAGATAGGTAACAATCAGTACACATAACTGTTAAATGTTTAAAAAAGAATCAAAAGCATTCAAAGGCATTCAAACATAAAGTCAAAGGCGTTCAAACATAAAGTTAGTACACACAACTGTTACAACACACAAAAGATGTCCAAAAGTGATAGTGGAAATGTTTTAGAACAATCCAGTACACACAACTGTTACAACACACTTTCAATTGTCTTGGAACCACATAGGTCAATCCCTGTCAAATACAGCAAATGCTATTTGTTCTCTGTAAGCTGGGAGAGATACATCATTGATTTCGGATAGATCATGTCTTCCGGAAGCTAGGAATTGAATATACTTGATAGTGTAAATGCCATAGCTACCTCTGAAATAAATAAAGTATAAACAATGGTATATGTAAACATATATGAAATTGTAAAATATAGGACATAAGAAATAACTTATGTAAACATAAACATACCTATCAACGTTGCTGTTCAATCCTGTCTTCCTGACAATCTTGAATGGCATATTGAGATTATCCCCGAGTCTTGTGTGACGACCATGAAGTTTCAACAAATGGGGGAACAAAGTAGCAAGAGGCTCTAATTCTTTCTGCAGCTTATCTTCTTTCACAAGCACAGCTTGAGGATCATAAACATAAATGCACCACTCAAGTAGGTTGATCTCAAAAGCCACCCAATGAGATTCAAGAAGGTTAAATGGGACATAGATGTAATCCACTTCATACAAATATTTTCTGAAAAGGGACGGTGCATCTCCTTTGACATCAGCATACACAGATTCATCAAAGTCATAAGAGTCTGCTCCAACCTCAAGAAAAGTGGCAAGTTTTGTCTTGTTGAATGTTCTTCCAAAGCTGCAATCCAAAACAACTGTGCGTGCAAATAAATCTTTGAACTCCATAATAGATTTCCTCATAAGAGCTACTACTTCATCAATAACCTGTAATAAAATGAAGATACACAATAATTTAAATACAAAGAATGCATATGCAGTAGTCAATGAATAAAAATAAATCAGTACATAAACCGAACCTCAAGTAATAACATAATAAGTTTGTACTGTAAACGTAACCTCGGTACATAAGTCAAGTAATAACAATAAGTAGAAAGAAACTCAAATAATGTCAGTACATAAAGAATGTATAAAACGTACCTCATTCTTAATCCATCCACTTTTCTGGAAAATTGACATTATAGAAGCCTTCGTGAAGTTAGTGGTGTACCCCGTAATTGTGCCTTTGCTCTCCTTGCCCTTGAAAAAGTTGTAGAACTTTTTTCGAACACTGACTTTCTTTTCTGAGCCTCAAACCCATTCGACGGGTTGACTCTTCATCAGTAGCTTCCTCCTGACAAAACGGGTAAATATATCAAACATTAATAACTGGATTAACTTTATGTATTAATATAACTCCTTAGCATAGTATTGAAGGTGTAATCATCAAAAAGCGAATTTTCATACCTCACTTGAGTGATCAAATGGTTCAAGAACCAAGTTCTTTACATCTTTGTCAGTTGAAGGGGCATTGGCTTGAGCAGCTCGAGGGGAAATAAATTCTTTGATCAGCTTTGTAATATTAGTTTCAGTGCGCTTGGAAGCTAGAAAAAGTGTAGAATCAAGTCTCTCAAACAAAGTCCCCAAGTCTTTGGAATACAAGACATGTTCTTCTATAATCTCTTGTTGATGATCAACCTTCTGAGTAAGCTTAGTTTGTTCATGTTGAATTTCCAAAAGTTTGTTCATTATATCTGATAATGAAACAGTTTGGACTTCGGGAACACTAAAACAGTAATAATAGTCAATAGATGGCAAACACATTACATACAAATATCAGTACATAATCAAAATGCAAATTCAGTACATAAATAAGACATATTTGTTATCATGAATAATCAATTAGTAATGAATACACAAGTAGCAGCCATAAAATAGAAATTTAAAAATTGCAGAAGAAGGAGAAATCATTTATAAATGCATACACAAGGTTGTGCCTTAAACGTACACTCAGTAGTCAATGAATAAAAAAAAGTAAAATAAAATCGCAACATAATGACATAATAAAGCAGTACATAAAAAATACATATTTGGTATCATGAATAATCATTTCTTAATGAAAACACAAGTAACATTCAGAATGAGAACTGAAAGTCAATGGAGAAGTAGGGAAACCAAGTTATAATGTATACACAAGATTTTACCTTATACAGAAAGTCAGTACATAACGTGAATTAATACAAAGTAGTGATACATAAAGAACAGATATAAACACTCACTGTGTCATTTCAGGAAATTCCCCCTCAGTCTCTTATGGAATCTCTTCTTCAGCAGGTTTATCACCAGTAGAAGGGATCATTGGTTCCTTTCCTTTAGCCTTCTTCCTTGAAGAACTAAAAAAAATGGAACAATATAAAAAATTACAGTAAGCAATGAATTAAAAATGTGTAATTCAGTTTTGACCATGACATACGGTGAAGTTGGCGGAACAGGAAGTGTTTCGGAAGCCTTCCTCTTGACATGCTTGGGGACTTGTTTTTGAACAGGTTCTTTAATCAGAATTGATTTACCCCTTGTACTTGGGGGTGTAGCAAAGTCATCAACTTCTGAAGCTTCTGGAACCGATTTTTTGGAAACTTTTGTTTGAGCCTTCTCACTGCATAATAGCATAATAATGAAACATCAAAAAAGAAAAAATGCATAGTTGTAATAATATGTATGCTATGAAGAAACAGTTACACAAGGACAAGACATAAAAAGTGTAAGAATATCAATACACAAGCATAATTTGAACTTACCTAATAACAGTTTCTAACTTCTCGGAAACTGGACGATGAATATGAATGATAGAAGGTTCGAAACCCTGTTCATATAGAACATCAATTATGTCATCAACAGCCTCTTCGTCCCACCAATCATCATCATAATTCTCAAAACTCCCTTCCACAGTTTTGATGTCTTTTTTAGTGAGGGTATCAACAATGGCTTTGATATCAGAATAGCCGGGAAATGGCTTTCCCTTTTGGAATTTCGATTTCCACCGTCTACAGATTTGTGCAGCATTTTTATCAATAATAGTTGCAAATTCCAGGCCAACCTTTGGCATAGAATGAAAAGCAAGCAGCTGGAAAAAAAAAAAAAGAAGCAATACATAAAATGGTTAATAGATTGAATAAAATTTGAAGAAATGGTAAACTGAATAAACTAATTTAACCTGTAAAGCAAGTGGAAACCCTCCAATATTGTAGCCACCGCTTGGCCTCCCCTTACCAGCTTCACAACTTTGCAAAAATCGCTTGGTTTGAACGAATAAATGCCGACCCCAAGGGTAAGCATTGAAAACATCCAAATTACTAACAAGATTGATGGTCTGTTGGTTGACCATAGTCTTCTTGTCCTTCGAGGCAATAATGCCTTCAACAAATATAATTAACGCCATTTTCAACTTAAATGGTGAGTACTCTGGCTCCTTATCAAATAAAGCTTCCAGCTGACCATTTGTACAACGATCATGACCAACGACATCAACCATATCTACATCTTCAATCTGTTCTGCTTCACTGAGACCTTCATCACCACAATGCAGCCCAGTAATGTTTTTAAATTCCGTTAATCCGAAACAGATTAAGGTGTTATTAACACCAAACCACATTGAGTGGTTCCGATTGGTAACTACTTCCCTCAGTAGCATGAAGTGAATTAATTGGTTGGACAACTTCAACTTTGTGCTCATTTCAATAATGTCCTTAAAAACACCAGACTTAAAAGTTTCTTTGTCAGCAGAAGAAAGTTGAGCTAAAATGTGAGGGATGAGAAGCATCCGACTGTAACAGTTTATGCGTGCGGAAATATTTTTCTCTGTTTCATCCCACTTGTATTGAAACTGAGAAATAAAAAAGCAAGCATACCCAATTGTTACATGAAAACATATGTCTGCTATGTAGTTGTGTACACACAATAAGAAAATGATAAATACAGAAAGCAATACAAAGCCGTATGTAGTTATGTACACACAATGAACAATTAATAACTACATAAAACAACATACATAATAATAAAAGATACATTAAAACATATATATGTACTTCTTGTGGGGGACCAACTTTTTAAATTTCGCAGTTTTGCCTGAGTTCTTATGACCAGGAATTTTCATACGAGGCATTTTTTAACACTACATAAGAAACACAATGTCAAACAAGCAGTATATAGATAAATTTTGCTTAATCAGATACCAAAAAAGATGGTTAACAATACATGCAACCAACATAACCACAACCTCATATATATATATAGACATTAAACTTCGAATAAACAATAACAAGAACCTAATATGTGTATGTATGGAAAAACTAAACACAAACGAACTATAGAAAAGCGTTGTAAAGCGAAATCTGAAAAAAAAGAGACAAATACATGGAAATTCAGAAACATTAGGTTTGTATGAAAAAAAAACCTAAAAAAAGAGTTGGATGTACGCAATCTATCTCCTAAATCCTAATCTGAACAGAGAAAGAGGGAAAACAAGTAAAATAAGAATTAAGTCACGAACCTGTTGAAATTTGAGAAAATAAAGGTCGAAGAAGAGGAGAATGCAGAAGATAGAGGAGAATCGTCAAGAGATTGGTACAGATTGAGCGAGAAGAGATGATTCGTCGATGAACTTGGGAGGGAAATGAACCGTCGATGAACTTGGGAGGGAGATGAAGTGATTCCTGTAAGTGATTTGAGTGTTTACTTTTGCCGCCTATGACCCGTCACTTCACGCAGAAGATAGTTCGGCTGCAACGAAATGAAACTAATTAATTCGTTTTAAAATTTCTAATCAAATACCGATATTGCCCTTGTTAAAAGAAGGAAATACCACAATGGCAGCGGACCATTTAAAGGTTTTTTAATGAGAAAAATGAGAATGGCCTACTTGGTATCTACATAACCAAAAAGCCCTACTCCCCCATTTTTCTCTTTTAAAATTATGATATATATATATATATAAGAGGTAGTTTTTGTAATTTACTCAATAAAATACAAAGAAAAAATATTAAATAAAAAATATTAAATTGAGTATCCTGAGATCACATTGGATCTTTAAATTGGGGAATAATATTCCAACCTTATGTATGTTATTTGCTCAGTATATAACATCTATCCCAACCCGTTAATTTATATGTCAAACTTATATACAAAAGTTAAAACAATAAGTTTTACTTTAATTAATTACTATTTTAATAATTGTATCTTGTACGGATTGATAACATACAAATAACTTATTTAATATATTTAAAATATTGTGTTTGAAAATTAAAGTAATCAACAATGATCACCAATTTTAGACTTAAATTCCGATTCAATTTATAACTACAAAGATAGTAGGTGGAGGTCGCGTGTATACAAGCGCACGTGAGCTTTAGGCTCAAATTCAGCAGGTTCAATCCTAAAATCAATTGAGGATAGTATGAGAAGCTCACCGACCTTATATACTAGGTTTGGAACGTCTCAAACTTTTGATGTGTGAACTAGATGATATAGACCGAGTTACACTTGTTCATACTTTAAGTTTGCGAGCCGTATAGAGGCTAATCTCCACTATGTCAAAGTCCGATACAGACGGACCGTTGAGCAGGGGTCGTGTGCATACAAGCGGACATGGACATTAGGCTCACCCCCAACACATAAATCCGACGGGGTTTCATTCTAAAACCAATTGACAATAGGAGGAGTAGTCCACAACCTTATATACTAGGTTCGAAATGCCGTGCACATAGACCGAGTTGACACTTGCCCACAAATTAGGATTGCGAGACGCATAGAAGCTAACCGCTTGATACCATGTCAAAGTCCGATCTAGATGAACCATAGAGCGGGGTCGTGTGCGTATTATACTATTATCTAATGAAAATAATTAGTAAATTTTTATTTCTTTTGTTTTATTTATTTTTTTAGAAAGATAAGGAGTGTTTGGTAGTTTTAGTGAAACTAGGCAAAATTCGGAAAAGTATAAAATTTAAGGGTACTAATCGAACTAAAAAAACTTTTTGACAAAATTCGAAATACCCAAACTACGACGGTACCATCCGAAGAATCCCTTAAATAAAATATATTTTAATTTTATCCTATGAAAAGATTTGGTGCGTTAATTCAATAGTGACATTGCATATATAGTATTTGACAAACAAATCCGGAGTTAGTATTACTTAGAAACGTACCCAATTCATTACAGAAATCAATACTTTAAATTAACTCTTAAAATTCATAAGTCATGTGAATTTTTGTTGTGTGTAAGGATAGAAGCTACTACTAATCATCATACTAACATGAAATGCAAATAGTAGTGTCATCTTTTGATACTATTGCGGGTTCTGGAGCTGCAACACCATACACTACAGATGCAGTCGGTATTTGACATTGCATATAGTATTTGATGAGGATAGAAGCTACTACTAATCATCATACTTTATTTTCATCTGATCTAATTCATCCACCTTACGGAAAATCCACCTTCAATTGATGCAATCCAGAGTACGCCATTTAGGGCTCCGCTGATACGCATGAAACTTGGACATCAGTAGAGCATTACCATGCACACAGAATTGCTCATTTGTCTAAATCAGTGTAAATTTACCATTAAACATTAAACAATTAAACTGCAACTACGTTCAGTCTAGCAAATCACATAATTTTCTTCGATCCACCTAAAAAAATCATATCTTTATTATAAAAATCAGAGAACAGATGAGGATAGAAGCTACTAATCTTCCCACTTTATTGCTACCATATCTATTTCATCCGAAATTACACCGAATAATCGATTTCGCGTAATTCTTACATTGGAGTTGTTAAGACATGAGAATACTCTGCCTTTCAAGTCAAACAAGCACATACTTTTCTCAAAAACAAGCAGCCGCGATAGCGGTGCAGCTGAACAGTCTTGTAGACTGAATTCCTCGCGCTCACAATCAAAAACCAACCCTTGATGTCTTGATGCGGATAGCCAATGAAGTTTCCCGTTTTTAAAACAACTATGTTGTCTAATCGACACCCGATCACGAAATTGAGTTAGAAGATTAACATCTTTGATCACTCCCTTCCTCCAACTCCCATCTTTAACCGAGAACACCTCGTAATTCGGTGACAGCTGCTTCTGATCGAAGTTTACTTGAACGAATCTGATCCTAACCAACTTGAAATCGTTATTTGAACTACAGAAACCCAGCCCTAGAATAGTCTCTCCGGAATCCCAATCTCCAATATGAATAGGTATGTATTTATGGATCGAAGGGTTCTAAAAAATGGCAATCTTTGATTCAACTGATGATACGCAGATTACGCCATTTAGGGATCCGATAAAACGACCCTCGCCCTCACGTGCTAAGCTTGTAACATGTGCTTCAGTTGCATTATCATAGATAGGTAGGCGAAATTTGCTAATGAGAAAATATAAGATCCCTACCCGCAATACTGATTTCTGAGTTGCCGATTTCAAATAAATATTGATAAAAATAGAAGACGAAATCAGACGATTCCATAATTTACATACCAATCCAGATTTGATTAGGGTTTTGATTCGTAATCTGGAAAAGATTTCCAGTAGCGAATCTTCAGGCACGTCTACTATCGACCTCATTGACGAACCCTAGAGATCGATGGGACGAATTCAAGGAAACATTAGATCGAAGATAGAATTTATAGCAATTTATTATATGTACGCAAGGATTTCATGTTGATTATCCGATTTGGGTGGTTTTGCTCTTCTCCTTCCTTGACGGATCACCGGCCCAGCCTTGCTTTTCCCTTCCCTGGCGTATCACTGGCCCAACATGCTTCTCTTCTTTCTTCCTTCCTTCCTTCTTTTCTTCTCCAGGCCATTACCTCTCCCGCTATCTTTCAGTCCCGTAATCTTCGATAAATTGCAACCGACCTTTTCTCCCGCTATCTTTCAGTCCCGTAATCTTCGGTAGACTGCAACCGACCTCCTCTGCCGACTTCCTCTCTACCAGACGTTGTGGTATCTGGCGGGACGGGCTCGAGAGCTTTTCCTTCCCTCCCCGACGCATCCTTGCTTCTCTCTCTGCACACCATCGACGAGCTGCACCGTCTTTACGATCCTCACCGGCTCCGGCACTGAAACTGACCACTGCAGCAACAACTGGTCGCCTCATTCGCCCATTGAAACCTGGACGCAGTGACTTAGCTTTCTTCACCCGTAAACTAGACCGCACAAGGAACGTAGACTGTCGTGTGTCCTTATTTGCAGCAGCAGGAGCCACGCCGACTGCCTCTAGCTTGCCACCGTCGCCGATCATCAGGAGCGCAGTAGCCACAGAGAGTGATCACCGAGCAGGCCTGAGCAGACTCACCTTCTTTTCCTCGCTGCAGTAATTGAAGGTGAGGGTCGCTTCTTCTTCTTCTTCACCGAATCACCGATCGGATGGTCAAACACCAGGCGACCGGCAACGGACCGACGTGGATCACCAGGGGACAAGCAGTGGACGGCCGGAGCTCCCATCCTTCCCTGCAGAAACGAAGGTGAGTTCGACCTTCTCCTCCTGCTTCCAGTTTTGTAAGCTTTCTACATAGTGTCACCTTGAGTTGTTGTGCTTTCACCGGGTTTTGAACATAGGATCAATTAATCACGTGCCTGGACAAAACCTGCTTCCAGGAAGGCTCGAACTGGGATCTCCAGGGACGTGGGAAAAAGTTCCAGTTTTGTATTATGGTGATTAGTGAGAATCGAACCGGTGACCATGAGTATGCCATGTAGTTTTAGGAAATCTGGGTATTATGTCGACTTTGGGAGCATGTTTCAAGTCCTTAGAATCATTAGTTACTGTTGAGTTTTTGATATGTTGTTGATGGAAACATGCATATGTTGTTGATGGAAACAGGTAGTTTTGTGTGTTAAAATTTGAAAAAGATCCAATGGTTGGATTTAGAGTTGAAAATTTTGTCAAGTACAGGAGTTGGTGTGAGCACGAAGGCACCTTTGAATATTCATGGATTTTGACCGGACTAGCTTGAAGTGTACGTAGCATAGTACCTTTAGGATTTTTTTTCTAGAATTTTTGGGATTTGGTAAGAAGTACTTTTGTAGTCCAAAGTAGGACACTCGGGGTATTTTCGAAATAAGCTTTCTTAAGGTTTTTGGAGTTAGAATATAAGTTGGAATAAATTCTCAAACCCGATATGAAATTTTTAGGGTTGTGAGATGTTGTTGGACCATAGTGAGAGTCTTAGATCGTTTTAGACACTTTTCGGAATTTTAGAAAAAATTTGAGACGTATTGATAATTTCGCAAAATTTAGGATTTGTTATTATTTCTTTACAATAATCTCATAGTTAGTCTAGATACCTTTCATAAGTTTTAATTCAATTAGTTATCGGTAAGCTGTTGTGTTTTATCTACCTCCAAAATTGTGTCTTACAGACTTATTTGTGTCGATGATTGCAAATCAAAAATTTTAATGATGATTGTTTGTTTTTAACTTTTGTACTATTACAAGATACAAATATATTTGAATGTATCGTCTTTCAATAAATAAGAATATTATCTAGTTGTTGAAATCATTACAAAGTCGATTATTATTCCTATTTTTTTAATAATAAAGTCTGATCGTGGTATTTTTCACCAAAATCTATCAATACTCTAAATATCTAATGTATCGGAGAAAAATTGTTTTGTTTTTTTTTATTTATTTATTTTAAACGGTTGCTCTAAGATTTGAGGGTAGTTCACATAAAACACGTTTTTGGATACGAATGTGTAGAATAATGAACGATATGTTTGTAAAATATGAATTGTTGGTTTATTGAATACGAACTAAATGTTCAATTTTTTAAAAAATGAAATATTAGTACATTAAGTATTTTAATAAAATAAGTAAATAAAAAATATAATATAATATTTTTTTATGGAAAAAAAATCATAGTTTTTATAGAGTTATAGTTTTAGTTTAGTTTTTTACACAAATCAAGTTTTTGTTAATTTAGTTGACATACTAGTTTATACACAGTGTCTTTTATAGATATTTGTTGATAAAAGTTTAAAAATTTTATATATTTATAATATAGATAAAAAATAACTTACGAATATAATTAATTGAATTTAAGTTTATAATCAAGTCAGAAATCATTTGCAATCACACTTATATAAAAATTATTTGCAATCACACCTATATATTATATATAAAAAAAAGGATGTGTAACACAATTCATTAGGCAAACGAAAATACGATTGAGATTTTTCAATCTATAACTATATTTCTAATAACTGCACGGCTATTTGTTATAATTATCAATATTAATTTGGAATTTACAATATTTTTTTAACTAGTGAAAATTTTGACCAAGTCTCGCCTAAAACTATTTAAAATTTTTATGAAAGCTATAAGAGTTTTCCCGTTAAAAATCTAGAAAATTAAGAACATATTCAACAAATTAAAAAAGAATTAAGTAGCCGGTTAACTTTACAAGTTAAATAAGAATACAATCAATGAATTTCATCATTTGGATTTAAATAAATCTTAATATATATTTATTGATTAAAAAAGAATTATATTGTCGGTTAAATCATGGGTCGAGTATTTAGTAGTAAATTAATCATAATATGTATTTATTGCTTAATCGTGGAATGAAAATACGGAAAAACGAAAATCAAAATACATAAGAAAGTGTTATTCCCTTATAATCCAAGTATGTGTAAAGGAAATCATAAGTTCTTATGATCTTCTTCAATGGCGGGACCTGGAGCTGAGTTTAGCAAAGGTAAACAACAAGGACCAAATAGAAAGTAAATTGTAAATAAGTTCAATTATAAAATTTGCTATATAATACTAAAGCAGAAGTAAATTTTGTCACATGTTATTACCACATTAAGTCACCTAGGATTTTTTCACATGTCATCACCACATAGGATTTTGTCACATGTCACTACACATCGGATTTTACATATATCTTATTTATTTTTAGTCAACTATTTTTATTTTTATTTTATTTAGTTTCTTAGTTAAGAGAATGACATGAGATATAAAATATAAAAAAGGATTATGACATAAACAAAAATAACTTTCTATATTTAAAAGATATTATACTATTTGTGTGTTAGAAGATGAAATTATACAGATTTTTTTTAAAATTCAAGTTATTTTTAAACCAAATATATAATTGGTCATTTTACATTTCAAATAATTGGGTGTTTTTAATATAGAAAAAATAATTTGATATTTATTAAGTAACACTTTTATTTATCTATTTATTTATTTGTGTCATCCCGTATAAGACACGGATATTAAACTAGTTAATACTAAGTATGTGTAAAGGCAATCATCTACCACGCTATTATACTTGTATTTAAATCATCTATGAAGTACTTTATCTCAAATCATCTTTAAAATGAAAACTCTTGACACAATTCATCTCCATTAATTTGTAATTACTTTTATTGAAGAATGACCGAACAAACTTTACCTATTTGTATAGGTTAAATTTCTTAAAGAAATAACACATGAGGTATATCTTCATTCTCATCAATGATATGAGACATAATGTCCTTCGTTGCCATAAATACAGGAAAAGGATGATCACAACTGACATATTGTAAACAGAAGCATAAACCTAATATGTCTTAATTTGTTTGAAAAATGTCTAATGATTTTATTAGTTGCGGCTAAATGTGGCTAAACCCAAGGCAAGTCCATTGGATTGGCATGTCTTCTCCAACACAACAAGGCAATAATAGCACTATCACCTTAAGGATCATCTGATTACTGAAACCTCTATGGAGTCCGGTTCATCTCCCAGCGCATTTCTTTTTGTGAATCAAGAACATCCAAAGAAGTGTCACTATCGATATTCTCCAAGCTAGACTGCATCAACATTATCTATTCATTTGCAACTTTTGTTCTATTGAGGTAAAGCTCATTAGTTAGGAACATTGAAACATTAATCTAAAGCTCATCGTAAGAGTTGAAGTGTGTTTTCTCAAGGAAAACTGATCCTGCTCGAGTCTAGCTGTAGCTTCATGTCATTCTCGAGCATTTGGAAGCGTGTTTAATTTGTTGTAACACTTTCTGATCAAAACAATTGCATCTGTTTAAGGCCATAAATAATGTACCATCTCATGGGATACTCACGTTTAAGTGATTCTGAAAACAAAACAATTGCATCTGCTTCATCAAATCATTTAAGTGATCATGCAAACAAACACCAATATTGAAGGAAAATTATCAAGGAGCTAGACGAATCAAACTGCAAGTAAATAACAAAATTTGTTTGGAACCACCATTAGAAAACCATAAGAGAATCATATGTTTATTATAAGAATCCAAAGAGATAAGAACTAGAGAAGAAATACTAATCTTTCAACTTTATTACATCTGATGTTACACCACCCTGTATAATAATTGAATTGGAGTTGCTAAGAGATGGGAATACTCGGTCTTTCAAGTCCAACAAGCACTTACTTTCTCAAAACCATGCCAAAGCTGCAGATTCAAAAAGTCTTCTAGTTTAAATGCATTTAGGAGCTCCATCGAGCTGAAATACTCGCGCTCATAATCAAACACCAACGCTTGATGTCATGATCCGGATAGCCGATGAAGCTTCCCATTTTTAAAAAGACCCCTCCATCTAAAAGTTGATCTTATAGTATGACAAAAATGAGTTACAAGATTAACATCATAAATTACTCTCTTCCTCCACCTCCCATCTTTAACCGAGAACACTTCGTAATTCGGTGACAGATGCACCTGATCGAGGCTTACTTGAACTAACCCGAGTCTAACCAACTTAAAATCATTGTTTGAACCGCAAAAACCAAGTCCTAGAAAAGTCTCGCCGGAATCCCAATCTCCAATACCAACAATTATGTATTTATGGATCGAAGGGTTTCAAAGAATGGTCATTCTTGACTCAACTGATGCGACGCAGACTACGCCGTTTAGGGCTCCAACGATGTGTGTAAAACGATGCACGCCTTCAACTGATAAGCTTGTAGCATGTGCTCCAGGTGCACCATCATAGACAGAGAATACATGGGAGTTGCGATGGAAAGAACTCAAGCTCTTTAACTTCATTGATTTTCTAGTTACTGATTTCAAGTGGAGGTAGATGAAAGAAGAAGACGAAATTGCACGATTCCATGACTTGCATACTAATCGAAATCTGATTAGGGTTTTGATTGGTAATCTGAAAAAATATCACATTCATCAAATCTTGAGTCAAGTACACCATCGCAAACCTCAAGATTAATTTAATGAACCGAGAAAACAGTAGATCGAGAATCGACCTATAAAACAACCTTCTTATCTTTCTATCTTACGTCCGTCAAGAAAAAATTTAAATCCAACAAATTATCTCTTCATTAATCAAAATTAAAAATTTTAAAAATTATTTCAAATCAAATTTTAAGAAGATATGGTTCAACAAAATCTCCTCAGCAATTTAAATTGTCGAGGAGATTTTTTTTTTATTTTTTACTACCAAAAAAAATCTCCTCGGCAATTTAAGGTAAAATTTTAAAATCAAAAATTAATTCCCTAATTTAACCGTATTCCAAAACAATTAAAGATTGATACGATAAGAAAAGTCATATCCAAGATCTCACTTAAGATGAACCGAATCAAAGATCTCATTTCTTACTGAACTAAAGTAAAAAAAAATAATCTTATTCATATTTTTGATTGTTGTGAACAAGATTTTATAGTTTTGGGCAATTGGGAATATGTAAACCGAAGATTTGTATCCTCTCTGACTCTCATTTACATAAATAGCCTGATGATCCCCTTTCCATTTTGTCTCTCCACCGCCTCAATTTCAAGGATTCAAGCATACACTTTACTTTTGAAAGAAAGAGGAATTTTGAATGTTATTTCATGATCATATAGCACAGCACACTATATGATTTTTCACTATAAATTTGTCAAAACGAAAAAGCTATTTACACGGGCGTTCGTTAAGCGCCAGTGCTGAGTGGAAAAAAGTATATTAATTTCTATAAAAAAAAATATTGTTGAACGTTGGCGACAGGAGCCAGCTCTCAAAATCTAAAACAGGGTTTAAAATAAAGAAGGTAGGCACCGACTCTCTCATTCTTCCAACTTTCGCGGCCGCTCTCCAATCTCCACCCCCTCGTATTTGCTCCCTTCCTCCAGTCCTCCGCGACGCGCACTGCTCTATTCCCGTGTTGCTCCCTCCCCGGCGACGCATCCCCCGCCATATATCCTCTCCTCCTTCTCCAGCAACGCATCCCCCGCTGTATATTCTTCCCTTTTTCTCCAATCTCCGGCAACGCTTATATCTCCCCGTGCTACTCCCTCCCCGACGACGCGGCTTCCTCCCGTTGACGTTGATCCCTCCCCAGGGGCACTCCTTCTCCAGTCCCCTACACTTCTCGATCTCCGACGTTAGTGCATATTCAACCGCTAAGTTTTTTTTGCTGTCACTTGTTTTACTCTGAATACTTGAACAAGACAGTTACATCTGTAAATTTAACAAATCAAGTTACAATAACAACAATGAGGATATCCCACTGCAATCAAGAATTGTAACACCAAAGTACAATAAGTTATGATTAGGCAATTGTTGTGGATTGGGTTTGAAAGCTTGAGTGGTCCTTTCTATCAACAGATTGTGAAATTAGGCTTCTACAGGTATGTGTAAAGCATCAAACTCATAGTAAAACAGGTGATATGTCCTCTTAACGACGTACAAATTGCAATGGTCTTCTTATCAACAAAATGTTTGTAAAATTAAGATTCTCAAATTCAGGCGCTAGCGGAAGGCGCCAGCGTTGAATTAATTAATTTTTAAAAAAAAAAAGTCGCTAGCATCTTGCAAAGGCGTCCAAACTTGAACGCTGGCGCGAAGCGATTATTTTCGATGCTAGATAATTTTATCTCTGTGTATATAACACGTCTCTTGTCAAAATGTGGGAGGCAATGGTAAAAACAACCGCCTTCTTACCTCGACATCTCTTTGCATAGTAAGTCTTAATAAAACTCAATTTCTTTTAATCTTTGATATTATTTTTTTAGTATTATCTTAGGCATTATTAGTCAGATCATTTTTAAAATTCAACGATCTTTTATACTCTACCTATTTTTATAATAAATTTATAATTTTAGTCAATATATTATCTACTGTTTTATTGGATAACTATTTCGTAATTTGATTATCTAAGTTACACTTTAAATATTAAAATATGTCTTCAATAACAATTTGAACCAATTTCAAACACTTCTTACAGACTTTTTAGATTTTCAATACGTAAACCCAATGTGAGATCTACCCAATGGTTCTCGTGGGTAGAGGGTGAGCACATCTGAAATTAGATAGATTCTACATTTGAAACGTTTTGCAGATTGATCTGCTCCGAAATGGTTGAGGAGATTTTGTTGGACCATATCCTAAAACCAATTGTTAAGATGAAGAAATATAAAATGGATCTTATTAGCGTTACTGCATTGCACTCTACCCAATGGTTCTCGTGAACCTGCTCCGAAATGCTATAAATTTTCCTCTAAAAGTGTTACAAGTGATGTTCCAGACAAGAAGCCGAAGAAAGTGTTGTATAAACTAACTTTGTATCCTTACACTTAGCAATGCATACATTATATATGCTCTACTAGGCTGCTGTTTATACATTTCAAATACTTACGGTTCATTTTATGGCTGACCAATGTTCACTGCAATAACATGTCCAAAACTGTGCAAATAATTGTGGTAATTGCCGTTGCAATAAAGCCGAGAACAGTTGAGATGATTTGCTGTGCTGAAAGGGAACGATGGTCGTGTGAAGCATCAGCGGGAGTCCTTATTAATATACCACTGCAGGTAACAAATAAGAGAAATAAAAAACAAAGTTGCTACTTTAATGGCATGAACTCACAACATTTAGTAACAAAAAAAAATTAAAAAGCAACATGGGATAATCTGAATTCCAAAGCAATACAATTAGCCTGTAATAAACGTGAAATGCATCTCACTAAACTAATACCGGCAGAAATTACATATTTGGTTTTTAGATGGGGATCTTTTGAACTCAGATGAGTGCATTTCGGGTCATTATGACTATGACGGGGATGAACATAAGTGGTGCTCGTGTGCTGAACGAGTGGAGTGTTTCATGTGTAGGAAGTGTTGAAAGAGCTTTGCTGTCAAGGGCGATTGGCAGACCCACGAGAAGAACTGCGGCAAGCTCTGGTATTGCACATGTGGCTCCGACTTCAAACACAAGAGGTCCCTTAAGGATCACATTAGGTCCTTCGGAAAGGGTCATTCCCCCTCACCCTTCTCTTGAAGGCTTCGAAATGGAGGGCGACAAGGAATGTGTTACAACAGCCGGGTCCTCGGAGGATGAATGAACACCATAAGTTGTTACTATAACACTATACACGTATATGTACGCATATATACTATGTACTTACAACCGGCCGGTGAGATCACGTAGACTTGACATCCCTGTGGATAATTGGTGGGTTAGCCAGCTCATGAAGATAAGGTTTGGCTTGGTTTCTGGTCTTTCTTCGAGCATTTCGTGGAGACACACTTTCCCAATTAGGTTGAGTAAGGTTTGGCTTGTAGCGGAGGCTTGCAGTTCTTGGTCTTTGCCAATGGGTTGCTATTGCTGCAAACTGGATTGCCAGTTAATCGGATAAAGTGAGGCGATTTAGGATTAATGATTGGAATTTTAGTCAGAGACATATATTCTTGCTGCAAACTGCAATTCTTGGCCTTTTCTTACATCAATGTGATCTTGTAGGAGACATTAGATGTGACTCAAGTTATCTTGTTATTTTGCCGATCAACAAGCTTAAGTTGCTGGCTTACACTATTGCCCATGTTGAGTTCTCCATATATTTTGCTGCTTTTCAATCTCTTGCATTAAAAATTTTGCCCTCAAAACTTGATCAGCAAGAGAAAGAAAAAGGCTTTGAATTAACTTACACTTGCTCTAACCCGAGCAAACTGAAGAGTGTTTCAGGCAGAACCCCGTTGAGTGGTCTATTTTCTATGACCCTGCAACAAAAATAAGATTAAACGTCCAAGAGGTTTGTGTATGATATCAAACCATGCAAGAAGCTTACAGGGTCACGAGCGTGTTTAGCTTGGATAACCAATCTGGAATCTCTGATTCATTAAATCTGGAAACTTACAGAGTCATGAGCGAGTTTTGTGTCGAACAGAGTTATCAATTCTTGCAAATTCTAGTCAACTCCATCAAATCAAAAGAACTTGAGCATTAAAAAAAACTCACAGTATTGTCAGCTCTTTGAGGTTACTAATATCACCTCCTTTCCTTTAAGCCCCATGCTTGACAGTTTCCTGAATATCAATAAACAAAGAGGAAAAAAAACAAGCAAGATAAATGCTTAAACTTTAAACAGATAAAATTAATAAGAGTAGATGATTATTCTCACAGAGATGTGACTCTATTAGTATTATTTCATTCAACTCCTTCCCATGGATACCCACAAGGATCAGCTGATTTTGTCCAGCTTGGTGGTGTGTTTCCCCACTCACTCATCAATGATTGAAGCGCAGTCACTGTACACAATTTACCAACTGTTACAGCTAAGTTACGACTCTCAACTCTCTAATGGCATTACTGCAGTATATGATCGAATACCATCATCCTGGTGAGTTACAGACGAGATTGGTTGTAACGTGAATGATACGACCATCAAACATCCCAAGAAGTGTCACTGTCGATATTCTCCAAGCTAGACTGCATCGACATTTTCAGTTATGAGGACTTGGTTTCTGTTCTTTCCCAAATTTGTTGAGTATGATTTGGCTTGTGATTAAAGCTCATGACACTTCCTGGTCTTTGCCAATGGGTTGCTAATGCAGCAAACTGGATTGCCAGTTAAATTTGTTGAGTATGATTTGGCTTGTGGTTGAAGCTGCAAATGTGCTAGACTGCATCAACATTTTCAGTTATCAAGGAACACACCACCAAGTCCTCATAACTGCAAATGTGTCTATCCATAACGTTTGATGGTTGGCTTGTGGTTGAAGCTGACAGTTCTTGGTCTTTGCCAATGATACGACCATCAAACGAATGCGCATTTATTGAAACCTCTATGGAGTCCGGTTGATCTCCCAGCGTGTTTCTTTTTCTAAATCAAGAACATCCCAAGAAGTGTCACTGGCGATATTCTCCAAGTTAGACTGCATCAACATTTTCTGATCATCACCTCTGGCATAAAGTATCATATGATCAAAACAAGTGTCACTGTCGATATGTTAGTATGTTAGCAGCACCTTCGAAGTTATAAGGATCTGCAGGTTCGAGAACATCATCTATTCATTTGCACTTGTGTTCTGTTGAGGTATAGCTCATTAGTTGGGAACATTGAAACATTAATCTAAAGCTCATCGTAAGAGTTGAAGTGTGTTTTCTCAAGATAATCTGATCCTGATCGAGTCTAGCTGTAGCTTCATGTCATTCTCGAGCATCTGGAAGCGTGTGTAATTTGTTAGGTCGCCAAATAAAGAATTGAAATAGAGTGTTCCTATATGGATAGACACATTTGCAGTTATGAGGACTTGGTTTCTGTTCTTTCCCAAATTAGTTGAGTATGATTTGGCCTGTGGTTGAAGCTGACACTTTTTGGTCTATGCCAATGGGTTGCTAATGCTGCAAACTGGATTACCAGCTAATCTGATAAAGTGGCGTGATTTATGGGTTAATTAATGATAGGAAATTTAGTCAGAGACATTAGATGCTGCCAATGGGTTGCTAATGCTGCAAACTGGATTGCCAGCTAATCTCCATTTCATTTTGTTGTTTTTCAGTCTCCTGCAATCAAAATTTTCCTCTCAAAACTTGATCAGAAGAGAGAGCAATAAAAAGCCTTTGAACTAAGTAGTTAGAAATAACTTGCAGTTGAGTGGTCCATTTTCTATGACCCTCCGAGAAAAATAAGATTAAACTTCCAAGAGTTTTGTGTATGATATCAAACCATGCAAGAAACTTACAGGGTCATGAGCGCGTTTAGCTTGGATAACCAATCTGGAATCTCTGATTCATCAAATGTATTGTTGCTCAAGTCCCTGTTGAGAGAAGATTTACAGTACTCTCAGCAAGCTTATAGTATATTTCTGTAGTTGCTTAAGGAGAGGATATTATTATTTCCGAAATAACAAAAACTTATAATCGAATGAGATACTCACAGATCATTAAGGCTGGTTAGATTATTGAGATTGGATGGTATGTGAAAGTTAATCCTAAGGTTTCTAATGTCTCTAGCCGTAGAGCCGACTAAAGATCCAAACAAAAACCACACATACAAGTTGTTTACGCAGTTCGGTAGCAAAGATGCCCCTACTCTGCTGGACCTCAAGAGGGGAGATCCGATTCCAGGATTTCACTAGGTATCCAAGAACAAGAGGTTACAAACACAAGACACGAGACACTAGCACTTATTCTAAGATCTAGCAAAGAAAGTAAAAGAAGAACTCAGGAGATACAAAGAAGCAAAGATGAAGAAAAAAACCCCTTAAAGGCACCTCGACGAAGATCTAAATAATGATCTTCGTCACTGTCGCGAGCCAACGAAGCAATGGTGACCTGAGAATCAAGAGATAACAGATCTCTCGTTCTCTTCTTTCTCTTCTTTCTCTTCTGTGGATCCTTCTTGCTCCAAGCAAGATTTGGAAGATCCTATCTTCTTCTCTCTGTTCTCTCTCTCTTTCTCTTTGTTGAGACAAAGCACACAAGCTGCCGAGAGAGCTCTCTAGGGTTTTAGTTGCCCTTTTAGAACGTTTAAATACCTAGAATCAAATAAGGTGAAACGCAGCGTACAACAATCTGTAGCAGGCATTTTAAACCCGGCTTCAAAACTGGATCAAGGGAATGGACTCCAAGTGGGCCGCCAGGCCCATATCTTCAGATATTAGCCGGAACAAAGCACAACATACATATATACTTTACAACTTCATCATCTATTAATCCACATAATGGTAAACTAATGTTTATGAACTTGTCACCATATTAATCAACATGCTACCTCCCTTAGATCTACTAAGTGGTAACATTGGATCACAATAGGCATCTAGTTCAATCACATAGTAAACTATTACATGAACATATTTACATAACTCTACCAAGATCATAGTACTAAGTGCTAGTTTTATACTCAATGTCCTATGTTTGTATTAATAAGAATCAAACATACATAACATGGTACTTCCCCAGACAGATTGTTCAGGTCAAGCCGTCTAAATTCATAGACATGGTCGATCAAAAGGAACATCAATTCTTGATCATCCAAAATAAGAAGTAAAAATGCAACCAAGAAAGAAATGAGAGTGGTAGTTGTACTTACAGAACATAGAGACTCTGAACAAGTCCTATGGACCTATGGTGGATGGAATGCTTCCATTCAGTTGATTCCCATTCAAAAGTCTATCATACAAAGAACATGTATTAAAACTGTCACTTATGATCACTTTCTTGATCTTCAAGATAATATTTGGAGCTTACTAGTGTCCTATTTGTAACAACATGTCCCAAGCCTGGAGAAGAAGTATCTGAGACAGGAAGAGACCCCGTCAACTGGTTGTCCGACAAATCCAACCAGTAGAGCTTCGAGAGGTTGCCAAGAGAAGCCGGAATTCCGCCATTGAACTTGTTTGAATTCAAGGCCCTGATTTTTCACAAAATTACAGAAATTAGACATGTGAAAAGTTGTAACAAACAGAAGCTCAATTTTCATTGTTATTCTTACAAGAAATATAACTCTGACAGATTTCCCAGTTCTTGTGGGATGCTACCACTGAAACCACAGCCTGCTAACATCCTAATCACATCAAACGAACAATCCGCGTATCAGAAAACCAACAGCTTGTCAATGAAGAAGGCCTATATATATATATTCAAGTATTTTGATGAATCTTACAAGGTGTTCAGCTTCCTAAGCTGCCCTAACTGTGGAGAGATAGATCCAGTGAGATCTTTATTGAAAGAAAGGTCCCTGCAAAAACATTTGTGTCGAACTGAGTTACCAATTCTCCCAAACTCTAGTCGACTCCATCAAAACAACTTAAAGCAGTAAAAAAAAACTCACAGCGTTGTCAGCTCTTTGAAGTTATTTCCTTTGAGCCCCATACTTGACAGTTTCCTGAATATCAATAAACAAAGAGCTAAGAAGAAGCAAAATAAAGGCTTAAACTTTAAACAGATAAAAATAATTCTCACAGTGTGTTTTCCCATTCAATCGTCAATGATTGAAGCGCAGTCACTGTACAAAATTTACAAACTTTTACAACTAATATGTGACTGTACATGAACTCTCACATGGTATCACTGCAGTATATGAATACCATCTTCAGGATGAGTCATCTTCAGGATGAGTTACAAGATTGGTTGAAACATGAATGATACGACAAGTAATAAAGGAAGAAGCCTTTTTTCATAGTAAAACTAACAGCCGCCATGAAAGGAGCTTGAAGAATGTTTCCTGCAACTAATGAAGACACCAGCACAGTGAGTGACTGCTAAACAGCGTGATGAAAACTGTAAATTTATTAAGTAAGTTAGAATGTTACCATATATAGAATGATTAAGTGATTCTTGTTAGATTGTTAGAGTAATTTGTTTAAGACCATAAATATAAACGGGTTTGAGTCATATCAAATTAGATCATTCCATCGTTCCATTCCAATTCCTTTACGTGGACTAGTTGAATGTACACAAGGATTTACTTAACTGTATCGGAACATACACAATTCATCAATGATCATGCAAACAAGCCACCAATATTGAAGGAAAATTATCAAGGAGCTAGACGAATCAAACTGCAAGTAAATAACAAAATTTGTTTGGAACCACATTAGAACCTAAGACAATCATATGATTACAAAACTAGAGAAGAGATACTAATCTTCTGACTTAATTACATCTGTTGTTACACCCGAAAATCTACCCTGCGTAATAATTGAATTGGAGTTGCTAAGAGATGAGAATACTCGGTCTTTCAAGTCCAACAAGCACATACTTTCCTCAAAACCATGCGAAGACTGCACATTCGAAAAGTCTTCTAGTTTAAATGCGTTTGGGAGCTCCATCGAGTTGAATTCCTCGCGCTCACAATCAAACACCAACACTTGATCCCCGAACAGCCAATGAAGCTTTCCATTTTTAAAAAGACCCCCCTTCTAAAAGTTGATCTTATAGTATGACTAAAATGAGTTACAAGATTAACATCATCAATCACTCTCTTCCTCCACCTCCCATCTTTAACCGAGAACACCTCGTAATTCTGTGACAGCCGCCTCTGCTCGAAGTTTACTTGAACGGATTCGATCATAACCAATTTAAAATCATTGTTTGAACTACATAAACCAAGTCCTAGAAAAGTCTCGCCGGAATCCCAATCTCCGATACCAAAAGTTAGGTATTTATGGATAGAAGGGTTCCAAAGAATGACAATTCTTGGTTCTGCGATGCAGACTACGCCATTTAAGGCTCTAATTATGTATCTGTAACGAAACATGATTTCAAGTGCTAAACTTGCGAGATGTGCTTCAGTTGCACCATCAAGGACAAAGAATAGCTCGAAGTTGCGAATGCAAGAAATGATGCCCTGAAACTTTATTGATTTCTTAGTTGCCAATTTCAAGTGAAGATCGATGAAAGAAGAAGACGAAATTGCACGATTCCATGACTTGCATACCAATTGACATCTGATTAGGGTTTTGATCGGTAATATGACAAATATCTCATTCATCACATCTTGAGCGTATACCATCGCCGTTATTGACAAAACCTCGAGATTGGTTTGATGAACCGAGGAAACTGTAGATCAAGAATCTGTTTTACAATAATTTTTCGTGAAACCCATACGTACGCAAGTATCCTATAAAACCAAGAAAAGGAAAAATATACAAGATAATAGGAGAAAATATATAGAGAAAATACAGGGCCAAAACAGTATTATAGGGTGTATCTTTCCGTTGAGGTAATCTAGTGACCAGATTTGATTAGATATTATAAATATTTTACAAGGCATTTCAAATACTTCGGGTTCAGTTTATGGCTGACCAGCCTTGACATGCAATATTGTCTCGATGGCTTTAACAACCTCGCCCATAGTGGGTCGGTCCGAGGCAGACTCTTCTGTACATCGTAGGGCAAGCTCTACGTACATGGCAAACTCCGGAAGGCTCGCGGTCACACTCCCTATGGCTGGATCAACTATATCTCTTAAGCCACAAGAATCGTTGTTGCCTTTGTCTAGAATAGTTCTTACTTCTCGCACTACGTATTTGCCCTTTTCGATTGGTTGTTTAGCGGTTAAAAGCTCCAACAATACGACTCCAAAACTATAAACATCACTCTTTTCTGTTAATTGTTGGAGTAGATAGTATTCCGGATCAACATAACCCTGCACAAAAATAACTTTGTCAAGGCTTTGTTTGGCATCTCAGACAATAATATTACGAGAATTGTGTATTTACCATTGTGCCTTTTATTTGGGTAGAGACATGGTCCATGGATCCATCAGAAAGCAGCTTAGAAAGTCCAAAATCAGCAACCTTAGCATTCAAGTTATCATCCAACAGAATATTAGTAGACTTCACATCTCTGTGGATAATTGGCGGGTTAGCCAGCTCATGAAGATAAGCCAAGCCACGAGCCGAGCCAAGTGCAATCTGAAGCCGCTTTCTCCAGTCAAGATGGATTCCAGACTTTCCAAGGAGACTGTCCTTAAGGGATCCATTTGGGAGGAACTCGTAGACTAGAATTTTTTCGGCTTTCTCAAAGCAGAAACCGATTAAGCTAACGAGATTCTTGTGGTGGACTCGAGATAGAAGCTCAATCTCTGTCTTGAATTCTGTCATCCCTTGCATTGATCCTTGTTTGAATCCTCGCTTGATCGCCACTAGCTGCCCATCTGGCAGCATTCCTCTATATACTTTGCCATAGCCTCCAGAACCGATCTCGTTTCTTGATGAGAAGTTGTTGGTGCATTTCTTTAGCTCTTCGTATGCAAACCATCTTGTGCCTTTAAGGTGTAGAGCGACACTACCTTCACTCCCAGTTGAAGCTGTAAATCAAACAAATGATATCACAAGAATTCGATTACATTAGCCAGGTCATGATGAGTAGAATTAACAAAACTTCTACCAAATCCGGTTGATCTTCCATTGCGTTTCTTGTACCGAATCAAGAACATCCCAAGAAGCATAAGGACAAGAAGGGAACATCCGATTGATATCACAAGAATCATGGTCAGACTCAATGCTGATTTTCCATTGTTATCCTCCAACACTGCATCAACAATATTTGGTCATCATTTCTGATCAAAAGAATGTTAATTACTGTCTATACGTTAGTATGTTACCAGTACCTTCAAAATTATAAGGATCTGCAATAAAGATATAAGGTCCAAATGAGAGATTAGAGGGTGGCAAGTAGATATGATTGGTGAGTTCAAAGCCAATCATCTGCACTTGTGTTCTGTTGAAGTATAACTCATCAGTTGGGAAGAGTGAAAGATCAATCTGAAGCTCATCATAGCAGTTGAAGTGTATATTCTCAAGGAAAACTGATTTTTGAGCTAATTGTAGCTTCATGCTCATGTCATTCTCGAGCATTTGGAAGCGTGTGTAATTTGTTAGGTCTCCAAATAAAGGATTGAAATAGAGTGTTCCTTGATATGGATAAACACATTCACAGCTCTGAGGACTCGGTTTCTGGTCTTTCTCCGAGCATTTTGTGGACACACACTTTCCCAATTTAGTTGAGTAAGGTTTGGCTTGTGGCTGAAGCTGACACTTCTTGGTCTTTGCCAATGGATTGCTAATACTGCAAACTGGATTGCCAACCAATCTGATATTTATGGTTTAGTTAATGATTGCAACTCACATTGGTAAAATAAACACTTGAAGAGGATTTGTTTTTTTCTTACATCAATGTGGTGTTGCTGGAGGAGTTGATTGTGACTGAAGTAATCTCGTTTTCTTGAAGATCAATAAGCTGAAGTTGTTGGTTATCGCCATTGCTCATGTCGATTTTTCCACTCAATTTGTTCTTTTTTAGTTTCCTGCAATCAAGTTTTTTTTCTCTCTCAAAACTATGAGTTTGTCTGTCTATATTTTTGGAATGAGTTAGAAATAACTTACACTTGCTCTAACCCGGGTAAACGGAAGAGTGTGTCAGGCAGTGCCCCGTTGAGTGGTCCATTCTCTATGACCCTGCAAGAAAAATAAGATTATAAATCCAAGAGTGTTGTGTATGAGTGTATGATATCAAACAATGCAGGCAACTTACAGTGTCATGAGCGAGTTTAAGGTTAAAAACGAATCAGGAAACTCTGATTCAGTAAATGTATTGTTGCTCAAATCCCTGTTGAAACAAGCTTTTAATTAATCTCATCAAGGATAGAATCTAAGTAGATTATATGTTAGATCATATGAGACTTACAAAGATTGAAGATAATTCATTCTTGTTAACTTTGGCAACAGACCTGTCAATTTGTTGTTTGCTAGATTGCTGAAAGCAAAAACACTTGCTGGTCAATACAGTTGAATTTTCCAATGCAATAAGAACATAAGTGTACTATTTGATGGGATACTCACATGTCAGTGATTTTTGTTAGATTGTTAAGGTTGACTGGAATTTCCCCGGTCAGATGGTTTATGTCAAGCCGTCTGTGACAGAAACCGAAATCATAGACACAAATCCAAAAGCCAGAAGAAGTAACAATAACAGTATTTGCAGTACTTACAGAACCTCAAGTTGCTGAACAAGTCCTATGGTGGATGGAATGCTTCCAGTCAATTGATTCCCATTCAAAAGTCTATGATACAAAGAAATTCGTTCATAAATGTATATTTTGAAAAGGATCTTTATTTCATTTTTAAGAATACTGCGAAGAACTTACACGTGAATGAGTTTGGTCATCTCTGAACTGAACATCTGTGGTGGGATTGCCCCAGAAAGTTGGTTTTTGTTCAGATGACTGAAAAAACAAAAGAGCATGTATTAAAACTGTTATGTATGATCACTTTCTTGATCTTCAAGATAATATTTGGAACTTACAAGTGTCCTATTTGTAACAACTTGTCCAAGCCGGGAGAGACAGGAAGAGACCCTGTCAACTGGTTGTCCGACAAATCCAGCCAGTAGAGCTTCGAGAGGTTTCCAAGAGAAGCCGGAATTCCGCCAGTGAACTTGTTTGAGTTCAAAGCCCTGATTTTTCACAAAATTACAGAAATTATACATGTGAAGAAGTTGTAACAAACAGAAGCTGACTGTTCTTACAGGAAGTGTAACTCTGACAAATCTCCCAGTTCCTGTGGAATACTACCACTGAATCCACAACCTGCTAACATCCTAATCACATCCAGAAAAACAAATGCCATGTCAAGAAACCGACAGCTCGTTTACGAAAACAGTGTAAAATACTTAACTTCACGAATCTTACAAGGTGTTCAGCTTATTAAGTTGTCCTAACTTTGAAGACAGAGAACCAGTGAGATCTATATTGAAAGAAAGGTCCCTGCAAGAATTTTATATAGCAGTTGAAAAAAAAAAAAAAAAATGAATTCAATTAGAAAAACTCTGGAAAAAATACGCACAATGATGTCAGCTCTCCGAGATTACCAATATCACCTCCTCCTAAGCTTCCTTTGAGTCCCATGGTTGACAGATTTCTGATCGTCAACAAGCCAAACAAGGCTTAAACTTTGATTAAGATAGATAATGATTAATAAGGGTTTATAATTGTTCATACATAGCTATGATTCTTGTATAATTATTGCAGGTGATTCCTTCCCAGGGAAGAAACCCACATGGATCATCGGATTTCTTCCAGCTCGGCGGCGTGTTTTCCCACACCGTCATCAATGATTGAAGCGCGGCCACTGCACAGTAGAATATCTGAACTTTAGCTATACTATATATATATACATATGCTTGCATTAGAATGACAAGAAAATGGTTTTTTGTCAAATCATACAATCTCCAGGATCAGTTACAGACGAGATAGGATGAAACTTGACTGATACGAGAAATAGAAGAAGAAGAAGCCTTGTCATAGTAAAACTAACAGCCGCCATTGAAGGAGCTCCAAGAATGTTTCCTGAAACTAATGAAGACACCAGTACAGTGAGTGACTGCTAAATAATTATGAATATTTATATTAGCCAGAGAATTTGATTCGTTTAACTGCAATTAATTAGGTAGGTTGGAATGTTATCATAAATAGAATGATTAAGAAGCCTGAGTTGTATCAATTCCACATGATAAAGTTTGGTAGTTCTAAATTTCTAATCCACACTTACTGGTAATCGGTCGTCATTGACTCGGTCATCGTCATACTTTACTAAAGTTTTGTAAATTCTTTTACAATAAATTGAAAATTATGTGTACTATTGATTTAAATATTTTTTTATATTATTAATTTACATACTGTTTATATACATGCCTCTCTCTATGAAGGATCATTCTTGACATCGCCAAAGTTGGTGATGGTTGAAGATACAAATACAGTTAAGTTGGTTGACGATGAAGACATCGTTAAGTTGGTAGTAACTTCCTCATTTTGCAATATCATCTCGATACCTTTGACCACCTCGCCCATATTGGGTCGGTCCGAGGCCGACTCCTCGGTGCATCGTAGAGCAAGCTCTACGTACATGGCAAGCCCTTGAAGGCTTGCGGTGAAGCTCCCTAGAGCTGGATCAAGCAGCTCGCTTAAGCCATAAGAATCATGATTAGCTTTGTCTAGAATGGTTCTTACTTCTCGCACTACGTACTTTCCCTTTTCGATTGGGTGTTTCGCAGTTAGAAGCTCCAACATTACCACTCCAAAACTATAAACATCGCTCTTTTCTGTAAGTTGTAGTAGTAGATAGTACTCGGGATCAACATAACCCTGTGAAAAGACAAAATGGTCGTTAGTATTTACGTAAATGAACACATTTTAAAACTCCTATAAAAGAATTGCTTATTTACCATTGTGCCTTTAACTTGAGTAGAAAGATGGTCCATTGATTCATTAGAAAGGAGCTTAGACAGTCCAAAATCAGCAACCTTAGCATTCAAGTTATCATCCAACAGAATATTAGCAGATTTCACATCCCTGTGGATGATAGGTGGGTTAGCCAGCTCGTGAAGATAAGCCAAGCCACGAGCCGAGCCAAGTGCAATCTGAAGCCGCTTCCTCCAGTCAAGATGGATTCCAGACTTCCCAAGGAGGTTGTCCTTGAGGGAGCCATTTGGAAGGAACTCGTAGACTAGAATTTTCTCGGCTTGTTCAAAGCAAAATCCAATCAAGCTAACGAGATTCTTGTGGTGGACCCGAGATAGAAGCTCAATCTCTGTCTTGAATTCTGTCATCCCTTGCATTGATCCTTGTTTGAATCCTCTCTTGATAGCCACTAGCTGCCCATTTGACAGCATTCCTCTATATACCTTGCCATAGCCTCCAGAACCAATCTCATTGCTCGGGGAGAAGTTGTTTGTGCATTTCTTCAACTCGTCATATGATAACCATCTCGCGCCTTTTAGATCTAGAGTGCTAGTCCCACTTGAAACTGCAAAACGAAAATGAAAATTACAAGGCCATATAACGGCTTATGTCATAATAAGGAGATTTACCGAATTCCCTTCTGTGTCCACTTCTTCTCCTTTTCCACATGAAGTACATTCCAATAACGATGAGCGTAAGGACAGGAATTACTACGACAAGAATTAAGATCCTCCTCAATGAAGACTTTCCATGATTCTCCTCCATGACTGCATGAAAAAATGTACTGAATAGTTTGATTGTCAATTCTGACATAAAGTAGAATTTAGTTCAAACAAGAGTTTTACATATTAGTAGTACCTTGGAAATTATAAGGATCTGCGAGAAAGATAAAAGGTCCAAATGAGAGATTAAAGGGTGCGGAGTAGGTATGATTGGTGAGTTCAAAGCCAATCATCTGCACTTGTGTTCTGTTGAAGTATTCTTCATTAGTTGGGAAGAGTGAAAGATCAATCTGAAGCTCATCATAGCGGTTGAAGTGTATATTCTCAAGGAAAACTGATTCTGGAGCTAACTGTAGCTTCATGGACATGTCTTTCTCGAGCATTTGGAAGCGTGTGTAATTTGTTAGGTCACCAAAATAAGGATTGAAATAGAATGTTCCTTGATATGGATAGACACACTTGCAGTTATGAGGACTCGGTTTCTGGTCTTTCTCCGAGCATTTTGTGGACACACACTTTCCCAAATTAGTTGAGTAAGATTTGGCTTGTGGCTGAAGCTGGCAGTTCTTGGTCTTTGCCAATGGGTTGCTAATGCTGCAAACTGGATTGCCAGCTAATCTGATAAAGTGGCGCGATTTATGGGTTAATTAATGATAGGAAATTTAGTCAGAGACATTAGATGCTGCTGTTCTTAGGGTTTTCTTACATCAATGTGCTGTTGTAGGAGACATTAGATGTGACTGAAGTTATCTCGTTCAGTTGCAGATCAACAAGCTTTAGTTGCTGCCTTGTGCTATTGCCCATGTCGAGTTCTCCATTTATTTTGTTATATTTCAATCTCCTGCATTCAAAATTTTCCTCTCAAAACTTGATCAGCTAGAGAAAGTAAAAGCCTTTGAACTAACTTACACTTGCTGTAACCCGGGCAAACTGAAGAGTGTTTCAGGCAGAACTCCATTGAATGGCCCATTTTCTATGACCCTGCAACAAAAATAAGATTACATGTCCATAATTTTGTGTATGATATCCAACCATGCAAGAAACTTACAGGGTCATGAGCGCGTTTAGCTTGGATAACCAATCTGGAATCTCTGATTCATCAAATGTATTGTTGCTCAAGTCCCTGTTGAAAGAAGATTTACAGTACTCTCAGAAAGCTTATAGTATATTTCTGTAGTTGCTTGTGGATTATGACTTACAAAGATTGAAGATGAGTCATTCCTGTTAAATTTGGCAATGGACCTGTCAATTGGTTGTTTGCTAGATTGCTGCAATAAAATATACTTTTAGATCAAAAGAGAGGCTATTAAAATTTCCGAAATAAAAATAATAATAATCTACTGAGATACTCACAGATCATTAAGACTGGTTAGATTATTGAGATTGAAAGGGACTTCCCCAGATAGATTGTTCAGGTCAAGCCGTCTGTAACCGAAACCGTTATTCATAGACATGGTAGATCAAAATAAGAAGTAAAAATGCAACCAAGAAAGAAGTATTGAGAGTGGTAGTTGTACTTACAGAACATTGAGACTCTGAACAAGTCCTATGGTGGATGGAATGCTTCCACTCAATTGATTCCCATTTAAAAGTCTATGATATAAAGAAATCCATTCATAATTGCATATTTTGAATTATAAATCCTTTTCATTTTTAAGAATGCCGCGAAGAACTTACACGTGAATGAGCTTGGTCATCTTTGAACTGAACATCTGTGGTGGGATTGCCCCAGAAAGTTGGTTTTTACTCAGATGACTAAAAACAAAAGAACATGTGTTAAAATGTCAATTATGATCACTTTCTTGATCTTAAAGATAATATTTGGAACTTACAAGTGTCCTATTTGTAACATGTCCAAGCCTGGAGAAGAAGTATCTGAGACGGGAAGAGACCCCGTCAACTGGTTGTCCGACAAATCCAACCAGTAGAGCTTCGAGAGGTTGCCAAGAGAAGCCGGAATTCCACCAGTTAACTTGTTTGAGTTCAGGGCCCTGATTTTTCACAAAATTACAAAAATTATACATGTGAAAAAGTTGTAACAAACAGAAGCTCAATTTTCATTGTTCCTTCTTACAAGAAGTATAACTCTGACAGATTTCCCAGTTCTTGTGGGATGCTACCACTGAAACCACAGCCTGCTAACATCCTAATCACATCCAAAAGAACAATCCGCGTATCAGAAAACCGATAGCTTGTCTTGAAGAAGGCCTATATATATATTCAAGTATTTCGATGAATCTTACAAGGTGTTCAGCTTCCTAAGATGCCCTAACTGTGGAGAGATAGATCCAGTGAGATCTTTATTGAAAGAAAGGTCCCTGCAAAAAAATTTGTGTCGAACTGAGTACCAATTCTCCCAAACTCAAATCAACTCCATCAAAACAACTTAAGCAATACAAAAAAAAACTCACAGTGTTGTCAGCTCTTTGAGGTTACTAATATCACCTCCTTCTAAATTTCCTTTGAGCCCCATACTTGACAGCTTCCTGATCACCAATAAACAAAGAGCTAAAACAAGCAAATTAAAGGCTTAACTTTAAACAGATAAAAATAATTCTCACAGTGTTATGACTCTATTATCATTATTGCATTCAACTCCTTCCCATGGAAACCCACAAGGATCAGCTGATTTTCTCCAGCTTGGTGGTGTGTTTCCCCACTCACTCATCAATGACTGAAGCGCAGTCACTGTACACAATTTACAAACTGTTACAACTAATATGTGACTCTACATGAACTCTCACATGGTATTACTGCAGTATATGAATACCATCTTCAGGATGAGTTACAGACGAGATTGGTTGAAACGTGAATGATACGAGAAGTAATAGAAGAAGAAGCCTTGTCATAGTAAAACTAACAGCCACCATGAAAGACACCAGCACAGTGAGTGACTGCTAAACAGCTATCTCTCTTTATATTAGCAGAGAATTTGTTTCGTTTGACTTCCATTTAATAAGTAGGTTGGAATGTTACCATATATAGGATGACTAAGAAGCCTGAGATGTATCAATTCAGCGTGATGAAGGTTGAAATATTTTTCATCTTGTATAGTTTCGGTGACTCGGTCATAGTCAGCAATATTATGATTCATCTTTTGATTTTGTTAAGGTTTGTAAATTCATGATGAAAACCCAAAACATGTCTAAAGTTGGAAAATATAGGACGTAAATATTACACACTTTGGTACTTTCTCAGTAATTATTTCGTTTTGTATTTTAAAGCAACTGGCATTCTCAATATATAAAAAAAAATTGCCATTTCATATCAAAAGTAAACTGATTTTCATCGATAAAATAATATTCTAATATCAATTGTTATGAGAAAAACGTAAATAGTTCACACTTAACCATCTTTTAGGTCTATATTGGAGTCGAGTTTGTTGTTACAATTCCGGGAAAAAAAATGTCAAGATCATAGCGAGATCGTATGATTCTAATAGTTTTGAAAGATCATAGAAAATTTATAATAAAATTCTTGCAGTTTAAAATTATAATTAAAGATTCAGAATCGGATCACAACTCTCTATCCTATATTCCTATGGTAGGATGGCTAGTAGGATGCAGTCTACTTCTTTATTAAGTATTGTTTTAGTCTTGTCTTTGATTCGTCCGATTCGACCCATCGATACAAATCATACGATAAAATATCCTTCCGAACCGACACATCGCTTATTATTGTAAGCAAAAAAAAAAGTCCGACAAATCGTATACAGTTGATTATTAACAAAAGACATATATGTCGTGGTAAATGGGTAAGCTAGAAGCCTAAAACGGTGCAAGAAAAGGCCGTTTTCACTTAGTCTCCCACCAACGAAGACTTTGAAAATTCTTCTTCAATAAGACTACCTCGTCAATGATTCAATCATGACAGTTTTTGGAAATTAGGCCCTATTACACTAACTTAAGTCAATAAAATGAACGGGAATGCTATCTACACGTTTTGTTTGTTGGTCAATATGAAACTAAAGGGAAACAAAATTCCTCACAGCTAGGATTAGAATTACTTGTTGCTCTACTTGAGCAAGAAAGTTATAAAAACTGATCATAAGCAACTGTACAGTAGATCACTCACGTTTTGTTGGCCCTGCAAAAGACAAGCTGCTATAAAAAAAATACCGATTCTCCTTTACGAAAAAAACACGACACCCTCACAGGCCTCACTGCATATCTCTTGCAGTCACTTTGGCGATTATTTTCGTATCTGGTAAACTTGAATTCAAAGCTCTACTAATGTAAGAGTGTTTCTCTATTCTGGAATGACAGCAGAAAATCATGCAAATTAAAAACTAGCAGGAAATACTGAGGTATGCATCACAACATACAGTTTCACAACATTCAAGTGGTATGCATTCCAATTTATCAGTAAAAAGTTGAGTTGAACATATTTTTCTGAATTCTTTTACATACTATGATAGAACACTTCACAGTTCACCCTCCAAAATATAAACAATGACTTTACAGCTCTGACCTTCCACCTGCAGATTTGTCGTGGTCAGAGTCAGATAAGGAGAAGCTCTCAGATGGAGGACTGGGATCAAGGGCTTTCCATGAAGTCCATCACCTGCAATGATCAGGAGATCGGATTTCTAACAGGGTTAAATATTTGTTTTGAATTTATCAGAAACTAAGTTAATATTGTGAGACCCACAAAAGAAAATGCAAGAAGAAATCACAATTGGTAAAAAAAAAACATTTTCAGCCACTTCAGATTAAGGAATCATGAGAGTAGACCCCAGCAAAAGAACTATAACAGAAGTATGCTGAAGACGAGGTAATATTGATTCTCTAACACTATCAAGAGCAGAAGACAGGATTTTAACACGAAATCAAATTCTACTCGGAGAACAGACTCAAACACGGTAAACACCCATAGATTTATTTATAAAAACAAGCAAACACACTTGATTCCAATGATTTCAACGCAGCACTGGAGAAAGAAAGGACGAGGGTAGCCTAACTGCCTGAATTAGGAAATGCACTTATTGTCCTTGTAACAATTTGCTAGGTCTTGTTTGGATTCTTTGAATTTTTCCTTCTCGGTAACTTGGTGTGCTAACATCTCTTCACTGATATTTCTCCAGGATTTGGTCACATCTTATAATGTACTTTGTGTTTGGACTTAAATTAATCGAGAATGCCCCAGTGCACAGTTTATATATACGGTGAGAGTAAAATTCAAGGGTCGTCTAATTAGGTAGAGGAAGATGGCAATAAATAGGGTAATGCACCATATGAGCACATGGTTATAGCTTCGGCAATGGGATACCAGAAAGTTCAAGATCAGGGTTAAGGAAATATCCTAGATGATTATAGGTAGGTTGGAAGCATCTTAGATCCCATTCTGTTATGACTGTGAGGGAGGTTATCTAATGTCACCATACAACAACTTTTGTAGCTGATATCCTATGAATAAGGGTACTAAGCCTGATAAGTGATAAGCATATATCCAGAAATCTGGATTCATCAACTTCCCTTGATTCCTTAAGTTTGTTGTGTTCTAGAGTGAGATGTGTGTGTGGTTATCTGAGTGCTGTGTGTTTTCCGATAGATATTATATTATCACACAATGATAGAATACATTGGTGAGCATAATATATAAAAAGCTTATGTTACATTGACCAGATGAAATGAGTTCAACTTAGATACTTCCCTCTTCCTCAGAACAATTTACGAGTCCAAAATCCAATGCAAGGTTCTCATAAATATGATCATTATCATCGAAACACACAATTTGTCGGTTAATCAAAACAATATATGTAATCAAGTAGTTACTAGTGTTGCCTAAAAAAACGATTTCAAAAATATACAAATAAAGAAATAAAAGTTGAGGATAACACTGCAATATATTTCTCAAACATTTTGAAGTTGAAATGTGAAATTGTATATATCCCTTCTATCATGCCAGCTTTCATTGTCAGTTTGTAATATACTACCTCAGAGGATGCACTCTAAAATCTCAAAAGCAATGATAATTTATATTACCTTGCCACAGACTGGACAATTCTCACTTCTTTCCATCCACTCATATATGCAACCAAGGTGGAAATGATGTGAGCATTTTGTCATTATCTTAGGGTTTTCTGGGGTGTATTCTGAAACAAGACCAAAAAAAATTTTAAAAATAGAGTTGAGAACTCGGAAGCAACATAATTGATGAGAATGAAACTACCTTCAAGACAGGTTGGGCAGACATCTTCATCCTCTGATGAGGAATAAACATATGCAATATCACTTGCAGATTTTCTCGAAGATAATTTCACAGAGGACTTGCGGTGCTCTTTAGTACCATCTTCAAATGCACTCCACTTATCTCCAGTAATTAAAGATTCAAAATCAGCATCAATATCAGTTCTCCTGAGTGGCTCAGATTCCTCATGTGAGTGGCTGGACCCTTTTTCACGCCTCGACACAAGATGTCGCTGCAGCCTGAGATATCTAGGATCTGCATCATAAGGCAAAGGCCTTGGAGGAGAACGGTAGAAATCCGATAAAGAGTTATCTGTTGATGGTGTTGAAGTCAAAGCGGCTGCACCTTGGACTGATGAAGGGAGCGCAGGAGCTTCTCTCCCAAATAACGAAGTATACTACAGACATACACAGTATGCCTTAGTTACCGGAAAAAAAGTGTCATTTCAAATTTACAATAACCTGTCAGTCAGTTTGTATGCAGTGATATAACACAAGAAAAAATAAAAATTTATTCCATGGAAGCATGAAGACATGGAAAGACATTGATGAAATTCAAAGGGTGGTACAGGGAAGTATCCCTAATCTTGGATATTAGAAAATGTTCTCATCTGAATCATTGGGAAGATACATTTTCGCAAACTTGGAGATGTCTTATCAGGGTCAGGAATGAGAACAGATCCTGCTTCAGCCAAGTGTCTCACTCAAGGCACATTCTCAGGCTCCCAAACTCAGCAATGGAGTTTTATCCTTGGGCTTCCTATCTTAGACAGATCACCCACCAAAAGCAGATTGCTCAAATGAGCATCACCACGTACTCATCCAGTTGAAACAACACTTGGAAGGCCTGATTTACACATTCCATTCTGAACCTTCCTAAGTTATCAGATGACCAGATTTGCTGTTGATTCCATAGTGCTCACTTTCGATCCAAGCATCTTGCACCCAATCACTCGTTTACTTCATTTGGAAGGTTAGCTAAGAATCTTAGTATTTGTCAAGGGGTTAATTTTTCTGTTGATATATGTGCCTCTGGTGTTATAAGGGGTTGTTGAGATAAATTTTTCTGTACTTTTGCAGGCCGCGGGGGTCTTACTGGAAAAGTCTTTTGAGGTAGTTATTTTGTTTTCCTCTTTTTTTAACATGGTCAGTATTGGCATATCACTATAATCTTTCGCCAGACGTCTTGTTTGGTCTAGTTCTTATTTGTAAATTCCTTCCCATTCTTACATATACCCAATCAAATAACAGAAGCTTAAATGATCATAAAAACAGGCATGCTCAAAATGCATATCCAATATCAGTAACCATATCAACTATTAACTGGCTTACATGCAAATAATCCAAAATAATTACAATATGTTTGAAATTTGACAGCAATGGTACCCTATTGACTATGGTACTGCATTTATTACTAACATTTATTAACATGATATTCACCTCATGACAGCAGGAAAGTAAAAGACACGCAAGGAAATCTCACAAAACATGAGAAAAAGATAATCACGTGATCCTGCATTCAAATCATGTTAGGAGAGACATAACACCTAGATGCCTAACGCAATCACATTACTCTAAAGTCCAAAAGAATATCTAGAAAACCTTGTACAATGATATGCTATTTATATAGAAGCAAATACCAGATGAGAAGATATATTCTGAGAAGAAACTGCATAGCAACTACCAGAATCAGGAGTTTGAAACTTGAAACTATTCATACATATAATTGCAACAAATTAAGCAGTAAAAAAAGAAGTAACATACCATATGCAAGAAATTCTGAAGAAAACAATTGACACATATACAGTTGCGATAAAGGAACCCATTCTGGTTCATGTAATCCTCAAAGTCCACCCGCAGACAGCAACAAGTAGATCCCATGTTGACTGACAGCTCTACTCAAAATGCAAGATGTGCAAGATTGGAGATCAAGTGAGATAATATTAGGCGAGAGTCCACCAACTCCTACACCAAAACTATTGGACAAGATGCACAAGATTCTTTCACGTGAGCAACTTGTCCACTTCTGTTTCTTGACAGGTAGAAATGTACACAAGCTACACTAGTCCATGAAACTTCTAAGCACAATCAGAGATGACTTCCGATAAGCAGAAGATTAAGTTAAGGGCCTCCACAAACCAGAATCCGTACCGTCACCCGTGCTGTACAGGTAAAAATTCAGATATTTACTAAATTATAGCAGCCTCAGCCTGCAAAAGAAAAAAGCTCAAAATCAGCAGACAGTATGCCACTAGAAGCTAATGCACACATGAACACGGTTTTGTTGGTTAGTATGAAACTAAAGAGAAACAAAATTCCTCGCAGCTATGATGAGGCTGACTTGTTTCTCTACTCAAGCAAGAAAGTAATAAAAGGTGATCATAAGCAAGGAATCAAGCAACAAGGAAATCAAATAAGGTTAACCCTAGGCAAGCTGCAAACCAGAATCAGAACATAGATACCATTTAATGTAGAATTTCGTATACAGACGACTAAGCTAAAAACCTAGAATTCCCTCAACCCTTCAAAGGGTAAAAGGGAGTATAGCTCTAATTCGTTTCCGCAAGCTGCAAATCACAAAATTTGCATCGAAGATCATGAAAATTGACAGTCTTTTTTCGAAAAAAAAGATTGATAGCTACATCCAAGCTAATTGATCGAAAAGAATACTAGCAGAGAAAGTTATGAAAAATCGCCCAAAATCAGGATCCAGGGCAGCCCCAAATTCAACAGAAACCCGTCTCAGAACATCAACAACATGCTGCTACGAGATCAATAAAGAGCTCAAACGACTCGTGATTTTAACATAATCGAAGCAGAAACGAAGATTTATTTGAGCAAAGACAATTAATTTAGAAAAGAAAAAAAAATCATAATTTCAAACCTGAAGAGGTGGTGGTGAGTGCAGATAGAGGATTAAGGAGAGAGAAACCCCTCTAAGGATAAAGGAGAAGAGCGTAGAATGACAAGAAACCTAAAGATTCGTATATGGGTGTTTCGGCTTTGATTCCACATTAACATTAGCAGCTTTTGATTTATGTTTTTTCATAAAAGCAATTATTTTTAGTTTTTGAGGAAATTTTGTAAAGGGGAAAGAAGAGGAAAGATGATAGAGAGATGAATTATGAAAGCGACCTCCTTGTGTTGTGACGTGGGTCAGACGTCAGTGGGTGGGTGAAATGAAGAAACAGACGAACCATCCAATTCCAATCGAGAGATTCTCTTCTTTAATCCCATAACTTTAGTTCAATTGTAAATAGTGATATAATGTATAGGAGTATGTTATTTACAAGACGTTAAAATTATCGAATATTGAAGCAGGATGGTGTATGGTTGTTGTTTTTCTTACTGGTGTAGGAAAATAGAGGTTTTTCTACGATCCCGCAAAGTGAGTATTGTTGGCTTTTGTGACATCTTGTAAACCTAAAGTCGTACAAAAATAAGTAAAACATTTTACATATTATTATGGATCAATCGAAGGTTATTTTGAATACCGACCTATCTTATAAAACACATTTTAGAAAAATATATTATTAGATCGATAGGTGGATGTATGTATGGTTGTTGTGTGGGTCGTATTACTTAAGTTTGATTTGACAAATTTTAGACCACACTCGTTCATTATATTTAAAAATTAGTAAAATAACTTCGAACACAAAAGAAGTTAAGCTCAAACTCGACTTAGAAAGATAGCAAAATGAGCTAAAGCTTGAGGAACTCTCGTGAATTGAGTATGAACTCAATGATATTGGATGTAACAATTTGAAAGATAAAACATCAAATTGGAGTAAAAATAGAGGTGATGCAGAAATTTAAATATGCTAATCGTCCTATTCCACCGACTCTCAAAAATGGAAAAATCGATTTAACAAAAACATAATATTATGTGATTGAAAGTAGACCCAAAAGCCCAATGGGCCATGCATGTGGCCCACAAGCCCAATTACAAACCACAAATATCTTCCGACAGAGCATTTTCGAAGAGTAGTCGTCACTCGTCATGAAGAAGATGACGCTGAGCAATCAGGGCATCGAAAATGGCCTCGGGAGTTGCATTTGGTGCAGGGTACGGGCCTGGATTCGGGCTTATCGCCGGGTCTAGCTGATTCATACGGGCCGTCGGGCAGATTGAGCCCGAAAAATCCACCGGATTTGATTGAACCAACTCCTTTGCAACTTTGGCATGCTATCAACCTCACGTTTCCACATCTCTTGCACATTCCTAATGAGCTGTGTAATCAAGCCCCAAAATCAACAAAAACAGAATTCGAAGATCGATGAGAAATCCCTAATTGAATGGTCGTAGTTATAATTTCTGAATTCCGTCCACACGAGTTTGTCGGATATGATAAAATTGAACAATATTGTTGGGAAAATGGCATATTTGATGAAATCAAAACTCAATTACAAGAGAAACTGAAATGCAGTTATATGATAAGAGAAGCAGAGAGCGAACCTTCGCTGGGAAGAGGAGATGAAAGCATCGATTTTAGGGGCGGCCAGAGTTGCACACAACAGGAGAGTTCCGACACTCAATCCTGCAATCTCGTTCGCTGTTATATTATCCATCTCTCTCACACACATACACTCTCTCTGTAGTGAAAAAATGGATGAACGGAGACGACCTTATCGGGAAACATGGGTACAGGATACTGTTTGAGATGAACCGAAATAGAGGTTCAGACCGGATGAACCGGGAAATCCGGTTTTAGTTCATGTTATATTATTTTGTATCGAATTTATCAAAACCGACCATATTTTAGGAAAACTTTTACAAAAACACCCATCAAGTATACTACTTTTCAAAAAATAATCCCTCAAATTGAAATATTACAAAACATCACTCTGAAGTATATGATGTTAATCATGTTAGCAAAGTCACACCCTAACTGCCCGACCTGATTTCTTGTTAGAAGACAGCTCATGGTTCACTTAAAGACTTGCTTGTCCTTTGACTCGTTTTAACAACTTTTAATTCATATGCTTAATACCCCTATAAAAATATTGAGTGGTTTCACCAATAGATGAACACGGATATGATAAAATTAACATGTTATTTGAATAATGTATTTCATAGCATGTTAGCAAAGTCACAATATGACCTGAAAGTCACCTTAGGAGACGGGCATGATCAACTCCGATATTTCTGTCATGATCGCGAGCATCCCACATTCAAGCATCAGACATACTTTATACAGAAGTCAATACGGTGGCAGATAAACTAGTCATGCACGGTCACTTAGCGCAAGAAGATGACGATGCTGTCCCTGATGATGTGGTTCTTCTCATCCGAAAGGATGCCGTAGGTCTATCAATTTCTAGAAACTGATTCACCCATTTCGCTTACCTTGTATGTATATATAATATTTGATACTTAATTATAATTTGAGATTTTATTATGTATTATTGTTGTGATTCGAATTCTGAAATTCATTTTATTGATCTATATTGTTGTTAAAGTTTATGGCTAATGTTTTAAAAAAGCTTTGAGCTTAAAACCCGTCTCTATCTTCCTTGTTACTATTAGATCAAGTCGATATCATTATCTCAAATATTCATCAAGCTTATACAAAAATAAGCTCTTTCAGCTGGTTACTTTTTCATATACTCAATAAATTTTGACTTTGATTACAAGTAAACTTCACCTATAACTCTAATAAGTAGTGATTTTTGAATAAACCCTATATCATTCTCTCCTGTTTCTATCATCTTTTACCCAAATCAGAACCCTTTTAGTCTAATCCATTTAGACAATTGCTCATCATAAAATTCTTAAATGCGTACGATTTGGTTGTCTTAATGTGAGATTTGTTTTAGCATAGGATCATATGGTTTATGGTTTGAGATTTTAAAGTTCTTTAATACAAAGTTGTGCATTCAAATCAACTTTTTAAAGCTGGATTTTCGATGCAGATTTAATATCAATTTACGATAAGTATTTTGTAGCGGATTGATTGCATTAAATCACGTTTTTTTGGTATGTTGTGAAAATGTAACATATTAATTGTGTAGATTAAGTATTCATTTGGTTAGAGAGGTGAAATAAAATCGGAAATAAAAATAGTTAAAGAAAAATAAACGAATGAAAATGGATATATTACTTTCATATGTTATATGACCTTCAACATTTCATAAGACTTACTAAATAAAAATGATTTTTTTTTATTGATTCGAAAATATTTCATTTTTAAGAATGATTTTCTGCAATTTCAAACGGGCTTAAGTTCCTTCTCTTTGACAGAGTGTCGATATTTAACCTTTTTTCTAAAAAAAACAAAACTTGTTTGCTCTTCCGGGTTATAAGAATTAGGAAGAGAGAAGTAATCTTACTACAATTGTTATATGTGATAAACTACTCGAACTTGGCTCGGAAAAAGTTCAACGAGCTCGTTCACTTTCTAAACGTGTCAAATATCAAACATTTAAAGGCTTTGTTAAAAGTTAGGTTTGACAAACTATATGAACTTTAGCATGCAAAAACTCAATTACGACTATAACTCGGACTCGTCTCATTCGTTTCTAAACGAGTCGAACATAAACACATTTCAAATTTCATTAACATTTTAAACTAGGACTCGACTTATTTATTAATGGAAAGACTAGGAGCACGGCGATAAAATTCACAAATGCACGATGTTTTGGGAACCGTAGCCACCACGGTTTCGGAAACCGTAACCGTGAAAAAATATCCACGGTCACGGTTTTCGGAACCGTGACGGCTACAGTTCCCGAAACCATGACAAATTTACTTTATAAATTTTACCAATATAGGGGGGGATTTAAATTCTTTTTCCAGTCACGGATCCCATGACCGTGTCCGGATTTTTTTATTTGTTTTTTGTTTATATTTTTCCCTCCTTTTCTACCACGATCACGGGATCCGTAACTGTGACGGTGTCGAGATCTGTAGCCGTGACAATCAGGGATTAATCGTGCAATTGTGAATTTCTCTGTCGTGCCTTTTAAAATCGCCCTTTATTAATAACCCAAACTTAACCATGTCGATGTTCGACTGATTTGGCATGTATTGTTACCCCTTGCTACAATAACATATTTAAGATAGAGGATTATTAGACGTACCGGCGAAAATCACTATTTGTCACCGTAATTACGCACTTCGCGTGCATAGTTGGGTGGTTTCCAACTACCCATATGGGGTACGTAGTTAGAGTCCGTTAATTTTTTTTCTTTAACTACTACGTACCCAAATTGAATAATTGAGTGAATTCTCAACTACGCGCGCAAAGTGCGTAATTATGCTGTTAAATAGCAATTTTCACCCCGTATATTTAGAAACCAATATATTACATTTGTGTTGTATTTGAGGATCACTCATTCTATTTAAAAAAGCCTTTTTAGTTCTTTTAATATATAGGAGTTCTAGTACATAAAATTTTTCCTTTTCTCCAAAAAAAATCTCCTCTAAACAACAATTTTAACTTTATTTTTCAAATAACGTAGTTTAACAGTAAAAAATTATATACTTGGAAAGAAAACGTGAAAATATGGTCATGGGTGGAACTTGAAAGAATTATATTAATATTATTAATTTAAAAAGAAAAAAGAAAATTCACCCTAAATGGCTAAATCCTTTCCATAATAGGTCCGGACCTGGTTTTTTTTTAAAAAATTACATAATGTTATGTGACTTATGTCTCGTTCTCTCTCCCTGACACTTTCAATTCTCAAAGAACTATAAACCCTGAAGGCTAAAGCAAAGGGCGACTTAGCGGGAGCGACTGCCGACTGGTCGTATTATCTCTCCCGGCGGCGAGCAGAGAACTCCGGCGACTCCGGCGACGAGCAGAGAACTCCGGCGACCCCGGAGACCCCGGCGACTCCAACGACTCCAGCAACTCCAGCGACTCCAGCCTTATCGGTATGTACATATTTTCCCCAATTCGTAATCTCAAAAGCCTTAATTCGTCTGATTGAGTTTGGTTTAGTTCTCTGTAATGATTCTTCGTCTGATTGAGTTTGGTTTGTTTTTTAACTTCCCCATGATGGGTGATTTGATTCAATATAGGCTCATGTGTATGTAAAGGCTAAACTTATGGGTGTGTAGCATTTGCATCTGCATTTACGCCTTGTTTGTTGTTTTATCTAGATGAATATAGGCTCATGTGTATGAAATTAGGTTGCTGTTTTTTTCAAAATTTTTTTTGTAGCCCAGTGAAAAGAGACGGCCTTGGTTGCAGACAAACTTGCATTGCTAGGACACAACTCAGATGTAGATGACGAAACCTTTCCGCGACCTCATCCGAAAGGATGTACTAGGGTGGACGGATTCTAAATATTCACCCCCTCCCCCTCCCCTTACCTTTGTATCAAAAAAGAAAAAAACCCGAAAGGAATTGGAATATTAATTTTTTTAGACTTCCCTTCACTAATCCTCGAGTTTTAGTTACTATTTCAACCCTTTTTGTCTGTTTACTCTGAAGAATGAGTTGTGTGGTTGCTGTTGGCAGTTTTATTGGATAATATATCGGTATATTTTTAACCTCCATCGGTCTTAGTTTCTCGGTAGCTTTATAGTGCAACGAATCTTTGTCGTCACCTTTTAGATTAACTATTGTTTTTGAAGACATCTTAGTTGCAACTTTTTCTGAAATAAATTGGTTTTGGTAGGAGAAAAGATGGATGATGATCAGGAGATGGAGCGCTTTGGGATGGAGAATGATTATGAGGATGCACAGTGGATAGGGGGGGAGTTCTATTATCGAAAGCGAAAGGACAAACCTATGCAGACTAAGGAAGATGTCCTTTATGGCGTCTTTGCATCTGGCAGTTCAGATGACGATGATGAAGGCGGTTCCTCTAGGAAGCGTAAGAAAGGCTTGAAGAATAAGGCAGACTTTACAAAGCCTGTGAATTTTGTGTCCACTGGAAGTTACATGCCTAACCAGGAGGCGGATAGACAAGCCAAAGAGGAGAAGAAGCAGGATGAAGATATGGATGATGATTACAAGCCTGGATTAGGAGTAGGAGCAGGAGCTGGATCAGGCCTTGGTTTTACGGCCTCTTCGACTAAAAATATTAAAGCAAAAGCTGGGAAAGATGAGAATGATGCAAGGGGTGAGGAAGAGGAGGATTCCTTTTTACCTTCTGAGTTTGGAAAGAGAATCAAGGAAGGAGCTGAGCAGCGAAGGGAGAAATCAAAGTTGTCTGCTAAGGGCAAGTCTGATGTGGGAGGAGGAGGCTCAAGGAGACGGTCTGAAATGCATGGGAGCGATGTAGGAACCTTTGAAAAACACACCAAAGGAATTGGAATGAAGTTGCTTGAGAAGATGGGATACAAGGGCGGTGGTTTAGGTAAAAATGAGCAAGGTATTGTTGCTCCAATTGAAGCCAAACTGCGTCCAAAAAACATGGGAATGGGCTTTAATGACTACCAGGAGAGCAAGAGTGTACCATCACTGCTGGCCCCAGAACAAGAATCTGAGAAGAAGCAACCAATAGCAAGGAAGAAGGAAAATATGTGGAAGAAGGGTGTACAAACTCGTGCAAAAAAGAAGGAAGAGTATATAACAGCTGAAGAATTGCTAGCCAAGAAGCAAGAGCAAGGCATGGAACCTGTGCTACTGCAGAAGGTTGTTGACATGAGGGGACCACAGGTTCGAGTCTTGACCAATCTGGAAAACTTGAATGCTGAAGAGGAGGCTAAGGAAAGTGACGTACCTATGCCGGAACTACAACACAACATTAGATTGATATTGGACTTGGTAGAGCTTGACATACAAGAGTTAGGCAGAAAATTAAGGAATGAGCGGGACACAGCAGTTGCATTACAGCAAGAGAAGGAAAAGCTTCAGAAGGATGCAGCATACCAGGAGCAGCAGCTTAACAACATGGAAGAGATAGAAAAAGTGTTGGACCGTGTAGGCGAGGAGAATTCATCTGGAATTTTGACCTTGGACTCCCTAGCAAAGTCCTTTGGGGATCTCCATATGAAGTTTGCTGATGATTACAAAATTTGCAATTTGTCATCCATTGCATGCTCTTATGCACTTCCTCTATTCATCAGAGCATTCCAAGGGTGGGATCCTTTGCAAAACCCGTCAAATGGAAGAAATCTGATTTTGCTGTGGAAGAATCTGTTACAAGGAGAAGAGCTCATTTTTTATTATTCAGGTTCAGCATCGCCTTACACCCAATTGGTCATGGAAGTCGTTCTTCCTGCTGTCAGAATATCTGGCATAAATACCTGGCAACCTAGAGACCCTGAACCTATGCTTCGGTTTCTGGAGCATTGGGAGGACTTACTACCATCTTCAGTCAGACAATCAATACTTGATATGATTGTGATGCCTAAGTTGTCCGAGGCTGTTGAATCATGGGACCCATGCCGAGAAACAATTCCTATCCATGCTTGGATACACCCCTGGCTACCATTGCTGCGTGATAAGCTGGAGAGCCTCTATCAGGCTATCCGTATGAAATTAGGATTTGCTCTGCAAGCTTGGCATCCTAGTGATAAGTCTGCTTTTACCATTTTGGATCCTTGGAAGACTGTGTTTGATCCCGTGAGTTGGGAACATCTTATTGCCAGATCTATCCTTCCCAAGTTGTATGACGTCATGCGAGATTTCCAAGTGAACCCCGCTGATCAGAAGCTCGATCAGTTCAATTGGGTCATGACATGGGCGTCTGCAATTCCAATCCATCACATGGTTCATCTATTAGAGCAACATTTCTTCAGCAAATGGCTTCAGGTTTTGTATCACTGGCTAAATTCAACCCCGAAATTTGAAGAGGTCACTGAGTGGTACCTTGGCTGGAAGGCTCTTCTTCCACCTGAGCTTGCAGCAAATGAACGCATACGTATCCAGCTTAACATGGCACTTGACATGATGAACCAAGCTGTGGATGGTTTGCCTGTAGCTCAGCCAGGGCTGAAAGAGAACATCAGCTATCTTAGGGCACGTGAGCAGAGGCAATTTGAAGCTCAGAAAGCAGCTGCATATGCTCAAAAGCAGCCTTCTATGGTGGACAATGAGCCTGAAATGAGCTTAATGGAGGTCATCTCTACCTATGCAAAAGAACACGATCTTTTATTCATGCCTAAACCTGGGAGGTTTGAAAACAGTCACCAAATTCATGGGTTTGGCAGCGTGAGCATCATTGTAGATTCTCATAATCAGAAGATATTCGCTAATGCGGGTGACAAATGGTCTCTTGTATCTCTTGATCAGCTGTTACAAATGCAAAATATTTCAGGCTCTAGACGGAGGTAAGTCTCTAAAATCTTTTTGTAAGCGACTTATTTTGGAAAATCCAAGTGTCACATCTGTCATTTTTGGCACTGCTTGTACATTTAGAGTTATTCATGCATCATGTAAAAAGATGGTGTAGCCTCCTGTTTTTGTGCCTTTGCTCCTTCACATGTTATATTTTGAGATATCACTTATCAGTTGATTAATGAGCAGTGTTTGATTGGGAGTTGTGATTGTAATTATTTATGGAATTATATTCAATGTTACTAATGAATAATTTCTTAATGGAACTACCAGTTGATGCGATTGCATAGTTCTGAAATGGCATGTTCTTGTGCACAATTTATTTCTTCTGAAATTCCTTGGTTATGTGTGTTGAAGATATGAAATGAAGAAACTGTATTTATTTTTTCTTAGTCATTCTTCCGTACCTTGCTTGAGTGATTCTACTTGATATTTGCAGATAGTGCCTGGTGTAACTAAGAAGACTGCATTGACATTGTACAGTTTTAGGAAGGAGAATCTTATTGACATTGTACAGGCAGGTGAAGGCGAAGCAGGTTACCTTCCACAGGAAGAAAAACCTTCAGTACTATGAGATTTCTGCTAAGAGTAACTACAACTTTGAGAAGCCGTTCCTCTACCTTGCCAGGAAGCTTGCAGGGTAAGCGCGTTCACCTCCTTGCTGATGCCTGCTCATATAATATAATGATGTCTGCTTGTCTGATTTTTCTTATTTTCAATTTCAATTCAGTGATCAGAACTTGCACTTTGTTGAGTCCCCTGCCTTGGGACCTCCGGAAGTTCACATCGACTTGCAGAAACAGGCTAAGCATGAAGCTGAGCTTGCCCAGGCCGCATATCAGCCTCTTCCAGATGACGACGATGCATTCGAGTAAAAAAGATGATAAGTTGAGTCGGAGTTATCAGCTGGACCAAGTATGTTCTTTTTTATCTTTGATGCTATAGTTGTGTTTGTTGTTGCCTTGGCTTTGACATGAGATTTTGGACACAAATTGGTTGATTTGGAACCAGGTGGATGAAAATCTGAGATCTGTTATGCTTTTAGTTTTTTTCTTTGGTAAAAGGCTGTTTACATGAATTTGGCAAGGTTTTATGATGTAATTTTTGGTCTGTGTGTGTTTCCACTCCTTGTGACCCCATTGTTCTATGTTTGTCTGATTCCCTCTAAGTGATCAGCTGTCATCACTGCATAAGAGCTTCACCTGATTCAGTAAACCTTGACTTAGCTGAGTTTTTTAAATGAGGTCAACGTCAAGCAATTTTTATTTCTACACTACAGTGCAGAACAAATTGGTATTTATATTGTGACGGGAGGATTAAGACTCTGAAGTTATAATGAGCAGAAATCTATCCCCATATGTCTGATGAGTACCATGCAAGTGTGAGTTACAGTAAAGGTAGAATTAACGTGATTTTTAAACGTACCGGCGAAAATTGCTATTCGTCACCGTAACTACGCACTTCGCGTGCGTAGTTGAGAATTCACCAGCTACGCACTTGGTGTGCGTAGTAGTAGTTAAAAAAAAAGATTTTTTTTTTTTTTCCTTCCCTTCCCCTACTCCTACGCTCCCCAAGTGTGCGTAGTTCACTTTGTTCAATTTTTTTTATTTTTTTCTGGACTCCAACTACGCACCCCATATGCGTAGTTGAAGTCCACTCAACTACGCACGCGAAGTGCGTAATTTTGGTGACAAATAGTAATTTTCACCGGTACGTCTAACAATCCCAGGCCCATTTGGGTGCTTGTTTTAAGAAGCTTATGGGAGCTAATAAAAAACATAAACTACCTTTGCATTATAACTTGTAAAAAAAATCTCTCAGTGATGCAGAAGCAAATCAAGCAATGTATCATATAATCTACCTTTGCATGAAAATTTGCATCTATGAATATATTTGAAGATTTGACATCACGGTGGATGTATGCAGGATATGTATGCTCATGAATGTACTCAAGTCCTGGTGCAGAGTCCAAAGCAATGGTTACTCGATTAGACCAGGACAATGGTCTTCTACCTGACAGAGCAAGACCATCAAAACATCATAAATCAATTTTATGCGTGATACAGTTGATTGATCTTGAGGAGAGCTTACTGGTATCTGGCAAATGTTGAGTCAAGTTTCCCTGATCAACAAATTCATAAACTAGGAATAGCCCATGGTCGATGCAGTATCCTCCTAGTAGCCGCACCTGAAATTAGTAGTTCTACGTATAAATCAGTGATCCCAGATTGAGAAATTCAATCTAAAAGCATAAGTAAACAATTGTAATGGAATAATGTAAACAGTATTCATTTTTAAAGAGTTCTTATTATCACTGATACATCAAGTCGATAAAATCAATGTCTATCTATCATCAGCATACCAGATTCACATGATTGACATTTGCTAGGATCTTCAGCTCAGAAAGAAACCTTTTACATCTTGATTTTTCATCTTTTTTATTGCTGCCTTCTGAATCAACCTAAGAAATAATAAACTGTAAGATTCTACAAAAGAAGAAATATGGAACAAAATTGTATAGACCTCAATTATTATATAGATATCACCAGAACCTAAGGTAGTCTTCAATCACAATGGTGAGAAAACATGATATGTAGAAACTTTAGCAATATGTCTGGGGAATTTGAGAAACAACAGGGCAAGTTTGACCTCATATTGCACTGCTTGCTAATGATTCACACCATTGATTCATTTAATGTATATCTATCTGTATACTAAAACAGCCCGTGAACTTACACGTGGCACAGTCTGGTGAATCCACGTCATTAAATTTACACGTGACACAGTTTGGTGAATTCACGTCATTAAATTTACACGTGTCAATTTTTTTGTTAATTCAGATCTCAACATGTTAAAACAAATTATTTTAAATATTTAATTTATGAGTTTATTTTTTAAATATTTTACTAACTATTTTTTTATTATTCCGTAATAATATTAATTGACCATTAGTTATTTGTAATTTTAAATTTTAAATAGCTAAGATTTGTAATCTAATTTTAAACATCTTCATATTTTATCAACTTATATTTTTTTAATTTTCAATTGAACTTTATACTTTATAAAACTTATAAACTTTATTTTAAATTTAATCTTAGTTTCTTTACTTATATTTTTCAATTGAACGTTGCTTTTTCTTATAACTAATAAAATTTATTTTTTATTTAAACTTTTAAAGAGTTTAATTATTTTTATTTTTAATTTTAATTTTTAATTAAACTTTATTTTTTTTGAAATTATAAACTTTATTTTTGTAAGAATCAGTTTCTTTTTAAATGATGAACAAATTTTTTTAAATTTTTTTTAGAATAAAGAAAAAAAAAATAAAAAACTTTTTTTTATTATAATAAGTGCTTTTTCATTTTAAAAAAATTGATTTTAATATTTTTGAAAAAAATTTCAGATATTTTTAAGTGATTTTGTATAAAAACTCATAAATTTCATATTAATAATATATAGAAAATATCAAAAAAGAATACAAATTCGATTTTTTTATTAAAAAATATCTTTTTAAAAATAAATCAAATATTTTTTAATTAAAAGTTTTTTTATTTACACAAATTTATTTAAAAAATCATAAAATAAAACTCCAGAAATAAAATCAAGAAAGTTTCTTTTTTTTATAAAAATTAAAATATTTTACTTAGTTTATGATATTTAACATATTAAGATTTTAAAATAAAAAAGAATCCACGTTACACTCATAATCTTTTTTTTGTTAGAATTACACTCATAACCCTAAATTGTCAATGACATATAAAAAATCAGTTGTCAAATCATTTTCGGAGCTAGAATTTTTTTCCGAAAAGATAAGTTGAATTATTTTTTATAAATACGGTGATAGTATGTATCATTTTCACTAATTTTTAAAATTGGTATTATTTTGAGTTTAATTGATAGTTGTTATTAATTTGACTTATTTAAATAAAAAAAATTTAGTAATATTTATTATTTTAATAACTTGACATATCCTATTATTAGTCTTATTAATTAATTGTTAGGTAATTCACTATTTAAATTTAACTATTTGGTATTGTAAATTTTGACTTAGACATACTACTTATATTATCAAATATCTTTCATTTACTTTTTAATATTTTTTTATTTAATATTATTTATTGAAATTTTATGATTTTTTTTACCTTCTTTTTTGTTAGTATATGTTTTACACATTAGTTCTTATCTATCTTGTATAATAAAACAACCCGTGAATTGATACTTTGCGTAATTTCATGCGGTCACCTCATCAATTTTATAGTGTCGTCTATTCGTTAACCCAAATCACGTGATGTGACATTTAATTTAATAAACCCTAATTCTTTTTAGGACTGATACTAACTTTGTCATTCGATTATCTCATAGTATATTGTCCCGGAATCCTCTTTCCCAATTGTTATTGTAGAATTTGAATTCTTGCTTGATTTTCATTCATAATGTGAAAAATACAGCCTTACTACAAATATTACATAACAATTAAGCCAATTCTCAACATAATGAACTATCAAACATTTTGTTGGCACACAATTATCGTCTAACCCGTGCAAGACACGGGTATTAAAACTAGTATCCTACTAAAGCAGTATACATTAACGTTGACGTGGCGCGTTGTGAGGGCAATATTTTGAAATAAAGCTCTCACAATTAAAGCCAATATTTTTTTTTAAATCAGTTAATTATTTTTGATTTTTTTCTCCCCACCAATTTTAGAAATCTTGTTGAAACATTAAATATTTTCGGGTTTTGTTATCCACATCGATTATTCAGTAAGTATACATTAACGTTACGTGACGAGCTATGGGAGCAAAATACATTTATTAGACTTTTGACACAATTCAAATATAATTTTTATTAAAATCGGCTTAATATCCGTTTTATGGATAGTTGGCCTATTTTTTAGTTGTTGATCTTCTATTTTAACGTGCGTATAGATTTAACAAAAAATAAATAAAAAATACACATATAATAAATTACTCTCGTATTAAAATCTTATCATATATAATATCCGAGCAAGGCTCGGACACTAAACTAGTTCTACCATGACTGTAGAATAAGTTTTCCAATAGTCCAATGAATATATGTCTTTAAGTATTGATGTAAACCTAAGGATTCATAGTACGCATGAGCACGCGCCTAGTTGCTCAAAATAGGGTTTTTTTTCCCCAAATCTTCCTTCGACACTTGACAAGCAAAACACGTCCCCAAGGCCGTCAAAGTATATAATAATGGCTACTTTCACTTTGTAGCAGTTTAATTCTTAAGCTCTCCTCGTTCTCTCTAACTTTCTCCTCTTCTCCAACTCCTTAGCCGTTCTCTCTAACTTCCACAAAGCTTCAAAACACACCACCTTTTCACTTCCTGTAATCAAGTCCCCGCCCGCTTTCTTTGAACAAGGAAGCAGAAGCAGGGAGAGATAGCAAGAAGAGGAGGAGGAAAAGGGGAGGGTTAAAGAGCAGCGTTTTAGAAAATGGGCGGTCCACAGGGGTCTATTCCAGTAGTGGAGATGAAGAATGATTTGAAGAAGACCGAGCCAATTGATCCCGATGATTTCACAATAATCAAAGAGGGAGAGGCTGAGATTATTATGCACAAAAAAAATAGTGTCTTTTTCAACAAAACCCAGGTTTTTGATTTTCTCTTAATCCTTGAATTAACCTAGCAATTGGCTTAATAGGAGGTATGTTTGTTGAACTCGTATTGAGTTTCTTCAATGTCTTTTTGTAATAATATAAAAAACCAGTTGTTTGTTTTTCCAATCATTCCTATAAAATGTATAGATTATTGCTTATGGTGATTGTATTGTTTGGCTCTAAGTAACTGTAAGTTCAGATCAGAAAACATTATTCTACTTTACTTTACGCATAGTTTCCGGTTTCTTGTTGGATTGTCTGAAATCAGTTCTAGAACACGGTTAATGATGGTTGTTTTGATCTTTATGGGTTTGGTTTTTAGAGTGTTGAAGGCACGGATGAAAAATTATTGTCTGGTTAGGTTTATTTGTTGTGATTTTAGATTTTTGTTGGTTTTACTTACAATTTGCGATTCAGGATGAACTTAGTAATTGTGTTGGAAAAGGCATTCTAAATCCAATTTTTGTTCTTTAATTAGTTAGGGTTATCGGTACGTCGTGATATTTCAATTTCAGAGGTGTCTTTCACTTAGGAGCTCATGTAAGATTGATGGATTAGTGGTAGAGTAGAGCTTATTTGTTGTTGTTTTTAGGAATCTTTAGCCAGATGATGCAAACCATTGATTACTTCGGTCTCCAAATATTACTCATTTACCTAAAAGTTTTAGTTGTAAATGCATTTTTGTTTATATGTCTCCTGGTAGAAAAGATCATAGTTGCATAATCCGGCTGCTTTATGTTGACCAGGTCAACAATCGGGATATGTCCATTGCTGTCTTGAGGACATTCATATCCAAACGGAAGCAGGAGCACGAGGCAAATTTGTCGAAAAAAACAAGAACAGGAAAGAAGGGTCCAGTAGAAAAATCTTCTGAACTTGTTGAAGAGGAGGCACCTTCAGAGCCCGTGATGGAGGAAGACCATTCCAATGGAGATGTTGAAGAAGGTGTGGCTGATGGTGAACCGTCCACCGTTTCTCAAGAACCAGCTAAAGCTTCAGAAGTTAAGCAACATCAGGAACTAAAGCCACCTAGAGTTCTCGAGGTATTCATCATATATTCACTAATCAATCTGCCTTCTAGAACTGAAGTGCTTATAAATTGTGTATAACTGATTTTCTACTACTCATGAATACTCACAGGCTTTATCTGCCTCTGGTTTACGTGCACTGAGATATGCACGGGAGGTAGAAGGCATTAGTCAGGTTGTAGCGCTGGACAATGATCCAGGTAATTTGTACAAGTTTACTTTTTATGTTTACGATCAAAACCAAGTTTTCCGATTGTGTGGACATCAAATTATAGGTGATACAAGTAGGCACGCTGCATTCTAAGCTTTATTTATGAAATGTTTTGCAGAGGCGGTTGAAGCTTGTAAGAAAAACATTAAATTCAATGGTTCAGTGGCTGGTGCAAAGGTGGAGTCACATCTCACTGATGCTCGTGTCTACATGCTTACTCACCCGAAAGAGTTCGATGTGGTACAGTTGCTTTATTTTGGTTATGCTTGGATTAATCTTTCCTTCTGGACAGGGTATTCTGTATTCCATATTATGGTGCTTAAAGAGAGATATGCCTGAGAGAAGAGTTACAGTTTTTTGTTTTTTTTTAATATTGTTGCAATGCTCAGTTAACCTTTATTAAACGTTTCAGGTTGACCTTGACCCCTATGGTGCACCATCAATATTCTTAGATTCAGCTATTCAATCTGTAGTTGATGGTGGCTTGCTAATGTGCACTGCTACAGATATGGCAGTGCTTTGCGGTAGTAATGCCGAAGTATGCTACTCCAAGTAAGAATCTGATAAAAATATTTAAGTTCAAATTGAAATGATTTGATACTTGGTATTATATTTCTAACACTTTTGGTTAAACAGATATGGTTCATATCCTACGAAAGGAAAATACTGCCATGAAATGGCTTTGAGGATTCTTCTTGCCTGCATCGAGGTATTATTGTAATAAATAGAATCAACTAAAGTTTATAATTTCGGTTGTAACTTCACCATTTCTTATCCTATTATCTGTAATATTTTTTATTCCCTTGTAACTGTCCAATAATACTCCTTATAATATAGTATTTAGTCGTTACACCTTTAATTAAAACACTAAGGTTGTCTCTGACTTAAATACAATTTGGTTGTGTGTAGAGCCATGCGAATCGGTATAAACGATACATAGTACCAGTTTTATCTGTTCAAATGGATTTCTATGTACGTGTTTTTGTACGTGTATACACGTAAGTAACATCTAATCCCACCTGAGCTAGTCCAATTACTTTTACTTCTTTATACTGTTAAGATCTATCGGTTGCATTATCTTAATGCAGTTCTGCAAGTGCAATGAAGAGCACTCCTCTTAAGTTGTCGTATATCTACCAGTGTATTGGTTGTGATTCCTATCATCTTCAGCCACTCGGAAGGGCGATTCCCAAGGTAACAGCAATTGCTTTGATTTTTCCTGTGTGCTCGTCGTATTTTCCCTTTTCTAGACGGTGATTAATGTTTACTAAAATCATTAAGACTTAGTCATTGACTCATTGTTAGAACCGTAGCTTGTATTATTTGGTCAAATGGAACTGAGCCTCCGTTTTTCCGGGGCCTCGTGATATTTATGTTTAGTTTATTTAAAAACAATATTAGATTGTATGGCATAGTGGTTAAGACTCAATTTTTGTTCCTGCAAAAGAAAAAAAAAATGCGTTTACAGTATGACCATATTGGATAGTGTTGTTTTCTTTGTTTGATTTTAATATATCATTGCAAATTTTGATTTTTTTATTCGCATAGGTGGTGGGAAATGACGAGTTTAAAATGGTTGTTATTTGAATTGATTTTGAAGGTGTTTGATGTTTTTTTTTCATACATTAGTTTCTCATTTTTTAAGTGATTTGTTAAATTGGACATTCGACTAATTATTGTCTGCTTAGGCTAAAAGGATCCTCATTTGTACATAGATAAGCCTCCAAAATTCATTGGACAGCTCTGGTCATTGTTTATTTCATTTTTTCTGTAAGAGAGAAGCTTGTTGAAACCATCTCCTTTGTCTTCCCTTAGAATAGCTGAAGTGTAAAGCCTTTAATATTTTGCTCTGAACTGCAATTCTCGTCTTTGAGCCTCTAGAAGTTCTGTATAGTGTGGTCAGCCAAAATATAAATGTAACAGCGGAAAGTATCTTCCGGCCTTTGTGTTCTTTAATACTGCATTTTTTACACTTACCTCATCTGATATGCATTTTTTTTTAATTTATCAAGAATAACAGCGTGAAGTATCTTCCGGGCTTTGGTCCCGCCGTGCTTCAAGATTGCACTGATTGTGGAAAGAAATACAACATGGGAGGACCTATATGGTCTGCTCCCATTCATGATCAGGAATGGGTCACTTCTATTTTGGAAGACGTCAAAGCTATAAAAGACCGTTATCCTGCATATGATCGAATTGTTGCTGTCCTAACAACAATTTCCGAGGTTTGTTCAACTCTCCCATTGACTATCAGAATTTACAACCAGGCTGATCAAAGATTTTGTTGGTTTACACTTTATTTTATTTTTTTTCCCCTTCAGGAGCTACCTGATGCGCCACTGTTTGTCAGTTTGCACAGCCTTTGTGCAACTCTCAAGTGCACCTCTCCGTCATCAGTGATGTTCCGTTCTGCAGTCTTGAATGCAGGATATCGTATTTCAGGGACCCATGTGAATCCGTTGGGCTTGAAGTCTGATGCTCCCATGAATGTCATCTGGGATATCATGCGCTGCTGGGTACGTCTTTTTTTCTAGTGAGGGCTTTTCTGTGCAACTGTTCAACTTATATTATCAACATGGTGTTTAATTGCTTTTGCAATTTTGTGAAGAACCAATATTTATGGTGTCCAATTGCAGGTGAAAAACCATCCAGTCAAAGCTCAACCAGCCGATCTACCAGGGAGCATTATACTATCTAAAGATCCTGAACTTCAGGTAATTTTGCAACTTGTAAATAAAACAAAATACGAAATTTACCATGATTTGAATTTTATTTTATTTTTAAAGTTTATGGTAAAGCTAACCAAGATGAAACACTTTACAGGCAAATTTCACGCGCAAGGCGTCCTCACTTAGCAAGGCACAGGCAAAGAAAGTGGCTCGGTTCCTCCCGAACCCAGAAAAGCACTGGGGACCCAAGCTCAGAGCCGGTCGCCAGGTGACAAGCAAGCATGTTTCTCTACTTGGAGAAGAAGCTGTAAATGGTTCTCTGAAACACAATATGATTGATGAAGAGACAGAAGATGGTGAACAGCCGGAAGCTAAACGTGCTAAGACAGAAAACCCAGCTTCAGAATCATGATTGCTATGTGTTCCGGAATTGCAAAGGATGTAAACGTCGAACCCTGAGAAATCCCGTAATTTTAGTTTTCCTTTACCTGGTGGTGGTGTTAATTCTCATCACCTATAAGTTTTGGGAGTTATAATCTGCTTGTTATGCTTACTTTTAATTGTTAGAGTTGAATTTCATCTTCTGTATTGATATGTTGTCTTATGAATTTGGTTGAAATTTATAAATGAAGATCAGTCTAGCCTTTTTTTTAAAAAGTATTTTCACAGTTTCACGTATGATTGGTATCACAGCGCTTACTCAATTTTAATGCGCTTTTTAGGCCAAATCTATTAATAATAGGACTGTAGGACAGGTTACTATTTAGCAGAAATGGCTGTCAATCTAGAACAGATCAATTGGAGGAATCAGTAAATTTCAACTATGTTCAATGCCAGACGATTTGTGACTAGTGACTACGTTCGAGCTTGGGAGAAGAAGCATGGTGTCTGGACAATTCAACGTTGGATTGCTCATAATCGAGTTTTATTGAGCTTGAAGAAGATTAGTAAAGGTGAGAGGACTCGTGTGATATTGAACTTCAACAATGATCATATTTAAAGGTGACAAAAGGGAATGTATTGAGTTTTATTGATCGAGCACAGAGCTCAAATGTGAAGGAAACATCAAATGCAAAGCAATACATCAATCTGACTGCATTGCCCTAAACATTGACCACAATGAATATAAATTACACGTATAAAAACATAGAAATCTGTTAAGCAAAAAAATGAAAAATTCCTGAACTTGAACTCATTTTGGCCAGAAAGGAGGCTTCTACTTCCACATTTGTCACCATTTAAAGGTTGTATAACATGAACAAGCGCCTGAAGTGTCGTGTTCTCTACTTGGCCTTACCTTTGGGTACGGACTCAGGCTTGGCCTTGCCATTGGGTACGGACTCAGATGGGTTGAGCTCATCCCAAGCTTCAATCCATGTAACCATGGCATCAGCAAGCTTGTCAAAGTAAGGATCGAGCTTGGAGAGCTTGTCCTTCACCTGCTTAGAGAGCTCAACATAACATTGCTGCACGGTAGTGCACTCTTTAGGGAGGACTGCAGCTTGGAAGAACGGAATGATCTCCTCTTGCCAGAAGATTCCCTTGTACTCCTTCCTCAGGTTCACAAACGGATTGCTCGCTTTGCTGTGGTAGATGTACGGAAGCCCAGTCTTGACACCCAAGCCTAAGTGATCACAGATAACCTAAAAGCACAGTTGGTGTATAAAAAGTAATTAAGGGTTTGTTTGGCAAACAATTTAGGACATGTTTGGTATTCATATCTAGATATAGAGGAAAAATAGAAGAGGGAGGAGCAATTTTAAATATTTTATATCACTATTTTAAAGTATATCAAAAAAGGAGAAAATGTATATTAGAAGTATATCAAGATTCAATATATAAGTTTGATATTCATATACTATTATACCAAACATAGATATGATTTTTTTTTATGTAAATACCCATATCTGATATCTAGATGGATACCAAACAGGCCCTTATAAACAATGTCATGGGAGTGATCAATAAATGAAAGCATGGTCCCGTACCTTGACACACCATCCGGCCCACATGTCGTCGTATCTTCCGATAGGCTGACCATCACCCATAAGACCAAAGTACATTGCCGGACCAATAAGATCACGCTGGAACGCCAAGTTCATGCCACACATGGGGAACAATGTGCCCTTAGGGATAGTCATGACTGCATCCACATACCTTTCAAACACAACAACATCAAAAAATTCCAATCACTTAAAAGTCAACATAGATTGCTGAAATTTCCGAGCATGAAGCGTTTTTTAGTTCAATGCATTCTACCTGGTGTTCCTCTCAAGAGGCTTTACAAGTTGGGTGGGAGCATCATAATCAGGAATGTTGAGCCACAGACCATGAGAGACAGCAGTAGGTACACCCTCACGAAGACTGAAAGGGTATCCACGGACATAGTCAGCGCCTTCACGGAATGGATCATATAGGGTGTTGAAGAACAAGGGAGTTGATGGGCAGAGGAGGTTCTTGATGTGCTGCTCAAGAGCATTGATGTCTTTGCCAGATGGGTCCTTGGCAACCTATGACCAGGATTACCAAAAACAAATTAGAAATATAAACTTTTCTTCAACAATGAGTAACTTCATGGATGCACATAAAATCCTAAATGTCTGGCTAATGATTGATCTCATAAACAAAAGAAAGATCTTGTTTTTTTATATGTGAAAAATGTACGAGTACAGGAGGAATACTATTATAATACACCATCTTGTAAAGTGCATCGCTGAATGATTAGTATCTTACAAATGAAATTCACTAAAAAACAATGAAGTGACACCATTTTCAAGCACAATGGAAAGAAGAGTACATTACTAGTTGTCTTCTTCCATAGCAAACATATCAACATTCAAATCCTCAAATTATTATAGCCAGATCTAAAACTTCACAACTTTTATCAATTAGGGTTACATTTCTAGTACCAGATTCCAAACAGTCCAACAACATCACTAGGTAGTTTCTGAAAGACAAAGTTCATGATTGACAACAGATAATCAAATGCAATGAAATTATATATCATCTCAGAAATCACAACGCACACATCAAACATGCAAGCAAATGACACTGAAGATCCAAACTTTACCCCACAAAACCAAAGACAAAAGCAAAAGAACTCTTACAAAGCAATCATCGTCGATGGTGTAGATGTACTTCTTCTTAGACACCATATATCCAAAGCAACGACAAGCGGAATCCTTAAACGAGATGCAGGAAGCCCTAGGACCCAAAATCCGATTGATATCATCCCTGTTGTAAAGCTCATAATCGAATCCTTCAGGGACATTGATTTTCTTCGTGGGATCACCGTCCTGGACGATGATCAAATGATAGGGCTGAAAGAAGGGTCTCCACATCTCAAGGAAATCGAGGTTTCGGATGGTGGGGATGACAATGTCGAGCTCATCTTTCAACAATGGCGTGGAGTGAGTCGCCATTGGAGAATTGAGGAAATAGAGAAAAGGTTTGATTTTGAATGAGGAAGAAGAGGCGAGGCGATGAATGTGGTGTTGAGAGTTAGGAGTTGGAGTATATATACAGAGGATAGGGACGTGGTGGCACGTGCGATTACGTCGTCGTCGGAGCGCGTTAGCCGCGGCAATTCAACGCTTTTCATATGTTTTTATTATTTTATTCTGTTGTAAATGTGGTAAAGTTTGGAACTCTATTATAAACGGTTGCATTTTGCATTTATTCGTTGCTTATTTATATATTTGACTGGTATTTCAGTATTTAATAGTTTTATTTTATAAATAATGAGATATAAAAAAAAAATTATTATCGAATGTAGCATTTTATCATTTTATAAGGTTAGAAAAGGATTTTGTGTAAACTAATTCAATATGAATATTATCATTTTATTCAATATATTTAAGGTAAATTAGACACATTTATCCTTAATATATCATTTTTCAAAAAAACACCCTTAAAAATCATTTTTTAAAATCACTCCCTTAATCAAGTTGCCCTTACAAAATCACCTACATACTAATATGTTAGAAGTTTTTTTTTTTTTATGTATCTTATCATTTTATTCAATATATTTAGGGTAAATTACACAAAATTATCCTAAATATATTCCATTTTCTTTTCTTTTTTTAATGATCATTTTTAAGAAGAGGGTGTTAAAATATTAAAAATATCAAAATTGTTGGATTTTGGTCAAAGCAAAGTGCTAAGATTTGAGGGTAGTGATAAGATTACGGAGCAAGCTATGGGTCTATGATGGTATTATGGAGAATTAAGTGCACTTTCTTCTCCACTATGCAAGCTTGCCTACTTTTCCTGCAAATCATAAGTTTCGTTGTTGTTTATTTTTCAACTATTAGTCTGGCTGCAAATCACCATGGGGATCAACTCATCCAATCGTTAGAATTTGGAGATCACCGGTTTATAGAGTTCCTTATTGTTAATTGAATCTTTTATCGAACAGTTGAAATAAATATTTGATTGAATAAAGTTTTGTAATAATGTTAATGGGGCGTTTGAATTTTTTTTTATTGAATTAGAAGCGAGTGTAAATATTTGATTCAACAAGATTATTGAAATTGATATATACGTAAAATTACCAAAAATGATAGTCATGTTATATTTTAATGCGAGGTTACGTACCAAGCTTCTTGACTCCAATCAATTTGAAAGTCTTTCTGGAGTTAACTATGAAAGAATATAACCCATCATCCGTCATTATCTCCGTAATCCAAGATATAAACAATCTTGTAAAACTAAAGAAATTTCTACTTCCATCATCTTTCGTCATTTGTACCTTGTAAACGTGCACTAATTTTCTCACAAATTTGGACTTGAAATATTTTTATAATCTCCATAATCTTCCATTTTTTAGGCTCAGACCTTTAGATGAAAATATAAAATTATTCGGTTGATAGAAAATTATATATGCCTGAATATGTATACACATGTTAAATCAAGAAATTATAAGGTACAAAGCTGTATATTGTATTATATTGATATTGTATTTGACACAAATCTCCTATTTATGATACTAACTTTGTAGTTTTATGTTACTTAAGTTTTGTTTCCTCTTAGTTAGCAATGGACGTGCTGAAATATAAACAAAAATAAGTCAACTGATAAGGGCCAAAGCTATAAATTGCGATTTAAGGGACCATATGCATGCATGCATAATAACCAAAGACGTAGAGATCTATCAAGCTTTATTGATATTTGAAATGAGAATATGGAAGTATTATCAAATATCTTTTTGTCATTTTTCCCTATCTAATTAGGTTTAGGTCCTAACAAGACTTTTCGCCATACATTATTGGACTTATATTTAATTTGTTGATACGTATCGAATATGATCATATTTTCGAGATTTGGTTAGGGTTACTATTTTTAGGTTTCAAAACTTTATATATTGTATCTCTTTTTTTTATGTATTTTATTTTTTGTTTTATTTGTAAACCATTCAATGAAATATTATTAGATGAAGGTAATATTTGATGAATCATTATAAATATATGTGTTAAATTTTTTTATAATTTATTTTGTTTTCTCTGTCACACAATTTAAGACATCATAAAAGAAATGAAACACGAAATAGAGGCACAAAAATAGAGGTTTTGCGGTGTGAAGTGGGTCGACTTAGATAGGTCAACCTAAATAACGGTTCATAAATTATCAGATATTAGTATATATTATAAATCCTTATATATGTATATAATCATTTAAAAGTGACTCGATCAAAATTGAAGTATGTTTAGGTCTAAAACCATAACAAAATAAGAAAATAATGAAAGTAAACATTGGCATGTTGGCACTACATAGTAAGTGCAGCTTGATTTGATGCACATTGGATGGTATGTTGACTAATCATTTTCCATGTTTCTTAATTGTTTGATTAGTCAATAAGTAAAGTGATATGATTAATTTCCCGATTAAGAGCAATTAATATCTCCACCCCGGTTTAAATCGTGCAAATGGGTCCTTATTATTTTAAAAAATATATATTTTCCTAAATATTCTAATCGTAATGTTAAATTTGATGAGATTGCAAACCCGGCCCATCCCGCGTGTGCTAGCCCAACACAACCGGGCCTATATCCGAAGGCCCAACTCCCTTTCCTGGCCCATCTGGCCCAACTCCACAAAACACTCTACCCATATTACTCATTAGTCATTACATGATGGAAATTGATCACAAAGTATATTTATTGCAATTTTACAGTGACAGAAGCGCTTTTCGTTACAATATACGTAATGTTTATTTTTGAAGCCACAAAGAAAGTGTCAACTTCTACTACATGAGGAAGTAACGCTTTTACAATGACAACTTCTACTTCTATCAAAATGACCGCGAACAAATATAACCATTTTTGTAATATAAATTCAGACGAACAATTCTAATCATCGACACTCGAGAAAAAGCGGTTAATCGCGGGCATAACTTCGGGAGGACGAGCCCTCAAGAACTTGCGTAACCCATGCTCGGCATACTTCTCGCCTTCCTCGTAGTTCTCCAACACTCCGCTTGCTCGACGAGCCTTGTTAACCCTACATAACATCCCAATCAATTGGTCCGTAACACGATTTAACAAAATATACTTATGTAACTTCATCGAATATCATTAAAAGTGTTATTTACCTGACATCTGGGTTTAAAAACACGTTTCGAGTAAGTTGAAATACGCACATCCCCGTAACAAATGTCATTGCTCCTATCAAAGGATACACCTGAACATTTTTTTTCTCACAATTTAACAATATTAGCAAATTTATTTCTTGTAAATTAATCTAAATCTTGCTAATTTATACCATATTGAAGAATCATATTAATATCAAGGATTTTTTTTCCAAATATATACCAAAGCCAACGGCTTCATTTGAGGAGCCAAAATATCATGATTTTTTTTAAATGCTTGAATTCCATAAATACCCAAGTAAAATTGAATAATATATTTAAATCATTTCGAATTAAAAATAATTGATAATCAAAAGTGAAATTGGATTAAATTATTTACTCAAATAATCCCCACAATAATATATCTCCTAATAACATTAAATAATAGTGAACCTAAACTGAATCTATGAGCGGAAACAAAGACACTGCTAATATAAGTTTTGGAAAGTATTTTTTAAAATCATAATTAATATGATTTTGTGTGTGGCATTGTTTTAAAAATAAATGATAATAGAACGAGTGACCCAACGACGTTTCTTTCTAGCATCTCACCAACAGACACATAACTATTATAAGAATATGACACTTACATCTGGTTTAAGCCAACGACCCATAGAAAATAAAGTATAGCTTCAACTTGAAAGCCTATTACTCGAACAAACTAGATCGACAAACCGCGAAAACCGATGATGAACTATAGTGTTTTTGGCGAGAGGGGGGTCGAGGAAGCTACAATAAGATTTTTGATTGAAGTTGAGAATGTGTAAAGAGGAAGAGGGTGATGCAAACATATATATAGTATAATATAGCTACGTGATCGTCATATGATACGCACAAATCTTTGTAGTAAATTCTAGGAATTTGTAGAAATATAATAAATTAATCCAATGGGCTTATTTTCCAGATCAAAACCAGGTGCTAAATTTGCGGCTATTTTCCAAAGCCTCTTGTTTTGGTTTGTAAGTTCATTACAAATTCTTTAAATTGACCATTCCTTTCTTCTTGGTCAAGAATAATACACTTTAGAATATTCTTTCTTCTTAGTATTCGTATTATATATGAGACTATTATAATAATTTGCGGCTATTTTCATGTGTACTTTTGCAATAATTTATGGAAAATTTTAGTCAATATATACATATTAAAATGACATAATTCAGGATATTGGTTTTTTGAAAATCTATTAATTATCATAATCTAAATATTATTATTATTATAAGATTACTCACGATACGAATATTTTGTTTGTTTTTATTTATCATTCCGACTTGATTCTTCACCTCAATCCATTTCAAAAAATTGTTGAAATAATATTCTTATGTGTATATTTTAATCTATTTAAACATTTTAAATTTCTATTACTATTATTATTATTGTTATTATTATCGTTATTATTATTATTCTGCATCACACTCTCATTTTGAAATCTATAGTTTCGTGAAAGTGGTGATAAGCTACGTTACATGGAACCGGATGTAAGAAAGGAAACGTAAGCAATACTACTCAAGTATACGTGTTTTCGTGTATCCGTTTCCGAATCTAAGTAAATCGAAAACATATTTCGTTTGGAGCTTTTTTGGGAGCTTCCTGTTAACACAATGGCCTCTTCGGTTGCTTTTTTTAGTGATTTTTGGGATCAGCTCGCAGCATTCATTTCATAGACAATTCAAGATCTGTTCCATATTCCAATATTTTGATTTTTGAGGGATCGGGTGGGTAAAGCCTTTCAATCACCCACCCGTTAGGTGTTCGGATAGTTCAATTCCTAATTTAAGAGTTATGACAAATGCTAATTTATAATGCATTTAATTTTTAAAGTATTTTTACACGCAAAATTGTCATCTACGTAGATTTTAAACTAAAATTACATAGATGGACTTTTTGGATTTATAATGCATTTTAGAGTATTTTTAAATGTGAAATTGTCATCCTCGTAGATTTTAAACTAAAATTACATAGATGGACTTTTAGGCTTTAGCCATGATCGACTGCAGTTTATTCTTGATGAAGAGCATCAAAGAGTAATCTTAAGTATATAATTTAGCTGTGATCAATGGTTGTGACAAATGAATATATTTTTCCTTCCAACTTTTCAGCCGCGTACTTAACATAAAAGCTTTGATTAAATCATTAGTTTGGCCGAGTATAAAACCAACCAAACACAATCAGCACTACACTGTCACATTGCACAAACAGATAACATTCCTACCAAAAAACATAACCCAAAAGAGCTAAAATATTACAATCTTCAACCCTCTCATGCTTCAAAATCTAGGCAGTCGGCTTTTGCTTCTTAGGCACCCGGTAACCGCCAACAACACAGGCATGGTCTCTCTCGAAGGGCTCAAGAGTCACCTGCTCTGTGGGCTTGAACTCTGCTTGTTGAAGCTTCTTCACTTCAGATGCAAACACTGCCTCAGCTGGCATTGTAGAGTCGATACAATTTGCCTATACAATCATAAGTATTATATGTTAACAAAATCAACCATTATTCTGGTTAAGTTTCTAATTCTACATTTATGACAGCGATGAACTCCAACATTGAATATCAGAAAATAACAAACCTTAATGGAGATGACGAAATGACCGCCAGCTTTAAGGAAATATGAAGCATTCAGAGCAACAATCCTAGCCTGTCAATAACCCAAAACAAGAATTACCGAGCTGCATAACCCAAGATTGCAAAAGTAAAGATATACAATTACATACATTGCCTGAACAAGAGTATCAATAATAGTACATAATTCATTATTCAGATCAGTTGCTTATCCCAGAACTCATAAATAATTACTAGGGCAACTGTATTAAAGAGAGCTTTACTTGATGGGAGTCAAATCAGACTCATAGAAAGAAAAAGTCACATCAGGATAGAATACATGAAAAAGAAGCTTCAGATAATCGGAGTTTACATCACCCAATAAGTCTAGAAGGGGAATCCGAGTTAATCATCATCCGCCAGATGAATTTGAAATTACAAGGAGGATTTCTAGAAAACACAAATATTTACAAATATACCAAGATTTTTAAGTTAAACAATCCAAAACTATGAATGTTTACTAAACACAGTCAAGAACTATAACATAATCCCATATTAAAATATAGAGCTTAATAATTCAATTTTGAATTTTCACAACTTCATACAAGCTATTAGACGAGAATGAATCATTGAGAACAAACCTGATCAGGTTGAGCAACATCTGCAAATATAACATCAACCATGCTAACAAGCATGCGGTATTTTGCTGGATGCCTAGCATCTTCAATGATGGGAATTACATTTGTTCTCTTCTTGGCCATGTTGACAAGATCTCTGCCACTCCTATGAGAGAACTCAACGGCATAAACTAAACCCTCCTGCAATAACAAGAAGTAAATCACATATTATTACAAAGTATTAAATACAATGACTGACCAATACAATAAGAATCATTGGTTGTTACTTACTGGGCCAACGAGATCAGAAACATGTGACACAGTGGTTCCGGAAGCAGCTCCAAGATATAGAACACGAGCACCAGGTTTCTGGGAACAGAAAGAATATTATCATAAAAACATCCATATTTAATGCTCGGTAAGAAGCTAAATGATTGCAAACTTGTACTAGACTTACAATCCAGATATTGTCCACACCACCAAGAATTGCAGAAGCTAACTTGGATCTGAATGGATTCCAGACCCTGTACTCAACCTTAGTACCATCGTCATTCTGTAATTGAAAATCAAGTTACACTAATCCATTTGGACAAAACTCAAAACATCATTGCCATGAATCCCATGATGAATATTTGTATTTCCAATTGAAACATTGACGAACTGTTACTAAAATCAACTTCAACGAGTACAGAAATGCAGCAAACTAATCTTACAGTAGTAACTACTAATTTACTAACTAGTAACAACTAATTATCACAAACGATAAAGAGCTTGACAGAGGATAAAAGAGTGAGTTACCTGAACAGATACTCTCTTCTCGTTGTAGACAGAATCACCGGGCACCAAATTCTTAGTACAGAGAGCATCCTCTTTACCCTTGGCAATGAAAACACCTTCGTGTCTATGAGGAACGACGACAACCTTGCTTCCTCCTTTCATGGCAGAACCTCCTCTTCCTCCACCACGACCGCGACCACCACCACGTCCGCCAAAGCCACGTCCCCCACCACGTCCTCCAGGACTCTTCATAGCACTTCCTCCCCTTCCACCAAATCCACCACCACGACCTCCTCTTCCTCCTCCATCTCCTCTTCCTCCTCTCCCACCACGAAATCCGCCTAAAAAAATTAATTAATTAATTAATTAATTAAACAATCTACAACAAACAACAATTAGAGAAAATGAGCTTAGAAAGATAAGAAATCATACCTCTTCCGGGGGGAGCCATAGATTTTTTTTTTTGAGCAGACAAGCACCGGCGATTGGGTTGAAGATGATGGAGGTAATTTAGGGTTTTAGGGACTTTAGGGTTTATAAGCTTACTCGTTAAAAATTATGCAAGTCGAAGAAGAAAAGTGTGGGCTGATCGAATAGAAGCCCAATGGGCCTGCTTGTGGATCCATAAATCTTCTGTCACATATCGGTAAAACTCATTTTTGTAGATAATCATAAAACTGTTAACCTCCGCTTTATTCTATTTGATATTTAAATAAAATACGATTTTAGAAAACTCAATAAATAGCCTAAAATATCCTTTTACATCTAAAATAATCATTTAATGATTATAATATCTCTTGTTAATACTTAATATTGAAAGGTATGGGGGATAGTAAAGAAAAAAGTTTGAGAAGTATCCTTATCTACATCTTCACATGTAATGTAATTAAAATAAGAAGTTTATGTAATAAAGCTCTTACTTAATATTTTATGTTAGTTGAATTAAATTTTATTTTAATGTATGAATAAAAACCTTAGCACATATTGCATTAAGCGTCACTTTACCCACCATAAAGGTCCGTTGTTTAGACTAACCAGTGGGAAAACCCCTATCACATCAATGCAATCATGTTTCGCACTCATCCATCCAAACATTAAGACGCCCACTGGCCTCAATGTATATCTTCCCCCCACGTGGATTAGTCAAGATGGTCACATGCGCCTCCTTCTTAACTGAAACTCCCGCTCTCCTAAACATTTCGCATAAAACATCACGGACCAGATCATGTTTATATATGAAGTTAGGAAGCTCTTTACAATGAACAACATGCTCCCTAAAAACATTTAAACGCTTTCGACAGTTGGGCATAGGACAAGTCTCATTAACCGGATAAAGTGGAATCATCATGCGATACTTAAGGACCTAGCGATACTCAATCAGGGACATACACTGCCCAAGCCAATCAATGGGCATGACAAGGAGGAAATATTGACTATGCACTGATTGAAGACACTTAAAAACCGCTTTTCTGTCTCGGGGTCAAATCGAAGACAACTTCCATCTCCTGTACAATCTTACCGAAAAGAGCACTCGCCAAAGCATGTTGGGTTTTACGGGGGACGGTGTTCTTGACAATAAAAACAGAATGATCGAAATCATGAATAGAAGCATGAAGATTGCTCAAAGGTGCACAAAACTCAAAGCATATATCCACAACTCCACTGTCCTGCAAAATGTGGTTCTCAAGGGGTCATGACCGGGCCCTGGATGCCACAAAAGCAAAATAAGAAGCCTCCATAGCAAAGTAAAACCCAAGACCCCAAACCGAAGGGGCAAAGAAGCAAGCCACCACTCAAAATCCCAAAAATAAAAAAGCACTCGAACCTCCAGGTCAAGCTCCAGCAACGGTGTAAGAGGGATTTTGATATTTTATGAATGACCCTTAAAAATTGATGATATTTTATTTGAATTTTGTTATAGAAAAAAGAAGAAGAGAAAATATAGTAAAATAAATTATGAATTTGTAAAAAATCATGTAAAATTGGATATTTTGTCAAATAAACAAGCTCACTAGTGTAATACCCGTGCCTTACATGAGATTTTTTATAAAGAGTTCGATACAACAATTACAATTATAAATAAAAAATTATAATTATAAATAAAAAAATTATATTGTATAGTATTTTTTAATTTTCATAAACATATTTTATTTTTGTGTGTAGAAAAATATTTAAACAATTATTTTATTTTATTTTAAATTCTTTTTTCCTTTTGTAAATAATTGAAAAAAGTATACTTTCATATATATATATATATATATGGTTAATATAGTAATATAGTTAATTGTGCAATATTATTCCGGGATTCAATTCGATTATATAATTCCTGAATATAAATCTTGATTTTTAATTCCGTAATTAAACAATACTTTTTTAATTGTTGGGTTTTCAGAATAAATTATAAATCATTGGGATTTTAGAATAAATTTATTCCAAATTTAAAAATATTTTGGCTGAATATGAGGATTATTAACCGAATTGTAAATATTTTAGGATAAAATATTTAAACCCAAAATAATAAAAATGCTTAGTTAAATAAATTTATCAAATTTAATTATTTATAAAAAATATCTGGATTTAGTTAGATGGTACGGATTTTTTTGTTAATAATTTTAATTTTAAATTCCTTTTATAAATTACGTAATTTAAAAAAAGGTTGAGGTTAAATATTGCTGTGACACGTGGCAGTTAGTGATTTTCTGGTACGACACGTGGCAAGAATTGCTACTCGTATAATATATATAAGATTATTGTTGTCAAAATAAATTTTTTTATTTTTTATTATTAAAATAAAAATAGAAATAAATGAGCTAAAATACACTTTTTATTACGTAAACTACGATTTTTAATTATTATAAAATATTTTTTTTTTCAAAAAAAAATCAAATCTCCATAGATATGGTGCTAAAGCTTCGTCCTAAGATTCTTCTTCTTTTGTATATTATACAAATGAATGAAAGCTTTCGTTCTAAGCCAAATCTCCATGTCTCTCACTATTTGAATGGATTAAGTAAGGACAACAAAAGAAGACGGGAAGAAAAAAAGGCAGCATGCTCCACAAAACATTTGAACAAGAACAAAATAAATTGTTAGGTTTAAGTTTAGAATACATAAAAAGAGAAAGTAGCCATTTGAATCAACTCCTCTAAACATAGCAGGCTCTCATTATAATGCCAAATTTGAAAATTGGGTACATAATTTGGATATACGAAGGTAAGTATACGAAGTTGAGTACATGAATGAAATTAAATACGTAAAATTTTATGTAATGAACTTGGATATATATTTTTTTAATTTTTCCAAATATAGTAATATTATTAAAAAAAGCCCACCTATTAGATGAAAAAACCATACTTTATACCTTATTATAAAAATAAAAAAATACATGCTTATTAAAATCACCCAAAAAAAAATATGCCGTTAATCTTTTTATTTTTTGGAAGGAAAATACCTGCAATATAATATCCTATGTCCAATTCCGCCAAAAATATAAAACCTGTTGGGAGTTTGTATTTTTATATTTTCCATGAAGCCAATATCCATCGTAAATTGAACAATAAAAACACGACTAAAAATGTTAGACAAGGCAATAATTGATTATTGTTAAGGGGAGAAGTTTTTTTTTTTTTTTGAATATTATAATATAGCTACTTTATTAATTAATAGTATTAATGTCAAATAACATTAAACATAGAGATTAAATTATATGATATTTTTGTATGAGGTGTCATCCTTATCATCCCATTGAGAATTGATCCAATATGGGCGTCACTTAACTCTAAGGTTCATCGAACAGGTCTCTCATCACTAAATAACTTGTAATTTGTAGAAGTTCATATATATATCTCTCTGTTATCTTTGGTAATTAATTTAGAGATTTTACAATATCATATAAAATCATAAATGAGAAATCTGAATGAGTGTCAAACTTAATCGAATTCTTTTGTCTTGTATGGATATATGTTTACATTGGTATTCAAGTAGGGCATAAAAGAGATCTTAATTTTCGATTGATAGTCGATTGTAATTCTATGCATCTATATATATTTATATATTACTATTAAAGAAAAACATTTTATTTCGTGTAATACTTCCTCAAAAAAATTTGTTAAACATTTTCTTAGAATTTTAATTTTTTTTAAAATTATATATATATAATATTAAAATAATAGAATAACATACTATTCCACGATACTTAATATTCGAAAAACTATCCTATGATATATTATAGATATCGATATCTACTTACCGTACTTACTTTTTAAATATATTTTATTATACTATATCTTAAAATATAATTAATTTAACAAAAAGTGTTTTACAAAATATATTTTTATTTACCTGTTGAACTTACGAAAATTCCTACTATAATCATAATCAACCCTAGAAGAGTTGTAAATATATATTCTGGTATCTTTATATTTTAGTTTTTTTAAATTAAATTAAAAAAAAATCAGTGTTTTACGAAATATATATACACGGAAATATTCGTCGTGTTCTACTGCTTCCTTTCCGGTTGGTTCTTTCTCGCCTATGAAAGCCGGGTTAGAGCAATTAATATTCACAGCCAATCAAACTTAGTTCTTTTGAATTTACCTTCTACTTATCATAAGATCCTAATTACTCCTAATCCTAATAAAATTATTTCGATGGGAAATGGCATTTTCTTAAGCGCGTATTCTAGTGCTTTTCTTAATATTGGATCAAGCAAAATAGAAAATGAAATATATCCTAGAGAAAGATGTGGTATTAATTTAAGGTGATTATGAAGATTGCTTATTGGAATTGTCGGGGTACGATGAAAAAGAACTTCTAGACGGATTTGAAAATTACGTCTTCAAATGAACATATTGACTTAATCATGCTTGCTGAAATTAAAACGAGTATTGAACTAAAGGAATTTAATTGAAAGTGCGCAGGCTTTGATAACTGCTTGTTTGTTCCCTCTATCGGAAGAGCAGGAGGCCTTTGTCTTCTGTGAAAAAATTTCAAACTTATTAACGAGAGAATCAAAATTGTTAATGTTGGAGAAAGGTTTGTAGTTATTGAACATGTTAATAGTGAAAACAACTTTATGTGTAATGTTATTTTTATATATGCTCCACCAATGGAAAAAAAATAAAGATGAGTTCTGGAAAACTATTACTAGCATTATTAAAAACCTCAATCTTCCTTGTTTGTTGATGGGTGACTTTAATGACATCCTTAGTTTCTCTGATAAAGCTGGTGGTGTCTATCCCTGTCTGAATAGATTTCAAAGGTTAAATAATGTGATGCAAGATTGCAATCTTCTTGACTTAGTGTCGAGAGGTAACGAATTCACCTGGAGGAAGAGAAAAGAAGGTGAGAATAATACCTATGAGAAACTTGATAGAGTCCTAATCCATCCTGAGATTCTAGACAAGTATAACCAGATTCATGTTTGGAACCATGCATTCTCCTCCTCAGATCATTGTATGATCTCTCTTAATTTAAACTCAGTAAAGCATAAATTCATAAATAAACCGTTCAAGTTCGAAATGATGTGGAACGAAAGAAAAGATTGCGAAAATGTTATTAAACAGGCATGGAGGTTGCATGTCCCGGGAACAAATATGTAAAAAATTATCTCTGACAAAATTGAAACTTAAAAGTTGAAGTAAAACCAATTTTGAAAATATTAATAATCAAGTTAAGAAGGTTGATTTGGAGCTAGAGAAATTACAACTTCAGAACTATAGAAGATTTAGTAGCTCCATGAATAATAAGGTTGTCCGTTTAGAGAGGAAAAGAAATTGCCTAATCGAATACCAACAAAAATACTGGAGTCAGAGAGCTAAATCTAATGCATTTCAAAAAGGAGATAAAAACACTAAATACTTCCATAGGAAAGCGACTTGTAGAAGAAATAGAAATATAATCAATAGTATAAAAAGCAACGAGGGTATCTGGCTCGGAAAAGAGGGAGATATTTGTAAGAAATTTGTTAAAGATTATAAAAACCGATTCGAGGCTTCTTTAGGGAGCGACAATGTGAGGGAGCAGCTTCTTCAAGTTATTTCTCATGAAATCACTGCTGAGGATAATGAGTTATTAACTAAACAATTCTCGACTATTGAAATCAGAAAGGTGGTTTTTGATATTGGAAGTGAGAAATCTCCTGGGCCGGACGGTATGTCGGCTGGGTTTTTCCAGTCTCACTGGGATGTTGTGGGTCAGGATGTTTGTAAAGCGGTTAAAAGCTTCTACCATTCAAGCAGAATCCTAAAACAGATAAATCATACCTTTATCACCTTAATCCCAAAAAATGACAATCCTATATCTACAAATGATTTCAGACCGATTAGCCTTTGCTCAACGGTGTATAAGATTATCGCTAAGATCCTGGCGGCTAGGTTAAAAACCGTGCTCCCAAAACTAATTCACCCGCTTCAAAGTGCTTTTGTTCAGAATAAAGCTATTCAAGACAAATATCCTTATTGCTCATGAAATTTTCCATGGATTCAGAATGAAAAAGGGTAAAGAAAGATTTATGGCTATTAAGTTAGACATGGAAAAAACCTATGATAGAGTTGAATGGGGTTTTATCCGCGCTGTTCTAGAAAAGTTTGGCTTTAATCCTAAATTCGTAAAGTGGATAATGGAGTGTATTACTACAGTATCCTATTCTATTCTGATTAATGATAATCCTTTTGAACTGATTTTCCCGTTCAGAGGGTTGAGACAAGGCGATCCAATCTCCCCTATGCTATTCAACTTAGGTGCCGAGGTCCTCGCAAGAAATATTCAAAAAGAAAGCAATTTGAACAAAAAACTGATTGGGTTCCCTATAACGAAGAGAGGAAGTTCTATTCCGTTCTTAGCCTTTGCTGATGATATCATTATTTTTTTCTAAAGCATCTTTGGGTGCGGGGTCTAAGATATTAGAAATTCTGAATGATTACTGCAGTATTTCTAGACAAAAAATTAACCTCCAGAAGTCTAGCTTTCAAACATCGAAAAATATCGACACTCAAAAGATAAATCTGATTAAAGCTTACATGGGTATTGATAATTCCTTATGTCTGAAAAAATACCTTGGATGCCTGATCATTAACGGAAGAGGTAATAATAGTGTTTTCGCTGACATTATCACAAAATCCAAACAACAACTTACTAAATGGAAGTCGTCCTCCTTATCTCAAGAAGGAAGAACTACCTTGATCAAAGCAAATCTCAGTGCAAAATCAAATTTCATCATGCAATGTTTTATGCTCCCTTCTAGAATTCATAAGGAGTTAGATTAAATTAACAATTTTTTTTACTGGAATAAAGGTCAAGGTTTCCGCCCGCTTATCAACTGTGACAGGATTTGTACACCAAAGAAATTTGGGGGTACCGGGATTAGGAAAGCGGAAAACATGAACAAGGTCCTCCAAATGAAATTATTATGGAAGATTCTGAATGAGCCAGAAAACATTTGGGTTAAAATAGTAAAGGAAAAGTATCTGAAAAATGAGCTCCTATGGAACTATAAACCTAAGCAGAACTCGTCATGGCAATGGAAAAAATTAATGAAGCTAAGACCAGAATTTGAAAAGGGCATTAGCTGGAACATTGGAGACGGTAAAACCGTTAACTTCTGGAGGGATAGGTGGCTCCTGGGAGAACCATTGATAAATATCTATAATAGCAATAACTTGATCAATCCTGAGTTGAAAGTTAAGCATTATATTAATGAAAATAAATGGGATGGGGTTATACTTAATGAGGAGGTGAGTAATATTCTCCCACAAGATGTCATTAACTCAATTTTAGCGTACCAACTTCCAAAAACTTTCATCAAGGACCGGTTGTATTGGGAACCGGCGAAAAATGGAGACTATTCAACTAAATCTGCACTGAATGCGATTTATGCTAGAAGTGGTCTGGCTCTCAGTGATAACGAGTGGATCTGGGGCTGAATATTTTGCCTAAAGTAAAGAACTTCTTATGAAAACTGTCCTTAAATTGGCCTTCCAACTAAAGAAAATTTAGAAAAGCAGTGTGTTGCGGTTCCTATGACTTGCTGTCTCTGTAATTCTCATTATGAATCTGCTGATCACCTATTTTTTAGATGTAATTTTCTTAAGGACTCCCTGACAGATAATAGAATTAGGATTACGATCGACCAGTGTAATGGTAGTAAAGACAAAATTGCAGTCAAACTAAACTGGTTAAGATCCAACCTCGCTGAGTTAGAATTTAGGTTCTTAGTCCTGTTGTGGTGGAATATTTGGTTTGCGAGGAACTAGAGAATATTTAATAATAAAGAACCCCAAAATATTGACATTTTAGTCAAAAACCAAATTATAGAATGGAATAAAGTCAATAATAAAAAAAGTAATGGAAAAGTTAAGGGAAATAAGAGGAATAGGAAAACCAAGAATATTAAATGGATTAAACCTGAGAATGATTTCATCAAATTAAACTTTGATGGTTCCAAAAAAGTAACTGGTGAATCTGCTTTTGGATTTATCCTCCGAGATCATAATGCAACTAAGATCTCCCTTGGCTTTGGGCGATGTGGAAACATATCGGCCCTGCATGCTGAAGCATGTGCGCTGAGAGAAAGACTTGTTGCAGCTTATGATCTCGGTTTGAAAAATATTGAGGTTGAAGGAGATTGCCTTACTCTTATTAATTCAGTTAACCGGGTTTGGAAACCGCCTTGGGAATTGGACTTGATCTTGTCTGACATTTCGTCTATTTTGGCTAGTTTTTGTCAGGTCAGAGTTAGACACGTGTTTAGAGAGATCAATCATGTGGCGGACGCGTTAGCTGAGTTAGGGTTCGGGGATCAGATGGTGTTTAGGTCATCAATGGACCTTGTTGATAATCTCATCCGGAAGGATGCTATAGGATGGAGAGTCTCGAGAAGATGATCTATTCTAGTTGCTTATCCTGTTTTTGTCAAAAAATATATATATATATATATATACACGGAAACGTTTCGGACGTAAATACGTAATGTACTACTTCTTTATCACATATTCGTATGTTCATTTCTAAAATAGTCAATAAATGGTGGTGGTGAACACACGGTAAGCTCGTGTCAATCACATGTCTTGAATTTTCGGCGGAAAAAGGATCACGAGTCTGGCGAGGATCCCCAACTGGACAAGTACACATTCACGAGGGGATTTCTTTCCCTCATTGGTTTCCACTGAAACAACTGAATGCAACGATTGGCTATTCACAGTACTCTTTTTTCCAAAACTAACAAACGAAGCACTATGAACAAGCAATAATAACGCATTATACGATTGACGAATACCTAATCTGTGTATAGAGGCGTCTAAAGATTAAAACGCAGAAACAAATAGAGATAATTAAGATCTAATCGTTAAGAGAAAACATCTACTTAACATCTAAAAATAAATTTCAACACAAGATCTATCTTGCCTGATTATAAAATCAAGTTTTTCTACCCCATCATTTTCTTGAATTCTTCAAAATTTACATGTCCATCACCATCGGCATCGACAGAGCTTATCATTCTAGAACAATCCTTCAACGAGACCTTCTCTCCAAGGCTCTTGAGAACGGCATGGAGTTCGCGAGGGGAGATCAAGCCGTTTTTGTCCTTGTCGTACATATCAAACGCTTCCTTAAGCTCTTGATTACAGTTTCCGTCGCCAGAAAGGACGATTTGCTCCGATTCGCGGTGGAATTCAGCGAATTCCTTCAAATCAATATATCCGTTGCCGTCCTTGTCCATCTCCGACATCATCCGACTCACTTCCTCCGGTGATGTCTCGGAACCAAGTGCGCGGAGAATCGATTCGAGTTCTGACGCCGAAATCTTGCCGTCACCATTAGCGTCGAACTTGCTGAAGATCTTCTCCAACTCCTTATCCTCTTTCGGACTGGTTTCAGTAATCTCCGATATCTTAGATGTGGAATCGAGAAGATCGGCCATGAAAGCGAAAGAATGCTCTCCGGGGTTACGAGAGCGGTTTGGCGGTGGTGTGGCGTACAAGAAAACCGTAAGAGAGAGGAAAGTATTAAACTGAGTGGAGAAGGAAGAGGAAGGTATTTATAGTGGAAGGGAACGGGTCGTTGAGGGTTAACGCGTTTCATTCTTTCCACGCGTAAAGTATAATAACGTTACGAAATTATACATAGATATTTCTGTGGGCCATTTTTTAAAATTAAAAGTTCTACATAAGTGAATAAGATGGGTAGGGTTGGACAAAGCTAGTAACATTCGAGTATATGATTTGAGAATTTTCAAGATTTGATTTGAGAAATATTAGATGATTCGTTCTAGCTAAATTAGTATATATTGTTTATTATCTAACTATTTAATGTGATCCGAGTTATTTGAGCAAAATCTATATTATCGGTATGAAACACGTTTTTATGTGGATTTTTTTCTTCAGAATATTCACAAAACTAAAAATATTTCCGATTGTAGGTCCGGAGTAAAAGTATTTTCCAAAATAAAAAGGCAGTGTAAGTTTGGATCAAAGTTGTTGTTTGAAACGACGAGTTTTGTGGATAACCCGTCGTCCAAACGACGAATTCAATTATTAATTTTTGAACTTACAAGGAATCCGCTTGTTTTAAAGACGGCGGATTTTGTTATTTATTTATTTATTAAAACAAAGTCATTTTAAACTACGGTTCCTTGTTCATGTTCTTTTTAAAATTTTCCAGAAACCCATCGGCTCCATTACATTCTTTCCCATCTCTCCTTCCAAATCCTTCTTTCTCCGTCTCGCACTGTGCCCACCACCCAACGGAGACCTTGTCAACAACCCCAGCTTGCGCGTCCCTTGCACGTGCCATCAATGAAGGATATGTAGCGACACTTAATTTGGGATGGACGAAACAAATTCGAAGAGATGTTAGAGGTGGAGGTTGAGGTCGCAGGGGGTGCAGTCTGGTAGATTAGATCCAAAGGATGATCCCATTCGGAAGTAAAATAACCAAGTAGATGACGATGGCCTTGGTTTGCTCTTCGCGTCCCTTCAGCATTCGAATGAAGAAGTTCGCAAAATCGGCTACTCGGTTTGCTCTTCGCCCCAAGATGAGTATAATTCTCCCGTAATTCAACCTCAACACTGTGATCAACAGCTTTCATTGATCAACTGCCATAGCTTAGAGCAACTCAATTATGAAGAGGGTGAATCTTTGAATTGTTCTTATACCTCTGGAGTTTCGAATGCTGAATACATGAGAAATAATAGCATTTTAGCACGAAATCCGGTTTCTGTATTTTCTTTTGTTATGATATCAGTGAAATTTTGGTTAAGTGATAGTGTAATAATGTTTAATATGTTGCTTTTAGCACTCTAATGGAGCCGATGAGTTTCTATTCTAAAAAAACATAAAACAAGGAACTATAGTTTGAAACGGCGGTATTTTTAAAATAAAAATAAAAATAAAAAACTGAACTCGTTGTTTGGAACGGCGGGTTATTCCCAAAATTAAGGTTCCGATCCGAACTTTCACAACCTTCCTATTATTCACTGCCTTTCTATTATGGGAAACACTTTTACTCCGAAACTACAAGTAGAAATAATTTTACTTTTGTGAATATTATGGGGGAAAAAATCCTTTTTATGTGCACGGTTGATAAAGTTTTAGGTATGTGGATAATTAATTTTATTTGACCGGATAAAACTTGATAAATTTTTAGGTATGTAGATAACTAATTTTAGGTATGTGGATAATAAATTTTATTTAAAGATGAAGTATTATGGTACAAATAATATATAGGGATAATTTTTCAATTCAAAAAATATAGGATATCTAACCGATTAAATAACTAAATTTCATTGTATCTTAAGATACGGATAATTTAAATATTTCCATTTATCCACCATATTGAATAGCTAATTATAAATTCTAATGGTGAGATCCTTGACAATTAATAAAATACTATATGTTTTCTTCTTTCCCTATTTTATTTGTACCTTGTGTCACGATCTGAATATCTTTCTTTTCCTCTAATAACCCTATCTTTTCTCAAATTAATGGCAATTCAATTTCCTCTAATCCTCTCTTGCACCCTATTTTGCACCCTATTTTAACTAGTGTATTATCCGTTTCTTGCACAAGATTTATTCAAAAATAGGTTTAAAATATATTAATTTAAAATGTTATAAAGTTACTATTACTTGACAGTAAAAAAATTGAATACACGTGATTATAGTTATGATAGTCTTTGATTTAATGAAGATACTATATCGGTGCTAGTAATAAAATTAAAGAAAATAACTCATAAAAGATTGTGGATGAACTATAACATCGATGACTTTGAAATATTAACCGGTAAAATTTTCTATTCACATAAAAAGTAATGAAATTTGAAATATTAATCTATATTTTCTATTTATTAATCGATATTAAAATAAAATACATTAAAGATTAATAGCGAGGTTCTTATTTTATTTCTTGGAAAGAATTTTATACCTCCAATAAATCTTTCATTTTTTTAATTTACTAAGCATAATTAATACACCTAAAAAAGTAAAGGATCTCCTTTAATAGATGTAAGACGATAAGATTTTCCGATTATGTTGTGATTAATTGAAATTGTCAATTTATATTTCAATTAAAAATAGGCTTTTTGAAAAAAAAAAGGAGTTGTCGGAAACGTGGAGATAACACGTGACAAAAGAAGGCTCTCCTTTAATAGATATAAGATGATGCTCAATTATACATTAGATGTATACTTCCCCATTTCGCCCAACAGAAAAATTGAAGCTTTAAAAATTACGTGTATAATCGTCGACTAATAAATTAATTTTAATAGGATTGACATCAATAAATTAAAAGGATAAAAAATATGACTTGTCACTTATTATTATTATTTTTTAGGTGAGAGGGGAAACCTCTCCATGCAAAAACGCTAATGAATTGTAGAATAGATTACAAGCGAGTCATGCGGGGTAAAACAACCCTCCAAATATCTTGTAATAACCAGATTATTTCAATAATTTTCTTGGTTATTTTAAACGTTATTTGATTTTTGTTAGTTGAATTAAATCTTATTTTATGTCATTTGACCAAGATCTATATATCGGTATGGAACACGTTTTTATGAAATGGATTTTTGTGAATTTTGTATGTTTTCAGTAAACAAAGTAGGAAACATGTACGGTTGTTAAAGTTTTAGGTATGTGGATAATTATTTTTATTTGACCGGCTAAAACTTTTTTTTTTATACAAGGTAAGAGATTTAGGTGTTTCAGTTTCGAGAAAACCGACTGACCTAAAACATATTTGCGGATGAGGTCTTCAACATCAGCCGAAAGGACCTCACCTCCTATGTATGAGTTGTGTCCGTGACTTGCGATTCTATCAGCTACCGTGTTGATTTCCCTATAGATGTGATATATGTTGAATTGTGAGAATCTTGAGATAAAGCACGAGATGTCCGAGATAATCATATCCGTCTCCCATGGAGGTTTCCATATCTAGTTGATCGAGTTAATGAGCATCAAGTTATCTCATTCAATCTCAATGGATGTAACACCTAATCTTATGGCCTTTTATAGGCCCTCCTGAAGAGCAAAAGCTTACGCCTCTAATACGGAGTCAGCATTGTATCTCCCATTCTCTACAACCAAATAAAAAACCAAGTTGTTTCGTAGAATGAATCCATACGCATATTGATTATGTGAATTCATGGAAGCATCAAAGTTGGGTTTGACAAAGCCTTCCTTAGGAATCTGTCATTTGATGTTTTTAGTTTTCCTTCTTATTTTTGGTTGTTTAATTTTGTGACATGTTTCGTTTGTGTTAGCCTTATCCTAGTCGTTTATTTGTATTTAGAGCATTATGTTTCATATTCAGAGGGTCCTTTGTCTTATTAAAGATGATTTGGTTCATGGCTAGCCAAATGTTCCACCATATCATTACTAGTTGTTTCAGTTCTATTGGAGAAATATTATCTTTTAACATTGATAAGGTCTCCATAATGTTCTGATAAGCAACATCGTGGTTGTTCAATATCAATGATATTTTTGCATTGTCAAACATTTGATGTATGCATGGACATGCAAAGAAGAGATGTTTCACACTTTCAGTGTGGTGATTACAAAATTCACAATGCACGACCACTTTAATTTTTTGTTTGTCGAAGTTTTCTTTTGTTGGTACGCCATCCAGGGTCATTTTCCATAGAAAATTTTTAACTTTAGACATGATGTTGATTTTCCATATCCATGATTTGTCTGCATATACTCCAACTTTTCGTTTTTGAATCATTTCCATCGCAAATTTTGTACGTGGAGTACCATCCCATTTCATTGGCAGCCCAATATATTCTATCTCTTATGCCATTTTTCGTGAGATTGTAGTTTCTAATTTTCTCGATGATATCGCTTGGTAGAAGAGTAGCTAATTGATCTACCAAATGTTGATCCCATTTATTGTTAGAGATGTAGGATTCTACTAGTTATGTGGGGTTTATTAGGGTTTTATCTGATACTAGCTCCAACAAAAGTTTTTCAATAACCCAATTGTCTTACAAAACTTTTATCGTTTTTCCATCCCCTACTCGCCATCTTAGTCCCTTATCAAAATCTTCTCGTAATTTGACTAGTTTCTTCCACTGTCAAGAGATATTTTTTCCGCATTTGTAATTCCAAAGGCATTCCCCTCTTAGATATTTTTCTTCTATTATTTTGACCCATATGTTGTCTGGTTCCGTCATTAATTTCCACAAGAGCTTCATTTGTAGTGCTTTATTCATATCTTCAGCTTTCCTTATTCATATATCTCCGAAAGACCGTGATTTACAAACTTTGTCCCAACTGATAAAAGGATGAAAATTAGGTCCCTTGTTCCAGTAGAAGTTTATATTAATCATGTCCAATTTATTGTGAATACTCGTAGGGAGTATGAAGGCTTGCATAAGGTAGCTAGGTTTGACGTTGAGGTTTGCTTTTATTAACGTGACTCTTCCCTCTTACGAGAGTGTTGATGCTTTCCACCTTGTAAGTTGTTGCTTTGACTTTTGGATAACCGAGTTAAAGATATCCTTGTTTACTCTCCCATTAATAATAGGACATCCAAGGTATTGCTCTAGGTTAGTAGATGTTGAGATACCTAGGTGCGCTTGAATCCTTCTTTTGTTACTTGGGTCAACGTTGCTAGTTGTTTGGAAGACAGATTTGTGGTAGTTAATTACTTGCCTAGAAATGACAACTAGTCATTCAAAACTGATAGAATTTTCTTGTTTGCTTATGTTGTTGCTTTCGTAAAGATTATAATGTCATCCGCGAAGACTAGAAAAGGGAATTTGACCCATTTTTTGAGACAGGTTAGGGAAGCCGATAGATTTTGGGTTTTCTCTACTTAACTTTTGTATATTTCTAGCTAAGACTTATGCTCCTAAGTTGAAGAGAGGAGGTGACAATGAATCCGCTTGGCGGAAACCTCTTTGTGGAGAGAATATAGATGTCGGTGAGTCATTAATTAGTATAGAGTAGGATACAATTGTAACGCAATTTTTGAATTTCTCATGAAATCCACATTTTTGCAGAACATACGTGAGAAGTTCCATTCAATTTTGTCATATGTTTTTTCTATATCGAGTTTTATTGCCATAAAACCTTCTTTTTCTCTTTTTTTGTTTTAAATCCATGAAATATTTCATGCACAATAAGGACATTATCGTGAATTGCTCTATGTTTGGTAAAGGCACTTTGGAGATGGTGTATTAATTTAGGTAGTAATGAGCTTAGTCTTTTTGCCAAAATTTTGGCATTTATTTTATAGACTATCGAGCATAGGTTTATTGGTCTGTAGTTATATGTAGTTGACGGGTTGTCCACTTTTGGTAAAAGAGAAATGAAGGTGTGGTTAAGTTGTTTGAGGATTCTACCGTTCTATAAAAACTTTTCACTACAATGATAACTGCGGGCCCAATAATGTGTCAGTACTTCTGATAGAAACAAGCTGACATTCCATCGGAGCCCGGTGATTTCACTACTACATTAAAGCTCTATAGAAACAGTTAAATTCTGCTTCATAAACTCTAAAAACTGCTTCCTAATATATAATGAAACGGTTTTGAGCCGTTTCATCCGCTCGTGTTGCATTAGGTGTAGTGAAGCGTTTAATTAAGGTTTTTGTAACGGTTTTTCCCAACCTAAAAAAAAGTGCTACATTAGATTAATGAACCGCTTCATTTGCAATTTACCTAATGCAACTCGTTTTCATAGTTATTGAAGCACTTTTTACGTATTTAAGGCAACAAATATGTCACATATATTGAAGCGTTTTTAAATGTTTTTAAGGCAACACATATGTGCTTATAAGGAAACGGTTTTGCAATAGTAAAAAATACCGTCCACATGCATCAATATAAGAAACACAATCCACATTATCACCTGCTTCATTACAATATATCAAATATCTATACATATATTAGACAAATTAACACTTGTTTTGTTACAAACACCAACTCAATAATAATTTACATTTGCTTGATTACAAACACCAACCCGAAACATAAGCAATGTATCTATGTGCTTGATTACAACTCTTCACCCTTAGTGATGTTGATGTGGACTTATTAAGCAGGGAAGTCTCAAAGCCATTCAGGAGGATTCTTTCTAGGTTTGAATACAACTCTTCACCCTTGTGTAGTCCAAGAAAGGACCAGGATAGCAGCTTAATGAGGAGTCTGACAAATGTGATTCCTTGCAAAGAATCAGTAATTGCAAGTCAGATTACAACTCAGCAAGTAGAAGACGACATTAAGCATCATCCTTGTATATTTAACAAGGAATTAGGCTCGAGTGATGACAAAATTGTGAATGATATTGAGCATGAAAAAAAAAAAATCAAAGATCAAGGATTAAATGGATGAGAGAATATTTATCAATATCTTCTCTAAACCATGCAGTCCTTCAACCATTACGAATGAGCTCTTTAAGTCGGCTAAGGAAACAAATACGGTAATAGGCACCAATTTTGGTAGCATTGTGACCTCATCGCAGGTTAAACAACTCATAACTACACTTGTAGATTAAAGAATAATCATCACCTATAAAGAAGAAGGGTTAAACAACTCATAACTACATTTGCAAATTAAAGAATAGTAACAATCAAGCAAAAAATCAATAAGAATGTTCCCCGACATTTCATACTTGATTTGACTTTCTAAGAAAATAACATATTTGTCTCAAAGTAAAAAAAAATAGTAGCAAATTTTGTGCCATACATAATTTTACTTTCTAAGAAAATAGTTAGTTTGTTGAACCAAGCTAGAACAATAACGAGATGTCAATTACTACAGGTAAATTGAAATATTGTTCCTAAGATGTTGCAATAAATTAGTTACATGTCCAAACCAATAACTAAAACATACATGTATCCCCAATCCACATGGAAAAACATGCATTAAGACCAAACATAACACATAGAGAACATATATTGTAACCATATTATGCAACAAATACAATCAGGAAACAATTCTGGAGAAGAAGCTAGGTTTTTCCGTAAGGGTAGCATATTAAGGATGTCAAACACCGTGTGAGTGATTTAAGCGATATAAGAGTAGCATATAAAGAATGTCAAATACATTTTCAATCTAGCCTACTCTTGAAATTTTAGCATTTCTCATTCTAATTAAAAGCCCACCTTTTTTCTAGCATCAACATATTCGACGATAACTCATTAAAGGCCTTTAAATATATCCCAAATGCAATCTTCATAAGTATCAATATTTAAAATTTTCGCTATGTATAGCCTTCAAGTTACTAGCAATCTTCTTCTTCAACAAATGTATACAAACCACTCATTTCTCTTGTCTCCAAACTCTCTTATATACTTTATTTTGTCCGTTGTCAAGTCCATGCATTTGAATTATATTGACTTTGAATCAATCCAAGAAGATTATGTTTGTAATAAATACGGAAGTAGAAGATACCATAAAAGAACTTGTAAAGGTAATAACAAAATTTTACCTTAAACTGCCATTTCTTGTTCTTGAGTTAGCTCTGAAAAATCAAATTATTATAGACAAAGAGAAATTCGTTTAGAAACACCTAATGCATAAAAAACAACAAAACTTGTTATCATTCGAAATAAGTTTGATAGTCACAATAATTTTGGGGCTTTTGCAAAACATAATTCAGGAATTAGAATAAAAAGAACAACCCAATTGAAGATACAAACTTTGATTGTTTGCTGAAATTTGAGGATTACTAAATCCTTCTGATGACATGAAGTATAAAAGTGTAATGTAGAGTGAAGAGGAAACGAATACCTTGACATATCATATCTTATGTTATGAGCAACGAAGATTTTAGTAGAAAAAACTTGATGAAGAGAACTTGTAAGGATACATTTGACTGAATAAGAGAGCATAAGAAGGGTTAGTTCCCCCGATCGACAATTGTGGATTTTAGGGCTAGATTAGAGATTGTAGTAGAGAAATCTAGGTTGGATATGTTTTCCGCAAGGATGAAACTTGGAATTCACTCGCGACATTTACACACACTAGATCATAAAAATCATCAACGGTTAATGTAAAATTGAAACAAGAATCGAGATACAAAGAAACAAACTTGACCTGGAATAGAACCGAGGAAGTACCTTTGGATAAGAAGGTAATACACAAAAAACGATGACAAAGATCGGGGAAGGGCGAGACTTGGCTTTCAGAGGGAGGAGGGCATAAGGGAGGGAAATGGCGAGCAAGATTCGAAGAGAGGAAACATCGAGGCTGGGCAGAGAAAGTGTTCATTTCGGACCATGGACTCCAATGGAGAGATGGGAAAGATGGATTCCAATGGGGAGGGTTCGTCTAAAATTGGGATTAGGGTTTCATGTGGGAGGTATCATCTATTTTTGGGATTTGAGGCAATTTTACTAATATGCGCACTCGACGAGGATAAATTTAACAAGCAGGCATTATACTTTTTTGAAGCGGTTTTTTTAAAACCGTTTCATTGTAAAAAAAAACGCTACAATAAACCGCTTCATCTGTACAACCCGCTTCATTTTTGTGTTGCATAATCCAAAATTTTTAAAACCGTTTTATAAACTGCTTCAATAAGTCTGAACGTTTCATCGAACCGTTTCATTAAATATCACCGTTGCATTGAACCGTTTCTAGAGAGCTTTAATGTAGTAGTGTTTATCGCTCCCGATATCGAAAATATCAATTTTTATTTCTCTAGTGGAGAAAGACTTAGCTAGTTCTAGGTTCTCATTATCTGTGATTTGTGGTTGTACACTATGATATTTATCAGTTTGTGCAGGTTATGTTGGTCTATGGATGAGGCTAGAAAGCGGGATTTATAGTCGTTAAGAAATTCCTCATTAATTTCATCGTCTTTAGACATGATAGTGCCATCATTTCTAGTTATTGTGGTTATTATTTTCTTTTTTCTTCTCCCGTGGCTTTTTTATGATGATATTTCGTGTTTTGGTCGCCTAAGCGTAGGCTTGTTTTTTTGGCTCTTTGCATCCAGTATTTTTGTTGGTAATCCAAAATGCATTCTCGTTTATTTTTTAGTCGATTTACTTTGTCATTTAATTGTTGATTAAAAGCCGTGTGTAGTTGTTTTTGTAGTGATTCTATTTGGGCATCAACAATTTTTAGCTGTTTATTAATGTTCCCGAATTTTTTACGACTCCATTCTTTTAGTTTTTGTATAAGCAGATCCTTTTTTTTTTGTGAGGTTAAACATACGTGTTCCTGAAAATTGTGTCCTCCATGTTTGTTTTACAAGGTTTTCACAATCTTTTCGTTGTAGCCACATTGACTCAAATCTGAAAGGCTTATTCCTAAAGTTTGACAATGTATTTTGTAGGTTGACGGATATCATACAATGATCCGACTTAGTGAAGACATGGTTTCGGGTATGAATTCCGGGATATTCTTGAATGATTTCTAAGTTTTCCATGATTCTATCCAGCTTTTCGTACATGTTATCATTGCCGTCTTTGCTTTTTTTTTTTTTGCCATGTGAATTCATTTCCTTTGGTAGGGAGATCAGTGAAATTGCATTGATCGGAAAACCGATGAAGTTTGTCGGATCTATTATTTGCGTCTGGAGCCCCACCTTTCTTATCGGATGCTTCACAATTCATTATAGTCTCCTATAACTAGAGTCGGTTTGTTTGAGGAGGTGATTTTATTTGTTAGTTGGGTCCATAATTCGTTTTTCTTTTGATTGTTAGATGGTGCGTAGATACGGTAGACGTTCATTTCAAAGGACGCTAATAGATCTTTGTGATTTATTATTATGTATCTATCTTGTGATTTGATAATCTCAATTTTTTCACCTTGCAATTGGTATTATTTCCAGAGGATGCATAACCCTCCAGAACGACCAACAGCTGGAACAAGCACCATTTTGTCAAATCCTGCATTTTTTCAAAAGGTCTCTTCAAGTTCGATGCTTGTCTTAGTTTTAGCCAACATGATCATTTGGACATGTTCGTTTTTGCATGTTAGGTTGATATTTGTCCAGAAGTTCTTCTTTTGCATTCCTCTATAGTTCTAGAAAGCGATCCTCATTTATAACTTAGTCTTATGTTGTGCGGTATTTTACCCAATTTCCTTACCTTGTTAAGTTGGAATATGTTGGGTGGTAACTGACCCACCTTTCATATCAAGTTTTGCTTAATTTGATTGGTCGGATATTTCTTTTTAGTGGTTGTTTGTCTTTTTTTAAACAAGTAGTGTTTGGTTACTTTTGTTCTTTGAAGAATTCTTTCTAATGTTTCGGATATTGTATCATGTGTAGTTATCTCGTCAAGACTCATTTCGTATCGAGTGTGCTTACCATTAATCATATCATGATGGATTGCTAGTTTGAAGTCTCGGGATTCATTAGTTCGATTAATTGTCTTGCATATTGCAACCAACCCATAATGTACATTATCACATCTATTTGTGGGTTTTCTTGCTTTTGCAGTATGTTCACAACTTGTTAGTTGTACATTTTCTCGTTGTTCTTTCGTTCTCCAAACCACTCCACCTTCATGATGCCATTTACTTTAATAAGACTTTTTTCAAACAAGCAGTGTTTGAGTAAAGTGATAAGTAAAAAGATAAAAGTACCATAATTATTATTTATTAAATTCGTTAGGTTTAGTTCACATTTGTGTAGTTTTTACGCATATATATATATATATATATATATATATATATATATATATATATATATATATATATATATATATTTTGATATAAATGGTTCTCAGGTTCAGGCTGTTCAGCCCGGTTCACTTTACATTTTTAAGAAAAATCAAGACCGTTGAAATTTTAAAACAAAAAGTAAAGCAAAAAAGAACTTGTTCGTTCTTCCACAGTAGTACAGTCGAGGACGCCTATCCCTCTTCTTCTCTATCATCCTCTACACCAACAAAAAAACCCTCTACCATTCTCAACCTCCTCATCTTCATCGTTTTCTCTTCCCCTGAGTTCCCGTTCATCTTCTTCATTCACCTGTTCTTCGTTCTCGTTCGGTGTATTCCCCTCTTCGTGCTCGTTTCTCGAGTTCGGTTGTTTTAATGACTTCGCTGATAGCAGATCTCAACCTCCAATCTGGTAAGTGACTTTCGTAATTTGTTTTTTCATCTCCTTGTTAATTTCTTCAGCTTGAAATTTCAGTTTTAGTACGTTAGGTGGATGAAATTAGGGTTTTAGGGGTCACAATCTCGATCTTCAATTAGGTCGTGGTTTAGGATCCTTCCGTTCCGTACTTCTGTTTATAGCTTGATACGTACCAGCTCAATCAATTAATTTTTTAGATTGATGTAGTATGACACTAATATAGTAACTAAATTTAACTTAAAAGGTTGAAAAGGAACTTGCAAATTGCAATGGAGATTGAAAAGGGTGCCGTCTTGAATATCGTTGGCTTTTCTCTACAGTAGGAAAAAGACAAAAAAGAGTTTTTAATAGGAAAGAGATCCAAAATAGCATAAAATTTCACAGTAAAAAGGACCGAGGATATCATTGCTATTGGATTAAGTTTTCTTTGATTGGAAGCATTCAAGAATATATTGTTTCTCACCCTCTATTTAGCTATAGGTGATGAATAATATGAAAAAGATGAGAGAAATTAGATAAACTCAAAGTTTTGCTTGCAAAAGAAACGAAGTCTCAAAATTATTTCTTCTATAATTTATGCTACCGTCATCAGGCGCAGTGCCAGCCATGGAAAACAGACTACAATTACAATCCGAACAAGAGTCCCAACATCCCCATCAGCAGTTGCGCCAAGATGGTAATTTCTTATATATATCAATTTGGCTAGTTATAATGAGTGTTTTTGTAGCAACTTTGAAATCTAGGTTTCATGTTGTTCTTTTGTGTAGGGTATGAGCCCTGTTAGCTTTTAGCTATAGAGTTGCACCAAAGGAATCTTTACAACCAGGAATGCATTTACAAGGAATTTAGTTACTTTGCTTACACCTTGGCTCATTTGGCTTGCGGTTTTTTCGGTGATGTTATACTTGTCAATTGCAATTCCTTGTTGGAGGTTGGTTGGAGTCACTGGATCCTATTTTGACTGGCTTGTGTTTTCTGAAGGAAATCAAGTTTTAAATTAAAGAATGAGTTGCTACTTGAGAATTTTTTTTAGGTTAAGTGCTACTTGAGAATTTGAAACTGTTTTCAATCATCAGTTTCTGTGCTCAGATGAGTGTTATGAGTTTGCAATTTATGCAAATATTGTGTTGATTTACAATTTGTCATAATGTTGTATGAGTTCATAATTGCGATCATGGGCATGCTTTTTACTCTTCATATTGCAGATAATTGATGGTATGCCTTTTTGGCTTGTATTTTTCTTGATATGTAAGGATGCTTGTTTTCAGATATTCAATCATCTTACAAAAACCAGCTACAGAGATATGCTCATAGGGCTGGATTGGATACTCCGGAGTACCGCACTGTAAACACAACATCACAACATCATCCGCAATTTAAATGCTTTGTCACGGTTGACGAAGTGACCTATGAATCACCAAACACATTTGCTCAAAAAAAAGCTGCGGAACAAGATGCAGCCAAACATGCCTTAAAGTGCATCTTTGAGAAGGGGCAAGAGATAGGATCTTCTATCATAAACAATGTTAGTTGATGCATGAACTAATCGAATACACTATTTATTTATCCCTCGAAAGTTGCCTTGAAAATTGTTTATGTTCCCAGGACACTGGATTTGTTGAAATTTCTTATCTATGACCGTAAGTTCAGGGAAAAGAGAGAGGATTGTTTATGATAAATAAGATATTTAGTATAAGCAAGGTTCATAAAATTTTGTATTACGGTTGTAGTCTAAATTTGTCTATCTTTATGTATTTTGTGCCACTAATAGTATGTATGTCTAACTGCTTTTGGTGTTATGTATTACAGTATCCGGTCAATACATTATGCAAGTCCATACTTAATGAATTTGCGGCGAGGTTGCAACTACAAAGGCCAATATATAGCACAGTCCAAACCCAACAAATTCCTCTGCCTGTCTTTGTCTCTACATTGGAGTTCAGGGGTGTATCTTATGCTGGTGGACCTGCGAAAACTAAGAGGGATGCAGAACATTCGCTAGCTCGTGATGTTATCCTTTCCATTTTAGGTATCATCAATAAGATATTCATCTTAATTGTTATTATAAATTTCCTCCCGGATAAACAGATTCGTTTTCATTTCTTAACACAATGTCGTTAATATTGCAGGCAATTCAAAAGAAGACACATCACTCCTAGAGCTATTAAAATCAAAAGCTAAACTGTATTCCACTACACAATCAACCAAGGAAGCAAGTTGTGCTAGTGCTAGAGGACCCGAGGAGGGCTCCAACTCAGCAGGTGATGGTGGGGCTTCAAGTAGCCAGGTAGTGTCTGAAACTGTTTTGCAAACAGAAGGTGTCCCTAATCCTAGTATTCCAATTCAAAATCCTACTATACCTTCAATACCAACGTCTGCAAATGAATGCTCCAAAGTGACCTCTACATCCGAAACTGATGCATCAGCTTTTCTCATGCCTTCTTCGTCTCAAAACCCTATTACTCCTCAAATGCAAGTGTTTGCAAATGAAGTATGCACCATTACTCCCACAACCCAATCTCATGAGTATGTTTCCCTATTGCCACAAAATCCTACACCAACCGCACTGCAACAAAGCTATTCACATGAGGGCTCCAGTATCACTCGTGCACCTGAAGCCTATTGTCCCATGTCCCTCGTGTCTCCTTATTTTCAAACCCACGTGACGCCTTCAATGCATAATTTTGCATACCCGAGCTGTCAAAATACATCTCTAACCCGAGTTAACATGTCTGTCTTTCCTGGTCCGCGACAAAATCCTACATCACAAAATCTTGCACCCCAACCCGACAGATCACTCCATTACATGCCTCAACCACCTGCAGCTCCCATTACTGCTGCTCCTTCTGTCCAGGATTGTTCTCTGTCGAATGTTTCACAGGCTACTAAAAAGCGCAGCCGTTCTTCCAGAAAGAAGGCTAACCAGAGAGCGAGAATGATAGCGGCGAGAATGGTTGACTAGTAAGATTCAGATTTCCTTTGTCTATTATAACACTTTCTGCATATTTTTTTCGTACATTGAAGTCTGCTGTTATAGTGAAGAATCAATATTGATGCTAAATCTTGAAAATTTACTTGCTGGAAGAGAGCTGAGCTGCGACGGGCACCTTCTTGAGCAACATCTGGGCGCAGTTGGATTTGACAGCATTGTTTATATGAGATTCTATGGATGCATTAATTTAACTTGAGTGTATGTATCTATCTAACAGCTGTAAGATCCTATGATTACTGTCTAAAACTAAAAAATCAGAAGCTTTGACCAATTTCTACGTATATAATGGTCTCCTTTGATTCAATCTCTTGAATGTACGAGGTTTCCTGGTACTTAGCTACTATATTTTGTCTCCTAGACAATTGGGCCATACCTGGCCCAGTTAAACATTATTAGCCCGATTCAGAAAGGTCTGGTTTGGGCCTTCTCAAAGCCCTCCTACATCCAATCTTTTTTGGTACGAAAAATTGGTTTGCAGTTCAAAGTTTTGAAACTAGCTTGCAATATTTATCATACAACAAACTGAATTACAAAGCATTTTTTAGAGAAATGAAAAGATTTGTTAAAATTGATGTTAAATTTAATTAGTACTACCAATCAATTAAGATAGCAAAGGAAATCAACAAAGATGAATAGATGTCCAAAATCAAATAATGAGAGGTGTGTAAAAAAAAAAGGTGTTTGGTTAAGTACCGTAACAAGCGCAACCCTTATGTTTAGTTGTCAACTCAGAGTTCGGAACCCTGAACAAACTGTTGGTGATAAGTATGAGGAATGCGATACGCATAACATCAAGTCATCTTGCCCGTTATGCTCTAGACAGAATACAGTTTCCCACAAACCCTGTTCTCACGGTTTAGGTTTGTACTTCCTATACAAATTTGGGAGTCGCGAGACCATGGAGTTATGCAAGTCATCTTGCCCGTTATGCTCTAGACAGAATACTGTCTCCCACAAACCCCGTTCTCACAGTTTAGGTTTGTACTTCCTATACAAATTTGGGAGTCGCGAGACCATGAAAGACTGAAGCTGAATCATGAGATCCTTCACTATTAGATAAAAATAAATGTTGTTACACAAAATGTTGCAAATCAAAATAGTTACAAATTTAAGTTTGATTCAATATTGAAATATACCAAAATCAAGTATCAAGTTTGAATGTAATCGATATATACCCAATGCCGGACCATACTAGGCTTCCTAGCCATTGCTAGAGGATACAATAATAAGCCTACATATATTTTAAAAATAATAATTATATATGAACATGTAGAGAAAACAATTTAAAAAAAGGTCAGATAAATAATCAAAGAGAATGTAAATACTGTGAAACATTTTTTTTTCTTAATTCTTAAAAATTATAAAAATGGTGGACAAAAGTACTTAGATGCTCTTGAAAACCAGTCAACACAAAGGCATAAAAAGGTTTAATTTTAGTTCCCCAAAAAATAACATTACGACAAACTTCAACCCAAGAAAAGGACAAATTAGACTCATTCCAAATTAATAAAATTAGTTGTTGGATTTTTTTTAATTATAATTTTAACTTAAAGTATTAAAAATTAGGAGATTTTTGGACTTATCTTGAATTTTGAGATTATGTTTTTTTATATATAAATTGATGTGCGTATATTTTCCACTTTAAACCCACGTCTTCATGTATATAAAAATCATACGTGAAATAGAAAAATAGATAGGAGAATTGTTTCATTCTCTACATAAAAATATTGAAAAAGGTAAATAAGCTTATATCCTATGGTAGTTTCTATTGTGTCTTATATCATCATGTTTGATTTTTAATAATGAAATGTATTTGTTAAGTTCATTGTTTGTTTGTTTTCGACGTTGTATTAATTATGAGATTATGTTTTTGACGTTGTATTCATATTTACACGCATAACTCAAGAATAAAACAATTTATCGTATTTCTTCTCCATGTCCGATAATGCCTTATAAACAAACGTTTCATACTTAACTTACTCATAAGATCGAAGGTTCAATACCGATAACTTCAACTATACACAACTAAACACGCCTCGAACAACAAGCAAAACACGTACGGTTATAACACGGTGTTATGGCCGTACGTCTACAAACACTACATGCACATAAAACTCAACATATTGCTTCAATAGTACCGAGAGATATTAAGATATGTAACGTGAAATATAGTTAAAATCCGTCATCAAATCGTCACGTATTCAATGAGACTTATATGTCCACAAACGTTACACAAATTGTTACACAAATTGTTGATGTGTTTGGGGAAGGTATTGATCTTTGCAATAGGTGTGATGGGGATCTAAGTTTAAAAAAACAATAGATTAAAAATATAATATTTAACGAAATAAGAGGTGTCAAAGTTTGAGCTTATAAATGAATAATGATATAGTTAACATAACCCCGAAAGTATAGGTGTCTCTGGTGAGTTAAAAGAGGGGGGCCAACATGCCTGCACTTAGATGTTAGCACCCTGCAATATTATTATTATTTTAATTAATCTCTCAAAACTATGTTATAAAATGTCACACTATTAATTAAGTGTCAGTCGAAGCTACTCTTTCGATGAATCAAAGAGATTAGACTTTTCTTTAATTATGTATTATTACCAACTATAACTAAAGTCTAGTATTATAATTTTTCTTCTTCTCCCTGCTCTTCTTGTCTGCTGCACCTCCCAGTACCTCCAAATCAAATGAAATACATCATATATTAAGTTGATTAAATTTTAATATCAGAAAAAGTTTTTTTTTAAAAGAAGAAAGTGTTTCTATCTGTATTTTGTGAGCCTTGTACATTATCAAAATATTTTATCAATATATATATTTTTTTAAAAATTAATCAAACTTATCATAATTTATAAATAATTTAATTCTTGATTTGGTAGTTTAATATAAATTATTTTTTGGTTTAAGTTTTAATATTAGGAGGATTTTTTTTTGTAAAGAATAAAGTATACATATTCTATAATTTTTAAGCTAATCAAACTTAGCATAAATTCCAAATAATTTAATTCTTGTACTTTGTAGGTTAATATAAAAATATTTTTAAATTTAATTGTTTATAAAAACTAGTTTATAGATTAAGGTATGTTTAGAATTTATTTCAACTCGTTTATAAATAAGACAAGTTTTAACCAAAACAATTATAATAAAATATTATTTATTTTTAATTTTTCATAAATAACAAACTATCTAAGATATTTAAGGATTTATATTAATAAACGTACTATTAATATTTTTTAAACTGTACCTTAAATTTAATTATTTTTCTTCTTAAACTCTTATTTGAAATACACATGACCAAATCAGACTATTTAAATATACACATAACTGAGTTAAGCTAGACTAGTTTTGAGTTTAAATGACAAAATAAAGAATTATTAATAGATTGGATAGTATTTTTGGATTTGAAAATATACTTTAATCATACAAGATAACATTAATTAGAAGTTTTTCGTCCTTTGTTATTATGTGTGATGTGTCGATGGGATGATCATCAAGTTACTGATAGCGAAGCTTCTGATAGAGAAAGCTAAGGGAGCATGCATGCAGAAGGAGGCTCTTGGAGACATTAGTACTATTGAAAGCTCTGATTCCAAAGGTCTCGAGCTTAAAAAAATGATTAATAAATGTAATTAGTTATTCTGAGTTAAAAATTAAAATAAAATCTGAAATTGGAATATTTAAGAAACAAAGACATGTGCTTCGTTCTGCTCAACTTCATCGGGCTTCTGCATGTAAGTTCAGTACGTTCAGCTGCACCTTTGTTTAATCACATCGATAAGTAGCCAACGTATTCATTTTCTTGAGCTTCGATCTTTCTGCATGCAAGATATCAACTACGGAGTAATTGCTAATATGCTAGATTATCTCTTGATTAATTATTTAAGATCGATCTTGTCAAGAATCTAGATCTATATGTTGTCATGCCTATCTCTAGGTTTGGAATGAAAATTTGTCAACCTATATCATAATTAACATACAAATTTGCGTTCGGTTTATAGGTTTATATAAGTTAGGAATGTTATACGAGTCAAACGATATGAATCTAAATTTTAATTAACGCTAGATTAAAACGTGTTTTTACTCGACTTGATTCGATGATAAACGAAGCCAAGCTTATATAGTGAGAACTCTTTCCTCACGTTTCTCTCATTTAGGTAGGATTTCATTTGAGTTGAGTTTTAGTACATTCATTCGACTTAAATTCGAGTTAAATCTAAATTTTAGTTAAGGTTTAATATGAGTTCAATTTGAACTAAATAATCATTTTTGGTGTAAAGCGAAATAAACCGATTTATTTTAGTTTGATTTTCGGACTTACTTCCCCACTTTAAGTTCTTAATGGGTTCGATTATGGGCTAAAAACGATGGATGAAATTGTGCAATATTCCGGCGATTCATGCATGCTAACTGATCCAACTGAACGATTTCAATCAAGGCCGAACCGAAACTTAATCATTTCAGTTTAATTTTCGGTCTTAACTATAGTTAAAAGTAAGACTAAATCGAATCTAAATTGAAGTACAACGGTATTGAGTACCTAGAGAGTGGAGCAGTAGAAATTGAAATGACATACCCAAGAACCGGTTTCCTATTCGGGATTAAAATAAAAATAGAAAACCTACCCTACCAACCCCCACGAAATGATCGAAGTCCAAGCTCTTGGCAGGTCCTATATGGCTACATATCCTTGCACATCTATGATCTATGCATTTACTAATATCTATGATCTATGCATATACCAACATAACACAAAGATTTAAGATTTTTGTGATTTATTAATAATTGAGTTGTTATAGGTTAACTATAAATTTTGTTTTTACAATGTTCGAACTAGGATAAATAACTTTGGAGCTAGGTAATAAGAAATGAAACATAAACCTCAATTTTTGTGGAAAAATTGCTAGACTCAATGTTAGAAGAGAGGTCACGATTGAACAAGAGGGTAAGAGGTAATGATTTGTGAAATTATGTGTATGCCGGAAAGGAAAAGTAAAAGATTCCGTTGGTAAGATAAGGCGGAGAGTTCATCATACGTCTAAGGGTACAATGTTGGGTTCAAGTCCAACACATAATTAAGCCTAATAAGACTCCACCATAAAACCAATTGCTATGACTCGTTAATCTGAGATTATCGATGTGAGAACGTTAATCCTCCACAAAAAGAAAATATATATAAAAAAACAAATGGTCGAGTCAATCAAAAATATGAATCGCCTTGATTAAGATAGAAAGGGGAAGAATCAAGACAACAACAAAAAAAAAGACAAAGAAAAATACATGCCGTCGAGCCGATGTAGTATATCAACTTGATTACATAACAACAATTACAACGAGGGAGGAATCGGGGATATCGGGGTTTTGGTTTTAAGCATGCAATCTCAATAAACAACGAAGGGAAACAACAAGTATTAGTCAAGAGAGAATATTACATAATCTAGAATCAACTCAAACTTGTATAATGACGAATCTCAATTCAAGTTAAACATGTCAATCATCATGTTAATAGCGATAAATAATGACATTTATACACAACTCTCGCAACTTACAAAAAAAAGACATATATACACGTATCTCTATTTCACATCGTGGAAACAATAACCTTGAATAACTTAGAACCTAAAAATCATCTAAATGAAATACACATCTTGTAATAGACAATCATAAAAACTATTGATATGCCTTGGATTGGGCTTGTTATTTGTTTGGGCTAGTCTTATACTTATCGTCCAAATATAACCTAGGGTTTCATTACTTTATATATTGTAGCACTCCCTCTGCCTTCATAATGATCTGGTTATCATTTGTGTATCTGTTATCATTTGTGTGGTGTCTTTCTTTTTTTTGTTGAATTATGTTATTTCTCATAATTTTGCACAAAAAATTGGTATCAAAGCTTTTGGTTCTTTGGTTTTCTTTAATCTGGGAGAAAGATCTCTTTTTTTAACACGAAGATCAACAAGTTTACAAGGAAGAACAGTTTCAATATGTGACAAATCAAGATACGAGCGTTGCTAAAACAACAAGGCTTATGGAGGCCATTATCAAGGAAATATTCCGATAAGGAAAAGGGCGACAATGTTGAGATGCCCACTCATGAGGATAAAGAGCATTTGACCATCATGTTGTGTCTCGTAGATAATGTCTTATGCGAGATTTGAGATCACGATGCCGCAACCAAACTATGGTTGAAGTTGGAGAGCCTCTACATGATGAAGTCTCTCACCAACAAGTTGCTTCTGAAGCAACATCTGTTCAGCCTGCGAATGCAGGAAGGTACGCAACTTCGTGAGCACTTAGATCACTTGAACACAATTCTTTTAGACTTGCATAATATTGAGGTTAAGATTGAGGGCGAGGATATTGCATTGATTTTGCTGATATCTTTTTCATCATCATATGAAAACTTCGTTTATTCATATGTTGTTAGAAAAGATATTATTACTCTATAAGACGTTAGGTTTGCCCTTGATATAAGGGAACTATGTCACAAGGTGAATGAAAGTGGTATAGGTAAGGATTGCCAGACATTTGGCTTGTACACAAGTGGAGGCAAGGGACAAGATATTTCAAGGAAGAAGAAAGATAGGAATTCGTCTTCTTCAAAAAGTCCTAAGCCTAACGACGTCTACAACTACTGAAAGGAGAAAGGACATTGTAATAACGAATTTCCTAAGAAGAAAAAACTGTTGGATTTTGTTTTTTCAACTATTGTAAATTAAAGATGATTTTAAATCAAACGAGGGTATAGTTTTGGTTGCTAGTGGACACACTTATCCTACTGATGTGTGGGTTCTTGATTCCGGAGCTTCCTATCACATATGTCCTAACATAAAGTGGCTCGAAACATATAAGCATGTAGATAGTGAAAGTATTTCCATGGCAAACAATTTTTTTTGCAAGGCGGTTGAAATTGACTCGATTAAAATCAAGACGTACACATGAAGGTAGATTTTGTACATTGAACGAGGTCAGACATGTTCCACTTATTACTAAAAATTTGATATCCCTGAGTATGCTGGATAGTAAGGGATTTTGTTCCAAAGGTGAAGGTAGAACCTTGAATGTTTGTAAGGGTCCTGATGTTATTCTAAAAGTTTCAAAAGGGGCACTTTATTTTTTGTTGTTGTAGGGTTCTACTATTTCTATTGCATCTTCAAAGGTTCACAATGATGAATTGACTAAGTTATGGCAAATGAGACTTGATCATATGGGTGAAAGGGGGATGCAAATTCTAGAAAAGGAAAATATTCTTGGCGGTCACAAGATCACGGTCCTTGACTTTTGTGAGAATTGTGTCATTGGGAAGCTACACCGCAACCAATTTTCAAAGGGTATTTACAAGACAAAAGGCACACTTGATTCCATTCATCCAGGATTGTAGGAGTCCGGCTAGCATTGAGTCTCTAGGATGTTAGAGGTATTGCTTGATTGTCATTGATGATATTTCAAGAATGACTTGGCTGTTTGTCATGAAACACAAAGGAGAAGCTTTCAAAAACTTCAAGGAGTGGAAACCGTTAATGAAAAATCAAATAGGGAAGAAGATCAAAAGGCTACGAACTGATTAATGTTATGAAGTTTTTCTCTTCTTAGTTTAATTAGTTTTGCAAGGATGGTGGAATTGCTCGTCATCATACAATCAAACATACACCATAACAAAACAGTGTAGCTGATTGGATGAATCAAACTCTACTATAGAAAGCGAGGTGCATGCTCTCTAATGTGAACTAGATAGGAGGTTTTGGCCAACAACAATGACTACAACATTCTACTTGATGAACTATGGACCTCACACTGGCATAAACTACGAAATACCTTATAACGTGTGGTTTGGTAAGTCTTTTGAACTATTCCGATCTTAGGGTTTTTGGTTGTACCGTTTATTATCATGTTGGTGAGGGTAAACTAGAGCCTCGAACAAAGAAAAGAGTGTTTAAAAGCTATGGAGATGGTGTCAAGGGATATATAGTTTGATCTCCATCTCAAAAAAGAGTTATTATGAGTAGGAGTGTTGTTTTTATGACAGTTCTATGCTTAACTCGTTAGTGAAGTCATTAACGGTTATGTTGGTATTAGAAGATTTATGATCGGTTATGTTTTCACTCTTGGGGGTTCTGTTGTGATTTGGAAGACAACCTTACAACCCACAATTACTTTGTCTACCATAGAGGCAAGGTTCATGGAATTGACATAAGAAACTAAAGAGGGAATCATGTTGAAGGGAATGGTTAGTGATTTTGGTATACATCACGATCAGGATATTGTATACTATGATAGCTTGAATGCAATCTGTTTGGCCAAGTATCATTTCTTGAGAAGTGAGAAGAGGATCATGGTGAAGAACGTACGGACTATTGATAATCTTGTTGATATGTTCACCAAATTGGTACCTCGCAACAAGTTCCAATATTGTTTGGACTTGCTAAATGTCAGAAATTGTTGAGTGCCCAAGGGGCACATCTGGATAGAGAGTGAGGAGTTGGTCTGGGCATTGGTTAATGCATATGGTTCAAGGTGGAGATTTGTTGATATGCCTTGAATTGAGTTTGTTATCTGTTTGAGCCTTTATAGTTTAGCCCAATCTTATACTTGGACCCCAAGTATAAACTAGGTTTCATTGCTCTATATATATTATAGCGTTCCCTCTGCCTCCATAATAATCCGGTTATCATTTGTTTATCTATAATATGAAACTCTTCAATAAAAACTCTCTGAAAGTGGGCATAACCATTATTGGGTACGTGAACCACTATAAATCTGTGTGTGTTGTCTTTCTTGTTTGTTGAATTCTGTTATTTTTCTCATAATCCCGCAAAACAAAAACCATGATAGCATATGAATGGTAGACGATCAAAGAAACATATTGAACTAATAAAAATCACCAATCCATAATGAAAGTTGGGCTCTCCAAACCCCATAATAAATAGTTTAACAAGACATAATTTGCAAAACTAAGGTTTTGAATTGAATGAAATCGCACAAAACATTAACGATCAAGTTAATCACTGGTGTCACCGGTGTCGATTTGAACAAAACTTGCAATATACGCTTATGTAGGTTGCTAAATCTAAAACTGAAAAACCGCATCTAAATTAATGACCAAGCGGTTTTATTTGTTGGAGAAGGTTAATTTGGAAATTTTATCTAAACCTAAAAAAACATATCCAATATGTTTAATCTAGAAGATGGATCAAAATAAGAGATAAAAAAAAAGAAAGAGACGATACATTTCATCTATTGATAATATTTTTTTAAACGGTATACTCGATCAACATTGTGGATCGGTTCCACCAAGTGCAACAATGTTTCGGTTCATTTAGAAAGTGGATGAGCTCGTCACTTAAACTCAAATAACTCGATTCATATAACAACACTATAATGTTATTCTAGCCGAATGAGCAGACCTTTGGGGTAGACCTTTGGCGTGCTCATGTACAACTCGTCTATAAACAAGCCCAAGCAAAGATCAAATCGAACCCTACAAAAAGTTATTATGTCTTGTGATAAAGGAAAATAAGCCGAACTTTTTAAATTTGTTTGTATATTAGAAGGTAGATCCAACCATGTATACCTACAAACTCAACTTGTATTTTCCCTTTGATATTGGTCCACCTTTCACCGAACGGTTCAATCCTATCTTGAAAAATGATTTTATTTTGATATATTTAAAATAATAATAAATTTAATATATATTCTCGATAGATCTCTCCATAGGTTGATTACCAAATTTAACTGAATGAAACTCCCCTATCCTCGTATATTAAACTCTATACCTAGTACACATTTGTACCAAAACATGCAAAATTTCATATATTTTTTCATAGAAAATCTTGTATTATTATCAAATATCCATCTCCGCAAGAATGAGAATACCTGCGGAATATTAAAATCCTGCATAAACGTAGGAGAGTGTCGTGTTTCCAACCAAACAAAATAATAAGCAACAATGTTACAAGCGCGACGGACCGTACAAAAACCTCATGTTATACCACACTCAATCAAAAAATTGATCTTCAGATGACATCAACCACAATTAAATTAAATCATACATCTAACATATGTGAAAAAGACAAGCCTTCGAACAAGAATACAACTTAACATCAACATCACACAAATGAGCAACAATATAATAACTACTTGTCCATATGCCTTAATTCGACAACTTTGGACGTATATGTACATTTGATTTTCCTCCTTTGAATACAACTTTCCACATTTCATTTAAAAAACCAACCATATTCCAACAACTTCTTGGACTTTTTATAGCCACCATACCATTTGGTTCCTCTCAAATGATATCATAATCAAAAACCAAAAAGAAGTCTCCAATTGTATAAAATATGAATCAATATCTACATTCCGAATCAAAAAGATGAATATGTTTAATTGCTAGCATCACGTATTTGGATGAACTTAGGTGAACTATTCTTTTTAAAACTAAAACCCTAAAAATATAAATATACATGACGCATACCAAATTGTTACACACAAAATCTTGGTGTCCACGTGACATTTATACACATCTAAGGAAACATGGCAGAAGGAACCCTCTCTCTCTTCTTTGTAAATGAGATTAGCCCAAAATGAGTGTTGTATATATTTTCTCCAAAGATGGTCCTAACTCCTAAGAACTAAAAAAAAAAAAAATACAAAACAAGAATCTCTATAGACGTGGGAGACCTAAAAATCCGGCGACTTTTATGCTCTCTATCTGTCTCTCTAACCCTTCTTCCTTCTTTGCCTTCTGCCAGCTAGCAATCTTATGCATCGAATTGCTCTTGGCTACACTATCATCATCGAGTCCGAGAGGTCCATTTGGTAACGTTGGTTTCAATTTGTAATTAGGGCCACGTAGTTTTAGGGTGGAAGTTTACCGTACTAGTGCGTTAGGGTTAAATCTAACGTGTATGTATGTTTGGACAAGTGTGTGAACTCTGCGTTATATTGGTAAATCGGAATTGTCATATGTATGTGAGCGGATTTCTGATTTGGTCTAGTTCTTAATGTATTGAGATTGACGACTATAATGCACAATGTCAAGTGTCAATTGGCCCGGACAACTGCACTCGAACCAATTGTAGGGGCAATGTTATATTGGTTCACCACAATTTGTTAGTTTATAATCGTAGAGTCTAAGAGGTTCATTTGGCAACATACGTAGATTTCTCTATCGAACTAGCGTTAAATGTTTTAAGACAAAAAATTAGTGTAATTAAACGTTAAAGACTTTAACTAGTCGAGCCAAACAAGTTATAAGCATTCAAAAGACGTAGGAGTTATATGGCTCGTTTGGTATTGATTTTATGGAGTAAGAAATTGTGGAGGTTTATGTTCCTACATCAATAATATTAAGATAACGATTCTAGTATATAAGGTTGGTGGACTACTCTTCTTATTATCAACTAGTATTAGAATGGAACCATGATGGACTTATGTCGTCCAGGGCCCAAGACACATATACACTCGGACGTGCAATGGGCCCCCACGTCATCTCCGACCAAACGAAATATTTCAGAAGTGATAATCACAATGTGAGTGCTTTACGTTTATTAGCAAATTTGATAGTCATCTTAAGACAAACTATGTCAACTCAGAATTTACTCTCTTTAAGATTCCATCAAACTATCGATTACAACTTGATTTTCGGGACATAATAAACGAACTAATTAAATTTTATATTTTGATATCCGGAGGGTCTTAAGACATGGAGAGGATACATAAATTCTCGGGTTCCATCCTAAAACCAATTGACAACAGGAGATTTTCAAGTGCAACAGGGTGTCTTAGCCATAACGAGTGCCGCACGAACCTTAGCTCTGATACCATATTAATTTTTCATATATCCTTCGAGTCTAAAACGTGAAGGGGATGCACCCATAAGTGAACCAACAGATAAATTTTCGAAATTTCTTCCTAAAATCAATAGACAATAAGAGGAATAATCCTATGACTTATATGTTAAGATTCACATTCTATCATATCATATAATATAAGGCGGGACATTTCCACACATCGTAACAAAACTTGTATCATTATCAACTAAGATAATAAAACTTATTTGATCATTAGCATTTTGTTCAATCGTTACTCTTTTGGTTAGGTTATCACAAATCTACCCTATAAGATTTACACCCACAAAAAATTCTTTTAAAAAATATATTTGAATCTGATCTCCTTTAATTCATTTTTTTTTGCCTGTTCCCCATATCATTAGTTTAATCATTACTGTATTTGTTTAACATTGCACCTTGCAATTCTATGGGTTTTCCACTATATAAGAATATCCTTGGTTTGTATCTCTAGGGGAATAAGCCGGTCTTCTCAAATTCCTTCCTATCAACTTCTCTCTCTCTCTCCTCCTTTGATCTCTATCTAAATCAAAAGCTTTGTATGTTTAGGGTTCCTTGAAGCTCTTACACACAAACCCTAGCTTCACAACAAGAATATCAACAAAAAAGTCCTAATCTATGGCACTTGCAAAAGATCGAACTCCTTGTTCCTTCTATGGATCATACATGTTAGAAGGTTCATCATCTTTATCACCTCTTCAATTCCCGAACCTCGGATCATCGAATCCATATTCATCTTCCTACCTCTTTGAAGAAGATCACTATCACAAACAACTAATAACCCTACAAGGAGATGATAGTGATGGTGATACAAGTAACAACGAAATCGGAAAGATCCAACAAGCTCAACCACTTGTGAGCCACTCTCCACCTCTTTCTAGCCCCAGTAGTACAAACTCAAGCTCCGGGTTAGCCTTCCATGGTGGTGGATCCAACTACCATCAATCTGAGGAAGCTCGTTCTCTCATCGATTTCAAGACCACCACCAAAAACACCGCAAACTTTGGTGGCGGATTCGTTAATTCCACCGGATCGTTCCTTAGCTTCCAACCTCAAAGTTGCTATAATTTTGGTCAACCTAACGGTTACCCAATTTGGGATGCTCCTAGTCCTACTCAAGATCACCACCACCAACTCAAGATGAAGAGTGGTATTGTTGGTGGTGATTTTAGGGTTTCGGATGAAGTTAGCCGTGGTAATGTTGGATTTGAAGACACGTCTAGCGAGTGGTTGTATGGCGATGCTCCGGTCACCGTGAGTTGCTCCCAAGAATCAGCTGCACAGAAACAAACATCCTTCAATAATAAGCGCCCTCTAATGGTAAATACAATTAATATTCATTCATCATTTACTTATTATTAAATCCATCCTCAATCAAACCATAAAGTCTAGTGTAGTACAATATATAATCTTTGTTTAATTTCTTCCTACTTTTTTTAAATATAATTTCTAGATTACAAATCTAGCTCTACATTGACCATATAACTTGTATACTATTTCTTGTGTTGAATTAAGTATTATCTGACATTAATGGGTAGTTCGTGTGAGTAGATCTGCACTTTTAAGAGAATCTCTTATATTTCTCTCTCACATTTAATTCTTGTATCTATGTCTAGTATTTGCAATTAAGATGAGATTAGCATTAAGATTTGTTTAAAGTGGTAGGTTTACTTACTTCTATGATTAAATTAATGATTAATTTTTATTTTCAGGAGGATGACAAGAACATGCAAACCCTAAAGAAGCAATGTATTTCTGGCTCATCAAGGAAGCAAGCAAGCAAACCCAAACCCTCTAATCCTCCTAAGGATCCACAAAGTATTGCAGCCAAGGTTTGTTCATTTGATTGATAGATCATTTCATCTCTTTTAATATCAAACGAAATAACGACTCATCGATCTAAATAACCATGTTCTTCTTTTAGAATCGTCGAGAACGGATAAGTGAAAGGCTAAAGATACTTCAAGACCTTGTACCTAATGGATCAAAGGTTGATTTGGTCACAATGTTAGAGAAAGCAATAAGTTATGTCAAATTCCTCCAACTTCAAGTTAAGGTATGAAGTTATTCAAAGCACAAAACATAGTTACAAAGTTGTGAAGTACATATTTCTATATTCATTATCACGGTTGAGTCCTAATTAACATTATTATGTTACAATTCTACGAAGGTATTGGCAACCGATGAGTTCTGGCCAGAAGCCGGAGGAAAGCTACCGGATATCACGCAAGTAAGGGAAGCCATTGATGTAATCCTTTCAACTCGAGGAGACAATGATCCTACAAGCTCATAACAAGAGATGGGCATTCATTCTTTTTCTTAGAGGCCATAAAGAAGCAATAAAACCACGTAGATCGAAGAAGCTAGTTAACATCCAAGTTTTGGAAGATTTGAGAGTAGAGGAAAAGGACGAAAAGAAAGGAATGACAGATTGCTGAGTGTGTAATATAATAAATAAGATCCAAGTTTTGGTTCTTTCTCAAGTTTGCAACTCCTATGTATAAAATTCAAAAGGACAAAAAAAATGTTTGTTCTTATTGATAGTAATAATGTGTACGTTTGTTCGTCTGTCTTTCTTCTTCTTCTAGTCTAACGCTATATATATAAATAATGTCGAATTGTGTTGGTTGATTTATGTGCAGCTGCAAAATGGTGTCTTCTTTTCGAGTTTTTGTCTCTCCTTTCTCTTTCAAAGTATGAATTTATGTGTCGTATACGGCCATGTTTGACTCGAGTTTGAATGTGAAGAACGAGTTGAATTATTGGTAATGTTGAAGAAGACAGCTGCAAACTGTCATCTTCGAGTAGGTGAAGTTAAATATTTCATTGGAAGACTTAGCCATTGATGTAGGTCATTAACCCTAATGAGTAGGTTTCATGAAACAACGTAATTACGAGCTCACCGATGAATAATTTATATGAATATAATGAATATCTATGAAGTTTTATGAATGTATCAAGCATTCTTGTGATACGAGTTTTATGTCAAATGTTGGTAAAATATGTCTGAACTATTAGTTCTTATTTTTGTAAAATATATAATTTATGTAGATTTTAAACGGTTTATATTTTACTAACGATTAGTTCGTTAATTATCTCAGTCTTTGCTTTATTATTACATCAATTCATATTTTATATGATTTTAGTTATTTCTTTGCTAACTATGAGTTATTTTTATAAAAAAAAAACTAACGGTAAATATTTTATTAATTAACGGTTCATTTATGATAATCATAAACCGGTAACTAAACAACGAACATGTGTGTGGATTTCAGTGACAAACTAAAAAAAAATAGAAATCCGAAACTAAACAAGACCTAACATAGAGAAGGTACTTGTATATATAGGGGTGCATTCCAGTGAGAATTGGTCATAAGACGAGAAATAAGAACAATTTTAGAATGTTAATCCAGATCCAAGGCCTAAATTATGGTACGTGCTAGGCTTGTGTGTCTCATAAGGCGCATATGTTGCATAGATGCGCCTTGTGAAGTACACATATATGCGGCTTATAAGGTGCACATATGTCTCCCTTGACGCACTTTGTTGGATATGGCGTATACAATGGCTAAAATGCGTTGTTTTTTCTCATCCTCTTTATTTAATCATTTTTCTATATACATTGATAGAGGAAAGGGATTAGGAATGATCACTTGTGGAAAGTAGTTCATCCTATAGCATCCTTACATGCGAGAACATTAAATTCATGATGTGCATACATATATATCAGCAAAGGAAGATGTTCAAGATGAGTCGACGACATGTCACCAACTCCATTAATTTCTTTGAAACTGATCTCAATGTGAACTCATTTGAATTTTATCAATTCAAAAAAGAGGTATAATATTATCATTTCAATCTCCCATGAACATATTCATAATCCTTTGATGACATTAATGACAGTTATGCCTTCACTCTCAATAATAATATTTTCGAATTTGAGTTTGATTGCTTCTAAAACTCCAAAGTCAAGTCCAAAGCTTCGGTACCTATGATTGATTTGTTTTTCGTTTTTTTTGAACTCTTAGAGTAATGATATTTCCAAGGTGATTTCTGATTACAAAGCAACTTATTGTCTCTCTTGAACTAATTTTTGAGTCGTCAAAAAAACTAGTAAGTGAGGCGGGAAAATCTTAGTTCGCCCACAATTTATTTCAAAATAGAAACTGCAAGCTAACAACTAGCTAGTCTTTTGGAATCGCCACTCCCCGAACATCGTTTTTCATAATGGAAATTAAACTTACAAGTGGAACACTAAGCACATGATAGCCGATAGAAACGTCAAAAGCAAGAGAAGCGAGATGATCCCATGCCGCGTTCGCTTCTCTACAAATATGTCGAAACTATATAGTTCAATCTCTACGGAGGAAGTCTTGACATCTTGATACCAGACTAAATAATGGACGGGTAAGTGTTGGATGTCTTGATTTACCAACTTGACAACAATTCCCGAGTCAATCTCAAAAATAATAAGCCGGAACCCTGAAGACCATGTGAGATGTAAGCCCATACACAAACCCTAGAGTTCCGCCATCGGAACAATTGCCTGTCCAATATTAAAGAGGAAACCACCTGACCATTCGAGTCTCTAACGAGACCGCCTACAACAGCGCATCCAGTCAGATTACAGACCGCCCCATCGGAGTTAAGTTTAATCCAACTAAACTGTGGCAAATTCCAATGAATATGGGCCCAAAACTTCCTATTTGCGGCCTTACTAGACTTCACCTTGCAAGGCTTTAGAGTAGGTTATGATATGACTAATGATAAGAAAAGACTTGTTGATCGATGGAGGGGAACCTTTGAAGACAAACTTGCACCGCCACTTCCATACTGATCACAAACCGACCGCAAACAAGCTAGTATCTGCTATATTGAATTGTATCCACTCGGCCTCTGGGAGAGTGAAAAACGATCCAAAAATAGCATCCGGGACCAAAGTCTCCCACAAACAATCCAGGCCCAAACAGTCAATAGATGGATCATAGATTCCGAATCACTGTTGCATAATGGGCAACGATCCGATATATGTTGTCAAATGTTGTCGGAACCTCTCGCATTGGTCATGAGCCAACCATACATCGTTAGTCAAAGCAAGGTCCTAACCCTCTACGGAACTTCTAAGCGTCATATAGCATGAAAGAAACTTGTATAATATGTGTTCATGTCCGTGTTTTTTTAACAATGAAGCATAGGCTGAAGAAGTAGAGTAAATTTCATCTGATTCATGCTTCCAAGAAATGCAATCAAAGACATCAGAAAACGTTGGCGATGCTGATAAGCGCATGTGGTGGGAGAAACTCACCGAACCTAAAAAAAGGATAAAGGCCCCTATTCCAATCCCACCCCAAGTTGTTGACCCAAAAGCTTAAAACTAGGTTAATCCGCTAAGAAAGAACTAGGGGGTATTTTTCATATCAATGAGAGGCACTTCAATACACCAACTATCGAGCCAAAACCGAATAATTTGTCCGTTGAATGCCACCCAACGAATGTCACTGGACAAAATCGAATCCTTGGCCCATAATATACCCTTCAGAATAGGCGATTCCTTCTTGATTCTCGAGCAGTCTAACATGTCACCAGCACCACATAATCCATATTTGGATTTAAAAACTGCGGACCAAGGTTTGTTGATATCATGCACTGTCCTATAAACCAGCTTCCCCAACAAAACTAAATTTGAGTTCCGAGAGATTCTAATGCCAAGTCCACCTAACTCTACCGATTTGCATACATTCGACCAAACATGTATATTTCTTTTGCCATCGACACCACTCCACAAAAACGATCTACAAATCTTATCAAGTCCCATCTAATGTCTTTTTTCCGCCTTCTTCGTCACGGTCAAAAATCAAAACAGACTATCAAGTATCAACCAAGTTCTTAACCACATAATTGATAAATTTTGTAATCTTTTGTGCGGTTCCTCCGTACTCATTTAAAAAAATGATTTTCTTTCTCGTAAACCATATGTCCCACCGGTTGTGCTTATATATTTCTTTGTGTTTTACAATTTTCTACATCTATCAGATCTGATACATATATATGGTGTGATGTGGGGGAAATTTATAAACTGGTGTAGTATAGTTAATATTTATGATCATGAATCACAATTATGATGAGTAATTATTAGGAGAAATAAAATATGGTATAAAGGTATATAGTGTTCGCATATTCTCCATCAAACCTTATTTATATTTCTAATTTGGAGACTAAAACACAAAAATTGTATCCAATCAAGAGAGATCTGATCAAGATTAATTACAGCATTTAAATCATATTACATAAAATATGAAAATTTATTATTTTATAAGTAATGTTTTAGTTGCAATTTTTTGTAATGAAATGTCTGCGGTCCAAAATGGCCGTGGTCCCATTTATTGAAAGTATAATTGCATAAATTAAATTGCTAATAAAAAAATATAATACCATAGATCTGCAGTGTCTTCAAATTTTACCTATAGTGTTCTTATAAATCAATTAAAAGTATATAGTAGTATCTTATAAGCTATAAAAATTCAATATATACATTAGATATCGTGTTTTTTTTGCGGGTTTAAAAGAACCCATATATTTACTTTAATAAATTCTTTAATTTCGCACGCAAATGCGAAATTAGTGTTCAATTAATTTCATATTTGGGGTGCAATACTTTTTTTTGTGGGACGGTTTAGTTAATTATGCGATTGGGGTCCAGAAACGAAATTGATTTTAACTAATTCCGCGTTTTGGGCGCAAAAGCGAAATTGAGTTTAATTAGTTCCGCACTTAAGACCCAAAAGCGAAATTGGTTTTTAACCAATTCCGCACTTGGTCCCGAAACCGAAACTAAAAAATATTATTTTTTTAGTGACCTAATCGATTTATTGGGTAATTTTTTTAAAATAAAATATATGGTTCATCTAACATAACCTTTGAAAAAGAAAATTTTAAAAGCTTTCATGCAATATGAGTCGGAACTAAGATGAAAATCACATTTGCAATAAATGGTAATCCGATAATCCGAACTAAGGGAAAGGGTTAAAAACTCGATAAGATGAGGTTGGAATTGAACTTGTGAATAGGCTAACTGCACGTGCACATATTGCATGAATACACATCTCGTACATTCAGGTTCTCTTTCTTCATTTGTTAATTTATCTTTTTATATTTGACGGGTATAAGACGTGGAGGGTATACACATCAAAGTGAATCAACACACAAGTATTCGAGATTTCTATCCTAAAACCAATTGATAATATGAGGATCGGAGTAACCCTAGGACTTATATATTAGGTTCACGTATATTATATTGTCAATGTGGGGCACATTTCCACACTCAACACTCCTCCTCGAGTGCAACTATTCTGGACTAGTTGACACTTGACATAAAGTCTTAAGGCCGGCTTAGGCAAACAGGTGGAAATTATATTTTCGCTAATCACAACCCAAACACAAGATAATGGATCCGGATCAGACCTTCTCTTATACTATTTTAAATTATATTTTTATATCTGACGGGTGTAATACGTGGAGGGTAAATTATCTTTTTATATCTTACGGGTGTAATACGTGGAGGGTATGCACGCCAAAGTGAACCTACACACAAGCATTCGGGGTTACATCCTAAAATCAATTGACAATAGAAAGAGTGACTCTAAGACTTATACGTTAGATTCACGTATTTCATATTGTCGACGTGGGACACATTTTCACACTCAACATTATTCCTTAGGTATAATTTGCTTCTTTTTTTTTTTATCATACCATGTTAATATGATTGTATATTTTAAAAGTCATTAAATTTGTAGGGTGAATCCGGGAGGAAAAAAAAATCTCGACAATTGATCATTCGCGGTTATGGTTTAGGGTGAAGAGGTCATCAAGTGAGTGATGGTTCGATGGATTCTTAGTATAAGTCGTGTGATGGAAGTAATACGACCACCCATTGACCGTCCTGTTAACGTCCCTAGTCGGAATATATTACGACAAAAAAAAACTTTTAAAAAAGGGTGTAATTCTAATTTAGAGACTAAAAACCAAAATAAAAATCCCATCAAAAGATATTTGATTAAGATTAATTACAGTATTCAAATCATATTATTTATAAAATTTAGAAATTTATTGTCTTTGTAAGTAATGTATTGTTGCAATATTTTGTAATGAAATATTTATGCGGTCGAAGTGTTTATGGTCCCAAAATATTTTTAATTAAATGCAATTATTTAAATGCTAAATTGATAATGGAAATATTAAACCATTGATTTGTTCTACAAAGTTCACCTTTATTGTTCTTATTAATCATTTTTTTCTATTGCTTAATTATATTTGATAAATATGGGTTATGAGAATCAACATAATTTCAATACAGTATAGTATAATAGTAGATACTGTATTTTACCAATTCAGCATTTATTATAATTATTTTACGTATAATATAGTAAATATATTTGAGAAATTATCCAATTTTATGCATTCTCACTTGGAACTAAAACGGTTAGCCGATGATTATGGCTTTTGATCTTTGTAAAATAAACTATGACCTTTTTAAAATTACTAAAAATTATTTTTGAGAATAAAATATTATCAAGTCAATCAAAAATCATATCTATTTATCAACCATCCTATTGTTGATTGGAATTTCACGTGATAAAATTATAAGACAACATAATATACATTAACATTAGGAATAGTCTTTCGGAAATTCTTTTGAGAAAACTGTAAAATTGCAATACTAGAAAAAATATACGGTTAGTGTGTAGAGTCGAGATATGAGACATCGGTCCTTAATTCTGAAAACTCCTCGAATTACGATGGTTGAGATGATGTTGCGAATCTAGATTCAAGTCCCGGTATGTTTAGCTACGCCCACTCCACATTGAAAATGGGTGGTGAACCAAAGGTCATGACCTTTAAGCATATTTACTCCTTATATATTACAAAATATCTTCTCCTATTAGTCGATGTGGAATACCCACATGTTTGTCTCTTTTCCCCAAATTTTATATTGCGTACACATAATTTCAGGTATCATTATCTCATTCATCCGGAATCCAATTTTATCAAAGAGTTATACAACGATTAAGCGCTCGCGAAGACGAATTCAAAGCTTTCGTTTCCTAGTGTTAATGATGGCCGGAGACCACTGAAAGTTTACCCGAAAAAACTGAACGGACTACTTATTAAATATTGGTTTCAACACTAACCACTTAGATGATGCATGTCCGATCCAATTAGCGTATACACAACTAACACAAATAAACACCATTCAATTCTAAAACCAATTAGCTATAAAACAAGTACATCTGAAGCTTACATATTATACCGCATATATTGTATATCCACTGTGAAACAATATATCCACACATATCTGCTATCTGAATCAAAATTTTAAACTACATTTGATAAAATTTTCTTATTTGTGCATGTTGCGTAGGCCTGAATAAACATATATCATAGGATTATGCGGAGTCTCGATTAATACATCTGCTGAACCCGGTTTCAGGGCGAAAAAGATGAATAAAAAAAGATAAAAACATATGACAGCTGTTAAGATATGCGCGTGACACGTATATACATAATTAAGAATCACATGAGAAAGCAGAGATGCCCAATCTCACATTAAATCCGCCAAATGACAAAAATCATTCTCAATGAAACACAATTAAGTAAAATCAACAGAATGTCACTACGTATTAATTAGTTTAACCCCCTGATTATGCTTTAATTGCATGCAGATCTGTATTGTTCATTTGTTTCAAATCGTACGTCTTTACCGATTTTTTAAAAATATTATTGTATTACAATTTATTGTCCTTTTAATATTTTTTTTTTCTAAAATTGCAGTTTGAATATTTTAAGTTATAAATATATTGAAAAATAATTATATTTATTAATTTTAGAAAAAATATTTGCAAATATTTATAAGGTGGAAAAAAGTTGTTTTTTTTAAGATTTATTTAATGAAGTTAACTAATGAGAATGTCTCTTGCTATATGGATAAATAAGCGAAAATCAAAGCTTGAGAATATTTGAATACTCAGATTTGTACTTTGTACAAATTTTTAAGCAATCGCAACTGTGCAAGTTCTATTTAAAATAAAAACTATATTATTTTCATATTAATAAATAAATAAAAATCAAATAAGTGAATCGGTTGTGTATTGTTTTAATAATCACTATAAATTAATTAGGTAAAATTTGATATAGTGTTACCTTATTTTAGGTACATTTTTTAAATAATAGTTAGACAATTTAAAAAAGTACTAAGTAAATCATGGGTGATTTTTGAAAAGATAACCACAAAACTAAATTAGTTAAAAGATGTATATAATAAATATTAATCCGATATGAATAATAACTATTGCAATATCTACACATTTTGGGGGTGATTTTAATTATTTTTTATATTTATTTGTTCAAATAATTAAAATTCGTGCATCAAATATTATGATAATGGTTTATTTATTTTATAACCCGAGGTTAACAATTTTTTAACATTCGTAAATTATAATGTATAGCCGAAGAGAAAATAAATGAATGATAGCGAAATCCGAAGATTGAAAATTGGTATAAAAAAAAGAAAGAAAAATAGAGTGATAGCAAGATGGATGTATTTGATGAAAAATGATTGATAGACGAAAAAAAGATAAAGAATGATAGCCGAATAAAGGGGGAAAACGAATGATAGCAAAAGGATAATGACGTAGAAAATAACCTGAAAAAGATACAACGAAGCAACCTAGAAATATCTTCAAATCCTCGAAACTTGAAAAAGATGAAGACGATGGGATATGATCAGTATATATAGTGTGATAATTTTAACGTACATGAGAAGTTTAGGTTTTATTGTCAGCAAACGTACAAGAGAAGTCGGTAGATATTATTGATTTATAGATTTCGATATTTCGAAATTAAAATTTTGATATTGTTTTAACGTACATGAGAAGAAAACGATTGATAGCTGAAAAGAAAATAAAGAATGATAGCCGAATAGAAGAAAACGAATGATAGCAAAAGGATAAAAACGTAGAGAATAACATGAAAAAGATACGACGAAGCAACCTAGAAATATCTTCAAATCCTCGGAACCCTGAAAAGATGAAGAAGTATGATCAATATAGGAAAACAGGAACTGAATGAAAGACGATGTGATATGATCTATATATATAGTGTGAGAATTTTTACATACAAAATAATTTTAGGTTTTATCTATAATAAGCGGAAAATTCAGAGATTTGATATAATTATTTTAATTAAAGTTTTATTAATTATGCTCAATAACCTTGATGACGGAAATCATTGAAGACTTAGGCTACATAATGACGATCGTTACTACACGTTATTATGGTCATGAACGTTGTCATAATGACGACCATTACTCTACGTTATTATGGTCATAAATGCCGCCATAATGACGACCGTTATTCTACGTTATTATGGTCATGAATTAATGTTGTCATAATGGTGACCGTTACTCTACGTTATTAGGGTCATGAATGTCGCCACAAAAAATCTATATAAATCTAAAAAAAAGCTACTCACTCTTCTTCCTCACCTTTTCCCCTTGCGTTCTTCCTAAACAACCCCACTGTTAATCTCTTGTATAACCGTAGACAACGAGGTTACCGGTTAGCTATCAATTTAATCACGATTTATAATTTAGTGTCATTCACCGCTTGCAACTTAATTCTGTTTCCGGTTAGAACCAAACCCGTTTTATTTCCGTCAAGTTAATTTCCGATACAATTTAATCACGATTTATAATTTAATGAATTTATTGTGTGATAATTTAGCTATTAGTTATCGGATAGTAATGTTGAAATGATTGATAATGAGGAACTAATCAGGAAACCGGCATGTTGGATTTAGCGGAATTGAAATAGTGTATTACTGGAACCGGAATGAGAATGTTAAGCGGATTGATATCTTAGAATAATTATGGACTTCGGAGATAGTGAGATTTTAATGAAACGACTGTGTTGGTGATAAGAGAACTTGAAATGGATGTCTAAGTCCGTAAATCTAGGCGTAGAAAAACGTCAGGGCATCGATGCTATATATCATACCCTGGTTGATTAGAATGATAAGTCGTCGCAATGTTAAGGGTTGATAAATATTTTGATCAGGGAAATTGGATCTCTGATTGGCAAGATCGCGAGAAACGTTGAGACTAGTATGGATAAGGTGAGTTAACCGGACTCACTTAGCTACCTTTTAATACTGAGTGTGCACTAGGGTAGTGTGTGTTATGATGTGAAATAAAATGAACGAACTATATCACTGCTTTTAAATTTCTAAAGAGATATACAAGTGTTTTTCTCATAAAAATTAAAAAATGACACCGCGTTTTAACATTTTCAAAACAGATTTTGAAAAGAAAAAAAATGTCACATTAACTTTTTATAATTACAAAATTGTCACCACGCTCCAAAAATTCGTTAAATGACGCGAACAAATATGAACAGTTGAATCAAACATATCAACGACCCTGATCACTCCGTACGACCGTACCGGAATTAATGCTCCGCACCTTGAACCGAAACCAAATATGTATGAAATTTTTTAAAAACTTTTGAAGATATCAATCAAAGTCTATATCCTATATTTTCATAGTTATAAAATATACATTTATTAATATATTATGAGCATTTTTTACGTGAAAAGTATATTTGGCGTCGCACACAAACATGTTTTGGCGTGCAGTTAAGTCGAAATATTCAAGCGAGAATTGCGACAACATTAATGTTGTGTGGCTACCTCTGTCGTTTTATCTTCCTCCATACTAGATATAATTCTAACTCCCAAAATATCCAATAAAAAAACCAAGAAAATAAATGATGACATATATAAATAGTTAATTAACTCATTTGAGCTATTTGTCTCGTTGACTGAACAAAAGAAGACAAGTGAGGGATGATTTTATATGATATTGTATAATACTATAATCCTTGTTCTGGACGAGATTCAAACTATATAATATAAAGACATAAGTTTTAACGAGTAAGTTTATTAATATAATAACGTACATAGGGAAAATAATAATAATAACAATATAACATCGTGCTTCCCAATAACTAAGTGATGATAAACCCTAAATCTCGATCTCGTCGCCATCTTCATGTCTTCATAATGTCAATTTTGTCATGCATCGCCTGCAAATTGGTTTTCTCATATCTCTAAGACTCTAAGAGGTGTGTTTACTTGTAACAAATTAGTAGTGTAATGTAGTATATATATATATATATATATATATATATATATATATATATATATATATATATATATATATATATATATATATATATATATATATATATATATATGGCTTTGGATGTTTAGAACGATTACCCTTTAAATACGAATTTGCATGACTAGGAACGTGTGGACTTTTCGTTATAAAGTCTTTTTGAAGTTACATATATATTGTAGTTATTGCATCTTCATATAATTCAAATGTCAAACTTTGTAAATTCAGTCATAGAGACGAAGTTTTCCTTGTTTAGGATCTGGGTATGGATGACGTCGTCTTCGAATCCGGAAAGAGGTCTCATTGTACAGCCAACGAGTATGTGTGTCCAGGAGGGACAAAGTAACCCTTAGCCGGGGTCTGGGGCATCAGTATTCATGTAGTTTGAGTCATTGATTTGAGAGCATTAATTGTTTGGTGAAGTGAATATAATCTTTAGTATTTCGGGACTTTATACATCGATATTATTCATATAAATATATATTTTACTTGTAACTCAAAGCTATTTAAAAAAAACTATTTAATAAAATATCTCTGAATCGACTTATCCAAGGTTAATATTAGGTGAATCACAATAAATTTGCGTTTTGTTTTTATTTTATTTGTTCTTTCTTATATTTTGTACTACAACGCTTTTAAGACACGATATCAAGTGTTAATCGTTCTAGACAACTACACTCGATGGATCATATCGTAATAATTATAATAGAGCGTTACTACGCTTACGTGTTGTACTTATACATAACGTATACGCATATAACTAGAAATGTATACGACTTCAACCTCATGTTATATTGATGAAGGGAAAAGCTTCTCAATCAGAATCATTAACAATTATATTTTGTTTTTATGAGAACATGTAAAATATAGAATTAGTCTTACAAAATAACGACCAATAATAACTAAAATGAATCTAGTTCATTTTATGTGTACTGTTCATCAATTAGAGCTTGCGCCGATCATTAAGGAATCTGTATCATTTTTCATAATAAACCTTATTCTTTTCAAATGCTATGAATAAAAAGATATATCATATATGGAACTCCATACACGATTCTAAGACGTCCTCGTTAAAAAGATAAAGGTAGACAAAAAATAATTAATACATGTTATCACAAAAAAAAAAACCCATCAATATGCGTGTATTATATAACATTTCACGCGAAAAAAAAATACCAATTTAGCCATTAATATGATTATTAAGAAAAGTATTAAATAACTTCAGTTTGCTACAAAAAATTCAATTATCATCGCTATTAAATATTCGTCATTTTGAACAAGTGAATCAACAATTTGTTACAAAAATATTTAATAAAACATTTTTGTAAAACTATTCTTCACTCTTAATATGATTATTAATAGAACGACATTTTTTGCGGTTGGTTCAGGAAGTAAGAGATTGTTTGGTTGGCCCAATTTAAATAAAATCAAAAAATATAACAATTGAGAATAATAAATAAAATATTCATATTTAATAGTTATTTTTATTATTCTAAAAAAATAAGTTAATTTATCTTCAATTTTAAATATTTTTTTTCACTTATTTTCTGAATGATTAACCGAACAACCACTAAAATTATAATATAAAAAATAAATTGAAATCTATCTAAATTTAATGAACGATAAAAGAACTAACCTATTAATTTATACATCAAATTAGTCTAATTAGATATTTGCATGTAGTAGATGTAAGAAAATACTCTCACAACTAGTCATGCCAAAATATTTTGTATTTTACTTAATATATTTGGTTTATGTCTTGCTGTTAGTCTCGTAAATCTATTATAATAAAAACGATAAATATGACTACTTAATATTATCAATGTGTTGAATATATTTAAAAGGTTACATGCATGCGCAAATACGTATCGAGCTTGATTTCCTGGTTTCACGACTGATTTGTTTGTTGTTTACAGTTCGGAATTAAATTCGGCCATTATATTATTATTGAAATTAGTCCACAAATTAAGAAAAATCCATATGAAATCATTTAATTTGGTCAACAAATTTAAAATTTGATGTATTAAAGAAAGTTATTGAGTTACTGTTAGAGATTAAACACGGGTGCAGTAGACCAACAGTGTTAATTTCTTCTCTACTGTACTCCATTTAATCGAGTTTACCTCTCAACAGTTGTGATCTTCTGTTATTATTTTTCTAAAGAGTGATACGTATAACATATTAGAAAAAGATAAGGATATAATTTTAGTGTCGTTTGATTTCAATTTCGAAAATAGAAATAAAATCGAAATAGATCTAGTTCATATATGTATCTTATTCATGAAGTTAAGTATTGTAGTAAAAGTTGATTATTTTGATTTCCTACGAGAAAATTGATTAGTTTTTATTTTCTATGAAAAAATAAAATAAAATCAAGAGAAATAAGTGCATAGAACTCCAAGAAAAGAAACGATTTTAAAAAACTTAATAAATTAAACAAGGATATAAATATATTCATTTCTGAATTTATAATTAAGCAGGGCTTAAAGTCTAACTCAACAAAACGGAAAAACAAGCAAATCGCTTATACAAAAGTAATATTTTTTTCTTTACCCAAAAAAAAAAGTAATACTTCTTTCGATTTTCATAATTATGATTAAAGAAAAAATCATAGTATAAGGTATAATAAAATCACACAGTTTAAAAGTAAAAGGTGTAATATTTATAGATGTATTATAATTTAAAATTATTGTATAAAAATAATGATAGAGCGTAGGAAATTATATGAAAATAGAAAAAATAAAGTTTTGAATTTTTATAAAAGTTGTAATGCAAGTATTACAATGTCTCTTTTAATTGATGGAAGATAACCATTTAACTTAGTGTATGATACGATATACTCATGCCATTGCATTTCGTGTTTCAGCACGATAGTAACTCAAAAGACTAAAAGATATTACTTAATTTCCAACCGTAATTAAGTATTTAGATGAAGGTGCATTTATCCATTTGATCGATTACACCAATATATTTGGGAACAATATGGTGTTTTAAGTGTGGGTAACACAATATTTTGTGATACGAAGTAAAAAAAGAATCAAAGGGGAGTATTTATTTTATAAAAAGACGAAGAGTAAATGATAAATGATGAGCTAAGCAATACTTAAGGCCATTAAGACAAAGATTAATCAGAGTTCGTGCCGCCACGTTCAATAAAAATAATCATCAAACACTAATTACCTAATTAGCAATAAAAAGGCAATGATCGATGATTTATTAATGGCAGTATATACTGTGCACTGTTAATAGCTGATCATGAATAATTGCAAGATTATTGAACAAATACGAATGATCGATTTGTAATTAAATTCAAAAGGGCATGAAATCAACGACTAAGATTTAGGATTAGCTGTTTGATGAGTAATTGCACATGAAAGAAACGAAAAAATCTGACCCTTCAGTTTTTTTTTGTTGTTGGATGTTTAGCGTAATTGTTTTAGGAATTTGGACGATTATATTTATTGGTCGTGCATTTTTAAATTCGATTCGATAAGACTATAAGGTAATTTTCAATGCAGGTCTATGATCAGAATAAATCGGTGAATTCGGGTTGGACCTAAAAATAATAATTTTTCTAAAAAGACTAAAAAAAACATGGGAGAAGTAGATCAGTTGGACCACAAATTTGGTCCAAAATAATGTTTCTGAAAGTTTTGGTCCATATCGGACCGAGAACACCCGGTCATGAATTATGAAAATTCCGGTGTGAACCGGTTTAAAACTTTAATTATTCACTGACGCTTTATGTCAAGTTTAGAAATTGTGAGTGTAATATATAACTAGTGTACTCTTTTTTGTATCGTTAATTATTGAATTATGTGTTTGATTTTCACCTTGTTCAAATGTATTTTCTTTATAAAGAGAACGAGGTATAGTCGTATAGACCGGTTTGTACAAGCGTATGTTAACCTGACTTCTCTTGTAGAGAAATGCTAGAGATGATACATGCAGTTAGATGACTGCTCTTATTAAGAATTGATTTTTGGATGGAATATATTGAGTTTATGTTGTATGCATATGACCTCGCGTCTTCCATTCATGTTAGATTTTAACATGATATCAAAACGGTTGGTATATTCAATCCGTTTTATGATCACACATATTGTAACTTCTCTGTTAAATTCAAGTCATATATACATGATTTACAAATCGTTCTAAATTCATACAAAATATAAATATTTGATGATAATGTGTGTTTACGATACTTTTGTGACATTCGACATAAACATCCAATATCTTTTAAAAATTCTATTACCCTAAAAGCTTTATAAGAATCAAATCACTTATTATCTCTTAAAAGGTAAATTGTATGATTTGGATTTAAGACGGTCCTGAAGTTTCATAGGACAATTTAGTCATGTTTAATTTTATTGGCATCTTTTAGTAAATAATTTCGATCCGTTACTAAATTTTCAATAAGAAAACGCACGTGAGACATTGTACCGAGGGGCCGCAAATTGACCAATCAATATTTTCTTACGTGTCGCTTTCCTTTTGGATTTCTCTTGGGCCTTGCTGACGGTGCTCTCGATCATTTTGATCATCTTCTTTTTTCAAAAAAATAATGTTGTTCATCAACAAAATAGTATATTTGATAAAATATATCGATCATATAGTATCGTAATATATATTCATGTGTAGCTATATATACGTGTTTATCTTTTCATGTTTTGCGTATTTCAAGTTTCAATTACATTATATATGACTAATAATTAAGAGGGTAATTATTCATATGGTTCATCGATTTACAAACATAGAATTTGCAAACATGACTCATGGATTTACAAAATCCTATATACGAAGTATTTTGTTATTTTGTTAGAGGATTAGGGTTGTGCAAAAGTCCGGACCAGACCGTAATGTTATAGTCATGTCCGAACCGTTAATATTACACATACCAAGAGTTATTGGGTTAAACCGTGATGAAGGGATGATCCAATTAAATATGATCCGGATTGTAATATTACATTTTAAAAAAAAATCAAATATGAAATTTTGTATAGATTTAATCCGGTTTTAACAATATCATATCCTTTTTTTTTCCAAAAATATAAAAAGGGTAAAATGGTCCGTGACCGGACCAAAATATTCCTGCCTAAGACCGGACCGTAATTTTTGATCCGGTCTAAATTTGCGCCGTCTTAGTTGAACTTGAATCCAAAAGGCTATAACCTAAACCGATAGGAAGAAAGCAATTTAATAATTTATATGAGGACTGCCTTGTGATAATTTTGAGTTTTTACATTCATTTATTTTTATTAAATTTTCTTCTTTTCTTTACATGAAAAACAATTCAGGATACTAGATAGAAAAATCTAGGGGCCTGATATGGCGATACGTCATCTTCGACAGATGACAATGAACGTGGTGAAAACATCTAGGCCTTCTCCTCGACACTAGCCGTTGAAGGGTATCAAAATGGATGAGCTCTTCTATCGTTCGAGGAATATCAGCATTGTCAACAAGGTGTAACTGACCTTGAACAACATGGGCTTTGGTCATAGTCTTGACTTCCCTGAATATGTTTGATCCGGACTTCTTCGAAAGACTGTGTTGGAGATAATCATTTCCCACATCGAAAGATTGAGACTTCCCAGCCTAGTATATAAGGTTGGTGGGCTACTCCTACTATTGCCAGTTGATTTAGAATGGAACCTCAACGGGTTTATGTGTTGGCCTTGGGCCTAATGCGCATGTGCGCTCGGATGCACACGACCCCGCTCTACCCGGTCCGTCTGTATCGGGCTTTGACATGGTATCAGAGCGGTTAGCCTCTATGTGGCTCGCGATCCTAACCTGTAGACAAGTGCAACTCGGTCTATATCCTTAAGTTGCACTTGCGGCACTTGCGGGGGCGTATTGGAGATAATCAGTTTTCACAATGAAAGATTGGGACTTCCCAACCTAGTATATAAGGTCGGTGGGCTACTCCTCCTATTGCCAATTGGTTTTAGGATGGAACCTCATCGGGTTTATGTGATGGGCTTGGGCCTAACACGCATGTGCACTCGGATGCACACGACCCCGCTCTACCCGGTCCGTCCATATGGAACTTTGACTTAGGATGTTCAAAAACAATCGAACATTTAGATTATCTCCCTCAATCCGATTTTTGACAACCATATTTTTATAACCCATATTTTTTTGACTTTAAAATACCTTTAAGTAAGCTTGCAATTAATTATGTTTCATAGATTGAAACAGAATCACACAGTTTTGATATTCATAACAAGACATTAGTATATGATATTTGAAAATCAAGACATTTTTTCCTTAAGATGTGACAAATTTACTTACCTGGTGGTCCATGAAGATGTGACAAAAACTATAAATACAGCGAATATAAATATTTTTCTCAACCCATCAAGAAACAAATTTTATTTCCAAAAATAATACTTCTAATCATCCTTTCATATGCATGCCCGGACGTGCATGCTCTCTTGCTACTTGCTACTAATTTTAAATTCACTTTAAATAAACAAGCCACGCAAAATTAATATATAAGGCTTACTCATATGACAGTTTTATTTATTTATTTATTATTATTTCCAAATGATTTCTTAGGTGTAACTAGCTAGGGCCTGACTGTATTATGATTATCGAGGTTTATCCTCTCTTGTATCGAATCGAGTTTTGATATGATCGTGTTTAGTTTTATGAATTGCTCGATGATTGCTTTACTTTTGGCACATGGAAGAAAACTCGATGAATCCAAATCATCATTTAGGGGTGTTATAAGAGTCGAATTTTAATGGAATTGTTGTAGTTTATGTAAAATCAAATCAAGTTTTAACTTTTTTTTAAAATAAATAAATATATAGGAACAAAACCCTTAGGTTTATACTTGACAAGTTTTATACTCACGCAGGTTCAAACTTGACAAGTTCAAACTTTGGAAGCTAAATATAAGACGGAGTCAAAAATAGAAAATACCCCCCATGACAAACATATCAAATGCATTAGTCAATGCTCATACCAAATGCATTAGTTAATGCCCAAACCAGATGCATTAATCAATGCCCAAACTAGCTCATCTCTCTATTCAGATGTGCCCCTTGGGCACTCAACAACTTTTGATGTTTAGCAAGTCCAAATAATGTTGGAACTTGTTGCGAGGTACCGGTTTGGTGAACATATCAACATGATTATCAAGAGTTCCTACTTTCTTCACCTTGATCCTCTTCACAGCTTGCCAGTGTTCCTTTTCTGGCTGTCACATGAACCTGCTGACAACACTTACAACCTGTCACAAATATGGTATTGTGCAGACCACAACATACATCAAACTCCCTACTGCACTAGCATAAGGGACTCGTGATATGTACTCCTTATTCTCATCCGACTTTTCTTGTGATAAGAAAAGCTTCTTATTATCCTCGTCTCTAAGAATCTCCATTCCCGAGCTGCTCCCAGATCCCGCATCTCAGCTCCCGTTGCTGCAAGCAATTGTGCAACTTTAGACTCAAATACAACTTATTTATTGGTGGATAGTTCATAAGTATCCACCTATGCAACAACCTGTAGGGCATAACCAACCATATCCTCAAAGTCATACCCTCGGTCAGGTCTAACTCCAACTCTCCTTGAGAGTTCCTCAGCTAAGCTTTGGTGAATATCTCTTGATGGTTGATATTCCTTTGCTAGAGTTTTATTCCTCTTTGAGCCATATGACCAAGTCCCATATGCCATAACTTAGTCATATCATCCTTCTGAACCTTCGAAGATGCAACGGAAATAGATCCAAAAAACAATAGAACCTTGCAGGAAATATAAAGTGCCCCTTTTGACACCTCTCAGAATAACATTAGAACCCTTACAGACATTAGAACCCTTACATTCAAAACTCCATCTTCACCTTTGAAACAAAACCCCTTACTATCCAACATACTAAGGGATATCAAATTCTTAGTAATAATTTTCCCTCACTTGTCCTGATTTTAATCGAGCCAATTCCAACCGCCTTGTAGACGGAACTGTTGGCCATGAAATATTGTCACCATCTATCTGCTTGTAAGTTTCGAACCACTCTTTGTTAGGACATATGTGATAGGAAGCTCCGGAATCAAGAACCCACATATCGTTCCGATAAGTGTGTCCACCAGCAACCAAAGCAATATCCTCCTCTGATATAAAATCATCTTCTACAAAAGTTGCAATACCATAATCCTGCGGTTTATTTTTCTTAGGGTATTCGTTCTTCCAATGTCTTTTCTCCTTACAGTAGTTGTAGACGTTATCAGGATTAGGACCTTTTGAGAAAGACGGCTTATTGTTCTTCTTCCCTGATTTTCCTTGTCCTTTGCCTTCGCTAGTATATAAACCATATGTCTTAACATCCCTACCTACACCATTTTCATTCACCTTATGGTGTAGTTCCCTTGTATGAAGGGCAAACTTGACGTCTTCTAGAGTAATAGTATATTTTCCAACAACACATGAGTGAACAAAGTTTTCATATGATGACGGTAAAGATATCAACATAATCAACGCAACATCCTCGTCCTCAATCTTAACATCAATATTACGCAAATCTAGAAGAATTGTGTTCAATTTATCTAAGTGCTCACGAAGTTGTGTACCTTCCTGCATTCGCAGGCTAAACAAACGTTGCTTCAAAAGAAACTTTTAGGTGAGAGACTTCGACATCTAAAGGCTCTCCAACTTCAACCACAGTTTGACTGTGGTATACTGATCCGAAATCTCACATAAGACATCATCTACGAGACACAACATGATGATCGGAAGCGCCTTATCCTCCTTAGTGGTCATCTCAGAAGCACTGCCTTTTTCTTTATCGGATTCCTTCCTTGACAGCGGCCCCATAAGCCATGTTGTTTCAGCAACGCACGCATCTTGATTTGCCACATACTTAAACTATTCCTCCCTGTGAACTTGTCGATCGTCACGATGAAAGTAGACATCTTTCTCCCCGATAACAGAAAAACAAAGAACCCAAAGCTCTAATACCAGTTTGTTGTGCGGAATCAGTGAATAAGATCAGAATTCAACAAACAAGAAAGAAAACACACAAGTTTATAATGGTTCACCCAATAAAGGCTACCTCCACTTTCTAGAGAGATTTTATTGAGGAGTTTCATAGTACAAATGAGAGGATAAACATATGGTAACTAGGTTATCCTAGATTACTAATGATAACTAGGTTATCCCAGATTTAAAGATGATCAGATGAGTAGAAGATAATCAAATATTCAGATAATAGGAGACTAAGGGAACCCTACAATATATATAGGAACAAAATCCTTAGGTTTATAATTGGGTAGGTTTATTCTTGACAGGTTTATACTTGACATGTTTTATACTTAGACAAGTTCAAACTTGTAAGCCAAATATAAGACTGAACCAAAAATAAAAAAATACCCAAATAAAAATAAACCTAACTCAAAACATATTAACAAACTTAATAGACTATTAATCTTATTATACACGTGTTTTAGGATAAAATCTCATCAAATTCGAATGTCAAACTTAAAACTAACATGTACGATTGTACGCCCAAAAGAAGTCCGGTTTATTCTAGAATGAATCTCAAAGATGTATAAAGATATATACTTTTTTCTTACAAACAAAATTCGGATATTTCGACAAACAATTGCAAGTAGATATAGGAAAAGTAGTAATACATTGCCGACATGTAAATAAATATATATAATACATGAATTTCAGCGAGTAAATACGTATAAATAAACCTATATTACGTAGTGAAGTTAATAAAAGTATATTATTTTTCATGGACGTGTGTCACCACTACTCTTGGTCGGAGGTATATATAAAAGATTTATATTTTATAAAATAAAAGAAATTAAGTATACTTACCTAACTATTAATCACAGTCCACTTGCAAAGTACAACCTATATGTGTTCACTAGATCTAGCTTAGAGAACAACCATCAAACTCCATATTTATTCATTTCTTTATGGTGTTACTTTTTTGACTTTACAAGATTATAAATTTATAGTTTATATTAAATAATTAACCATAATTTAACAAATAAACCGTACATTTATTATCATCATCTTTCGTGTTGTAATGAAATGGACCACCTCCGTAGTTTTCTGTATTTAGTGTATTATATTAAGGCCAATGACATCATTTTTTGTAAGCTAAGATTGAATATTATTTCTCCAATATGTGTGTGTGACAGTGATTTTAAAGTTTTACTTATGTCTACAATTGTCTTGTTGAGATATGTGTTCATTGTAGGATAGGATCAGATTATCCGGGTCAAATTTACGCGTTTTGACCTGGCTTGGATCGGGACCGGTTGTTCTGAACACCCTACACGGACAAATTTTAAAAAGTAAGATCACATTCAACGAACTTGTTTAGTAAGCAAATGAGTTCGAGTTGAGTCAAAATCAAGCTTGAGTAGCTTGACTAATATATTTGACTTGAAGTGATATTCTAGCCGAATGATCCAAAAGTTTTGACATGCATGCTCATGTTCAACTAGTTTGTAAACAAGTTCAACCCAACCAAACTTATAAATTCACTTTATATTCGACCCGTGTAACAAAGTAAACGATCTCAAGTCGAATTTTTTTTCCGAGCTAAGTCTCGTACCTCACCTCAGCTCATATAACAGCTGGGAGCCGGACCAACATTTTTCTAACAAGGTTGTTAAATTAACAAAAAATAACTAACCTCACATTTGAAACATTCTAGTCTATTATTTTGTTGATCAAGTTCATACATCTTTCAACATAAATACATCAAAAGTGATGTTATTCGGATGGCCGAAAACTACTAACGAGACAAGACGGAAGCGGATTTCGAATACGCTAAAACTTGGGGCGGATGTGGAAGCGGATTCCGCATCCGCCCCATATTCAACCTCATTTGCCTTCACAGTTCACATTATTGGGTGGATTAAAAAAAAAAATCTGGGACGGAAGCGCATTCCGCATCCACCCCAGATTTACCTTGACATTATGGGGCGGATGCAGAATCCGCGTAGTTGGGACAGAAACGGAATCCGATTCCCTAGTTGCGTTAGTAATTTTCCGTCCACGCGAATAATAACTTTGCATCAAAATATAATATTTAAATCCGTTGTATTACTTTTTTTTATTTAATAATTTTAGCATGATATTTCACTAAGCTTCAATTTATTTATTTTTATAATATATCTCGTTAGCCATTCACATAAACACATCCAAAAACTAACTTATCTTACTCATTAGTCATAGTTTTATACTAACCTCATTTTTTCGATGAGATGCATGAATGTATTTCTCCATATTTTATGTTAATTGTAAAGAAAATAATTAGTTAATAAATAATGAAAATCCACGTGGCAGATTGTTACCTCTGCGTGGATCCGAGTAGGTCCCAAACAGGACAAAGTAACTATTAATTACTATTTTTTAATTCCTAATCACACGTAATAATACCGATAATTTTGTTTTTTTCTTTTCCTAATTCAGAAACAAAGTAAATAGTATGTGGGGTTGAAATTTAGTAATTTACAAAATCGCGAGAGACATGGAGAATGTGGTCGTAATACGCGGAGAATCTTTTAGATATACAGGGATAAAGATTAAAAGGTACATAATTTTTAAATAAAAACAACATTAAATAAAATAATGGCAAAAAAGTAATTGAAGGAATAACGTCACGTGCGGGAACGAGTTAGTGATTGACAACTACCAATGGATGTCTTACACGTGTCAACAGAATTCTGACTGTAATCCCGGCATCACGTGGAGATGAGTTCAGAACATTTGCATAATATTTCCACTACTTCTCATATTACCATCAATTAATTGGGTGATTTGTTACATTAAAAAATGGATTTTTAATTTGGAAAAGTTATAAGTAATGATTAAAAATTGAAAAGGTATATAAGAACTTTGAAGTCTTTTAAATCCCAAAACAAAATAAATAAATAAAATTGATGATTTTTTCCCCCCAAAGGTTAAAGGCTTGGTTTTCTAGATAAGGGGCAGTTATTGAAATACGGACATAATATATAGATTTTTAAATTAATTTTTTGTAGATTATGAATGGTTAGAAGATTAGATCATTATTTTTTAACTTTTAAAATTAATATTTAGTTATTAAATAAGAATTAAAAATTATAGAATATGTGAACCAACGATAATAAATAACTAAATATCAGTGAAATATCGTTGAAAAAAATTATTATAAAATGATAATTTGAGGTTCATTTTATTGATTACCAATTCAAATTTTATCAAATAAATTATGGCTTATGACTTTATGAGGCTATCCAAGAGAAAAGAGATGAATAAATTATGGGCTGGGCTACGGATATCCAATGTACGTTTAGGTATGGGTGGAATTTGGGCCATAAAAACAAAGCCCAGCCCGTTGAGGCTGGTTTAAACAAATTTCTGATCCGGGCCACTTTTTGGGTAGTTTGTTACTTGAATTTTTGAGTTGGGCAGGGCCATATATATTCCTGGACACGTTTTGAATTTTCAATGTGGCCCGTGATCTTTGGTCCGGGCCAAAGGCCCAATGTTATAGTGGATGTGATGGATGCGGGTAAAGTTTTTGTGTTTAAATGATATAAGTGCTCACGAAATAGCATACCTTCATGCATTCATAGGTTGAACACACGTTGCTTCAGAAGCAACTTTTTGGGGAGTGACTTCGTCATGTAGAGACTCTCCAACTTCAACCATCATTTAATTGCGGGATTGATGAGGGGCCATCACCAACAACCCCTACAAGTCCTATAATACAAGGACAATCACTACATCAAGGGCAAGAACAATCCAAGAAGAAGTGTCCAACTTGTTGGTATCTTTAGCTCCTAAGGAGGTCATTGGTGATCTATTGGTGACTAAGAATTCCTTAGTTACTTTGACGATGATTCCAGCCAACTTGGACGTGAAAAGGGCGCCATGCACACCTGAAGATGAGCCATGCAAGAGCAAGAAAGAGGCACTTGTCTCGTAATTACAAGAATCGGAAGATTGAAGCCTTTTGAGCTTCTTAGGCATTTTATATCATCTTTTGATATAAAATACCAGACAATTTAATACCTTTATGCTTTTGACATTTTAAAGGTTTTTTAGCTTGTAATTAGTTTAATAGCTTTTCAAACAAATGTTTTAATATTTTTAGATGAAGGTTTTTCAAGACATATAAAAGCCTTCCTTTTTCATTTCCTGGTTAGATAGATTTAATTTGCATCAAAAAAGAACCGTAGTTTTGAGAGCTTGTTTATGTTAGAAAATACTATCAAAAAGTGAGCCTTTGATTGAGTTGTTGTGTGTCCTTGCTAGATTGTTCTTGTGTGTGTTAATCTCTTTAGTGATTTGATAAAACTAGAACTGAAAAGATTCTCAACAAATACTACAGATCTAGAGTGATCTTGCAAAAGATAAACGATTCAAACCAACAAACAAAACTTGGTGACACAGTTCGGGTTAGAAACCCTACTCCGCGGGATTTCAGGAGGGGAAATCTGTCCCAATCCACTAGGTAGATAGAATGTATGATTACAAGTAACAACAACTTCAAATCAAGACCAATACAACCTTAACCAAGAGAAAACTAAACAAGAACAACAAGAGAAAAGAAGCCAGATGATGCCAACGCAACTAGAAACAAGCTTCCAGTGAAGCTTGTGTTCTAAATTTGATCTTCCCACGAATCACACAAGATCACTTCTCACTTTCTCTCTTTTCTTCTCTCTTTTCTCTCTTTCGCTTCTTGGAGAAGAGGAACTCAAGGAATCGGCCGAGGAGTTCTACAGTGCCACCAAAGCTCAATTAAGGAGCTTATATACCTAGGGTTAAGAGGAGACGCAACAACACGTGAAGGAGTCACGTGCCTTCATTAATCCAATTAGAGACGGATCAAGTCAAGCCCAGTGGAGAAAAGGCCCAGCAAGCTAGATTTACACCAGCAAGCACAAGTTTACACATATTTACACATAACAACTGAAACTTATTAAGTTTCCCATAATGACACAATACACATGATCACCATACACATTAGAGCATCTTAGGTTATGTTTGAATCATGTCAAGATATCACTTAACACCTTAAGTGCCCTTGTACATTATCAAACAAGTCTTAAACCACCAACTAATGTATAGGCATTCAAGTATATGTGTATAAGGGATGAATGGTACAAGTATTTGAAGTTGTAGTAGCTCTATGTACAATCTATTGTTTATTAACATAACAATATGCCCTCCTAAACAATAGACACGACTGTTCTATCTTCCAGTAGTGGACTGGTGGCTTCCTTGTCCTTCATCAACCCATAGCTCCACATATCTCAGTGTACATCATAGATATGTAGAAAATTCCCTCTCTTGATGGTTGCATATGCTCAATAGTTGTGTTATCATTCATTTCAGAATGAGGATCTCCATTATTTGCTTGTGAGCTGGTAGTATGCTCCAAGCTGTTATTAGGTTCCTCAGAACCCTCAACAGAGTAGTCTCCAATGTCAAACTCCACTTCAAGATTGTGTGAAGTTGCACTGGGAGTGTAGAAGTGTATAGGCACTTTATTTTTATCACCTGTAGGCTCATGATTGGTAGTTAGTTTTGCTTTAAAACAGAATTCATTTTCATTAAAAATGACATTCCTGGATGTGATCACTTTGTAACCTTCAGGTTGTATTAAGAGTATTTTATATCCTTTAATATTTTCAGGATAGCCAAGCATAACTCCCTTTATGGCTCTTGGTTGCAGCTTGCCTTGCACTATGTGTGCATAAGCAGTGCATTCAAAGGGCCTTAGGTAGGTTAAGTTGGGCTTCCTAGATGTCCACATCTCCTGTGGAGTTTTAAAGTTTATAACAGATGAGGGAGATCTATTAATAAGGTAAGCAGCTGTTGTGACTGCTTCACCCCCATAAGGTAGGCTTTAAGCCAACACTAACTAACATACATCTAGCATTCTCAAGTAAAGTTCTATTCATTCTTTCAGCATTCCCATTCTGTTGTGGGGTACCTGGGACAGTCAAGTATCTCCTGATGCCAACCACTTTACAGAATGAGTTAAACTCATTATTACAAAACTCAAGACCATTGTCTGTTCTAAGACATTTGAGTTTATGTGATGTTTGATTTTCAACTAGGGCTTTCCAATTTTTAAAAGTTTCAAAGGCCTCATCTTTAGTTTTTAAAAGGTATATCCAGACTTTTCTGAAAAAATGATATAAAAAAGAGATAAAGTATCTCTTTAAAGTATCTCTTTCTCCCTACAGTGTCAACTTGTGCAGGTCCCCAAAGATTGGAGTGAACATACTCTAGAGGGTGATCAACTTTATAACTAGAGGTAGTAAAACTATGTTTGGATTTTTTACCCATTATACAACTTTCACAGAAAGTTATAGTTGTAGATTCCTGGTCTAGCAAGCCTTGTTTATAAAGGCTTTGTAAACCCCTATTTCCTATATGTCCTAGTCTATTATTATGTAGAAGGATAGTTTGTTCTAAAGTCATAACATTTTTATCTTTGGTTAAGTTGATTTCAGGTTGAAGTGACTACATTGGTACAACCCACCCCTTTTAACACTTTTAACCAAGACAACTCCATGCAAACTGACTTGTCTAACCTCATTTTTGGTGTGTATAGTGCAACCTAGGTCATCAAAGACAGATTCTGACAGTAAGTTCCTTCTAAGCTTAGGAACCCATATTACATTTTGTAAAATCCTAGCTTTACCATCATGCATGATCATAGGAATATTTCATATGCCTTTTACTGCTAAAGAAGAATTATCTCCTAGCATAACATCACCACCATCATATAAATGCAGATTTTTAAACATATGTTTATATGGTGTAGCATGCATTGTACAACCTGAATCCAAAATCCAGGAGTTCTTATCATGAGCATGGTTCATAAAGTCACACATAAGCAGATTATCATAGCAATTATAGTCACATGATAAATCTAAGTTCATGCTATTATTATCATCAATAAGCATGCTAGAGCAAATTAAAAGTTCACAAGGATAGTCATACTCAAAGACAGAAACAGAGTGAGCATTTTTATCTTATTTTCTAACTCATCCTTCTTTTTCTTTCTACACTCGTCTATTAAGTGTCCTAGCTTACTACAATAAAAGCATTTCTTGTTAGATTTATCTTTATGATCTTTATTTTTAAATTTATCCTTAGAGAAGTGCTTCTTCCTATCATTTTCCTTTTTGAAGTTCTTTTTACCTTTAAACATGAGAACTTCAGTTTGCTTTTCATTTTATTTTCAGTTTTAATTTTAAACACTTTTATGCTTTTATTTTTCTGGACAATTGACTCAAGAATTTTATCCTTAGATATTTCATCTTGACTGTATTGTATTACATCTTTGAAATTATCAAACTGAGTAGGCAAAGAATTTAATAAAAGGATAGCAGCATGATCATCATAAATTTTATCATTGCATCTTTCTAAATTCTGAGTTAATTTCAGAAATATATCCAAATTATCTTGCAAAGACATATGAATATCCATTCTAAAGGTAAACAATTTACATAACAAAAATATTCTACTAGACAAAGACTTTCTAAGGTACAAATCCTCTAATTTCTTCCATAAGAGTGAAGGATCAGCGATACTTACAACCTGTCGGGCTACATCATCAGTAGGGCTGAGCATTGTCGGATATCCGATCCGAACCTCCGGATATCCGATCCGAACCTCTGGATATCCGATCCGAACCTCCGGATATCCGATCCGAAGAATTTCTAGAACAAGTACCCGAATCCGATCCGAACATAGCCGGATATCCGAAGCTTCGGACTCGGATCGGTTCGGATATCCGATCCGGGTATCCGACATATCCGAAACTCATTTAAACAACATAAAATTTGTAAAATTTCTGGATATCTGACTGTTATCCGACCATTATCCGACCCAAAAAACTATAATAAAACATTTCTAAAGGAAAATTTTTTAAAAAAGAACATTCTCTACACAATGCCAGCCTAGGGAATTGAACCCAAGACCTGCGGAAAATAGGCCTTGCCTCAACACACTCTCAACCAATTGTGCTAAGTAACTTTTATTAACAAATCTGTAAAACATAACATATATCTATAATATCCTCGGATATCCGACCCAAAAAAAGGCCATTCCATATCCGATCCGTGTATCCGGGAAAATAGGTCGGATCGGATCGGATTCGGATACGAGTTTGTCGGATCTTCTCGGATCGAATTTTTTTTAACGTTGGATCATCGGATAGTCGGATCGGATTGATCGGATCGGATTATTTTGCTCACCCCTAATCATCAGATAGCCTTATGAATATTTCAGAGTGAGCTTGCTCCTCCAACTCCACCTTTATGTCGGGTGAAGTGTCAACTGGGAACTTTCCTTGGATAGTATTCCAACATTTTTCTCTAATGAGAATAACCCTCAACTTCAGTTGCCATATGACAAAGTCTGAAGTGCCATCAAAGGGCTTTATCCGGACTGTGTTCTCTGACATAGTCCCTTATTCACAAGAACAAGATCCCAGATGTCAGGTACTATTTTATTTTGAATTTTAAAGACAAAAAACAAGTCAAGATTGAGAACACTTAAGTTTCTCAATCTCAGATTTTGTTTGGCAGAAAAGGTCTTTAAGGGCACAAAAAACTGGTAAAACACCTTTTGACTCGAAGAACAAGATCATGAGCGGAAGCAAAGACAGAATCAAAGTTTTTCGACTCAAAGAACACAAACTATGGTTTCGAGTTTGTTGTGCGGAATTACCGAGAAAGAACAAAATTCAACAAACAACAAAGACTGCACACACAGATTTACAGTGGCTCACCCATTAAATGCTACATCCAATTTGTAGATAGATTTGATTGAGGAGTTTCAGAATACATATTGAACATATGATAAATAGGTTATCCAGATTATTCAGGTTATTTTGAAGGTAGAGAGAATGCTATTGTATATAGAGTAACGAAACCCTAGGTTTATATAAGTTAATATTTTAACACCAAGTATAAGACTGGGTTAAAGAGAAAATGTACAAACAAAATATAAGTCCAATTCAAGATATATCAATAAACTTTAACGGGTCTTGATTTATTTAACTTTGTGCGAAAGTAAATTAAATTGTAAAATCTCCAACGTTGGATAGTTATTCTCATATGAATTAATCAATCTTTTTCATTCAACTATTTTTAATCACTTTTCAAACTAAAATCAACAAAAACTTTTCACTTTTATTTTTCGCTTTTGACTTTGAAAACCGTTTAAAATTGTAATTTAGACCCCTCAAGTCTATGAAATTCAACACTTTTTATACCACATCAACCGACACTCTCAGATCTAATTTACATTAATAAAGTTATAATCGACTTTCGATTTCAAGTATATTACGACCTTTCTCACGTAAACATGTTACAAGAGATATTTCGTTGACAAGAGGAATTTATTTACTGTTATTTTATTATTTTTAAAAAAAAGAGAGACCCTGCATTTCTTGAACTTATTCCACTTATCATAATCGGATATTAAACTTGTCTTTATACTCCTAATTAATATTATTATAATATTCTAAACTTGAAGATAAAGCAACCTTTTGTTACGGGAATCGTCTCCACAAAATAACTACATATAGTGGGATTTGACGTCTTGCCCATCTTCTTATTGCTTGTTGGTGGATGCTAAAACTGTACTAATATATGTAAATGTAATGATATTTGTCGTGATATAGGCGCGTAGCGTTTTGGTATTTTAAGGATGTTTGTCACTTGCATAATGTCGAGTATCACCAACGGAGTGTATCAAATGGATTGAACCGTCCGTGTGGTGCCAACTACATTTGAACCATTACTCGTAAACAAGTTAGTTGCCGGGAGTATATATACCGACGACTAGAACCGTGGGGACTTGATTATATTGTAAATTTACCATCAAGATAGTTGACGTTATGTATTATAACAACCTTATTGATTGTAAATCATCAACTTTTTATAGTAGCAAACCTTATAGTAGAAAATTCGTCGACATCGCCAAACTTTTTATTCTAAAAAGTGTTATTCATTAAAATGATATATAGAAAAATGGAAGATTGGCATATAACTAATTTATTTGTAACTATATAGAATTTGATAATGAGAAAATAAAAAATTAAAAAAAAAACCAAAGAAGTATATACTTTATAAGTATATTCAAGTAAAACAGTTCTATAGACCATAAAGAAGTTATGCATAAGATATTCCTATACATAATAACCCACCAATTTCCCTCTAATTACGATAAAACCTACATTAGGAACCGCAAGATCGTCCAGAGACCAAGAGCAGCGGTGAGAACCGAAACGGAGCTCCGAATCCGATTCTGACCCGAATACGTATCCGCACCATACGGGTCAGTGACGTACACATTCCCGGGTCCACTCGTTATGTATTCTAGAGCTGGCGGCGGCGGAGGATTCACCGCCGGCGTTACTGAGCATGGGACGCACGCCGGAGCCTTTGATGGCGGTGGAGGTGGAGGAGGGCACGGTGGAGGAGGTGGGGGAGGGCAAGGTGACGGTGGTGGAGGTGGAAGCTGACACGTGTCGCATTTCACGACTGTATCGGAGAGTTTCTCAACCGCCATCGGAGTACTTTTGCAGGCGGTGGTTGAAATTAAGAGCACATAAATTACGAAATAAGGCCACCATTTTTGCTGGTTTGAACAACGCATTTTTATTTTGCTTAATTTGACGAGAGAAATTTTTTGGGGAAGGATTGAAATAATTGCGTATGGAAGTGCATGTGATATGTTTATATATACACATATGCAATGTTAGAATTACACCCATAGGACATGTGAGCAACTCCCAAACCTTACTTCATACGATAATATTGTATTCATTTATTTTATAAATAAATATATTATATCATATTTGCAATTACTTGAGTTACACAATATCAAACTAATAGTTGGACAAGGGTTTTATTGGAGTCGAACAAGCAGAGAATTGTCCTGCTTGACTCGTTTATAAATGTGATGAATTTGAATCCCTTGTTTATTATATGAATGAGATCGAATAGTTCGACTAATATAACACCCTTGTAGCATTAATCTGATAGAAAAACAATTTTTGACATGTTCAACTTATTTATAAACTAGTTTAATGTAACAGAAGGTAAAAACATTTAACGTTCATCTAGTTTTAAAAATTAAATAAATTATTTTTTGTAACCAAGCCCGAAAAAGTTATCGTCATCTTGTCTCTATTAGTTTGATTAGTCATCAATTTACATCATTATCAATTACTTTGTGATTTCATTTGAAAAAGACACTTTCATAATTTAGTCGAGAAGTTCTCTATACACAATACCACGACAACTCCTTTAAATATCATCGAAAAGTTAACCTAATCCTGAGGCCAAAAGTCAAAGGAAACGTTCATCGTAAAAAATATCACCTATTTGTCAATTTACATCATTATAAATCCCTCATTATATTCCAAAGTGAACAAAATATCACCTATTTTCATTTGGACAAAATTTTCACTCTCTATTACCATATATTTTAAACTTCATTATAATTAAGATAAAAATTGAGAAATGACCGATTTTATACCAATACAATTTACGATACAGCCAATGATGTAACAAATGTAATATTATATTTCATAAGGAGTATCGATTCGGTGATGTTTGGTTAGGTTTAGGTAGCGTAGGTCTTTTCTCGTGGAAGAATATATGCATAAAAATTGCAGGTTTGCAGGGAATCGACGATTTTATTGCAAAAAATAGACATTGTGATGTGTGTTGATTGCGAATTGCATGTGGAGGTTTGTGAGTTGTAAATGATTTGGACGTTGCGTCAAGATACCACTTTTAAATTCCAAATAAGTAAACTTATAAATTGATATTAATCATTAGGCTCACATGTTATGATCATTTCCAATGTTTTTCCTTTATTTAGATGTTCTCTTCGATTATTAATAAAATTGTTTTTAGGTATAATTTTTATCACAAGTTTTTGGAAAACCAATTTCTTAAATGAATTCTTTTAAGAAAAAATCAAAATTTATTTTTGTAAAGTTATCTTATAAATTTACTTTAGACCACCTTAACTTGTGTAGTCTTATATAAATTTTTTTATTTCATTTAATACATTTTATCGTTAATCATTGCATGTTAGATAGATATTTTTTTGTGAGAACGGGAATCTGTGGTCTTTTTCTTTGCAGTTGAACCAAACATAGTTGACAAATTATCGTCCTATATTTTCAAGTCTTTAACTGCTCAATTTGCGTCCACTTCCCACGTTATAAAAGAATGGCATTAGCCATTAGGTACACAAAGATCCAATGACATGATTAAATAACAATTTCTTTTTACCAAATAAACTCAATTGAATATACAAGTGTTAGTTTTTTCATTTACTGAGATTACTCTAATATTTGTGCATTTACCCATTTTTTCAGAAATAGGGTGAAGTTCTATAAAAGAATTAAGGTTTTACTCAATCCCCTTTTTTATCAGTTGATCTCAAGTAGTTTGAATAATATAACAATCCCGGTGAAGATTGACGTTTGTAAGAAGGTTATTCAAACCAAACAAACCAAGCTAGATCAAACCTAAATTTACCCAAGTCATCAAAATTACTCAAAACTGAATCCTATTAAAAATGGGCCACTTATAAAGGCCCAACATATTAAGCCCAATGTTTCAGAACAAGGCCCATTAACTTTTCTTCTCCTTCTCCTACAGTCCTTGTCTGTGACACCAGTCAATGAAAAACCGCAAAGCAGTTAGAAAGTTGCCAGCAATTGGCCCAATAACAGCTAACGTGGCAACAAGTTATAAGTCTCTCACTAGAAAACTGCCACGTAGCAGTTACAAATTCCGAGCACTTGCCACGTAGCACATCTGAAATCGTATAAAATTGAACAAAGATGGCGTACGTTTCACAAACAGAAGGAATCTAAGAAGTCGATGCTTCGAATTGCTGAAAGTATAAATATAGCCTATCACATCACAATCGTCTTCCACTTGGTTTACGAACTAGTCTCCGATCTTTCTTTCGACGCCTCTACATCGCTGTAAGTTGAATTTCCGACCGCCTGAGAAAAAAGATGGTGAGCGTGCCGGTGCCGTTGTGTTTTGAGTGCGGGACGAGGAGCAATCCATGTAGGTGCAAGGTGGTGGGCCCAACACTAGGGTTCTTAGCGTTTGCAGTGACGGCGGTGGTGGAATGGCCGGTGGGTGCCCTGGTTTACTGTTTTAAGCATGTTAAAGGCCGCCGTATAATGGCACATCCTGCCGCCGTTGTTTATCCCTCCGTCGCCGGCGCCATTCCCATTTGAGTCTGGCTTGTTTGTTATGATAATATAATGTATTTCTCTCGTAATAATTAACGTATATGTGAACAGATAAATGGGCTATGTACGTTTGTGTTGTATTGTTGACTAGTTTCTGATTTGTGGTGTGTTTTCAACTTTTCGTAAGCAAACTTTTATACTATATCCTCGAGCTCTAATGAAATTTACCGAGTTGACTCAATTCGTACTTTATGACATCAATGTGCCGGCCCATAAGCAAGATTTCTGTATTAATATAAATGGGCCAGCCCATAAGCACAATCTTATTATTAATTTAAATGAGCCTTGGGCCATAAGCGCAATATTCGTATTCACCTCAATGGGCCCGGTTTGTAAAATTAATGGGCCTGAAACTGCTATTGGGCTTCTTTTCGTGTAGGCACGTCGCTCGAGTATCAAACATTGCAGAGTCATATAATTTTAGTATACGGATTTATGCTAAGATTAATCTGCCGTCAGTTGGACTTACTTGAAACGTCAATGTTCTCGTCTCCAACGATGTTAGACGTACACTAAGGGACATAAGTTACCTATCTATTTACTCTTTAATTGTTTACAACCCTTGAGTTATGAAGTCAACGTGGAGTTCCTCGAATCGTCAATGTTCTCGTTTACAATGATGTTAGACGCAGAGTAATAGACAAAAGGTGCCGAGACTAGCTCTACTCTTTCATTTTACAACCTCTTGAGTTATGTCGTCAATGTTGTTACTAGTTCTTCACTATTTCATTGTTTTACCACTTCTTTAGTTACAATGTTAATGTTCTCATCTTCAAGAATATTAGGATTGGACGACTTCTTGAGTTATAATGTTAATGTTCTCATCTTCAAGGATATCAGGATTGGACTACCTCTTGAGTTATATTGTTAATGTTCTATCTTCAAGGATTGGACAAATAGTTAGAAAGTGGACAAATAGTTAGAAAGTGTGACTAACGTAAAGAACTATGTCGTTCCTTGATTTATTGTACCTGCTATTTTCTTGTATATATATATATATTTTGAGATGTTGAGATTTGAATTCTAATATTTAAGTGTTAGTTGGAAAAAGAATATTTGGAATAAATGTGAAAGTTAGGTAGATATATGTGGAAATGGCATGCACCTAGTTATTTTTCAATTTGGGTCTTAACCAATATTTGGTAAGGGTTACGAATATACAATGACAATCACATGTGACTTATGTCACAATTCATCTTCTAATTTAATGACCCAACTAATGTTATTAGCATAACGATTGCGTGTTAATATGGTGTTTTTTTTTTTTTGCATTTTTTGTCATTGTTCGTCCAAATTTGGTATGGCAATGACGCAAAGGTCGAATGCGCGTCAATATCAACATTGTTCGTACATACGCTTGATATTTGTAACACGTTGTAACGGGTAATCTTCATATCAAGTTTTGACAGCGTGTCGACCCTGAGAAATTGAAACAAACTATACCGTCTAAAATTTTGATGGTCCGGTTCCTTTTCGTGAATTTTTGACAATGACATACCATATTGACGAGAAGATAACGACTTACCTACCAATTTGTTGCGAGTTGTGAGTCCGTTTTCATATCACACTACAAACTTGTAATCACTAATCACTATCCCGGCTACACCATGTACAAATCATAACCATGTCATGGATACCGTATAAATACAAAGTTGGTATAAACTAGAGTAGCATACGTACAAGTGTGTATAAGAAAAAATCAGAATCTACAAGACTACAACTCAACGAAGTACTCGGATGCATGAATAAATTAATCAAGTCCGTAGACACGAATTGAATAACTACAATTTGATGATTTAAATTTGCTGAAAAATAATATAAAATGAACTAAAATAATAAGCTCAACCACCACAAACCCTATCCTAACCTACTGTACCTATACATATATGATATATCTTATTTTCCACTCCATCCCCACCGTAGATTTGATCTTGACAGGACACACAGATTATCCGTTGATCCACACTTATTCATCTCTACCTCGCGATGCTTTCCATTCTTGATAGTCTTTCCAAACCTGTGGTTTGAAAGGACTATCAAAACGAGTATCCGCTTTCATGGTCAGGTAGTCCGAGTTTGAATTTTATGATGTACGGTTTTTTTTTTTTCCATTGGCACATCATTTAATTAAAGAGGATGAGAGTAGGAGACGCTTCTACTTCACCTTCAAACTCGATTTTAATCACTTTGGAATTAGATTCAACATTCTCCTTTCTCTTCAAGATCTGCGTTCTTGTAGGAGAATGTGACATAGCAATGGTGAGATCGAGATTCAAATCGAGAGGCATAGACGAGGTTTCGTCGTGATCAACACAACTTACTACCATTTCCGAAATCCCTCCAACACCAACACAATCAATTCTTCCTCGAGAATTATTATCAATGCTATTAATCCGTTCATCATTATTACAATCCGATGGATTCGACGTATCTTCCATGGAGCTCGAAGAATTAGTCATGTGAGAAGCATGTGAGTTCACCATCCTAGGAGAAATATGTTGGTGAGGTTTATGGTTATTCGGATCAATCCCCATTCGAATAAGTTTTTTTCTTAAGTGCGAGTTCCAAAAGTTCTTCACCTCATTATCCGTTCTTCCCGGCAATCTTCCCGCAATCAAAGACCACCTAAAATTCACAAACCATACAAAAATAATCAAAATGACCGTTTAATGGATTTTGAAGAGCTTGTGTCAATCTTAAGATGAGATCGCCCTTGTTTCGTAAGAACGAGTTAGTTCACATACTTAAATGTTGATAAAAGTAACAAATATAACTAATTTTGGACCGTGGGTCACACATGTCATTTTAACGGACCTATATATACACTCACCGGTTTCCTAAAAGGGCATGAAGCTTGATGATAAGATCCTCTTCATCCTGATCGAAATTTCCTCGTTTAATGTCGGGTCTAAGATAGTTAATCCATCTCAATCTACAACTCTTCCCACATCGAAGCAAACCTACTCAACAAAAAAAAATCAACATAAATTAACTTACAAAAGATACGATGAATCAATACCAAACTAGCCCTAAAAGCTCCGACGAAATTTGCATGGGACGGTAACGACGTACCGGCAGCTTTAGGAATAGAACGCCAACAGCCTTCACCGTGGACGGCGATGTAGTCGATGAGTTTCTGATCTTCTTGCTTCGACCAAGCTCCTTTGTTTATGATTCCTCCTCCTTTGTCGCAACAAGGCTTTCTCATGTTCTTGCAGACTTGAATATTAAGTTAGCGAAAGAGAGAGAAGAAGAAGAGAGAAAAAGATGATAAGGTCGTGGAGAGAAGTGGAGAAAAGAGGTGTAAATAAACTAAGGGGTGAAGAGGAGAAAAAGTTTGACTTGTGGAATGGTGGGTTTGAGACCGTGACTAACTCAGCGTGATGCATGTGCCGACGGAGACCAACTCTCAATTTTTATTTCTTTTCGACTTTCATTTTTTTTTGTTAATTTGTATAAACTAAACTACTCAACGTGGGATTATCGAGTATGATTACCATTTAACCCGAATCAGAGTCGTGTGTTTACGAGTATATATGTGTCACGTAGTTTCAGTAAGTTTTATCACAAAATCAATTAACAATAGAAGAATTAGATTTGATATAATATGTTTGGATTTTTTATATAAGAAGTTATTATCTCCAACGGTAGCCGAGCAATCAATCCTTCTTACACTAAGGAGTTAATGATAGATTTGATATGGTTGTGTGTCGGTCATGACTATTAGAATTCGAGGTACATGATAAGTTGATTTTGAAGTAATTCACAGCTTTTTTGTTTGAATAATTCAAGGGTAATGTTATTTATCTCAACTTTTTTTTTTCTCAACAATTAAATGAGCTTGCACCGCGAATCCGCGATCATATAGAGAAAACAACAGAGTAGTGCAGTAGCGAGATCGAGACGAGTTCATGCTGCGAAATTCAAAGCCCTTGAGGGACGGAGTTTCTTTTCACGTGCAATTCTTTTCTTTCTCTTTTCTTAAAATGGTAAATTTGTAAACCATCCGGTTCGATCGGCTTAGCCGCTCTACGTCCGGATCGGGTAGAAAGTTGTGGCCCATTGCTGGGAGATACCCTCTCAATATTAATTTTTCTATACATGCCGTCAGGAGGATTCGAACTCGAATCTCCAAGCTAAACACTTAAGGAGTCTAACACAACATCCAAGTTTCGGATTTCTTTTTTTTTTAAGTTTGTCACTGAAATCCACACAGATGTTCGTTGTTTAGTTACCGGTTTAAAATTTTCACGTGCAATTCTGAGTCGTAAACTCGTAATATACATGCATTGTGAAACCTTATTTGAGTAAATAACAAGTTTGAACTTAAATCGTCAAATTAGTCGAAATGAGATAAAATTTTGAAACAACTAATGTATAAAATGGCGAACCGTTAGATTACATGATGAAATAGTTCGACGTACAAAGTTGGAAAGATTTGGAAGTAACTTAGAACATTCCCTTTCGAATAACTGAATTGTCGAAATCAATTGGAAATAATATAAATTTTAGAAACAAATAATTTTTACGTACACAGAAATCACATAAAGTTCTTTTCGGCATAAATTTTTGTTGCATTTGATTATATTTAATAATAAAATTTCCATCTCACCAATACATTCTCAATTTGTCTCTTGTTATTTCGACTTTTAGTTTAATCATCGGTGCATTTGATTGGTTGAGGTTATTTAAGTATTATTGATAAATATTAAGTTTACGATAAAAATTTTAAAAAAAAAGAAAGAAGAGAAGTTGGATGTGTTGTCACACCATTCGTAATTTTGTGTCCTTCTCTAAATTTTTTTTAAAATAATTATCCCTCTTAGTTGTTATTGAAAATATATACCCCTTAGTCTTCCTGTACCAATTTAATTGTAAACTTTTATAAAAGAATTTTACGTAATTTTTTTGAAAGTATTTTATAGATTATTCAAATTCTGTATCTTTTATAAATTAAACTTTTCTAATTTTGTGCCATTCTCTAAAAAAATTTAAATAATTTTAACCAATTTTTTTCAAAAATAATTATCCCCCTTAGTTTTTTTTTGAAAAACCCCCTTAGTCTTACGTACTGTACCAATTTGATTATAAATTAGAATTTTACTGTGTTTTTTTGAATGTATATAGTAGATTATTCAAATTTTGTATCTTTTATATACCAAAAATTATAAAAAAAATATTTTATTATAAATTTATTAAGACGTATATAAACAATAAAACATTTCAACACAATAGACTATTTATCCATATCTAAAAGTGTACTATCTTTTTTTCCAATTACGTTTTTATTGATAAAAATCTATCCTTTTGCAACCTTTACCATGCAAACACACATGCTAAAACTACTCAATGTATCAACATAATCCTTTCATTTTTTTTTTACCAATTCAGTATTATCGATAATTAATTTTACAATGAATTCTATTGAAATATGAGTTGCTCGACCTAACACACATTTGTGTTGTTCGTTTATATCCCCACATTATTTTAGAACATGTAAGCTCTATCATAATATTATAACTAAATAAAAAAACAATTTTCGGTCTTTATTAATCAGATTTGTTGACCTTTGATCATCGATTGTGTACATAAACAAAGACGTTGGTTATGTTGGCCTGATTATATACGTATTTGAACTATGATAAATCTTTCAATTAGTTAGCCCGTCTCAAGATATGTCGTCAAGCATCAATTAAGCCACACGATTACACTAAGGGATGTGCCGAAAACTTTCATATCAACCATACGCGAATACCTAGCCGTATTACTCTTATTGTTATAAGATAGAACATCATCAAAGTTATTTGTAAACTCGGACCTACTGGCCAACGTGTGCTCAAAAGAAATCATAATCCAATAATCTAATCTAAAATTTGATGATTATTAGGACCGTTTTGAAGTATCAATATCTCTAACAAATGTACGTGATATATCCTTAATTTGAACTTAGGGTTTGACTAGTTGTTTACCGTCGAAAGTGGTTGCACCGTTAACGTTTAGCACAACTGCACAAGGGCATTGTCCCTCCTAATGCAACTAGAAAGAAAGGCTATTTAATAATAAAAAAATATTTTACGTAATTACACTCTAATAACTTAATAAGCTAGTGATTCTAACAAGTAAGCCCCAAATTTGGCCACCCACTGCACCAACCTAATTATCTTTAAAAAAATTTGTTTGATGCAACAGTCTAAATTAGCAATTTGAGAGGCCACAAAGTGATAGACGGATTAACCATCATGCTTTGAGAACAAAAGATATAAAAGGGAACCAAGACAAACACAATGCATCAACCGACGAGATTTTGAAACACCGAGCCCCCGATCAAAGAGAATTGCAAGACAAAAATAACAGTCGCCACACAACCAAAGAAAAGAGAGACATCTAGACCATGTCAGTTGAAGAAGTGCACATGAAAGCCCACAAGGACTACCGGTTGAAACCTCATATTTAGACTCTCTCTAAAGCCTTCAGATTTCAATCACTTGTCCACAACTCCTCCAAACGAAACAAGGACAACCCATCCTTCAAGAAAGCTCCATTAACCAATACGTATCCACCCAAAAGACCGAAGGGAGTGAAACAAAGCATCGAGTGATGCATGAGTTTGTCAACCGACACATTTTGTTAAACAAACACTTTGTTATTTCAAAATTTTGATGTTTGTTGGGTTTTTTTTTTTTAATGTGAAATCACTTTTAAGACATATATGAGTTTAAGAAAGCATTTATATGTTTATTTTTAAAATTATTTTTTGCCTTATTTGTTGTGTTAGGTAGGTATAAGCAAAAGAACATAACCAAAATCCAAAACATTATTATTTTTTAGTTAGATCACTCTTTGTATAAAATTTCTCATTTTGGAGTTAGGCCGAGATTAGTGTTCGATGCAAATAGGGTTAGAATTTTACTTTATAGCGGATGCCGTTAGAACAAGATTGGTGTTGTTAGACCGCTATTGATCCTCCTTTTTCTTCGAAATGGATTTCTCAAGTTTTTTTTTCTTTCTACACGCGCGCGCAAGAAGAGAGAGGGATCATATAAGAATAAAATATGTCGTAGGGAGTAGAAACTTTTAAAAGCCACATGATTAAAACTAATGAACGTTCATGATTTTACCATGTCTATGGTAAGTAAGAATGAATATTATTAAGTATGTATATGCTTCCATGTTTATAGATTAACAAAATATCTTTATATGTATGAATTCTGATTTTATATTTTTAGCACTTTAGCAGTGTGAATAGTGTGTATATGAAATTCATAATCCTCATTCACATTCCATATCGTTCATAAAGTATATTACAACTCTAACGATCAAAACATCCATAGGTACGTAATGATAAAAATATTCATAGGTAATGATCGAAAAAATATTATCTAAAATTATATGTTATTATCACTACTACATTAAAGCTCTATAGAAACGGTTAAATTTCGCTTCATAAACTCTAAAAACCGTTTCCTAATATATAATGAAACGGTTTTGAGCCGTTTCATCCGCTCGTGTTGCATTAGACGTAATGAAGCGTTTAATTTAGGTTTTTGTAGGGTTTTTTTCCAACCTATAAAAAAGTGTTACATTAGATTAATAAACTGCTTCTTTTGCAATTTACCTAATGCAACTCTTTTTCACAACTATTGTAGCACTTTTTACGTATTTAAGGCAACATATATATCACATCTATTGAAGCGGTTTTAAACATTTTTAAGGCAACACATACGTGCTTATAAGGAAACGGTTTTGTAATATTAAAAATTACCGTCCACATACATTAATATAAGAAACACAATCCACATTATCACATCTGCTTCATTACAATGTATCAAATACATATACATATATTAGACAAATTAATACACTTGTTTGGTTACAAACACCAACTCAATAATAATTAACATTTGTTTGATTAAAAACACCAAACCAAACCAAAACATAAGAATGTATCTATGTGCTTGATTACAACTCTTCACCCTCAGCTCATTCGTAATGGTTGAAGGAACAAATACGGTAACATGCACCAATTTTGACAGCATTGTGACCTCATAGAAGGTTAAACAACTCAGAACTACACTTTTGGATTAAAGAATAGTCATCACCTACAAACAAGAAGGGTTTTAAGACTGAACTCTCAATAAAAAAAATTACACATTTTATATATAATGAAAACTGATATTGTATATACTTACATTGAATCTACAATCACACACAAAATCAGTTCTTAAGTAAATAATCATGAATTAATCTATATACTTTAAAAATTAACTATATTACAATGTGCAGAAATTATTTCTAATTATCAAAACAGAATACTTCCGAAACCCTCCTTTTTGTTGATAACAATATGACATCCTAAAAACATAAGTAGCTATAGGCATATAACATTGCAAGAAACCAATACAAACTAAGCAAGTGCGTATTATTCATTCATTCATCATTCAATTGTAGATTACTAGATTTCCTTATTAATTAGTTTAGCAATGAGAAATAAAAAACAAAGATAGCGAAGATATTTATGAAAAGTGAAGGAAGTATACCATCTAGTGCACATCATCAATCTCCTTGTCCTCAACATCGGTTTGAGCTACACTAATCTCCACGTCAAATCCATTAGCATCCTCTTTAGGAGGCCGAGCTTGCTCATCCTCAAGCAAGGGCTCCTCCACATAGTCATTTTCGAATGCATCAGGAGGGACTTCATAAATCCTAACCTGCGGTTTTGATGGATTATTAACCAAAACATACTTACCCTCATCCAATTTCATACACAAATAAAAAATACTCTTCACAATTCCCCACAAATTAGCAAATTCAAATTAATATGAGAAGTAAAATCCTTTGGCTTGTACCCAACAACAACCAATATAACATGATTAAAATGCATGTGTAGGCCACTTAGCTAATTTATTATCTGGTTGTTCAATTCAAGCATACTTTAAAGCTCACACCTTGCCACAAAGTACATATCATTATTAAGCTTCCACCTCCGATATCTATAAGCCACTGAAGCAACCTCTTTGCCCTCATTAGCAAAAGGATTTGGCTCATCAAATGTAACCTTATTCCCATCACTAACCAAAACGTGTTGAGAAAAGTTCTGTTTGATATAATCCTGAAGTAATCTATATACTTTAAAATTAAAACTATTGAAAACTCAACAGTTCAACAAGAAATTCACCTAGAAAATTCAGAAAATAACAAATGTTTAGTAACAAATGTTCACAATATAACAAATTCAACTAGAAAATTCAGAAAACAACTGTTCTACAATAAATTCACCTAGAAAACTTACAAATTTGATTGCATAAAAAGGAGAAATTTCTAATCACCACCGCAAACCAAATTCTCATTAACTTGATTTCTTCACAACATTCTTCATCTACTTGAATCAGATGTAGGATATCCAAAATCTTTTCTGAGACAAACTTGCTATCAACAAGAAACTATATCTCATAGACAAATGTAGGATACAAAAATGACCTACATCACTTTCCATTTGTAATGCAAAGCTCAACAGAAGGAAATGCCACAAAAATGGTACGGATATAGATGCATTAAGCATGAGCAGTTCTATTGTTCATCAGAACAATGTGAAATCTTACACTTTCACCAAAGAACAAAAACTACAATCTAAATGAGGTAAACACGACTTACTTGCAAAATATCATTCAATAGGCGGTCATAAAAAATAGAACAAAGTGGCATCGCATCAAAGAAACCAAGTGAGGTGATAATAGGAGCAGAGAGCTTGGAAACAAGCAATTATTAGAAGATTTAAAGATTTTAAGCACAATTTTGAAGAGGCATTTAATCAAACACTTCGTATGCAAGGTTCACACATAAAAAAGGTCATCAAAACATCCAAAGACAAGCAATCAACAATGAGAAATTCTAGCCCTAATTCATCAATGTAGCCATTCAACCCAAATTTTGGAAAGCAAAGAGAGAATCAACAACGAGAAGAAGAAGAAAGGCGTACCCAGCTAATGTAGACTCTTCGATTGCACCTCTTTGCCGATACTCTTCCATTCTTTGGAAAAATAAGACAAGATTAGCACACATCAAAAAAAGGCCATAAAAAACCTTCAATTTTTGGAATTTTACGAGCATGAAAAATGAAAAAGGGAGTGGCTGAAGAGGGTCTTCATTTGTGTTCTTTCGATACGTGAATGGAGCCTTGAGGTCATTTTCCAGCCAAGTTTGTAGGGTTTGGCCAAAGTTGTAGGGAAAATCAAGGAGTCAAACAAAAGCGGGTTGAGAATTGTATAAAGGAATCGACAAACACAGATTCACAAAGGGAGAAGGTGGAGGTGGTCCGGTGGAGTCGGAGAGTAAAAGGGCAGAAGAGAGGGAAGCAGAGAGATTAAAGAGAGGGTCAAGCAGTGAAGGACGGTTTTAGTGGCAAACATTTTTTTTTGAAGCGGTTTTTTAAACCGTTACAATATTTTTAAAAACGCTGCAAGAAACTGCTTCATTTGTAAAACCGCTTCATTTTTCTGTTGCATAACCTAAAAATTTAAAACCGTTTCTTAAACCGTTTCAATAAGTCTGACCATTTCATCGAAGCGTTTCATTAAATATCACCGTTGTATTTAACCGTTTTCATATAGCCTTAATGTAGTAGTGTATATTATAACGTTTAAAACATCCATAGGTAATGTTCAAAACATCCATATATATAACGATCAAAATAGACACAACTAATAATCTAAACATGCATAAATAAATTGTGATATCTGGAACGTTAGTCGGTCTGAATTGTGGAAAAAATTTGGCTCGCGATATAGAAATGATATGTATGTGTTGATTGTTCTAACGTGTGCCCTTGACCCATGTTAGTTTTACGTTCAAATCCTTTGAATATTGAATGAGACACGATTTCTAGCTAAATAATATAATACATGTATTAGTCCAAAGAACAATCATATTTCTGAAAACTAGTTTACATATGATCGAGATGTTGCTTTTTTGAGAAATACATGTAAAACTAGGTACTTATAGCTACATGAATCTAATCTTCTCATATGATTTGTTGTTGGTAGATAAACTTTAGAAGAACATTTGGTGAAACTTAAAACTAGACGAACCCCACCACTAAAAAGATATCAATGAAATAAAACTATAAGATTCACATTGAGTTAGTTATAGGAGACCCTAGCTATTCGATCTCGACTTGAATTCGACTCGAAAACAGTTTGGAGTCAATCTCGTTTACTTTTTTTTTTATTATAAAATTAAATTAAATTAGACATGATCCAAAATAACGAGTTTTACAAGTAGAACATTTTGAAGAATAAAAAATTTGAAATTCTCCAACAAACGGGCAAATTCTTGCTAAACGGCGTGCCACCATTAAACATGTTGAAACAATCACCTACAAAATAAACTCGTAAGACATTTAATATATCTAAAATGAGACCATGGGCATAAAATAAAAATGCATTAGTGGATGTGTAACTCGTCGTAAGTTGCTAAATGGGTAAATGGGAAGATCCTAACTTTCTAAAGGAGAAAAAAAAAATTTTACTTTTTTTTAAATCTAAATATATATTTATAGATAAAAGAGTAATTTATAATTATTCTCGTAATTCTGATTTCTTTTATCGATATCGATTTATTACGGTTTCGTCTTTATATTAAAATCAAATAATATTTTATACTTAACTTTCGTTACTCATGAAACACATTAAATGAATATATAATAACAGTATATTCTATCTGACGGAGTTGATTATGAACATACTTTTAAGATCAGTAAAAACTTAGGCCCATCTCGTGAATAAAGTAATAAGCTTGAACATATCAAATTACAGTTCGTTCAATTTATATAACACTATACAATTACTATATTAACCAAGTTACTCGGCTGAAACTATCCAAATATAAATATGTTTTTTTAAAGTTGGATAAAATTTATGATAGACACGTTTGGCTATTATAATACATAGACTTATGAAAAAATTTTCAAATTGTTTCTTCTCTGATGGAAAAGCAAACAAATGATAGTATGTACAATAGAATCTCAAGTTCCAAGGAGCAGACAATGATCTTGGATTCCCCACAGCTTAACTTGTCCACTTCCATATCAGAAAAAATAGGCGGATCCAATGAGAAACTGAAATTATATCTGCAATTACTATAAATAAACAAAAACAAACAAATAATGATAAATATATAAAATAATACACACTCCTAGGTAAAACAAATTCAGTAAAAATCTGCAAATAGTAAAAGTCATGGTCGAGTAGATTCAACTTGTGATCTTTTAACGAGTTACTTCAGAAATATAGAGAAGAAGAGAAGACAAAACGCTTTGTGATTTTGCTGCACAAACCTTGCAGCTAGGGTTTTCAACATACTTTGATGGATAATGAATACAACCCTACACCTATCTATTTATAACCATAAATAGATAGAATCCTCTATTAATAGATAGAGTCCTATAAATAATAGAATCCTACAAATAGATAGAATTCCTTATAAATAGATAGGATTCTATAAATAGATAGAATCCTCCGCGGGGCTAAGCCCCCCGCACCCCCTGTCGCCTGGGCCCATTAATCCATGGGCCCAAAAAATGTTTCCTCTGGCCCATTGTATCAGTATACCTAGATTTATTGTCTTATTATAACAATCTCCACCTAGACAACATAATCTAATACAAAAATTTGGAAATACATATACAACTCCAGGATCTTGTCGCCAGATCCTCCTTGTTTCTCTTGACAGGGGGCTTTCTCACTCATCTAACAACGAGTGACATGAACCAAATCCAAGCAATGCTTGAATTTGTCTGCGGTAACCGGTTTGGTCATCATATCAGCTGCATTCTGAGAAGTGTGTACCTTCTCCAGGATGATCTCACCAGAAGCTACTAGCTCTCTAATCTTGTGAAATCTCACATCAATATGTTTAGTCTGAGCATGGTACACCTGATTCTTAGCTAGATATATAGCACTCTGACTATCACAATGTATCTCAACTCCACCTTGCTCAACACTCAGTTCCTCCACAATTCCTTTAATCCACAGAGCCTCCTTAGCTGCCTCTGCTAAAGCCATGTACTCTGCTTCAGTTGTAGACAAGGCTACTATAGACTGCAAAACTGATCTCCAACATATAGGCCCCCCAACAAGAGTAAAGACATATCCTGTAGTGGACCTCCGGTTGTCAAGATCACCGGCATAGTCTGAATCAACATACCCTACAACTGAAGGATCTCCTTCCTGGCCACCAAACATAATTCCACGGTCAATAGTACCCCTCAAATACCTGAGTATCCACTTGACGGCCGCCCAGTGTTCTCTCCCAGGATTAGACATATACTTGCTCACTTGGCTAACAGCTTGGGCCAAATCAGGTCTTGTACACACCATAGCATACATCAAGCAACCAACTGCACTTGCATAAGGAACTTTGGACATATCTTTGATTTCTCCATCAGACTTCGGACACTGAGCTGAGGAGAGCTTGAAGTGATTCGCTAGAGGAGTGCTGACAGATTTGGAGTTGGCCATATCGAATCTATCAAGCACTTTCTCAATGTAAGTCTTCTGAGATAACCATAACCTCCCAGAACTTCTCTCCCTGCGAATCTCCATACCAAGGATATTATTTGCAACACCAAGATCCTTCATGTCAAATTCCTTGCTCAACAAGGTTTTCAACTCAACAACATCATCAATATTCTTTCCAGCAATCAGCATGTCATCAACATATAATAGCAAGTATAAGGGTGATCCATCATCCAAATATTTCACATAAACACAACAATCATACTCACATCTCTGGTAGCCTATCCGAAGCATGTAAGAGTCAAACTTCTTGTACCATTGCCTAGGAGCCTGCTTCAGACCATACAATGACTTTGTCAACTTGCATACAAGTTTCTCCTCTTCCGGCTGGACAAAACCCTCTGGTTGCTCCATGTAGATCTCCTCCTCCAAATCACCATGAAGGAAAGCTGTTTTCACATCCATCTGCTCCAGATGCAAATCCCAGCTAGCTACCAATGCCAACACCAATTTGATAGACGTGTGTCGGACCACAGGAGAAAAAATTTCGTCATAATCAATCCCCTTCTTCTGTGAGTAACCCTTTGCTACTAGTCGTGCCTTGTACCTTATGCCTTCTTTCTCTGAGATGCCTTGTTTCTTCTTGAACACCTATTTGCATCCTATTGCCCTCATACCTGTTGGAAGAGGAACCAGCTCCCACGTCCTGTTCTTATGGAGAGATTTCATCTCCTCAGTCATAGCACCTACCCATCCTTCTTTCTCCTGACTATGAGTAGCCTCTCGAAAGTTGGATGGATCATCTGTGCCAATGGCTAGAGCATAATTAACCATCTCCTCAAAACCATATCTTATAGGGGCCCTTGTGATGCGTCTGCTTCTGCCAGAAACAAGACTCTCAACCTGTTGTTGATCTACATCATGCTCACCACCTGTTGGTGTAGGTGTGCTAGAATCTGAAAGCTCCACCTCCACTGCTGATCTGGATTCAGTCTCTGTAACTGCAGGTTTCCCAACTTCCTTGGCATGTAGAAGCATTGCCTGCTCATCAAATACAGCATCTCGACTGATCATCCGTTTCTTTGCAACAGGATCCCAAAACTTGAAACCCTTCACACCTTTCTCATAACCCAGAAAATGCACTTCTTAGACTTTGCATCCAGCTTTGTTCGCTCATCACCTGGAATCAACACATATGCTGGACTGCCAAAAATCTTCAAATTTGATAAGTCTAAATCAGAACCAGTCCATACCTCCTCTGAAACCTTCCCGTCAAGAGAAGTCCGGGGTGATCTATTTATCAAATAGACCGCCATGCTCACTGCCTCTGCCCAGAATTGCTTTGGAAGCCCTGCATTTAATCTAAGACACCGCGCTTTTTCTGCAATGGACCGATTCATCCTCTCAGAAACACCATTCTGTTGTGGTGTCTTCCGCACTGTATAATGTCTCTGAATGCCATGCTCACCACAAAAACTCTGAAACTGAGAATCCATGTACTCTGTCCCATTATCAGATCTCAAATACTTCACTTTTCTCCCTATCTGATTTTCCACTTCCGCCTTCCATAGCTTGAACTTGCTGAAGACTTCAGATTTATACTTTAGAAAATACACCCAGACCTTCCTTGAATAATCATCAATGAAAGTGACGTAATACCTAGATCCTCCTAGGGACGACACCTGAGTTGGTCCCCACACATCAGAATGCACATAATCAAGAATTCCACCTGTGTTGTACTGACCTGTCTTAAAAGACACCTTGGATTGTTTCCCATCACGCAAAACTTGCAGAAGTCGATCTTACAACTCTTCACACCATCCAGGAGACCTCGCTTGTGAAGCTCAATCATCCCCCTTTCGCCAATGTGACCTAGGCACATATGCCACAGAGTTGTGTAATCTGTCTCAGAAGCCACGGCTGCAACTCCACCTACAACGGTACTCCTTACCAACCGGTAGATATTACCCGATGTAATCTGCCCCTTCATAACTGTCATTGCCCCCTTGCTCACCTTTACACATTCCTTTTCTGTTTTAAAACAGAACCCTTTTACATGTAAAGTCCCCAAGGAAATCAGATTTTTCTTTAGAGTTGGAATGTGACGCACGTCAATCAATGTTCGAATCACACCATCGTGCATCCTCACCTTTATCTGCCCAATGCCAACAACATCACAAGCCTTGTTGTCTCCTAATCGGATGGAGCCAAAAGTTTCAGACTTGTACGTCTCAAACCAATCTCTATTCGGAGTCATGTGAAACGAACATCCCGTATCCATGATCCATACATCTGAGTAGTTGCCTGACGTCACAGAGAGCATATCAGAATCTGCACCATCTGAGTCATCTTTCTGCACCACGTTTGCTGATCTTGAAGATTCCTCTGACTTCTTATCTTCGTACTTCTTCTTCCTGACAGGACAATCACGTTTGAAGTGACCCTCCTCCTTGCAGAAGTAACAAGTTACTGGCTTTTTACCCTTGGACTTAGACCTGGATTGCTTGTTGCTTCCTTCTTGCTTCTCTTTCGTCCTCCCTCTATCCTGGTTGCTTCTAACATACAACCCTTTGCTTTGAGAACTCTCACTGGTATGTTGTCGTCGTTCGGCTTGTGAAAGCAACGCTGTTGACACCGTATCAAGACTTATCTCGTCTTTCCCACACGTCAACGTCATCACCAGATTCTCATATGAAGAGGGTAGAGAACATAGCAAGATCATAGCTTTATCTTCATCTCCAAGTTTTACATCCACCCGAGCCAAATCCCCAATAATTTGATTGAAAATATTCACGTGTTTTACCAAGTCACAACCTTCCACCATTTTCAACCCATACAATTTTTGTTTGAGATACAATTTGCTAGACAAAGATTTTGACATATACCGTTTCTCCAATTGAGTCCAAATCTCTTGACAAGATTTGAGATCAATAACGTGGTATATTACCTCGTCTGCCAAACAAAGCCGAATGACCGACGCTGCCTTCTCCTGCATCTCCTCCCATTCGTCGTCTTTCAACGACTCCGGTTTTGCCTCCTTCAACGCCTTCAACATCCCCTGTTGCGTTAGCAGATCCTTAACTCGTCGCTTCCAAAGACCGAAGTTTCCAGTTCCGTTGAATCGCGGAACCTCAAATTTTGCAACGGAACTCATCGACAACCTTGCTCTTGATACCAATTGTTGTGATCTTTCAACGAGTTACTTCAGAAATATAGAGAAGAAGAGAAGACAAAACGCTTTGTGGTTTTGCTGCACAAACCTTGCAGCTAGGGTTTTCAATATACTTTGGTGGATAATGAATACAACCCTACACCTATCTATTTATAACCATAAATAGATAGAATCCTCTATTAATAGATAGAGTCCTATAAATAATAGAATCCTACAAATAGATAGAATTCCTTATAAATAGATAGGATTCTATAAATAGATAGAATACTCCGCGGGGCTAAGCCCCCGCACCCCCTGTCGCCCCGGGCCCATTAATCTATGGGCCCAAAAAATGTTTCCCCTGACCCATTGTATCAGTATACCTAGATTTATTGTCTTATTATAACACAACACATACTAGATTTACCCCCTTCGAAATAGTTAGTTTATTTCATAGCTGGGAACTCGATCTCACGTATGGTCTCCCTTGCATATGCCATATATGACTGACAGTTGGAGAAACCTAAACTTTCACATATTGTGAATTAGGTGGACTTAGGTTATCTACAAATCAATATCCAGTTTCAAGTTCAATGAAGCTTTCAAGTTGGGTTTGGACTATTATTTTCTTAGATTATTGTTTTATGCTCAGTTTTTTCAACCAAAGTTTTCGAGTGTTTTAGTGTTGATGATTTATTCTCAAAGCTCACTATGTTCATACTATCTATTTGTATCCTTAGTTTTATTGAAAAGTTAGAAATAAATAGCTGATTGAAAAATTATCTTGACAGAGGTCTAAGAGAACGAAATATATTAAAACTGATTTAAGTGTGAAATTTTTTTAAAAAAGGTTTATTTTTATTTGAATATGATTTTTTGTGGGGTTACATACGTACGTGAGATAGATATCATTCAATAAGTTACAATGATTTCGGTAATTTTGTTCAATATAGTTTATAAAATATGAAAAATTCAGCTTGCATAAGCCTATCTCCCAAGCGGAACGGCATTTCAACAGTATATACAGCACACGTTCAGGGTTGAGAAATTGCTTCTGAAAAACACATGCATAACTCAGATAAGTACTATATAACATATATATGACAGCGAAAGCAAATTCAAGAAATTAACTGCACAGGAAAAACATCAGCAAACAACAAAGGAACAGTAACTATCAATCTCTGTGATCTGCAGACCATATAAAATGGATTCTTGCACTGAAAGTGAAAAGTGCTTTTAATGCTCAAGTTTAGATGTGGAGAAAGTCTTAATCTGATATAAAAAATTACTGACACGTAAAATTTGAGATTTTAAAGGCTGAACTGTCATCAAACTTTTACCCTCACTTTTACAAAAGAACAAAAAGTTCAGCTCATAGTATTTAGCCTGTAAAATTTGTATGATATACGTCTTATGCATGTCTATAGTCGACGTGGGATCAAGGAAAAAGTAAGAAAACGTGGATAAAATCCACTTAAAATATGAAAGATCGATCAAGTGTTCAGTTAATGATGACAAGATAAAATATATATATATATATATATATATATATATATATATATATATATATATATATATATATATATATCAGATCGTAGAAAGTTGTAAAATAATATTCTTCAGACTGAGCTAAATGATTAAATATTTTTGTCATTAGTCAAAGATGCAATCAAGCTGGCTCAACTGCTGAGTCATTTTGGATTAGATTTGAATTAAATGTGATTATTTATGGTTTTAATTAGCCTTTTAGGTCGGTTTTTGTTTGTTAGAATATATAAAATTACGTAGTAATTCGAGTTAGATGATTGTGAATAATGGGTTATTTCTTGTATATTGATTGCGGTATGAAATTTCGTTTGAATTATTTTTTATGTATTATTTTCTTCTCGTTTTAATAGTTGTTGGTTCGGATAAGGACAAGATATGGATAAGTGGAAGAATTGCCATTTCATATCGCAATCTGACAGTCACTATTTATGAAATTTATGCCTCAGCAAACAGTCTTTACTCCTTAGACTCTCATGTGGTTTAGATATCCAAGTTGCGTTTGAATCGATTTTATATACTAGGCTAGTTGTTTGTTTATATGGATGTGGGATATTCTACAATTTTTATAGTATGGTTTCAATGATTTTATTTATAAACATATAAGAATTGTTATAAGTTATAAATAATATAGTGACTAATTACTTATATGGACATTGTTGGGGACGGAATCGTAAGTTCGATAGAATATTCTTTTTGAAGAACCCAACTCCACACGTGTGCATACGAGTATACATGCGCGTTAGACTTAAGTCCAACACATAAATTCAACGGGGTTCTATTCTAAAATCAATAGATAATAAGAAGAATAGTTCATTGACTTTATATATTAGATTTGGATGTCTCAACTTTAGATTTATTATCTCCGATAATGTTTGAGAGTGTACATGTATATTAGACTTCAAGTTGACTAACAATATGAGAAGTATATCAATCTTGTCTATAAGCCTTTTTATTAATTTATAATTTAATTTTCAAACTTTTTCTATCGCCAGTTGATTTTAAAATTTCGCCGAACTTATCAAGATTGACATATACCGAACAAGGTTATTACAAGGGCCGTGCTATTCGAACTTTGCTAGGAAAGAACTCGGTTTGAGCTCGTTAACTCTCTATAAACGAGCGAAATATGAGAAAATTTTGTAAGTTCGATTTGTTTATAAACGAGACGGATCTGTGAATAACCAACCAGAAAGACCTACCATGGCATTTGACGAGAAGGTACTCGTGAAGAATAGTCATTTGCCTGCTACCGTTCAACCATAAACAACCAATCAAGCACAATTTTTAGTTCGTGAAGAGAAAAACTTGAGCTATAATTAATCTATTGAAACATCGTACAAATACATTAAAAAAAAACAAGCTCTTCGATCATGTTTTCCTCTTTCAACCATAGGTAATTTTCCACATAGGAAGAATCAAGAGACTTAAAAATGGTTATACGATGTCGTATACGAAGCTTATTGTAATACGTTGACATGCTAAGTTGGTTACTCCATCCCAAATTGGTTATAAGATAATGATTTGTGATTTTCACTACCCTAAATAACGATTAATTACTAATTGAATAATTAAATCATGATTACCCAATTTTGAACATCGTTCTTTTATCAATTAATTAAAAATAGTTCACATTTACCTCATGATATTACACATTTTTCTGATAATTTTATTTAATAATATTATTTAGAAAAACTATTCATAAATTTAATAAACATAGATATTCTTTTAATAAATATCCTTTAGTTTTCTCTAAAAAATCAAGATAAACAAGGGAATGGTTCAAATAAGGAGTGTTTTTGACTTTTTGTAGTAAGATCTTATAGAGTAATTTGAGTCGTTGATTTCCTTGATCCAATGGTCTACAACTCATTTAATGAACGAGAAGAGGTGCAGTGATAATTTTATAATTTTTAAAATATACGAGGACAATTTTGTCCTTTTGAAAAACTGTTTTTAAAGAGAGGGATGCGGTGACATTTTTTTAATTTTCGTGAAAAAGTTGTAACCGTTATTATCTTTATTCATATTCTTTGATCAATTTTATTCAGAATTATACACTTTCAGTTCTAATATTTTCTATAGCTAGTTCACGCATTATTTTGTTAATTAGTAGTTATGTTTTTATGCACTTTTTTGCTTGAACTAATAAAACACAATGTGTGAACTATAGTACACAATGTTTGAACTAATGATACCCAAAATTTTAAATTATATTATAAAATTTATATTTCTATAGTTTTGGTTATTAGAATCGAGTGTTTCAATTAGTTCAACATTTTATATTATTAATTAATGTATCATTTAGAACTTATGAACAAAATTTATAAAAAAGTATGAATTATTAGTATAATATAATATGAACTAACTGAACAAATAATTTGAACGGAGTCTACACGAAATTTGAACGAAAAAAGTGCCCGCTAGAAGAAGAAAGAGAACAAAAAAAAACTAGAATTAAAAAGTTTAAAATTTCTAAACAATAAATTTAAAAAATTTTGAACGAAAATGAATAAAAATTTTGAATTAAAAAAAGTGTTTGAAAATAAGAATTATTTGAACTAATTGAACAAAAATATGAACCATTAAATAAACAAGTTGAACTAGAAGAAATGAAGAAAAAACTAGAATAAAAAATTCAAAATTTCTATACTATTAATTTAAAAATGTTTTAAATTAAAATGTATAAAATTTTGAACGGAAAAAGTAATAAAATAAAGAACTATTAGAACAAACAATTTGGACTAATTGAACAAAAATATGAACTATTTGAACAAAAATTTTAACTAAAAAAATGAAGAAAAATTGGAATAAAAAAGTTCAAAAATATTTGAAAAAAATGTATAAAAAATTTGAAGAGAAAAAATGTTTTTTAAAAAATAACTTTTAGATTATACAGTTTGAACTAATTGAAAAAAATATGAATTATTAGAACAAACAATTTGAATCAACAAAACAAAACAAATTTTCACTACCCTTTAAAAATTACGAAATTGCCACCATGTTAGACCGGCCTTTTAAAATAAAATTTTAAAAGGACAAAAATATCACGTGAACTGTATATAATTACAAAATGTCACCGCACTGTCCAAAAATTATTAAATGATGTGGACTAATCTGGAACGTTAGATCAAATGCATCAACGGTGAAAAATGCTACATAACGCCGTACTGATGGTTTTACTTTGTACCTGAATCGATTTCGATAAACAATACCTAAAAACTAATCATAAAGTAAATACTAAAATCTTGTATTAGCTAGCATACATGATGTGTCTTATAATATCATCATATATAGTTTTATAATCTCCTCTTCTTTATTGGTGTAGATTTTTTTTCACATGATATGATTAGCTTTAAAAGTCAACCATCTTTTTTCTTTATTATTTGCAATAAATTTAATCACATAAAGGTCATGAAAAGGTAGGAAAAGAGTGAATCTTTTTAGTATTTAGTAACTGAATATAACTACATTTCTAAATGAAGAAGTAAACTTAACAGAACTTTATGTAGAGAGTGTAGAATTACCATGTGATTGCCTGATTGTATACCAACATTCACGATAGAGCATTTATGGCAACTTATGATGATGGTACTTAAAACCACAATTATACTAATATTATTATGACTTTATATTTTTATATAAAAAAATAGTAAAAATTTAAATGAACTTAAAAATAATAAGATAACAACCTATTTAATTAATGTTTAATCGAGTATAACAAAATCATATCTATCAATAATACACATCCAATCGTCCATACTACTATTTTTATAAAACTAATTATTATAAGGCGTTTAAGATCGAATTACAAGAGTTCTTGTGGATCGGATCATAAAATTGAATGTTGAGGGATAGAGTTCTATTAACTAAAAGATAATCCACATTATTATTATTATTTTTAATCGAGTTATATAAATTCAATCGAGTTATATAAGTTCAAGGTCCGTCGTTTACACAAGGTCGAGTTACAGAATGTTGGTCCATTGTTTACACAAGCCTAAGGTTTGTCGTTTACACGAGATTAATTCAAAGAATTAATACACAATTTCGGTCTGTTGTTTACACACGGTCGAGTTACACAAGTCTAATTGAGTTTTTGGTCCGATGTTTACACAAAGAACGAGTTACACAGTTTCGGTTCAGTTTACTATTGATGTTCATCTCCTCTCCTTCCCTACATGTTCATTTCAAGTTTCAATCACAGACTTTTCAAAAAAAAAAAAAGTTTCAATCACATAATTTCCTTCAAGGACCATTCATTATATAATTTGGATATAAATATTATTTTAAATAAAAAGAGAACAGAAGGAAAACTATAGGATTTCGGTTCAGTTTACCATTGATGTTCATCTCCTCTCCTTCCCTACATGTTCATTTCAAGTTTCAATCAGTTTTTTCCAATCCTGCGTCTCCCGCAATAGCTGCAGCCGCGGAGGTTAAGGCGGTGACGTTCTCCTCCAAATACGACAAAGATTTTTAGCGATTGTGAGTTCGAAGGCAAGATGAAGAAACCCTAACTGCAAATTTAACCGCAAAGAACCCTAATTTTAATTAAGGGTGATTTTTCAGGGAATACAATTTTAATTTACACTTATACTCTTATTACTATAGCCTTTTTTCAATTAAAAATATATTGATAAAATAAAGGGGTTTAGTTTGTATTCAATATACAAAAAGGACTTTAGTATCCATTCTTTTTAAATTTAACTATTTTTAAGAATGAAATCAATTCCATTATTAACAGTACCAAAAGTTAAATAATAGAAATTACTTTAGTTTGTTACACAAATTAAATCATTTTATCCGCCTTGAATTATTGATTTGAATTAAATTAATTATTTTTCACTTCTTCTAAACAATTTTTATAATTGCCATCTATATTAATTATATTTTGTGATCAAATAAGATTTATAATATTCGGAGTGATTGATTTAAATTATATTAAATTATTTATATTAAAATTTAGATCGAATTTATGATCTCTTTTCATTCATAAATTAAATGGGTATTTTCCTTTCTCTACATATTTTTTGTACAATGCTCTCAATTGTGTATAATAAGTACAACATTTTTCAAATTTTTGCTTAATATAATATGTGATCATCTCGACTACAATTGAAATCAAACGGATTGATTTTTGTTAAACTCTATAAGTATATTTTATTAAATTTGAACATATTAATGTATAATATAATGATAAAATATTCAATTACGAATAAAATTTTGCGATATCAATATGTAAATTATACCTTGATCACAATGAAGTAATTATCAATTAAAAAAAGTATAATTATTAATTATGTTAGATTTTATATTAATGTGATGATAAATATTATGTTGGATTTTATGAAATATATAAAATCAGTTCTCAACTATTAATAACTAATATGATCCCATTGTCTTATATAAATTAGTACATATTATTTATTAATTAATTTATTAACCTATAAATAAAATTTCTATTAATATCTAATACATGTTGAATAAAAATAAAAATATTATTTTTAGACAAATTCCGCACAAAGTGCAGTCCCAAACTATTTACTTTTGAAGAAGAATACTAAAAAATTACAAGGAATTATTATTGGGGCAAGATTTGAAGAGTTGGTGGGTTTGGACAGGTTTTCGTAATAATGAAGCAAGGGAGGCCCATTAAGTTTAACTTGTTATCGACATTGAATATCTTGCTATGGTTACTCAATGACACATTGGTCCTACTCTTTGTTTCTATTAAGATCCCAACAATAATAGATCTACACATTTCTTGACTTTAACGTAATCCTTATCCATGCAAATATCTTTTCTTTTTAGTGCACTACATAGTAATGTAGACCTTCCTCTCACAAAAAAATAAATAATGTAGACCTTCTAATAATATGAGTATCGTATATACGTTAAATAATGCAAATTTTGTTTTAGTATAGATCTTCATCGGACTTAAATGTGACAAAATCTCCATGTTAAACCTAGGGCTGCACACTTTTGGACCGGACCGAAAAACTGGACCGGAAATTACGGTCCGGTTCGGTCCTGGACCGTAACTGTGAAGTTCCGGTCCGGTCCAAGATATTACGGTCCGGTCTGATCCTAGACCGTAATATTCCGGTCCGGTCTGGACCGTAATTTACACTTTATATATATTTTGAACAGGAATTCCATACGGTCCGGTCCAAACCCGGACCGGATTTATTCCATATACAAAAATATTTTTTTATTTTTTTTTCCGAATCAATACGGTCCGGACCGGACCGTATTGGACCGGACCGTGGTGGACCGTTTCATACAAAAATGAAACGGTCCGGTCCGGTCCTTGGGTTTACGGTCCAGTCTAGTCCGGACCGTTTGAACATCTGTTCTAGTTAAACCGACTTACCTAATTTCATGAATACCGATACTATATTCCCTTATTTTTAAGAGCACATGTTCTATAGGAACTGTTGAATGAAATAGCTTTGTGAATCATAATACCATAAAAATTTCTCCTCACCTCTTCCTCACAGATAACCTCTTCACCGGAGTCTAGAGAGGGAGGGAGGGAGGGTTGTGACTTGTGACGAAGGTGATGTATTAATTTCAAACTAAATATTAACACGATCTATGGGCTTCGTGAAAGACAAGAAGCCCAAAAACAATTATTTCAGGCCTTAATTTAGAGCCCAATAACGGCCCATTTGAGAGAAAAAGGTGTAGAATACCGAAGCTGCGAAACGACGTTTGTTCATCTCTTTGCTTTCCCAGTTGAGTTGGGAGAAGCACTCTTTCTTTCTTGTTAGTTACGGCGTTTACTTTTTCTATTTGCGAATATAAATAGCAAAATGGCAGCGATAGCCAACGGTCTACGCTCTTTACCTCACTATCGCTCTCCGTCCAAGTTTGGGCTTTACATCTCTCCGACAACGAATCGTCGCAATTTCCGGTGAGATTGTTTGTCTCCTTTCGGCTTATATGGTGTTGTTTAATTGTGATTGAGCTTGATTGTTTGTAAATTTTGGAATTTGATGTTTTTAGGATAGAGAGCTCGAAAAGATCGGAAATGACGCCACCGATTCTATCGATTGAGTTGCCTTCGGAGACTGGACGAGTTCTTAGCATCCAGTCTCACACTGTTGAGGTATTGATGAATACTCTCCTTCGATCAAGTGTATATATTTTCACTGTTGTTGGGGGCAGTACTGTAGATGTTAAATTGCGTATTCTCTTGCTCTTTTCTTTCACCAAATGGCCCTAAATTGTCTTAGGGTTGTGCAATTTACTATTATCACATTTGATGAGGGATAACTGATAAGGAGATAAAGTAACGTAGTGCTGATTTGAGCTGTTTCTAGGTCTGGATGGTTTTGCATGTTAAAGTTGATATTGTGAAGGTCATGTTCTTAGGGGTATGTTGGCAATAAATCTGCAGTTTTTCCTCTTCAAATACTTGGGTATGATGTTGACCCCATCAATTCAGTGCAGTTCTCAAATCATACAGGTAAACCATTTTTATCTGTTGAAATTGGCTACCAGGCTTCAGCTACCCCCACAACTCCTAGTTATATTTACTTTAATCTTTCAGGCTATCCAACATATAAAGGCCAGATTTTGGATGGAAGACAACTATGGGACTTGATTGAAGGTCTTGAGGCAAATGGTTTATTGTACTACACTCATTTGTTAACAGGTATGGACTGGGCTGAAGAATGCATGTTTGTGTCCACAAAATTTCAAATTCATGGAAAGTGTTTGTGGAAAAATACCTTATTGACTATACTGTCTAAGAGGTCCAAACCCTTTAAAGTCGAGCAAGTGTGGGTGCGCTTGCCATTCTGATAGTAATATCTCCTGATAAATAACTGGGCGCAGGTTAGATTGTGTGACAACTGATAAACATTATGGACAAGATGAGAAACTAGAAGTACAATGAACCGGACAAAGTTTACATAGTGAAACCTGATAATAGTTTCAGGAGAGATTTAAGTTGAACATTTTTGGATGTAAGAAGATTGAATTCATGAAAGAGTGTATAAATGATTAAATATTGCCGGTAAGAGGTCACCTGCATTAATATGTAACAATGTCTCACAGGCTATGTCTCACAGGCTATATTGGTTCGGTTTCGTTTTTGAATACCATACTTGAAGTTGTCAAAAAACTGCGCTCCCTTAATCCTGGGCTGATATATGGTATGATTGTACTTTAACATTCTTGGTGTTGTGAATTTATGATCAATTATTTCTTGTCAATTGATGGAGTGATTTAACTCTCTTGTCTGGTGATCTATAATTATCTGCCATCCGTGTCCTAGTTTGTGATCCAGTTTTGGGTGATGAAACGAAGCTCTATGTTCCTCAAGAGCTGGTGTCTTTGTATCGAGAGAAGGTTAGTCCTCATATCTTCTAGTGTGCATGAAAAGCTAAATGGTTGGTCCTTGTTTATCATTTTTGTGGATCCAGTTTGAACTTTGGTGATCAAACTGAGTTTATTGAGAATGCTCCTAGGCATGTAAAAACGAGAAGAAATGATGTGAAACAGAAAGATGAAAGAATTAGACTGTGATGCGGTCTAGCAAGGAAAAGGTTCACACAAGATATAGTGACAATCCTCTCCAGGCATATGCATTAGCAAGGGAATGATAGTTAAAATATTAAGTTCTTCCTCCAACTACATTTTGTATGCCAAGCAAAAAATAGAATTAAAATACTTTGGTGCACTTTTGTATATGCAATCTAGTAATCGAACTTGAAATATATATATTTTTTTTCTAAAGATTTCTTCTATGTGCAATTTCTCTGTCTTCATTTTTCTTTCTTCGTTGCGGATGATGCTTGACCAGGTTGTCCCGATTGCTTCTATGTTGACACCTAATCAATTTGAAGCAGAGCAATTAACTGGATTGAGGTACGCTCTGCTTTGGCTGCCTGTATAGAAACAATAAATGTTGTTGTTTATCTAGGATTTCCTACTAGTTCTGTTTGTGGGAAGCTTTGTAATATGTTGTATTCTTGGCATTCTCTTGTGGTTTTACTTTTGTTTAGGCACAAGGAACAGGGCTACCTTACATATTACACCAAAGTGTCCCTAAGAGTTTTTTGGGAAATAAGGGTGAGAAAAGGGAATTAGTTCCACAAGAAGGCATGTGCTGGTATGGTAAGCCATTAGGATGGGAGATGAGTTTGGCTAAGATCCTATCCCAGAATTGGGGATAACAGATAGTGAGTTCAGAAATCAGAGAACAATATGAATAAGGTGTACCCCAAGTAGATTATTCAGAAATTGTATCTTTTGGGAGGCTTGCGCCTTGGCCAGAAAAGTTGCTTCTCTTGTGGACTTAGTGGAGTTTGGCTCCCAAAGTAGTGTGCGTGTTTTTATCAATTCGATGTGTTCCTGAGGGTTATTTCCTCACCGTGTACAATTGCGGTGATCTGTGTGTTTGAATCTGTCAATTATGGTGGATCCTAATTTCACCTCTATGAATCTCATTCTGATTTTCACTGTTTCACTATGCCTTCCTATAACAATCCTTGAACTTGTGAAATTTAATGGTCACAGGATTGATTCAGAAAATGATGGGCGGGAAGCTTGTAACATGCTTCATGCTGCTGGAACTGTGAAGGTTTTGTTAAATTTCTGGATTGGGATTTGTAGTAATATAGAACATGTTAAAATATGTTCCCAGATTAAAAAAGAATCAAACTTTTAGATTTCATTCCATGTAAGATGATTTTAAAGAATTTTTTCAGTATCTTGGGCTGTAGGCAGAAGAAAATTTTCTGGTCAACAATAGATACTCATCTCTGTTTTCCCATTGTCGCTAGGGGTTAGCAGTAGGGTTTTATGAGGATCTTGGATAGATTTTGATAACAGCATGCAGTCTCGGACAATATTTTCAAAGTGAAAATAATGTGAAGAGATTTAAGAATGTGGAAAATCATTAAAACATTTGTTTGTTGAGGATAATAATGTAACTGAATTGTTTTGTAACTGTAATAGTCCTGAATGTTTTCATTGCATGTGTTCTGTGTGCAACTGTGCATAGCTGAAGCACAATACAAGTTTTTTCTCATTGAAGTATGACCTTAGTGCTCATTTTCTTCAATTATACTTCAATTTTATATTATGAAAATCTCTACAGTTCCTTTTTTTTAATAAATTTAATACTGTTTGATAAAAAAAATCCAGGTTGTGATAACAAGCTTAAGCATAGATGGGAATCTCTTTCTAATTGGCAGTCACCTGAAAGAAAAGGTTGGCATCCATATCTAATATCTCTGGAATTTCGACTGTCCTTGACTTGTTTTCCTTTCTTTAATTACAAGCTAGTATGAACTTTTATCTAGCACTTTTAGATGAAATGATGAGTATATGTTGTTTTCTAGATTAACATTCCAAATCCCACGAGTCTTTATGTCCACATGCTTCTCCCCTTCAATGACTTGTTCTCATGGTAGATGGTTCCAGGCTTCATAGCAGCCAGACTTTTAAGTACGTTGTGAACATTTCTGAGAAGCAATCTCTTAAGTGTATAATGATAAAAGACATACTTATATTCCTTTGACTCTTGAAATCTGTAAAAGGAATCTTAATATTACATTACAAGACCCTTCCAAGTTCCAACAGGGTGTATGGTTCAAAATGTTTTTGTCACACCTTTGATGAAGATAATAGTTCCTTGTTTTCTTGGCTTGTGCTTTAATAATTTATATAAGCAAATTCAAGCCTGGACATGATCTGAAGATGGCAAGCAAAGATGACAAGCTCATATGCAGCAATAATGTGCAGTACATGGGACAATTTATTGTGAACATTCTTTTGTCTAGATTTTGATGTTTTATCATGTCCATTATTTTTTTTTGCTTATTTATTTATTTTTGGTGTCATTTCACTGAACTAGGATGAGCCTCCTGAGCAATTCAAGATTCCAATACCTAAAATTCCAGCCTATTTTACGGTAAATTCTTCTTATTTCTTGTCAGGAATACTTGTTTTTTTTTCCCAACTACATACTAGTGTACCTGAACTCTCTTCGGTTTTAAAATATATCATGCGCTTTGGTGTCAATGCGAGTCTTTTGAGTTATTTTAGTTAAAATGCTCGTGAATTACAGTTCCACAATGGCTTTCAAGTATCTTTTGGATTGGCTTTATCTAGATTATTCTATATGTAGGGAACAGGAGATCTGACCACTTCACTTCTGCTTGGATGGAGCAATGTGAGTCTCTTCTGCCTTTTTATATATTTACCCAACTATGATTTGTGACTGTGAAATCAATTTGGGCTCGCTCGATTCAGTTCTGGAGTCTGAAGTTGAAGTGATTTAAGTATCCTTGAACTCGCCGTTTAAAATCCAATCTTCATATTTGAAAATATTCAGGTTTTTGTTAAATCCAATCCAATATATTTGTGAATCATTTAATCATCAATAATTTGGAGTCAAATTGGGAAACAAAGCATGAAATATCTCAACTCTGACTGTCTTCTTTCGATTCCCTATCTGTATGATTTTGTGTTGTTTGTGGTATGTAGAAGTACCCTAATAACTTGGAGAAAGCAGCAGAGCTTGCAGTGTCATGTCTACAGGTAATTATCCAGCACATGATGAGTGTACCAGAAACTATTTCTGTAAATGCATCGTACAATCTAAAAGATGATCCTTGGATCGCAGGCTGTACTGCAAAGGACAGTGAACGACTATGCACGTGCTGGATTCAATCCTCGCACAAGTAGCTTGGAGATACGTTTAATCCAGAGCCAGGATGATATCCGAAATTCGGAAGTTAAATTCAAAGCCGAAAGGTATGACTAAGAGATTATAACCTACACTGCATCTTACATTATGTAATTCTTGTATTTGACACTGAATAAGGAAGCATGGTAACCTTGAAGCAGAAAACTGGTTGCATTTGGTATTTTTTTGTGTGATTTGAATGCATTTGCCAAACATAAATTATTAACACATTCGATGGACACACGGTAGAAAAACCGTTCTTATAAAGCAGATTCATTTATTTCATTATCATCCTTGAACTTTCATAAAACCACAGTAACTCGAGAATTACAACCAAAACACGAACGCCTTGTTAAGGAAAAACAACAACTTATTGATATTAAATCTCTCCATCCCAGAGATCCTCAACAGTCTTGAAGGGGGCATTGTCTCCTGTGATATGCGAATACGGAAAACCTCTTGCCTGCGGAATCTCCTCTATCATCTTGTAGTCTTCAGCAGAGAGCTCCCAATCATAAATGTCAAGGTTTTGTTTCATCCTCTCCTCATTGAAGCTCTTCACTACTGCACTTACTCCTTGTTCATATGCCCATCGAAGACAAACCTATTTTACGAGCACATACCGTTAACAAAATCCGAACATAATACACCCGTTCAATTTTCGAGTAAAAAGAGGAGTCACCTGGGCAATTGTTTTTCCTTTTGCTTGAGCAATTTTGTCAAGGGTGTCACACTCCATCACTCGGCTTGTTCCCCACGGCGTCCGATACGCGCCCAAGGGAGAATATGCTGATATGTGTATCCCCTTCTCCTTGCAGAATTCTCTTAGCTTCTTCTGTTGCCAAAACGGGTTCATCTCTACCTTTATATTAGTCACAATTTAGCACAACTTAATATCATATTTCACAATCCAATGCGTGAAAGAATAGGAGAGTTTGCCAAAAGGAAAATCATATTTCAGCTGTCAAAATATAACTCGACCCGATTGGGTTTACCGAACTTGTAGATCGGAGAATGATTCCTCACAATATACTTTCTTTTCTTTTTTTCTCGTTCTTTCAAACGAGTACATATTTTTAAATATGAAAAGTACTAGTATTATGTACGTTCAATACTTGGTCTTCTACGCTGGGTCTAGCTAGCTATCCATGTCATTTTGAGAGGTTAACCGGCTTAAAAAGCGGATGTATCGACCTTGACATGAACAAGAACCGTGGTTCAACCCTTCAAAAGGCTGGTTCTGTTTGAGGGTTTGCGAATCAGCAATTCAAACTGGGTTCCAAACAAGCGGATTATTACTATTATATCAATTTGAATTTATTTTATAAGTATAAAATTGATCAGGGTGTAATTAATCACTTAACTTATAAGTTTAAAAAAAAGGATAACTATAAAATTTGTCGATATAATTAGCATTTAGTAGGTGTTAAGTACTATTTTTGTGTAAACTTGTGTTGACTAGTATAATAGATCTTTTAATAGTGTAACCATAAGTATATGTTATGATTTAAAATGTAATAATTAGTATACTAAAAGTTTTCTAACAATATAAGAATTTTCTGTAATGTAATATTAGTATGTGTTTTTTTTTTTGAGAGGGAAAAAATATGATACTCCCATAATATATTATAGGTTACTAATGATAAATATTTTATATTATAAGTTTTCTACTCATGGTAATCATAAGTAATTTTCTGTAAGTAATTAGTATGTAATTACTATCTTATAAGTTTTGGGGATTGTTAGACGTATCGGCGGTAATCACTTTTTGTCACCAAAACTACGCACTTCATATGGGTAGTTGAGTAGACTTCATCTACACATATGGGGTGCATAGTTGGAGTCCATGAAAAATAAAAATTAAAAATTAAAAAGATGAAAGTGCGTAGTTACGGTGACAAATAACAATTTTCGACGATACGTTTAAAAACCACGTAAGTTTTTGAATAATAATAAACTATTTTTTATGGTGTAAATAATAATAACATTTATTATGAATTACTTCAACTAATCATGTAATTTTTTAAAAAAATATTCTTTTAAAGTCCGAACCCTAAACCCTAAATCACATAACCTTCTTTATTTTCTTAAAAAGGCATATTTTACTGATTGTGAACCGAAAGGGGGTATAGTCATACACCCGGCCTAACCCTTGATTATAATACTCAGAATTTTACATCAAATTTTAATACGTGGAACCTAATACTTGAACTTCACTATCCGAATTTTTTAACATCTAAAACTTAATACCGAAAACATATAACTAAAATCCAGAGACCTGCTTTGCCCCTTTCACCCACTCCTCTATATATAAATGGTGTTCCTCGTAACTCGATAATCTTACGGTTTTACTTAACAATGCGAACCGGAGTGATTAAAATACTAACCTGGTCAACAGCAGGAGGAATAGTACCTACATCAAGTAAGGTTTGGAGCTTCTTGCAAGAGAAGTTGCTTACTCCAATAGATTTTGTAAGCCCAAGTTTTTGACATTCTTCCATGTCTTTCCAAATAGCAACTAAATCCATGGCCAATAACTCTTCCTTGTCCATGAAAAGATCATACTTTCCAGGCTTTGCAGAAACAGGCCAATGAATCATGTACAGATCCAAGTATTCCAACCCCAGGTTCCTACAATGTTTAAAAACAAAATTAATATTAATCTTTTTAAAATAAAAATAAAATTTGCAACAAGGATGTACATAATATACAAACCCTTGATTTTAACCTTAGAGTATCTTGAAGAGCAGGAACAACATGATGGGGATGAGCATCACTACTCCATAGCTTGGAAATGATAAAAAGCTCTTCCCTTGATTTGATAAACCCTAATTTTAGGGCTTCCCTTATAGCTTCCCCCAGGGGTTTCTCAGTCTGATATAAAGCTGCTGTGTCAAAATGTCTGTAACCGAGCTCTATTGCTTTGAGGACAGCTTGTTTCACCTCTTCTGGGATTAAAGGATCAGCTGCGGTTCCTAATCCGATAAGGGGAATTGCATTTCCAGAGTTGAGAGGCAACACAGGAATTTTGTTGCCAGCCATTTCTTTTCTTTAACAGATAGTTAGACCCCAGAAAATATGCTAATCAATTACAATGTGATTATGTGGTTGTAGAAAGGAAGTGAGCATATATATATATATATATATAGAGGGTGGGGTTGATTAGGGAGAAAAAACTCTTTGTCTTGAGGGTTTTTTTTAGTTTTAATACACTAACAGTTTTTTTGTTAAAAATCATTTTAGGAAAAATAACATGAATTCTTAAAAAAACCTTTTATTTTCGTTCAAAAAAAAAAACATTCGTATTACAAATAAAACGAACGGCTAACGTAAAAAAATGAATTGTAGTATGGGAAAATGAACCGAAAACCTACTCACACCTTTCTTCAAGAAGTCTCGTCACATGACCAAAATCTATATATATACACACACGTAAAAGGATATAAAGGGTTAGGAGTTAGAGAGTTTTTATCACGGTGAACATTTAATAGACGTTTGATCCAAACAAACCAATAATATTAATTTCTCAATTTTCCGTTCGCTTCAGGCACATGGAAATGACCACATGGACATGACCATATGGTTCGTACTACACCAATTCATTTTGTATTGTTTTGTTATTGATCAAATATGGATAAACAACAAAACAACGTGAAATGAAAAGTAAAGTATATACAATTGTTTTTCAAATGTTTTAGCCTTAAGAACAGTTGTTTTGCGGTTCGTCCTCATTTGTGCATTTTTTTAATCATTATCCATGTACTTTTTCACTCTAATATGTTCCCTATACATATGTGCACTTTGACAACCACCTTCAAACCCTTCTTCCAAGTCTTCAAGAGTTAGGCATGTATGTATTATTTTTCATGGCCGGCGGGTCTATGATGTGGATGGGATGCACGTTAAGTGAACCTACACACAAATCTTTGGAGTTTCATCCTAAAATCAATAAGAAAAGTAACCCTATGACTTATATATTAGGTTCACATAGTATCATATTGTCGATGTGGGACATTTCCACACATCTCAAGTGCAATTATCTTGGACTAGTTGACACTTGACACAAAGCCTTTAAGGTTGACTTAGCCAAACAGGAGGATATCATATATTCGTTAATCACAACCCAAACACAAGATATTATTGAGACCCGTACGAAGCTTAACTCTGATAGTCTGATACCATATTAATTTATCTTTCATTTATATCCAACGGGTCTAAGACGTAGAGGAGATGCACACCAAGTGAACCTACACACAGGCCTTCGAGGTATCATCCTAAAACCAATTAACAATAATAGGGGTAGCCCTAAAACTTATACATTAGATTCACATAGTATAATATTGTATATGTAGGACATTTCCACACATCTCAATATAGTACCTTCATTTATCTTGATTTAGTTTTGCCCTTATCTAGTGTAGTTTTTTTTTTTAAAAAAAAACTTTATATCGTGCATTTTACTTATTTCGGCACTTTATTACTTACTTCGGGTATTTTTCCGGGGCTTTTATTTGTATATGTTTGACCCTTTTATACGCACTTTTAGCCCTTTATGTGCACACTTTTGATCTATATTTGTGTACTTTTAAAATTGATTCTCCAAGACTCACATCAAAACAAAACAATGTTTTTCACTTTTTCTTCCTTCCGGATTGAACACTTTTGGCAGTTTTGTGTGCACGTGATATTTTTTATTCAATTTTGTAAAAAAAAAAATCATTGTTCATAATCATTCTCATTATAAATTAGTTTTACCGTCGTATATGTACATATATAGAGTTTGAATCACATAAGAACATGCATTATAGTAAGAAATAAAGAACAAATTTCAGTCATTAGTTAGAAACATTCAACAACTATAAATCCTATGATTAGTTATTAAATTTAGACTATAGTTAAGAGATATATTTGATTTTCTCCGTTAGATAGTGAAATATATTAATTCCCTAATATACACTATATGATTATTACTAGTCAGTATAGTAGATTGATAATGGGTGAGTTGGGTAACTAGCTTTTTTTTTCCTAATGTAGCATCAAGTAGGCTCATTTGTTTATTAGGTAATAAACTGAACTCCTCTTATTTATTTAAAAGATTAATTCAAAGGGCTATTTGATAATTTTGATTTACACAGCCCAAACAAAATGTCCAATCGAGTTACACAAGTCTAGAATTTGTCGTTTACACAAGGTCGAAAATACAAATCTTGTAGTTAGTGGGATTTGAACTCTAAATGATAGGCCCACCCTTTGCTAACTAAACTAATTGAACTTGGGTATATATTATGTTGTTATTTTTTGTACAATTAAATACTTAAAATCTAATGTTAATACAAAATGTAATGCACAATGTTAATATACAATTTTAATTATCCAGTGTAATACCCAATTTCAATTACGCAATATTAATACACATTATTAATACACAATGTCAATCATACAAGTTTAACTTCATTTTTAAAAATTGGGCCATTAAATATATTTATAAATGTTGGGACATTTTTTTATAATTATAAACTTAGGTCATATTCTGTAATAATTAAATTCATGATATTCGGTGCACTTAAAAAAGTTATAGGCCATTTTTGTAAATATAAACTTGGGCGAATTTCTATATTTACCTTTTAAGGCATATTTGCAAGTTCTAAAAATGTGGACATTAACGTAAGTACAAAGTATATGTACATTTTTATTTATTTATTCAAAATGTAAAAAAAACCCTAAAGGGAGATGCGACGCAGAGGAGTTGGAGCCAGAGGAAGCATCGGCAACCATCATTTGTTTTTCTTGACGATGAGCAACGAGAACCCACGTGCTCTTGACGTGAGTAGAACAATCCAAACCTCGACTCTTGCAACAAGTCCTACACCTTCCGTGACTACAATCCTTCTTATCTTGGTTCCCACGATCCCGACAAGTCAACATCGCCCCTCCTCTTCTACCGGATTTGAGGCGGTCTGAAAGTTCCAAAGCCAACTCACTATGACGACTAGGAGAAAGGAGGTCCCGCCGGAAAAGACGAGAATGTGAACACGGATACCGGTGAGATCGGCGGTCCGAGAGTTTCGGGGCCAACTCTCTATGGCGATTGGGCGAAAGGAGGTCTCGCCGGAGAAGACGAGGAGATGACGAGCATGTGAACAAGGAACTCTTATAGACGAGGATATCGGCGACTCAGAATCAGCCACATCTCAACTATAAAATTCAAGTACTCTGTCGGGGACAGGGAACCAAGTTACAATGATAAGGAAGCAAGTTACAATGATAAGGAAGAAAATCTTGAGAAAATCGATAAGGAAGCAACCGTAAGGAAAGAGCATAAAATCAGAAAGAAAATCTTGAGAAAATCGATACAGTAAAGTTCATCCCATGACCTCCTATCCTAGAGATGGAGAACAAAACAACCCAAAAACAACCTACAACAAGATGAATTTTGGACATGTTCTCAAAATGATAACCTAGATGACTTGGTAATTATATTCTTAAATAAGTGGATAAATATGCGAATAAACGAACTGCTAAAACTAGCATTACTCGAAAGGAAACATGGGATAACTGATGAACCAAAACTACTCCAGATTGTTTGCAAAAGTGGCAAGGACACAATGTTATACAACCCAAACTCCACAACCTATTTTAAATGAAGATAGCATTAATGAACTGTCGAGGAATGAGGAATAAATTTTTTGGACAGATATTAATATGACCTGTAAAAACGACCACATACAAATGATGAAATGATCATGCTCGCAGAACTAAAAACAAGCGTTGAACCAATAGATACAAGTTGAAAAGGAGATGATTTCGATAATATATGTTTTGTACCAGCCGATGGCTTGTCTGGAGGTCTATGCCTCCTATGGAAAAACTTTCAGCTTATTAACGAAAATTTTGAAGTTACAAGCATATATAAGAGGATCATAACGATATCACATACAGATTTACTAACCAATTTTACTATTACTATCAATTTTATATACGCCCCACCAAACGAGCAACAAAAAAATGAATTTTGGAAAAAGCTCATAGCCCAAATAAGCACGAATAATTACCCATCTGTTGTTATTGGAGACTATAATGAAACCTTAAACCCTTTTGTTAAAAAAAAATGAGGAACACCTACCAATAGCAATAAATTTAAAAGATTGCCGCAATTCACCCAACAATGTAACATGATTGATTTGAAGACAAACGGAAACGAATTCACATGGAGGAAACGTAAAGAAGGAGAACACAATACACTTGAAAAACTAGATCGGGTCATGACACACCCAGATATATCCAAGCATATCCAGAAATATACACATGGAATCATGCATTTACCACCTTAGACTATTGTCGGATCTCTATTGAGCTCTACAACTCCCTACAACAAACAAAAAATAAGAATTTTCTCTTTGAACTTATATGGACTCAAAGAAAAGACTGTGAGAACATTATCAAGCAAATTTGGAGAACCCAATATCAAGGAACCCACATGTATAATTTTGTGAAGAAAATCAGTTTACTAAAAAACAAACTGTAAATTTGGAGCAAAACAAAGTTTGAGAATATTAATAGATAAGTCCGCGATGTGGAAGCGGAAATTAAAAAACTGCAAACCCTTGTATACAAAAACTTATGCGCAACAAAAAATGCTAAACTCAACATATTAAATAGAAAAGGATAATGCCTAATCGAATATCAGCAACAGGGAGACAAAACCACAAAAGCATAGTGAAAATTATGAAAAATGATGGAACAATGCTAGCTACAGAAGAGGCTATATCTACAAAATTCCTCCAATAATATGAAGCTAGATTCAAAGCTTCCCCTGTAAATACAACTAAAATGCATAGGCAACTCGAAGTAATCCAGAAGGAAATAACAGATGAAGAGAATTCAGACTTGACCAAACCTTTTATGAATGAAGAAATAAGAAATGCAAATTTTGAGATTGACATTGATAATCACCAGGACCCAATGGAATGCCAACAAGATTTTTTCAGAAATATTGGCACATTATAGGCCCCTCAGTTACCCGAGCGGTCAAAAGATTTTATAGAATTGGGAAAATTCTGAAATAAATTAACCACACATTCATCACTCTGGTACCAAAAGTGGATAACCCATCTTTGACAACTCATTATAGACCTATTAGTTTATGCTTAACACTATATAAAATCATTGCCAAAATTCTAACTCATAGGGTAAAAAGGTGCTCCCAAAACTCATGCACCCTCTACAGGGGGCCTTTACACAAAGAAAATCAATACATGATAACATTTTAGTAACCCGTGAAATCTTTCATGGATCCAAATCCAAGAAAGGAAAAGAAGGATATGTGTCTATCAAGCTAGCCATGGAAAAGGCTTATAATAGAATCGAATGACGCTTCATCTTAGAAGTGCTTAGAAAATTTGGCTTCTCTCGCAAAATCACTAGATGGACTATGGAATGCTTTTCACCAGTTTCATATTCACTCTTAATAAATGACAACCCAACGAAAATGTTCTTCCCGAAAAGGGGACTCAGATAGGGAGACCCCCTGTCACCTTTACTGTTCAATTTAGGGGCAAAAGTCTTAGCCATGAATATACAAAAAGCAAACAATGAAAATCGAAAAATTATTTGATTTCCAATAACAAGATCACAAAGTTCCTGGAACCATCATCGATCCCTTTTCTAGTCATTCATTGATGGCGTAATTATTTTTTCCAAAGCAACGAACATCATGTAACAAAGTAATTGAGATTCTTTCAAAATACTGCCAAGTCTCAGGACAAAAAGTCAACTACCACAAGTCAACATTCCAAACGACAAGCAATGTTAATAATACAACTAAGAGATTGCTACAACAAAAGATGGGTATAACCCCAAGCACGTGTCTAGAGAAATATCTGTGTTGTCCCATTATTAATGGTCGAGTGAACAAGTCCACCTTTGAAGATGTCATTGCAAGATCGAGACAACAACTTACCAAATGGAAGACAACATCTCTCTCCCAAAAAGGCAAAATAATGCCAATCAAAGTCAACCTTAATGCAAAACCAAATTATATCATGCAAAGCTTCATGTTACCAACATCCATACGTAAGGAACTTGACCAAATAAATAGGCAATTCTTCTGGAATAAAAGACCAAATTTTTACCCCCTAATTAGCTGGGACGATATATGCAAACCTAAGAAAGCAAGAGAAGTAGAAATAAGGAAAGCAAAAGACATGAACAAAGCTCTACAAATGAAATTATTATGAAAAATAATGGCAGAATTTGTCAACATCTAGGTTAAAGTACGTAGTTGAGGAGAAATACCTAAAAGGCAACAACATATGGTCTTACAAGATGGGGAAGAATACCTCCTGGCAATGGAAAAGACTGATGAACCTACGACCATAATTCGAAAAAGGATTCATATGGAGAGTAGGAGATGGTCAAACGATCCAACTGTGGAAAGACTCATGGATTTGTGAATATCCACTAGAGCACTATGCCTCAAACAAACAAACAATCAATAATAGAGAAACTGTAAGCTTGCTCATTACAAATAACAAATGGGATCATAATAAAGTACAAAACATACTTAAACTGTTGATCCCACAAATCATGATAAATGAAATCCTAGGGTACCCTCTTTCTATCAACAACATACAATATATATTATATTGGGCTCCTAGTGAAGATGGGTGGTTTTCCACTAAGTCAGTATTGAAACTGTTCTACAAATCCAAAGGCATTAACCTCTTTGATAACTCGTGGATCTGGAACCTCAACACAATGCCAAAAGTTAAGAACTTTCTATGGAAGTTATCAGTAGACGGACTTCCAACTAAAGAAAACCTAGATAAACAGAAAGTGCCAATACCGATGAATTGTACATTATGTCAACATCCTTACGAAACTGCAAAACACATGTTCATTAAATGTCCGATCACCATTAATAACATAATAGATGAACCAGTAAAGAACTACTTGAACAACATCGACATCTCTGGAAAGAAAATCCCAGAAATCATATCTCTCATACACAATAATTTGGACGAAAGAAGTTTTATTCAGCTTTCTATCATTTGGTGGAATACCTAGTACATGAGGAACAAAAACATATTTGAGAATACACCAACTACAGACATCCGACATGTGGCAGCTAAACAAATCTATGATTGGAATAACACACTTGAGACAAATTTTGGAAAAAAAGTCAAGAAAACAAATAATAGGAAGAAAAGAAAAATACAATGGACTAAACCAATAGCATAAAGCATAAAACTCAACTTTGATGGATAAAAAAACAGTAACGACCGTGGTTCATTTGGCTATATCTTAAGGGACCAGCTCACATCAACAATTACATTTGAATATGTACAATGTGGTTTTACGACTGTCTTGTTTGTAGAAGCGTTTGCCCTTAGGAAAGGCATATTGAAAGCAAGATAACTGAAAATAGTGAATATAGAAATCGAAGGGGATAATCTAACGATTATCAACTCAATAAATAAAATACGGAAACCTTCGTGGAAGATTGAACTAATTATTAATGATATTTCACTCATATTGTCTGAATTCACGCAGGCAAATATTAACCACATTTTCAGAGAAATTAATGGCGTTGCGGACAAGCTCGCGACACTAGGTCAGAACAACTCTGCAGTAGGAGGAATCATCACACATGAAGTTGAAGGTCTTATCCGAAAGGATGACATAGGATGGTGCACCAATAGATGGTGATCATGCCTATTTGCTTACCCGTGTATTTGAAAAAAAAGTTAAAATTTTTGTTCCTCCAACCTCCTAAATCCACATCATTATGTATAATATATATAATTGTTTTGTTGACTATTTTTATTCTGGATTTTATATACAAAATTCACTAAACCTTAATCACGTAAATCAGGAGCAGAATTAGGAAGACCTTTACATAAAATTTATAGGTATGTTTTAAAATTTCCTTAAGTTAAGAGTGTACTTTGGAGATAACTTTCAAGAGTTTATGAAACCTTATTATATTTATAAATATTTTGGAAAAACATAAATGAGATAATGAGTGCTTAAAAGTATAAAGTTGTAAGAGAGCATTGTCAATTTATAAAAGTTTGAATTTTCTCGTTTCATAAGACACAAGTATTATAACTTATTTTATGATATATTATAAAGGTAATTTTTGTAAAAAGAGTTTAGTTAAATAACATTTTTAATTAATTTACACTTATATATATTACCTCCAATCAATAAATTTGAACTTCACGGTCGATTCTAATAAAATATCGATTTCGAAATATTTTACTTTTATATTTTATATTTCATCTGCAATGGTACGTAAGAGCATCTCCACCCTAAATCTTTAAAGTTTCTTTATTTATTTGAATTTGATTTTTTTTTTTTAGATATCATTTATAAAATAGAGGAAATGAGTGGAGAGAAATGATCCCTGTAAATATATAAGTCTGACAAATGTTCTGTTAAATTTAAAATTTTATTGATCTAATTATTTAATTTTTGAGTTATACTAACTTTCTAGATTGATTGTTTGAAAAGTTTAATTTATTATAAAAATAATAAAAAATATTGAAAATTGATAAGAACTAAGCCCACAATCTATTCACATGGGATTGATTCGTAAAAATCGCCAAATTCTATCATTTTGTCGGTCCATTGATTCGGCTTGCGTTCAATTGGAATCTTTAGTCTTTACAGACAATCTCAACACAATTTTCCATGTCCATTGATTAGGTTCATTACCACTTTTGGTAAAATTAAATCAAACTCCCAAAACATAAAATATGGTTTCTCCTCGTCTATCTCTCATTCCCAAGTCCATTGATTAGGTTCATTACCACTTAAACTTTTTTTTTTTAATTATTTATTTATACCTATATTTTTTTTCAAATTTAAATTTGTTAAATCCGAAATATACATTTAACTAGAAAATCATTATCGTGCTATACACACGTAATTACTAATACTAATTTGCAGCCTTTTTGTATTTAATGTTCTTTTATTTAGTACATTTTGTAATTATTATAAATTTAATATCTATATTTATCATTATTAAATTCTTATATATACATATATATATATATATATATATATATATATATATATATATATATATATATATATATATATATATATATATATATATATATATATATATGAGTTACCTTGAGTTATTTATTTTTAAACTTATTAACATTTTCATATAAAAAAGATCAAATAATACTTTACTTTTTTTTGAATTATGTTCGATTTGGACTCATTATAGCCGAGTATGAGCAATTTGTAAGCTTGATAAAAATTCAGGATGGCCTCAACACGATTCTAAACGAGAGTTGAATCTAGGCACACTAATTTATATGTTAAATTTTCAACTAAATTTGAAATTTGTTAAACTAATTACAAAGTGTTAATTTATACGTTAAATTATTTTATTAAATTTGAAATTGTTCAACTATATACAAAATTGTCTAATTGTTTAACCTCAAATAGTGTCCAAAAATGAATTTGTGTTTTGAGTTATTTTAAATATAGTTGAACAATTTCGAATATAGTTAAATAGTTTTTAATATAATTGAACGATTGACATATTTGAACAATTTTAAATATAGTTAAACAAATACACATTATATATGAACAATTGGACATATAAATTCACACTTGAACAATAAGTCATATAGTTGAACAATTGATATATTTGAACAACTTCAAACATATTTAAACAATTTTTAGTTTAACAAATACCTTTTATTTATATATAAAAATTTGACATATAGTGGATCTTTCATACTTTTGACCCTAAGACCCCTTTTCATTTGAACACCCCTTCCCCCAACCCACACACATATAAAAAGAGAGTCAATACAGAACGGACCAGACCAGATCATATTGGATTGGATTGTATGATCCAGTCCATGGACCGTTACATACATGAGTGTAACAGTCCTGTCCAAGCAGTTTGAACAACCCTAATTAGATGGGTCAATGTATAGTAGAGTTGTATGATTCGGTTTTCTATATCGACTCATAAAAAAAATCGATTTAGACTCAGTTACTCGACTAAACAAGCGGAGTATAAAGACATTTATAAATTGGATAAAAATTCAGAGAGATTAGAGCTGGTTATAAGCAATCTCCATCAAAAATTATTGCGAACTTATCTCATTTTTAGGGTCCAACAATAAAATAATTTAAAAAATAATTAGACCAAATCAAGTCATTGATCCTCAAAATACTACTTGTGTGATAATACAAACCCAGTTTAATACCAATTGCGTGTAAAGGGATGTTCATAAACCGAAATCGCCGCGGATCATATCAAAACTCTCCATCCCAAAGATCATTAAGAGTCTTAAAGGGGGTGTCTTCCCCTGTAATGTGCGAGTAAGTAAAACCTTTCTCCTGCGAAATCTTCTCTATTTGACGATAGTCCTCATTAGAAAGTTCCCAATCGTATATATCGAGGTTTTCTTTCATTCTATCCTCGTTGAGGCTCTTTACTATCACAATTACGCCTTGCTCATATGCCCATCGAAGACAAACCTGCAAATGTGACATTTGTAAAACGGACTTTGAGAAAGGTATATAACATAAATGACCAAACAACACACAAATTTATGTAAGTTCATCGAGAATAACTACATTCACGGACAATCACCATATTATTGAGGGACGTTTCAGATTATGGATTATGATAATTATATAGAACTTAAACCCTATTGAAAACCCTAAAAACTGTCTTGGTGAATAACTAACAAACTGCAACTGCATTGCATGTCATTCAACAAAAAAATGTGATCCTTGCTTATTCAAAGCATATTAGAATCAACCCATATCAAAGTGCCATTCATATGTGTTCTTTTGTTCTAGAAACAAAGAAAGTTGTGGAAGGATTATGGTTCCCACATCGATAATATTTAGGATAATAAGTCAGTATATAAGGTTGGTGGACTACTCCTCCTATTGTCAATTGGTTTTAGGATGGAACCCTGCTGGACTTGTGTGCTGGACTTGGGCCCAACGCGCATATGCGCTTGGACGTGTGATGGACCCCACGTCATTTCTGACCCAACAAAATCTATGTATCAGAGCAGGTTCTGACTTATACAATGATAGTCCGTGTGAAAGGATTATGGTTCCCACGTCGACAATATGATCCTTATTCAAAACATATTAACATTACTCATATCAAGGGCCATATTCATGTGTTCTTTTGTTCTAGATATGAAGAATGCCAATGAAATGAAAGGTGTGAATAATTCACCTGTGCAAGAGTTTTCCCTCTGGCCTTGGCAATATTTTGCAGGATATCGGACTCCATAACTCGGTTGGTTCCCCATGGTGTTCCTTTTGCACCCAAAGGAGACCAAGCTGTGACCTGTACACCCTGATCCTTGCAGAACTCTCTAAGCTTCTTTTGTTGCCAACAAGGGCTCATCTCCACCTTATTTTGCAGGATTTACACATAATTTTATTATACTTAGTATATAGTTTATAGTGTTTAATTTTATATTAATTTAGAAAATACTAATCATCATCGTCGCAAAATATAGTCTAAAACCCGACTTAACCGTGTCCATATACGTAGTCACAATTGTCGTCCAATACGAATATTCAAGTTTTTTAAAATTTTATTTTTAATTCTAATCACTAGCCACCTTACCTTATCTACAATCCCCAAGTTGCATTTTTTGAAAAATCCATATACATAGAGACAAATAAATAGCATTCATGTAATCAATATCCTTATCTAGAAGTGTAAGTGTGGCCAATAACGTACATACCTGGTTGATAGCCGGAGTAATAGTTGCCACGTCAAGTATGGTTTGAAGCTTCTTACAAGAGAAGTTGCTTACTCCAATGGCTTTTGTAAGCCCAAGCTTTTGACATTCTTCCATGGCTTTCCAAACAGCACTGAAATCCATCGACATCAGCGCATCTTTGCTCATGTAAAAGTCATAGCTTCCAGCAGTCTTTACACTCACAGGCCAGTGAATGAGGTAAAGATCCAAGTACTCAAACCCTAGATTCCTACATATATATATTCAAATAAATTATCTATCATAGATGTATAATCCGCGTCGATACGTCGTCATGTGTCAAAAAATCCTAATCTATGCGTGAAAATTTGTGTGGTATCTATATTTAAATATTAGGTATGAGCATCAACATGATTATTAATCCTCAGTACTTAATATAATGCATAAGTTTTAACCAAAAAAAGTATAATGCATAAGTATATAAATATCAACATTAAAAAAATTCTTCTTTCTATCCTTCTTTTTTTTTAAACTACAAAAACTAGAGATATTCTATATTTTACATTTTTCTTTTCTTAATTTTTCTTCTTCTTTATGTTAATATTAAATATTAATTTCATACTAATATCTTAACCGCCATATATCTTGATATTTAGATGTATCTAAACAGCGTCTTATCGTACATTCACGAAGACACGAACTCAAACGGAGAATTGGTTAGATAAGACTTTCTTTTTATTTATGTTGAAAATCACACATAAGCGATAATAAATTACGGTTTTTATTATTATATAATAATAAATAAAAAAAACCATTTACCTAATTGTTGTATATCGAACTAAGTTTTACCTTAGAGTATTTTGAAGAGCAGGAACCACACGGTCATGGTGGGCATCACTACACCACAGTTTAGATGTAACAAAGAGCTCTTCCCTTGACTTGATAAAACCTAGTTTAAGGGCCTCTCTTACGGCCTCTCCAAGTGGCTTCTCGGTTTGGTAGAGACTAGCCGTGTCGAAGTGTCGGTAACCGAGCTCAATGGCTTTGAGCACCGATTGTTTCATAGCTAATGGCTGAAAAGGATAAGCTGCGGTGCCATAGCCAAGAAGAGGAATGGCATTTCCAGAGCTAAGAGGCAACTCAACAACTTTCTCGCCTATCATCCTGCTTTTTGGTTTCTTTCTTATGTTAGCGCTGCTATAGAGAAGTACTTATGTACAATTATATGTGGTGGATAAAGAAAGTGATGTTTAATATGCAAAAAAGTTAAAATACACTTGTATATTTTTGTATAAAAATAAAAGAAAAGTATTATCAAATTCCACCTTTTACGACACATTTCATAAGAACTGTGATAAACGTTGGTGATGGTAATACAGTTAATTTTTGGGAAGATTGCTGGATTAGAAATGAACCTCTAATCAACTTCTGCAATAATTCTGAATTAATTAATAAAGAAGTAATTGTTAATCATTTTATTAAAGAAAATAAATTGGACATAAATAAGATCGAGTCGGAAATTGGTCATATACTTCCTCCCTCTATTATTACAGAAATTAAATCATACAAACTTCCGAAAACTTTTATCCAGGATCGAGTATATTGGGCCTCGGCGGATACTGGGGACTACTCAACCAAATCTGCTATTTATTCTATCTATTTGCGAAAAGGGTTTCAAAATTTTTCGAATGAATGGATCTGGAATATTGATTGTATGCCTAAGGTGAAGAACTTCCTCTGGAAATTATCCATTAATGGTCTTCCGACAAAAGAAAATTTAGAAAAACAAAAGGTCCCAGTTCCGATGAACTGTTGCCTTTGTAATCATCCTTACAAATCAGCTGATCGTTTATTTTTCAAATGCCTGTTCATGTTGGATAGCATCCTTAGTACTACGATTTTGAATGCTATTTACAATGTCAACGCAACCTTGAACAAGACTGCTGAGAAGATGTTATGGCTAAAAGAAAATCTATCAGATACAGACATTACCTACCTTAGTCTTGTATGGTGGAACCTTTGGTATGTCAGAAACCAAAAAATTTTCAATAATAAAACCCCCCAGAGTATTGACTCAATAGTACGAAACCAAATTAATGATTGGAATCAGTTAAAGAGGAAAAAATTGACCCAACATAAGAATAAAACCAAGAAGAATCTAAGGAAAACAAAAAGGATCCATTGGGATAAACCAGATAAAGACTTTGTTAAACTATATTTTGATGGCTCAAAGAAAGATTCAGGAAATTCAGCCTATGGGTTCATCCTATGAAATCACGATGCTATGACAGTTTCTCTTGGGTATGGGAGATGTGGTAACATATCGGCCCAACATGCCGAAGCATGTGCACTTAGAGAAGGTTTGGTCATGGCCTTTGATTTGGGGATTAAAAATATTGAAATTGAAGGAGATTGTCTATCTGTCATTAATTCGGTTAAACGGATTTGGAAACCTCCTTGGGAGCTAGACCTTATTTTGTCAGATATTTCTAATATTCTTGTTGGTTTTTGTTAGGTTAGGATTCGTCATGTGTTTAGGGAAGTTAATGGTGTGGCGGATCAGCTTGCAACGTTAGGTCACGATTGCCTGTTGCCGGCCGTTTCATCCACGACCCTAGTTGATGATCTCATCCTGAAGGATGCCCTAGGGTGCAGAATCTCGAGAAGATGATGTACCCTAACCGATTATCTTATAGTATCAAAAAAAAAAGAACCGTGATAAATAAAAGCACCAAAAGTTTTAAGTGTTGTTGGGAGATTCGTTAGAGATTTTATCCGCATCCAAATTCACCCCCGATCCATAAAAAAATCATCTACCCCACCCATCCATCAAAAATCATCTATCATCCATTAGGATCTCATCTACATCCAAATCCACCCCCACATCATCGAATGATGCGGTAGATCGGGTGAAATTTAAGATGTTCTACATATTATTTGTAAATCCGTAATAAATTAAACCGTCTACTAAATATCAATAAAACACTTAAATCCACCTAAAAATATTAACTAAAAGTAATATCAAACAACCAAAATAAAGAATAAGAAGTATATTCAATGCTCATCAAATGTACACAAAGCATTATCCTTTCTATAACATGTTAACTACAAGCCGATCAAAATTTCAAAACATAAATGAGACATAACAGATTAAGGGCTTGTTTTGTATTTATATCTAGATATCAAGATATGGGTATCAAGATATGAATATGAGGTATTAAGGTATGGATATGAGATTGATATCTGATAACTTTGTTTCGGAGAGGAAGAATAGAAGAGGGAGGAGTAATTTTAGATATGTGATACCTTCAGTTTTTTGAGTAAATTAAAATAGGAGAAAATGTGTATAAGGAGTATATTAAGATATCAGTTTGATATCCATATATTTGTATACCAAACGTAAGTATGAGTTTTTTTATTTTATTTTTTATGTCGATATTCATATATGATATCTAGATATAGATACCAAACATGATCTAATTAGCAAAAAAAAAAATTCCCACAGAAAATTAGATCTAAGAAGGGAGAGAGTAGGCATATTTACCCTCCATTTTAAACAGAAAAACACCACTTAGCAGAATCAAATCGATAATGGCAGTGACTGGACTAATAAGAAAGAACAAAGAGGGTTGAGAAAATGGAAGCCAGCTAGGGATTCACAAATCAACACCAATATATAGACCTAAAATGGTCAATTATGCCTGATGCAGGCGGGTTACTCGAGGAATAATGTATTGGCCACATGATACATGGCTTGAATTTAAAAATAATAAAAAGAAATAGTGTAATCTACAACTCTACAAGGTATACATTTTCTCAAGATCGTGCACTGATGAGTATTTTGAAGAGCAGGAACAACATGAGGAGATGAACTCTAATTTTTTAGGGTTTCCTTTGTAGCTTCCTCCATAGGCTTCTCAGTCTGATCGATACAAAGGTGTTGTGTCAAAATGTTTGTAACCGAGCTCTATTGCTTTGACCACAGCTTGCTTCACCTCTTCTATGTTAGAAGGATGAACTGTTGTTCCTAATCCAATAAGGGGAATTGAATTTTCAGAGCTGAGAGGCAATACAGGAATTTGTTGTTTCCCATTTCCTTGCTTAAGATGGAAAAAGAACGTACAATCGTGCACGTATGCCTTCCAATACATTTTTACAGGTTCGTGACCTCGCAATCGGGACACGATTCTACTCCAAAGGACGCACAATCGTGCACGTATACAAAAGGTGCACGTCTGTACGATTGTACACCTATTATTCTGCGTGCATGATGTGTAAGATTAATTTACGATTTTATTTCGAAATAAATTCTTTTAATGGATCTAAATTTAGATATGATTTAATCGAGGTTTACATATATTGATCGAAGACTAACCTTTATCCGTAGTATTCTTCATTACGAGTCGATTGTGTTGGGGAAAATCCGCGCTTTCCCGACTCACACCGAGTATATATAAACGGGTAATTTATTGCGCACTCACACTCGTACAACAACCTCACTTACAAGCTCTCTTAGAAGCCTTATTACTCTCTTCTTGATGGAGTTACACAAATGAGGGGTGGCACCCCTATTTATAGTCATCTCCACCTCCTCTACGGGAAGGTTCCGGAACTCGATTCTCCTAGATCATTCCGGAGCCTTCTCACTCAATCCTATACAAGTCTAGAACTATCCCTAGAGTTCTAGTCTAGTCTACAAAGTTCCGTCGAGTTCTAGATGTCTCCGACATCTTCCGGGTAGTTCCGCATCGTTCCGGAAGGAAGGTTCCGTCACCTTCCGGAATATTCCGCATCCTTCTAGAAGGTTCCACTACCTTCCGGAATCTTCCTCCTTCTTCCGGAATCTTTCGTATTCTTCCGGAATCTTCTTCTACCTTCTAGAGTAACCCATTATCATAATATTTATATTTGAAAATATGAATTAGTCTAACAATTCCTCCCTTAATTCATATTTCCAAATATCTCCACACCATCTGAAAATCTCACCTTCGTCTGCTTCTTAGCTCTGGTGCCACTGCATCCCTTGTGCGCCGCTCTTCCATCTAAGAAGCATATATTCTTCTCATCCTTGAACACTGCATCCCTTGAACACCTTGCACCATCTCCCTTCGTCTGCTTCTTAGCTCTGGTGCCACTGCATCCCTTGAACACCTTGCACCATCTCCTCGTGCCGACGAACTTGTACCCCTCCATCGTCATCGTACCCAACGAGATGACATTAACATTCGCCGATGGCACGTACCTCACATTGTATAGAGTGTGGCTTGTACCGTTGCGAAGCCTCATCTTCACGCTTCCGGTACCTTCTACCTTCAACTATCACCACTCACTGAGTTGAAGTGACCAAACTCTCCACCAACTTTCAAGGTGTCAAACATTGCTTGGTCTGTACAAACATGCATTGAGGCAGCACTATCCATCACCCACTCTGACTTGGCGGTCTCCTCACCCGTCGCCAAGTAAATATCACCATAATCAACTTCACCAACTTCACTAACCACATTGGTGTGGGAGTCCCCTATCTTCTTTCCCGGCGACATCTCTCTCAGCTTCCTCAGGTCCTCCCTCATCCGAGGACACCGGGCTTGCATGTGACCCTTCTCCCCGCAGTAGAAGCACTCAACCTCACTCAAATCTCGTCGCGAGCCTCTTTGTCTCAGGTCATCATGCCTCCTCGATTGACTCCTCCCTCGTTCTCGCTCCCCTACAACTAGTACGCGATCTTCACCTTTGTCGGTAGCATCATTCTTCATCATTCTCTCACTCTCCCGCAAAGCAGCGGTCACCTCATCTAGCGTGAGAGACTTCCTTCCTACAAGTAAAGTCTGCACCAAAGACTTGTAGGACTTCGGCAATGATGCTAGCAACAACAACGCCTGCTCCTCTTCTCCGATCTTATCATCTACATTCAATAACTGGCATACTAGTTGATTAAACGAGTTAATGTGGTCGTGAAGATTACCTCCTTCCTCCATCTTGAGCGAGTAAAGCTCCATCTTCAAGCACAAACGGTTGGTCAACGACTTTGACGCGTAGATGCTCTCGAGCTTCTCCCACAACGCCTTCGGTGTGGTCTCCTTCAACACACCGTACTTAATCTCGGGAGCCAACGTCAACCGTATTGTACTTACCGCCTTCCTCTGAGTGCTTCTCCACTTCTCCTCGCTCATCGATACAGGCTTCTCCTCCTCCAGAGCTTGGTCAAGACCTTGTTGCACCAAGAAGTCTTGAATCGTACTCTGCCACAAAGTGAAGTTGATCTTCCCATCGAAGAGTGGAATCTCGAATGCCTTCATCGCCTCGGACGCCATCACACCAATCACGAGATTCAATAAGCAACAAAGTTTACCCGAAAACCACCACCGTAACCTCGGCTCTGATACCAGTTGTTGGGGAAAATCCGCGCTTTCCCGACTCACACCGAGTATATATAAACGGGTAATTTATTGCGCACTCACACTCGTACAACAACCTCACTTACAAGCTCTCTTAGAAGCCTTATTACTCTCTTCTTGATGGAGTTACACAAATGAGGGGTGGCACCCCTATTTATAGTCATCTCCACCTCCTCTACGGGAAGGTTCCGGAACTCGATTCTCCTAGATCATTCCAGAGCCTTCTCACTCAATCCTATACAAGTCTAGAACTATCCCTAGAGTTCTAGTCTAGTCTACAAAGTTCCGTCGAGTTCTAGATGTCTCCGGCATCTTCCGGGTAGTTCCGCATCGTTCCGGAAGGAAGGTTCCGTCACCTTCCGGAATATTCCGCATCCTTCTAGAATATTCCGTATCCTTCTAGAAGGTTCCACTACCTTCCGGAATCTTCCGTATTCTTCCGGAATCTTCTTCTACCTTCTAGAGTAACCCATTATCATAATATTTATATTTGAAAATATGAATTAGTCTAACAGATTGAGTGCGTAGGCGTAAGCGAGTATATGTTGTACACTGATAGCGATTTCTATATCTTCACTTTTAGAATGAAGAATTGATTGCAAAATAAAACTGCAGAAAACCAACGTTGCGGTAAGAAATAAAAACCATTAAGGATCGTTAGATCAATGCACGGATGGTTAAGATTGTCGTCTATATAAGGAAGTGTCATATTCTAATTTATTACGTGATCGTTGCATAAGATAATATGATATACAATTTGTTGATGGAAATAAATTATTTATTGTCTAATTTACATGTGCAAGAATAATACATTGTATCATCTTGGCCGGAGAAATTCACATTGCGGCACGAGTAACATAAAATATATACGTGCACTATTAAATTAAATATGCACTACTAAATTTATACACACTATATATATGCACTACTATGTTATATTAAACGTGCACTGTTATATTAAATGTGTACTGCTATATTCATTAAACGTGCATTATTATATTTATACACGCTATATAGTTATATAAACGTGCACTATGTGTTATTATAGTTGTGCACTACTGTTATTATAGACGTGCACTACTATGTTATATTAAATGTGCACTACTATATTCATACACGTTATATACACAACATACATGGAATACTAGGTTATATTAAACGTGCACTACTATATTCACTCTATATACATGCACGTTTAATATAACATAATAGTGCATGTATATAGCGTGTATAAATTTAGTAGTGCATATTTAATGTAATAGTGCATGTATATTTTATGTTACTCGTGCCGCAAGTAAACTTCTCCGGCGGGTCCGAGATGATGTAATTTGTTATTCTTGCACATGTGAATTAGACAATAAATAGCTTATTTCCATAAAAACAAATTATGTATACCTTATTACCTTATGCAACGATCATGTAATAAATTAGAATAACACTTCCTTATATAGACGACAATCTTAATCATCCGTGAATTGAACCAACGATCTTTAATGGTTCTTATTTCTTACCGTAATTTTAGTTCTTACCTGATCCAAATCATATATATATATATATATATATATATATATATATATATATATAATGAGAAAGTATATATTAGTTTTTAGGCACGGAAGGAGGGATTATAATTAATTCCGTAATTTAATGTCTTTAACCTATACCGATCAATTACGGTTTCGACTTAATATTAAAACTACAAACTATACTTTGGACTTAACTTTATATATCAAACCTAGACACATTTGCCACATAGAATATATATTTAATAAATATTCTTACATTCTCCCACTTGACATGTGTATCAACTTAATGGTTCAAAATCTGTATATGCGGAAACTTATATAAGCCCAAATATATCAATAATCCATAACTGAATCGGATTTGATTGGATCATGGCGGTCACACGTCATTGAGCGACATGATTTCTTCCAAGTATCACAAATCAATTCAAACTCAATATTACTTGGATGAAATGGGTAAGTAGGCTCATTTTGGAAACTTGTGTACCATTAAGACTTATAATTAAATTGTTTGACAAAGTAGGTTCCTCCTAATTATTTATAAAGATTAATTGAAAGAGTTAATTGCAAAATTCAATTTACTCAAAGCTCAAACCCAATTTATTTAAGCCCAGGCCCAATTAGGCCCCTCGAATCACACAAGATCCGTACACAAGGTCCGACCCATCGAGTTACACAACATCCGTACACAAGGTTCGACCCATCGAGTTACACAAGATCCGACTCAAAGAGTTACACAAGATCCGTACACAAGTTTCGTCGAAAATACAAATCTTGTAGTTGGTGGGTTTCGAACTCTAGGTTTCGTCGAAAATACCAGCTAGACTAATTGAACTTGGTAATATATTGTTATTTTTTTTAAAAGTTATAATTAATGTCTACTTACACAAACTAATCTTACACAAATATAACATTCAATTTAACAAAAATTTTTAATTACGAAATACTTCTTTCGATTTACACAATTCGTATCGATTTACACAAGTTTCGAGGTACACAAGTTACGTCGAAATACACAAGGCTCGATTTACACGTACAATTCGTCTCGATTTACAAAAAACCTATATGTTTACACAAATAGTCGTCTTGATTTACACAAGCCGTCAATATTTTTTTACACAAGCCCTATCGATAAAAAATTATTTATTAGATTTGAAATTTATAATTACACAAATCCTCTTTCGATTTACAGGAGGCCTACCGATTTACACAAACCCTTACACAAACCATACTGATTTTCACAAACCCTACCGATTTACACAATCCCTACCAATTTACACAAACCGTCCCGATTTACACAAACCGTCCAAATTTACACAAACCATCCCGATTTAAACAAAGTCCACCGATTTACACAAACTGTCTCGAGGACAATGAGATTAAAGGTAGATTTATAAAAAAAAAACTTTTGATCAACCACCAAATATAGACAAATGTCACAAGCTCACAAAGGACATCTCCGCACACAATGAATTAATTTAAAAAAGATGTATCAATGATTTGGAAACAAACATTTTATTAAAGAGGAAAAAATAGTACATTAAGATGAATTTGTACACATGTAAGGAAACTTCCTTAAATTCAATGAATAACGTTAACCACCCCCTCTTTTCGCACCTAAATTGCTAAAAATTAGTAGACAATCACACATCTTTACAAGTAACTTATGATAAGATCAAAATAAAAAGGAAAATAATATTTTTCACATGAATTTGTCATAATTTACTCTTCTTTTTTAGAAAATAATGGACTCTCCTTTGACAAAGTCAAACTCTATTTTTGCAACGATTAGCAATGAAAACCAGATTCGGTGAGATGACGAGGAGATGAACCCTTAGATTCGGTCGCGCTGGAGAAGACGAGGAGACAAACAAGGAACCCGCAGATTTGGTCGTCACCGTCGCCAATGAACAGATCCGGCGGGATAATTGCTTCTTCGTCGGTGAAGATCCGGCCGAGGAGCTTAGTCGGCCGCCAAGGTAGGTTCAGCCGGAGTTGTCGCCGAGGAAGGTTCAACCGCCTGCGAGGATGACCATCAATTGTGGAGGGTCGGAGTCGGTGGTTACGGTGGTTTTCCACTCGTGAATCTGGCGGATGAGAGGAATTGATTTAGACGGCTAAGGTTTCATGAAAATGATTTTGGAAAAAAAAAACCCTAACTGGCAATCGAGGGAGAGAGATTTTATAGAGCTCCAAATTTTCTATTTACCCTTATACCTTTATTTACTTGTTTTTTTAAATTCATGAAAATAGAGGAGCTTACTTAGTATTTAGTTTACAAAAAGGACTTCAGAGCCTCACTATTCTCATATTACTTTAATTTTGAGATGCACTATAAGTCTCAAAATAACGTGCCATCAGAAAACAATAATTGTATACAAATACTATGATGATGACAGTATTGCAAAGTGGAAACATATCAATAAGTGAATTCAAAGTGTTATAATTTGATGAGCGAAATACTATTATAATAGCAAGGTCTTATCTATGACACTCATACGTTCTACATGACCATTGAACGCTTTAGGTAGTAAACCCTTAGTTAACGGATCTGCAACTATCATGTCCATTCTAATATGCTCAAAAAACACCCTATGTTTTCATCTCTAACTGACAAGTACTTCAACTCCATGTGCTTAGCACCCTTAGAGTACTTGTCGTTCTTCGAAAAGAACACGGCTGCAGAATTATCACAATAAATTCTCAGCGGCCTAGCTATACTGTCAACAATTCCACGCCTCAAGATAAAATTTCGCATCCACAATCCATGGTTAGTGGCCTCAAAGCATGCCACAAACTCAGCCTCCATAGTGGAAGTAGCAATGATAGATCGCTTCCCAAGCCTCTAGGAAATAACTCCTCTCACTAATAAGAACACATATCCGAATGTAGATTTCCTACTATCCACGCATCCGGTAAATTCTGAATCTGAATATCCAATATGTAAGCATATTCTCTTTGGTGCCTTGCAAGTACATGAGAACCTTTTTAGCAGCCTTCCAATGGTACATTCCGGTATTACTTTGATATCTACCCAACATACCTATAATGAAGCTAATGTCAGGTCGAATACATGGTTGAAGATAATTCAAACTCCCAACCATTGATGCATAAGGAATATTTTTCATTTCCTTTCGTTCCTATTCATTTCTAGGACCTTGTAGTTTACTACATTTATCTCCCTTCTGAATTGGAACTATCCATGCAGAGCATTTATACATTCTATATAATCACATAGGATGCCTCTCCCATATTCTTCATTTCAAAGTTTTTAGAGAGATATTTCTTTATATCATGTAACATGCCTATATTATTTGCAGCAAGAAAAATATAATCAACATAAAAGTCTAAAATAACAAATTTGCTCCCACTAACCTTTATGTAGATGCACCTATCAATAGTGACCTCTACAAAATCATAAGATGTGACGATATCATTAAACTTAAGATACCATTGTCGGAAGCTTGTTTTAGTCCATATATTGATTTTCTCAACTTACACACCATAGTTTCTTTTCTTGTGGTCAAGAACTCTTGAAGTTGGTCCATATATACTTCCTCCTCTAAATCTCCATTTAGAAAGGCGGTCTTTACATCCATTGGGTGAATCTCAAGATTATAATGAGCCACCAAAACCAAAACAATTCTCATAGAGTCTTTCTTTGACACCGGAGAGAAAGTCTCTGTATAATCAATGCCATCTTTTTGAGTGTATCCTTTAGCAACCAATCTAGCTTTATATCTTTCAATGTTGCCCTTAGAGTCCCGTTTGGTCTTAAAGACCCACTTAGACCCAATTGTCTTGGAACCTATTGACAAATCAACTAGATCTCATACTTGGTTGTCACTCATAGATTGCACTGCATTTTTTCTTTCATGGCAATAAACCAATTTTCAGAATTGTCACTTTGCATGACTTTCTTCATCAATGCTTAAGTCACATTCATTTTCAAGAGTATAAACTACATAATCATCTGGAATGACATATCTTCTTTCTCTTACAAATCGCCTTAAAGATTCACGTGGTTCATTAAATTCTTCTTGTACTATGACTGGTTCATCTATTTCATTTTGAACTGATATATTTTGGACATCATCTTGTTGTTCCAATGTGTCATGTAACTATGATACAACAACTGGTACAACAACCTTAGAAGAAACTACAGGTGATGGATCTTCAACTTGTATTTCTTGAATGTCTACCTTTCGTGGATCACCATTTCCACTAGTTTGACCATTCTCGATGAACCTAGCATTGCCAATTTCTATGATTCTCATACTATGGTTAAGGCAATAAAATTTATACCCCTATGACTTATCAGGATAGCCAATGAAGAATCTACTAAATGTCCTTGGATGAAGCTTCTTTTCATGTGGATTATACACCCTCACTTCTACAAGGCAGCCCCAAACACGGAGGTGTCTTAAACTAGGTTTCCTTCCCATCCATAGTTCATAAGGCGGAACTGCCTGACTATGAACCCGGTTCAATAAATACGTTGCAGTCTTTAATGCGTGTATCCACAATGATAAGGGCAAAGAACAATTACTTAACATGTTCCTAACAATATTAATTAATGTACGGTTCTGCCTCAGCTACACCATTTTGTTGAGGTGTACCGGACATTGTATAATGTGCACAAATGCCTCTACTTTCAAGGAAATTTGCAAATGGACATAAACATTGTCCACTTTCATTATATTTTTCATAAAATTCACCACCTCTATCGGATCTCATAACTTTTATTTTTCTATCTAATTGTCTTTCTACCTCAGTAACTGATAACATGATTTATCGACCTGTTGCACTCATGCATTTAGTTAGATTTCCCCTTTTCGCATTCATGTTTTAGCCTTAGTTTGTGCCATTTATGCTTGTTTAGTTCTACTTTGCAAGAATAGATGTCTACACACACTATTTGTGGCTTTGTAGGTGATTTGGCACATTTTGGAGCTAAAACGACGTATCTGAGGATCAAGCCTCGAAGTGGACGCATTGGAGCGAGCTATGTGCACGGGAAAGGCGAGGAATCGAGCTAAAGAGGCGAGGAATCGAGCTAAAGGTGCGAAGGAACGAAGGGATGGCATCTCGGCCTTGATCTCGGTCTGACCAGACCGAGATGGCCTGATCTCGGACCGAGATCCATAATTTCGGTCGATCTGGAAAGTTTATGTTGTGAAATCTCGGTCCCGATCTCGGCCGAGATTTTTGACCGACATTTTTGCCCGAGATTGTCTGTTCGGTGATTTTATCTTATTTTTGGATCGGTTTTGGCCCAGCCCATCCTTTGTAAGATTGTTGCCTATAAAAGGGAAGCTCTAGGTTATTTCTAAGGGTCCGATTTAGTCCGTTTCTTTTAGGGTTAGGTCACCCCATAGGGGGAGCCGCCTCCCTTCTCTTTCCCTCTTCTCCACCATTGTTCTTCATTAGTTTACATTAAAGTTTCAGACTTTCACATTGAGTTTTGTTTGGAAGACATTGTTGATTGAAGATTTAATGCAATTGAAGGTTTCCATTTATTCAAGTTAAGTTCTTTTATTCCCTTTTGTTATTTCTTTATTTTGTCTTTGATATGATTGTTATTGGCTAGAATCTTGTGGTTCCAAGGTTGACAAGGATTTGTTTATATCTTTGATTATGATGGAATGTTGTGCTTTATGTTTTGGCTTTGAATTGCTTGAAATCCTATTGGTTGGCTTGTTCTTGAATCTAGTTAGAATCCTTCTAGCTAGTAACCTAAGTTGGAATTGAGACTTACCCGGTGATATTCCTTCATAGATACATGAAAGACTGAGCATAGGTAATAAAGGGTTATCGTTTATTGGTTGAATGTGCTTAGATTCCTTGCTAAGTAGGGTAATACCTGAGACTTACCCGGTAATGGTTTACCTTTTCCTTAGTTTGTAGTCTGGTTTGTTTAGAATTTCCTACCCTCTACCTTGAGACTTATCCGGTAATAGGTAGTTGGTTTGGAACAAGATAGTCTTGAGACTTACCCGGTAATAGACTGTCAACCTAGAAACATTCATCCATGTTGCTTTTCTATCATATATCTTTATGAGTCTTCCTGAATCTATATGTATAAACAATGACCTTGAACCATTGGAATCCATTTTCTTCCCTTCAACTTGATTATCTTTGTTTTCTTTTTATTTATTTGTTTTGACTTTCAATCAATAGTGACAATTGATTGCGAGTCCTTTAAAACCCTTTTAAAACCTTTTTGATTTCTTTCCCTTATCTTTTCCAACCTCCTGTCTTTAATTGAGATTTATTTTATTTATAATCATTATTGCATTTTAATCCCCTCAGTCCCTGAGATCGACCCTGAAATACTTACCTTTATTGTGATTGACCTATACACTGTGGGTTCGTTGCTATTTAGGGAATTATTACAGGTTATAAATATAAAATTATCCCTTCCTTGTTTTACTAACTTATAGGTCTTTATCATTATTGATAAAGGTTTATAGGGGTGTAAAATCAGCGAACAATAACAAATACCTCTAAGGCATTTATAGAATGAGACTTTTCATGCAATAGATAAATATATCCATAACGTGAGAAATCATCAATAAAAGTGATGAAATACTTTTCACCGCTCCAAGAAGGAACGTCAAAAGGACAACAAATGTCGGTATGAATTAACTCAAGAAGGTGATAACTTGTGTGTAATCAAGGCATTCCAAGGTTTGTGGAGATGTCCGGAATCACAATGATGATGTTACTAGCCTCGACACAAAAAAATATTTCAATTCGGTTATAAAAGTTAAAGCCTTTGCCCTCAAAACCGGGTTACAGGAGGCGATTAAACTACATATTAAAAAGATCGAAATCGAATGTGATAATTTGTGTGTAATCAAGGCACTCCAAGGTTTGTGGATCTGTCCGTGGGAGGTCGTAATGATTTTATCCGACTTCAGACTGGATCTTCGTTTTCTTTGACGAGGTCCGTATTAGACATATTTTCAAAGAAATAAACTGTGTTGCTGACCGATTGACCCATTTGGGAATATCGACCCTCAACACCAATTTTTCTGAAGACCTCGAACTTCGTGTTCTCATCCGCAAGGATGCTTTAGGTTGGACCACCTCTAGGAGATAGTTCAAACTAACCGCTTTCCATTTTCTAAAAATTTAACTAAATAAAATATGAAACAGGACACAATAGTGCATGATTCTAATTCAAGAATCAAAGGACTATAAATAGTGAAACTATAAGCATTTGATTGAAACCAAGCAATATAATGAAATGGAAAACACCGTACATATATACTCTATATCTAGTCAGATCAGTGGCGGGGCCAGAAAATATTTGAAGGGGGAACTGAACGCCTTAAAGAAATAGACAAAATAGTTCATTACTAATACAAAATTTAGTACAACAAAAGAGTTCACTACCGTAAGCAAAACCCCGTCGTCACAAACACATCATATCCAAATCTTTTACCGACAACACCAAAAGCAAAAAAGATAACACCAAAAGCAAAATGCGGCATCTTTAGAAACACTATATTCCAACCATTCATACTCCTTGAACCACTTAGGAAGAAAAGCCCTTTGTTTATTTCCTTACATACTTCGTGAAAAATCATGTGACAATGGTTGACAAGCACCTTGAACTACATATTCCCTCTTCACAACATCTCTAACCCGAGGCTCATAATCATTAATGGATTTGCGCAATGCCGGATCACTAATAATGCTAACTTCACAAGTTGAATCACGAGAACTTTCAACTCGAGCTCTTTTTTCGCCAACAACATGATCTCTAACGTCACTTTTATTCCCCAACATTCCCACTAGGAATTGAACTTGAACCTTCAACATTTAGAGTCGGTACCTTCTTGCGAATAAAAAACTTGTCCATATTATAAATCCTAATAATACAATTAACAAACCTTTCAAACACAATCAAATTCAATCATCAAATTTAACCTAATTAAATAATCAAACATTAATTTTCAATTCAATCAACAATTTCAATTCAATCAACACATAATAAGAACTTTAACGTAAATTTTCAATTCAAACACCAAATTTAACCTAATCTCAGTCAACAAATACCAACAAATTAAACATAACCAACAAATACCAACCAATTAAAGTTTAAACCTATTATAATCTTTAATTTTATTAATCAAATTGATTTAAATACAATAAAATTTAGAGGGAAATCAAGGAAACAAACCTTAAGAAGTAAATACCGTGATTTACAAATTACAGCAAGTCAGCAAGGCGAGCGGGGCGGCAATGCAACACTACGGCGGGCCGGAGGCGACTCAAGCGAGGAGAGGAGCGCACTGCGGAGGCAAGGCGAGCGGGTGAGCAAAGGAGAGGGCCGAACGGAACTGTTGAGGCGAGGAGGAGAGCGGAACTGCTGAGAGGAGGCGAGGAGAGGAGCGGCACTGCGGAGGCGAGGCCGGCGAGCGGAGGAGCGGCACTGATGGTCGACGAGCAGCGACAGCCGACGAGACTCGAGAGTCGAGAGGGGAGGAAAGGCGAGCGCCGCGAGCGGGAGAGTGAAAGTTGAAGAGACGAGGAATCCTGGAGCGGGAGAGAGCAGAAAAGCCAGTAGGGTTTTTTTTCCTCCCTATTAAAACGACGTCGTTTTGATAGGTTTTTTTTTTTTTTTTTTTTTTTTACACTGTTCCGCACGTCATTGGAGGGGCACGGTCCCTCCCTTACCACCCTTAAATCCGCCACTAAGTCAGATGGATCGATGAATCATGTAAGTCTATAACCGCTATGACACCAAATGTAAGATTAATTTACGATTTCATTTCGAAATCAATTCTTTTAATTGATCTAAACTTAGACATGATTTAATCGAAGTAAATATATATTGATCGAAGACTAACCTTTATTCGAGTATTCTTCGTTACTACGAGTCGATCAAGTGCGTAGGCATAATCAAATATTCTTCTTGCTTAACCTTCACTTTAATTAAACTCTAATGGATGAGAATAGTCTTAATTAAACTTTCTCTAACTGTTCTTTAATCGTGTATATGTTGTACACTGACAACGATTTCTATATATTTGCTTTTAGAATGAAGAATTGATTGCAAAATAAAACTAGTAGAAAACCTACTTCAACAATCATCCTTGTAACCGTCATATATATATATATATATATATATATATATATATATAAAAGAGAGTATATATTAGTTTTTAGGTAATGAAGGAGAACTATAATTAATTCCGTAATTTTAATGTCTTTAACTGATACCGATTAATTACGATTTTAACTTAATATTAAAACTATAAACTATACTTTAAACTTAACTTTATGTATTAAACCTAGACACACCTACCACATAAAATATATATTAATAAATATTCTTACATATATGATGTACCTAAGATCAAATGAGCACATTTGAAAGATGTTTAATCCAAACAAATCGACTATAAGAGCGCAACTGAAATAAGATTGGATAAAAATGCGCGAACCATATTTGTATTAAATGTAACGACTATTAATACTATAAGTTAATCTAAACTAAAATTTTCTTTTAATTAATTGAATAAAGATGTTTTTAGTTGATATTTAATTGATTATACGTTTTGGAAATTTAAGAAAACACTTAATTTTGATATTTTATTCATTGTTATTCATAAACGACAAATAAAAAATATATCTTAATTCGCTCATGATATCACATAAAATTATCCTCGAAATCTTTGAAGTGCAACCGAGACATGGATGATTGGGCACTAGGGGTTATACGAGCCAAGCGAGCCAATTATTGGCTTGTTCAAGCTATAAACGAGCCGTATAAGAACCGAGCCTAACTTTTATACTAGTTTTTAAAATATGTTCATTTAGGCTCGGTTAGAAAACGAATGAGTTCAACCTGAGCATTTGACGAGCCGGTCCCGATTAGCTCGCATAAAATAATACTCATATAGTGTTATTTTAGTCGTCGGAGCCGAACTTTACCCAAACGAACTGAGCATTGACATGCTCCCGCTCGACTCGTTATAAACGAGTTGAGTCCGAGCCGGACCTAAACTTTATACGAACTTTAAAATGTATTTATATTCGACTCGTTTAGAAAATGAATGAGCTCAACTCGAATTTTTAACGAACCGAACGCGAGCCTATACTGAGTAGCTTATCTCTAGTAACGACTATATTGGACACATGCATGACGTCATATTCAGATTCTTCTATTTGATTGTACAATATATATATATAATCATCGAAAAGATATTGCCGGCCATTAGGGTTTATAAAACAGTTTTTATACATGCAGTTCATCACTACCATACCTTGTATATAAGGTATTTCTTAGTGTATATGAGAATCGAACAGCAAACAGGTCCATAATCTATTCACGTGGTAATTGGTTGATTATGGATCCTAAAAATCGACAAACCATATCAGTCTGTCAGTCCATTGATTCGGTTTGTGTATATGCGAGATAATCTGAACACAATTTCCCTCATTCCAATGCAATCAAACTCTCGAAACTTTAGCCCATTGATTAAATCAAACTCTCCAAACTTGAAATCTCCCTCATCCAATGCAATCTCCACCGCAATAAATATATTTAGTGCATTATATTTTGATATATCAACGTAGAAACCGTACCAATGATTTTATTTATTCATCCCCGCTTACTTTTGTACTTTTCATTGATTGGCTATATTAGGGTGGTGATTAATAAGTTGTTATTAATAATGAGCTTTAAAGCAATTCACAAATGCACGACGTTTACGAGTTTCGGAACTGTCATGGTTTTTAGAACCGTAACGGTTACGGAACCCGTAAACGTGAAAATTTTGAATTTTGTTTTGAAAAATAGTCGTTTGAATTCGAACGTTGTAATTTGAACGTTATATCTCGAATAATTCTAATTCGAACGTTGAAAGGTTAGCCGGTGAATTATATATATATATATATATATATATATATATATATATATATATATATATATATATATATATATATATATATATATATATATATATATTGAGAGTGATAGAGGAAGGAAATGAATAAACTTTCACACAAATTCTCAAAAAAATGGGTAGCGGAAATGACAACACAAGACGATGACAAGATGTTGCTGCCGTTTGATGATTAAAAATTTAGTCAACCGGAGGAATTTCTTTCACATTTTGAGGTAATAATTTTTTTGTAAGTTTATAATTATACCGGGAAAAAATTCTTATTCTATTTATTTTCAATTAGGGTCCACCAATTTATTCTCGTGATGAAGGGACCGATTATACTCGAATGTTTGAAATTAACGGATATTTCTACGATCAATAGACAATGGTTGATTGAGCTCGTTTCATGGGAGGAACTATGAATATATGGTGTTCGTCACAAGTAGGTCATGGAGAAATAGGAGTGGACTCTTTACGTTTCGGTTGACATGCGAACGTTTTGGATTAACTCGGAAGAAGAAATATGTTGATCCAGATGTTGAGTCGTCATCTAGGCGAGCTCGTAAATTGATTAAAGATGGGTGTTCATTTTAGCTTGAGGGCGTACAAAGCATAATTGATAAATGGGCATTCCATGTTAAATGTGGAGTGAACAACCATACACTTCCCGAGAAGTTGAATATTTAGTGGCCCATTGACACCGACACAGTTTCGGAAGGTCGGACGTGAACTCGGGTCAGGTTTCAAGCCGTGCAATATTTTGAAGTCACTACAGTTTGATGATCCTCACAATGTCACCTCCATAAGACAAATATACAATGCTGGATTGAAGATCAGGATGCTACAAGCTGAAGGACGAGGCCCACTTCAACAAGCACTACACAGTCTACAAAACCATCATTACTATGTCAATGTGAGAATGCCCGTAGTTAGATGAAATTTCAGATTTTTTTCACCATGATTAATATTCCAGATTCTAGGCATCTCCTCAACTTATTTTCTTATGTCATCATAATGGACACGACATACAAGACGAACGAGTAAGTGTTAACATTCATTTTGTTTATGAGTCTTTTCATATTACATGAACATTTGATTTCAGTTCAATTGGATATTAGAGTCTTGATTGTGCCTCAAAATCTATAGGTACAAGATGCCGTTGTTAGAGATTGTCGGATCACTAGCACGAAGAAGACGTTCACAATAGCATTTGTCTTCATGGCTAAGGAAAACTCAAATCACTACGAGTGGGCATTAGGGAGACTCCGACATGTGTGCAGAAATGTTATACCGGGAGTCATTGTGACGGATAGAGAGCTTGGGCTTATAAGTTCACTAGGTGTTGTCTTTTCGGATGTGAAGCACATGATTTTCACATTTCATGCCAAGTGCAACATTTACCAAAGAGCTTGGGCAGTGACACGATCTCAAGAAGCACGAGCGAAATTTATATCACAGTACAATGCCTTATTTGAATCCCGATCCTCGGCGAGTTACGAGAGGCCTTTGGCTGAGATGAAAGTTGCTTGGCAAAGTTACCCGAGGTTGATGGAGTATTTGGAGACCACATGGCAAATTCCATACAAGGAGGCAATTATTCGTGCATGGTGTGACTTAAATTTTCATTTTGGCTCAAGGACAACAAACGCGTAAGAACTCAATCCTATATTTACTAAAAGCTTATAGTATTAATTGTAAATTTATAATAGTGCACTGATTCTATAATGATCCGTAGGTGTGAGTCCGCGCACTCTTTGTTGAAGAGAACGTTGCGTTCTAGTGTGCAAGGATTCTCAATTGGTTGTTCCTTGATATTTATTCGTTTCATGGCAATAGACGTCATACCAATGGACTATGGATCAAGTCCTTGAATCTATTTATTGGACCGAAAATGTACCTTACGGACTACGGAATTGGTTTAAGCAACCAATCATTCCTTTGCTAGCTGCAACGTATTATTGTCGCGTTGTGGTGGTAATTGGTTTGAATTCCGAGACTTCTTTACCTTTTATTGCAACGGAGGAGAATGAACATCCACCGACAGAAATTCGTGCAATATCATTGGTCAACGGCAATCACTATGTAGTTGTAAGTTTGTTTTCTTTATGAACTTGTTTCAAACGAGATCGATTCTAGTGTTAGATGTCAATCCTTGAATCTATATTTTGCAGGTATGGCTCAAGATCGATTCACCATTACCGGGGTTGTCCCCAACATGGAAACAAAATCGTCATTCAAGCGTGGATGAATGAGATATTCCTTTTCGTGATAGGTTGAAGATGTACGAAGACCTACGACGCAAAGAGTGTCCAAGAGAAGTATTGATCCATGCATGTAGACCCTTTGGAGTAGTTAAATGTGTTGTTGATATATCCATGTGGACTCGTTTATCGTGTATTGTTCTTCTTTATTAAGTAATCGATGGACTTGTCGTTATTTTGTATCTTCATATTATGTGTTAAACCAATATATAAGAATTGGATCCGAAGTATATATATAAACCAAGAAAAATTCAAGAACTAAATCCGAATAAAATATATAAACCAATCAAAATACAAGAACACAATTCAAAATACAAAAACTAAACCAACTAATCACGTCTGGGCTAGGACGCCCTAATATGAGATTGTGCAATAGGAATCTGACGTGTAAAAGACTCCTCATAGATCTCCCGAATATCCTTCTCAGTAAATGGCCCACCCCGTGTAAGAAGATCTCTGAGATGTGCCTGTACTATGTGTAGACCCTGTAATGATACAAATATTTGTTAATACTTATTCCAATAAGTAACAAATCTAAAGACGAAATTTAATGAAGACGTACCATATTTTATGCCACTTTTTTTCCTAAACCCTACTGCGACTACGGGTTGCAAAACTGTGCCTTTTTAGGGTTTCAGAATCCTCACGCTTACGATTTTCGGAACCGTCACGGTTCCGAAAATCGTACACTTACTCTTTCTGTTAATAATATATGGCGTTTTGGAGGATATCCTTATACTTCAAGGTTTATTAGTTTTAGGATAGCATCCTTGAATTTCATAATTTTTATAATATGTCATTCAATCATTCATATTTTATAATTTTTGGAATATGTTCAATCATTCATATTTAACTATTTTATGAAAAATTTTATAATTTTTGGAATATGTTCAATCATCCATATTTAACTATTTTATGAAAAATAATGTTTACACTTTGTGCTTATCAATCTATAAGATTAGATAGTTGATTCCTAACATATGACATTATAATTATCACTAACACTTTAACTTTACACTATCGTCCATTGTATCTTCGTCAATCATAATGTCATTAAAGGTATTGTCATTGATAATACTGACACCAATTGTATTATCGTTGGTTGTGTTGTTATCAACGACATTTTCATCAACTACGTTGTCACCACAACGCTATCATTAACTTATTATTATTAGTTTTATTTCACAAGCTTATTAGTAATAGCTATTTGGTATATCCATGAGGTCAAAATTCAAAATATGATAAGTTGGAAGGTTAGATTTTCAATTTTAAAACTCAATTAAGTTAGTTAAAAATTCATCCTTATTATTAATAACTATATTGAATATCTAAATAGTTTATTAGATGGATATCTTATCTTTTTTTAAAAAAAATAAAAAAATGTTAACAAACGTCAAATTATGGATGGTCGAAGGTATTATAAAGTTAAGAGACACCATGACACCTTCCGAAAACTAAAACACTTGGAGCATAGTTCGAAAATAAAATCTGAATTACAATTAAGGACACCGAAATCTCTCTAGTTATCTTAATTTCAATAAACTAATATAAAAATTAACTAAAACGAATCTCAATTATCAATAAAATAAGTGTCTTTTATACAAGTCAAGCTACATGAAAAGTTTGATTTGGACTCGTTCACTTGACTAAAAGTCTAGGGTGAGCAACTTTTAAGCTCGGTTAAAATTCAAAGTCGCTATAACTCAATTCCAAATGAGTTGAGTCTAAGCATACCGATTAAAGTTTTACTTGGTTAACAACTCTAAAGGTACTAGATGCATGATTCAATGTGCATTGTAAAGTTTTTATATGAGTTGGGCTCTTATATCGGCTAGAAAAAGCTCGATTCAGGTTAGTCACATGATAAATAAGCTTTAGACTCGACTTAACCTTTTAAAAAGTTAAATATGACCATGTCAAAGTTCTCCTCGTTACGAATAACAACCTCCAAAATAGGGATAGTTGGATATCTGACATCAAATTATAGTGATTATTTTAGATTAACTAGTTCAGTGTCTGCACTTTGTGCGGGTTTTACCTAAAAATATTATATTATAATTTTTACGTATTATGTATCAATATTAATCTAAATAAAATCTAATTATAGGCTAAATGGAGTTTTAAACATAAAAATTAATATTTTAATATCCTCTTGAAAAAGACCGTATAAAAATATCTATATTTCAAAAGAACCAAATAATTTTAATATTAAAAAAAATTACGTTTAGAATATTTATTTCAAATTTGGGATTTACATTAACCGAAAATCCTTTTTTGTTTTGATAATAATCTATTTTAGATTAATAAGATGACGTTACATGGATATATATCAAATGAAAATTGATGTGACACGTTGACTGTATAGTAATTTTAATAACAATTTTTCTATGAAAGAATTAATGGCGAATCGATAAATATTGTGTGGAAAATATGTGTAAATAACTCAAAAAAAATCTTATGTAGCATGCCTTAAAATGCGACAAATAAACAAAATGCATTTCGTTTTAGTAATAAATATAAATTTGGAGGAGAGAGTTTGTTTTGTACGCAAGTGTTTGGAATTAGACAAGAATTATAATTTGGATATATTATTAAAATGACCTATATGACCGAAAATAGTCCAAAAATAATAATCCACATTTCTAAAGATTATTGAGGATTAATCCTTTATAGTCTTCATATTTACCAATCTTGGGACCTTCAGGACCACATTTTGCGGGACAGTGGAGTTGTGGATATAGGGCTCTGAGTTTTGTGGAGCTTTGGGCAATCTTCAGGATTCTATTCCTGAATTCGATCTTTCGGTTTTTACTGTCAAGAACACCGTCCCCCGTAAAGCCCAACAAGTTTTGGCGGGTGCTCTTTTCGGTAAGATTGTTCAAGAGATGGAAGTTGCCTTCAATTTGACCTCGAGACAGAAAGCGGTTTTTAAGTGCCTTCAATCAGCGCATAACCAAGATTTCCTTCTTGCCATTCCCATTGATGGGCTCGGGCAGTGTATGTCCCCGGTTGAGTATCGCTCGGTCCTTAAGTATCGTCTGATGATTCAACTTTATCCGGTTGATGGGACTTGTCCTATGCCCAACTGTCGTAAGCCTTTAGATATTTTTGGGGAGCATGCTGTTCATTGTAAAGAGCTTCCTGGTTTCAAATATAGACATGATCTTGTCCGTGATGTTTTATGCGACGTGTTTAGGAGAGCGGGGGTTTCGGTAAAGAAGGAGGCACCTGTGACCTTCTTGACTGATCCACGTGAGGGAAGATCTACGTTGAGGACGGCGGACGTCTTAGTGTTTGGATGGATGAGTGGAAAGCATGCTTGTATTGATGTGACAGGGGTTTCCCCACTGGTTGGTTTAGGCAATGGGCCTTTTGTGGTGGGTAAGGCGGCGCTTAATGCAGCTTCTGCTAAGGTGGCTAAATATGAGAGGGCTTGTGTCGAAAATCAACACGTGTTTCTTCCGTTCGCTTTTGACACTTTTGGTTTTCTTGCGCCTGATGTTGTGGAGGTTCTTAAGAGGGTGCAACGGGTCTTACACGGTAACGTTATGTCTCCTAGGTCATCAAATGTTGTTTTTAGGAGAATCGGTTTTGCAATTCAGAAAGGGTTGGCGGCACAACTGGTTGCCCGTCTCCCCTCTAACCCGATGTAATTAATTTTTAAAGTAATAATATGGTAATATTAATTTAATACCAAACACAACCTAAATTGATCTACGGGATAAAGGCATCTGAATAAAAAAAATCTTGGCCATTCACCAAATCAAACCGTTGAAATTTATCATGAGAAGAATATTAAATTATTATTAGAAGGGGATGATCCAAAATGGGGACATTTTTTACCATTAGGGTTCCAACAACAAAAATAGCTTTAAAAAAATCAGATCAAATCGATCATTGATCCTCGATACTTTGTGATAATGCAACGCCTGTTTAACAATGGTTCTGTGTAATGGGAAACACCTAAACCGAAATCACCACAAATCATATCAAAACTCCCCATCCCAAAGATCATCAAGAGTCTTCCCCTATAATGTGCAAGTAAGTCAAACATTTCTCTTGTGAAATCTTTTCTATTTGGCGATAGTCTTCATCGGAAAGTTCCCAGCCATATACATCGAGGTTTTCTTTCATTCTATTCTCATTGAAGCTCTTCACTATTACAATTACACCTTGCTCGTATGCCCATCGAAGACAAATCTGTATTGAAACATTTGGAACAGACTTTAAAAAGATAACAAAAATGACCAAATAACACACAAATTTATGTAAATTCGTCAAGAATGATTACATCCACGGACAATCATCTTATTGTTGAGGGAAGTTTCACATTACAGATATGACTATGATCATTATATAGAACTTAAACCCTACCGAAAACCCTAAAAACTGTCTTGGTGATTTAAGTTACAAATCCTGACCGCATCGCATGTCATTTTACAAAAAAAAAATAAAAAAATAAAAAAATCTCGACCCTCGTTCAAAACATATGCATATGTTCATTTGTTCTAGATATGAAGAAAGCCAATGGAATGAATGGTGTGAAGAGTTCACCTTGGCAACAGCTTTCCCTTTGGCCTGAGCAATACTTTGCAGGATATCGGAGTCCATAACTCGATCGGTTCCCCATGGTGTCCCTTTTGCACCCAAAGGAGAAAAGGCTTCGACGTGTATACCCTTCTCTTTGCAGAACTCTCTTAACTTCTTTTGTTGCCAACAAGGGCTTATCTCCACCTTATTTTGCAGGATTAATTCACAAACACCAAATGATATTATAAATATAACTAATAATAGAAGCTAAACAAACTAATACTAGTATTATAAACTTATGTTAATAAGTTGCTCAAAAAACATTGATCAATCCGCCATTAAACATATGTTTTGGATTTGTTTCAATCAGGTTTATTTTGAGGTCGGTTTGAATTGAATCGGGTCAGGTCTGGGGTCATCATTATAAAACCTGACTTGATAGCGTTCTTATACGTAGTTACATTCATTATCGTTGGAAGTTCTTAATTCAAATCAATAGCCGCCTTATCTAGATACCTCAGGTTGCATTTTTTGAAAATCCATCTAGCTATAGAGACAAATTCAATAGCATTGTTGTAATCAATAGCCTTATCTAGAAGTGTAAGTGTAGCCAACGTACCTGGTTGACAGCCGGAGGAATAGTAGCCACATCAAGTAAAGTTTGAAGCTTCTTGCAAGAAAAGTTGCTTACTCCAATGGCTTTTGTAAGTCCAAGCTTTTTACATTCTTCCATGGCTTTCCAAACAGCACTGAAATCCATCGGCATCAGCTCATCTTTGCCCATGTCAAAGTCATAGCTCCCAGCAGTCTTTACACTCACAGGCCAGTGAATGAGGTAAAGATCCAAGTACTCTAACTCTAAATTCCTACATGTTCAACCAAAATCTCTATCTTAGATGTATAATCCGCATCGATAAGTCGTCACATGTCAATTAAAACCCCTAATCTACGCGTGCATATATGTTCCCTTCTTCACATAAAGTTGTATATTTAGGGCCCGTTTCATAGTATTAAGAATCATTTCCAAATACGAAATATTACTAAATCAATTAAAAAAAAAAATCATGTTTGTTTAGTGACTAAAATGTAACGTCAGCGTTCTTTTAACCGATGAAAGTAAAATAATTACTTTCATTTTATATCCTTTTTTCTCTCCGTTTTTAATGCATTTATCTAACCAAACGGACACTTATTGTGCATTTACGATAATTGTTTGACATCGAACTAACTTTTACCTTAGAGTCTTTTGAAGAGCAGGAAGAACACTGTCATGGTGGGCATCACTACACCAGAGTTTGGATGTGACAAAGAGCTCTTCCCCTTGACTTGATAAACCCTAGTTTAAGGGCCTCTCCAAGCGGCTTCTCGGATTGATAGGCACTAGCCGTGTCGAAGTGTCGGTAACCTAGCTCAATGGCTTTGAGCACCGATTGTTTCGTCTTCAATGGCTCAATAGGATGAGCGGCTGTGCCACAGCCTAGAAGAGGAATAACATTTCCAGAGCTGAGAGACAACTCAGGCACTTTCTTGTTTGACATCCTGACTTTTTTTTTCCTCCTTAAGTTAGTGTTGATATAGAGAAGCAGTTATGGACAATTATACGTGGTAGCTAGATCAAAGAAAGTGAGGTTTAATAAGTACAAAGTTACAAGCACACTGGTACAATATATATATATATATATATATATATATATATATATATATATATATATATATATATATATATAAAGAGTATGATCAAATTCTACCTTTCACCACACTTTTCCTAAGAACCGTGATAAAGGAACCAAAAATATTAAAGAGTTTTGTGTTATTTGGGAGTTTTTGTTTTTTTTTTTAATAATGAGAAATAAAACGAGTGGTGGGTGGATGACTTGATCGTCGACTAACATGTCATCGAAAATCATCTAGCCCACCCGATCACTACCTATAACTGTACGGGAACTCACCCATATCCATGGATGATTTGGTGGATCAGGTAAAATTTCATATATTCCATGCATTATTTGTAAATTTGTAAAAGAAGTCAATGTCTATTGAAAATCAATAAAATAACAATAAAATAATTAAATTCAACTAAAAACAACACAAGCTAGGTACATTGTACCTAATTTCAACTCTGATAAATTACCGAATAAGTTTTTTAAATAATTAAAACAAGTTAAACGAAAATATATAGTTTTTGAGTTTTGAATCGTGGGAGATTGTTAAAGAAGACCCACCCACCCTCATTACCAAATGAACAAAGTGTATCTTGTGGATATATATTTTTTAATCTTTTCGTAAATATCTATATATACATACTAAAGTAGAGTACAAATTGTTGACGTGACACTCTAAAAATTGAGTATTTAGGTCAAATCCTCGTTTATTACTAAGGTATCATTTTTTAAAAATTTTAAACTAATAATTCCTATATTTTTTTTTAATAAATATGATCAAATTTTTATTATTTTGAAAACGTAATATTTTTTTCCTCATATATATATATATATATATATATATCCCCGTGTTTTACTTTCATTTTTAAAAATTATTTAAATATTAATTCCTTTATATTTCTACAAATTAGGTTAGATCTATATAATTTTCATGTCAGATTTTTAAAAAATATATCCAGTAAATCTTCAAAAACATAATAAATCTTTTCGCATAATTATTTTAAAAATCATTTGCTATCCACGATTTTTACAATTCGGTCCTATTTTCACGGGTCTTGTTATGCCATATCGGTTATCAAGTAAGACCAATAATTTGAGAACTTGAATATAAATTGAAGGTTTGAAGATAAAACAAATCATATATTTCTTCACCTTTTGACAAAGATCGAGTATAATATTAACTTCTATCGGATTAATATTTGATATGTGAGTTACCGACTTACGGTATGTCGGTCACCGACCGACTAGCATGTGGGTTGTTGATCCACTTTTCTTACTTTTTAATCCTATTTGCTTAAATCATTGATAAACTACACGTGTGGTTGCATAAATTTAAATTTCTTTAACAATTTTTGGTTTTTAGTGATTTGAATTTAAATTTTAAATTAATAATAAATTATATATCATGTGATAAATAAATTCAACACGTTATTATCAATCTATTTAAAGTATCCTTCGCAAATTTTGCGATCTTAATTTTGCAAACAATCATTTTACTAATTTATATCTCAACAAATACGTCCATAATCTACACATGGTGATTAATTGATCATGGACCGTAAAAATCGACAAATCCTATGAGTTTGTCAGTCCATTGATTGGGCTTGTATGCAACTGGAATCTTTCGTCTTTGTCGACAATCTTACCACAATTTCCCAAATTTAAATTAAACAATTTTGCCATCGTGTATTTCCCTCGTTCCAATGCAATCTCACCGCAATAATGTAAAGTAGGTGTTCGAAACGTTACAGGCTTTTATTTTGGATAAATTGCGGAAAATAACCTAACTTTTTGAGGGGTTTATGGCATAATTTTTTAAAAATGCAACTAAAAACCCAACGTATACAATATGTTGTAAATTTTAGCTTATGCTTACCGCCGGTAAATTTTCCGGTAAAAGTGATGAGTTGTCTGATGAAGTGTATGTAAGTCATCTTCTTTCTTTAATGACTGGATAAATAGCAAAAAATATATATCTTCCATGAGTAAAATATATATCTTCCATGGACAACCAAAAGACCCGGAAAGGTAGACCGAGGAAAGGTACCAATAGTGTTCTACACCACAATGATACCGATCGTGCACACGTAAATGTGAGTATTCTAACACATTTATACATAAAAAATAAAATTAAACAAATTTATGGCTAACATGTGTTTGTTTGATAACCTGGACTATCCGGTGATGTTTTGTTCTCTCTAATAAACTCTGCTCACGGGTCATTACAACAATGATCATTTATTGTCGCTCCTCCTACCACTCGATTAAGACATATATGTTGTTTATATAGAATAAGTGGTGCATATTATAAATATGAATAAAGAGAGCTCAAGTGGTTAGAAGTTTGTTAGGGCTCTTTTACTTCATATACTACGGTTGTTAGATACTCGAGTACATCATTACAAGCTTAATACAATTTTCGTCATTCACCATCTCTCTTTTCTACCAACCTTGTACGTTTAAAAATGGTATCAGAGATGTAAAAAATTTTCCATATATTTCTCTCATTTTCTTTCGATCAGCTTGATCGAAAGTTCTTCACCTCTCATTCACTCTTTTTGTTGACTCACCATGTTTGTGCCAGAGAATTAAGACAATTCTTCATCACAAGATCGGAACTATGGTGGCAATGTTAACGCTAGCCTAGCTAGCTAACGTTTTTCAGCTGGCATTATCCGCTACATCTGATAATCCCGATATGCAATTCGTCTCTTTCCTTTTTAATGGATCTAAATTCACTTCATGGAAGCGTAGAATTCATATGACTCTCGATGGAGTCGATGCTAAGTTTAAGTTAGGTTTCAAAGATGGATCTTGCGAGATTCCTAAGTCTGACGGTGATATGATCGCTAGATGGACACAAGTCGATTATATGGTTCGTTGTTGGTTGATTCATTATATGAAAAAGAAAATCGCAGGATATTTATCTTACGTTGATTCATCCAAAGAACTATGAGATACTTAATTGAGAGGTTAATTCGAAGTCTCTAATTCTCTCCTTGTGTATCAACTACACAAGGAATCGAGCAGTTTAATAAAAGCAAGAAATATATCACCGTGATTGATTGTAAATGTGATATTCTTAAGCACCTATCTGAAAGAGAATCCAAGAATCGAATGATCCAATTCTTGATGGAACTTAATTCGTGATCAATTTGATCATATTAGGAGCATCATTCTTGCTCTAGAAAGTCTCCCTAACATCAACAGAGCGTAACACATGGTATTACAAGTGGAGAAGTAAAAGGAGATCACCACTCCTAGCACTACATATAATGCTCTAGTTGTTGATCGATCACCTCCGAATAGACAGGCGGGAGGTAGTAGGAGGGACTTTCGAAAAGAAAATTTGGATAGGTTACGCACTTATTGTAAGGAAAAAGTACATTTAGAGGAATCTTGTTCTAAACTCACAGGAATTCCAAATTGGTACAAAGGCACCAAAGGGAATTCAACTAATGAGGTTGTAGGTGTTTAAGACTCACATTCTTTTGCTGCTAATGCCAAGGACACACACTTCCTCTAGCAACTCTGGAGGAACAACTTCATATCCTTCTCTAGTTAAATCAGTATTCCAAGAGATTAAGAATATGATGGAGAGTCAAGGTCACCTCAGCCCTACAACTTCGGCTTCCATCAATTTTGCAAGTAACATGAGCACTTTATATTTAAAACACAAACCTATTGCACATGGACAGTGATTTAGGTGCTACAGATCATATTTTCTATTGCAAGGAATTATTCAGTAAATTGCATCTTGTTTTGAGCCCTATTCGTATTGGTCTTCTAGATGGCTCGATCAAGGAAGTCACACATTCATACACCATAATCTTGTCAGATCAATTGACATTGCATAATGTGTTATTTATGTCAAGAATTAAACACAACTTATTATATGTCCCGAAGATACTTCTGAATTATGATATTCAAGCTCACTTCAAATCTTTTGTATCTTTAAAGACCTTATTAGTAATAAACCTACTGCTATTGGATATTTGGATGGAGGAGGCATTTACAAAACTTCTTTTTCATTGCTTCACAAGAATAATATTCATGATGCTCATGTTGTGTCTATTTTAAATGTCACTCATATAATTGTCAATTTGTTTCAAGACATATTAGGTCACTCTTGTTTATCTAAATTGCAACATATGTTATGTAGTAAGCTGCCTCACAATATTGATTTTTATAGTGAAACTTACATCCTTGCTAAGCAACACAAAACTTCTTTTACTCCTAGTTCTTCTTATGTTATTAGACCTTTTGCTTTGTTTCACAAGGGTATATGGGGACCATATCACACAACTTCTCATTGTGGTGCTAGTTTTTTTTTTTTAATCTTTGTGGATGATCACAAGGTGTACTTGGAGTTATCTCATGGCTTATAAAAAGAAGTTGGTTCATATTGTCTCTAACTTTCTGGCCTATGTGAAGACCCAACTTGATGTTAAGATTCAAAGTTTTTGCACTGACAATGGTGTTGATTTCTTGCAGCACTGTTTACAAAGTTTATTTCTTTATAAAAGTATCCTACATCACAAGTTTGTGGCATATGTACCACAAAAAAAAAAAAGGTTAGAGTTGAACGAAAGCATAAACACTTGGTGGAAACAACTAGAGCTTTTCAAACACATGCTCATTTATATATACATTTATGGGGTGAATATGTTTTGGCCGCTACTTATTTGATCAACACCATGCCCTCTTCCGTCTTGATGTTGAAAATTTCTTATGAATTAATTCATAACAAGCCTTCTTCCTATGACAATCTAAGAGTATTTGGTTGCCTTTGTTATTCTCTTCTTTTTTCCAAAGACAAGTTTCAAGTAGTTACTCATGCTTTTATTGGCTATCCTCCATGTCAAAAAGGCTACAACCTTCTTGATCTTGAAACTCACATGGTCTTTGTAGCCTTACATGTCACATTTCATGAATCTGAATTTCCCTTCAAGATCAAGGTCAATCTACCTTCTTCTTTACCACAAGTACATCTTGCTTTGGTCTTCCCTACACAAGATCCTCCATCAAATTTATTCTTCCCCATACTTACCTTCTCATTCTTCTTCTGTACCTATTTCTTCTTCCTCTCTTTCATCTTTTTCCAATCTTATCCATGTTCCTTTCGTTGAATTCTTCTCCTTATCCTACCTCTATTGCATGTCCTTCCCTTCCTAACATTCTTTCTCACCCTTCCAAAACTATTACCAAACCTTCAAAAGTCAAAGATTATGTCTGCAGTTCTTTTTCATCATCCACATTATTGCAACACGTTGACATTGAACATCGATCTTCCTCCCAGTTACCAAGCTTCTATGTGCAATGTATTGTTCACATTTGAACCAAGTCACTATGGTCAAGCTAAATATTCCCCTATTTGACAGGATGTCATAACCAAGGAGTTATTTTTTCTTGAATCTAATCACACATGGGATTTAACTTCCCTTCCTTCTGTTAAGAGATATAAGGCTCGCTTGATTGCTAAAGATTATAACCAAGTTAAGGAGAAAGACTACAAACATACCTTCTCACCAATAGAAAAATTCACCATTGTTTGTGTATTGGTAGCTTTATCATCCACTGACTTATGGCCTCTCCACCAACTCGATCAATATTTATAATGTCTTACTTCATGGCTTCCTTGGTGAAGAAGTCTATATGTGATTGCCTCAGGGTTATACAAAGGCCTTGCTAGGCCAAGTATGTCACCTTAAGAGGCCTCTCTATGGCCTCAAACAAGCCAGCATCCAGTGGAGCATCGAGCTTACTAAGTTTCTCCTTAATATGGGCTTGATCAATCTAAGCAAGACTGCTCTTTATTTATTAAATCCTCTTCTCCTAGCATAACCATCGCCCTGGTCTATGTCAATGACATGCTTATCACTGAACTTGGGACTTGCTTGATGCTTGAATTGGCATGGAAATTTCCAGAAATTCTGATGATCTATTGCTTAACCAATGCAAGTATATTCTTGATATTCTTCAAGACTATCACATGATTGAGTGTAAATATGCATCTATATTTCCCATGCAACTTAACACTAAACTTGTTCCCAAATGTGGTGAACTTTTCTCTGATCTTGAAGATTACAAATGCCTGATTGGTCATCTCATTTACCTTACTCTAACCCGCCCAAACATAACTTATTCCGTTCAACAACTTAGCTAGTTTATGGCTTCCCCTTGCCTTCCCCACTAGAATGCAACTCTTTATCTGCTTCGCTATCTCAAATGAACCATCAATTTGGGTTTATCATACACTTCTGCATCTTCACATTCTCTCACTGCTTATAGTGAAGCCGACTAGGGTTCATGTGCTTATACTTGTCGTTCGATCACTAGATTTTACATCTTCCTTGGATCATCGATCTCTTATATTTTGGAAGAGTAAGAAGCATAAAACAATCTCTAAATATTCATATGAGTGCGAATATCGAGCATGTTTTCAACATCTAGTGAAATTGTTTGGCTTGAAGGGTTGTTGTAAGATCTTCACACCAAGGTTCCTCTTCCAATATCCATGCATTGTAACAACAAGGTTGTCCAACACTTTGTAACTAATTTTGTCTTCCATAAGCACACAAAACACCTTTGTATTGACTATCACTATGTGTGTGATGAAGTTTAAAAGGTTTTCATCTTTACCGTCCACGTTAGCTCTTCATTTTAGCTGGCCGACATCTTCACTAAAATACTAGGTGAACAACAACACTCTTTCAAGCTTTGTCTTGTCTTCCCAATCCAGCTTGAGGAGGGGATATAGAGACATATATTCAGTTTATGTAGAATAAGTGATCCATATTGTAAACATGAAGAAAGAGAGCTCGGGTGGTTAGAAGTTTGCTGTTAGGACTCTTTTACTACATATACAATGTTATTGTCATATACTCGAGTACATCATTACAAACTTAATACAATTTGCTTCATTCACCAAATATCTCTCTTTTCTATCAACCTTAACTAAAGTCAATAGTTTTGTGAAGATTATTCTATAGGTTTCAATTACTTTTTCAATTTGACCCTTATATCATTCCTATTATATTATAAAAATATTTTAATATTTATCTTTTTTTGTTATAATCATTCTATACATATAAAAATAGTACTCCTTTTACAAAATATCAATTAAAATTTCCATTAAGTCTTCAAATTTTACAAAGCGTTCTATTTTACTGTTTGTCCTTTTTGATAATTGAATCTCACTGAGTACTTGAAATAGATAGTCAATATTTTTTTATAACCTTCACGAGCATTTGAAAAACAAAACTTATTAAAGTTAAAGTGAGTATAACATTATTTTAACAAAATATTTTCAGTTTAAATATAAGTTTTATAAAATTATATTTGTATTATATCATCTAATAAGCTACGTCAATCTTCATAAGTTTATTAATGTATCCTTTTGGCGCGTCATATCCACCCAAATGAGCGGTATACTATGGATGGCCTTTACAAGGAAACGAGCGGCTACTGGGTAGGTAATCAGGGCCACTTTGCTGCTGGCCCATCAGCCCCTATGGGGGGTTTTGATTGGCACCTGATTTGGCAACTTGATATTGCCTAATAATATATTTATATTCCTTTCAAAAAAAGGTTTCACAAAAATACGTTCAAACGATATATCGTATTTGAAGATTCTTGTTTGATGAATTAAGATTGTTGTTGAAGAACAATCGCTTTGAATTCTTTCACTTGGTTGATTTGTATGGCTAAAGAGAAAAGGCTAACTCCTGTTACAAACAACGATGGATCTACTTGCTCATCTACCTTAAAAATCTAACTAAAATGGGTAATATAAAACTGGGTATTTAATTTCAGGCTATTAAAACTTGATAATTAAAATGGAAAATGAAAAAACCTATTTTAAAACCTTAATTGAAAATCGGGTAATTCAAATGAGTATACGTCGAATATTAGATTTTGGGTATGCTTTGTGTATCAGATTTTGAGTATTGAAGTTCAAGTATGATAAAGATTTGAATAAGATAAACCTTGATCATTCCTCAAATCAAACGGTAATAATTTATAAATTAGAAAAATATAAATCGTTAATATAAGCATCCGCAATCGGGAGATTCTTTAACATTAGGGATTTTGGAAAACAAGAATAATTTTTTAAAATTCAGACCAAATCAATAATTGATCCTCGATACTATGCTGACCTTGTTTAATACCAATTCCGTGAATGGGAATGATCAAAACCGAAATCACCATGGATCAAAACCTAAAAATATAAGTTGTTGCAGCATCTTCCAAACACCTTGCAGGGTTGAAGGGTTATTGCAGGATCTTCACATCAAGACTCCTCCTCCAATCCCCATACATTGTGACAACAAGGCTTCCAAATACCTTCCAGCTAACCATGTCTTCCATGAGTGTACAAAACACCTTTACACGGACTGTCGTACTATGTTTGTGATGAAGTTCAGAAGGGTTTCATCTCTACCGTTCATGTTATCTCTTCGCTTTAATTAGCCGACATCTTCACTAAGGTATTGGGTGAACAACAACACTCTTTCTTCACCTACGAGCTTAGTCTTGTCTTCCCCAATCCAGCTTGAGGAGAGGATTAAAACCAGATAATTAAAATGGATGATGAAAGAACCTACTTTAAACCCTAATACAATCGGGTAATTAAAATGAGTGTGTATCGAACACTAGATTTTGATTATGTTTTGGGTATTAGATTTTGAGTATTAATTTATCAATTAGAAAAACATTAAGTTCTTAATATAAGCATCTGTAATCGAGAAATTCTTTAAAATTAGGAATTTCGAGAAACAAGAATAACTTTTATAAAAATTCACAAATCAATCATTGAACCTCAATACTTTGTGATAATGCAAAAACCCGGTTTAATACCAATTCCGTGTAATGGTAATCATTAAAACCGAAATTACCATGGATCTTATCAAAACTCTCCGTCCCAAAGATCATCAAGAGTTTTAAAAGGAGTTCCTTCCCCTGTAATGTGCGAGAAAGTAAAACCTTTCTCCTGCGATATCTTCTCTATATGACGATAGTCTTCATCAGAGAGTTCCCAATCGAATATATCAAGATTTTCTTTCATTCTCTTCTCATTGAAGCTCTTCACTATTACAATTACCCCTTGCTCGTATGCCCATCGAAGACAAATCTACAAATACAAATTTAACCGTTAAAACAGATCTTTAATTACAAAACCAAACAAAAAAACAACGATCATTTATGTGGTTCATAAAAAATGATTATATATATTATTGAGAAGCGTTTCACATTACAAATTATGATAATTACACAAAGGTTTATAAAGTCATTATATAAAACTCGAATCCTACTAAAAACCCAAAACTATCTCAATGAGTAAGTAACAAACTTTTGCCAAAACAGATACACACAAAATGTCAACATTAGCTCATATCAAATGTCATTCATCTGTGCTCTTTTGTTCTAGATACGAAGAATTAAAGCCAATGAAATGAAAGGTGTGAACTGTTCACCTGCGCAAGTGTTTTCCCTTTGGCCATGGCAATATTTTGCAGGATATCGGACTCCATAACTCGGTTGGTTCCCCATGGTGTCCCTTTTGCACCCAAAGGAGAAAAAGCTGCGACGTGTATACCCTTTTCTTTGCAGAAATCTCTTAGCTTCTTTTGTTTCCAACAAGGGTTCATCTCCACCTTATTTTGCAGGATTAATTCAGAAATACCAATTAATATAATAGATATAACTGATACTAAAAGCAAAGAAAACTAATAATAGTATTATAAACTTATGTCAATAAGTTGCTCAAAAAACATCAATCAATCCTCCATTAAACATGTTTTGGATATGGATTTGTTTCAAGCAGGTTTACTTTGAGTTCGGTTTGAACTGATTCAGGTTACGTCTGGGGTCAACGTCATAAAATATAGCGTAAAACCCTGATTTGGCAGTGTTACTACACGCAGTCACATTCATTATCGTCGGAATTTCTTAATTCAAATCAATAGCCGCCTTATCTAGATACCTTAAGTTGCATTTTTGGAAAATCCATCTAGCTACAGAGACAAACCAATAGCATTATTGCAATCAATAGCCTTATCGATCTAGAAGTGTAAAGTGTAGCCAACGTACCTGGTGGATAGCTGGAGGAATAATAGCCACATCAAGTATGGTTTGAAGCTTTTTACAAGAAAAGTTGCTTACTCCAATGGTTTTTGTAAGCCCAAGTTTTTGACATTCTTCCATGGCTTTCCAAACAGCACTAAAATCCATCGGCATAAGCTCCTCCTTGTCCATGAAAAAGTCGTAGTTTCCGGGTTTTACACTCACAGGCCAGTGAATGAGGTAGAGATCCAAGTACTCTAACCCTAAGTTCCTTCATATTCAAAGAAAATCTCTATCATAGATATATATATAACCCGCATCGATACGTCGTCATGTGTCAAACGCCCTAATCGGTGCGTGAATGTTCCCTTCTTCACATAACTCATCTACTTTTTTATTATTTATATTAAAAAAAAAAAAAACAAAGCCCCTCACCTCTATTACGGAAATGATTATAAACAGCAACTTTTATTAAGTATATAATAATAAAAGGCCGATTTAGCTGATTGTTGCATATCGAACTAAGTTTTACCTTAGAGTATTGTGAAGAGCAGGAACAACACGGTCGTGGTGGGCCTCACTACACCACAGTTTGGATGTGACAAAGAGCTCTTTCCTTGACTTGATAAGCCCTAGTTGAAGGGCCTCTCTTATGGCCTCTCCAAGAGGCTTCTCGGATTGGTAGGCACTAGCCGTGTCGAAGTGTCGGTAACCAAGCTCAATGGCTTTGAGCACCGATTGTTTCGTCTTCAATGGCTGAAAAGGATAAGTTGCAGTGCCATAGCCAAGAAGAGGAATGGTATTTCCAGAGCTGAGAAACAACTCAAGAACTTTCTTGTCTGTCATCCTGCTTTTTTTCGAATGAAAGGTAAATTAAATTAGTAAAACGAGAATGAGAGTATTTATAAGTAAACAGTGAGGGGAGAATGTGAAAGTACGGTACAGATGGAACGAGTAGAATGGGCTTGTGTGCATACAAGTCCAAATCCAATACATAAATCCGTCCATCCTAAAACAAATTGACAATAGGGGAGAGAAATACACCGACTTTATATACTAGGCTCGGAGTGTCCCACCTTTGATGTGGGAACTTATTATCTCCAACACGCCCCGCAAGTGCAACTAGAGGATATAGACCGAGCTGCACTTACCCCACAGGTTAGGATCACGAGCCGAATAGAGACTAACATTTATACAGGCTTTATAAGAGAATAATAACTAGTAATAGATATGAAACTAAATAACAATGATATTATCACGGTCTTAATATTATCATAATCATATCTCAATCTTATCACGATCATGATCTCGATCTTATTACGATCACGATCTCGATCTTATTAAGATCACGATCTCGATCTTATCACACATCATCAAGCCGGTGGAGGGTGACGCGCAACATCGAGCTTGGACTTGAGAAATTGATACTCGGACGGTCGGACCTAAAGTCTTTGTAAATAGATTTGTCAGTTGGTCGGCGGAACGTATAAAACTAGTGTGAGCCATGTGTTTTTCTGACGCCCTTTGACTTGTCTTTAAATATATTAATTCAATTTGAGGCAACGAGTTTTGAGCGAAAGTGGTTGGGATTGTGTTTTGTTTTGTTTGGCGACAATAATGTTGGTTGGTGGCCCTAGAACGCCGATAGTTATAGGATCGCTCATCTGATAACATAATAGATTATGGTGGATTTAAAACCACACAAATAGTGGAAATAGAATCACAAATGTATTAACGTTATTACGACCCTTGATATAGGATTACAAGAGAATCAAAAAAGAAAATAAAAAAGATAGTAGTCATAAAATAAAATATAAACTAACTTAGAATACATAGATATCATCCTTATTGTAATATATCATATATTCCAATACGCTACGGTAGAGTAACTACGTTGAAGACTGGAAGATTTAATTGATAGCAAGCAGATGTAGGTATGTGACACCCCATGTAGTGCCAACAGTTAGACCACCAGTAGATCGGTGACAACATTTGATCGATGAGACCACTAGTAAATCGGTGGTAAAGGTAGATTTAGACGCCGATAAGTTGGCGATAATAGAGGATTGGTAGGTTGAGGTCCCGAATCAGACTCTCTTTGATACCATGTCAAAGTCTGATACAAACGGATTGAGTGGAGCGGGGCTCATGTGCATATGAGCGCACGTATGCGTTAAGCCCAAGTCCAACACATAAACCTTGTGAGGTTCCATCCAAAAATCAATTGACAATAGGAAGATTAGCCCACCGACTTTATATACTTAGGCTCGAAAATGCTCTAGATGTGAGAACTTATTATCTTCAACAGGTAACACGGAACAACAGAGAAAACAAGATAAAAGGAGCCAAAATTAACTATTGTTGTAGCTAGGCTTGTGCTTTCAATTGAATGTGAAAGAGGATCTGCCGGAGCAAACGGTGGTTGAGGGAGGCACATGATTGAAGATTGCCTCATTAGCCGATGGAGGTAGTTAGGCAGAGGAGGGAGTTTGAATAGTTTTTGGATATGGAAGGACGAAGAAGAGTGTCTTGAATGATGGAGCAGCCCGAGGCAGATTGGAATAATTGAGAACCTGGCTAAGTATGCATTTGCATTACCCGTTCAACGAGATTTTGAATCAATGAACACCCAATCAAGAAAAATTACAGGACACCAAAACAAAAGAAAAACAGATAAACCATGTTAATTGAAGAAGTGCGATAAAAGCTTCTAGACGTAACATTAATGTTCCCTTTCTGTATAAAAGCTTCTAGACGTAACATTAATGTTCCCTTTCTGTTAACGAAAGACTCTGTAATCTCCCTAATACTAACATCCCTCCCTCCCCTCACCATTGCACTAATTCTAATCTTTCTCACTTTATGATGACTGCACAATCTCGCGTTGTTTTGTTGTTGAATTGTGCTCTTCGGATTCTAGTGTTATGCTCTCGATCTGTGGGCATTCTCCCTCTCTTATTCCATTCGGTAGGAAACTCTACATTAATTGATATTCTAAAAAAAATACTGTATCATACCTGATCATAGGTGAAGATTTTTAAATTTAAGTCGACACATTCACCCAAATGGAATCCCTTGCTTATTTTCCTTCAAATCTATATCATTTCATTATTGCATTCGCCCGAAAAAGAATAAGTAGTTCAACGCAAATCAAATGTAAACAAAGCATAATCCTCTCTATAACATATTAACTCCAAGCTGATAAAAATTCCAATACACATATGAGAGATAAAATACCAGTTAGCATAAAAAACAAAAAAAACAAAAAAAAAAGCAGAGAAAATAAGATTCAAGGGAGAGATAGTAAGAATTATCTACCTTCTATTTTAGACAGAAAACAGCTGTGAGCAGCTTTAGATCGATGATGGCAGAAAATGAAATGATGAGAAAGAACAAAGAGGGTTGAGATGGAGGCCAGCCAGGCTACAGATCCAAAATGGTCGATTTTAAAATATTTGCATGATGCGGGCAGGTCACTCCACCAATATTTATATTGGATCCTACACAGATGATACATGGCTTCAATTTAAAAAATAATATAAAGAAATAATGTAATTTACAAAGTGCTTGGATCTGGATGGTCGAAAGACTTTTCTTCTCCCTATTATTTAAAAAATAATAATGATTGAACAAAGTATACATTTCGTCAAAATTGTGGACTAATGAGTATTTTTGAAGAGCAGGAACAAAATGAAGGTGACGACTAATGAGCATCACTACTCCATAGCTTGGGAAATGATAAAATGCTCTTCTCTTGACTTGATAGACCCTAATTTTAGGGCTTCCTTTGTAGCTTATCATAGAGATTTCTCAGTCTGATATAAAGCTGGTGTGTCAAAATGTCTGTAACCGAGCTCTATTGCTTTGAGCACAGCAGCTTGTTGCTAATCCAATAAGATCGAGAAATTGCATTTCCAGAGTTACGTTGAGAGAGGCAACCCGGGCAGGGTTTCATTGCTTCCCATTTCCTTACTTAAGATTTTGAAGAAGAGAGTAAATTTTTTATTTTTTTTGAAGAAACCAGATCTTATTAATCAATATCATCAGAATAAATCAAAGTACACAACTCGTATGGCATAGCCACAGAGTAAACAGAATTTCTCTCATAAAAGAAACACAGGCCAACCAGTTATCCACCCTATTCCCTTCTCTGCACACATGACTCCAGGAGCATAACGAAGTCCCTTCTCAGAGCTCGTCGGATCTCATGAATCACATCAAGTGAATTCAACTCACAAATAATACTATGCCAGCCCCGCTCAACAGCCATAGAAATGGTCCATAGCAAAGCAGCGCCTTCCGCCTCCATCACCGAAAACGAACCAACAATTACCTTAGAAGCAGTCAGCAACACCATACCCACTCCATTCCTGACAACCACACCTACACAGCAACTACCATAAAATCGAACTGAAGCATCACAATTAAGCTTAATAGAGCCCCTAGACGATTTTCTCCATCTAGACGCAAGAGAAGTAGCATCACCTAGGCCGAACATAGACAAACCAACTTCGCTGCTATTAAACTCAATGGTCACAGAATGGATTTCGGCCAGAATATCATTCGACTCCCTATAAATGCCTTCAAAGACAGCAAGGTTCCGAGCTTTCCAAATAGACCACAGGGAAGCCATCCAAAATTGCTTATCCAAGTGGGAGACAAGTCCCCTAAACATATCGAGCCCGTTATAAATCGATGAAGCTCTCAAACGGAACCTGTTTACGTCAGGGGATTGCTTCCAAATCTCATTTAATCCAGGGCAGTGTGCAAGAGCATGCAAAAAGGTCTCAAGTTGGCCACATCTATGACACCACGGTGCTACCTTTACCGCTCGAGAGACAAGCCTATATTTACAGGGAATAGCGTCCTTGCAAGCTCGCAAGCAAAGTTGCTGATCCAAAGGAGCATTTTAATCTTCCAGTAATCAGTCAAGAATGGTGAACCCCTGCCATCCGAAGTCGAGACCCGTGATTCATCATTCTAACCACACTCGGAAATCACCAAAATGATACGCAGACTTCACCGAGAAAAGACCATTGTTTGAATAGAACCAGAACGGTTCATCCATACACCGTCGGCTCACTAAACCACCTCAGTGTCTATCTCACCCAACAAACTGTGAACCAGAGGAGCCTTCCAAGAGATTGCATTCCAATCTATGAGATCACTAACCCGAGTTTCCATATTAGCATTAAGAGGGCGATAAAGAGGTCTGAAAGAATGAGGCCGGGGTATCCATGAGTCACCCCATACAGGGACTCACCATTCCCTACACTCCAACACGGTCCCTTACGAAGGACATATTGGCCCTTGAGCAAGCTTCTCCACACATAACTTGGGCGGTAACCAAGAGACGCTTTCAAAAAAGTACTACCATGATAGTATTTAGCCTTAAAGAGTTGTGCAATAAGAGATTCAGGCTTTAAAATAACTTCTAACCTTGTTTAGCGAGAAAGGCATGATTAAAAGCACGTAAATCTCCAAATCCGATCCCACCATCCGATTTAGATTTGCAAAGACGCTTTCAAGCAACCCAATGAATTTTTCTTTTCCCGTCACTACTTCCCCACCAAATGTTACTCATCAGGCTTTCAATATCACGACACACCTCAATAGGAATTTCGAACAAGATGAAGAGAGAAAATATTGGTTACGTCTTGTTAGAGAGATTTTATTAAGAAACTTTGAGTTATAGGTAAACATATGATTTGAAGATAAGAAAATATTAATGAATTATCAAGTAATAAAACACAATATCAGCTTCGTCTATGTAACTAATTATTACACACAAAATAGAGTTAGAAGCATTTGAATAACATAAATCTTGGTCATTGTGTGAAGTATTATAGGTTTTTACATCGATTATAACGGATAATGAGCCTAGTATATAAGATGGTGGAAAACTTCTCCTATTGTCATTTTATTTTAGATAAAATGTCATCGATCTTATTTATTGTGTTCGAGCCTAATGCATATGTTGACTATTCTCGACACCCCCTCCCCACACACACATTCTTGACCCATCATAATTTCACACGTTCATCAAATCCAACTGTTAACCATTAGAAAATTATCAAATTTTTTATATAAGGAGATAATCCGAATTGGGGAAATTATTTACCCAAATATTCAATATCATACCGCGCGCAGTCCATTATTAAGATTGTTGTTTGAAATTAGGTTCCAACCAAAAATTTTTAAAAAAATATGAACAAATCAGTCATTCATCCCCTATATATACTTTGTGATAATGCAAACCCGTTTATATATATATATAGAGTTAGGATCATGTAAGAACCTCTCTTAGATTAGAAAATAGGGACTTATAATAGCCGTTGGATTAATATAGATAAACGTCCAAGATTTAACATTGTTTATGGTAATAATTAATGAGAATATTATATTGCCTCTAATAGAATTATGATAAAAATATTTTAACGACCAAAATTTCTCTATAAAATATAATAACGACCAAATTATGGCAATACATTATTTTTATATTGGGTCGTTATTATATTTTATAGAAAAAATTTGGTCGCTAAAATGTTTTTTATATCATTAATATAGTCATCGTTAAAATTTTGTGGGTCGTTAAAATTTTATAGAGAAAAATTGGTGGTTAAAATGTCTTTTTCCATATTTTAACTACCAAAACAAATTTTAACGACCAATCCTAACAAATTTAACGATCAAATTTCTTATAAAATTTATTAACGATCAAATTTCTCTATAAAATATATTAACGACCAAATATATTAACGATCAAATTTCTTATAAAACACAAATTTTGATCGTTAATTTTTTTTTAGTCGTTAATTTTTTTTTAATTTTTTGTTTGATTCTGGTCGGGTTTTTTTTTATAATTCTAGTCGTTAATTTATAGTGTTATACATATTAACGACTAAAAAAAATAACGATCAATCTTATAATATAAAATTAACGAGCATCCTTCTATATAAAAATTTACTAGTCAATGAGAATCAATTCATTCAACGTTTATTTTTGGGATAGCCCAAAAATAGGATATTTGTTTTCCTAATATGTATAATATTTAATGATTTATTTGTGAAATTTGAACAATCATGTCCGTTCAAATTTTAATCCAACGGATCTTAGAGGTTCCTATTCCCTACTCTAAGGGTGATTCCTACCGGATCCTGACCCTATATATATATATATATATATATATATATATATATATATATATATATATAATATATATATATATATATATATATATATATATATATATATATATATAATCCTTATTCCAAACATATTAACATTACCCATATCAAGTGGGGCGTTTCATGTTACAAAATATAATCATTCGACTAGGGTATATAACTAGTCGTTATATAAAATTTAAACCCTACCGATAACCCTAAGAAAAGTTTGAGTAAGTGAAAAACTTTGACCACATTGCAAAAAAAATATGATCCTTTTTCAAAACATATTAACATTATCCATATCAAGTGCCATATTCATGTTAGGGTAGGTCGCAAACCTAAGTTCAAACCATAGTATTGAAAACCGACGAAACCATAGTATTGAAAACCGACGGTCGTCGATTTGTCATTTTAACCCAGGTTTTAAAAAAAATAAAAATATTAATAACTGAAAATTAAAATTTAAAAAAAAGTATAAAACAAACCGGATTGAAATTTAAATTAAGTAAATAAATAAAACAATATGGAATTTTTATTTTTTTTTAAAAGACTTGAACTGGTTCCCGGTTGTCTACGTATCCTACGGGGTTAAGTGGAATCAAAGCTCACGTAGTTCTCTTACCTTGACTTACCTTTTTTGGACTGCCGACTTTTTTTTTACACCGTTACCTTTCGGGCTCGGACTTGGAAGTAGTTTTGCCATCTTCGGAGTTAGTATCCAATTTGGAGTCATATAACGGGGCATTCCGTTGTTTCCGCTTCGCCGCCCTTATCCAATCTTGAATACAAACTTGCATCTCCAACTTCTTGAGCTTCAGTTGAGTTCTTTTGTGACCGAGTATGATCCTGCCTTGGCTAAATGTTTGCTCCACCACAACCGTTGATGCGGGCACGGCCATGAGTTGTTGTACAATTCTCACTAATGTTAAAATTTTGGGGCTAATTTCTTCCACCAATCCAAAATATCAAAATCACCATCAAAACTAAAATATGTGAAGATAATCTTGATATTCCGCATTTGAGGATGAATGTCTAGGTGTTTTTGTTCTTTTGGCTGAAATTTGTTGTGCTTTTGAAAGAAAAGAAGACGAAGAAGAAGAAGAGGGAGAAGGAGTAGGTGCGATAGAAGAAGAGCTAATACTTGATTCAAATTTATTAAGCAAGTGTTCAATTTCAGTACCAATTTTTTGCATAATGGTAGAAATATTAATGTTTTCATCTACTAAGTTTAAACACAAATCATAATGACTAATGAACATTCAACAAATCGAAACACCATCAAGTTTAAGTCTAGGATCAAAAACGGTGGTTACAAGATAAATAATGGGAATTTCTTGGTAATATTTAAGCCATTTAATTTCCATTCCATACATAGCATCTATAAGGGTAGGTATTTCAAAACAATTTAGAAAAGTCTCGGAAATGTTAACAACTATCTCTAAAAATCTACAAGAAGTTGGAGTGTAAACGTTACTCATTGCATTAGTTGCATCACTAAAAACCTTTAAAACATTACAAATATCGGTACAAGTTCGCCAAGCATGTTCATCATCAAGAATTAAGCAAGGAACGCGAAGAAAACTTATGTAAAAGAAACTTTGCAACAAACGGCTTTACTAAGTAATTTGTAAGTAGAGTTCCAACGAGTTTCAATGTTTTTGAAAAAGCAATTGGATAAACATTGTTAGTTAAACATAAATTTCCCCCTTTTTTCTCAAATCGGAGTTGCGCCAAATATGATCAATAACGTTGGTGATGGGGTTAGCATATTCGCTAAAATCTTAATTCCATCTTGAACACATAAATTTAAAATATGACATGCACATCTTTGATAAGTATAAGAAGTTCGCAAATATTGTCCCGCCTCCTCGACCAAATGGTTTACGGGGGCGGCGCTTGTGGATGCATTATCAAAAGAATATGAAAAAACTCGATGTTGTAAATTAAATTCTTGTAAAACCGTTTTTATCAAGATTGCAATGCTTGGTGCATCATGTCTTGCATTGAAATGCCGAATCCAATAACATATTTATGCAAAAACATATCGTTATCAATAAAATGTAAAGTAATGCTCATGTAAAAATGTTGTTGAGATTGTGTACTCCAAATATCACTATAAATAGATACTTGATGATCAAAAGATGCCAAAGTTGATACAAAATTAAAAATTTTCTTTCTTTTGTATGTAAGATTTAGATATTAATTTAGAAATGGTTTTCCTAGAAGTTGGTGTAAAAAAAAGGTTGAAGATATTTAGTGTTATATTCTCTAACTTCTTCATATTCGGAATAAGAAAATGAAAATGCATGAGAACATATAACATCGGCTAATCCTAAACTTTCTTCACTATGGTTATACGGAAATAAAAGAGATTGAGAGGAAGAAGATGCAAACCCGTGGGACAATTGTGTTTGTCCCCGTGATATCCCTAACTTTTCCGGATGGACGTTTTGCATGTGTGTTTGCAAGGTCTCGTAGCCACCCTTGATCTTTCACTTGTACACCTTTGGACAATAGTTGCATGCAACTTGACAATACTTGTTCACTGACACCCCTTCTTGTAATGCTTCGTAAAAGTTTCGGATGTAAGCTTTTTCGGTGGGGGAGACGTCGTCGTGGCATGTCGGTATTTTCGGAATTGTCGGGCATTTGAGTTTTACTTTCTTGGGCGCTAGGGAAAAATTGAGAAGAGGGGAAGTGGTGACGTGGGTTTGCCATTAGGAGAATACGAGATTACGAGAGATGAATTCAAGATAGACGAGAGGAGAGTTGAGAAAGATGAGATACCGATGATGTGAGATTTAGAGGAAGAGAGGTTGGGTACGTATTTATATGAAATTAGAAATGGGTATTGGATAATGGGTAATTGAGTAGTGGTAGTTTTTTTTAAAAAAAAACATTTCCAACGGCATGATGACCGGGAAAGTTGGGCCCACCAATGACTATAATGTCGTTGGCGGGCTCAACATTAGACCGATGAGCTCGATCGGCACTTAAATTGGTGGTTCAAATCGCCGGTTTAGGAGGCGATACTTATATATATATCACCCTTCGCATATCTGGATATATAAACCACCGTAATTTGTGTGTTTTTCTTTTTCTGCATGTTAAATTCTGTTATTTCTCATATTCATATTCCGTAATGGTTCCAAGTCGTCACAAAATATAGTGAACCCTTAGTTGATATATTTGCTAGACGTACATAGTCGAATATTCAAGTTTCTTTTAATCATATCTAATCGATGTATAGCCGCCTATTTTAGAAGCCTCAAGTTGCTTTTTTTTTGGAAAATCCATCTAGATAGAGATAAATAGATAGCATTCTTGTAAGTTGTAATCAATAGCCTTATCTATAAGTGTAAGTGTGGCCAATAACGTACGTACCTGGTTAAGATCCGGAGGAATATTAGCCACATCAAGTATGGTTTGAAGCTTCTTACAAGAGAAGTTGCTTGCTTCATTGGCTATTGTAAGCCCAAGCTTTTGACATTCTTCCATAGCTTTTCAAACAGCACTGAAACCCATCGATATCAGCTCATCTTTGCTCATGTAAAAGTCATAGTTCCCAGCAGTCTTTACACTCAAGGCCAGTGAATGAAGTAAACATCTACGTACTCAAACCCTAGATTCCTACATATTCAAACAAAATATAATATATAATATGGGCTAGACTCCGGTCGACTTAGCTAGCTAGCCACCATCTAAATTCGGATCCTGACCGGACTCATACTACTACAAAAGTTTATTATACCAACGCACATTTTCCAACGGATAAGGATCGAGTTGATATTTACTCACGTCCGGCTCATCTTGTTGGTATCGGCCGTATGTTGGTAAATTTCCAACGTACTTAAGAACTAATGGTCCCAGCCGTTGGTACCCCACCGACGGTCCAATCCGTTATATATATTCTGATGGTCGTATCCATTGGTAACAGTCTAACAATCTAGTTCGTTAGTAATGCTCGATGGTCTGGTCGTGGTAACACCCTACATGTGTCCATATATACACGCCTGTTTATCCGGACGGGTGGAGGTCTAAATGTATTATACATTGACAAACAATAACATGAACTAAGTTTTACCTTAAGAGTATTTTGAAGAGCAGGAACAACGAGGCCAAAGTTTGGAAGTAACAAAGACGTCTTCCCTTAACTCGATAAGCCCTAGTTTAAGGGCTTCTCCTATGGCCTCTCCGAGTAGCTTCTCGGATCGGTAGATACTAGCCGTGTCAAAGTGTCGATCGGTAACCGAGCTCGATGGCTTTGAGCACGGCATTTTTACCCTTATCTGGTGACTCAAAAGGGTAATTTTTTGTGCCGTAGCCAAGAAGAGGAAGGGCATTTCCAGAGGTGAGAGATACGTTGGAACTTTGTTGCTTGTCATTATGGTTGTCATACTTAAGGTGGTGCTAGTGTTAATATGGAGAGGTATTTTCATAAAATTACATAAAACCACCTCTAGTTGGTATTTATTTCAGAAAAGGCTCATCGCTCGTTCATAAAATCGATTGACAACTGTAAGAGTAACCCATCAACTTTATACAACAAACTCTTTAAATATTTAATCATCACGTTTGCGTGATTCTACCAAAACTGATGTTTCCAACTCATTGTATCATGGTTTACACATTACCCATCACACTTTTGCTCACCTTAATTAAGCCCTAACTTGAGGTTCAGTTTTGCCAAATCTTATAATATAATATTTGTGTTTGTACTTTCGCATGGCTATACTCATTACCCATCACTAAAGAGACATTAAGGTCATTTTTACACCTCAACTGTCGCAATATCTAAGTGTAACGTACCTAGTAAACCAATTATACAACTCACATGTACCATAATGTTATGTATTATCATATACCTTCTTTGATCTCTATATAAATGCAATTGTATAAAAAACCTAATTCAAAAGGGAAAACCATGGGAGCTCTTGATTATCTAGGCAAGTTTTGCATTGTTATCGGTACAAGAAGAAAGCGCGAGCCATTTAAGGTGCGACTATTTCTCAACCATTAGATTATAAGGGTCCGTCTAGTATTTATATCTTGATATCAGATATGATATCAACATAAATAATCTCATATCTAGCGTTTGATATATAAATATATAAATATCAATATAATATACTAATTAATATACTCATCCGTTTTGATATACTCTAAAAACTAACGGTATTCGGTATTTTTATATTTTTCCGCCCTCTTTCATTCTCTTCAATACTCTTTCTCTACAAGAAAATCTACATAAAATTTATCTCTACTTTGGTTGTCAATTATCATTCATATACTAAAATCTACCGAGCACCAACCTCTTAACGCAATGGGTCAACACTCACCTCCTCCGTAACCACACCATATGGACAGATATAGCGTTCTATCCTTCAAATTAGATACTATTTCCTTACCATAAGACCATACACCTCGCTCTCTCACCTCATGGCTGGACCGAGCAACACCTACCAAACAATCAACATCTAAAACACCTTCAGACCGCCTGGACCAACTCTCGCCTAGAGCAACTCCATCTGGGGTCACTAATCAAGCCTTAATTTATCTTGACTTATTTGTTTATATATTTTTTTGTTTTCCTGACGATTAGACAATCGAAATCAAAGTCAAGATGGATTGCGATGGATGTGTAAGGAAGGTAAAAACCGCGGTTAGCTCTATGAAAGGTATGTTTTTGAGCATGACCATGATCTGTAATTCAACCTTAAGAGATCAATAACTTTTTAGTTGTAGGTGTGAAATCAGTAGAAGTGAGCAGGAGGGAGAGTCGAATTACAATAACTGGAAATGTGGATCCTGAAAAGGTTTTGAGGAAGGTGAAGAGCACGGGGAAGAAAAAAGCCGAGTTCTGGCCTTACATTCAATACAACTTGGTTTCGTATCCTTACGTTGTCGGTGCCTACGACAAGAGAGCTCCGGCTGGATTTGTAAGGAACGTTCCACAGGCGCTTCCTGCAACTTATAGTAGTTACCATGCAGCTCCAGAGGAGACCTTTGCTAATATGTTCAATGATGAAAACCCTAATGCATGTAGTATAATGTGAAAACTTATTAATGCAGGAAAACGTGAATCACGTATTGGAAAACTAAATGCTCAATAGACTTATATATTGTATTTTATTCGAGTGTTATATATATATATATATATATATATATATATATATATATATATATATATATATATATATATATATATATATATATATGCGCGGTAGACACAAGCCCGGCCACTTATAAACTCTCCGGTCTATCATGACTCATCCCATGGAAGGGTCGTGTAAAACTGAACCGGACCGACTGGACCGATATCGGACTGAACCAATTTTTTCAAAACCGGAAAATACTGACTTGGATCGGAATTTATATATTTTTTATTTATTAATTTTAATATATATTTTTTAAAATTATATATACTATGTACATATATAAAAATTATATATTTTTTTATTTTTGCAAAAATATATTTATTTTGATGTAATTTATTTTATTTCAGTCCAAATCCGATCCGGACCGGAATGGATCGGCCCGTAACGGTCCGATCCCAATCCAATCTCCGGTCTAGATTTTAAAATTTTTAATCCACTGATCTGGACCGGATGCATAACCCTATCATGCACCTCATTCATATTGAATCATATACGACAACGACAATAAGAATGTAAGCGAGTCGAAATAACAGAATTATATAGAAAAATAAAAGTAAAATTAATAGATTTTAGCCTATTGTAAATTTGTAATGCTTTTAATAGAAACCACGTTTTATTATTTAAAATGAAGTCAACTTATAAAATCTATTTTTCTCAATTCAACCTCTTATACTATATTCAGTTATTTTTCAGTAATATCTTACATAACCTTAACTGAGATATATTTATTATATTTAATTACTAAACACAAATATAAATAAATTTGTAACGAATAGACTTTTTTCTAAAAAAAACTAATAAATATACTTAATTGAGCTTGGGTACGGAACACATTTTGAAATTTTTTTTTAAATTAATAAATTAAACAATTTAATGAAAAAGGGTATTTCAGTTAGTATGAAATACGTCTTATATAAGTTCTTTTGATTTATAAAATTTGTTTTTTGAAATTACTTATCAGTTGATAAAAAATTTAAAAACTGATAATGATACGTATAAAATCTTATATTTCAACCCCAAATCCCGAAAAGATATATCTTGAAGTTGATTTACAGAAACAGAAATGCAATTTTCCGTGATCCTCTTCTCATCTATATCGCAAGACTCTAACAGAATATAAACCCATATCGCAAGACTCTAACAGAATATAAACCCGACTAGTATCTTCTTCTTCTTTTTATCAAAATATCGTAATTGCTATATCCATCTCCCTCATTTAAATAATATCCCAACCAACAGGCATAAGAAAACCCTAAGCCTCATTTTCCGATGACCGACTCTTTCTCATCGAACGTACTCGGAGATCTATTGCCGGAAATCCTCAAGAGATTGCCGGACGTCAAAACACCCGGCTTCAAATTTCACCTTTTAATTGATACTATTCTAATCGAACGCCAGCAGCGTGACATTCCATGCACACTTCTATACTTTCCGGTGACTCTGCGTTTATCACGATGCCCCCTTTCCTATTGTTGTGGCATGCCCAAAATATTCGGCATCGTTCACGGCGTCGTCTGCTTCTGCTACTCCTCCTGTGACTCACCCGCGGACGTCGTCTTTATATGGAACTCTTGTATTCGTAGATACATTGTTGTTCCTTTGCCTTTCGATTCGAAACACGGAGCCCATTATGGTTATTTTAATTTTATAGGATTTGGGTACGATAGTTCCACGAATGATTTTAAGCCGGTGTTGATTCCGTACGAAGAAAAGAAATATTTCTTTGTGTATTCAATTCATAATAGGGCGTGGAAAAGAAAGTCCATTCCACTCGATCATGTTCAATATTATGTTTATCTGGAATCATTTGATCAACGTCTCTCATATTTTAAACGTCACGAAACAACGTGTTTTTTCAAAGGTAGGATTTACTATAGGGTCAAGGATTTTGGAAGACGGTACAAAATATTGATATTCGACTGCAAGTACGAGGAATTCAAGACTATGGACCTTCCGCGACAATTAGGAGAGGATGTGGATTTTTGGATAGAAAGGCTTACCCCTATATTGTTAGTATATAGAGGTTTATATTCGAGTTTGAGACGTGTTCATGAGAAGTATGAAGTGTGGACGATGAAGGAGTATGACGTGGTGAGTTCGTAGAGTAAAGATCTTGTTATTGACGATCTAAGAAATATTTATCCTCTTTTAGAAGAAAGTACGTTTTTTATGGACATTGTAAAACCTTGTAAGGATGTTATACTTAGATTGTTATAGTATATGACTCTTTGAATGGAAAGATGCATTAATAGATAGATATATTTGTTTTTATAATAAACTACTTATTTATGCAATTTGATCATATTATTTAAATGCAATGAAGTGAATATTAATGTATGATAAGTTTTTTATAATTTACATAGCGATTCATACAAGCTATTGGAGAGTCAAACCGATAGATTTCTACGAGCTAAATCTTCTAATCTATTATAACCACTTACGAAAAAAATTATAACCATTTTAGTTCCAGCACCGCACAATAATAACCACTTTAGTTATTGCACCGTGTGCAGGTATCATTCCAATTAATTACGCAATATATATATATATATATATATATATATATATATATATATATATATATTATACTCTGTTTGTTTTAAATCAGTCATATTAAGATGTTTAATATCTATATTTTTTTATAAAAAGAAGAAGAAGAAATAATCTTGTTATTTAAGTAGTTCATTAAATATAGATTTTTCTACATTTTCTAAAACGATTCACTAATAATAACTGCATAAATTCTAGATTTTCTAAAAATTGAGTTAATATTGTATTATTTGGCATTCTTTCATATGTTCCGGTTGAAGTATACGAGCGTTTATTGGATCACTGTCTCGAAAGACTGCACATTATCCCAACTGTAGCAGAAGATATGCGAAGAACTCAACATAATCCGTGGGAGGGCTTGCAGCAAAAACCATCTCATGTCTGCGTTTGTTTTCAAAGTTACGATTCCACAGGAGAAGACGTACTGATTCATAGAACGCCAAAGCACATAAGAGCGATTAACAAAGCTCTCATTTGGTCCACCGCCACACCGAAATATCTCCGAACATATTCCATAGCATGCTTCCGCTAGGAGTGCCATCGAATTTGGTACAAAGTTGATGTATTATTATTGAATCTCATAACACGACAATTCTCATATTGACTCGTATGAATAAAAAAAAGGAGGAAACCTAGAATCACCATAATCAAGTAAAACACAATTCAACACAAAGTAACGTGTAATCACCAAAAGCTTAACAATTTGATCGAGAAAATGAAGACAAAGCTCGCCGTTAATTGTTCAACTTGATTGCGAATCAAAAGTCCACAGAGAATGAAGATTATGAACGGTTGAAGTAGATATTTCGAGTTGCCAAGTTGGGGAGATAGGACAGGCAAAGGTTGAAACAATCACAAGTCACGGGGACCACGGTATAAAAAAACACGAGTCACAGGGAGCACAATGGATGCCCTAGAAGGAGCAAGCAACCGGCCGATTTGTAAAACAAGATATTACTCAAAAAAAATATAATATAAATTTTAAAAAATTATAATTGAAGGGAGAAATTGTGCGAGAATTGAGGGAAGAAGTATAGGAGGAGGGATGAATGAATATATATATATATATATATATATATATATATATATATATATATATATATATATATATATATATATATATATATATATATAGCCAATAGTTTAGTTTTAGCAAATAAAAGATAACGATTTTAAGAAGATTCGCATGTCATATATGTGAGATATAAAATGCGAACGAATTACGGGGAAAAAAAAAAAAGATTTATTGATAACCATTTTTTTGAAATGTAAATATGTGGAGGTTTGAAACGGAAAAATTTCAGGTATTTAAAAATTGGTAAATTTATTTCGTATTTTAACTTAAATTTATAATTATAAAAATAATTAACAGTTTATAAAAAGATTTTGTGACATTAATTATATACGTCAATGTAAATAGAATATAGATTGGACCAAAAAAATTAAAAATAAATTTCATTTTATCTCTATCAAGCAAATTCATACCTTCGTTGCCTCCATCTTCTTCGTGTAGGAACAAATCATTTATTCGTAAAGAGATGGTGAAGCAACATCGTATTAAAAGGTCAAAAAAAAACTGTCGTGGCTGAAAATCTTTGAATCCTCCAAATCAAAGCCATTTTAAAACCCTAAATTGCTAAATGTGTCATTCGGATATTGATATATTCCGTACAAAGATTTCAGATATATATCTTATACTTATATCTTAATGTTTGATATCAAATCTGCTCATATACGATACGGTACCAAACGGGACCTAAGGTGATATATAGTTTCATTCCCGTTTTACCCTTAACTTTCTGTAAAACGAGTTCTTCCCTCACCCGCTTCCTATACCGATCGGGCTAAAGGCCCAAACCCGTTTTTCAGGTTGACATGTAGTTGACCAGAAGTGCTCGGGCTTTGTACTTTGAGATCCTTCGAAATCCAAGCTGAAAACTTGCCAAATTTCGATCCAGCTGTTCCGTTTTGGGGGATTAATTTGCGAATTGTCGTTGAGATTGGATTGAAAGTAACCAGTATGCCATTTTGGTGAATGGGTATGAATCGGCGGGGGAAAACGATGGATTCTCACTCTTCTCACACACAGAAGCCTAGTGATGCGTTTTCTAGGGTTTGCAGAAACCCTTCTGCGGTGTTTGCTTTGGCTCTGCTTTTACTAGATGCTGTTCTCACCTTCTTCATAATAGCATACGTTCCATGTGAGAATCATGCCTGTTCTCATCTGTCTTAGTCTTAATTCTGGTTCTTACGAAATTATAAGGGCTTTCTTTGTATTGGACAGATACGAAGATAGATTGGGATGCTTACATGTCACAGGTAGCCTTAATTGCTGGAAAAATTATTCAATTGACATGATTTTGGTGTTGCTTTATGCATATCTGATAACTGATAGCTTGTTTTAATTGTATTCTGAGTAAAACAGGTAAGTGGGTTCCTTGGAGGGGAGAGAGATTATTCGAAATTGAAAGGGGATACAGGACCTCTGGTTTATCCCGCGGGATTTTTGTATGTATATTCTGCAATTCAGTACCTCACTGGAGGTCAAGTCTTCCCAGCTCAGGTGATCTTTCGCGCCGCTAAGATCATGTTATCTAAGATATGTAAGCACATAATCCACTTGATGCTTTAAATGGATATATTATTTAGGTCTGAAAATGTTGATTTCAGTGCAAAAGGATGAGAAATAGGTTGGGTTGGTTCATATATATGATGTTGTGGCTTAATATCGAAAAGTTAGCACTTATCCTTAGTAGCTGACTAGCTCATGACTTCTATGTAGTAGTAGAGTGTAAGCACTGGCATGTATGATAAAATAGAACTTCTCGGTTCATCTCATGTCTCATTTCCATGCCATCGCAGGTTCTCTTTGGGTTGCTATACATTGTCAACCTTGCAATAGTATTATTTATTTATGTCAAGACTGATGTGGTAAGTATATTCTTGATACTCCTACAATACAATGGCTACCTGCTTATGTTTCCACCCTCTCTATTTACTTTGTTATATTCTGTTTGAGTTAATGACAAAAATGTGCTTCTAGTCTAATACTTGTGTCTGCTATCCGAAATGTATTGAAATAGCATAGTCATAAATCTGATACTCTAGTGATAATTGAAAATTTCCTGATTTAAAAGTATCGAGTGCTATGCCAAGTGATGGTAGATTTCTGTTATTCAATTAGCATAAGATACTTGATGAGAAAGAATGGTTGTATTTTGCTGTAAGTTAACCAAGAGAAATGAGAATACGCTTTTAGCAGATGGTTAGTAATCATGAGCCGTGTTTGCTTTAGTTATGCTGTATTTCTCATCACTTAATGAGAAATACGGAATTACTAAAACATAAGTTTTCTGCCAGGGTTTACCAATTATTTTCATGAACTCTTGGCTTATAGTGTCTTAAAATGGGGATCCCTCTATGATGAAAATAAAACTGTATATAATGGAACGATAGGATTTGTTCACTGTGATAACCTGTGCTTTTTGTATGCTAATGTGAAATACGGATTACTAAAGCTAATAGGATCATATGTTTTCTGCAAGGCTTTACGTATTATTTTTATAAACCTTTGGCTTATAGTTTCTTAAAATGGGTATCTCTGTATGATGAAAATAACACTGTGTAATGGAACTATAGGATTTGTTCACTGTAATAACCCGTGTTTTCTTATCTTAGCTTCCTTGGTGGGCTCTTAGCTTGCTCTGTTTGTCAAAGAGAGTGCATTCCATCTTCGTTCTACGCCTCTTCAATGATTGCATCGCTACAACACTCTTTCATGCTTCCCTTGCTACACTGCTTTATCAGAGATGGAACTTGGGTTTGATGATATTCAGGTAGCTTTACTTATCATCTTGTTTACTTGATATATTTAACTAGAAAGGCTTATATTTACTTTCTTCAATCATGTAGTTTAGCTGTCTCAGTAAAGATGAATGTGCTCCTGTTTGCTCCATCATTGCTGCTACTTATGTTAAAGGTATGCATATTTTCGTTTATCCCGAGTATGCTCTTATTGATCATACGAAATTACAGAACTGGAATTGTCGTGGGCTGTGTAGGCTTTAGATGTCAGAGGTGTTATACTGGCTTTAGCTGGAGCAGCAGTAGTTCAGGTGTGTAAAGTACTAGTCTTCTTCACAATTTCTTAGTGCACATTATTCCTATATTATACCTTTTTCCCCAGTTTTTTTTTATTTGCTGCTTTGGAAACCCGTGTATTAATTGCAGTTTTTTTTTTCCTCGGAAGAAAATTATTTCATTTCAGCTTGTTGGAAATACATGTTTTAATACAAGCTTATTTTCATTCTCTTATCATGTGTTTTAGGTAAGATTGTAACTGCTAATGATGGACGCGTGAATTTTGAGGCTCTACCATACCTACATACAATTCACAAATGCTTATGCAGATATTGCTAGGGTTGCCTTTCTTAGTATCATATCCAGCAGCTTATCTATCTAAGGCCTTTGATCTTGGACGGGTTTTCATCCATTTTTGGTATGTCATCTGTCTACCCTTCTTTCTTAGAATTTCAAATGTGCATATTATTTGATGGATGCATGATTACTCCTAGGACTAAATAGATTTTAAAATCCAAAATGTTAGTGTGGTATCTTGAAGAAACTTGGTGTTTGCATCTCAATTGCTTTTGAAATGAAAATGTTCACTTTGACGACTTGAGGTTTGCAGAATTACTGGGAGGCCTTCTCATCATTTAGAAGTTCACATTTGGGTACTTTAACATGTGAAATGTTGTATTGTTTAAATTGTTAGTTCAGTCACAACCCGTTTTATGGTCAATTGATTAAGTTTACATGTATGCTGTGTTATACGACTTAAATGACATGTGCTAAAGGCAAACAAGTTTCAGTCGGTAAAGAAGTCCAATGGAATTGGTTTATCAAACATCAGGTTCCCTGTATACACACTAGGGTACTCAAGTGGAACCTTTTCCTTTTGAAACCTTCTAAAATCTCATCTCCACTTTCCTCCAACCTCCATTGTTTATCTTTGTTTTGTGGTGTTGTTTATGTTTTTTATGGTACTATACATGCCTATTACACACTCATCTTTTGCCTGGAGTTTTATATTTGACTAATCGTTCTTTTCCTTCAGGTCTGTCAACTTCAAATTTGTTCCAGAACCGATCTTCATATCAAAAGGCTTTGCAGTTTCTTTGTTGATTACCCACCTTGGGTTACTTGCAGTTTTTGCCCATTACAAATGGTGCAAGTAAGCAAACGAAATTTAATATTTCAATACATGAGATCTGTTATTATTAGTTCTGATTTCTGTAGTTTGATTGCAAAAATACATCATCTTTGCTGAACAGTTTTTTATTTATTTTTCTATGCTAATTTTTTCATTTAATTTTCTTGCAGGTACGAGGGAGGGCTGCTGAAACTCTTAAATTCCGTGTATGTTTCCTTGAAGTCACAGATTTCTACCACAACGGCTCTAACTAAAGAACGTAAGTTGAAGCTTTTGGTAACTTTTGTGTCTCAGGTCCATAATGTCTATTTTTCCTTCCATTTCCTCCTTGTTTGATTATTCTTTCTTGTTTCTTCAAACGTTGACCTTCATTATCTGTATCCAATTTATTTCAGATATCACGACCACCTTATTCGTTGGAAACTTTATTGGGATAGTCTTCGCTCGCTCTCTTCATTATCAGTTCTATTCCTGGTATGATTCTGTTAGAGCTTTTACCTTTTTTGCACTATTTATTGATAGTTCTTCTGCAAAAGCATCATATTATTTAGCTTATCTGATTAGTGAGAGATTCCAATACAAGTGGACCTCTACTCAAATTTGCATGTCATGTTGGGAAAAGATGTGTATGTGTTTTGAGGTTATTTTAGGTTGGCTTGTTTTGGGTTCAAGCTATTGTCTTAACTCGGCATTCTAATATCCTCACGTCAAGTTGAGTTTTTGTTCCGAGTCATGAATATTATTCAATAAAATTTGTAGTAAAAGGGAGTGATAACTACTTGGTACAACATCTGACCATTGAAGTGAATGTTTCACAGGTATTTCTTCAGCATACCGTTTCTACTCTGGAAGGCGCCTTTTCATACTTTGATTCGGTAAGCGCTCTCTTCCTATCATAATTCAATTCAGTTTTCCATTTCGATTTCAATGGTGTTACTACTTGGTACATCATCTTGAATGACCAAAAAAGCGCGGCGCATAATTGATCATTCTAAATCATATTATCATGCAGTGTTGCATTGTTTGTGGCAATTGAGGTTTGTTGGAATGTTTATCCATCCAACATCTACTCATCCGTGATTCTTCTCATTGTCCACTTGATAATACTATGGGGTCTCTGGTCTGCGCCTCCGGAGTATCCTTACGTCGACATCAAAACATCAACTAAACTAAAGGCGAAATGAGGCTGCAAGAACCCCCGTTGTTTCCTGTTGATGAGTGAGGCTTATGCAGCACCATGCAGTTTTCCGGCATGACAGTACATTAACGCAGAATTTGGGGGGTTTGTTGCTAATTTTATGATGCGTTTTAAGTTTGTGACGACTTTACCCTAATGGCTAAGGTTACACGTGAAATTTAGTTTAAGTTGTGTTTTTGTTGATTTTTTCTTACATTCGATGGGTCAAAAAGGTAAGACCAGGGCGTCATCCTAAAATCAATTAGCAACTGTAGGAGGAACTGGCAAGACTACAGTTATACATAGCTCAAATAGTTCCAGTTTACAATTTGGAGTCGTACATGTTGACACTTTTGCTATTAAAACTAGGGGTTAGCAAAAATATTCAATCAGAAGATGTGGAAGATTCAATCTGGAAAAATTCAAATCTGACAATATCCGTTAATTAATTATTGGAGTTTTGAGTTTGATCTGATCTGGAAAGAATTTTAGGCTAATCGGATACTGATGGATCTAGGTTTTGAAAATAAAGTCTGGAAAAATTCAAATCCGACAATATATAAAGTCTGGAAAAATTCAAATCTGACAATATCCGTTATTAATTATTGGGGTTTTGAGTTTGATCTGATCTGGAAAGAATTTTAGGTTAATCGGATACGGATGGATCTAGGTTTTGAAAATAAAGTCTTATTAGATATATCCGACTGACTGGTAATAATTATTCGGATTGAATATCAGGGTCGGATTTTGGATCGTATATCCGGCCGGCTAATAGTATAAGGTATTCAAGTACTTTTGGATCAGATTTAGATTGGCTTTTAATTGAATTAGAGTGATGTTAACCGAGCGGACAAAAATTGCTAACGGGTCAAGGTGGATGCATATTCCGACTGCGCCAAAGGTGGGGCGGGAGTGAAATGCGCTTCGCCCCAATTTAAAAAAATGTGGATAGTGTTTCATCTCCTATCTTTTAGCAACTTTAGAGGAAACATATTTGGTCTTGGGCGGAAGCGAATTCCGCATCCGCCCCAGTTTAAAGCGGAAGCGGATTCCGCTTCCGTGGTCACGTTAGTAATTATAGTCTACGCGAATAGTAACTTTGTTAAATAATTGGATCGTATATCTGGATATGCACAATCCTAAGTAATACAACTTACCCTTACGTTATGTTGACTATTTCCATTGTTAGTCCGTCCCATAGTTCTGTACCCATGGTGTTTGTTGAATCCATTTTGAACTTTGAATATAAGAAATTCAATGTTTGAATTAGGCTTAAGAGACTAACGTATTAGCTATCATATTCACATTTTTCACATTAGCACGCATTCCAACCAAACATCAACTAATAAGTGGTTGTAGACTTTTAAATAGTACGTACGTTTACGTCATCACATATTCACATTTAGGACTCGTTTGTTATGTCCTGAGTTCCGTGAAACGGATAAAAATCTAATCAAACTCAAGAATGACACGACCCGAATTCTGATTTGTTTGATCCGTTTCACCGGTGCTTCTTCATCGTCCTATTCTATCCGTTTCACCGGCGCTGGTCCTTGATGGAAAAGAAGAAGAAGTTCTTGAAGCTCTCGTATCTTCTTCTCCCTCCTCTCAATCTTCCCCATATATCATACTGAAAACCTTGTTCCCCTTTTCTTGGCTCGTATTTCCGATGAGGCCATTAAAACCAATAACTCTCGCCTCATAAATGTTAACCCCGTCTCAAGCATCCCTTGTTCCCCAACCTGTCAACCAATTGTCCGTTAATACTTCGACCTTTGTCAAACTTGTCCCTTCTCCCACTTGCCATCCTCCCAACCTAACCCTAACCAGTCTTCAATACCCCCTTTCAAACCTAACATTCCTACCTCGGCTGATACTCCCTCCATTCCTTGTGTCGCTCAGAGCTTGCCAAAACCTCCCTTCAAATTCTTCGCTGAAGTCGTCTCCTTGTCTAGTAAATCTCCCAAACTCATACCTATCGTTACTTTCGCTTGTAACGAAAGAGGACTTGTGTATATCTCTTTCTTAGATGCTGTTGATTTATAAGAAAAATGGCTCCTTATGCTCATTGGTGTCCCGATAGTTTATAAGGCTTCCCTCAATGAGATGGAATCCTTTTCCTCTCTCAATTGGAGCTCTCATCCTCCTCCTCGGGTCAGCCTGAACAATAAAGGAATATTTGCCTTTCACTCGAGTCCTTTGTCCTTAACCATGGGGCTTGGAACATTTGAGGCTTTTATCCAATTGTTCTCAAGAGATGCGTGGTCACCTACCACCTCGCTCGATATGTCTTGCCTCGAAGACATCCTAGTTTGGGTTTCTTTGTCGGATATGGACGTGAAATTTTGGCCCAAACATATGTTATAGAAGATAACCTCTTCTATGGGTAAACCGGTAGTCACTGATCTCAACTCCTTATTCCAGGACAAGATATTCTTTTCTAGGATCCTTGTCGAAATTTCAACAGCTCATGCAGTCATTTGTGAAGTTCATCTCCATGGTCCTTTTGGTGACATTCTCTCGCAACCTATACTATACGATTGACTTCTTATCCATTGTAAAAAGTGTAAAAAAAAATTGGACATTTGTTGTCCCCTTCCCATGCACTCAAACCAATCTACTACCCCTAAGCCTCCTTCTCGACCTTGACACACCCCTAATGCCGATTCTCGTCCTCCCAATGTTTGACCTTTCGGTAGCTGCTCAATAATTCCCACATCCCCGGGGTTATAGGCTCTAATGTACATGCTTCCCCTATTGTGCCTACAAGATCAATAATGCTCACATCCCCATTGTTGATAACTTTCTCAACCCTTTCCTCCAATCTATCCTCCCTAGATAACATCCCTGACCCCAAGGTCATTGAGCCCTTTTCTTCAAAGTCTTTTAATATTTAATTGTTGGAATGTCATGGGGTTAACAACCCTTGAAACAGAAGTTTGTCCTTAAGCTCATTACTTCTCAGCAAATCAAGATCCTTGATTTGTTGGAAACACGTGTTCTCCTCTCCAATAAACCCAAAATCTCTAGATTCCTTCCCTCGGATTGACCCCTTATCACTATTTGTACTAGTTCTTCTAATGGTCGTATTTGGATATCTTGGGACCCCCTTTTTTGTTATCTCTTGTAACTACTCCTCTACTAAGATCATTCACACTTCTATCACTTAAAGATCCTCATTCACCGCCTTCCTAGCTTGATTTGTTTACGTCTATAATGATGCTCTTGACAAAACTACCTTATGGTCTTTCCTCATGGACATTCTCTACACCTCACTTCTCTGGATAGTGGTTGGTGATTTTAACACCATCCGTGCTAGCTATGAAAAACTTTCTCGTGCCCCATCCTCATCCTTCTTTCCCAACTCCGAACTCTCTTCCCTTCTTAACTCCATTGATCTATCATATCATCCTTTCAGTGGAGCTTTTTAAACCTCGTGCAACAAACGCAACCCCCTCACTATATCAAGTCTAAGCTAGACAGGTTCTTGTAATTCCATTTGGTGTAATACTTTCTCCTCCTCTTTTGTCTTTTTTGACAACCCTTTTCTTTTATTGATCATTGTCCCTCTTTCACTCGCTTTGACGACTATTCACCTCCTAAAAACCATCCATTTCCGTTTTTGTAACGTCTGGGCCAATCTCGAGCACTTTTGCCCCACAGTTCAAGACGTTTGGAATTTGGATATCCCTAGCTACTGTATGTTCCAAGTCGTGAGCAAGCTCAAAACTCTAAAAGGTCCCCTGCACCGTCTTTCCATCGGGTTCATTGATTCTCTTTGCTCTCGGATTAAGGAACTCGAAGAGAAGATTTGTATGATTCAGTCGGAGATCCGTTCTGGCCCCCCAAACCCTCTCCTACATGATTTAGAGAGTGTCTCTATCAAAGGGCTCTTCTCTTGCTCTCACCAACAACGGCTTATGCTCCTCTAAAACTCTAAACTACATTGGGCTCATTTTGGAGACTCTTCCTCTCCAATCTTCCACAACTTCATTAGGAAGTGTACCTCTCTAAACTGCATCAGACTACTTTTGGATGATAATTAAGCTCTCATCACCATCTTACTAACAATGCCAACAATCTTGTTTCTTACTTTCATAACCTCATTGGTATTGCTTCTCAAAACTACAGCTTAAATCCTGCTATGTTCACCAGGAGCACTACCCTTCCCCTAAAATGCCATTGATTTGCTTCAATCTTTCTCTGATGGCTACATTAAGGATTGTCTCTTCTTCTTCGATGATTGTATGCACCCGGGCCAGACGGGCTTAATTCCCTTTTCTTCAAGAAAACTTTGCCTATTTTGGGCAAATATATTATCCATTTTGTTGCGGAGTTCCTTCACAATGGTAAGTTGTTGAAATACATAAACCATGCATCAATCACCCTTATCATAAAGGTCCCCAACCCCTCTCACCATACCGACTTTCGCACCATATCCTATTGTAATTTCTCCATACAAAATTATTTTTGAATGCTAGGATGACAAAATTAAGCCTCTTCTACCCTACATTATTGACAAAGCCCAAAGTTCCTTTTTATCCCGGGTTGTAAACTCAACCACAACACCTAGACCTGCCATGAAATCATGCTCTATTATGGTAGGAAGAACTCTCCTCCGGTTGTACCATAAAAATCGACTTTAAAAAAAAAATCTTTGACACCCTTAGTTGGAGCTTTATCCATGATAGACTTACCCACCTAAAGTTCCTATCTCATTCAATCGACTTTATCATGGGTTATGTTTCCTCAACCTCCTATTATGTTATTTGCAATGGAGAGCTTCGTTGATGCGTCCTTGGATAAGTTCAAGGATAAAATCTAGATCTAGATCAAGCTAAAGCTTCACTACTCCTTTGTTGATGTCCATGGTTGTAACTTTGGTTTGAAATGGGTGGCGGAAGCGATCGAGATGAATGCGGAAGCGAAGGTTGATTCGATCTAGAGAGATTGAACAAGCCGTTTTATGTGGATTGAGTGTTGATTTTTGAGAAGAATCCTCGAATGTGAGTTTCTTATATCAAAGATTATATCCAAGGAAGAATTTTGAGAGGATAAAAGAGGGAATTGATGCCCAAGCTAAATAGGAGGAAATACTTCTCAATACTTAGTAAATTTGAACATGAGAATAAAAATGAGGCCAACACATCCTTATATAAAGGTTGTTGCGTAGCTAAATACGTGCATATGGGCTAAAACAAGTCCATAAAATGGGAGGTCAAACAAGAGGGCTTAAAAGGGAATATTCTATAATGAATATCCATTTTATTAAAAAATAGAAAGACATGGTAAATGTAGTACAACATGTGCTAGCTTCATTTAATGGTGTCGTGAAGACGAGACATGCCGCTAACGGGGCCAAGAGGCGTGAACGGAACCGGTTGTGGTGTTGAAATACGGCATGCCACTAACGGGTCCAAGTGAAGTAATAGTGCGGGTGATGATAGAGCCGGTAGCTTGGGCGATGGATTTGGTTCAAGTACGGGTGAGCGGTCCATTGGAGCGAACCCTCAAAGTCTCGTCCTCATCATCAACTGACAATGTAATCAAGGGCGCATCATTCGTGACTTCTTCTTTGGCAAACGCGGTTTGTACTAAGGTGACACCCTCTCCCCATACTTTTTTGTTATTGCTCTTGAATATCTTTCTCGTATGCTCTCGGACATCGCTCATGCCCCGAGTTTCAAACTTCACCATAAATGTCATTCCTTACAAATAAACCATTTTGCTTTTGCGGATGATCTTACTATTTTTTTGCAAAGCAAACGCTTCTTCCATTCGTGTTGTTAGACAGGTCCTCGGGGAATTCGATACTACTTGTGGTCTTCACATGAATTACTCAAAATCCGCCATTTTTCTCGTTGGTGTTAGTCCCAGACTCGGAGCCACCTCTGCGACATTTTTAGTTTCCCGATTAATTCTCTCCATGTTGTACCTTGGAGTCCTTGTCGGCTCCAATCGTTTCAGCAGCTCGCGGATCAGCATGCCGCGGTGAATATGTACCCGGGCCCTGTACACACCGCCTTGATTTTTTGCCCCTGATCTCCAAGCTCACTTCAAGGATCAACTCCTTGACTAATAGGAACCTCTCTTACGCATGTATAATTGAGCTCATACACACCGTTCTTTATGACATCTACAATTTTTGGAGCAATTTCTCTTCTTCCCTGCTAATGTCATCACTCAGATTAAGTATATCCTCCGCTATTTTTTTTTGGGTTGGTGAAGCATCATCTAGTTGTTGCCTTGTCTTCTGGGAGTATATTTGTTTACCGAACAACGAAGGCGGACTCAACTTTAAGGAGTTGCTCTCCTGGAATCAAGCCTGCATGGTCAGACTACTCTTCCATCTCCACCTTGATTTGGGCAGCTCCTCTTCCCATCATTGGCCCTGTTTGATGAACATTGATTATATAGATGAAATGAAAATTATAGGATTATAGAGATAAAATGTGGAGATTTTCTTCATCCTCTTATACATAGATTATAAAATTATGGAGATTACCATATATTACTAAATAGGTTCAATAGTACCCAATCAATCTTATATTAGGATAGTTGCACATCCACACAACAACCATTGTAATCTTGTTGATGGGTTGTGCTTTTTTGTCCCTAGTATACTCTTTGTAGATTCCCCTTCTTATATATAATCACATTTAAACTTTAAAACTAATAATCTAATCCTAATAGATTATAATCAAATTAATAATTATTATATTTTCATCACGTATTGACCTATTTCATTTGATTGATAGATTAAAATTTATTATTATATTTCCATCACGTATTGGGCCTAGCTCATTTGATATGTAGCTTTACATATCCTCAAGAGACATCTCCTATATCAACTTTTATCAAATATCTGTATGTTAAATTTCCCCAGATTTTATGCTCCTTAGACGAATATTCTTTTCTTGTCAGAATATTCTTCTTATTTGTTATTGAGAGCTTACTCATGAATTTTAAATTTGAACTTAGTGCTTCATTGCACTATAAAAATAATACGAATTGTGCAATAAACTAACTATGATCAATGATTACACTCGTAATTACATTTAATAAAATCACATACAAAATGTTTAATTTCAATAAATATGCAGACCAAACAATATCAGAATAAGGCATAATATTTTATTTTTCAGAAATCTAGTGTTAGCCTTTTTATCACTTCATCTCAAAAAAATTTATTGTTTTTTAACTCTATTTTATTCTAAGTTATGTATACTGTTAATGTCTATGAATAGATAAAAAAAACTATTATAAATACTAAATAATTGTATATTCGTTAACAAAAACTATTATTTAAGTCAAAACAGAACATAAATACTAATGAATGTTTTGAATTTTGTAGGAGTTGGTTACTAAATGATCTTCGATACTATTTTTGTAAACAAATTGTCCTATTGTTAACAAAACTTATCTATTTTATTAAAAAATTGCATTATTGTATATGGTGTTGCTTGTTTCAGCTAATGCATGTGTATGATGTTGCACTAAAAATATTAGAAGCAACACCTAAAATTATACATTTTTTCCATGTAAACGTATTCTATAATCTAAGATCTAGAATGGAGCTTGTTAGAGATACAAGATCCATCATGAAGCCGATTAAAAGCTTCTCGACCTCTTTCAATTCAATATTTCTAATGTGTAGTTTGATGTAAGTCTCTTTCACGACATTTTCTCGGTTTTAATTACCTACTTATGACAATTTTTTTTTGCACGTACGGTCCCACAGAAACAACTTTGCGAAATTTTATGACATAACCGATCGATGTTTCATACGTCATCCTCGATCGTCTCATATAGTTTAGGGCATGTTTGTCATAAAATAAAGTTTATAAATGCAATGTAATTTGAGTTACTGTTTCAATTAGTGCTTACTTTATAATTGAGCCTTTATACTTTGAATTTTGAAAGGTTTGAAATTCAAGACTACCGAAAGTCATAACACACGGCATTAATCAATGCGAATCAAGCACGATCTCGTAGAGGAATACCAGCCACACATTTGCGTTTATGTTGACATTTTTGAGTTTTGAATTTAATTTTTAGAATTTTTTAACATAATTTTATATCTTTGATATTGTAATGGTTAGGAGGCTACTGGGTCAGGTGTAGTTTTAATCAAATAAAATGCTCCGTAATAAAATATGATAAACAATTTCAATAAAATATGTAAACTAGCAAAATATCAAGTTCCACCATGTATTGCGACTTTATCAACGATGTTATTTATGTTTTTCGTCAATATGTCCTTATTAAACTATACATGAAATCACAAAATTGTGGTCCCTCCAAACGGCAGAGGATCGGTACAGCTCGCAAAATGAAGAAAAAAATCATATGGGCTTCATTCAGTATTAGCTTGATGAATTTACAATAAACTAATTATAATCGGAAGATCCAGGACATTATTAAAAGTTGCACAAATCCAAATCGAAATCCAATTATACAAATGATATACAACGATTGAACACAAAATTGATCAATCACAAGAAACAGAGCAGCTTAATTATGATTTAAACATGGAGAATAAATACATCCGAACCGCCATATAGCCAGATCCAGCACGACTCTATTAAATTTGCACATACCAAATCCATTCATAAAAATTACTAATATACACGAAGGATGACAAAATCAATGGATCGCAGGAAACAGAGATTCTTTCCTGAAATCAAGTGGTGAGAGAACTTGATGAGGAAGAAGGAGAATGGAGACGAGTCTGAGCCTGAGAGAGTTGATCCATAAGCGTAACAATACGAGAGTGATAGGAACGCGCTTGATCAACAGATTCAGCTTCGAGATCGCCGAGTTGAGCGCAGAGCATCTCCTCAGCATCCTCCGCAACCCTAACCCTCTCCCATGCCTTCCGGAGCTCTTCCTTCATCCGCTCTTCTCGCAATTTGCTCTCCTTGAGTTCTCTCTCCAACTCTTCGTTTCTTCGTCGGAGTGCCGCCGCGTCGCTGTCTAGCCTCGGCTGGTGAAGGTGACTGGTTGGCTGTGGAGAAACGACGCTTGCCGGAGCCATTTGATTGGAATTGGGGATTGAGTGGTTAGAGGTTGGAGTTGTGCTTGTGGTGGTGTTTTCAGATAAAAGCACAGATTGGCATCCACGTAAAATGAAGTACATATATAGGCAGTTATACATGATTTTCGTGTGTGGGAGAAAAGTGTCCAGGTTCAATGAACCTGATTTGCTCATTTTGTAACGAAATAATTTCTGACTTTCTTTGTTGGGATTGGGCTGGTGAGAAAAACTTGTTCTAGACGCATGGCTTTCTTTGGTTGAATTATCGGAATACGCTACCAGCCTACCACCTCTAGGAAAATGACGGCTTTCTTATAAATAAAATAGAATAAGATGAGATTTTTAGATAATTTTTTTTTTAAAAAAATGTATAGATTTAGATTCCGTTTGATTTCAACTTCGAGTTTTCGGAGTGAAAACGAATCTATTTTATTTAAATGTCCTTGTTCATTCATAAAATTAATCTATAAGATGGATGTGTTTTTCACTTTTGATGAACATGGGTATTTTTTTTCTTCTCATTTCTACGTGTGATTTCAAAATTAATCAATTCTACTTCGACTATTTAAAAATATCAGTAATTATTCCAAAAATTTTCATGAATAATAGTGTATATGTATGAACTATATTAGTTTTCATTTCGATTTTCGTTTCTGGAGTTAAAACTAAACGGGGTTAACTTATTTGTTAGTTTTTTATTTTAGAATTTTGGAAGATTTCGTAGCATATAAAATTTTAATGAAAAATGTAAAAAGCGTTTCTTAAAACTAGATTTTATAATAGATTTTTTATCTCTTATATATAGACATAAAAAAAATAAATCAAAATAAAAGAGTGTAGGTAGTAAAGAATATAAGTAAATTTGGAGAAATATTCTATAAACTCGTTTATAAATCTAATGAAAAGCTAGTTTAAAAACTCTTCAAAAAGCTAAAACTCTTGTATGATCTAATTTGTTAAATATATAATCTTTAAAAATTTGGTAAACTTCTCAAAAAGATAGCAAAAAACTTATGCCTGATACACATAAATACGAAAATAAGTATGTTTTGAAATATATTTTGATCGAATTTTATCACTCATTTTATAAAATTTGAATTGAAGAATTTAGCTTAAAAAATAGTTAAATTAAATTGAAAATTAAACCCTATTTTAAAATAAAATGACAATGATAATGACCTTTCAAAATTAGTATTTTATGTACATAAAATCAAACTTGAGACCGTGTTTTTTTATTTGAATTTTGGCACAATATATATTTAAAATACATCAACTTTTTTTTTTAAATCTAATTTTAGGAAAAAGTCCAAAGTTCGAAAATGACATTATGAGAAGTAATTTCCGATGATTTGTATTTTAGGATAAAAATGATGAATGGTAAATTGTGAGGGTAGCTTATCCATATATTTAGAAGTATGCAAAAACATATCTATATCAATCAACAAAAAAAGGAATATTTAGGTAGTAATATATTTGTATTTTTATGTGATTTTATTGTATTGAAAATGATATAATTCTGTGTACACTACCACTGATATCTGTGTGGTCCTCTAGCATTTGAAAGTTTCTCCTTTAATCCCAAGTTGAGAAAATTGTGCTTATTTAGAAAAAGTTACATTTTGCGGACAAAAGTATTTGGGTATATTTGCATATAATACCCTTTAATATTCAATTTGTTAAAAGCATTTGTAGAAAGTCTTAGGGTAACAAACTAACAAGGTCATACTTGTATAGACTTTAAATGTTTATTTTTAAGATATGTTTTATTTTCTTTGCAATCATGTGATAACCTTCTTTTTTCTTAAAATTAGAAATCCATACTTATACTACATTAAACTCCCTACATCTCTTTTAGGATTTCTCGTCTATGTGGCGATTTCTTTATCTCAATTGTCATTACCTACCGGTTTTCCGGTCACTTTCACTGATTCTCGGCCACCATGTCTGACTTGGACCCAATTACCGCCCATCTCCAATCCCTCACCCTTACCAAAACGGAAGGTTCTATCGTTCGCACAATCTCTCCGGATCAAACTGTCCCAAATAACCTCTCCTTCTGTCTCGCTGGGAAACTTCTGACTGACAAAAGATACAATGTCACTGTTATGAAAGCATCTTTTCAGTCAGCATGATCCCCCGATCAGGCTTGGCGGTTCGTGAAGTTGCCATTGATGTTTTTGTTTTTCAGTTCTTTGATGAAGTAGACCTCCAACACATTCTAAATGATGGTCCTTGGTGTTTTGATGATGCCATCATTCTCCTACATAGGGTCTCCAATATGATACGGTTACTAGACATTAAATTTCACTTTACTACTTTCTGGGTGATTGCAACTAATCTACCCCTACAATCCTGCAATATTTAAACTGCAACGGCTATTGCCACTGGTAAGCACTTTTGTAACTCTTGATGAAACAGATTTCCTTCATATCTAAGGAGTATTACGCTTTCGGGTAGAGTTAGATTTTCGTGTGCCCATAGCCTGATGCATCTCTCTTTTAGTGGATGGGGAAATTATCAAGGTAGTGCTATAATATGAAAGGCTTCCTTGCTTCTGTTACGGGTGTGGTAGACTAGGCCACTCGGTCAAAACATGCCCACATCTGTCTGGCAAGACACCAACGCCACTACCTTTGGCTCTTGGTTGCATGCACTACCCAACCGGCGTCTAAAAGTTCGCACAAAGACCCTTGTCCAAGAGAAAGTATGGTACTCTTCTTTTGTTAAGAAATACACTCACACTTCTACACAGGTAAATGTTACTACACTTGTTTACTTGGAAGGGGAATCTAGTTCTACTAACATCAAAACTTCAAGTAATAAGGGACGCACAACGCTTGCATGCCCTGATATTATCCCTCCCAATACTTCTACATATAAGCCACAATTATTGCTTGGAGTCTCTGCTGATATTATGGTATTTGAACTAATTAATCATGAAGAAGGAACTTGGAATGCTATTGTTTTATATGCGCTCTTTCATCCAACTTCAGTAGATAACAAAAATACCTTTGAGCTTGAGAAACCCACCGGACACAAGGATTTGGATGTCATCTCACACATGAAATTCTCATGTAAATCCGCTTATTGGCTAGGTACTCTGGGTCTTTCATCATATAAATACATCTAATTCTTGATCTATCTTGTAGAAACAACCTCTCCTTCCAAAGGTACTCATGTTTGGCTAGTTCCTATGCTCATCATTCCTTAGCGTCAACCAAGCTTTATTTCAGAAACATATAGCAGACATCCCAAAATGCTCAAGATGTGATGCCCCTAATGAAACCATTTGACATGCCCTTCTGTTATGAAAAGAATCTTCTTTCGCTTGGGAAGGTTCAACGATTCCTTCCCTTATAACCTAGTTTATGACAATCATCCTACAAAATTAATTTCCATAATGCCATCATATAGGAACTACTGGGATCTCTAAATATTTGACAAATTGTTAGATTGCATGGTCTTCACGAAACTCTACACTCTTTGTTGATAATCATTTTTATGGCCCACACCTACGTCATACTCTCCGTGGTACATTTGGGATTACATACATTCAAAACAAAGCTCTCCTGCGATACATTTTCAACTATCTCATGCTCCTTCTATCTGTATTCGACCATTTTGGAACATATAAGCTTAATACAAATGCTGGAATTATTGCGGAGATACATATTTGGGAGCGGTTTTGCGTAACAAGAACGGAGAAATTGTCCTGGCTACATCGAAGTTCATTTCCGGTGACCTTTCTGTCGATCTTGCTGAATCACGTGCCACTCGATCTGTTCGGTGTCTCGTCCATGGGGGACATCGTTGTTGAATCTCTAATCATAGAATCAGACTCGCTCGCAACAATCACATGCCTGCAACAAACAAATCCAAGCTTCTCCTATCTGGACATCATTGTGAAGACATTCGAACTGCTACTCAGCATGTGCACTGCTCTTTCACCAATGCTCGTCGGTCAGTCAACACTGTTGCTCACTTAATTGCAAGGCTGTGTAGTCCTACATATCCTATTTATATTTGGTTTACGAACTTCCCGTTTTGTATTCTTCAACTCGCAGAAGTAGATCTCTGTTAATATAATTATGAGGTCGTAATTAGCTGAATTTATAAAATATTCTACTTTATTTTTGAAATTGAAAATCTAAGCCTTACTTTTTATCTCTTGGATTAATTTTAAACAAATAAATTTTGAAAAAAAGAATCACAAAATGTTTATTTGCTTTGCATTGACATTCATTAATTGTACTATTAACAACTGTTAAAATGACCTATCAACAACTTTAAACAAATTTTTTAGAAATGTGAAAATAAAAGTTTTTCTTTTTTATAATGAAGTGACATAAATATAAAGATAATAAATTAAGGGTTACATTCTCAAATTCTTAAACTCGAATGGTTGCAATACCAAATTCTTTCATATAAACTGAAGAGCGTAAAAATACAAAATTTTCACTTGGAATGTATTTTTTCTTTATATATTTTTTTGTTGTATTGATGTGATTCTTTATAGAGAAAATGATATACAATTAATTGTGTTTATTATCATGAAAATGGTATGTGTTGGAATAATTATATTCAACACATCCGAAAAGTTATAAGTGCCAACAAAATTGATGTGAATTTGGACCGATTTGTGAAATTTGATTGAATTTATGGGTGAAAAGTTGTGTTACTTATTGAAATTTGATGACAGTTTTGGTCTTGTCGGTGTAATTTCAAATTGTGGAGTACGTTGTAAAATAAAGGTTTTTTAAGATTGGTCTATTAAAATTGGGTCCGTCTAATAATACGTCACGATTGACCTAATAGATTAGGATCTTCATTTTTTCGGGTCATAATAATGAGAGTTTTAATCTGAAAAGTATTTTTCGGGTATATGAATTTAATTAAATTATATAATTTAAGGTGTTTGTCGTAGTGATTAAAATTTAATTTTTATCAAAAAAAAAATTAAAATTTAATATCAGGCTTAATTGGTCAATAGTCAAACTCTAAACATTGCGGCCCTGCGGACATATTAGAATTTAAAAACCGATACACTAACGTGATACGTTAAAACGTTCGATTCTTAAAATTTGTGTTACATATATGGAATTAACTAGGTATGTATCATAGTAAACAAATTATAACTCTATATACGCTATGCAATTGAGTAAATTCATTCCAAATCATGATTATATAAGTATGTTTTAAGATTAATATGAGTTGATTTTTGTTTATTTATTCTTGGAAGCAATGGTTACGTGTGAACTAAGAATGGAATTCTATATAATTTAACGTTGAATAATCATTTCATAAATATATATAGTGTTAATATGAAAGTGAATCTAATGAGTTTGATTGGTCTACCACATCACGCTCTTATTTTATTTTGTTGGGGTCAAGTATAATTGCTTCCCAGTTTAGACATTAAAAAAGAGAAGAAAAATTAATGACATCATCGATTACGTACTGACATCGGCTTCCAACAATTAGTTTTACTCCAAATAAGACGATTCCAGAATACTTAAAGTACAAAGAATAATATTTTATTTTAAATATTAAAAAAAATATACAAATTATCACTCTCGAAAAAAAAATATAATTCAACCATTAAAAATTACCAACTCATATACAAACTATCATCTGTTAAACCAATTTCGATACTATTACCTATTAAACCAATTTGGATACAAACTTCTCTTCGGACAAAATTCCGGTTATAATTGTTATTTTAACTACCAAAAAAAACTTTTGGACCGAAAATGTAATTAAAGACAAATTTAGGTCATAATATAATTGAAGTAAAATTGAGATTACATCTATCTATCTATCAAGTAGCCTTCTTCTCTATTCTCACTGCGTGTGTTCTTCATCCCCACTTCAATGGCTAGTGGATTCACATATTGAACCTATAAATTGAGTTTACAATTGATTGAAAAATATGCTCAATTTATATGCTCTTTTGTATAGTTAGGAAGCAAATGAAAAATGGATGAAACTACATATCTTGTATTGTTATCTTGAAGTAAACACATTAAATCTTCAACAAATTAAGAAACATTCGCTTTTGTTAGAATTCGGGCAAAAATTAATGGAGCATTTGTTCGTTGTCACACGTCGTCTACCACCTAGACACCTAGTGTTGATCGCAAACCTAAACTACCGGGTTAGTTTTTTTTAACAAGCTTAAACCTAAATTCCCGAAACCTAAACCGCTGGTTTGTATCGGTTTGAAAACTGTCGGTTCGGCGGTTTACCCCAAACCGGACCCATGGCTACTACCATCACAACCTCGCTCGAAGCCATTACTAAATACATTCGTCTGAATTTGAATAAAAATTTCCTCTATTTTATCCTTATTCTCGATAATTTGTTTATTTTTGAACATTCAAATTCGAACCGGATTAAAACTAATTATATTGTGTCTTGATACGAATTGTGTCTTCTATACTCAGTATTTATTGTTTTTAGGACATTAGGTTCGTGAAACTTAGTTTCCAAATCAATTTTGTTGTTGTTGTGATTTTGGTTTGAGCATATGTGCTTCTTGAAACTTAGAAGGACTATATAAAAAAAAGATTTTTGTTTAAAAAAAAAAAAGTGTATTAATTGTGACTTCCAAGTTTAAATTATTCGCAACGTCATGTTCAATTTATAGGTGTTTTCTCCGACCAATTTTTTTTATAGGTGTTCTATTCGAATACAAATTTTCCTTGCTTCCATCATCCTCAGTTGATATGGGTGGGTGGATGAGTATTACATATGTACTCAAACACATTAGCAAGAAGAAAACATCGTTTACAATACATAAGTGTAGAATTATTTTTACTAAGCATGCATATATATATATATATATATATAATCACACACGACTAAATGTCACAACATTATCACATCACATTACGAGCACACCATGATCGACTATACGTACTAAACGTCTTAAGATCATGTAATTATTCCTCCAAAGGTTGGAGGCGGGTGAAAGCAGGTGAAGACTTATACTCAATATGATGGATATGGGCCAGATGGCCCAAAGAACGCCGGAGGAGGTGGGCCGGGTGGGCCGGGTGGCCCAGGAGGCGGTGGAGGAGCATAGTATTCTGACGGAGGTGGTGGCGGTGGCGGTGGACCATACAGGTGGTGGTGGTGGTGGTGGGGCGGAGGAGGAGGGCCATCGAAAGCTGGGGGTGGTGGTGGACCGTACGGGTTGAACTGTCGCCGGTAAGCCATTTTAAAGATGTAATATAGTATATGTTGTGTAATGTTAAGGGCTTTTATAGCGTGAAATTTCAATGGGCCAATGTCTTAGTGGGTATGGTCCAAGTATCGAATCTTATCTCGAATATAGTTTGTAGTATTCATATGGAATAAGTTTTATGTACATATTTATTTTGCCCAAAACTTATTGAACTACTTTTGTAAAATAAATATTTTGCGTGAGTTATTATGAAATGACAATCTCATTTTCACATAGAGTTTAAAATACATGATAAATTGATAATGTACTAAATAATTTATAGCGTTTCTAAACGTACCAGCGATTTTTTCTATTTGTCTCCTAAACTATACATTTCGCGTGTGTAGTTGCGATTTCTAGCTAGGGTTTCTAACTACGCGTTTGGGAAACGTAGTTGGAGCCGACTTCAAGCCGTCAAAACCGATGAACTACATTCCCCATTCGCGTAGATAAAATTTTTTAAAAGAAACTATAACTACGCTTCCCATGAGCGTAATTATAATCCAACAAGATGTTCTCCGGAGTCGAACCATTGTTTGCATGCGCCTTAGCATGTATGTGCTTCGTTACAAAATGTCCTCGAACCGGAGCTTGAAGCTTCACCAATCCCTTCATAGCCCTAAGCGCCCTTCTTGCCTTTAAATTGCAAGTTTACTAACCAAAAAAACATAATCTATTATTTTCTCTCAGACATTAACTGGACAATTCAACAATAACTGTAGTTTCAAACAAATGGGCTTTGACGCGCAGATTCATATCAAGTAATCAACGCAACAAAACAGCAAATCTCAAAAAGGGCAAGAACTAAGGATGGGCGACTGACGCAACAAAAGTCCCTTACTATATAAGGAGTAGCAAGCTATTAAAGAAGGAAAACTAAGCGAAGTTGGCCATCCAACAAGGTAACAAGATGTTCTCCGGAGTCTCTCTGTAAGTCTTCTTCTTTAATTCTCTTTGTTATCTCTTTCTCAGTTCTCTGATTCTTTAATTTAGTGATTTCTCTCTATTTTGTCTTCGTTGTTTTGTAATTCTCTTTATTATATTCTCTCTTCTTCATTTTCGTTCTTCATAAACCCTAATCTCTATCTATCGTTGGTGGAGCAATAGGTGGTGGAGCAACAACCCTAATCTATCAACGGAAAATCAAAGCCCTAACTATGTTGATCTGATTCCTTCTTCTTTTTTTTTTTTTGGTAATGGTAAATTCGGAGTCCACCCGGTTCGATCGGCTTAGCCGCTCTACGTCCGGATCAGGTAGAAGTCGTGGCCCATTGCTGGGGGATACCCTCCCAATATCAATTTTTCCATACATGTCGCCAGGAGGATTCGAACTCGAATCTCCAAGCTAAACACTTAAGTTCTCTGATTCCGTGAGCGGTGGAGAGAGAAATCAAAGTTTTTTTAAAAAAAAAAACCTATATGACGTAGTAGGGTTTTTTTTTTGAAATAAATTTCGGTTACGTTTTTCAGAAGCGTAGTTTATCGGTTTCACCTCGACTCCAACTAACGCACGTCAAATGTGTAGTTTGAATCTGGAGAAAAAAAGCGAAACTACGCACGCGAAGTGCATAGTATTGGTTACAACCCAATTATTTTAAATAAATGAAAATACGATTGTAACACATTCGGGATTACTATGTGTAATTTATACAATAAATAAGCCCCGGTAGTATCGAAATGCAACAACATACTATTAGGTATGGTTTTAATGGGAAGTAAATTAGGGGTTTAAAATCCTATAATGCGGTTGGTTCAATCTAAAAAATTGAAAAACTTAATATTTAACTCTATTATAGAATGATGATAACAAATTATCACTAATGAATGACATGAATAAAATTTTACATATCCTGAGACAAGTGTTTTGTCATCAGGCCGGCTCGATGGGTCCATAAGGTCCCTTCGAACGTGACCCTTAAAATTTTAGGATCCACTGCATAAAAAAAGTTAAATATACGTTACAAAAATCGCTTAGTCTAGATAGTAAAATCTCATTCTTTTTCTTGTTTTTTCTATGTTCGGGCCTCACTCATTACTTTTTAATTTTCATTTTACTTTTGTGACTTCTTCTTTTGAACTATTTTTCTTTTCCAAATCAAATTTTAAACGATTTCTTCATGGATTAAAAATAATGTAAATGACGTACTTTGTATAGATAATTTTCGGATTTTTTTTCAAGCTCTTTAAGGGGCCTAATATTATTCTTTGAGCAGGACCCCAAAATCATTGAGACGGTCCTGTTTATCATGGTTTATATAAAAATTCTTCGTCAGAATCTTCAAAGAAAAAAACAGTTCTTAGTCAGTTGATTATCGTGTTTAAAAAAGATAGCAAAGTCCAAATCAAACGAAGCATAAATTCAATGCTCAGAGCCATCGTTTCCAAAATGAGAACAAATTCTTTGGACCCAAAAAAAATGGGAATTAATTCTTTTCACGTCGGATGAGTATGTTTTGATATTGAAACTTTTGTTGTTTGTGACAACTGACAATTAGAATAAATTACACCATCAATCCTTAAACCAATCCCTAATTTTATGTGATAATGCATATGAGTGAACCCTATCTTAATGGAACGGGGGAAGACCTTCCAATCTTCCATGCATTTTTTTACAGGAAAATTGAATATTATGTTACTCAAAGTTAGGATGACAACATACTCATTAGGTCCGTTTGGTTTAAACTCCGGAAACGGAAAAAGAATGTAAACGAATCTAGTTTATATGTACACCCTTGTTCATGAAGTTGTTGGAATTATTCCTTGTGGTTTGAACTAATTGTAGTAGAATTTGATTAGTTTTAATATCCTATAGGGTAACAAAGTAGGGAAAAACAAGTGCATTTTGCATTAAACTAACCGGAAATATTTCATGAACAAGGTACATATGTGGACTAGATTCGTTTTCATTCCGTTTTCGTTTTCGGAGTTATAACCAAACGGGGGGCAAATTTATCGGGTACATTCAGGCATCACCCCTCAGGCCACTAAATGGTGCGGGTTCATTCACAAACGATTATAAATCATAATATTGTCAACTTATAATGCATTTTTAAAGTATTTTAAAATATATTAAAAACTTATTACATATATAACTTAGAAAAATACTAATTTAATGTGTAACCAACTTACATAACATAAGCTACAATAATTTTTTTAAAATTTTTTTGTGATTTTAAGATTAATTATTCAAAATTGAGTACCTATATGTTGGGTGTATTGGATGAAAAGACGAAAGACTTTCGCTCATCATTCAACTTTTTTAGATTTTCACTCATTTTTATTGATTCGAAAAGTACATAGTAAGGGTATGAATTGTATAATTACGTGATAATCACATGATAGTAGTAATTATACATCGTAATTGTATTTTATTGAAAGTAAAATATTGAGCCACGACGACGTACATAAACGTAGCTACGATACATTAAACGAAGCTTTTGACGGTTACATCAATATTGCCGATCGTGGTAGAATTACAAACATAAATACGTTAAGGAGGTGGTGGGGGGCCAGGTGGCGGGGGGCCAAATGGACCTGGCGGTCCTGGTGGTGGCGGAGGGTCAAAAGGAGCTGGTGGTGGTGGCGGTCCAGGAGGGCCTGGTGGTGGTGGTGGATCCATATTCTCTAGCTCGATATCTTTGCCTTTATCAAATCTTGATTAATTTGTGGTTTGGTTTGGGAAATTGAAGTGCGGAATTGGAGTTATATAGAGAGCAGTAGAAGGTTGTGGAAACACGATATCAAATCACTCGGACTAGTAGCTCCATATTTATCTCTTCGTCGGAATGGTAGCTGCAAAGATCTAGAGGAATGTAGAAATATATATATATATATATATAATTCATATTTTTATATAAAACTTAGGAAATATCATAATATCATCTCTTTTTTTCCAAGTATGTTAAATAATTTTTCAGAATTAAATAGTATTTTTACCTTTATAATTTTAATTTTTTAAAAGTTATTGTTAATAGTCGTGGACTGTTATATATATATACTCACACACATAACACACTGGTGGAAGTTTTAATTATAAACTTCAAGATTATATAATAATGAAAAAACATTGAATATAGTGGTAAGGGGTTAAGGTATAAATATATTATTTCAAGAAGAAGCGGCCTCATCACTCTCATTTTTTAATTGGTCGATGTTTATGATTATTAGATGAAAATGAAAATAAAATGAACTTTAGTTTACTTTATATATATATATATATATATATATATATAAATTTTTGAAACTATAAGAAAATAATTATGATACATCATCTCCTCGAGATTCTACATCCTATAGCATCCTTCCGGATGAGTTCGTCGATAGAAGTGAAAGACGAACTTGACACCACCTGATCTTCATGCTCCAACACTGCCAGAAGGTTCGCAACTCGGTTGACCTCTTTAAACACGTGTTTTACCCTAACTTGACAAAAGTCTGCCAAAATATTAGATAAATCTGACACTAAGAGGTCAAGGTCCCAGGGCGGTTTCCACACTTTGTTAATCAATTGATAATCGAAAGATAATCTCCTTCGACCTCAATGTTTTTGAATCCCAAATCATAAGCCAAAACCAGTCCTTCTCTCAGCGCACATGCTTCAGCATGCAGGGCGGATATGTTTTCACATCGACCCAAGCCAAGAGAGATTTTGGTAGCTTCGTGATCTCGGAAAATAAAACCATACGCAGCCTCACCATTATCTTTTATAGATCCATCAAAATTTAGTTTGATGAAATCCTTATTTGGTCTTTCCCATTTTATATCTTTCGTTTTTCTTTTGTTCGGTTTTTTTTTCCTCTTTATCATTTTTACTTTTAAGGGTTGCTAACTTCCACCGACTAATTTGGTTTCGAACTCTAAGTTTTATGTTTTGATGATCTTTATTATTGAAGTTATTTTGGTTTCTGGCAAACCAGATGTTCCACCAGACGTGGGCCAGATAGATGATTTCGGGATCAATAAGGTTAAATCGAAGCCAAGTGATCTTATCCGAAATTATATCCCGCCCTTCCATACCTTTCCTTATATTGTTACTTGTTTGGTCAAATAATTTTAAGGTGGTGATTTTTCATAAATATGTCAATCAATTTTTTATTTTTTTTTCAGAATTACTTTTTCTTGCCGCACGGAAAATTAAAGTATTGTGAAACGTTAAATTTTTACATCGATAATAAAAGATAACAAGGTTTGTATATGAGGTTGATGCTACCCTCTTATTGTAAATTAACTTTAAGTGTAAATTAACTTTAAGACGAAAATTTGTTAAATTTAATATCGGGTAACAAAACGCATATATATGCTCCTACATACGGCAAACCTCACGTTAAATTTCAGAAATAACCTAGTTTTAATACATATAATGTCAGATTAGTGCAAAAAAAAAAACATATGTGTATTAATTTTGTTAACTTTTCATTAATATAGCCAAACTGAACTCTAAGTATATTTCATAAAAAAAATTTTAAAAACGTATGCGTGGAAAACTCACTCTTCGTAAATCGCCTTTCTAAAGAACGATGTTTTTATATCATGTATGTTTTAAAACGACACGTGCTCACATCAACATAATATATTTTGAGATAAGATTTGTAATAATAATTGTGCTTTATCTTATCCGAAATGTTTTGAAGCTATAGGAAAGTATTTTTTTTCTAAAATTATTTAATCAGAATTATATGAAATTAGTTTCATATAGTTTATTTTTCTATCAGGGTATATATATGACTATTACTCCTTTCATTATTCTTAAAGTTTTATTTTAGACATATATAAAGTCTTGTATTGGAATACTTATCACTCCATAATTATTGTATTATTTATATTTTCAAATATGGTCTTGACCCTATAATTCTACATTGTGTTTTACTCATTTCTTATAAATTGACTCATTTTATGTATAAAATAAATAAATAAAATCGAGCATTTAGTATATTAATTTATGTCCTTAACTTCTTAACAATATAATGGATTCTTAATATTTAAATACTTATGCAAATGTCTAAAATGAAATGAAGGATTTTTTATTTTTTTTTTGTCAATGAAATGAACGAATTGTGCTCATATACAAAAAAAAAAAAAAAAAAAAAAAAAAAAAAACGAGCCCAATTAAACGACGTGGGCCTGACACCATATTTTATGGGCCCAAAAGTCGGCCCATCATATTCGTTGCAGCCTTGCAGGCTCACATCCGGTCTGTTTTTTTATGGTCCGGTATACAAACGGTCCGAATGAAATGAACGAATTTTTTGGGGGGTTAGTAATTACTGATTAGATAAATGAAATCAAGCGGTTGGCATCACACGTCGTGGACTCCTTTTTGCTAGTTCATTTTTGAATTGGACTGTTTTTTATGGTCCGGTCAACATCCGGTTCGGATTTGGTCTTGTCTACGGTCTAGGGTAATATCCGTTTTCGGTCCAATCCCAAAAAAAATGGTGATATGGTTCACAACACAAAATTAATTTGAAAAATCATAAGAGGAAGAGATTACACAGAACCGGATTAAATCGAAATTCCGGTCAGAATTTTCTGTCATTTTGATCCTATAGTCCGGACTAGACCTAAAAACATATCATTCTAGTCCATAAAACTTTCAGTCTTTTAGATGGACCAATTGAATAGAAATCATTAGTTTAGATAAAACTGCAACCTTATATATTAAACTTAAGAATAACATAACACGTACAAGGTTTATGTATACACATAAACACGCAATCCATTAGACTTTAACAATAGAACAATTTCTATATATAAGTTGCATAACTTGATATTAAGTAAAACTAGTTAGACGACTTGAGATTAAATAAAACTCGAATCCTATAAATTCAACTAAAACTCAGAGACACCACGCGAAGTAGCCAACGATTTATAGATCTCGAGCACGATTCTACACTCGAAATCTATAACGTCATGCTTTGCCGGCCGACGCCGGACCTTCCTACCTCCAGAGATCCTCTTGGCCATGAACTCATTCCCTCCATGTACACCGCCAGCGATCTTCAACATGAATCGAACGTAACTTTCCCTGAGCTTACTCCATAGCTTCTTCGGCGACATAATCGTCCTAACCACCTTCGGAGCTTTCCTTATTCTCCAGAACCGCTTTCTCTTCCTCTCATCCTTGCCGGCGGCGACCTTCACCACTTTTATTTTCCGGCGAGGGGCTTTTGCTCCGTTGAGCAGCACGTAACCCTTCTTTTTCCAGTAGTTTTCTCCGTTGAACGGCGTTGGTATTATTTCCATTTGATTTTTCGTTCTTTTCTTTGGTTGGAATTGAAGATCAAAGAAGGGGATAATGGATTTTTATTATTGGATGGAGATGAATGAATGAATGAATGACTGACGTTTTCCGATGATGATGGTTGATGTTTTGGATGCATTTATGGTTGCTGCTTTTCATCTGGTCATTAGGTCAACAAAGCTCGTTACCACCGCAACTATATTCTTTCTTTTTCTTTGTTGAATAAACAAAAGCTCTATTGTCATCTTTTTCTCCAGCAATAAATTTCGGTTAGCACCGTGTTATCCAATGGATAATAAATTATAATGGCCCTAGTATAAAGTTAGGTGACTTAGTTGATTTTAAGAAGAAATTATATTGGAATTAAAATGTGTGATGTAGATATGTCCCAGTTTGGTTCAAACCGGCGAACTGGCGGTTTTCAAACCGGCCCAAACCGTCGGTTTAGGTTTGGCTGGTTTAGGTTTCCGCCGGTTCAAGGTTTAGGTTTCGGTTTGGCTTTTCCGAAAACCTAAACCGGCGGTTTGGGCCCGACAACAATATTTTTTTAATTATTTTTTTTTTAAAAAAAACCCAACGGCTCTTTTAAAAGAGCCGTTGGTTTATTCAGCCTCAACGGCTCATTTTTGAGCCGTTGGGGCTTTAACATTTTTTAAAAAATAAAAATAAAAAAAAAATTAATAAATCTCTCCTCCCCCAATTTATCCTAATTTCCTATAAATACCCATTCTCTCTTCCTCTACAAATCACACCATCTACAACTCATCTTCTCTACTCTCCTAATCTCTTATTCTCGAATTCTTGAATTCTCGATTCCTCGTATTCTCGATATCTCGATTTCTCGTAATGGCAAACCCAAGTGATCAAATTCCCTTTTCTCAATACTTTCCTAGCACCCAAGAGAGCGAAACACAAATGTCCGACAATCCCGATGTTACCGAAATTCCACGAAGAAGTCTCCCCCCTCCGAAAATGCTTACATCCGAAATATTTACGAAGCATTACACCAAGGGGGAGCCGGTGAACGAGTATTCTCAAGTGGCATGCAACTATTGCTCGAAGGTGTACAAGTGGAAGGTGAAGGGCGGCTATGGGACATTGCAAACTCACATGGCAAACGTACATCCGGAGAAGCTCGAGATTTCACGGGGACAAACACAATTGTCCCACGGGTTTGCATCTTCTACCTCTCATTCTCCTTTATTTACATATAATCATAGTGAAGAAAGTTTAGGATTAACCGATGTTATTTGTTCACATTCATTCCGTTTTCTTATGCCGAATATGAAGAAGTTAGGGAATATAACACTAGATATCTTCAACCTTCTTTTAAACCAACTTTTAGGAAAACCGTTTCAAAATTAGTTACTAAATCTTACTTAAAAAAGAAAGAAATTTTTTATCGAATTTGGCTAGTTTTGAACATCAAGTTTCAATTTGTAGTGATATTTGGAGTACACAATCACAACAACATTTTTACATGGGCATTACTTTACATTTTATTGATAACGCTATGTTTTTGCATAAATATGTTATTGGTTTTCGGCATTTTAATCAAAGACATAATGCACTAGGTATTGCAAGCATGATTAAAACGGTTTTACAAGAATATAATTTACAACATCGAATTTTTTCATATTCTTTTGATACTACATCCGCAAATACCGCCGCCGTAAACCATTTGGTTGAGGATGCGGGACAATATATAAAAACTCCTTATACTCATCAAAGATGTGCATGTCATATTTTAAACTTATGTGTTCAAGATGGACTTAAGGTTTTAGGAGATATGCTAACCCCAATCAAACTTGTTATTGATCATATTTGGCATGACTCCGATTTAAGAAGAAAATGGAGAAATTTATGTTTAAACAAAAATGTTCATCCTATTGCTTTTTCAAAAGATGTTGGAACTCGTTGGAACTCGACTTACAAACTACTTTGTGAAGCCGTACGTTATAAAGTTTTGTTACAAGAATTTGCTTCAATTCATGTTCCTTGGTCAATTTTAGATGATGAAAATGTTTGGGAAACTTGTGCCCATATTTGTAATGTTTTAAAAACTTTTAATGATGCAACTAATACCATGAGTTGTGTTTACACTCCAACATCTCATAGATTTTTAGAAATTGCCGTTAATGTTTCCGAAGCTTTTGTAAAATGTTTTAACATACCTTGCCTTCTAGAATGTATGCTTGATATGAAAGAAAAATGGCTTAAATATTATAAAAACATTCCCATGATTTATCTTGTAACCGCAGTTTTTGATCCTAGATTTAAACTAGATGGTGTTTCCGATTTATTGACTATTTATTATGATTGTTTGTGTGTAAACTTAACACAAGAAGACTATAATGTTCCTAACATTGTGCAAGAAGTTAATACCGAAATTGGAAAATTACTTAGTACATTTCAATCTAGTGCTAGCTCTTCTTCTACTACACCTAGTCCATCTCCCTCTTCTACTAGTTCATCTTCTTCTCTTTCACTTGCACAACAAGTTTTTGCTAGAAGAACAAAAACACCTAGACATTCATCTTCAAATGCGGAATATCAAGATTATCTTAACACTTGTTTTAATTTTGATGATAATGTTGAATTTGATATTTTGGATTGGTGGAAGAGATTAGCTCCCAAATATCCAACCTTAGTTAAAATTGTACAACAAATAATGGCCGTGCCCGCATCAACGGTTGCGGTGGAGCAAGCATTTAGCCGAGGCGGGAACATTCTCGCTCACAAGAGAACTCAACTGAAGCCCGAGAAGTTGGAGATGCAAGTTTGTATTCAAGATTGGATAAGGGCGGCTAAGCGGAAACAAATGAATGCACCGGTGTACGACTCCAAATCGGATTCCCACTCCGAAGACGCCGGCACTACTTCCGAGTCCGACATCGAAAGCTAAGCGGGATTAAAAAAAACTCGGAAGTCCGAAAAAAGGTAAGTCAAGGTAAGAGAACTACGTGGGCTTTGATTCCTCTTAATCCCGAGAGGATACGTAGGCAACCGGAAAACCGGTTCAAGCCCTTTAATTTTTCCGAGTTTTTTTTTTTCAATTGGTATAAATTTTAATTACTAGTTTTTATATACTAATTTTTTTATAATAATTTTTTATTTTTATATAATATTAATTTTTTTTAACATAATACTTTGTCTTTAATTATTTATTTTTTATTTTTTAAAAAAAAAACGGACTAAACCGGCAAACCGGCCAAACCTAAACCGCCGGTTTGCAACCACACGTGATCTTCGATTCGTCTCTCCGAAAATAGATTAACTCTCACCTCAATGCATTAGGTCCGTACTTAATGCATAAGTTCGATCAATGAGATTATGTTATAGACTAATCGACAGAAAAATAGTAAGTTTATGTTATATATTGTATTTTATTCTATATATTATGAGTTACAGTACAATAACCATTTTTTAATTATTTAATTTTTTTTTTATCAGAAAAGATTAAAAATTTTATTAAAAAAATTGGTATTGTCAACGTTTGGGGAGTGAAATATTGGTATATAATAATTGTATGTAGCCATGTAGGTAAGAAATGCGTCTTCAAAGCATCCCATACGAATAACATATTAACAATAGAGTAAATGGGTTTTTATTATTAGTTCTTCAAATTTATATCGATCTCATGAAAATAAAGAGATCTGTTAAATTTCATCAGAGAAGGCAATCCCAATTTTCCAAACATCCGTGTTTTAAAAATATCCATCAACTTATAATCCGAATCCAATCTGGAAGAAATTTTCGAATCACCGAATCGAATGTTTGATTCGGCTAAAGTTGTTGAATATTCAGATATTCTCGGATAAGCCTTTTTATAAAATTATCAGGTGAGATATACAAGACTTCAGAACGGATATCCTAATATGCACAACCCTAATTATAAGATCTTGCTATGTATCTTGCTAAGTATCTTGCTATTTTATGTATATATATTTTCATAAGTTTCTCTTTGTACTTATCTCCCTATTTTTCTCATCGGTTTGTAAGTACGTGTATATATTTGATTGTTCAGCATTATTAATAAATCATTAGTTCCACATATCTTCTTAAGATTTTTTTCTCTTCGACGGCTATTAGCTTGTCTTCATGGTGCAAGCCATGTCCGGCGGTTCTACCATCTATACTACTGACCCACACTATTTACACCCTTCTGATCAAATTGGATTATAAATTATTGTGATCTCTCTAACAAAAGAAAATTTTCAAGACTAGAACCTGATACGGGGTTAGCCGTCAGTTGACTCGATCTTTAACACCAAGACCCGAAATGAAGAAAATGGATAAAAAGATGAAAACTTGAAATAAAAATGGAGGAATGATCCAACGATTGTGAAAGATCGATAGATGGATAGATCTGGTCGAACCTTTAAGGCAACCAAGAGCACGATAGGGAAACAAAGGCCCTAACACACAACTTGGAATGACTTGAAGAAGCCCTTCCGCTATAATCTCACACAGAGGGGTAAGCGATTGTCCCCAAAGCACGAGAAGTCACCCGGAGATGATTGAGAGCACCAACTTACCAATCCAAGTGACACAACTCAAAACAGCGCCAAAGTTGCTGGAAAAACGGATTCCGCTCACACAGTAAGGTGTCTCGATTCCACGAAAAGAATATGGGATAGAAGAGAAACAATACTTGAAAGTACTTGTGTTTAATTCATTCAAAGCTGAGGAGGTTGGACGTCTACCCTAAGCCTTATATAGGCATGTTGGACGTCCTCCCTAGGGTTTCTACGGGCTACGTGCTGGATCCAAGATCGAGCCCAATCTAGTTAAAGAGATAAGATCAAAAATAAAATAAAAATAAAATAAACTAATGGGCTAAACTAACAAGTCTTAAAAAGCCCAAAACAAATAATTAAAAACAAGCCCATCTTTTATTTAAAAGATGTCCAAGAATGGGCTTTAAAACAATAAGCAAGTTGGGCCTAATTTAGCCACTTAAATTAGCCCGAAATCTTCTTCCTTCAAATGCAATCCAACGTGCTTCTTCTTCATACGGATCAAGTGGATCACGGCCCATTCTCTCTTCCAAGTCTCGGCCATGATCTCGGCTGTCTCTCTCCACGTCTCGGTCGAGATCTTCTTCATGGGTAACTCGTCTCTTCTTGCTCACAGGCCCATAGGTGCAAGGGAGTGAAGTCGAGCTGAGAGATGCTCCTGCATCATTCTCCCTCTCTTGAAAAGGATTCGACCACGAATCCATGGAGTGTAGTCTTGAGGGAACTCCGTAAGAATCTCTGGTTGGAGGGTTGGGATAGGACATTTCAGTTGGATCTTCGTCTGACTCCTCGTCCTTCATCTCTACATCCTCAGCGTGCGCCTCTTGTGCTTCCTCTCCAGCTATTTCTTCCAACTCCTGCTGGGACGTGCTATCCTCCTGCTACGATTGTTCTTCGTCGTCCGTACCTACATAAATGGCCAAAGTACAACATTTATTAGTGCTAGATATAAACTTAACATCAATAAGTCTCAAAGTCTTATCTATAAGAGGATAGAAATACTCCCTGAGTGTAGCATTACACAGGTGCCGCGTGGGCTCCCGTGTAGGTAGATCGACTTTCACCATCACCTTTAACTTGAAAATTTTCAGCTTGAACCCCTCAAAGTTAATGACAATGTCCAAGTGAGGGTATTCATTAGCCAGATGAGCCCAATGATATATAGCCAAAGGTTTGCGAAGGTCGTTGATGACGTTTGGACAACCAGATTTCCTTGTATACATAGCTATAGGTAGCACATGTGTAAGGGTCAACATCTAAATTTCAAGGAGGGCCGTCATTGATGATGATCAACGTCTTCTTTCTCGCGTCCTCCTCCCTACTCTTCTTCTTCTCGTAATACTCAGTAACCTCAGTGGGAGTCATGGGTTTCAGTATGAATTCCTTGCCCTGAAAAGTAAAACAATAGCGATTTATTTTTCCTTTATGTCTTACACCTCGGTCATACTCCCATGGTCTTCCGAGTAGGATGTGACATGCATGCATGGGTGCAATGTCACATAGAATTGAATCCTCGTATGCTCCAATCTTGAATGCAATATTGACCTGCCGATTGATTTTGACTTCTCCGCAGTCGTACATCCATCCGAGCTTATAAGGCCGTGGGTGTTGAATAGAAGTCAACTCCAGCTTGCTAACAACTTCCGTACTTACTAGATTACTGCAGCTTCCACTGTCAATGATCATGTTACATACTTTTCCTTGAACCAGACAGCGCGTGTGGAACAAGTTCTCTCTTTGATTATCTTCATCGAGAGAATGTATGATACTCAAAACTCTCATAATCACAAACAGTCAATAAAATCAACATTAACAACAGGGTGAGGGGCACATATATAACACATCAATTCCTTGCCCTTTGAGCCGTGGGGAGCGGCCTCCTGTTCAAAATCAGTCGTGTCCTTCCCTGTATCATACTCAGCTTGATGCTCAATAAGATCAGTCATGGGATCAATTGCATCAACAGGGAATATCATACGTAAAGGTGTGACCAACTCAGCAATGGTCTCATCATCTAAGCATTTAGACATCTCCTCGACATAACTAGTATTTTCAGCAATTGTATCGAGTCCATGTTCCACAACATTCTCAGGAGAAAAAGGGTCTATAATACTCAAGGTAAGACAATGATCAGGAGTGATCTTACTTGAATGAAGGCATAATCCAGTTTCAAACTCTTCTTCCAATTTACTCTTTTCTGCTTCATCCCTTTCAGCTAGTAAGACCGGTCTCTCTTCTTCCTCTTCCTCAACATCCGAGTCCGACTCATAATACCCTTTGTCATTGATGAACAATGTCCTTTTGTTGGGACATTCCCGCGCTAGGTGACCTCGTCCTTGACACTTGAAACAAGTAATGTCTCTAGCTCTTGTAGAGGAGCTAGAACCGTTCCCCTGTGGTGTCGAGGTAGTAGTGTTGCCCGATGCAGAAAAAATTGTGGGCTGAACCGGGGTCTTGATGTCTCGGATGGGTGTATCTCGGCCAGAATCTCGGCCGGCATTTCCTCTCCACGTGGTATTCGGAGATCTCATGACTTCGTAATTTTAGCTTCTTTTCAACTCTTACAGCAAGGTGCAGCAAATCTGTCAGATTAGAATAAACATACAGTTCTATTTCATGAGCCAAGTAAGGGTGTAATATCCTAAGATAATGAGCCATAGTAGCTTCCTCCTCTTCTTGCACATCGGCTCGAACTATAGCCATTTTCATGGCTGCATACACCTCTTCTGCGCTCATAGATCCTTGCTTGAGGTTCTCCAAGTGCTGGCGCAGATCTCGTCCGTGGTAAGGTGGCATAAATCGGGCTCTCATGATAGCCTTCATTTGTTCCCATGTGGTGATGTCTTCATCTAACATTCTTCTTCTCTCCTTCAACAAGTTATTCCACCACATTAAGGCATAAACAGTGAATTCAAGGGCAGCGTATTGTACCTTCTTAGTGTCTGAAACATTATGACAGCTCCAGATCTGTTCTACCTTTGCCTTCCAGATAAGGTACACATCAGCATCACACTTCCCTTCAAATGGGGGTATCTTCACCTTAGCCTTAGAATATACTTCAGTCTCCAGTACTGGATGTTCATTGTCGAAGTCCAACTCTCTCCGTAAGACTCGTCTAGGTTGTATGAGTCCCGGATTGGCCCGAAATATGGGCTGACGAGGTGGTGGTGGCTCCATCCGTGGGGGTGCCCTTGCGTTTTGTGCCTCGATAGCATCTAATCTTTCCATGACGTGGGTCATCATAGTCTCGAAGTACCTACCTCGTGGAACTTCGGGTATCTGGTTCTCGTCTTTCCTTCCTGCAGACATGACTCAAAACAAGCAAACACGTCAAGATTAGTTAAAGATAAGCTCTTAGACTATCCTCTTCAAGTGTCTCGCTCAGATCCTACCTCGTAAGCTTCGCAACTTCCTCTTAGCCGGTTTACGAGGATCACTGTGAATCTACAAGAAAAATGTTTCAAGCAATCAATAGGTTAATGCGTTCAGGCAAGAAAACAAGGTGAACGAACCAGATCTCAAAGAAAAAAGGCCTTTTATGTGGTGTTAGCTAGCTAGAAAAGCAAAACTAATCTCGCCTGCAAAATCCTCAACCAACAAATCAATAATCTCAAAATAGAAAAGATAAGTTGAGGCCTTTTGAAAATTAAAATACGAAAGGAAATAAAAGGAAATAAAAGAGAAAAGGCAATAAGGGAAAAAAGAAACAAGCCAAAAGGAAAGGGAGGGCAAGAGGAAACAAGGAAAAAGATAAAAGGAAAAAGAGAAAGGGAAGAAGGAAAGGAGTGCAATTTATGGTTGCCCTGCAGCGATGTAGGGAGCTCCCAAGGAAGCAAATATATATCAATCACGCTCAAAAGGGACGCATGTCAAAACAAAACTCGCACAAGATGCACAACCGCGTAAACTGAATGACTTAGCTCGCAAGTAACAACCTCTTCTTCTTTTTTTGTACGGCCTTTGGCCTTTTTTTTTTTTTAAAACTAAGCACTTGCGAGGCTAACCACGGGCGGCGGGCTGTGGCGGAGCGGCGGTGGAGCAGCGGCGCGGCGACGGAGCGGCGGGCCGGCAGCTGGACTTCTTCGGCTCAATTCAGAATTTTTTTTTTGTGGATCTCGGTTGATGGGCCGAGATAGGTCGGGTTGGGCCGGGGTTATGGTTTGGCGACGGCTAGGGTTAGGGTTTAGCGACGCCGGAGGCGACGGCTAGGGTTTCGGGTAGGGTTTCGAGGGGGTGACGGCTGCGGCGCAGAGAACAAATCTCGGCCGGGATAGGGTTTTGGATCTCGGCCGAGACCGAGGGCTAGGGCGGCGGCTGATATCTCGGGCGGCGTCACAAGGCCGAAGGCCGTGGGAGCGGCGCCGGGACTGCCGAAAGCAGCGGGGTAGGGCAGCGGCTGAAGGCGGCGGGCAAGGCTGAGGTCGTAGCCTCGGGTGACGGCTGCGCTAGGGCGGAGCCTTGGGCGGCGGCGCCAGAAGCGGCGGGTTTGGGTGGCGGGGGTGTTTTTGTGGTGGATGGGTTAAATTCCGATCAATACAAGAAAAAGATCGAATCTTAGGCAGAAAAATGTATTAAAATTAAAAATTGGCCACAAAAATCCTTCTTTTCAAGAAATTGAATGCAGAATTGAAAATCGTAGAAAAATAACGAGAATAGTAGAAACTAACCGTTACGGATTCTGCTCCGGTGACTCTTTTTGTGTAGAACTTCCTTGACGGATCTTGAAAGCTCGATTTTTTTTGTGTGTTTTATATGGGACGTGAGAAGGTGTTGATGAACCTGAAGCTCTGGTACCAATTTGATACGGGGTTAGCCGTCAGTTGGCCCGATCTTTCAACACCAAGACTCGAAATGAAGAAAATGGATAACAAGATGAAAACTTGAAATAAAAATGGAGGAATGATCCAATGATTGTGAAGGATCGATAGATGGATAGATCTGGTTGAACCCTTAAGGCAACCAAGAGCACGATAGGGAAACAAAGGCCCTAACACACAACTTGGAATGACTTGAAGAAGCCCTTCCGCTATAATCTCACATAGAGGGGAAAGCGATTGTCCCCAAAGCACGAGAAGTCACCCGGAGATGATTGAGAGCACCAACTTGCCAATCCAAGTGACACAACTCAAAACAGCGCCAAAGTTGTTGGGCAAACGGATTCCGCTCACACAGTAAGATGTCTCGATTCCACGAGAAGAATATGAGATAGAAGAGAAACAATACTCGAAAGTACTTGTGTTTAATTCATTCAAAGTTGAGGAGGTTGGACGTCTACCCTAAGCCTTATATAGGCATGCTGGACGTCCTCCCTAGGGTTTCTACAGGCTACGGGCTGGATCCAAGATCGAGCCCAATCTAGCTAAAGAGATAAGATCAAAAATAAAAGAGAAATAAAATAAACTAATGGGCTAAACTAACAAGTCTTAAAAAGCCCAAAACAAATAATTAAAAGCAAGCTCATCTTTTATTTAAAAGATGTTTAAGAATGGGCTTTAAAACAATAAGCAAGTTGGGCCTAATTTAGTCACTTAAATTAACCCGAAATCTTCTTCCTTCAAATGCAATCCAACGTGCTTCTTCTTCATACGGATCAAGTGGATCACGGCCCATTCTCTCTTTCAAGTCTCGGCCATGATCTCGGCTGTCTCTCTCCACGTCTCGGTCGAGATCTTCTTCATGGGTAACTCGTCTCTTCTTGCTCATAGGCCCATAGGTGCAAGGGAGTGAAGACGAGCTGAGATATGCTCCTGCATCAGAACCTATGTTTACACAATTCTCTATCGGCACGACGCAAATTAGGGTTCCTCGAGGGTACTATTGAAAAACCTATTGTGTATGCTAAGATTGAAGTTGGAATCAAGTTAACGCAATGCTCATTGAATGGATCATCCAATCTATGGATCCTAAGCTTAGTATTGTTATCATTTACTTTACGGCAGCAAAGGAATTTTATGATGACATCAAAGCTCACTATAAACTTGGTAACGAGCCAAGGATTCAACAACTCCACTATGAATTGGTTCGTTGCACATTCAATTGTCAGACTATTACTGACTATTTTTCACGTCTTAAACGTCTTAGGGGTGAATTACATCTACATGTTAGTGTCAAATGTAATTGTTCTAACTGTACATGTGATATTGCTTCAAAATTGGAAATTGCTCGAGATGAAGAACACGTTCATCGATTTCTGACTGGTTTAGACGATTCATTTGCAACAATTCGATCCAATATTGCCTCTTGCGTGCCTTTACCGACCCTGAATGAAGCATATCTTACGGTAATTTAAGAGGAGCGAGAACATACTATTAATCGCTCATGTGAGACTATGGTTGATGGTGTTGTCTTTGTTGTCTAGACCCGCTCCTCTTCTACTCAACACGAAGATCGTCGCCAACCTCCTCGTAAAGAAGATTCTCACAGACCCGTTTGCACCTATTGTGGTAGGTAAGGACATGAACGCATGACCTATTTCAATCTCAATGATTTCCCAGATTGGTGGTCTCATGAATCACATGGGCGACCTAAGGATGATTTTGGTCGATATCCATCCCAACCTGTGTAATCTATATCTACTGAGAAGGGCAAGGAACTTGAACGACAAAACTTCTCAGGTTGTTGCTGCTCATGCTCACCAGTCGGCACCTAAGGGTGGTTCAAACTCTTCTTTAACTTTGGTCGATCGCTCTCATTTGCCTGGTATTTCATATTCACAGTGGCACACTCAAGTGGATATATTCAACAACTCGCAACCCGTAGAGACACCAACTGATATATCCTCTTCCTCTTGGTTACTCGACAATCGAGCTTCCTTTCATATGACTAGAAACAAACTAAATCACTTTTAATTGATATTCGGTCAATAACTAACTCCTCTATAATGCTTTAGTGTGGAATTTTGGCTTCAACAACTCAATCAAGAAATGTCCATTTATTTGATGATATTATATTACCCCAGTGTGTTATACGTACCGAAGTCAAGTGCATTATGATATCTGTTTATCAAATTATAGATTATGTCTTGCAGGGCCGTACTTCGATGATGTTGATTGGACTAGGTGAAGACATAACGCAGTTTATTGGTTACGGGCGCCTTTGCCCAATTCTCGGGTTTGCTCGGCCATCATCTCATCTCCTACCGTTCTCTGACATTACCGTTGGGTTATCCTTCCCCTCTTGTTTTGTCTCATCTTCCTAATGTATCTATTCAGGATGGTGTTTCTAATAAAGCTTTTGTTTGTGATATTCGTCACATTACAAAACAAACTCGTTTAAAGTTTTCTACTAGTAGTTCGCATGCTATTAAATTATTTGCTTTGATTATTATGATGTATGTGGTCCCTATCGGACGAAGTCCTTGTCCGGGGCCTCCTATTTTTTTGACTATTATTGATGACTATTCTAGAGGAGTTTGGGTTTATTTATTTATTGCAACACAAACATGAGCTTCAGCGTCTTATTCCTCAATTTTATTCTATGGTCAAAACACAATATAACAAGCAAATTTGTTGTTTTAGAAGTGATAATGGAACCAAATTTACTTGTCTTCGCTCGTACTTCCATCTTCGTGACATTATATTTGAAACTTCTTGTGTTTTCACGCCTCAACAAAATGACAGGGTCGTGCAAGCATAGACATCTACTGAATATTGCCAAATCTCTTCGTTTTCATACTAAGTTACCTATTCAGTTTTGAGGTAAGTGTATCCTCATTGTGGCTTACTTGATCAATCGAACTCTCACACCTATTTTATCTCATAAAACTCCTTATGAACGTTTATATAACAAACCGCCGTTTTATTCTCATCTTCGAATTTTAGGTTGTTTGTGTTACGCGTCTCATATTCCATAGCCTAGTGATAAATTCGCTCCTAGAGGCCAAAAATGTGTTTTCTTGGGATATCCTATGGGTGTTAAAGGTTGAAAACTATATGTCATCGAATCCCATAGCTTTTTCCTATCTAGAGATTACGAGCATCAATTTCCGTGATAAGTATCTATGTATCTTAATGCATAAGTCGGTCATATGTAATCCGTTTGAACCAACTTGGGATGTACCTATGTATCTTGCTAAGTATCTTGCCAAGTATCTTGCTATTTTATGTATATCTTTTTCATAGGTTTCTCTTTGTACTTATATCCCTATACTTCTCCTTTTGGGTTTGTAAGTATGGATATATATTTAGTTGTTTAGCCTCATTAATAGATCATCAAGTTCAACAATATCCTTTACTAGTTGCTAGTCTTTATAAGAGACTTTGCAAACTTCAAATACCTCATCCACTTTCCTACAGTGTGTTGTCTATGGTTGCCTGGAAGAACCGTTTCTTCAGTTTTATTACGGATTGTGGTGTTGCTCACCTGTTTTGGTTGATCTAAAGGTTTCCCGATTTCAGAGGTATGTTCTTATCATATGTGGTGATGTTCAGTGGGCGTTGTTATCTATGTTATCCTTCTGTGGATTTGGAAGTGGTGAAATAGAATTGTGTTCTGGCAAAGGAATAGTGATGATCCTGGTGTATAGCTTAGTGCAATATATTGGTATTTGTATAGTCTTTATGGCCGGGCTATGAGATGTCTTTAACTCTTGAAGGTCTTGATATCGGTTTGGGAGCTTGGCTGCATAAGAGTTATCTTAAAAATACTGATTCTCAGCTGGATATTATTTTGTGACAGGAGTAGGTTTTTGTCTAGATTGGTGTCGCGATGCCAAGACTTCTCAAGATAACGACTATCGAGTCCTTCGATTACATCCATGTACCGAGAGGGTCTTACAAATAGGAGAACAAAAAAGCCCTTTGTATAACCACCCGGCCTCCAACAACACGTTGCTACTCACCCAACTCCAATAGCCTAACTAACACTACATCCTAACACAATTGGTGAACACTTCATCACCATAACTAAGCAGCATCAAAAGAGTTATCAACCATGACATGAATTCTGTACTTAGAACAATATTTGTATTACTGAAACGCTTGCAAAAACAGTTACTGCTGAGCACAAAAACTGAACTCTCAAGCTGAGACAACTACTTTCAAGATCTCAGATAAGCAGTTAAAACTTCGAGCAACAAAAGTAAGGTTTTAATACCAAGTAATCAAGAATCCACGTTTTAATTCAAGATGGACCTAAATCCTAGATGTCTATCGATAGAAAAGTAACTAAGCTGAAGGGGAACAAGTGTGCACAACATAACAAAAACAATGAATGTATCTAAAGAAGACTATCAATATGTACACTATCATCTTCAATTTGGCAATTACAAAATAAGCAACGCCTACAAGATTCAATTTCAGGAAGCAAACAGTTTCATCACCATGAATTGGCAAAGAGCAAACATGAATCAGTAATGGCAGTATTAACACAATTCATAGAACTGTATGAACTGTTAATACAAGAACCAAAACTGCAATGCCTAAACCCAAAGCATAGGCCACAATTACAAAATAAGCAAACAGGTATAACATTCAATTTCATAAACAAAGCAGCTTCGTCAAAACTAATCGGTAGAAAAGCAAATAGGAATCAGCAATGGAGAATGAACTAAGACCGTTCATAGAACAAATATGAAAGCGCATCGCTATAAAGATAGATCTAAAAACTACAATAAAATCAAACATCATTCAAAATCCAGCAAAACACATTACAGTTAACACTATCGAAATTCGGCATACAACTAGGAACTGAAATTAATAAACTAATAAATTAATCAACCTCCTGAAGAGAAGCTCCACCAGCACCGGCAGCGACATCATCAACAGTAAATTTTCCCTTAGCCTTGTCAGCGGCACGGCCCTTAGCCTTACGATCGAGAAGTGACTTACGATCCTTGTCAAGCTTGAGCTTAGTAACAACAACCTTAGAAGGATTAATGCCGACATTGACAGTGGACCCATTAACCTTCTCACGAGTAATACGTTCGACATGGATCACCCATTTCTTACGATAAACCTGCACGATCTTTCCCTCGCGGCCTTTGAAGGTACCTCTGACGACCTGAACCTCGTCGTCTTTGCGAACAGGGATAGATCGGACATTGTACTTGCTCCGGAGATCAGAGGAGAGTGGAGCACTCATTATCACACGTCGGACGCTTGATGGTGCCGTGAAGTGTGCCTTTCGGCTCTTCCGGCGAGAGCTTGATACATTGGGGTTGTACTTCATTCTTGCTTTGGTTCTGTCTGTGGATTGGGAGTTTGGAGGAGCGGCGATGTGAAGAGGAATAATAGAGAAGATGATGAAAGAAAATTATTAGGGTTTATGTGAACAATGTGTCTGAATTGCCCCTGGGTTTTGATGAAATAACGGAAATGGTTTTGATTGAAATGGGCTTAGTCTTTGAAAAGCTGGTCCGTTACTTACGGGCTACATATATCGTGGAATATAAATTTTTTTATTTTTTTATTTTTTTTGAAAATGGAAAGCGGTTAAGTTAGACTACCTTTTCGAAGTAGTCCAACCTAAAGCATTCTTGCGGATGAGAACACGAAGTTCGAGATCATCAGAAAAATTGGTGTTGGGGGTCGAGATTTCCAAGTGGGTCAATCGGTCAGCAACACAGTTGATTTCTCTAAAAACATGTCTAATTTGGATTTCGTCAAAAAAACAAAGATCCAGTCTGGAGTCGGAAATAATCATCTCGACATCACATGGACAGCTCCAAAAACCTTGGAGTGCCCTAATAACACACAGGTTGTCACCTTCGATTTCAATCTTTTTGATATGCAGTCTGATTGCCTCTTGCAAACCGACCTTAAGAGCGAATGCTTCAGCTTTTATGATTGAGTTGAAGTTATTTTTCTTTGCATCAAGACTGATTACATCTCCATTATGGTTTTGAATTACAAAACCAATGGATGTTACACCCGAATCAAGTTTTGATCCGTCAAAATTTAGTTTATGGAAGCCTGGTTTTGGTTTTTTCCATTTAATATTGTGTTTTTTCCTTATTGTCACATTAGTGTCATTTTGTTGTTTTTTAATATCATAATCATCTTCGTCTGTTATTTTAGTTTTCCAATTGTGTAATTGGTTTTTAATGAATGTAATTACCTTTTTGTTAGGTCCAATTGGTTCATTATTAAATATGATTTTGTTCCTAAAAAACCAGATACTCCACCAAATTGTTGCGAGACACTTGAATTTGTTCGTTCCAATTTTGTTTCTTACTTCCTGTAGAATTTCATGAGCTTTTTTATTTTGGATTCTTATTTTGTTGAGATCATTCAAAAATGTTCTATCGAATTTGTTAATGATTTGTTTAGTAAAGGGGCATTCGATAAACAAGTGGGGGTCAAGTCTTCGAGGTGATGGTTGCAGAGTTCACAGTGTCTTGTTACGGCAATTTTCCTTTCATCTAGTTTTGCTTTTGTAGGAATTCCGTTGATAGACATTTTCCAAATAAAGTTTTTAATTTTGGGTTAAGTATCGAGTTTCCAGATCCATTCACAAGCATTATTTGGTTGTAAAATGGATTCGTCCTCAATCATATCAGAAGCCGATTTAGTAGAGAACCAACCGTTTTTACTGCATCTCCAATATAGTCTGTCCTGCAATTCGTTTTTGGGAATGATTGTTTCTTTTATTTTTTCCATGATATTTGGATTGATGATATTTTGTTGGTATCCCAGTTTCTTGAGTTGTTAATAAAGTGACTGACTTTTATATTTGTGTTAATTAGATTAGCATTTTGGACCATTTTAATTAGTGGTGTCGTTGTTATCCAACTGTCGTGCCAGAAATTGATAATTTTGCCATCACCGACTTGCCAGATGATACCTTTTTTGAATTCAGGTTTAAGTTTCATAAAGTTGTTCCATTGCCATGAAGCTGACCCTTTCTTTTGGTAGTGGAGGATATTCTGGTTTTTCAAGTATTTTTCGTTGATAATTTTAACCCATATATTGGTTGGTTCTGCTAGAATTTTCCATAAGAGTTTCATTTGAAGGGCTTTATTTGTGGTTATAGATTTTCTCAATCCCAAACCACCACTCTTTTTTGATTTACAGATTGTATCCCAATTTATGATAGGTCTGTGTTGGTCTCCTTTATTCCAGAAGAATTTTTTGTAGGTTTTATCAAGTTCATCCAGGTTATGTTTTGGTAGCATAAAACTTTGCATAACAAATGTCGGTTTGGTTGTCAAATTATGTTTTATGAGGGTGTTTCTGCCTTCTTGTGATAAAGAGTTTGCTTTCCATTTAAGAAGTTGTTATTTTGATTTAATGTTAATTTCACCAAAAGTTTACTTTGTCACTCTTCCGTTTATAATTGGGCATCCAAGATATTTGTCGAGGGTTGTAGTATGGCACATCCCCAATATGTTTTTTAGTTGGGTAACATTGTTGTCGCTTGTGTAACTTGTTGTTTGGAAAGCCGATTTTTCGAAGTTAATTTTTTGTCCTGATTTGGAGCAGTACATTTCAAGGATTTGCTTTGTTCTTTGGCAAGAAGCCATATTAGCTTTTACAAAAATAATCATATCGTCAGCAAATGAGAGGAAAGGGATTGGTGTTGCTTGTCTGCACACGGAGAATCCAATATGGTTATCATAATTGTTACAATCGTCTTGTAGCATTTGTGTAAGGATTTCAGCTCCTAATATGAAGAGATAAGGAGATAAGGGGTCCCCTTGTCTGAGTCCTTTTTCAGGGAAGAATTGATCGGTTGGTCCGTTATTGACAAGGACAGAGAAAGATACTGTAGTGATACACTCCTTGATCCATCCAACAAATTTGTCATTGAAACCGAATTTTTTGAGAATGTTGATGATGAAATCCCAATTAACTTGGTCATATGCTTTTTCCATATCGAGTTTTATGGCAGCCCAACCTTCCTTACTTTTGTTGGACCGAAAAGAATGGAAGATTTTGTGGGCAATCAGGATATTGTCATGGATAGATCTATTAGCCACGAAAGCTCCTTGAAGAGGGTGGATGAGTTTTGGCATAATGGATTCCATTCTCTTAGTAATTATTTTAGCAATAATTTTATAAATTGTAGAGCACAAGCTTATAGGTCTATAATGGTTAATTGTTGTAGGGTTATCCGTTTTTGGGATTAAGGTTATAAAAGTATGATTGATTTGTTTAAGCATTTCTCCGCTTCTAAAGAAGCCTTTTACCGCTTTTGAGACATCCGATCCTACAATGTGCCAATATTTTTGGTAGAAACCAACCGGCATACCATCGGGTCTGGGCGATTTGTCACATCCAATATCAAAAATTGCATTTCTGATTTCTTCGTTGGATGGTGGTTTTGTTAGAAGCAGGTTATCCTCACAATTAACTTTGGTTTTGATGAGTCAGAGTTTCTCGTCGAACATAAATTGATCAATTGGCGTCTTGGAGAATTTACATTGGAATTCCTTTTTAACTTCAAAACGAATCTCGGCCTCAGAAGAGAGGATTGTTCCCATTCTGGTTGTTAACTCTTTTATTTGTTTTCGGTTTCTCCTTCTAGTAGCAATGCGGTGGAAATATTTGGAGTTTGTATCCATATTTTTTAGATGCGTATTTTTTGATCTTTGTCTCCAATATCTTTTGTGAAAAGATAGAAGTCTATTTTGTTTAGTTAGGAGATTTCTTTGGGTTAAATCAAGGTTTTGGTTCATGGTGTTGTAATTGTTGCTTTGAATTTCCAGTAATTTCATCTCGACATCCTTCAATTGCTTGAAGATATTGCCGAAGTTGGTTTTACTCCACTCTTTTGCCTTTGTTTTCAAAAGATGTGTTTTCTTTGTAAGGTTAAACATTTCATTTCCTATAACGTTGGAGCGCTAAGATTGTTTTACAATATTTTCAAATGATTTGCGTTTGGTCCACATCATTTCGAATTTGAAAGGGTGTGGGGTAAAAATTTCCGATTCCGATAATTCCAAAGATATTTGGCAATGGTCCGAGATGGTGAAAGCATGGTTTTTTGTTTTTAAATTTGGGTACCATTGAGTAATTTGGTTATGAACAAGCACTCTGTCTAGTTTTTCGAAGATGTTATTTGGACCATCACTTCTTTTCCTCCATGTAAAGTTGTTACCTATAATTTGGGTGTCTTCCATATTGCATGAATTTTTGAAGTTCATTAATCTATTAAATCTATTTGAGATGGTTGGGGCTCCTCCTTGTTTATCGGAATGTTGTTGAATTTCATTGAGGTCTCCCATTAAGATGCATGGAATAGTAGAATTTTGAATAAACAAATCGAGTGAGTTCCAGAAATGGTTCTTTGTAACTTCTTGCGGAGGAGCATAGGCAAAGATGATGATCATCTTTCGATTCAGGTTATTACATGCAAATTCAATGCATATAAATCTGTCATTTTTGTAGATGAATGTGATAGTTTGGTTTCTTAGTTGGTAGGCTTTCCAAAGGAGGCATAAACCTCCCGCCCTACCAACGGTAGGGCAATAAATCATGTTATCAAACCCCGCCGATTTCCAAAGACGGATCTCGGGTGGTTTTTCGGATTTTGTTTCGGCTAGTGCTAAAATGTTAATTTTATGGATTTTACAAACTGCATCGAAGTTTGTCCAGAGGTTACTCCGGCCCATTCCTCTAATATTCCAAAAGCTTACTATCATTTAATCCTGATTGAGGAAAGGAAATTAAAAAGGCAAAGACCGCCCGGTAAACCTAATTTCCATGAAAAGATCAATCTTAACCGGGTCGGTTTTGACGCTTTTTTTAATTGTCTTCCGAACGGTACCTTGTGTTTTGAGCGCACTCTTAGGCCATTTATGGCAAAATTTGAAGTAGTACTAGTTTTGTAGGTGGTTAATGGGCTGATTATTTGGTTATGAATATTTGTTTTGGTTATGAAAATCAATTTTCCTACTGTAATCATGGTCAGATGAATGCCTTTTGTTTCGTATGGCTTTGAGACCTTGAAAATTTTCTTTTTAGTAGATGAACTAACTAAGACAACGAGGTCAAAGTCCTTAGTTGCAATAAGTGGTTGTAGACCATAACAAGTGGGTTGTAGCCCATAATAAGAAATCTTCACATACTTTATACAATTTTTTAAATTAAAAATCCAAATCAACAAGAAGCCAATTAGAATTGAATAACAACAAGAACGGCTAATAAAAGCAAATATTCCATCATAGCAAACAAGCGATTTACATCTTCGTATCGATACATACTTTCTTTGGCCCAAAAGAATTTGTTGGCAAAGTTATTCCACACTCTCTCCCCAAGAGGGATAGAGTACTGATTGCATTTGATATTGTCACTTTTGTTGATCAACCCGATCACCTGTTCCTTTACGAAAACCTGTAGATATGACACAGGCATTAGGAAAGAGAGTCATTGCAACAACACAAAATGAAAATAGCGAGACACAAATGTCATACAAGAGAAACCACTCGAGTCCTCAAGCTTTCTTAGTTTTTGGGTTGTAATCGAATGAGAGCAAGATAGCAAAGAGCTTTCTTGAACAATCATATGGTGAGAGGATGACAGTATTTTAGAATTGTTGGAGTCGGATTGGTCAAATTCATAGCAAATCTTTGTAATTGGTTGAGTCACTAAGGGGTTCAAGCAACAGAAGTAAATTTTAAGATTTGCAAAACCCTTTATCAACCATAAAGAAACAAAACAGATCCAAATATTAAAAAAATCAACATACTCACAGCTTTGTAAAGCAGTCTCCATCACTAGAACCCAACCTAGCAGTCGAAAAACCCCCAAATGAGTCAAAGGGATAGATAATCTCCGTGGGGTATTAGACATAAGTCAACCCACAATCATATAAAAATAATAGCAGAAATGCGCATGTAGAAGTGTGAACTTGGTGTCAAGATATGAAACAATCAAACATGAGTAATACATATAGGCAATGCAGGGGTGATCAACCAAATTCATAATTAGATGGTAAACCACGTTGTCAAGAGTCAAAACCGGGAAATGATGAAAACAAATAATCTCAAATCGGTTCATCTTATCTAGATTGAGCAGGCAGGGGGATAAAACAAATTCTAATTTTTCATTTTTAATATTAGTAAGGCTCATGGTCCATGAGAGCACACAAATAAATTGTTTAAAAGGATCAGAGTGGGGTTCACTTCCGTGGTACATGATATCAAGAAACAGATTCAGGTTTTTCACACAATTCACAGATGTGTATCTAGGTTCAGACTTAAGCTTAAGGATCATAAATTCACTACCCTTAAAGCATAAGCACAAAAAACTATAGATCCAGCAATCCATAATTTCAACCAAGAGAATGAAAGGAGGTGACCTGGGATCGTGTTGGTAAACGTTCTTGTTGTATTTGGGCGCAAAACTCGAATATGAACTGCCATAGGTGGTAAACAGCCACCCATTGAGCGCAACGCAGACCAGCGGCAAATGGGGAGATTCGTTCAATTGCAGAAAACACACTTCCGAACGGTAGAAGGCTTTCGAGAGAGAGAGAGAGAGAGTCGTGTAACGAGGCCACGCCTGACTCGATCTTCTCACCAAAGGAGAGTTTCGACAGAAACTTCGACTTCGCGGCCACGGAGCAAACCTTTTTGATAGACTCAGATCACCGGCTTTTCCCATGGATCTGTAGGTGGAGCATAACCCTACTACTTTTTTCCGCGTCTTTTTATATAGAAATCGGAATCGGACCATCCTTCTCTCTCCTTCTTTATCCGTGTTGAAAATGGGCAAAAAGGGAGATCTGATATGGGTTGGGGCTTGAACGATTCGGGAGGAGGAGGTTTGAGCTTTTTGCAGTTCGGCGGAACCGAGACTGTCGTCTCCACCAGTGCGGCGGCTAGGGTTTGCCTTTGGGCTTTTTGCATCTTGGTCGAAGAGAGGAGGTTGCAGAATGCGGGCGGGGGCTAGGGTTTTTTGCATCTTGGTCGGAGGGAGCTTTTTGCAGAGTGCTATCTCCGTAGCGTTGCCGTTGAAATGGCCGAAAGGTAACACCGCATCTTGGTCGAAGAGAGGAGGCAGCAGAGCGCGGGCGGCGGCTAGGTTTTTTTGCATCTTGGTCGAAGGGAGCGTTTAGAGTGCTCTTCATCCGTGTGGTTTTATATATTAGGAAATTCAGAGAAAAATAATATTTGCTTTGTGGAGCATTTTCGGGACATAATACATAGTTGAAATCATATTAAAAAAATGATACTTCAGTTTCATCCACTCCCTTAGTGGATAGTTTCATCCACTAAGGGAGTGGATGATACTTCAGTTTGACTAAAACTTGAACAACATTGAACTCATTCTCTATTAGGGGTTCAATTTCTCTTTGAAGATCAAGTTCATCGGTTCGTGAGTTTGTTTAGTGATTTGAAAATTTGTATATGGATTGTGCCTGTTGATGATAAAATGGGTTCATTTCTCTTTGTTGATCTTCTTGACACTTGAATTATTAATGTTATTTTGTGAGTCTTCTTGTTTCAACTTCCAACTGTTTGTGAGTTTTATATATCAGTGTTGATGCAATTGTTTAAAGAGGACGTGAACGGGTGATTAACTTTTAAAGGCTCTCTATAAAGTCTAAACTTAAGTGTTCATAGTTGTTTCTCATGTGCCATCTTGTGGGCTTTCTCAAGCCACACCGCTCCCTTATATAATCCTTTGGATCTGATTACACTCTTTTTTTCTCGATATCTCATGTTTTTGTGCCTACATAAAGCTCTTTCGTTTGGTTTATCTTTTTTACCGCTTTGATTTTCTTCATTTGTGTCAAGAGAGTTAAATCATTTGCACTTTTAAGACCTCTCGATCAAGTCATAAAGTTTGTCAAGTTTCTCAAATCTTAACCTATAAAAAAAAGAGCAAAAATTATTCTAAATAACACAAACTTTAGGATAGGGTGGTTGTGTTTTCTAGCACAAGCACTTTTCCGACAATTAACTCCGATCAATTTTGATGAGTTAGCATAGAATTGTTGACATGTCGAATTAAAATAATTAGTTGGGATTTTCACATTAATGTTTTAAGAAAAATTAAAGAGTTTATAGTCTTTTACACTGTGCGTTTTTTTTATAAAGAAAACCATGAATCTTACTATTTACTTATCTTAAAATTAACAAATTAACAATATTATGTTCATCTTCTTCCTCCTTTAAACTCAATCTTCATCATGCTTCAAATTCAATAAATGCATGTCACTTCTTTTCAATGGTTGGTCTTGAAGGATTATTAGATGCATTAATCGAAATTACGGATCATATCTAAAAATCTAATTTAAGGATCTATAAGCATAATCGATAGAAGACAATAGATTGTTCATAGAAAATACATGTTGATGTGTGAACCGGATCTATTTGGATATAAACAAAAGAGAACGGAAACCCAAGTGTGGATTCTCTGCTTGGTCCACACGAACCTGGTGTCTGGATCTCCTTTGCCTTCAACTGCTAGGACGAAGATCAAAAGGGTAGCAATCAAATTGATTTGGATGATGATTGTAATTTAATCTCAAAATACCAACAATTGGTTTTTCTCTTTTGAGAGAAAAATGATAACTTTTTTATTGGGATATTAGAGAGAAGAGGACTTATGTGTTTTGTCATCTTTTAGTAATATGTAACAATCATATATTAAATGATTTGTGAACTCCTTTCATAAAGTAACTCCCTAATGAGCCTCACAATAAACTCTTTAACTATTTATTTCACAAATACAACTTAGCATATTATTATTAACATATATCTAAATATATATAATAATAACAAAAGTCACATTTGTTTTGATTTAGTCCATCAACTCTAAGTGTGTGACCGCATATGACCCATTTATAATAGTCATGAGTTTAATTTGATTACATTAATCGTAATTGTCTTCTAGCAAAGCATTATGACTCCTAATCGGATTGTATATATCTATCATATGTCCTATTCCAAGTTTAGTCATTGCACATTAAGTTAAAGGACACAATTTCTTCAATGTCCCACTTCTCCTTAAACAAGTGTGCAACCTAAAATACCTTTGTCTCTTAATGTCTCATTCGACAACATGGTGACATTCATATCTTGTGTCAAAAATTGTTTCTTGAACTCCGAGTTTGAATTGTCGATTAAATGGATGATTACAAATAATTCATCCGAGCATGACCATGCATTTTTAGTTCTTGCTCTTCAAGTGACCAAGACACCATTCATGTTCAATGTATCACTGTATACATGAACCAGGATGACTTCTCCAATCTTGTATGAATATGGCTTCCACTCAACTTTTAGCGTTCTCAACTACTACCTTTATAACTTCCTTTCACGGAAAGCATTTAACAATGTCAAAGAAATATCAATCATCAAGAGAAATTATAACATACTCATGTCTGAGGAATCTACTAATCATGGTTTAACTTAAAACTCTACAATCCCTTTTGGAAATTCTTAAGGTGGGTCAGTCTTACATGTATCATCCATACGCATATATGTAAAAGACTAGACATCTCCATGTCCCTATAGCCCATGAAACTTGGCGCTATAAGTCAAATTACAATACAGTTACTAATAAAATCGTCTATGTCCATTTGATGATTTTGAACTATAGACTTTCTATAATTGGAAACTTCATTTCACTTAATGGGGTTTCATTCACCAAAATACTTAAGGTGATCTCATTTCTTAATATGAATTATTTGGACATATTATTTAACATCGATCAAAAGAATATATAAATAAGGATGAATCATCATATATCATAAAATCATCAAGTCAAATATAAAAATAGTGTCCAACATTCATAAATACAAATGTAATACAAAAGCAAACTCAAAGTCATTCTCCAATATGCTTGAGACCATTAGCCCTAGTCTGACTCTCATGCTTGAGCCTAGGCATAGACTTGGTCAATAGATCTACAATGTTGTGATCAGTTTGCACCTTACACATCCTAATGTCACCCTCAATGATGATGCGTCGAATAAGGTGATATTTTCTCATAACGTGTCTGGATTTGGAGCTCGAAATTGGTTCCTTGGCTTGGTCTATGACACCATTGTTGTCACAATAGATGTCGATAGACCTAGATATGTTAGGAACTACACCAAGTTAATTCAGGAACTTCCTCATCCAAACGGCCTCCTTTGTTGCTTCATTAACAATAATGTACTCAACCTCTATCGTAGAATATGCTACTATGTCCTAATTGGAGCTCTTTCAGCTCACATAAGGATGAAGACACAACCTGATTGAGACTCAAAGCCATCTCATTCAGTCTAAAAGCTTATATCAGTATAGCCTTGGACAATCAATTTTTCATCTCCTCCATATACTAAGAAATCATCCTTAGTTCTAATCAAGTACTTTAGGATATTTTTAGCTGCACACCAGTGTGCCTCTCAAGGACTTGATTGGTATCTTCTACAAATGCTCAAAGCATATGTAACATTAGGATGTGTACATACCATGACATACATGATAAATCCTATAACATAAGCATATGGGATATGGTTCATCATCTCAAGCTCAGTAGGCGTTTAAGGACATCATGTCTTGCTGAGATATATACCATGTTGCATGGGTAAAAAATCCCTTCTTGGAATCCTGCATCTTGAATCTATCAAGAATCTTATCAATATAAGTTCCTTGAGTCAATCCAAGAAGTCTCTTAGATCTATCTCTATAGATCTTAATTCCAAGTATGTACTCGGTCTTTCCTAAGTCTTTCATTGAAAAACATTTCTTTATCCATTCTTTTACGGACTCTAGCATCAGAATGTCATTCCCAATAAGTAGCATGTCATCCACATACAAGATTAAGAAGGCTACCTTACTCCCACTCAACTTTTTGTAAACACAAGGATCATCTTCACATCTAATGAAATCAAACTCTTTGATCTTTTCATCAAATCGAAAGTTCCAACTCCTGGATGCTTGCTTAAGTCCATAAATGGACTTCTTAAGCTTGCATACATTCCCAACATCTTTTGGATCTTCAAAACCTTCAGGTTGTGTCATGTACACATCCTCTTCTAAAAAAACCATTTAGAAAAGCGGTTTTGACATCCATTTTCCATATTTCATAATCATAATATGTGGCAATAGCTAAGATTATCCTAATGGATTTAATCATGACAACTGGTGAAAATGTCTCGTCATAGTCTATACCATGAATATGTCTAATTGGCAACTAGTCTTGCTTTGTAAACAAATATATTTCCATCCTTGTCAGTTTTGAGTTTGAAAATCCATTTGCTTATGGGTTTTACCCCATTTGGAAAATCTATCAAGTCTCAACTTGATATTCAAACATCGAATCCATTTTGGACCTCATGGACTCAAGCTATTTCTTGGAGCCTGGACTCATCACTATTTGCTTATAGGTAGAAGGCTCATCATGTTCTAACATAAGAACATCAAGGCTTACATTCAAGATGAAATCATCATAATGTCTTGGTTGTACCCTTGACCTCTCCGATCTATGAGTGGGTTCAACTTTTTCAACATCTAAATCTAGAACATGATCCAAAATTGTTTGTAGATCCTCTTGTTCCGGCTCTTGGATGATTTGAGGCCTTAGGCCTTCAAAAGTAATCATTTCATCGTTGACATCATCCATGTCATCTTGTTGTTGAGTTTGTTGCTCTTCATCATCTTGAACTGTTTTGAGATGAATTTTCTCTCACTTGACTTGTTGAAAAGGTACTCTTTTTCCAAAAAGACATTATCCCTTGCAATAAACACCTTTTGTTGGGTTGGATTGTAGAAGTTATATCCAAAACTTCCTTTTAGATACTATATAAAATAACATCTATTTGATTTGGGGCACGCTTATCTATTTGTAAACGCGTTACATAAGCTTCACATCCTCATATTTTCAAAAAGACAACTTCGGAACCTTTTCTAGTCCATATCTCATATGTTGTTTTGTCTACAGTTCTTGACGGAGTCCTGTTTAGTGTAAGTATATCGGTAGTGAGGGCATATCCCCAGAAGAATACCAGAAGATCAGCAAAACTTATCATTGATCGGACTATGTCTAACAACATCATGTTTCTCCTTTCAGACACACCATTCAACTGTGGTGTTCATGGGGTAGACAATTGTGTTACTATCCCACAATTTTTCAAATGATGATCAAATTTGTGGCTTAAGTACTCACCACCAATATCAAATTGAAGTGCTTTTATTTTCTTGTCACTATGAGTCTCTACTTCATTTTGGAATTCCTTGAATTTTTCAAATGATTCCGATTTATGTGATATTAAGTCAATATATCCATGTCTACTCATGTCATCAATAAATGTGATGAAGTATCTATAGCCACCTCTAGCTTCTGTACTCATTGACCCACACACATCATTAGCGACGAGTGTTAGGTGGTGGTTGGTGGAATTGGTAGTGTTCTTCAATCGGAAAATGTTGTCATGTATTCCTCGTGGGAAAGATGAAAAATCATCAATCGGAAAGTAGTATTTCTCTTGAGGAAGATGAACAATAGACTAAACGTGACATTTCAGTAAACTACACAAATCTATTGAACGTACATTTTAAACAATAGATAAAGGAACCCATCAATTATAATTAATGTAAAAACTATTAACTAATTATTTTAATTTTTCATGTCAACATTCTGGAGCGAACTCATCAAAATCAAATTAAAATTAATTATCGAAAAAGTGTATATGCTAAAAATGTAATCACTCCCTAAAATTCTTGTTTATATTTTGCTTTTTTGAAAGTTAGTATCACCAATCGCAATTACCACTAAAATTTGTGTTATTTAATACAGTTTTAATAAATAAAAAAAATTGAAACTTCAAAATTATTTTTCATGTAATAAATTAGTTAAAACTACAATAATTGATTTTTTTTTTCATCTAAAGTTAATCTACGGAGATGACATCAAAATTTCAATATTATATATTCATTCATGTTTTTTAAAGGTACATGCCTTATAAGTAGACTGTAGATAAGTTTGTGGATTAAATTAATATAGAACGTAACATTTTAAATTATCAACTTTGTGTAGTACATACATATTAAAGAATGATATGGTCATACATGCATCAATCATCATCGTCATATTTATATTTTATAATATTAAACTTTTCCCCTTTTCGATCTCTACTTTACGATTATAAGTTAGCCCTTATTGAATGTGTCATATTCTTATTTATGTAAAATAGTTTTTGAAACATTTTGGTGCACATTATTTTCTCTTTCCAAATCTTTACCACCAATTATATCCGCTTACAACATTGACAACTATTTTTGTTAATTAAAGTTCGATACAGATGTTCCGTAAATCGAAATCATTTGTATATAAACGTATACGTGCGTTAGATTCAAATTCAACATATAATAAGTTCAATAATTTCCATCATTAAATTAACTGGCAATAGCAATAGTCCACCGAAATGTCACATATACATTATCTTAAACACGCACCCGTAAATACAACTAAGGTACAAATCTACTACACACTTGTCCGGAGGTTCTAGGATCGCGGACGAATAGAAGCTAACCGGTCTGATGTCATATTACGGTCCGACACAACCAAACCCAATGAGATTTCGTACTAAAATTAATTGTCAATAAAATAAAAAAGATAGTACACCGACATTATAGACTTAACTCGGAATATTATCGTACTTCAACTTACTATCGCTGACATTATTATAATTAAAGCTGACATTAAAAGACGAACTTAGACACTAACTTAAATATGTCCGAAAAAGTCTTAGAAATTGACAAAATAGAAAGATAAGTAGATAACACTTTAGTACATACGTAGGTTAGAACACGACATTTGGTATTGTTAATGTTTGTTCGTCCATTCATTTTGGATAACTTGAACGACTATAATGATATGGTCAATGCATGCATCAATCATAATTGTCATGCATCTATGACATTTGACATATGATCATTTCCCACTTGTAGATCATAACAGGATAACTTACACGAATATTATATATAACAGCTTTTATAAACTTCTACGTTAAAAAATGATGTTCAGTCATCTTAAGTTAATATGAGATTCATTTGTTAAGTTTGTTAATGTTGGCGTGCATTGAATTTAAATATTAATACTTTTTTTTTCAAAAAAAAAAAATTCGATCTTTATCATATTCACACAAATAATTTATGACGTACGTTAAAAACCATAATAATATAAGATGGGATAACATTCTTCTTTCTTCATTATAAATTTGATTTAAATATTAATACTTTTTATTATAGATTTTATAAAATGGAATTGCATTGAAAACGAAAATCTGCCTGTGTTTTTTCATTCGCTTTTAATAAGTTTGAGTTTCTTGCGTCCGATGTTGTCGAGATTATCAAGAGGGTGCAACGGGTCTTACATGATAATGTTGTGTCTCTCAGGTTTTCAGACGTATTTTTAAGAGGATCGGTTTTGCTGTCCATAAAAGCATAGCTGCGCAACTTGTTGTCCGCATATCTTTAACTATATAAAGAAATGGATTATTTGTGTTGAATATGCCTTGAATTAGGCTTATTTCTGTTTATACTTTGCTTTCAAGTTTTAACATTTTTATTTAGTTATTTTTTTTTCAATAATACACATAACTAGGGATGACAATGGATCGGGTGGCGGGTGGATGACCTTGACCGCCACCCGATCCATCACCAAAAATTGCCCACCCCACCCGATCCACCACCCGCTAAGGATCTCACCTGCATCCAATCCATCCGCATCCACCGGATTTAGCGGGTGGATCGGGTGTGATTTCGGATGTTCTACACCTTATTTATAAATTTGTAAAAAAATTAAATATTTTATTGAAAATCAGGATAATACTTAAATTTAACTTAAAAATGACATAATATTTTACATAATATAAAGTACAACACTATAATCAAACAAGATCTAAAATAAACAAATTATGACGAACCAATAATAACCGAAATATATTAGGAAAGAAAATATATGTTTTACTTTAATATAATTTATATAGTAAAGGTAAAATATTTATAATATAAAAACTACGAATATTAAAAAATTATATAATTTTAAGCGGGTGGATACGGGTCGGATGGATGGGTGGATGATGGATCGGGTGAAACCTTCACCCGCATTCCGCTTCATCCACCACCCGCTTTCACCCGTCTATTATCGGGTTTTCACCCTTTTTCGTTGGATCGGGTGGCCTGATATCCGTCAGGTACGGGTAAAATTACCGTCCCTACACACAACCATATCAATTATATCGTGACGCGCTGTAGCAGTGTACGTCAATTATTCGTTAGTAAATCCGACTACACGTTTAAAGATACCCTAAAACAATATCGTGTTTTACTCTTTTATTTTTTATTCATCTAATTTTACAAGATATCAAACGGCGATACCCCAATTCTTTTTTTTCTTTTTTCTTTTTTTTTCCTTTTTGTTCCCATAGTTTCTTCTCAAAAAAGCAACTTATAAATAACGTACACGTACATAATACAAAACATAAGAAGTCAAATGGAATTTATTTACGAAGTTAATAATATAGTGACGTACCAATACCCTATTGGTTGGGATGGTCATGCATTGGACTATACATTATGCCCTGAAGCATATATGCTCTTTTGCTCTCTTTTGATAAGGCTTTTGGCCCTGAAATCAGAGCCGTTAAAATCTGTTGATGTCCACCACATGGTTCGTAGTCGGTTTTCAGTGGATCAAGATAAGTGTATTGGATCGAACATGTGATTATACAGTGTAAACTATAGATGGATCGAGATTCGATTGTGTATCAGTATGTTTACAAGATAAATGTATTTGATATAAGAGAGATTCGATTGCATTTGAATGTTTTTACAAGATAAGCTAGAGTATCTCATCTCTTACATAAGAATCTAAAATTTTGTATGTGAGATTTGGATGTAAATATATTAAACGTTTTCTATTTGACCATTATGTTTTGTGTACGACTGTATACGTTTTATACATGATCGTATGTTTTTTTTTTTTTACATAAGCAGTACAATCGCATACCTTGTATAATGACCTGCACTTTATCTGATGCATAAACATATTCATCGTGTGTCGATGAACAACACGACCATTTATCTTGTATAATGATCGTGTAAAATTGTGTTTTTGCATGAACAACATAATTGTACACATAGGTAAAACGATTGTGTTGTTCATCTTAATTGTGGGAATCGGTCTTCCTCCTATCCCAGTTTAACAAGGTGACATTTTATTATTTTTTATTCGTTAATATAATTATATAAGATGGTTTGTTATATCATTTATCATTTACTCAAATTGTGTTGTTTTTGTTGTTTATATATAAAAAAATAATAACTAAAAATACACGATAACAAATATAATATCATGTATTCCTCTCTAATTATACAAGGTGTATGATCGTGTATTCGCTAAAACATACCATCTCAAATTATTAATAAAGACATTGATGAGATTTTCCATGTAATGATGCATGTAACTAGGATTTTATTTATGAATATATGAGACAATTATATAATATATAAAATTTACAATCCAAGACCTTTTCTTTTTTCGAAAAATAAAGTAATTTAGTATAGCAGAAATGTTATATGGTTGATATATTGACAGATCTAAGACATCCTTTGATAATTTCATTAATATGAATGAAATTAGAAAAACGATTTTTGAATTATTTGATGTTTGTGTTTAATATTGTTGAGGTGTGTGGAACTATGAATTGTTTCACATCGAGTATACGTTTATGAATTATTTATTCTTTTTCTTTTGTCGATTGATTATAGGATAAAGTTTCGTATACATGTGTGGCTCATTGGATGAGTATTTTCTTGTCGTTTGGTTTTGAGCAGATATAAGAAGATTAACATGTTTGAAAAATATCACGATGAACTATTTAAGAAACAAGTTATTCATATATTTTTATTCCTACATCATGAATTTTATTAATGTTTTGAAGCATTTCAATGTACATTTTTATATATAATATTTTAGGTGATTGATTGGTTAGTGTAAATTGAAACATCAACCATATTTTTACAATATCAATGTATTTTAAATCTAACTTTTTATTTATAACTTTTAAGCAAATACCATGCTTCATAAATTGGATTAGTGTAGAAGTTATTCCACTACAATAATCAACAAGGATCTAAAATGTATTTTAGTTCATGGTTCCTCGTTATTGAAGTTGTCGGTTTTAAAGCACATAGGTAATAAACAAACTTGCAAACTAATAGCTTATCACTGGACGCGATGTCCAATATTCGACTTTGGGCCTACCAAAAAAAGTACTCTACTTTGGGCTTAGCCATGCAGCCCAGTGGACCATTACCTCCTCGTTACAGATTGACTGTAGAGCGAGGGTTCGATCGAACATGCGTATTAAGTTCAAGTCCAGCATATAAATCCGACGACGTTACATCATAAAACCAATTGACAATAGGAGTCAATTCACCGATCTTATATGCAAGGCTTGGAATGTCCACAACTGAAAACTTTTTTTTTTTTGAAAATGGAAAGCGGTAAGATTGATCAACTACCTCTAGGAGGTAGTCTAACCTAAAGCATTCTTGCGGATGAGAACACAAGATTCCCAAATGGGTCAATCGGTCAACAACACAGTTGATTTCTCTAAAAATATGCCTAATACGGACCTCGTCAAAGAAACGAAGATCCGGTTTGGAGTCGGATATAATCATCCAGACCTCCCATGGACAACCCATAAACCTTGGAGTGCCTTGATTACACACATGTTATCACCTTTGAGTTCGATCTTTTAAATATGTAGTCTGATAGCCTCATGTAACCCGGTTTTGAGGGCAAACGCTTCAACTTTTATTACCGAATTGAAATATTTTTTTGCGTTTAGGCTAATCACCTCACCGTTGTGATTCCGAATCACAAATGCAAAAGATGTCTCCCGAATCGAGTTTTGACCATGCAAAGCAAGTTTGTTTATTACCTATGTGATTCCGCGTTTAGGCTAATCAGCTATAAACTTGCAAACTAATAGCTTATCACTGGACTCCAAACCCTCTCTTTTATAGTAGGAGGTTGTTTCGGTTCTTAAAATCTGTTGGGAAAATTCCGCGTTTCCCGACTTACTCCGAGTATATATAAACGGGTATTTGTTGCGCACTCTCACACTCGAACAAAACCTCACTTTGATTGTAGCCTTAAGGACCGAACTCTTTTTCTTGTATTATTCACATACTGCATTACAACATATTTATATATGCCTAGGTCGGCTACATTAACACCACAAAACCACCGACACTTTTATACTTCTAGGTAGATATTATAAGAGAGAAATCTAGATTAAGCTTTACTAATATTATATTAATCTAGTCTAATCTAGATAATTCTCTAGGCTTTCATTTGGATTCACCACTTTTCTCCATCTTTCTAGATCATTCCGGCAACAACATTTCATCCCGGTGAGTTGGATCATGGGCTATTTGGGCTTGATCCATCATCATGATATAATTAGCCCATAAATATGAGTTACTCTAACAATTCCTCACTTAATTCATATTTTCGAGTATATCCACCTTATTTGAAAATCTCACCTTCGTTTGCTTCTTGGTTCCGGTGTCGCGCCTTATCTGCACCGCTTGCCCATCCAAGAAGCAAACAATCTTCTCGTTTTTGCGGCCTCGCATTACCAAGCGCTTCCCCTTGAACACCTTGCACCACCTTCTCGTGCCGATGAACATATACCCCTACATCGTCATCGCTCCCAACGATATAACATTAACGTTCGCCGATGGCACGTACCTCACATTGTGCAGAGTGTGGCTTGTACCGTTGTGAAGCCTCATCTTCACGCTTCCGGTATCTTCAACCTTCAACTTTTCACCACCAACGGAGTTGAAGTGACCAAACTGTCCGCCAACTTTCAAGGTGTCAAATATTGCTTGGTCCCGACACACATGCATCGAGGCGGCACTATCCATCACCCACTCTGACTTGGCGGTCTCCTCAACCGTCGCCAAGTAAATATCACCATAATCAACTTCACCGACTTCACTAACCACATTGGTGTGGGAGTCCCCTCTCTTCTTTCCCGGCGACATCTCTCTCATCTTCCTCAGGTCCTCCCTCATCTGAGGACACCGGGCTTGCATGTGACCCTTCTCCCCGCAGTAGAAGCACTCGATCGACCTCACTCAATTCTCGTCGCGAGCCTCTTTGTCTCGGGTCATCATGCCTCCTCCATTGACTCCTCCCTCGTTCTCGCTCCCCTACAACTAGTACGTGATCTTCACCTTTGTCGGTAGCATCATTCTCTCACTTTCCCGCAAAGCAACGGTCACCTCATCCAATGTGAGAGACTTCCTTCTTACAAGTAACGTCTGCACCAAGGACTTGTAGGACTTCGGCAATGATGCTAGCAACAACAACGCTTGCTCCTCTTCTCCGATCTTATCATCTACATTCAATAACTAGCATACTAGTTGATTAAACGAGTTAATGTGGTCATGAAGATTACCTCCTTCCTCCATCTTGAGCGAGTAAAGCTCCATCTTCCAGCACAAACGGTTGGTCAACGACTTCGACGCGTAGAAGCTCTCGAGCTTCTCCCACAACGCCTTCGGTGTGGTCTCCTTCAACACACCGTACTTAATCTCGGGAGCCAACGCCAACCGAATTGTACTTACCGCCTTCCTTTGGATGCTTCTCCACTTCTCCTCGCTCATCGATCCAAGCTTCTCCTCCTCCAGAGCTTGATCAAGACCTTGTTGCACCAAGAAGTCTTGAATCGTACTCTGCCACAAAGTGAATTTGATCTTCCCATCGAAGAGTGGAATCTCGAACGCCTTCATCGCCTCGGCCGCCATCACGCCAATACGAGATTCTTTAAGTAACAAAGTTTACCCGAACACCACCACTGTAACCTCGGCTCTGATACCAATTGTTGAGAAAATTCCGCGTTTCCCGACTTACTCCGAGTATATATAAACGGGTATTTGTTGCGCACTCACACACTCGAACAAAACCTCACTTCGATTGTAGCCTTAAGGACCGAACTCTTTTTCTTGTATTATTCACATACTGCATTACAAAATATTTATATATGCCTAGGTCGGCTACATTAACACCACAAAACCACCGACATTTTTGTACTTCTAGGTAAATATTATAAGAGAGAGATCTAGATTAAGCTTTACTAATCTTATATTAATCTAGTCTAATCTAGATAATTCTCTAGGCTTTCATTCGGATTCACTTTCACCGCTTTTCTCCATCTTTCTAGATCATTCCAGCAACAACATTTCATCCCGGTGAGTTGGATCATGGGCTATTTGGGCTTGATCCATCATCATGATATAATTAGCCCATAAATATGAGTTACTCTAACAATTCCTCACTTAATTCATATTTTCGAGTATATCCACCTTATTTGAAAATCTCACCTTCGTTTGCTTCTTGGTTCCGGTGTCGCGCCTTATCTGCACCGCTTGCCCATCCAAGAAGCAAACAATCTTCTCGTTTTTGCGGCCTCGCATTACCAAGCGCTTCCCCTTGAACACCTTGCACCACCTTCTCGTGCCGATGAACATATACCCCTACATCGTCATCGCTCCCAACGATATAACATTAACGTTCGCCGATGGCACGTACCTCACATTGTGCAGAGTGTGGCTTGTACCGTTGTGAAGCCTCATCTTCACGCTTCCGGTACCTTCAACCTTCAACTTTTCACCACCAACGGAGTTGAAGTGACCAAACTGTCCGCCAACTTTCAAGGTGTCAAATATTGCTTGGTCCCGACACACATGCATCGAGGCGGCACTATCCATCACCCACTCTGACTTGGCGGTCTCCTCAACCGTCGCCAAGTAAATATCAACATAATCAACTTCACCGACTTCACTAACCACATTGGTGTGGGAGTCCCCTCTCTTCTTTCCCGGCGACATCTCTCTCATCTTCCTCAGGTCCTCCCTCATCTGAGGACACCGGGCTTGCATGTGACCCTTCTCCCCGCAGTAGAAGCACTCGATCGACCTCACTCAATTCTCGTCGCGAGCCTCTTTGTCTCGGGTCATCATGCCTCCTCCATTGACTCCTCCCTCGTTCTCGCTCCCCTACAACTAGTACGTGATCTTCACCTTTGTCGGTAGCATCATTCTCTCACTTTCCCGCAAAGCAACGGTCACCTCATCCAATGTGAGAGACTTCCTTCTTACAAGTAACGTCTGCACCAAGGACTTGTAGGACTTCGGCAATGATGCTAGCAACAACAACGCTTGCTCCTCTTCTCCGATCTTATCATCTACATTCAATAACTAGCATAATAGTTGATTAAACGAGTTAATGTGGTCATGAAGATTACCTCCTTCCTCCATCTTGAGCGAGTAAAGCTTCATCTTCCAGCACAAACGGTTGGTCAACGACTTCGACGCGTAGAAGCTCTCGAGCTTCTCCCACAACGCCTTCGGTGTGGTCTCCTTCAACACACCGTACTTAATCTCGGGAGCCAACGCCAACCGAATTGTACTTACCGCCTTCCTTTGGATGCTTCTCCACTTCTCCTCGCTCATCGATCCAAGCTTCTCCTCCTCCAGAGCTTGATCAAGACCTTGTTGCACCAAGAAGTCTTGAATCGTACTCTGCCACAAAGTGAATTTGATCTTCCCATCGAAGAGTGGAATCTCGAACGCCTTCATCGCCTCGGCCGCCATCACGCCAATACGAGATTCTTTAAGTAACAAAGTTTACCCGAACACCACCACTGTAACCTCGGCTCTGATTCCAATTGTTGAGAAAATTCCGCGTTTCCCGACTTACTCCGAGTATATATAAACGGGTATTTGTTGCGCACTCACACACTCGAACAAAACCTCACTTCGATTGTAGCCTTAAGGACCGAACTCTTTTTCTTGTATTATTCACATACTGCATTACAAAATATTTATATATGCCTAGGTCGGCTACATTAACACCACAAAACCACCGACATTTTTGTACTTCTAGGTAAATATTATAAGAGAGAGATCTAGATTAAGCTTTACTAATCTTATATTAATCTAGTCTAATCTAGATAATTCTCTAGGCTTTCATTCGGATTCACTTTCACCGCTTTTCTCCATCTTTCTAGATCATTCCAGCAACAACATTTCATCCCGGTGAGTTGGATCATGGGCTATTTGGGCTTGATCCATCATCATGATATAATTAGCCCATAAATATGAATTACTCTAACAAAATCTCGAGTGTTTCTTACTGAATATTCAAGGTTTAATGGCCCGGCCTCGTTTGGTATCGATATATGTATATAACCATGTATTGGTGTCAAGATAAGAATAAAAGATTGATCTATGTTTAGTGATAGCCCTTATAAACTACTAGTATACAAAAAGCTTTAGAAACTGATATCAAGGATATGAAAGATGATTTCAACAACCTCAAGTTCCTCAGGTATTTATGATTTTTCTTTATAATGAAGTAATGACTTGTTTGGATACACATACGTAACCTTTGAAACTGGTTTGATAGCAATATACAAAGTCAATCGTTTCTAATAAATAAGTTGCCAAATTTTCCATGATCCAAAATACCTCTAGGGTACATTTTGGTTCATGGTCCTAACATGACATGTTGTCTGTTCTATAATGATACTTCATCCCATTGTTGGTTTGTTCTAAGTTCTTGTGGTGAGTCCCGAGTACTATTATTCTGATGTTCAACTCTCCTTTGCAAAGTGGGAGGAAATAGAACAAGTATTATTGTTGGTAACGTGAAGACTCAAAGAGTGAAAATGTAAATTACTTAGGTTTTTGTTTTACAGCTTGTGTTTCAATTGTGACGTTTTTTTGTTACGAATCTAATTTAAGTTTTTTGTTGAATCTGTTTGTTATTATGTTAAACTAACCAATGGCACCGGTTGTAAAAATATTTATAAGATATATATTTTATGGGGCAAATGTGTTTATGTTTAATTTATAAAGTTAAGTCAAAGTATAGTTTATAATTTTAATATAAAGTCGAAACCGTAATGGATCAGTATCGGTTAAAGACGTTAAAATTACGGGATTAATTATAATCCCTCCTTCTTTGCCTATAATACATAACGCCTTATTCTCATTAAAAGATGACACTTAATTGTGCAGTTACAAACATCACAATTAAGTAGCAATTAAGTAGCAGTTACAAACAATTAAGTAGGAATTACAAACGACATTTTGAACTCAATATTCCTTTCATTTAAAAAGAAGGAGTTTGATTTCATTTTGTAAGAAAAGAAAACTGCACACAAAATAAAAGGAGATTAAGGTTGAAAAGTAATCTCATCCATTATGGATTAAAAGAAAAGGTGAAGGATAAAAGAAGGAGAATATTTGTTTACGCCTACGTACGCACTCGATCGATTCCTAATGAAGAATACTACGGATAATGGTTAGTCTTCGATTTATACACGTATATACTTCGATTGAATCATGTCTAATTTTAGATCCATAAAAGGAATTGATTTCGAAATGAAATCGTAATTTAAATCTTATATTTGGTATCAGAGCGAGGTTTATAGACTTGCTTGATTCATCGATTTATTCGAGTAGAGTTCCTTTTAGAATTGTATGTGAATGGTTGAATGTACGGTGGTTTCCTTTGAATTACTGTTTTTTCACATGGTTTGTAGAATACTTTTCCACGTGGAATTATTAATCCTAAGGTCATTTTATTTTGGATTACCGTTTCATGTTTGGATATAATTACATGTTGTGAGTTATGTCCTTTTGATGCATGCATTTGATTGATTCAAACGATACGAAAAGTATTGTATATATACATTAAGTGCAGTGGCTAATTTATTAACCTATGTATATGTATCATTGTGAGAGTATCGATGTGTATGATGGTTAATGTTTGTATGTGTATGCTTTATTCGAATGATTTTTTTTTGTGTATAGTATTTTACTATATATTAAAGTAATTAAATGTCGATATTATATTATAGATACTTGTTAGTCACCAAGTGGCCTTGTTATATTTTGATTAAGACACTTAAATTAATCAAGTTCAATTATTCATGATTATAGGATGCTTTTTTTTTTTTAAATTATAAGATGCTTAATCTCATGAAAGTTTGATTGAATAATTGATTGATATTATTGGCTATATTTCTAGGAGATCACCCAAAGGTGGATCATTGAAAATAGTCAATAATATAAAAGAGATTTATCAAGATACTCAGGTTAGATAGTATGTATATCCAAAGACAACATGCTTATTTGATTTATGTATGTCATGATAATCTACTAAGTGTATTAGCATCAATGATAGTGTGTGTTTAAGTATTGTCCAAAGGTTGCTTGAATGCATACTTTAAATTTTACATATATGATTTGAATTTGTATTATAGTCAAAGCACTAATAGGTAAGCATGTATTAATTATTGCAGCCTCATCAAATTTTTTCTACATCGGCAAACTCTGTTGTTAAATTCAATGGGCTGAACTATGATGATTGGTCTGAACAAGTCCGATTTACTTTGGGCATTATGTCGTTGGATATTGCTATACTCATGGATAACCTACCAACAACCATTACAGAGAATAGCTCCGAAGCTGAAAAGTCTCTTTATGAGAGTTGGGAGCGTTACCGGTTGAGTTTGAAACTCATGAGGATGAGTATGGTTGAAAGTATAAAACCATCAATGCCTAAGACAGAGAATGTAAGAGAATTTTTTATGAAAGTTAAGGAGTATTCACGATCGGATTTGACGGACAAGTCAATTGTAGGAAGCATTATGAGTGAGCTGACTACGAAAAAGTTTGATTGGTATTAGCCTTTCCATGATCATGTGACTTACATGTCAAATTTGGCATCAAAGTTAAAGGTCTTGGGAATGGATGTTAATGAATCGTTCTTGATTCAGTTTATCATTAACTCTTTGTCGTATGAGTTTGGTCAGTTCCAGGTGAATTATAACACCATTAAGGACAAATGGAACTTTCAGGAATTAAAGACCATGCTTGTACAGGAGGAAGAGAGATTAAGGAAGATAAAGGATCAAGTTGTCCATTTTACAAGTCATATTGGTGTCAGCAACAGTAAAGGTAAATCGGGTAAAAAGGACAAGAGGAACAAGAACCCTTTGAAAGTGAATGAGGGTCATGTTCAAAAGGAAGTGAAGTGTTTCTTTTGCAAGAAAATGGGACACTTCAAGAAGGATTGTCATAAAAGGAAGGCATGGTTTGAGAAGAAAGGTAAACATTATAGTTTTGTTTCTTTTGAATCAAATCTTATATAAGTGCCTAGCAATACCTTGTGGATAGATTCTAGTGCTACTACTCATGTGTCTCATGTTAAACAGGGATTCAGCTTGATCCGGCCCATAAGAGAAGCTGAACAATATTTGTTCATGGGAAACAGGATGAAGGCGAAAATAGAGGGCATTGGGACTTACAAATTGATCTTGGACACTGGTTGTCATATAGATCTTGAAGGATGTCTTTATGTACCTGAATGTTCTAGAAATCTTGTTTCCATTAGTAGATTGAACAATTTAGGTTTTATTATTAAGTTTGGACATGGTAAATATTCATTGTACAAACATAAAAACTTTTATGGTGGTGGTACATTGATTGATTCACTTTATAGGTTTAATCTTGATATTAAATTTTCTGAATCTTTACTTTATGTTGAATCTAATGTGGGCATTAAACGTAGTGCATCTAATGAAAATTTAGCTCTGTTGTGGCTTCCAAGATTATGTCACATATCTAAGGAAAGGTTAATGAGGTTGGTGAAAAATGATATCCTACCTCTCTTGGATTTTGTGACTTAGATTTGTGTATAGAATGTATTAAAGGAAAGCAAACTAAACACACTTCAAAGAAAGCCGCCACAAGAAGCACTCAACTTCTTGAGTTAATTCACACCGACATTTGTGGTCCTTTTGATGTTCCTTCTTGGAGCGGTGAAAAGTATTTCATCACCTTTATTGATGATTTCTCACGTTATGGCTATATTTATCTATTGCATGAAAAGTCTCATTCTATAAATGCCTTAATGGTATTTGTTACTGAGGTAGAAAAGCAATTAGATAGAAAAATGAAAGTTGTGAGATCCGATAGAGGTGGTAAATTTTATGGAAAATATAATGAAAGTGGACAATGTCCAGTTCCATTTGCAAAATTCCTTGAAAGTAGAGACATTTGTGCACATTATATAATGCCTGGTACACCTCAACAAAATGGTGTAGTTGAGAGGTGGAACCGTACATTAATTAATATGGTTAGGAGCATGCTAAATAATTGTTTTTTGCCCTTATCATTGTGGATACACGCATTAAAGACTGCAACGTATTTATGGAACCGGGTTCCTAGTAAGGTAGTTCCGAAGACGCCTCATGAACTGTGGACGGGAAGGAAACCTAGTTTAAGACATCTCCGTATTTGGGGTTGTCCTGCAGAAGTGAGAGTGTATAATCCACATGAAAAGAAGCTTGATCCAAGGACATTTAGTGGATTCTTCATTGGATATCCTGATAGGTCAAATGGGTATAAATTTTATTGCTCTAACCAAAGTACGAGAATCATAGAAACTGGCAATGCTAGGTTCATCGAGAATGGTCAAACTAGTGGGAGTGGTAATCCACGAAAGGTAGACATTCAAGAAATTCGGGTTGAAGATCATTCACCCGGGGTTTTTTCTAAAGTTGTTGTACCAATTGTCGTATCACAGTTACATGACACATTGGAACAACAAGATGATGTCCAAAATCCATTAGTTGAAACTGAAATAGATGCACCAGTCATAGTACAAGAAGAGATAAATGAACCACATGAATCTTTAAGGCGATTTGTAAGAGAAAGAAGATCTGTCATTCCAGATGATTATGTGGTTTAGACTTGATAAAGATGAATCAAGTGTTACAACATTATAGCATGCCAATATACGAGCCGGATATTAGCATGTTCAAGCTTGGCTCGTTTATAAACGAGTCGAACCCGAGCCGAGTCTAAATTTTATATGAACTTTAAAATGTACTTATATACGGTTCTTTTAGGGGGAAAAAAAAGAAAAAAAAAAAAGAATGAGCTCGAGCCGGTCTTTTGACGAGCCGAGTCCGGGTAGCTCTCCTAAAATAATGCTCATATGTTATTTTAACTGAACGAGTCAAACCCTAAATTTTTGTACGAGCTTTAAAATAGGTTCAAGATCGGCTCGTTTAGAAAACGAACGAGCTCGAGCCGAGATTTTTACGAGCGGAACACAAAGGGAGCCTAAGTAAGACCGTAACCCCCTGACCGATTTGTCATCCTTTTGTTCTCATAAACTAAAAAGAATAGGAATTACTTTTTTAATTTTTAATAATTAATTTTAATTTTAGAAGAGAATTAATTTGTACCATGATTGATTTAAACGGTTGAGATCATCTGATTACGCTAATATTAGGCCGATAATCTTTGGAGGATTTGGGTCCAAAATCATGTGCAGATTTTAAGTTAGGAAAATCCGAGTCCAAAATCATGTGCAGATCCGAGTCCAAAAGAGAATCTTAAAGGGGTAGGATTAGGGTTTGTTTAGAGATCGGATTTGAGTATATGTAGGGGTTAGAGTTTCTCTAGTTTATCATCAATGGCGTCAATTACAGACGTCTGTGAGGATTTATTACTAGAGGTCTTCCTCAGAATACGAGTCGAAGCCCTATGTCGTTTCCGATTGGTTTGCAAGCGATGGAATTCTCTGATTTCGTCCTTTTCCATGAACGACCACTACTTGAGACGAGCAACCAGAAGGCGGTCATTCAAATTAGAGAAGTTTATGCAGCGGTATCACAGATACGATATCTATGATGGCAATCGACTCATCACCTACTCCTTATCAATCCAACGCCTCATAAGGCAAAAGGCGACGAATTACAGATGCTTTGGTATCGTGGGAGCAATCCAGGGTGTAGTCTGCTTACAAGCTGCTGATTCACTCGGACTTGTCATTCTTTGGAATCCCGTCATCCATAAACACGTATTTGTTCCAATCCAACACCTGGGTCATCGTTTCTACTCTGTTATAGCTTTTGGTTTCAAAAGCTCTAACAACGATTTCAAGTTGTTGAGGGTCAACTTACTAGAAGACAAGTTGGAGAGGAGCAGCGTGATGCAATTGACCAATAACTACGAGGTTTTCTCAGTTAAAGGCGAGAGTTGGAGAAAGGGAGTATTTGCTACTGATGCTTTTAATCATCTTTATATAGAGAAAAGATGTTTTTCTGGTAGTTGTTTTACAAACGGCAACATTCATTTGCTTGTAGCTGATAGACTCTCCAGATATTCTCTGCTGGTGTTTGATTGTGAGCAGGAGGAATTCAGCTTGATGGAGCTCCCAGACGCTTGTATGGGTCCATCTGGGGGTTTAACTCTTTGGAGATACGAGGGGAAACTTTCGGTTTTCAAATTCTGTGCCTCCAACGAGGTTGCGGTGTGGGTCATGAAAGAGTATGGTGTCCCTAGCTCTTGGTATAAACACTATCAGGGTTCTGGTTTCTGGGGCAATGACTACATTTATTCTTTTATGAAGGAAGCTTTCGAGGAAAGCATGTGTTTGGCCGACTTGGAAGGTCGAGTGTTGTCGTCTTTCGACTCCGACTCGTTTTCTGATCATGATAGGATACTATTACAAAATTCAGATGTCAATGTCAATGCCAATTCCTTATATGATTGATGTCAAGTTGTATTTTTTACTTTTTAGCTTCCATTGAGTTCAACTTTCTATGATTCAGTCACTATTCAACTTTCTATGATTCAGTCAGTATTATAATCTATTCAACTGCTTGCTGCTCATCTTGTTGATATTGATTGTCCAATTTTATGACTACAACATGTCTTATTAATGTCAATGTTCTCCAATTGCACAATGAAAACTTTTTTGGGTAGTAGAATGCTCAGTTTATCAAATGCCTCAATTTTATTCATAGACTTTTGATATAGGAGTGTATTTCTAAGAATTGAAGCATGAAATTGTAACATTAATGAATGATTAATGTATACTATGTAATTTCTGGTCGATTACAATTTTAAATCAAAGTTACTATTCGCGCGGACGAAACTTACTAACGAAACTACGGAAGCGGATTCAGAATCCGTCCCAAGCTGGGACGGATGCTGAATACGCTTCCGCCCCAGTTTTTTTTTTAATCCGCCCAATTGTGAATTGTGAAGGCAAATGATGTTGAATCCAGTTTTTTTCCGGGAAAAAAATAAAAACGGCGGAATCCGTTCCGTCATTTCGTTAATAAAAAAAAATCCGTCCGAATAACATTACTCTTTTAAATTTGTAGCCAATTGATTTGGTCCAAGGAGGTGAATTTGGGTCAAGGTGATGGGTCTGAGTTTGAAATGTAACTCGTCTACAAGTCGAGTCCGAACTGAGCATATACAGTTTGTTGCATTAAATGATCTTTTCAAAAATAAATTTCATGCATATGTTGAGTATTTAAGTTAAGTAGCCTAAAGATCCCGGCCACCATTCACGCAACCCTATCCTCCCTATTGTATTCTCCATGGCCGACTATACTTCCTCTCTTGCAAATCCGTACGATCCAACTAAGTCATTAACAATTGTTGTTCTAAAACAACAGTCAACATACTCAAGTTCGACCCTACCAATTACTTCAGCAGGAAACAAGCAATCCTCGTCACACTTGGAGGGTATGGTCACGGTTATATCCTTGGTACAATTGTTGCTCCTTTACGAACTCCTCCTAATATACAAACACCAAACCCTGCCCACAAAACCAATGTTCGTCAGGATAACCTTGTGTATAGTGCCATTGTCGGAACTCTCTCCTCTGAAGTCTCCAATTTCGTTGCTATTGCAACCACGTCTCATGTTGTTTGGGAGGCTCTTTGTAACACCCCAAATCCGCGGGACTCGGGATGCTACGGGCGAGACCTCACAATGGGTCCCGACCCTTGCTTGACAACAATTTCACCGGACCTTCCAACAAGGCACAAATAAAGACGAAAACTTAAAACGTTTTTAGTGCATGCAAAAACGAAGAGTGACAAATACAAGGTGGAAACTCAACCGAGTCCTCAAAACAATACAACCCGATACGAAAGTCTAACGTACGACAACATCCATGAACAATGATAGGAAACATGACCCAAAAACCATCCCCGTCCTATAATGTACGGAGACCCCGACTGTCCACTCCTCCACCTCACTCGGCGGCGTCCCTAACCTACAAGTCATCTACAACACGGTTTAAAACCGTTAGCTCATATTCGAAGCATTAGAAAAGCGGTGAAGGCACAAACACATACATAACACAAAACATGAATCACACAAGTCCGGTTTATTATCTTTTTATTATTAAGTCGTATCCCGTTCTAATTCAACTTCGGTTGTGACACGAGACCACCGTGGTCTCGCCTCAGTCCCTTACCGGCAAGGAATGGTACGGATGCACCCGTCCATCTAACCCGCCGGACTCGTCTCCGAGAACCTCTCAGACCTCCCGCAGGGCTAGGCAGCTGATGTCACCGCCCGTTATCATACACTTGGGACAACATATATAAGGTCGGTGGTCCTAATTGCCGGTTTCATTGTCATAACAAAAGCATAAACACACACACCACCAAACACACATCAATGCTAATACATAGAATACGAGCTAAGTAAGTCCGGAGACTTACCTCGTCCCAATGCTAGCTCACAAACGCCCTTGCTTCCCTTGGGAAGACGCACACAACCTGCTCACAACAAGATAACCATCAAAACCCGCTCAACTCAAGAAGTCTAAGACTTCTACACAAATGATTTACGCAAGATCATTTGACTCTCATTCTAGGACCGCATCCTAGAATCTCTCACACTCCCATCTCACTCAACGCATGAGGAGATCTCTCATTCTAGGACCACATCCTAGAATCTCTCATACTCACATCTCACTCAACGCATGAGGAGATATCTCAACAACCTACTAACTCTCATATGATCATACTCAAAACCCAAGAACGAGTAAAAGCCTACTAGGTCTATCATGCTCATCACACTCTCCACCCATGAAAGTAACACCCAACAGTTCATAACCTCAAAGATCTTGATCATCAACCCAAGAGGCACAAGCTAGCCTAGAAGATCCATCATGCTCATACCATCAATTATCTCGAGCCTTAAGGGCTCCTAGGTCCACAACCACTACATGGTATTTGAAGCTACTCTAGATCCATCCTAGGCATGTTACTAACATGATTCAACAACAATACTAAGGAATGAATGAAGGGGAAGGGAGAGGAGGAACCTACTGTCGAAGAAACGCAGCCGCGGAGTCAAGCCGGCGCCCCGGCGGAGCAGACGCCGCCCCTGCGGCCTTCTGGCGAAGCAGGCACCGCCCCTGCAGTGGCAGGAGCCGGACCTGCGGCGGTCTGGGCTGCCCCCCGCGGTTGTGGTCAGCCGCACATGCGGCGGTCCGGCGTCGTAGAGCCCGGAGCCGCCCCTGCGGCGGTGCTGGCTGCCCCTGCGGCTGTGCTGGGGCGCTCCCGCGACCGTGCTGTGCCGCCCCTGCGGCTGGCCGCGCCTGCGGGCGTGATGATCCGCCCCCGCGGGTTCTGTGCAAAACGTCGTCTTCTTCGTCTTCGATCGTGAATCCTTGGCTCCAAAGTCCTCCTTTCCTTGCTGGGTCTTCTCCAAACACTCCCTACTGATCTTAGGCTCCTCTCCACGACCTAATCGAGCTAAGAACGCAGCCATGCAAAGAGTTGAGTAAAAACCTCTCAAAAGCTTCATCCATGGCTATGGATGAAGGAGGGAAGAAGAAAGGGGTGAATCAGCAATGAAGGAGAAGGAAGGAAGAGGAAGAAGCTTACCACACTTGATCTGGGATCCCTCTACTGCAGTTCACACATGCAAGAGTTGCAATCCAAATGGAAGAAGAGAAGAGGGCAAAGAGAGGAAGAGGGAGAGGGAAATGAACGTGAAAGAGAAAGAGAGGAGAGAGAGAGAGGGATGGGACAAGGGCTGTCAAGGGAGAGGGGACAACAGCTGTCATGTCACATTACCCCGGAACGAGGGGTCGGAAATGACCCCTTGTCACTTCGACCCGGAACGAAGGGTCGGAAAGCGGGAAAAAGAGGAAAAACGACGAGTCGGCTCGGGATTTTCTTAGGAATAAATCCCGGCTCTCGGCATCTCGGGATTACGGGATAACTACAAAGTGCTCCAAGTCCGGAGTAAAATTAATAATATTCCGGACGTTACACTCTTCATCTCACTTATGACAACCCCTTTCGAGGAAATGTGAAACAAGTTAAGGACCAGTTGCGGACAATGGTGAAAAGATCCGACTACATCATTGTTTATCTACAACAACTACATGCTTCCGCTAATCTATTTGCTTTTTTTTTATGCTCCCATATCTTAGGAGGATCTTATTGATCATATTCTTCATGGGATAGATGAACCCTAATCCCAATGGTACACGCAATCAATGCATGAGATTCTGCTATCTCCTTTGATGAGAAGCTTATCATTCACGAAGTTTCTCTCAAGGCTCCTAAAAGGATAAATCGGGTAAGTAAAATCTGAAAAATTAGGTAAGTAAAAACCGAGTAACTAACATTGGGTAATTGTAGTCTAGAAAATTGAAATTGGGTGATTGGAATTGGGTAAGTGGAATCCGGTGATTGAAATTGGGTAATCGAATTTGGTAATTGAAATTTAATTAAAATCGGGTAATAATTGGATAATCGATTTGCTAACCGAATTTGGGTACGTGAGTGAAGTTGAGTACGTGGAAGTTGGGTATGTGATATCGATTCCCCCTCTTGAGATTATTCCCATTATAAAACAAAAGTGCATACTTATAAAAAAAGGTTCATATAAATTAGACTAATATCCTAATGATCCTAGAAAAAAGGAAAAATAAAGAGAAAATTAATATTTCATCTTTACACCCAAGTGTGGTACACAATATGTTGATACTCAACGTAATATCCACCATGTTGATACACAAGTCTCATACCTAATATGTACTCAATTTTACTTACCCGGTTTTACTTACCCAGGTTCGGTTACCCGATTTTATTTATCCGGTTTTACTTATCAAATTTTATTTATCCAATTTTAGTTGCCGAATTCAGTTACTCAACTACTGTTATGCAATTCAGTTTCCCAATTTCAATCACTCAATCCAGTTACCCGATTACAGTTATTCAATTAAGTTACCCGATTTTAGTTATCCGACTTCAATTGTCTGATTTCAATAATCTAATTCCAATTAAAAAAGTTTGTTACCCAACTTTAATTTTTCCTTTTTTCCTTCTCCTTAGTATAATAAGACTCATAAAAATAACATTTATTTTTCTCATAAATAAAAATTGCATATTTAATCTATATAACAAAACTAGTTTAGTACCCGTGCCGTGCACGGGTATTTTTAATACATATTTTTAAAAAATCCGAATACTAATCAAGTAATATATAATAAATTAAAAGAGGAAATAATAATATTAAAAGTAATTGCTGCAAAATATGTCTGTATATCATATACAATTCTAAAAAACCGTAAAACACCTAAAACTATAGAATCACTATTAAACTCGATGCAAGTCATCTGTAGAAAAAATATGATCCGGTTGCATGCCATTTCAGGTCAAAGACATGGAAGTGGTGAAATAGTGAACTGATGTACGTAAGATTAATGGTCTATGTCTAGATTTTTAACATATTAGAAATTAGAAAATGACAAATAAAATTTTTAAGAATTAGGTCTTAGAAACCAATAATGTATAATCAGGAAAGTGAAAATTGAATTTTAAAATATTTATTTGTTAATAAAAAATAAAAAATTAACAAATAAAAGTATTATCTCATTAATTTCAAATATTTGTATCAATTTTTAAAAATAATATTAAAGAATAAATATAGCATAAACTTTTTAAATTGATACATGTCTTAAAGTAAAACAAATCATTGAATTTATCATTGTTAGGAAAAGAAAAAATCACATTAACCAAACTTCCCTCCCCTAAATCCACCTAAAGTGTGGTGTTGATGAATTTTAGTTACATATGTGTTATAACCCTTACATCATCATACCAATATTAATTTATTTTATTGTGTAATGCCTAACACGTCTCTCAATTGGCCCAAAATCCATACCCTAGTAGTTGTCCACTTTTTATAATGTTTTTGGTATGCACATTTTTTAGTTATGAAAAAACCTATGAAATCTCCAATTTGTTAGTACTGATTAATCCCAAAACAAAGCAGCAAAATATTGTCTAATCTTCTGCTCTTTCACATCTCACATTATTCTCACACACCAAAAAAATAACCAATGGCACAGTTGAAGGCAATCGCTATCGTCTTGGTCATAGCCATCTTTTCCACGGCGATCTCGGCCATGGGCCAAGAAGATACGACGCCTGCACCTTCTCCGGTCGCGGCTCTTGAGACTGGAGCTGCATTTGCATTGTCCATGTCTACGGCTATGTTTGCGTCTTCCTTGGTTTTGTCTCTCGTTGCACTATTCAACTATTGAAAAGAGAGTTATAGATATCCTTCTATGACTCTAAGGACACAAACGTGCATTTATTTGTTATATTTATTTTATTGTAGCGGTTTTGTTTCTTTTTAATTTGGGACATTGTGATTATTTTCGACATACACCAATAAATATCGGTGTATGTTAAAGAGGCAAATGTACGTGACATAAGATATTTTTATATACAAACTGGATTGGTGTTTTCTCATCGCGATATATTGTGCACCATTTGTAGATTAACAAGTAGAGCTCTAGTTTGTATCATGATTAAAAAAATAAAAAATAAAGTCCTACTTCAACAATCTTCTCCTATATTTCTAAAAAGTTTGAATTCCTTTTAGTCATAAAAAAAATCACTATAAATCCTACAACATTCATACAACCCATTCTTGAGATCAATCCAATTCATTTCCAAGAAAACAGAATAAATAATTAATATCAAACAAAATTGACCATAATTAACTAAGTTGTTCTTCAAGAGAAACAACAAAATAAAAAGCTGAAAGAAAAATAAAAAAGATGGTGTATCTTCAAGAGAAAGGAGCGTGCCTTTTGTCAAATTTTACAATGAAATCAAATTATATGATCATAATATTTTGTAAAAATAATTAAATAATATATTGATCTATATTGTAAAATATTAAATAAATGGTCAAACAATAGATATTATCGTATTGATCTATATTGTAAAAAATACAATAATGTTTTACATGGAATATATTGAGTTTTTCCCCCTCAAAAAAATCTTCTTAAATAAAATATGAGGAAAATGAGGGAGTAGTGTCTTTTCTGTATCATAAAAATAAACTGGTCTTTTTAATTAGTTGAGAAAATTTTAATTTAAAAATAAATTAATTAAAAGGGTAAAAGAGGGATGTTAACAAAACTGTAATTTACGATTCACGATTGAAACCCTAGTGAATATAGAAATGGGGATTGACACGGCAGAATATAATGACAAAAACCCTAATCTTGAAAAAGAACGCGCTTTGCTTCTGCACCACGATTGAAACCCTAGTGAATTTTAATTTGCCCTTGTCGATGCTTCATCTTCGTCTGAAATTTTGGAGAGTTGGTCCGTCTCCTAGATCTGGCTCCTATCTCACTGATCTAGCTGATGCCTACTTCCCGTTTGAACTTTGGTTGACCTATGGAACCTTAATTTTCCTTCTTTTCGGCTTCTCTTCTGTGATTGAAGCTCTGGGAACTGGGAGAGCGTGAAATGGATCTTTGGGTTCATCCTGCTTGCGAGTAGCTCCTTTGGGCGCTTTGATGTGATTTCTTGTGATGGCCGTCTTGGCTTTGACAGTTTCGAACATAGGTTTTGCCCTATAACCCATCCGCTCTATCCTTCTATGGGTTCTTGGAACCGTCTCGATTTTCTTCAATTCCCTGTTTGCACCGTTTCTTCCCTTCTGTGTGAACGACTTCCCATTAAAATCCCTAAACACAAAACCCTAAAAAATGCTGTCATTTTTCAGATCACACTCAAACCGTTTAAAATCCCTAATCTGAATATGGGCGAAGTGGTAAGCGTTGGTCTTTCCTGCTGGCTCTGGATGAAGAAATTCGAAGTATGTACGAATGGTGTTGTAATCATAGACCGGAACTTAAGAGTAATCAAGGAAAAGGAGTATGGATCTTCCCTCTTTCGGACGGGAATAGGTACTTGGTGCGTGGCTTGGCGCCGGTGTTTGAAGGTTTTTGTCTCCCATATTTTCCCACTTTCGATCAGAGTCCTCCCCATTAGGATCTCAAGTAAGTTTAAATGCAGATTTTATGAGTCTTATCTTAAAATTTTCTCAATCATGTCCCCTCAGGGTACATCTCCGAACGAGTCATAAGCTCTTGCTTATGGCCTATGAACAAAATCCGGATCCGTCCGGATTACCAAACTAACTCTCTTTTGAGAGTTTTCGCCATTATTTTACCAAAGAAATCGAGAACAATTTACAGATGTAAGTTATTACGTCAATGTGTTTGTGAACTAGCCTTGATTGAGATTCACTACTATGTGGTTTTGCTGAACTTTTTCAATTCTGAACAAAATTCTTTGATGTTGGTTGCTTTGTTGATTCTTATGCCCAACTTATGCACTTTTAACCAATTCCATGTTAATGGGTCGTCTGAGATCTTTTCTGTCTCTATTTGTTTAAACAAGAATGAAAACAACCATTCTGTCTATAGTTATGCCAATACCAAGGTAATTGTTCGCTTGCGGAATGAATCATTTTGGTATGATGATATCCTTAACCTTGTTGAAACTGAAAATGGAATTAATCTGGAATATGCATCTTATGCTTTTAAGAGTGTTGATGTGGGTCCTTTCGTTTGGTTGAAGGTCTGAAATGGTTATGTTAGAACGAATTCTAAATCCTGTGAATGTGAACTCTGTTGTTACCCCATTAAGAGTGTTTTGGAATTTGACAGTAATACCTAAGAAATGTTATGCTCTTTCTTTAAAAATATTTGTATTTCTAGGAAATACTTGTGTTTCTTAAGTATGCCCACATCATTGATTGATGCTGCCGGACAGTTCTTATCGTGTAATAACTCCTTGTTTAACTGGCTGTTTGATCATGGTTCTTTGACTCTTAGTTCAATGACCGCCCTGAGCATCCTCTCCACATGCCTCCCTGGTAGTTTGGGGAAAACCTTTGCCCAGTTCAAATCAGATCTCTCACCAAATAGTTCAATCAACAGTCCTAAGAACTCGAAAGGAAGCTCATGTGATAAGCATAATAAGTGTTTGAATGGTTATAACAGTTGTTGCCTTTGGCCTTGGAAGGTTAAATGTATATGTTTAGAACTTTTCTATTTAATTAGCCAGTTGCAACCTTTATGCTCTATGTATGGAGCCTGGCTGTCATGGGTTACAAGTACTTTAAATCTTGGAATTGTCTGCTCTTGATCAAAGCTTGGCTCTATAATTGGTTGATGTCTTTTATCTACATATGGAATTTTGTGAATAAAAATTTTGTTCTCTGGAATTTGTATGTACAGCTTAAATGCCTCTTATCTTTTTGGAATTTCGAATGGATGTATGTCATGCTTATGCTTTGTAATATTCAATTCAGTGTTTAATATGGCTGGTTTGTCAATCTTTTTGGGTCTATGTGTTTATGGACCTATAGCTTCCCAATTAAGCTAGTGATTATTGAGAGACGTTATGTTTGCATTTGGTCTTGCTTTTCCTACAAGCACCAACTTTTTCAAAACCGAAAAACTAGGTTTATAAAGAGTAAAAGCTCGAAACTAAAACCGATTAACAAATGTTCTTTAGCCATCCAAGTAATGTGGTGCTGGCTGGACTTGAGCTTTCTGTGGCGCTGTCCGGTAAGGACTATATTCTCACGTGTTTCATTTAAGGTGGGATGGATGAGTAGAACTTTTATAAAAAAGAAAACTATTAATGAACAATCCACCTCAACCATAGTGATTAAATGAAGATTGCTTATTGGAATTGTAGGGGAATCGGAAAAAAGAACTTTTGGACGGATTTAAAAATTACAGTTCTTAATAATCATATTGACTTGATCATGCTGGCTGAGATAAAATCGAGTAATGCACCAAATGAAAACAATTGGAGGATGGCTGGTTTCGATAACTGCCTCTTTATTCCTTCGATCGGGCTGGCAGGTGGCCTTTGTCTCCTTTGAAAAAATTACAAAATAACTAATGAAAACATCAAAGTTATCCATTTCGGCGAGCGGTTTGTTATTCTCGAGCACATAAATAATGAAATTAATTTCACATGCAACATTATTTTTGTTTATGTCCCCCCTCTGGAAACAAAAAAAGATGAATTTTGGAACCAAATTATGTATATTACAAAAAGTCTAACTTCACCTTTTCTTATTATGGGTGACCTTAATGTTATCAAACACTCCTTCGGATAAAGAGGGGGTGTTTTTCCGAATAATCGCAGATTTCAAAGAATTAATAATTTAATGCAAGAGTGTAACCTTATGAACCTTATATCGAGAGGAGATGATTTCACTTGGAGAAGAAAGAAAGATGGAGATAATAATACCTTTGAAAAACTCGATAGAGTGTTAACTCAATTTGAAATTTTAAACAAATATAAATCAATTCATACTTGGAACCATGCATTTACCACTTCGGATCACTGCTTGATCTCCATTAACTTAGGCCAGACTAACCATAAATATAAAAATAAACCTTTTAGGTACGAACTAATGTGGGATGAAAGAGATGATTGCAAAAATATTGTTAGACAAGCGTGGCGAGCATTTTTCCCTAGCACAAATATGTTCAAAGTATGCAAAAAAAACTTAACTTGACTAAGATTAAACTGAAAGCGTGGAGTAAATTGAGTTTTGGAAACGTTAATAGACAAGTCAAGAAAGTAGATGATGAAATTGAGAGGTTACAAAAGCTAACTTATAACCATTTTAATCAAACCCTGAATGAGAAGTTAATAAGATTAAGTAAAAAAAGAGATTGTCTTATTGACTTCCAACAAAAATATTGAACACAAAGAGCAAAGGCTACGGCGTTTGAAAAATGAGATAAGAATACAAAATATTTCCACCGAAAAGCTACTGGTAGAAGAAACGGGAAAATGATCCATAAAATTAGAAAGAGTGATGGTCTGTGGGCTGTTAAGGATGAGGAAATCAACAAAGAATTTGTGAATGATTACAAGAATCATTTTAAAGCATCTATGCGTAATGAAATCCTTTGTAAGCAATTACTCCGAGTCGTTAACGTTGAGGTTACGGATGAGGAGAATGCAAATCTAACAAAACAATTCTTGAATAGTGACATAAAAAACGCAGTATTTAGTATTGGAAGTGAAAAGTCCCCCGGTCCGGATGGTATGCCGGATGGTTTTTTTCAAAAACATTGGGATATTGTGGGACAGGACATTTGCAAAGCTGTTAAAAGTTTCTATTTCTCCGAAAAAATGCTAAAACAAATAAACCACACATTCATTACTCTTATACCAAAAACTGAAAATCTAACCTCTACCAATGAGTTTAGACCTATCAGCATGTGCTCTACAATTTATAAAGTTATAGCCAAAATTCTAGCGGAAAGATTAAAACTTTTACTACCTAAACTAATTCATCCCCTTCAAAGTGCCTTTGTTCAGAATAGGGTCATCCACGACAACATTCTAATTGCCCATGAAATTTTTCATGGTTTTAGAATGAAGAAGGGTAAGGAAGGGATATATGGCCATTAAGTTGGACATGGAAAAGGCTTATGACAGAGTGAAATGGAATTTTATCCGAGTTGTTCTTGAGAAATTCGGATTTTGCAATAAATTTGTGAATTGGATTATGGAATGCATTTCTACTGTATCCTACTCTATTCTGATTAAGGATAACCCCTCGGATCTAATTTTTCCCTCTAGAGGGATAAGGCAAGGTGACCCAATCTCCCCTATACTTTTCAACTTAGGGGCGGAGATCCTGGCTAGAAACATACAAGCAGAGTGTAACTCTTACAAAAAAAATGATAAGGTTCCCTATCTCTAAGGAAGGTAGTACCATTCCTTTTCTCGCCTTTGCTGATGATATAATAATCTTCTCAAAAGCCTCCACGGAGGCAGGATCAAAAATTCTAAATATTCTTAATGGGTATTGTAGAATCTCCGGGCAAAAAATTAACCTTCAAAAATCATAATTTCAGACTTCTAAGAACGTTGATGAATCGTTTAAGTCTCAGATTGGTCACTTTTTGGGAATTAAATACACGGAGTGTCTGGAAAAATATCTGGGATGCCCTATCATTAATGGCAGAGTCAATAAGGATATTTTTGCAGACTTTATTTCCAAATCTAGACAACAACTTACTAAATGGAAAGTTTCTTCCCTGTCCCAAGAAGGAAGAACCACTCTCATCAAAGCAAACCTTAAAGCAAAACCTAATTTCATAATGCAATGTTTTATACTTCCAGTCAGTGTTCTCAAGGAACTTGATCAGATTAACAAATGCTTCTTTTGGAATAAAGGACCTGGATACCACCCGTTGATCAACTGGGATAGAATTTATAGACCGAAGAAATATGGAGGAACGGGTATTAGGAAAGCGGAGGACATGAATAAGGTTCTTCAAATGAAACTTCTGTGGAAAATTCTTAAGGAACCAGATAATATCTGGGTTAAAATTATTAACAAAAAATATCTCAAAGGATCCCTGCTGTGGAAGTACGACCTTAAACAAAGTTCATCTTGGCAATGGAAGAGACTAATGAAATTGAGAGGAGAATTTGAATTGGGCTTCAGATGGAGTGTGGAGGACGGTAACACTGTAAATTTCTGGAACGATAGATGGATTCTGAGTGAACCCTTGTTGAAGTATTGCACCAATGATATCCCCGTTAATAATAAGATTGTAGTGAAACACTTTATTAATGAAAATAAATGGGATGACAATAAAATAAATGCGGAAATTGGGAACTGCTTACCACCAGAAATTATTACAGCAATAAAAGCTTATCAACTCCCAAAGACTTTCATTCAGGATCGTCTCTACTGGGAGCAGGCTGAATGTGGGGACTACTCCACGAAATCTGCCTTAAAGGCAATTTATGCTAGAAGTGGTCTCCCGATTAACGAGAACGAATGGATTTGGGGCTTAAATATTATGCCCAAGATTAAAAATTTTATGTGGAAGTTTTCTATCAATGGACTTCCGACCAAAGAAAACCTTGAAAAACAAAGGGTAGCAGTAGCCATGAACTGCTGTCTTTGTGATAATAATTTTGAATCGGCAGATCATCTTTTTTTCAACTGCCACTACTAAAAAATTATTTGACCTGTTATAAAGTTAAAAGTAGTTTAGAGACTACTAATGAACTGAACAATAGTATCACGGATAAGCTGACTGGCTGTGGGTAAATCTGGAGGAAAATAACCTTATCTTGTTAGTTTTGACATGGTGAAATGTTTGGATGACTAGGAACCAAAAAAATTTTAACAATAAAAAACCAGAAAATATCAAGAATAAAGTTAAATCTCATATTCTGGAGTGGAACTCTGTCTACAACAAGACTAGCAAGGAAAACCAAAGGAATAAGCATAAGAACGGGAAAACTAAAAGAATCAAATGGGATAGACCGAAAGAAAATTTTGTTAAACTCAATTTTGATGGATCGAGAAAAGTTTCTGGAGAAGCTGCATATGGTTTTATTCTTCGCGATCATAACGCTGTCATGGTCTCCTCTGGCTATGGGCGATGTGGTAACACATCGGCCCTGCATCCTGAAGCATGTGCGTTAAGTGATAACATGAATTATCTACCTAGTTTAGTAGAGCATATAGTTAGTTTTTCCTTTCCCGCATGCATGTTTTAGCCTTAAGTTGTGTTCTTTATACTTGTTTAATGCAACTTTGCGGGTATAGATGTCTACACACACTTTTGGTGTCTTTGTAGGTATTTTGGCGTGTTTCGGAGCTAAAACGATGCATTTGAGGATCAGGCCTCGGGATGGATGCTTAGGAGCGATCACGCGGGCACGGGAAAGGAGGAAAAGATGAGCCAAGACGAAACGCACGAGATTGGAGCAATATCGGTCGAGATCCACATGATCTCGCCCGAGATCCGAGAAATCTCGGCCGAGATCCAAGAAATCTCGGCCGAGATCCGAGCCAGCTCGACCGAGATCCCATATCAGAAGTTTCTGTCGAAGAATCTCGGTCCCCTCTCGGTCCCAATCTCGGCCGAGATTTTGTAACACCCCCAAATCGCGTAGACTCGGAGTGCTACTGGGCTAGGATCTCACAATGGATCCTGGCCCTAGCCTGACAACAACTCACTGAATCTTACAACAAGGCACCAACAAATTAAAACAAAACATAAAAACTGATATATATAATATCAAAAGGTTTATACAGTACTGTTGAGTACAATCAAAACAGAAATCCGTACAATGGATAATCTCCAAAAACCCACGAATATGCCCCGTGTACGGAACCCTCAGCAGATCACCCCTCCGGATCACTCCGCAGCTCTCCTAACCTGCGAGGGATCTACAACACGGTATGAAACCGTTAGCTAACTATACACATATATAAGAAGATGCTAAAGCACAAACACATATCATAAGTAATAAACACTTCAGCATGATATCAAACATTTACCCCGGTTTATTATCTTTAATAAGTTGAATCATTCAATCGTATAAATAGATATATATAAAAGATAGGTGACACGAGGAATATAATCCTCGCCTCTGAGTACTCTAACCAGCTGGAGTAGTATCAGCACACCTCCCGTGTACCTTGTGGGAATGGTGAGGGGCCTTCCTTTATACCAGATCTGGCCTGACTACAGAGAACCTCCCAGACTCCACGACGGGATGAAAGGGAAAGGTTATCACAACCACTACAATGGGCGGTCAATATAACATAGGTCGGTGACCAAATAATAACACATGCTATAAAGCACATAACACACACCACTCAAGCATACATCCAATATAAGGATAGTAGCTAAGTAAGTCCTATGGACTTACCTCGATCTCAGGAGTATCCGCTACAAACCACTCTCAGAAACGTCTACTCCAAACTGGAGGACAGCACAACCTATACAAGGTACACATATATATATCACAATCCTATCACATACAAAGGGTCACACCTAGACCCAAGGGATCCATAAGGGATCATATCCAACTCATAACCTCAAGGCCGTAACCGGCATATCTATATCATACTCATCATAAACCGATACCTAGCATGATACTAGTTCCCTCATACTAGAAAGGAAAGGAACTACCTAACTATAGGTAGTCCCGGGACAAGACGCACCTGCGTGATCTAAGGACGCAGGGGCGGAAACCCGCAGGCGCGCGGAAGCCGCGGGGCGGTGACAAGGTCGCTGGCAAGCGCAGGCACGGCGGCAGGCGGGCGCGCACGGCCGCAGGGGCGGTGACTTCTGGCCGCGGGGCGGCGACAGTGCAGAATGAACTTCGCGCTTCTCTTTGGCTCTTCACGTGATCAATTCGTCTTCACTCTTCATAGACACATCAACATACACATCAATCAATAACAATCATCTAATCCTAAGCTAAGAAGAAGAAAAGAAAGAAAAGAAGGAAGAGAAGCAAGAACTCACCACCACAGTTGCACCAGGAGCAACAAACGAAGCTCATCAAAGTCACTTCAGCAACACAAAACAACTCAACATAAACTCAAGAAGCAAGAAAAAGAAGAGATGAAGAAGCAAGGAAGACGTGGAAGGACTGGATGGAAAAAGTAAATGAAACCCTTGCTCAGCAAGGTAAGAAAGAAGTAAAAAGGGTAAAGCACGGTCAAGGAGTCAACAAAACGGCTGCAGCCGCCGAACCGCAGGGGCGGATGCAGGGGCGGGCAGGCCCGGGGTGCGGAAAGGCCAATCTCGGCCAAAGCCAATCTCGCTATGGTCATCTCGGTCCGAAAGAAAAGGGCTCTCACATCTCACCCCCTAAAAACAAGTTTCGTCCCGAAACTTGCAAGATCCTCAAACCACTCGGACTCAGAAGCCGAGGTAACACTCTCTATAACCTCAAACATAAGCATGGAGGAAACATCAACTCCAGCAGTAAACTATACTATCCAAGGCCTAGAGAACCATCTCTAGCCAGCTATAACACATCACAAGGCATAGAGGAAGCACATCTCTAGCCGTATCATAACATAACAGAAAGGCATGGAGGGAGAACATCTCCAGCACTACTATGTCCATCAAATAGCATGGAGGTAAGAACCATCTCCAGCTAAACCTAAGCGTATCACAATAGCATGGAGGGAAGAACCATCTCCAGCTATAAATAAGAAATCATACTAGCATAACAAGATCTAATAAGATCATAATCACATCAAAGCTAGCATGAAATAATCACATCATAGCATATAAGCATATAAGCAGATAAGACTCACCAAGCTAGTGCTAAGATCTACTCGGTGATCCTACTGGTGCATCTAACTCAGCATAGAACTCTGGATAGTTCCTCTGGATACTATCCTCAGTCTCCCATGTAGCCTCCTCAGGTCCTCGTCTCGACCACTGTATCTAAGCATAGGTATGTCCTTCGAACGCAGGCGTCTCATACCTCGTTCTAGGACTGCAATCGGATGCTCAACAAAAGTGTGGTCCGGCTCAACCACCAAATCCTCATAACTCACGATGTGTCTCGGATCTGGTATATACTCCCTCAGCTGAGACACGTGAAACACAGGGTGAACACCCTCTAATCTCGGAGGCAAGGCTAATCTGTAAGCTGCGCTCCCAACTCGATCCAGAATCTCGAACGGTCCGACATATCGGGGACTCAACTTCCCCTTAATGCCAAAACGCCTAACACCTCGTGTCGGGGACACTCTCAGCCACACATGGGCTCCAACCCTGAACTCTAGAGGTCTACGCCTCCTGTCAGCATAAGACTTCTGACGGCTCTGTGCAGTCAGCATACGCTCTCTGATCAATGCTATCCGAGCCATATCATCCTGAATCTGATCAGGTGCTAAACCACTGACACTGCTCTGCTCATCCCAGCATAACGGGGTACGACATCTCTGTCCATACAGTGCCTCATATGGGGCCATCCCAATAGATGCATGCAGTTGTTGTTGTAGGAGAACTCAACAAGTGGGAGATGATCCGTCCACACTGTCCCCAATCCAACACACAAGCTCGCAGCATATCCTCCAGGTCTGAATGGTCCTCTGACTGACCATCTGTCTGAGGATGGAACGCAGTCGTGAAGTGCAAACTCGTCCCCAGGCAGTCTGAATCTGCTGCCAGAATCTCGAGGTAAATCGCCATCTCTGTCTGAGACGATCGTCCTCGGTACACCATGGAGTCTCACTATCTGCCTAGTGTACTCCTCTAATCTGCTCACCGGCCACGTCTCTCTGATAGGAATGAAACGTGCCGTCTTCGTCAATCTGTCTACTATAACCCAGATGGCATCAAAACTCCGGCTCAGCCTCAGTCCGGTCACAAAATCCATGGTGACGTCCTCCACTTCCTCTGTGGAACAGAAGTGGATGGAGCTCACCTCCAGGTCTGAAATGCTCGATCTTGACCTGCTGGCAGGTCGCACACTGAGCTACAAATCTGGCTACATCGGGCTTCAGCCCTCCCACCATATAACGTCTCAAATCCTGATACATCTTACTCGTACCTGGATGTACCGAGTAAGGGGTGCAATGAGCCTCCTGTAAAATCCTCTGCCTCAGCTCTGTATCAGCAGGTACACAGACGCGACCGTGGCGCTCAAAACTCCATCTGCTCCAAGCAGGAACTGTGGTGCCTCATCTCGAGACATCCTATCTCTGATCCTCTGTAAAGTCGGGCAGGTCTCCTGTTTCTGTCGGATCTCATCCAACAGATCAGGAAGGACCTCTAATGTACGCAGCTGGGCATCCTCATCAGGAAACTGGATGTCCAGCTCTAACCAGATCAGGTCTCTCTGTAACTGATGTGAACTGTCAGCCTCGCAATCGCCTGCTCTCGAGGCGTCTTCCTGCTCAGGGCGTCGGCGACCACGTTCGCCTTCCCTGGATGGTACAAATCTCTAAATCGAAGTCCTTGATCAGCTCAAGCCACCTACGCTGGCGGTTATTCAATTCCCGCTGCGTGAAAATATACTTCAGACTCTTATGGTCTGTGAAGATCTGACATGTAGCACCATACAGGTAATGTCTCCAGATCTTCAGTGCATGAACTACCGCTGCCAACTCCAGATCATGAGTCGGGTAGTTCTCCTCATACGTCTTCAGCTGTCGAGACGCATAAGCAATAACTCTGCCTCTCTGCATCAAAACACATCCCAAGCCTAGCTTGGATGCATCACTGTAAACCACAAAATCCTCAGTACCCTCTGGCTGTGCCAAAATAGGAGCAGAAGTCAAACGCCTCTTCAACTCCTCAAAACTCTGCCTGCACTGATCAGACCACACAAATCTGGTAGTCTTCCTCAGCAAACTCGTCAGTGGACGGGCAATCACAGAAAAACCTCCACGAAGCGTCTGTAATAACCGGCTAGGCCAAGGAAACTACGTACTTCCTTGACGTTCGTCGGTGTAGTCCATGCTGCTACTGCCTCTATCTTCGCTGGATCCACCTTGATCCCCTCAGCTGAAACCACATGACCCAGGAATGCTACCTCTGGCATCCAGAACTCACACTTAGAGAACTTAGCATAAAGTTCTCTATCCCGCAAAACCTGCAATACAGTCCTCAGATGTCCTGCATGCTCCTCACTGCTACGAGAATATACCAGAATGTCATCTATGAAAACCACCACAAACTGATCCAGGAAGTCGATGAAGATACTGTTCATCACTCCATAAAGACGGTTGGGCATTCGTAAGCCCAAATGGCATCACTACAAACTCGTAGTGGCCATATCTGGTCCTATGCACATCCTGCTCCCTCACCCTCAGCTGGTGATATCCGGAACGCAGGTCAATCCTGGAGAACACAGTAGCTCCCTGTAGCTGATCTAACAAATCATCAATGCGCGGCAGTGGATACTTGTTCTTGATGGTCACCTTGTTCAGCTCTTTTGTAGTCTATGCATAACCTCAGTGATCCGTCCTTCTTCCGTACGAAGAGGACAGGTGCTCCCCAAGGGGACACGCTAGGGCGAATGAAGCCTTCTCAGCCAACTCCTCGAGTTGCCTCTTCAGCTCCAGCATCTCGACAGGCGCCATCCGGGATGGGCCTTCGAGATCAGTCTCGTACCAAGCTTTAGCTCAATCCCAAAATCCACACTCCTCTGAGCGGCAAGCTGGACGGCTCAACAAACACATCACAGACAACTGGAATGTCCTCTACAGCTGGACTCTCCCTCTCCTTCACGGCATAACACCAGAAGGCCTCGCAACCTTGTGCAATCAGTTTGGCTGCTCGTACCGCACTGATAACTGTGCCTACCTTCCCAAGGTCCCAACCTCGGAAAACCTCTATCTGGCCTAATCGGTAGAGAGAGTAACAGTCCTCCTACCTACATCTAGAACTGCAGAGTGTCTAGCCATCCAATCCATACCTAAAATGACTTCTTCATGCTCTAGTGGCATGACAAAGAAGTCAACTAGTAACACACGGGTCCCTACAGAAATGGGACAACCGTGAATCTCACGGGTACCTCTGACCCTACCACCATCGAGTAACCCCTATAATAAAAGGCATACCCTCAACTGTATCTAACCCAAGACGCTCTACACAGGCATCAGAAAATAAAAGAGTGCGTAGCACCAGTATCAAATAAAACTCTAACAGGTAAACCATGAATCAGAATGGTACTTGTAGCAGTAGGTGAAGCTAGCTCCTCTGCACTCCTCAACTCAAACACACGACCCTGTGGGCCTCTGGTATCGGTGTGCCCCACCACGGCCTCTGCCTCTACTCGGCCCAAGAACAGATCCCTAAGTCGTAGGGCGATTTGGGATTCTCTGCTGTCCCCGAGTCTGCTGCTACTGGGGTAGTCTCTGCCCACCTCCTGCTACACTGGCAGGAGTAGAACCCTGCTGAGATGCAGCTCCGCCCTGACGGCAGTAAATGGCTCTATGGCCCTGTCGTCCACAGGTAAAACACGTCACCAGTGCCTCGTGCACTCGGGCTTCAGATGCCCTGGATCTCCAACAGTTAAAACACTGTCGTCCCTTCTCTGTAACTGGTGCAGATATAGAACGACCTGACGCTCTGACTATTTCCAACACTAGCAGCCCCAGCCGTACACTGGTCTGCCAGTACGCTGTCTCTTCTCAGACCTTCCGGCTTGAGAAGCTCTCCTCTGTCCAGCTCTCTCTCTCATAATCGGCAGCTCGGTCCTGATAGTCCATCAAGGACTCCACAGTGAAAACCTGCCATGTAGGCTCGGGTTCCATCCCTCAATCGTCGAGAGAATAGATAAACATGCTAATTAACAGGAGGTGCAGTTGGACCCAATAAAGCCAGCTCCTCCTGGAACCTCTTGATGGCCTCTGAAACTGGCACATCCTCAAATCCGGCCTCAACGAAATCACGTAGTTTCTCCCTCCTCGGTGAGGCAGGGCAGAAACGCTCTCTGATCAGGGTCCTCATCTGGTCATAACTGGTAACCTGACCTCGTACTGACCTCCACCAGTGTTGTGCCAGCTCTCTGAACAGAGTCTGCACCAACTCAATCTGCCTATCAGCTGGGCAGCGAATAGACTCCAAAGCTGAGTCTACATGCCCGATCCAAAGCTCAACTCTAACCCCACCTTCCTAGTGAAAGGGGGTACACATCTGATGAAAAGCCTTCAACCAGGTATCTGGTCTAGGCCCTCTATGCTCCTCTAGTGCTCTGGAAATCTCAGCAGCAAGACCTGTACAGCTGGTACCTGGGTAACGGTGTGGGACCTCTCAGATGGTCCCTCCTGTGCCTGTAAGTCTGGGGCACGCCTACCTCTGGTGCTCTGGCAATCTCAGCAGGTACCTGTACAGCTGGTACCTGGGTAACGGTGTGGGACCTCTCAGATGGTCCCTCCTGTGCCTGTAAGTCTGGGGCACGCCTACCGGCTCTGCAGCCTCCCACACGTCTGATATAAGCCTGAAAACTCTGACCTACCCATCGAGACGCGAGTAGAATCACCAGACTGAACTCCCTGTGACTCCTGTCTCTTCGCGGCCTCGTTCCTATTCTCAGGAACGGCGCTCTCAGTAACTTCCTCGTGGATCTCTCCTGCTGCCTGGGAACCATCAGCAGGTATCCTAACTATAGGTAGTCCCGGGACAAGACGCACCTGCGTGATCTAAGGACGCAGGGGCGGAAGGTAAGCGGCCGCAGGCGCGGCGGAACGTAGCCGCGGGGGCGGTGATAAGGTCGCTGGCAAGCGCAGGCACGGCGCGGGCGCGACGACACGGTAGCCGCAGGGGCGGGTGACTTCTGGCCGCGGGGCGGCGACAATGTAGAATGACACTTCGCAGCTTCTCTTTAGCTCTTCACGTGATCAATTCTCCTCTACACTCTTCTATAGTTACACACATGCATCAACATACACTATCAGACGTCACCCTATGAACAATTCATCCACTCCTAAGCTAAGAAGGAAGAACAAGAAAGAAAGGAAGGAAGGAGAAGCAAGAAGCTCACCTCCACAGCTGTAAACAACCAAGGAAGAACAGCAGTAACTCTTAGCTGGCCTCTGTAGCTCATCAAAAAGCACTTAACTTCAGCAACACAAAACCACACTCAAACCTTATCAAACTCCACACTCTCAAGCAAGAACCAAAGGAAGAGATGAAGAAGCAAGGAAGACGTAGGAAGGACTGGAGTGGAACAAGAGTACAAATGAAACCCTTGCTCAGCAAGGTAAGAAAGAAATAACCAAAAAGGGTAAAGCACGAGTCAACGGAGTCAACAAGACCGGCTGCATCCCCCGTAAACCGCAGAGGCAGATCACAGGCTGCAGGGGCGGGAACCCGCAGGGGCGGCATATGTGCCGAGGGTGCGGAATGGCCAATCTCGGCCAAAGCTAATCTCGGCTATGGTCCGATCTCGGTCCGAAAGAAAAGGGCTCTCACATGTTCCATCTCGGCCGAGATTTTTCACATTTGACCGAGATTTCTGACCGAGATTTCGTCAACGCTGATCACGAAGCAAATCTCGGCCCCGACTTTCAAAAATCTCGGTCACCGACCGAGATTTCCGACGAGATTCCTGTTCGATGATTTATTTCGTTAATTTTCGGATTTTTTTTAGGGCAGCCCGTTGCGGGATATAAAAGGAAAGCCCTAAATGATTTCCGGGGGTTCCCGTTTCATTAAAATTTTGAGCTCTTTTGGAGAGAGCTTTTTCCCCTTTTCTTCTCCCTTGGCCCTAGCCATTGTTGGCCATTGTTTGAACTTGTTGGAGCTTGGAGAAACTTCGCAAATATTGGGGAATTTAACGTTTTGCTAATCCTCTATCAATGAAGCTGAGTTTCTTCTTTAATCTCTATTTTAGATTCTTGTTTATGCATTCTCTCTTGAATCTCTTGAATCTCTTGAATCTCTTGAATTGATTGAATTGATAATTGCTTTCTTCCATTGAATTGCTTGGATTGATGATTGTTTCTTCCATTGAATTGAGTGGATTGATGATTGCGTTTGAAATGTCGATTGTTGGCTAAACTCGTGTGGATCCAAGGTGAATCTAGATTCGTTATTACCCGGACTATGATGGAATTGTGCTTATTGCTTGGTTCGAGTAGCTTTGAAATCCTATGGTTGGCCTGTTCTTAAACCTAGTTAGAATTCATCTAGCTAGTAACCTAAAACCGGAATTGAGACCTACCCCGGTAATGTTCCGTTTGAATACTTGAGTGTTCGACCATAGGTAATAGAGGTGGAAACCTCTTATTGGTTGAGTGTGCCTAGATTCTGTCCTAAGTAGGGTATTTCGAGACTTACCGGGTAATGGTTTACCTTTCCTTAGTTCGGATTTTGGTTTGTTTAGAATTTCCTACTCTCTACTTGAGACTTACCCGGTAATAGGTAGTTGGTTTGGAACTAGATAGTCTTGAGACTTACCGGTAATAGACTATTAGTTTAGAAACGTTCTTCCCTGAAGTTTGTAACCATAGATCTTTAGAGATTTCCTGAGTCCGTGTGTAATAACGATGACCTTGAATCCTTGGAATCCGCATTTTCTTATTGATATACTTTCGTTTGTCTGTTTTACTTGGTTTTCGATCAAATCTATCACTTGATTGCGAACTTTACAGAAAACCCTTCAAAACTCCTTTGATCTTCTTCCCTTCTTTTCCAACCTCGTTCTTTTATTTTGATTTACGCTATCTGTGATCACATCTGCATTCCAAACATTTAGTCCCTGAGTTCGACCTGAGAATACTTACCCTAACTGTAATTGACCCATACACTGTGGGTTCGCTACAGATTCTGTGTTTATTTCTTGTTTATAAATTTAAAACATACCGTGTTTTTACTAACCTGTGAGCTTTTATCATTCTTGATAAAAGTTTACAGGGGCGTGAAATAGCGAACAAATTTTTTGGCGCCGTTGCCGGGGACTAAGTCATTTGTTTTGTTTTGTGATTTCTTTTAGTGTAAGTCTTTCTTTTACTTTTGATCTCGTTTCTGGTTTTGTTTTTGGAATTTTCAGGACTTTAGGTATCCTTCACAGTGTATGCAAAGAATATGCAAGCTCGGGGTTTGATAGAACTAGTTCCGTACGATCCCGAACTGAAAGGACACTGCGAGAGAGACTAAGAGCCCGGAAAGCTTCTAAAATGGCTGAAATCAGAGATTAATGGCTGAACTCAGAGATGCTTTAGAGAACTAGAAGCTGAGAGACGGATTGGCTAGAGAAAGAGAGCAAAACTACAGAAAGGGAAATGGCTGCAATGAGAGCTCAAATGGAAGAGATAAGAGCCATGAACAGAGGCAGCTGCAGCTCCAGCTCCAGTGCAGCAAGTAATTTCCAGCACCACAAATTAGCTTCAATTCCTCCTCGAGTTGAAGCTCCTCCACAAGCTCCACCTCCCGCTCCTCTCAGACCTGTCATTCACCAGCCTTTTGTGGAAGTTCCACAAACACTTGGACAGAGGATGGATCATACCCAAAGAGTTAACGTCCTGGAGTTAACTTTGGAGATCCGCAAATCATGAGCATGAGCTGCGACCGCAGGTGATACAGATGATTCGCGCCAGAATCAGTTTGGTGGACAGAGACAGAATGTCCTCACCAACACATGAACAACTACGAGACTCTTATGGATGCGGTAAGTCCAGCTCGTATGGAAGGTAACAATCATAAGATAAGAGGTTTTTCTTTCTCTCTCAAGGATAAAGCTTTATCTTGGTATCAAACTATTCCATATGGGCGGATTAACACATGGGAGGAGATGGTGTCTAAATTCCTCACTAAGTTTTTCCCACCCTACAAGACTACTGAACTTAAGAGGAAGATAAATGCATTTGTGATGAAAGATAAGGAGAGTTTGTATAAGTCTTGGGAGAGGTTCATTGACCTTACGTTGGAATGTCCTCATCATGGGATCTCTAAGATTGAATTGCTAGAGATTTATTACAAGGGGATGAAGATACTCAATTTAAATGCAAATCACTTTCTGGAGGTACTTTTATGGAAAAAACTGTGGATGAAGCTTGGGAATTCATTACGAAGCAAGCCAAGACTATTGAAAAGTATTCTCACAGGAAAGTTGAAGAGAGAAAGACTAGACCCGGAGTCTATGAGGTAAACCAAAAGCACTCTTAAGGATATGTACAACATCCTAGAGGATGATGAAAATGATTGGGAGATTATAAATTCAATTCTATGTTCTGACCCTCTTGAGCGGGTTTTGACCATGAGCATCATGACTAGAGCCAAAAGATGAACTGTTTGAAGAAGTCCGATCTTTTAGTCTTCTCCCCATCAACAAGGGATCAAGATTCGAAGAACTGACAGAAGCAGATGGCATCTCGGCCGAGATCCAAGAAATATCGGCCGAGATTTGGCAACAGAAAGTTTCAGTTTCAGAAGATCAGGGCATCTCGGCCGAGACCCGAAAAATCTCAGCCGAGATTTACCATATCTCGCCGAGATTCACCTCAGCTCGGGCCGAGATCCTTCAGCTCCACCAGGAAGAGTTGGCCGAGATTTCTGAAGAAGAACCGGAGCCTCCTAAGGTCGAGATGAAGCCTCTTCCGACACACCTAAGGTACGCCTTTCTTGGTTCTAACTCATCTTATCCGTCATTGTTAGTGCTAGCTTGAATGAACTTGAACTCGAGAAGTTATTGAAAGAGCTTAAGATGCATAGAAAAGCTTTGGTGCATAAAAACTTATAGATGACCTCATAGGGATTAATCCTTCTATGTGCATGCATAGGATCTTGTTAGATGATGGACATAGGCCTTCTAGAGAACCTCAAAGGAGATTGAAATCCTAACATAGGTAGTTAAGAAGGAGATCCTTAAGTTGCTTGATGCGGGAATTATATTCCCCATCTTGGATAGTAAGTGGGTTAGTCCGGTTCATGTTGTACCTAAGAAAGGTGGGATGACTGTCATAACTAATGTGTGAATGAGTTGATCGGACTAGGACTGTGACGGGATGGAATGTGCATTGATTATAGGAAGTTGAATCATGCTACTAGGAAAAATCACTTTCCTTTACCTTTCATTGACCAAATGTTAGAAAGGCTAGCCCAACACTCTTACTTTTGCTACCTAGATGGGTATAGTGGTTTTTTCCAGATCCCCATCCATCTGGATGACCAAGAGAAAACCACTTTTACTTGTCCTTGGGGTACCTTTGCTTATAGGAGAATGCCTTTCAGTTTATGTAATGCCCCTGCTACTTTCCAAAGATGCATGATGTCTATTTTTTCTGAATATATTGAAAACATCATGGAAGTCTTTATGGATTATTTTCTGTTTATGGATCCTCTTTTGATGAATGTTTGGCTAACCTGTCTTTGGTCTTACAAAGATGTGAGGATTGTAATCTTGTTCTCAATTGGGAGAAATGTCATTTCATGGTTAGGGAAGGTATTGTGTTAGGTCACTTGATATCTAACCGTGGAATTGAGGTTGATAAGGCCAAGATTGAGACCATTGAGAAGCTACCTCCACCATCATCAGTCAAAGGGGTAAGAAGTTTTCTAGGACATGCCGGTTTTTACCGGGAGATTTATAAAAGATTTCTCTAAAATTGCTAAACCTTTGACTAACCTACTAATCAAGGATGTTCAGTTTGTTTTCTCGAAGGAATGCCTTGATGCTTTCTACAGGTTGAAGGAAGCTCTCATCACTGCTCCAATCATGCAACCCTCCCGATTGGTCTCTTCCATTCGAGGTGATGTGTGATGCAAGCAACTTCGCAGTGGGAGTGGTGCTAGGACAGAAGAAGGAAGGACTTACTCATGCTATTTACTATGCTACCAAGACGCTTGATGGAGCTCAGCTGAATTATGCAACTACTGAAAGGAGCTCCTAGTCGTTGTCTACGCATTTGAGAAGTTCCGTTCCTATCTTGTAGGAGCTAAGGTGATTGTGTACACGGATCATGTTGCGATTCAGTACCTTCTCACCAAGAAGGATGCAAAGCCACGTCTTATCCGGTGGATTCTTCTCCTTCAAGAATTTGATCTAGAGATTAGAGATAAGAAGGGTCCGAGAACTCTGTAGCTGATCATCTTAGCAGATTACCTCCAGAACTTATGGAAGGGGATGACATCCCTATTGACAATGCATTTCCGGATGAGCATCTCCACATGATGGAGAAATATATCCTCCAAATTTCAGGTGAAAAGGAACCTTGGTTTGCTGGCATTGTTAATTATTTAGTTTGTGGTGAAATTCCTCCAGGTTTATCTCATTCCCAACGGAAGAAATTCTACAAGGATGTGAGACATTACTATTGGAATGAACCACTACTATTCAGAGAGGACCCGAGGGAATCCTTAGGAGATGCGTCGCAGACGACGAGATTGAGAGTGCCATCCGACATTGTCATTCATTACCCTGTGGAGGACATGCTAGTGCTCACAAGACTAGTGCCAAGGTATTGCAATCGTCAAATGTGAAAAATCTCGCCGAGATTTTTCACATTTGACCGAGATTTCTGACCGAGATTTCGTCAAACGCTGGATCACGAAGCAAATCTCGGCCCCGACTTTCAAAAATCTCGGTCACCGACCGAGATTCCTGTTCGCCGATTTATTTCGTTAATTTTCGGATTTGTTTTATGGCAGCCCGTTGCGGGATATAAAAGGAAAGCCCTAAATGATTTCCGGGGGTTCCCGTTTCATTAAAATTTTGAGCTCCTTTGGAGAGATCTTTATCCCCTTTTCTTCTCCCTTGGCCCTAGGCCATTGTTGGCCATTGTTGAACTTGTTGGAGCTTGGAGAAACTTCGCGAATATTGGAGAATTTGACGTTTTGCTAATCCTCTATCAATAAAGCTGAGTTTCTTCTTTAATCTCTATTTTAGATTCTTGTTTATGCATTCTCTCTTGAATTGATTGAATCTCTTGAATTGATTGAATTGATAATTGCTTCTTCCATTGAATTGCTTGGATTGATGATTGTTTCTTCCATTGAATTGAGTGGATTGATGATTGCGTTTGAAATGTTGATTGTTGGCTAAAACTCGTGTGGATCCAAGGTGAATTGAGATTCGTTATTACCCCGGACTATGATGGAATTGTGCTTATTGCTTGGTTCGAGTAGCTTTGAAATCCTATGGTTGGCCTGTTCTTAAACCTAGTTAGAATTCATCTAGCTAGTAACCTAAACCGGAATTGAGACCTACCCGGTAATGTTCCGTTTGGATACTTGAGTGTTCGACCATAGGTAATAGAGGTGGAAACCTCTATTGGGTTGAGTGTGCCTAGATTCTGTCCTAAGTAGGGTATTACCTGAGACTTACCAGGTAATGGTTTACCTTTCCCTTAGTTCGGATTTTGGTTTGTTTAGAATTTCCTACCTCTCTACCTTGAGACTTACCCGGTAACAGGTAGTTGGTTTGGAACTAGATAGTCTTGAGACTTACCCGGTAATAGACTATCAGTTTAGAAACGTTCTTCCCTGAAGTTTGTAACCATAGATCTTTAGAGATTTCCTGAGTCCGTGTGTAATAACGATGACCTTGAATCCTTGGAATCCGCATTTTCTTTATTGATATACTTTCGTTTGTCTGTTTTACTTGGTTTTCGATCAAATCTGTCATTTGATTGCGAACTTTACAGAAAACCCTTCAAAACTCCTTTGATCCTTCTTCCCTTCTTTTCCAACCTCGTTCTTTTATTTTGATTTACGCTATCTGTGATCACATCTGCATTCCAAACATTTAGTCCCTGAGTTCGACCTTGGAATACTTACCCTAACTGTAATTGATCCATACACTGTGGGTTCGCTACAGATTCGGTGTTTATTTCTTGTTTATAAATTTAAAACATACCGTGTTTTTACTAACCTGTGAGCTTTTTATCATTTTTGATAAAAGTTTACAGGGGCGTGAAAATAACGAACACTAAGAGAGGGACTTGTTACAGCATATGATCTCGGAATTCGAAATATTGAAGTGGAAGGTGACTGCCTTACACTTATCAATTCAGTTAAACGGATCTGGAAGCCGCCTTGGGAACTGGATCTTATGCTAACTGATATATCGGCTATTCTAGCTGGTTTCTGTCAGGTCAAAGATCAGGCACGTGTTTAGAGAGATCAATCGGGTAGCGGATCGACTGGCGGCGATGGACAGGAAGACCAGCTGAATGTTAGATCATCTTGTGCTTCAGTTGATGATCTCATCCGGAAGGATGCTATAGGATGGAGTATCTCTAGAGGATAGTTTCTTCCTAAATGCTTATCTGTGTTTTATCAAAAAAAAAAAAAGAAATGGGGATTGACGGCAAGAAGGAGAGAAATGTCGTTGTCGACGAAGATGGTGGTTCCGGAAGAGAAGCGGCGGTGGTGGCGGTTCTCTGGCGTCGGTTCTCAGCAACGACACTCCGATAAACCACCTGTCCCCGCTCCTCTGTTCCGATTAGTCATTCTCCTTCAACGAAGCTCTGAAAGCTTTGGAGCCACCGTAAGTTTCCTTCTCTCTACGATCTCTTCGTACCTGAGGTACTTAGCTTCTGTTTTTTTCGTTTTTGATTGCTGCCAACATGGAAGAAATTTCTAGTTCCGAGATTTCTAGTCTCAAAGGTCCACTCTAGGAGGAGGTTTCAAGCTGAATTCGATTAGCAGCAGCTTTCTTTGCCTCAACAGATGGACGCGAATTCGAGTTATCATCATCAATTTGAAGAGTTCTTTTTTAGCCATCCAAAGCAACACCAAGAACAATGTTCTCTACCAAAGCAGGCCCTGTCGTTTCCTTAGAACTCGCTGAAGATAAAGATTCGAAAGTTGAATCTGCAGCTTTACTTTCTTTGTTAGAATTCGATGTTTCTATCTTGGTACTCGATTTTGATGTTTCTACACCACCCTTGGTTCAGATCCTGGCTTTCTATTGGAATCAGATGTCGGCTGCATTGGGCCCCGATTGCCTTGATCCCCAGTTTCTCTTCTGGAGTTAGGAGGAGCTTTTGCCCTTTCTTCCCCGTTAATCTTGTATGATGAATCAATCAGTAAGAAAGGGCGCTTTGTAGCTGCTCTGTTTTCTTATTGGCTCCATATCAACATCTGCATATATTTCTGAATTGTGCGGATGGGAGTGGCAAGTCGAGCGCTGTGATGACGGTAAGTATACGTACACATCTGACTCAGATGTTGAAATTGGTTGGAGTGGTAACAAAGAATCTGAAGTTCTTTCGGCTATTTAAGTCTCGAAATGTCATCATCTTTCTTGTGAAGTGTAGTTGCAAGGGGAAACGTATATCCTCCCTTTGGCAATGAAGTATGTCTTGATTGCGCCGTTGGTACAGCTCGAGGATGAATTTTGTCTCTGTAAGTGCTGAAAGAATACAAAGTTGAGCAATATGTGCTACAACTTTTCAGAACTATATGTTGCAGTTGTTTTTGCTTTAGCATGATAGGTTGTGTTGTATCCTTGTGTGGTATCCTTGTGGTCAATATATGCAATGTGCACATTTGTATCATTATGATGAAAACATGAAACTGAAATATGAGGAAGTTAATAAGCTAGTGTCAGTCTTGGTAATCTCTCTATGCCGGAAGCTATGTTGCACGTAAAACTTGGGTTGTTCAAAGTTAGGTCTAGTTGGTCAGGTCAAATGAATTTGAAGTTTGGGTCAGCCCATAATTGAGTTTTCAGTGAGAAAAAATAACGTTTGTTTATGCTATTCCTTTGTTTTTTTAATTTGCATTATGAAGTATAAGAAGTTGGGCAAGGTGGTTCTCGCAAATATGGGCTGCCTTGGAAGTGGCTTAGATTTTTAAAGAATGATCGAGACCGAAGCTCATTTTTTCTCTTTTTTTAAAAAGCCCTACACTGATTTTTGTATATGTGCTAATGGTATGACTTTTTAATCAGTGTCTTATTAACTGTTGGTCCCTTTGAATTCATTGGTCGGGTGTTGTTCGATGGGCTTGTATAAATGCTTGTTTATTTGTAATCAGTGCTAATGCTTGTACTGTTCGATGGGCTTGTGTAAATGCTTGTTTATTTTTAATCAGTGCTAATGCTTGTACTGTTGATCTTCAGTTTGTTGTATAATCAAATATTTTCTACATCCTTGTTCATTTTTCATACATAAATAAAGCGAAGTATAACAGAAAGTGCACATAAAATAGGCTTGTATAAATGTGTCTTCATGCTTGAACTTGTGTAACTTGATTGCGCTTGAAACTTGTGTATCTTGATTGCGCTTGAACTTGTGTAACTCAAATGGGCTTGTGTAACTCGATTGAGCTTAGACTTGTGTAATTTTGATCTTGTGTAAACAACGAGCTTTTGTAAACGACGGAAGTGTGTATTTGAAGCTTAGACTTGTGTAACTGACCTTGTGTAAACGGCATACTTTTATAAATGACGGAAATGTGTATTTGAAATTGTGTATCAATATTGTGTATTAACCTTCGGTTTTAAGTATAACATTATAAAAAACAATAATGGAATATACAAGTTCAACTAGTCCAATTGGAATAAGGGTGGGAGGGAGGGTCTCTCTCATCCAGATTTCGGAACCCACCAACTACAAAATTTTTATTCAATATTGTGTATCGGGCCCTGTCCGAAGCTTGTGTATCGGGCCCCGTCCGAAGCTTGTGTATCGGGCCCGTCCAAAGCTTGTGTATCGGGCCCCGTCTGAAGCTTGTGTATCGGCCCCGTCCGAAGCTTGTGTATTGGGCCCTGTCTGAAGCTTGTGTATCGGCCCAGACGTATGCTTGTGTATCGGGCCCTGTCGAAGCTTGTGTATCGGGCCGTGTCCGAAGCTTGTGTATCGGCCGTCCGAAGCTTTGTATCGGTTAAACTTTGTTGCTTAAAGAATCTCGTATTGGTGTGATGGCGGCCGAGGCGATGAAGGCGTTCGAGATTCCACTCTTCGATGGGAAGATCAACTTCACTTTATGGCAGAGTACGATTCAAGACTTCTTGGTGCAACAAGGTCTTGACCAAGCTCTGGAGGAGGAGAAGCCTTGATCGATGAGCGAGGAGAAGTGGAGAAGCATCCAGAGGAAGGCGGTAAGTACAATTCGGTTAGCGTTGGCTCCCGAGATTAAGTATGGTGTGTTGAAGGAGACCCACACCGAAGGCGTTGTAGAGAAGCTCGAGAGCATATACGCGTCGAAGTCACTGACCAACCGGTTGTGCTTGAAGATGGAGCTTTACTCGCTCAAGATGGAGGAAGGAGTAATCTTCACGACCACATTAACTCGTTTAATCAAATAGTATGTCAATTATTGAATGTAGATGACAAGATTGGAGAAGATGAGCAGGCCTTGTTGTTGTTAGCATCATTGCCCAAGTCCTACAAGTCCTTGGTGCAGACGTTACTTGTAGGAAGAAAGTCTCTCACATTGGATGAGGTGACCGCTGCTTTGCGGGGAGAGTGAGAGAATAATGAAGAATGATGCTACCAACATAGGTGAAGATCGCGTACTAGTTGTAAGGGAGGCGAGAACAAAGGAGGAGTCAATGGAGGAGGAGGCATGATGACCCGAGACAAAGAGGATCTGGACGAAATTTGAGTGAGGTCGAGTGTTTCTACTGCGGAGAGAAGGGTCACATGCAAGCCTGGTGTCCTCATATGAGGGAGGACTTAAAAGAAGTTGAGAGAGAGATATCGCCGGGAAAAAGAGAGAGGATTCCCCACACCAATGTGGTTAGTGAAGTCAGTGAAGTTTATTATGGTGATGTTTACTTGGTGACGGGTGAGGAGACCGCCAAGAAAGAGTGGGTGATGGATAGCGCCGCCTCGATGCATGTGTGTAGAGACCAAGCATTGTTTGACACTTTGAAATTTGGTGGAGAGTTTGGTCACTTCAACTCAGTGAGTGGTGATAAGTTGAAGGTTGAAGGTACCGGAAGCGTAACGATGAGGCTTCACAATGGTACAAGCCATACTCTACACAATGTGAGGTACGTGTCATCGGCGAACGTGAATGTCATCTCGTTGGGTGGCGATGACAATCGAGGAGTACAAGTTCGTCGGCACAAGGAGATGGTGCAAGGTGTTTAAGAGGGGACGCTTGGTGATGCGAGGCCACAAGGATGAGAAGAATATATGCTTCTTAGATGGAAGAGCGGTGCAAAAGGGATGCGGAGGCACCAAAGCTAAGAAGCAGACGAAGGTGAGATTTTCAGATGTTGTGGAGATATTTGAAAATATGAATTAAGGGAGGAATTGTTAGGCTAATTCATATTTTCAATAAAAAAAAATATTATGATAATGGGTTATTCCAGAAGGAAGAAGATTCCGGAAGAAGGCGGAATGTTCCGGAAGGTGGTGGAACATTCCGGAAGATGTGGAATTTTCCGGAATACGGCGGAATCTTCAGGAATGATGTGGAATACTCCGGAAGGTGGCGGGAACCTCCTGGAAGGATGTGAATTAACCCGGAAGATGACGGAGATATGTAGAACTTGGCGGAACCTTGTTGAATATACTAGAAATCATGGAGAGTTCTATCTTCCAAGTACTTGGGGCAATTTATCTTCCAATGCCCCTTTCCTTGTAGTAGAAGTACTCATGCTCAGTAAATGACTTTTATTTGAGAGAGTGTTGGTCATAGGTTGAGCAACTAGCTTGCCATTCCCCTGATTATGATGCTTCTTTTGATGTACTTCTTGAATCACTTTGCTTTGACCATCCGAACTTCTTTCATTTGGGTCACCCATTATGTTTTACTCAATTGTCTTAAGCATTACATGTAGCTCGTTAAGGGACTTGTCCATAACATTCATATGATTCGTTGAACGAAAATATGCAAACCATCATGGAGAGAGTTCAGGATCATATCCGTTGACGTCTCAAATTCTTGTCCAAGTCTAGCCATCTTGTCAAACAAGTCTATCATGTTATATACATGTGCACCGGCTGATTTCCCTTTTTGAGTTTTCAACTCATGATAGCTTGTTATCATGGTATAGGCATCTTGTTCCTCAAACCTTTGTTGAAGACCAAGATCTGTAACAACCAACATCAAACATGTGACGCTACGCAACATATCAGCTATTATCTTATGGGTCTACTTATCCGCTTCAGAAGCGGTTTCAGTGAGCTGGGGACGGGTTTCTCCAAGACATCTTCTTGGCCCCCTCATACTTGAGAACGATTCTCAAAATCCTTTCCTTTTCTAGGAAATTGGTTTGAATTAACTTATTCTCTCAAGAATAGTTGGGATGGTGAAAATAAGGTTTTCAGCAAATATTTTAACTACGAAATAGAAAGATAACATTTACATATAAATGTATGATTGATTTTTAAGCAAAACTATACAATTTAAGATAATCTTTAAATAGTAAGTTTTGCACATTCTACTCAGTTATTTCAAATCCCTTTAGAGTAAAATGATCCCAAGATCCTATCTTATATGAAACTCGAGCGTACTTGGGCACTTCCTCTTGTCTCGTATAATCAAGGTAAGTAAACTCTTTTACTAATTATAACTCCTTATAATTCTTGGTTTGATGGTCACATCTAATGTGAACGCATCCTTATGCCTCAAAATCCAAAACCCTTATGGTCTTTTGTTGAGTATAACCATATCAAGGCAGCATGCCCCTATTGAACATACCCGCAATATACCTTGGTCAAAGCAGGACACCTCGCGAAGGCGAAACCTATCCAACGAAATCCCAAGGCAGGGATCGTTATGATATGGGAAGGCATTTCTCAATATTCTTTTAAGGGACGTAATTAGCATGCTCGGTTTGTCATTTTATAAGTGAACGACATAATATAAAATGGCGTACACTCATGCATAGTAGGAAATTAAAACATTCAAGCAATGCAATAATTAAATGTGGTTCCTAGAATGGCCCCTAACAAGATCTCATCTTCAAATCTTGTAACCTTCATGGATCTCCATCCTTCGGGCTCCTCATGGATCGCCATCCTTCGGGCTATATATCGTCTCTGGTCTTCATGTATTACATATTTAATGAAATAAAAATAACTCTTGCAGAAATTGAAATTTACAAAAAATACATAACGATACGCAGATCGTGTACATCAAAACCATAACGATACGCATATCGTATTTACTTCTAACAAAACGCTATGACTACCTAATATCATCAGATTATATATCTCTATGTATCGTCCTATAAATAATCAGTAATTGCACATTTGGGTAAAGAACACAATTCCTTCAGCAAGGCACAACAATCTAGTGCTGCTTGGGAGACTTTGCATGGAGATTTTAACATCAATCCAGAGAAGCCATGGGTAAGACTACTAATGGCGCGGTACAGTCAAGAGGGTGCCCGTAACTTCCTGGACTGTCCAGTTTCTAGGACAGGCTCGGTAGTCTTGAAGGGACGCATATGGGTCAAAGATCACGAGATTTTGGCTGGATGCATGATGCAGAGACTCGCCGCTCATTGTGGACGTCATGAACGTTGTCCCAATCACCGAATTATCGAGTATCGTCGAGACGTACTAGAGCTCGGACAACGGGTGGGTTTGGAGTAGCATCAGTCAGTTCCTTCCGATGAATCTGTTGATACAGGTGGCGAATTGAATCTATCAGTTGATTAAGATTTGGGAGTTGAAGATTGTATTTCTTGGAGACTTGAACAAAACGGGATCTACTCCACCAAGTCTGCCCACTTGGGCTCTATCCACTAATATGATCATGAATCCACGGGAAACCGCAGTGTATCGACTGATATGGGACCTGAAAACCACTGAACGAGTTAAAACGTTTCTTTGGATTGTGGTTAAGGCAAGATGTTGACGAATGTGGAGCGTACTCGGCGATACCTTGCTCAGGACTCCACCTGTCCCTGCTGGTGCAACGATCCGAGACAATAATGCACCTGTTTCGGGACTGCCTTAACATCATGGAGGTCTGGAAAGTTATTGTTCCCGAGGACATTGTTGGTCAATTCTTCACGCTTCAAGGATTAGAATGGCTTTAATGCTATTGAGATGTGTGGATTATTATGTCCCACATCGACTATAATAAGTAATGTGAACCTAGCATATAAACCAAGGTTACTCCTCCTATAGACAATTGTGACGTGCATCCCCTCAACGTCTTAGACCCGACGGATATAAAAGATAAATTTAACAAATACAACCTTCGAACAAGGAGATCCATGGTGAGGGATTACCATGGAGTTGTTGGTTTGCGATGTGACCATATGGTTTATATGGTGCTGGAAATAGAGAAAGGCCAAGGTGTTCAGGGATGAATCGGCTCCGAGTAATAAGGTGTTGTTCATTGCGTCTCAGCTAGGTAATATTGGACAAGCGTTGCAGAAAAGGAGGCAGTTCAAAAATGTTTGATCTCAGTGGCCTGAATTGTGACAGAGCGGTGCGACAGGAAGGGGCAGCGGCAGGGGGCATTGTTCTTGACCTCCATGGACAATGGATCGGTGGTTACGTGTTTAATTTGGGATCCGGATCAGTACCGGTTGCGGAACTATGGGTCTGTGCATAGTTGCGCCCGTTTATACAGAGGGAGATCAGTTTTCTATGTAGCTGTGCCTAAATTATTTTACTTGGCTGTAAGTCACAGAAAGAGTTTTATAGCAGGAAGGTTCTAGTGCACTACTCCCCACCTTCTGCCGGTCCAACAAAGTTCATTGAGAATAGATTAGGTCCTTGTGGGTCAAAACATCCCATAGACGGGAAAAATCAAGACTTACTAAATGTGTACAGTACAGTACAGTTGTAATCAGTGTACTTCAATCAACTAAAAGGCAAGAAAACCACTAAATTAGGCCCTTGTAGGTCATCGGGGAGCCAGTTTACATAGTAGGCAACTCACTAGGAGGATTTGTTGCACTCTATTTTGCTGCATGCAACCCGAAATTGGTGAAGGGTGTTACCCTCCTAAACGCAACACCTTTTTGGGGATTACTTCCTAATTCGATAAAATCACCTTTTTTAGCATGTTTGTTTCCTTGGTCAGGCACATTCCCTTTGCCAGCCAATGTGAAAAGGCTTAAAGCCTGTATTGACATCCTCACAGTTGGCTGAAAATAAATGATCCTAGTAGCATTGCTGATGTGCTCAAGCAAGTGTATGCAGACCATACAACAAACGTCGACAAAGTTTTCTCTAGGATACTTGAGACAACAGAACATCCTTTGCTGCATCAGCTGCATTAACTTCAATTATGTTTGCCCCCAAGGCAAGACTATCCTTCACAGAATCACTGTCCAGGTATTACAACTATGATACTTCATAGGCAGTCATAGCCTTCATATAATCACGCGAACACACGCTATCCTTCAAAGAAGGACAGTTAGTTTCACAAAAGATCATAGGCGGTCATACCTTTGAAATTGTTGCAGCTGAGCAACAATTTGGAGGCGCCCCTGCAAAGAAGAAGGAATTATTGGAAGATCTCTCAGAGGAGAGTAGGTTCTTTGTTCGACAGTCTAAACAAGGGAAATATATCGAACAATGTTATTCAGAAGCTTCTTCAGCTCTGTGCTTATCTCGACAGGGGTGACTACCCAAGCGCCTTACAATGCCAGGTAAAGCATCTATCCCGTTCTTATACTTTGCATTTTTCTTACCATCCATCCTCGTACTGCAATCAAAACAATGTGTTCATCATCGTTGTTCAGGTTCAACTTACAACCAGCGACTGGGGCGAATGCCAATACTGGCTGGTTATATACAGGCTTTGCTTGCTTGAGATCTTGAATTTTCCTTCATTCACCGGACAAATTGGGGCCTTTTTCGGGCGCACGAGAGTACTTGTCGTTCAATTTAATAGATTATAATTCACCGCATCAACTTCTTGGCACCCTTCTCACGTTAGCAAAGAATAGCCATCAGAATGAGGACTCTCTTTTGCAGAATCAAAATTATCATCCTTAGAATGAACAGTAAAACCAAAATAGATTCTTAATATCATCCTTAAGAATGAAGAGTTGAGCACAGTAAAGCCAAAATTATCATCGTTAAAGAATGAACAGCATCCATCCTTAAGAAAGAATGAAAAGAAGCTGAGTCCAGTAAAATCAAAATATCAAACTGCTTCTAATTTCAAACAACAGAGTAAACCAAAATCCAAAAAAAAAAACTTGAACATATTAGATTTTACTTCATATACCTCTTCAGATGGTAAACGGACCGATGGCTACATTGTGAAAGACAGCCTCAACACCACTCAGAAGAACTTTCTTTTCCTCCACTATTTCAAGTAGAAGGAAAATATGACGGTGAAGGCATCTTGCCTTCACTACCACGTCAGTGAGTTCGATGAGTTTTCTTCTCAAGGGAAGAACGTTATAGCCAAATGATTGGAGCATTTCCAAAGTCTTCCAAAGCTTAGGGGCATTTTCCCAGAAAGTGCGAACATGCAAATTTTCAATGTCGTCAACTGCCTCTTCAAAAATTAGATCCAATTCCTCCATTAAAGATTCCCTTGCAACACGATCGAGGACCATCAGTCGATAAAAACATGGGCGTTGTGGAATCCCTCTCAAAAGTCTCCAGCCAAGTGTCAAGGGAAGGGATTCTTGTTCTTCTTCTTGATCTTCAAAACCTGCAAGGAATCACAAATTTACAAGACTGAACAATAAAAAATGATAGAGCGAGTGGAGTTTGAACTCACCGCCTTTGGAGTCAAAGACATTAAGGATGGACCTCCAAGCTAATGATGTTATTGAAGAAAGTTTCCAAGTGCCGGGGAATGCGAAGTAAGGACTCTTCGCCATTGCAGCATTCACGGATGGAAGGTTATTGAATGTTGGTTTTTATTTTTGGTAAAGCGAATGTGGGTTTTATATAGGCAAGGTGAGTCGGTTATTTTGTACGGAGTATATATTTTTTGTTGAAATTTTTTTTATTTACTAGTAGTGTGGCCGCGTGCCTTCATTTATGTATTATGGGTACCCGGCCTTCATTCATGTATTATGCAAGACGTAATTGGTTGATTATTTTATTGGATTTTGTAGCACCCGTGTAAGCTAGCATATTGTTTTATTGTTTTATTGTTTTGAGGTATTATGATCAATAAAGAAAATAAACAGTAGTTTGTTTCTTTCCCAAAAAATAAAAACAGTACTTAAAGCACCCTTTATTTATTCATAGGTAAAACTTCAAAGTAGTACATGCATCTGTTATAGGGCTATATATATTAGTGCCTATTGGATGCAAATAGGTACAAAAGTAGGAGTAGGGTTTGTGTAGGTTGTAGGTGGGTTGGTTGTAGTGATATGTTCATGGGTGCTTCGTCAAAAGGTACTTGTGGTTGTTTGTAGTGGCCGAGTCTAGGCTGCCGTCCACATGTAGTGTTGCCGAACTTCTGCGCTACATGCATACACGGCTGTGCCAGACATACGCATAACAGCTTCGTAGATATCCTCGTCAGGCCAGTGATCAGTTATCGATGCAGTCCACCAGCCTCCTCCTGTCCATACATCTATCAAATGGCCGATTGGAAATGGTGCTATGTAGTGTTGCGGAGGGGTGGGGCGGAGCTTACACCGTGGGACTGTTTGACGGAGTGGGGTAGCGTGGTCAGCGTTTAGTTGTGCGATATTTATATTGTATAACGTAGTGGCCTGCCGGCGCATGTGCGATGATCCATGCTTGATAAAAGGAACCCAAATATGCTTGTTCAGTTCCTATCACCTCTACGCTGCTGCCCCGCAAAAAGAGTGTTTCCATTCTGTGGCAAAAAGGCACAAAATATATCAATGAAAGCTTTATGTAGGCATGTTAGCATGTTCATACACCTAAAACTATGAGATGCATCAAATAGAGATCATGTGGTAGTGTACCTGTGAGGGAGCTGATGAAGTTTGGGCTGAAAGTTAGGCTTTGCTTTTGAAGGAAGAGAGCTCACAGTGGTTACAATAAGTAGGTTGTAGCTGTAATTTCTTAAATGTGGTGATTTGTGGATTTAACTGTGGAAATTGTACAGATTAAAACGTTACGTGGCAGGTAAGGGGGAAGAGGAGAAACACGTGTGAATAGCTGTGGTAATTAAAGGTGCTGGTGTGGCTTTTGGCCTTTTTAAATATTTTGTGAGGGGTAAGACAAATGATCTTATTTGATATAAAAAAAAAGGAAAAAATAAATAACATAAATTTATATAACAAAGAAGGAACATACACTTTTAGTCATCACATATGTAGTTATATCATTAAAATAAGCAATAGGTTAAGATTGTAAATAACCAGGACATAAATTTAGAGAAATTAGAATGAATATAATATTGAATATTAACTCAACTCCTTCAATGAGAATTCAATTAATATCCATTTCTCGCAGAGTAGGCAGAGAGATTAAAGTTCGATGATTGAGATTTTGCTGTTAAGAGGGATGCTAACAATTTTAAATTGTGCAGCATAGTAAGCTTACACAATACTAACAAGCAATTTCTGACCTACAAAGAGGACATCAATCCAACAGTTCGAGATGAAATGCCTAAATTTGTTCATCTCTAAATACTGAAAGTTAAATTTAGTGTTGCATAAGTAATACCTTTCATGTAGTCATGTTCTCAACAACTTTCACAACCCATGTTAACACCCTGTTTGTCGACAGTGCTACTGATGGAGCAATCTGAATGAAGGTGGGTGTTATGCGAAGGGTTGTGGTCAACTCGTCATAATATCTTTTGAGATTCTGTAAGTTGAATTCAAGTTAATGGAACAGGCTTACAATAGTTTGTGGGATTTTTAACAGTTATAGACATTAGCCTATGAGTTTATACTTACGTCAGCTTCCATGTCACTTAGTTTTGCTGCTGTGTTTCTTAGAATTGCTTCTGCGCTGTCTACAAATGCAGTGAGATGAATTGTACATGTTCCATGGGTAGCTTTGAGGTTAAAAGTAATCCTGAACAATAGCTATGTTCTTCAACTCTCGATAAACCACATAAGTTCACACATCCAAGGGGTTCTACATAACAGATATTAAAGAACAATTCAAATTCAGAATGACCGATACAGAGTGATAGAAATCAAGTAGAATCCAAAATGAGTGAGACAAAAAGTAGAAAGTACCGAACCACGAAGGAGCAGTCACCATTTTCTTCCTCTGAGTTTTAGCCTCTTATGTTGGGAGTAAAAATCAGCGATGTGTGCTTCACCGGTATAGGAAATCTGTGCTGATTTGAACAAAGCTACACTAAGAAATTATAACCCATTCAACCATAACAGAGTGCAATGTTAACAACTTTTAACCTAGATATACAATACTCGTATACAAAGAGTGCTGCACAATACCACTCGTGAATACCCATATAGGGAATGTCAATAAATCATAAGCAGTGAAGGCAAGAATAGTAATATCATCATGGCAGCAACATATGTTTGACGATGATCATTATTTTGCCTGACATGTAGCTTGTGTTGTTATAGCTGAAATGTAGGAGATAATGCACCAAGTGAACCAATAAATAATATGGATTTCATTCAATGACATAAGAGTAGTGGACAATAATCTCTCATGGAAATCAGTTTTTGTGTATTAAGTACTGGATCTTCAAGATAAATGCATTATAAGGGTGAACTTTAAGTTTCATGTTTTTTAAATAATGATCACAAATGAAGCTAGACCATGTACTAAAATTCTCGAATTCTTTCTTTCCTTTTACTATTTTTTTTTCTGCACAATGTAGAAATGGAATCAAGTACTTGAACGGAGGAAAGAAACAAATGATGATAAGATCCTAACAATGGTATATATCCCTCCCTGCACAGAAATGAACACATATCATATGTGCACTGTTAAACAAAAAATGAACATACTTTCAACAAAAAAAATGAACATACTTTCTTATATGAGGATACAAGAAGTATTTTATTTCAGTAGATATCTTCAAAGCCGATGTTTTGTTCCAGTAGAAGCGGTTGAAGAGTGCGAAGCTATAGTCGTCGGAAGTGAGAACCTGTAATCGAAGAAAGTACACCAGATGGTGAAACGAACTGCGGCCGATTCCAAGTAATAAGAGATGTATTCATAAAACCTAGATAGGCTTCGGCCAAAAAAATAAGCATGCAAAGCACACGGTTCATAAGATAAGACAATTATTCATTTCAAGAATGAAACTGTCATGCCATTTTTAATCAAAAGAAAAACTATATTTGTGATAGATTTCATAAAATCATTGATCCTCTGAGTTTTAGGGATTTATGAACAAAGTGAGTTTCATTTCATCCTGGGTTTTTTTTGGGGATTTTCATGAATCAAAAAGGAAAGAAAAATAAATCTTTGAATATTACCTTGTCAAGAGGTTGCTTCGAAGTAGAAGTATTTGCGGCCATTTCTTGAGTCTTTCTACCGCTAATCGTAGATTCGGACTCTACTTGTGTATCTGTTTTACTTGTTGCTACTGTGATCAAGGCTGATTCAGATTCACTACTCAAACAATTTGAGTTTGAACTCATCTGCAACAAAAACCAGGGAATTCACAGATAGTTTCATAGTCATGACTTGTTTATATAACAAAAAGAGAGAAAGAGGAGAAGATGGTCAAATAGGTAAGGAACCAAACATTAAGCTTAAGTCTTTGTGAGACGATCAAAGCAAAGCCTGCAAATACCTCAGTTTAAGCATTCCTGGTACCTCAGAAGTCTTCACAATATAGAAAAGGCTCCAGATATATATTCATCCGAGTTCGTCTCCAACAGGTTTTGATTGTTGATTCCGGACAAGGGAGAAGAGATTGTGATGATGACATATCTGCAACATCCATACAGAAAAAGGAATTTTGCAGCAAAACTTAACTCAACCTTGTATTGTTTGGACTGGTAGGGCCTCCTCACCCTCTTCTTGTCTGCATCGTTATGATTTTCATTATCTGGATTGGCATTCCCGTTGTTCATGCATATGGAAGAGGATTCAGTACTCAACAAGATTGAAACAAAACTAAACAACACAATGAATCATCAGCAACAGAAAATACAACTATACAACAACAGAAACACAGCATTGTTACCTGCTAGATACCACGTCCTCCAACACAACCATGAACTCAGCTTGTTATTAGGCCGTGCCCCGAGGGTAAAAAGGCTCTTTTCACCATCATAGGCATAGTCCTTTCCTCCTATCTCAGTGTCATAGGAGTACTTCAGTCTGTCAATAATATTCCTCCCAACAGCTTTTGCATCAATTGGGCTCCCATCTTCATACAAGAGGTTACCCTGTCATTATAAAAAAAAATTGACGATTAAAAACAATCATATTATAGGATTGAACAATCTTAGGTGTTTCATCGAACACCTACGATGCAATCCTAATACATGAGCATCATCAAAATACACCTCAGCTATACATCTATTATACATAACCAACCGTATGCACTATGTACAAAATTCCGAATTTATCGACCAAATTGATGGATTAATGACATAAATATACGAATTTATGAACCAAATTCACATCATTACCATTTAAAAAAGAAAATAGAACTTACAATTGTTGATCTTGACGAGTTCTTGAAGTGGTATCACATATGACCTGTGAACGGTTAATGAACAAATCAGAAACCACAGACAAACAATAAGGTAACTGGGACTACTTTATCGATTACAAGAGAAACCTAGGCGGTGTTTCCCTGGTGATTGTTGATGAGTTAGTGATAAAACGAAGGGGTCGAAGGACGGTGGAATTGAGAAGAGAAGAAATACCAGGCGTATCAGGTATGCAAGATCTAATGCAATTTTCACTATATTAGTTTATTGTGAACATCTAATGCAATTTTATTCATGGAAAATTAATGTTTCTTCCGCATCTAACCGTGATCCTATCTTTTTTTGTCTCTTGGGCTTCTTATTTAATTTTTTGCTTAGAGATGGCAAAATCTATATTACAACAACATTAGGTTGATTAAATACCAGGCGTATCAGGTATGCAAGATCCTATTGTCTCCTTTTTTGAAAAATATGATATTTTCATGGGTTTATTGAGATGGAACAAGGCCGACATAAAGCTGTAAAGCACGCGATGAGTAACCACCAGCACCAGTCTAGGTCAGCTAATATGGTCCATATACATTCATGAATGAGGATCTTCCCATGCATGCACAAATCAAACAATATAAACAAAAATAATGGTGATTTTTTAGCTTTGTATCGTCTATAAAAATCAGGTTTGTTTAGGAATTCTGAAGCTTATCTCTTATTTTGGTATAATGTAAGCTCTATTATCACCATACTACGGGAATAAATGTATGTGTTTTTGTTCAAATACTATCCTATATGTATACACCATGTAATCGCATTTAATTTTATATTTAAACTTACTATCAAACCTATCTATTTTGGGAAACGTCAATTAGTCAATGAGCTACGTATTTATATATCCGTGGATTTTATATTTTCCATAAAGGTGTTATCTCATAACAAATTATAAAATATGAAATTAAAATCGTGAACAAAACAAATACAATGAGAAGATATAAATTGACATAAGCAGCATACCTGGCTGAAGTAGGTGAGAAGAAGTTGTTCTTTAAAACCCTAGGGTGAAGCTACGACAGTCTGCAGTTTAATAAGTTTTGAATTCTGGATGTACCGTTTGTCCCTACAAAACACAAACAACAATGAAGACCTTACTAAGGGGGAATGAGGAAAGGGCTATGCCATCCTTTTATTTATGTATAAATATCAATACGACCAAATTATATGGGTTTTGCTAAAACATGCCTTGTACAGCTTTGAAAGCAACTCATTAGATAATAATTACACTGAAATCTGCTATCTGTACATATAGACTGTACATCTCTTGTTTCCAAATCATTAGTAGACCAATACAAATGCACCGTTTTAATAAAGCCGTACATATACAGCTTAGGTCTCTTGTTTCCAAATCATGAATAGACCAATACAAATGGACCTAAATCGGTCAAAGATTTCATACCATACGTGCTACAAAAAAACACATAAAGGCCGCCAAAAGAGGAGATGTGATAATTGGACTGAAATGTCCAAATGAAAACAAAGCAGAAAACAGGAATCAAAAAATTTCAGAAAAGATATATCCCTACATTTCAGAAGCTATGATACTACATATTTGCAAGTCTCAATCAACCAAACATTATGATGCTTCATAGCCACAACATTATCACAATAAACACTTTCTGATTGTAAACAAATGATAAGCACAAAGTTCTTCCAAATTCATGAATTGGAAACTAATAAGGATAGATATGGTTCAACTTTTAAAAGAAGCATTTTTTTAGCTAACTAACGTAGGATAAGGGTTATAAAGGCACATATTTGATTGATTTATAATTTTTGACATTATGAGGTGTTTACTTCTAATAAAAGTATTGGTTTTGGAGAATTAATAAAAGGGAGGACAATTACAATAAATTTTCCAGTCATATGATTCAAGCATTTATAAAGTTACTATGCATAAATAATTAATGGAGTGGTTAAATGCAACTAATGAAGATATGCATAAACTAACGATGAGCCTACCATTTGGAGAACAGCAGTTTCTACCCCTTCTGAATTCGCTAAGGTAAGGTATGTGGCTTGAATTAGACCATCGTCCCTGCAATGAAGAATATTGTGGTCACCATCAACTTAAAATGTCTTCTCTGATCAGAAGAAGTAGCAGAAATAGAAGAGCATATTGAAACGCTATAATTAGGTCACATGAAGAAGGCATTCAATGTCAAGAGGAAAAGAAATAAGTTCCTTTATCTCCCCCTCTCATATGCTCCAGGATTACATTTGTTGTTTATATGTTGGAGCGGAGGTTTTCAATCTTGACATTTTTGTTCATAACCTCTCTTTCGGGCATTTCATCGAACAGCTAGCGTGCAATTCTAGAGTAGGGACATGAACCAAATTATAGATCATTTATGCATTAGCCACATATACCAGGAATTTTCGATATCAATCAAATGCATGCCTGACTACTTACATTTATGAGCCAAATTGATGTATCAGAAAGGAAAATCGAAACATAGATGAAAGACCAGAAAGAGATTTCAAAAGGTATCCAAAACATCTACTTTCAAATCATATGTCAGAACGTAATATTTGAGAGTATTATAACTTGCGGAAGTGGCATTCAAGTGGGAGATGCTAATTGAAGTTTAGAAATAAAGCAAGGAGTGGGCAGGCAGTTCATCGAACACTTTAAGTTCATCTTTAAACTAAAATGTAGGGATACATTTCAAGAGCTATGAAACTACATATTTCCGAAATCTAAATCAACCGAGCAGCATAACCACAAAATCATCACCAATCGACACTTCTCAATGAATTACGTTAGGGGTTTAGGGTTGAATTTAAGATTCCTTACCTCCGAAGAGTTGTTGTGATAATAATGGTGATCTTCGTTTGGAAAGACAGAGAATAGACGAAGACGCTTTGGTGGAGCTAGAGTCGTCGACAAAGAGACATGGGTGTAAGCGGAGTTCTGTTAGTTTGCAAAGAAGGGAGAATGGAAGAGAAGAGCGCTATGCTGAGAAAGAGAACGAGAGAAGCATAAAACTAAAAGACAGAGGAGCGATGGAAGTGTATTTAACAGTAGATGTGGCATATCTGTAATTTAATCAGATTAGGTTGAGGATAAAATCGTCAAAGCTCTATTCATTTGAGCAAGTCTCCCTTTTTATATATAGATATAGATCTGAGCCTTAATTGTACAGTTTTAACCTACACTTTTTCCCTGCATAGCCACTACTTGCAGGAGAGTATAGCCACTACCTGCAGGAGAGTATATACACTATCTTTCTAACAAGTGGTCCAAAGTGTAAAAAGTTAAGATGTTACTAGGATCGCAAAACCATTCCACGCTTTAATCCTTGTATAAAATACTTCATCGCACATACATAAAAATCGTGCAAATAAGAAATTAAACCGCATTAAAAGTAAAATTTAATTTAATATAATTTAAATTTTAATATAATTTATTTAAATTCAAATTAAAATAAATTAAAATTAGCGAAAATAGATTATATTTAATATAAATTAAATATGAGTAAAATAAATTGAAATAAATTAAAATTAAGTAAACTAAATTAAAATTAATTGAAATTAAGTTTAAATAAATTTATTTTAATTTAATTTAATTTATTTAAAATGAGTTAAATTAAAAGGAAATGAGTTAAAGTAAAATGAAATTAACTCAAATTAAATTTAATGAAATAAATTTTATTTTATTTTATTTTATTTATTTAAAAGGAGTTAAATTAAAGGAAATTAACTCGAATTAAATGTAATCAAATAAATTTATTTTAATTCAACTAATTACTAATTATATAAATTAAATTAATATTAAATGTAAGTCTTATTAAATTAAATTAAATTAATTCTAAATTAACTATTTATAATTAAATTTAAATCGATATTATTATAAGTGTAGATATTACAGGCGATGTCTTATCGCCGCCGTCCTACGGCGTCGGTTCGTAGAGCTCGAGACCAGGAGCGAGGCGGTGCGACACAGGCGGTGCAGAGACCGGTACAGGTGCCATACCGACCTTCAGCTTCCGATCCTTCTCCACGAGTACGACATTCAAAGATACCATCCGCGGATTATAACACCGAGGATGACGATGAGGGCGAGGAGGAGATTGTTGGCCCTGCTACACATGGGGTGGAGGAGGACATAGCTGGACCTTCACGTACCCTTGCTACACTTGGGGTGGAGGAGGATGTAGCTGGACCTTCACATACCCCTGCTACACATGGGGTGGAGGAGGACGTAGCTGGACCTTCATGTACCCCTGCTGCACATTGACCGTGTCTGTTGATGATAAAATGGGTCATTTCTCTTTGAAGATTTTCTTGACACTTGAATTCTCAATGTATTTTTGTGAGTCTTCTTGTTCCAACTATTTGTGAGGTTATTTATCAGTGTTAATGCAGAACCAGTGATCAACTTTTGAAGGCTCTCTATAAAGTGTAGAGTAAAGTATTCATAGTTATTCCTCATGTGTCATCTTGTGGGTTTTCTCAAGACACACCACTCCCTTATATAATTCTTTAGATCTGATTACACTCCTCTTTCTTGATATTTCTCATGTTTTTGTGCCTATATAAAGCTCTTTCATTTGGTTTTTCTTTTTACCGGTTTGATTTTCTTCATTTGTGTCAAGGGAGTTAAGTCATTTGAAGTTCTAAGACCCCTCGATCAAGTCATAAAGCTTGTCAAGTTTCTCAAGTCTTAACCTATAAAAAAAAGGAAAATTTGTTCTAAATAGCACAACCTTTAGGATAGGGTGGTTGCGTTTTCTAGCACGAGCACTTTTCCGACAATTCACTCCAATCAATTTTGATGAGTTGGCATGGAAATGTTGACATGTCGAATTAAAATAATTAGTTGGCATTTTCACATTAATGTTTTAAGAAAAACTAGAGAGTTTATGGTCTTTTACACCATACATTTTTTTTATATAAAACCATGAGTCTTACTGTTTACTTATCTTAAAATTAACAAATTAACAACATTATGTTCATCTTTTTCCTCCTTTGAACTAAATCGTCGTCCTGCTTCAAATTCAACAAACGCATGTCACTTGTTCTTTATGGTTGGTCTTGAAGGATTATTTGATGTGTTAATCTAAAAAACTACAAGCATAATCGATAGGAGACCATAGATTATTCATAAGAAATACATGTTGATGCGTGAACCGGGTTTATTTGGATATGAACAAAAGAGGACGAAAACCCAAGCGTGGCTTCTCTAATTGGTCCACATGAACACGGTGTCTGGATCTCTTTTGTCTTCTACTGCTAAGACGAAGATCAAAAGGGTAGCAATCAAATTGATTTGGATGACGATTGTAATTTAATCTCAAAATACCAACAATTGGTTTTTCTCTTTTGAGAGAAAAATGAGAGCTTTTTTGTTGGAAAATTAGAGAGAGAAAAGACTTATGTGGTTTGTCATCTTTTCGTAATATATAACAATTAGATATTAAATGATTTGTAAACTTCTTTAACAAAGTAACTCCCTAATGAGCCTCATCAATAAACTCTTTAATTATTTATTTCACAAATAAAACTTATCATATTGTTATTAACATATATTTAATATATCTAAGTGTTTGACCGCATGGGACCGTTTATAATAGTCATGAGTTTAACTGTTTAATCACATTAATCATAATTGGCTTCTAGAAAAACACTACGACTCCTAAAATAACCGGATTGTATATCTCTATCATTTGTCATATTCCAAGTTTAGTCATTGCATATTAAGTTAAAGGACACAATTCCTTCAATCTCCCACTTGTCCTTAACAAGTGTGCAACCTAAGATACATTTATCTATTAATGTCTCATTTGACGATATGGTGACATTCATATCTTGGGTCAAAAATTGTTTCTTGAACTTCAAGTTTGAACTGTCGATTAAATGGATGATTACAAATAATCCATCCGAGCATGGTCATGCATTTTCAGTTCTTACTCTTCAAGTGGCCAAGACACCGTACCATTCCTATTCAATGTATCATTGTATACAGGAACTAGGAGGGCTTCTCCGATCTTGTATAACTATGGCTCCCACTCCACTTTTGGCAATCCCAACTACTAGATTTATAACTCCCTTTCACGGAAAGCATTTAACAATGTCAAAGAAATACCAATCATCAAGAGAGACCATAACATACTCATGTCTGAGGAATCTACTAATCATGGTTTAACTTAAAACTCTACAATCCCTTTTGGAAAGTCTTAAGGTAGGTCAGTCTTACATGTATCATCCATACACATAGATGTAAAAGACTAGACATCTCCATGTCCCAATAGCCCATGAAACCTGACGCTATAAGTCAACTTACAATATAGTTACTAATAAAATCATCTGTGTCAATTTGATGATTTTGAACTATAGACTTACAATAATTCGAACTTCATTTCACTTAATGGGGTTTCATTCACCAAAACACTTAAGGTGATCTCATTTGTTAATATGAATAATTTGGACATATTATTAAATATCGATCAAAACAATATATAAATAAAGATGAATTATCATATATCATAAAATCATCAAGTCAAATACAAAAATATTGTCCAACACTCATAAATACAAAATATAATACAAAAGCAAACTCAAATCCATTCTCCAATATGCTTGAGACCCTTAGCCCTAGTGTGACTCTCATGCTTGAGCCTATGCATGTCAATGGATCGAGCTGCAATGTTGTCATCGGTATGCACCTTACATATCCTAATGACACCATCAGTGATGATGCATCGAATAAGATGATACTTTCTCATAACGTGTCTGGATTTGGAGCTCGAACTCGGTTCCTTGACTTGGGCTATGACACCATTGTTGTCACAATAGATGTCGATATACCCAAAAATGCTAGGAACTACACCAAGTTCATTCAGGAACTTCCTCATCCTAACGACCTCCCTTGTTGCTTCATTAGCAACAATGTTGATGTAGGAGCATCTCAGAAAATAGCCCGAATGGAGATCACTCATGGAATAATTGCAAAGACCATTTTCGGAAGTGCAATGAAGACTATTGATTGGAGATGGGAGATGTCAAGATTGATCTCGTATTAAAGGAAACACAACTATACACGTCCATGTATGGGGAGCACATATGCATGGGCAAGAAGAAGACGTCGTAGAGAGCTTCTTGGAACCAAGCGAAGCCTTGCATGGAAGCTATGTTCCTCACGTATGTGCATGCATGATCACGTATGCATGGGCAAGGAGGAGGATTCGATGTCAAGAAGCAAGGAGATACGCATGAAGAAGGTGTTGGACGTTTTATTAAGTCTAAGTTGGGCTTATTTATTAGTTAAATTAGGCCTTAATTAGATATATTATTTCAGCCTATATTTTAGATTCTTTTAAATAATTGGGCTTGTTTTATTTAATTATTTTGGGATTTTTAGGATTAATAATTCATCCCTTTAGTTTGATCTTATCTCTTAAAGATTTGATCTTATCTTATATTTTAGCTAGTTTGGGCTCGATATTAGATTTGGCCCATAGCCTATAGAATCCCTAGTTAGGACGTCTACCATGCCTATATAAGGCCTTGTAGGACGTCATTTTTCATTCAACTCAATTATAAATTAAACACAATACTTTTTAGTATATTCTTCTTTCTCGTGAAATCGAGAACGAATGGTGGAATCCTATTCAAACCTGAGCGAGTGGATTCTCGTTCGCCAAGCAGCTTGGACTATTTTGAGTTGTGTCACTTGGATTGGCAAGTTTGTGCTCTAGGGACAATCGTTTTCCCTTTTGTGTGAGATTATAGCGGAAGGGCTTCTTCAATTCATTCCAAGTTCTGTTAGGGCCTTTGTTTCCCTAGTGTGCTCTTGGTTGTCTTAAGGGTTTGGATAGATCTATCCTTCAATCGATCATTCACAATCATTGGATCATTCGTTCATCATTTTCTTTTCAAGTTTCTATGTTTTTCCACTTTTCTTTCATACGAATTCTTGGTGTCGAAAGATCGGGGCAACCTCACGGCTAACCCCGTATCAAATGTACCCAGCCTTTGTTGTAGAATATGCTATTGTATCTTGATTGGAGCTATTCCAGCTCACATCTTCTCTGTTAAGGATGGAGACGTAATCGGATTGAGACTCAAAGCCATCTCGGTCAGTCTGAAAACTTGCATCAATATAGCCTTTGTACAGTCAATTTTTCATCTCCCCATTTACTCAGAAATCATAAAGTACTTTTAAGATATTCTTAGTTGCACACTAGTGTGCCTCTCCAGGACTTGATTGGTATCCCCCCATTCCGCAACCTATCCTTCGCTGGCGTAAGATGTAAGCCGGCCCAAATTCCTCTTGATCGATCTGCATTTTCCCTTCCACGTACAGGCAACGAAGCATAACAACCCCCTGCTTCTTCTTTGACGGAATAGATGAATGGATAGGAAGCCGGTACCGGTAATTTCCTTCGAAGCATTAGCCCTGTCTCTATTCAAACTAACTGCATACTATATTGCATTTAGAACCCAGCGTAATTGCTTTTCTCCAGCGGCTCTTTTTCCTATATTCTTTCAGATTGACTAAGATAAGGAACTTCGTGTCGCGGCTGCTCCACTCCGCTGCGGTCTCATGAACTGAACTTCGTTGCCTTCCCGCGCGCGAAGCGAATGGGCGCTGCCAACGTACGCTATTAGGAGAGCTCACTGCCGATCGCCTTGCTTGCATTCTAGAAAGGGTCGCTTCCGCGCCCTTCCTTCCTGCTCGACAAGGGTAGAATGCCTGGTCGAAGGTCCAGTACAGTAGGTAGCAGGCGTGTATCCGCGTCAACAAGAACCGACTACAACTTCGATCTTCTCCTTCCTTACGCAGCGGGCTTTGGCATCGTCACCGGCGTTATCGTGAGCACAACCTTGTCTTTCTACTTCCTCGATCGGTGCCGCGAGATCCTGGGAGGAGTGCAGAGGTCGAGAGGTTGAGGATTCACTCCCGTGTTCCGGTCGAGCCACGAGGTCCTGGGAGGAGCGCCAAGGTCGAGAGGTTGAGACCTCCCTCTGTCGCTTTAATCGAGCAACGCCATCTCTAATCTCCTCCTTCTTCTTGGATAGTTCAAACATATATGTAAATTCGATCAAATCCAGTGGTAAGTCTCCTCTTAGATATATAACACCTAAACATTAGTCAAGTTGTGTTTTGTGAGATGTAGCATAGGACGAGTAATTGGATGATGGGGTAGGGTCAAGTTAATTAAGGAATAGTGAATTGTAATGAGATAACGTTAATTTGAATGGTGAGAAGTTAATAAAAGGGTTTGATTTATTAAAGATTGTGGTTGCTTAGGTTCATGAAGTTAACGGAAGCTTAGCCGTAGAAGTAACCTCATGCATGAAAGTAATACTTAGTTGTCAAGCACACTGCCAATTGTAGGAGTTAGGATACGTAGTTAATTATTTTAGGGTTAGTTAGTGATTAGATGATCATATATAGAATGAAGTTATTAAGGTAAGTTTCCAGCTAGCTTTTTAAAGTAATACTTAGTTGTCAAGCACTAACTATAAGGTTATATTAATTATCATAATACATGGAGTTGTCGGTATTGATGTTGTAATGTATTGGCTTGATCGGGTGTAAGTATAGAGGTCTTCGAGGACATTTTTTTATTTCGGTTAAAGCTTATCATGAGTAGTTGAGAATAAGGACGGGTGTATGAGTCTGTTGGACCGAGTTGGTTAGTTGATTGAATCCATGCCTCACTTGAGTTATTAATCATGGTTATTGGAATAACGTTATTAGTCCGTCAACTTTAGGTGTGTGACGGTATATAATCCGTTTATAATAGTTAAGTTCAAGAACACAATTCCTTGAGGTCTATGCATATTTGCTTGAATCTTAAACCGGGTCTCCACTTCACTACCGCCTCGTCCTCACAATTCCTAGCTCTTACCTTTCTCGTCTTCCTCTCTACTACCCCCTCTCCTCTCCACATTAAACTTTTGAAATTAAGAAGTTTAGAATTGGTTTGGAGATCGATGATTCAACTTAAATTAACTGAGGGAGTTTATAAATAAATATGAGTATTTTAAGATATTCTTAGTTGATTATTGTATAAACTATGAGATTTGTTCAAATTTGATCTTCACTCGACATTGAGTTAACCCTAAATTTCAAAGTAAAGATTTAATCTGATAGATTCCAGGTAATTGATAGAGGGACTTCGATGTATATGCATATTTTCATTTTCCTTTCATGAATTATGTTTTAATGGTCATGCAATTCTTTGATCTTTTATCACACATTAGACGTTCCGAAAATATTCGAGGGTGGAGAGTGGAGACGATACATTCCAGCGACGAGTAGTAACGGGTGTTAGGTGGTGGCCGGTGGAATTGGTAGTTGGAAAATATTGTCACATATTCTTCTTGAGGAAAATGAAAAATCTTCAATTAGATTCTTGAGGAAGATGGACAATAGATTGAACATAACATTTTAGTAAATTACACAAATTTTATTGAACTAATATTTTAAACAATTGATAAAGGAACCCATCAATTATAATTAATGTAAATACTATTAACTAATTATTTTAATTTTTCATGTCAACATTCCGAGACCAACTCATCAAAATCAAATTGAAATTAATTACCGGAAAAGTGCATGGGCTAAAAAAAACACAACCACCTCCTAAAATTTGTGTTTTTATTTCGCTTTTTTTAAAGTTGTTGCCATCGACCGCAACTACCACTAAAATTTGTGCTATTTAGCACAATTTTGTAAAAAATTGAAACTTCAAAATTATTTTTTCATGCAATAAATTAGTTAAAACTACAAATATTATTGATTTTATTTTTCATCTGACTTTAGTTTAGTTGCTTAATCTACGGAGATGACATCAAAATTTCATCATTCATGTTTTTTAAAGGTACATGCCTTATAAGTAGACTGTAGGTATATAAGTCTGTGGATTGAATTAATATATAACGTAACATTTTAGATTATCAACTTTATGTAGTCCATACATATTAAATAATGATATGGTCATACATGCATCAATCATCATCGTCATATTTATATTTTGTAATATTAAACTTTTCTCCTTTTCTCCTTTTCTCCACTTCACCACTTTACGATATATAAGCTAACCCTTATTGAATGTGTCATAGCCTTATTTATATAAAATAGTTTTTGAAACATTTTGGTGCACATTATTTTCTCTTTCCAAATCTTTTCCACCAATTATATCCGCTCTACAACATTAACAACTATTTGTTCAAGTTTGACACAGATGCACCGTATATCGGAATCACTTGCATATAAACGTAAATGTGCGTTCAGTTCAAATCCAACATATAAGCTTAATAATTTCCATTATAAAATTAATTGGCAATAGTAATAGTCCACTGAAATGTCACACTTTAGATGTGAAAACTTATCATTATATTCAACACGCACCCGTAAGTACGACTAGGGTACAAATCTACATCACATGCACTTGTCCACGTGTTATAGGATCACGGACGAATAGAGGCTAACTAGTATGATATCATATTACGGTTCGACACAACTGAACGATAGAGTGGAAGTATTATGTATACGAACGCACATTCACATTTTTTACGATTCCAACACAATGTGGTTTCATGCTAAAAAGATAGTACACCGACATTATAGACTTAACTCGGAATATTATCGTACTTCAACTTACTATCGCTGACATTATTATAATTAAAGCTGACATTAAAAGACGAACTTAGAGACTAACTTAAATATGTTCGAAAAAGTCTTAGAAATTGACAAAATAGAAAGATAAGTAGATAACACTTTAGTACATACGTAGGTTAGAACACGACATTTGGTATTGTTAATGTTTGTTCGTCCATTCATTTTGGATAACTTGAACGACTATAATGATATGGTCAATGCATGCATCAATCATAATTGTCATGCATCTATGACATTTGACATATGATCATTTCCCACTTGTAGATCATAACAGGATAACTTACACGAATATTATATATAACAGCTTTTATAAACTTCTACGTTAAAAAATGATGTTCAGTCATCTTAAGTTAATATGAGATTCATTTGTTAAGTTTGTTAATGTTGGCGTGCATTGAATTTAAATATTAATACTTTTTTTTTCAAAAAAAAAAATTCGATCTTTATCATATTCACACAAATAATTTATGACGTACGTTAAAAACCATAATAATATAAGATGGGATAACATTCTTCTTTCTTCATTATAAATTTGATTTAAATATTAATACTTTTTATTATAGATTTTATAAAATGGAATTGCATTGAAAACGAAAACCTGCCTGTGTTTTTTCATTCGCTTTTAATAAGTTTGAGTTTCTTGCGTCCGATGTTGTCGAGATTATCAAGAGGGTGCAACGGGTCTTACATGATAATGTTGTGTCTCTCAGGTTTTCAGACGTATTTTTAAGAGGATCGGTTTTGCTGTCCATAAAAGCATAGCTGCGCAACTTGTTGTCCGCATATCTTTAACTATATAAAGAAATGGATTATTTGTGTTGAATATGCCTTGAATTAGGCTTATTTCTGTTTATACTTTGCTTTCAAGTTTTAACATTTTTATTTAGTTATTTTTTTTTCAATAATACACATAACTAGGGATGACAATGGATCGGGTGGCGGGTGGATGACCTTGACCGCCACCCGATCCATCACCAAAAATTGCCCACCCCACCCGATCCACCACCCGCTAAGGATCTCACCTGCATCTAATCCATCCGCATCCACCGGATTTAGCGGGTGGATCGGGTGTGATTTCGGATGTTCTACACCTTATTTATAAATTTGTAAAAAAATTAAATATTTTATTGAAAATCAGGATAATACTTAAATTTAACTTAAAAATGACATAATATTTTACATAATATAAAGTACAACACTATAATCAAACAAGATCTAAAATAAACAAATTATGACGAACCAATAATAACCGAAATATATTAGGAAAGAAAATATATGTTTTACTTTAATATAATTTATATAGTAAAGGTAAAATATTTATAATATAAAAACTACGAATATTAAAAAATTATATAATTTTAAGCGGGTGGATACGGGTCGGATGGATGGGTGGATGATGGATCGGGTGAAACCTTCACCCGCATTCCGCTTCATCCACCACCCGCTTTCACCCGTCTATTATCGGGTTTTCACCCTTTTTCGTTGGATCGGGTGGCCTGATATCCGTCAGGTACGGGTAAAATTACCGTCCCTACACACAACCATATCAATTATATCGTGACGCGCTGTAGCAGTGTACGTCAATTATTCGTTAGTAAATCCGACTACACGTTTAAAGATACCCTAAAACAATATCGTGTTTTACTCTTTTATTTTTTATTCATCTAATTTTACAAGATATCAAACGGCGATACCCCAATTCTTTTTTTTCTTTTTTCTTTTTTTTTCCTTTTTGTTCCCATAGTTTCTTCTCAAAAAAGCAACTTATAAATAACGTACACGTACATAATACAAAACATAAGAAGTCAAATGGAATTTATTTACGAAGTTAATAATATAGTGACGTACCAATACCCTATTGGTTGGGATGGTCATGCATTGGACTATACATTATGCCCTGAAGCATATATGCTCTTTTGCTCTCTTTTGATAAGGCTTTTGGCCCTGAAATCAGAGCCGTTAAAATCTGTTGATGTCCACCACATGGTTCGTAGTCGGTTTTCAGTGGATCAAGATAAGTGTATTGGATCGAACATGTGATTATACAGTGTAAACTATAGATGGATCGAGATTCGATTGTGTATCAGTATGTTTACAAGATAAATGTATTTGATATAAGAGAGATTCGATTGCATTTGAATGTTTTTACAAGATAAGCTAGAGTATCTCATCTCTTACATAAGAATCTAAAATTTTGTATGTGAGATTTGGATGTAAATATATTAAACGTTTTCTATTTGACCATTATGTTTTGTGTACGACTGTATACGTTTTATACATGATCGTATGTTTTTTTTTTTTTACATAAGCAGTACAATCGCATACCTTGTATAATGACCTGCACTTTATCTGATGCATAAACATATTCATCGTGTGTCGATGAACAACACGACCATTTATCTTGTATAATGATCGTGTAAAATTGTGTTTTTGCATGAACAACATAATTGTACACATAGGTAAAACGATTGTGTTGTTCATCTTAATTGTGGGAATCGGTCTTCCTCCTATCCCAGTTTAACAAGGTGACATTTTATTATTTTTTATTCGTTAATATAATTATATAAGATGGTTTGTTATATCATTTATCATTTACTCAAATTGTGTTGTTTTTGTTGTTTATATATAAAAAAATAATAACTAAAAATACACGATAACAAATATAATATCATGTATTCCTCTCTAATTATACAAGGTGTATGATCGTGTATTCGCTAAAACATACCATCTCAAATTATTAATAAAGACATTGATGAGATTTTCCATGTAATGATGCATGTAACTAGGATTTTATTTATGAATATATGAGACAATTATATAATATATAAAATTTACAATCCAAGACCTTTTCTTTTTTCGAAAAATAAAATAATTTAGTATAGCAAAAATGTTATATGGTTGATATATTGACAGATCTAAGACATCCTTTGATAATTTCATTAATATGAATGAAATTAGAAAAACGATTTTTGAATTATTTGATGTTTGTGTTTAATATTGTTGAGGTGTGTGGAACTATGAATTGTTTCACATCGAGTATACGTTTATGAATTTTTTTTTTTTTTTTTGTCGATTGATTATAGGATAAAGTTCGTATACATGTGTGGCTTGTGGCTCATTGGATGAGTATTTTTTTGTCGTTTGGTTTTGAGTAGATATAAGAAGATTAACATGTTTGAAAAATATCACGATGAACTATTTAAGAAACAAGTTATTCAAATATTTTTATTCCTACATCATTTGTTAATGTTTTGAAGCATTTCAACGTATATTTTTATATATAATATTTTAGGTGATTGATTGGTTAGTGTAAATTGAAACATCAACCATATTTTTACAATATCAATGTATTTTAAATCTAACTTTTTATTTATAACTTTTAAGCAAATACCATGCTTCATAAATTGGATTAGTGTGGAAGTTATTCCACTATAATAATCAACAAGGATCTAAAATGTATTTTAGTTCATGGTTCCTTGTTATTAAAGTTGTCGGTTTTAAAACACATAGGTAATAAACAAACTTGTAAACTAATATATAAGTTTCGTAAGTTATTTTTTCTATTATCAATTGGTTACGACTAATCGGACTTATTAATTGCTAGGCTCCGGCATACTCATATGATATGCATCTTTGTAGTTAAATTCCACATTATCTTGATCTACCGGAATTTCACAATTAGGTCATTCATCGTTCTGTTTCAGTTTCTGAATTTAACTCAATTCTTATACATGTATTTTATACAATGATTAAAAGATTGACAAATTTTAAATGATAAAGAAGTTAACTTTAAAGTAATAAAAAAAATAAAAAATTATCGACAACATTTTTGTCTTCTCAATTTAAAAACCACAAAAATAAATCTACTGACAAATCTGATTTAGCTAATGTTAGCTTCGAAATTTGAAAATTAAGAAAGTATTAGAAAACAAATTTGTAATTGATGAATTTGTATTGAGTGAAACTAGTGAGGCAAAATGGCCACACAATCCGGCGCCTGACATTTTAAAAAAATAGAGTATACAAGAAGCTCTTCCCATAAAAGCCCATTCCTCACTATAATGTCGACATCTGTGACTGTCACCTAACAGCTGTGTTTTCCCCCACGCTTTTGCAGTTACGACGCTCATCAAACTTCCAAACGAATCCCTAACAACATAGCTAACGAATCACGGACTCCGCATCCCCTAATCGACGGCCTTCTTTCGTCCTTCACCAACGTTATCTCAACGCCCAGGCACGCTAACAACCACTTGGACTTATACCTTTATCTTATTTACCAAAAACAACCCGTTAAATTTAAAATTAGAATAAGTTGCTTACAATATGATTGCTATTAATAAAAGAGTCATTATACTCTTCCAACTTCCACGTTAGAAACTTAGAAGCCCAATAACCTAATAAAAGATTCGACTAAGATAAACTTTTAGCAATAAGGGTTAAAATTACGTGCATGGAGAATAAAGTATTTTTTAATATCGATTATAAATTCACACTAATTGGGTGAGGAATATTTTATTTTCCACATAATCCAATAAAAAATTGGGTGAGGATGTACCAAAATATTCACACTAATTTACCGCAATTTTTTAAAAATCTTTTAATGATCATTTTTATTAAAAACGTTATGGGATCCGTTTAAGAACCTTTAACTTGTTAAAGTTGAAGCTAATGATCATTTTTTGTTAAACTTATTGGTAGTTAAAATTCGTTGCTAATTAAATAAAATTTTAATCTATAAGATTTATGGTGTTTGACAAGAAAAAAGCTTATTGTATTAAAAAAACTTGAAATATACAAAATTATATACAATGATTTAATATTAATTTTACAATATTATATTTATAATATATCATTGAATAAGCTACCAAATATAATATTCTTTATTGTAATTTAAAAAAATAAAAGTAATATATGATACAATAAACTATTGTAATCACTGTTTTTTTTATAATCTCATTTTATAGTTTTTCAACGTACTTGATGAACTCCATAAACTATTAAAAATGACTTTTTTAACGGATCTCGTGTTTTATCTACGATAACATGACAATTATATTTATTAACTATTTTTTTTCTGTTGCGTGCAAATTAAAACTCGTAAAATTATGAGTTGACAAATCAAGCTTTTTAAATTTTGTTTTTTTTACTAAATGAGTAATAGTCAATTGACTTGGACAATCTAATAAAATGACAATTTTAATCCAATCGTTTATATATTTTTTCATCCAAAATTCACTTTGACATACACCCAAATGTGCTTCCCAACCTTAAATAAGCATGAAAGTAAAAAATAAACAAATTAGGCTGGAAGCAATACTTTGGTGGTATTGCGTAATGACACCCATATAGTGAGTTGTTTGTTAAATTTAGTGAGCGATTTTGGCAAATATGGATATGGATATATAACTTGTAATTTCAAATGTAGTGGGCATGTTTACAACATAGAAGTGTAACGGGCGATTTTTCGTAAATTTCCGTAACTCTTTCTTTTTTATCTTATCGCCGGCGATATTTTTCCGGTACTATATAGTCAGCGAACGTTCCTCCCATTTATTTCTGACCTTTTTCCATCTCTCTTAAAAAATCCGCCTATCTCTCTCCTCCTCAAACTCCGGCGATTCAAATGGACCCACCGCAACCGCTCTCTTCTTCAAACCCTCCATCGGGAAAACTCCGACTTATGTGCAGCTATGGCGGCCAAATCGTCCCCCGTCCAAATGGAAAATCACTCTGCTACACCGGCGGCGAGACTCGTATCGTTGCTGTTGACCGTCGATCTGGCGCAGCCTCGGTCTCTGCCCTTACCAACCACATCTCTAAAACTCTCCTCGCCGGCCGATCCTTCTGTCTCAAATACCAGCTTCCTAACCACGACCTTGACTCCCTCGTTTCCGTTACGACTGACGAAGACCTAGTCAATATGATCGAAGAGTACGATCGTCTCGCTCTATCTTCTTCTCCTTCCAGGCTCCGGTTTTTTCTCTTCCCGGTTAATAAACCTGAGACGAATTCTGGTGAATATGATGCGAGATCTGAGGCTTGGTTCTTTGATTCGTTGAGGAGCGCGAGGATCGATTCTGGAGAGAAGAGGTCGTCGGGTTCGAGCTCCGGCGGGGAGGGACAAGGGGATTCGGGTTTGGGAGGTTCAGAATCGATTGTTTTGGAGACGAATTCGTCGTTTGGTTCGACGGGCTCGGCTGCGTCGGTTTCAAATCTGCCTGCGGTTAAAGGCGGTGGTGGCGAGGAAGTTGGTCTCCTTCAGGTGCAGGATTTGAAGGTCAATTTGCCCCTTCTGGATACCGTTAGCAGGTAAAATTAAACGATAAATTGATTGAATGATTGTTTGTTTGTTGTTTGGATTTTGTTGAAATTGATGTATGAATTAATTGATCGATCGTTTTCGTGTTGCTTTGCTGTTCTAATTTGAATAAATCTTTCAATCATCGATACTTGGAAACAAAGATCTGGCTATTTTTCATATGATTTTGAGAATTTTGGAGATGATCAATCATCTTCATTGTTGTTTGCTCATCATGGAGTAGTTTTGAAGATTGTTCCCTTATATGTCATTCACCTGCAAGCAAAGAAATCCAATGAAAAATTATCCAAAAAACGAATCCTTCCAAAGTTTTGATGTTTTCTCTTCACTTTTCTTGTATGCACATGGATGGCTTTGTTTATTTAATTGACTTAGCTGGCTTAATAGAAAAAGTTAAGATTTGGACTCATGCTATTGGACTTCCATTTGAACATTTGAAGGTCAATTTGGATATGATGAATCAAGTCTTTATCGCCCAGTTAATATGTAGAATTTGATTTCTATAATCATCTTGTAAATGTTCTAATTTCGTCTATTCATTTTCATGATCATCAACAGTGATGCTAGTAGTTTCGCAAGCTCAACCTTCCAATCACCCACACTGGTTTACGCTGATTCTCTTGATCAGTCCGAGACCAAAGACACCAAACTCGCTACCAAGCTCATTGAGACCGAAACCAACTCAGTTGAAGTCTCTCCACACGCGGACATGTTCAAACCAATGCAAGTTTACGGCTACTCCTTGTCTCAGCCAATGGAACAGCTCCAACAGCAATCTCCGACACTCAAACAACCCGTTCTTCAATCTCAACCCCAACCCCAACAAACCCTCCAATACCTTCATTCACAACCTCAATACATTAACGCCGGGTCTCACTACACCACACAGTACTACCCAGGTGCAATGCAAGCCGGTCCATACACCACAACAACATACCATCCATTCCTTCATCAACAACAACAGCAACAACCAACTTACGCTATAAACAAGCCTTACCCAGTCTATGTAATGCAAGTTGGGCAACCACAGTCGCATAGCATGGCAAGCACAGCCGTTGTTCCTCCTTCCGCGAATCAAATGCAGCCAAACCCTATGATGGTCACCCCTAAAATAGTCTATGACGGATTTCCACCCGCTCTCTCCACCCCTGAACTCGCTGCTGCTACTAAAGCGTATAGGGCAGGGCCTGTAGCAGCTCAACCTGTTCCGGTCCCATTGGAAGAAAACAAATTCATGCCTGTTTCTACAATAACCCCACCAGCTCAGACTCAATCGGTTCCCGTCTCCTCTGTACTGGAGGGTGCTAAGTATGTTGGTGGTGTTGCTGAATATGATGATCCTTTGCATGCACAGATATACAAGACACAACCTACCAATATGAGCCAGTTGCAGTTGGATAACAATAAACAGCAGGTCAGGACCTGATTATCACTTCTCTGAATTTATGTAAGTTCGTTTCACACAGAAGAACAATTTTGTAGCAGGTTATGTATGTCAGTATGACAGTATGTGTATCTCTACAGCTTACACTTACAGTGTGCTTCTTGCATGTTGCAACTTATATATATAGCACTATGTACCATATAATATGTTGTTTCTGCTCTGCTGACATTTTCCTTGAATTTGAATACACAACAAGACTTTGCTTTCCCAGATCGAGTTTACTTTGAAATTTTATTACAGAAACTCACTATTTCTTTTCCTTGATGGGGAATGGAGTTTTTTTTGTTGTTGTTGGTTTAACTTCGGGCTTCCTCTCTTCCGTTTTCGGGATGGTGATTGGTGCCGCTGAGAACATCATTCTCCACATAGGGATTCACATCCTCCATCTTCGCGTTCTCCGGCAGCCTAAACCTGCACCGAAATCTGCCATAGCTCCGCTCGACACTACTTTCCACTTGAATTGTTGGGCCATAAACGCGAGACTAGCTGGGTTGAGCCTCCCTGACCAAACTACCTGGGTTGACCCTGTTTGAACCACTTTGAGATGTTTTCTCATTAAGCCTCCCTGACCAAACTACCTGGGTTGAGCCTGTTCGAACAACCACTTGAGATGGTTTCTCCTAATGAGTATACAGGTAGGGGTGGATACAAATCCCGCCAATTCCGGTCTCGTCCCGGACCCATTTCGATCCTATCCCGATCCTGGCGGAATTTCTTTCAAAATTATAAATCTCGTCCCGTCAAAAACTAGCCGGGATGGGATATGGGCCTTAACTTCTCCATCCCGCTAGACCCGTCCCGTTCCGATATAATAAAATTTTTAATTTAAAATAATAAATATAAGTAGAATCCCTAATTATTAGTGAAATACTTATATAGTTATTATATAGTTATGGTTATATATTTTACAAAATAAAACATGTTGGTCAAACCATTAAATTAACAAATGTATCAAATTCATTGTTTTATTATATATATATATATATATATATATATATATATATATATATATATATATAAACTTCAAAACGTTTTAAGTACAATATATACTAATATTTTGTGGATAAAATTTAAAATTTTAAAAACTAATGTGAAAATGGAATTAGACCTCTTTTTATTATTATTTTTAATTTACGAGCCGAGCTCAATTAGCTCGTTTGGCATTTGGATTTATCGGTTACACGGAAAAAGCAAAAGATGCAAAAAGTGAACAATGATAAATTTTCTTGACTAGGATTTCCTCTTCTTACTTCAATCTTCTCCTTAAATGAATTAAAATATGCGAGAGATCAATTGAAGACTTTTGCAGCCGATATGAACTTCTGCATACATGTTAAATTAGTGATATATTCATTAGTTGATTGGTTAAATTTTGTGTACTTTGAAAAAGAAGAAATACGAATACTTATTAGAGGAATTTTTGCAACTTCTTCATGCAGGATGAAGAATCAATGTCACATGTAAATAATTTGCATGATCTAGTACTAAAGCCTTAGAAAAATCTTATGTGATGTTTATGAGCTGCAGATGTATACATTGACGTGCAAAAATGGCTTGTAATCATCCAACTCAAAATTTTATTTTTAAACAGAAGGAAAAGAGATTGGACAGTTAAAAACTTTTAGTAAAAATTACTCAAAAACAAATAATAATCAGTGACTATTCCAAGTTCTGCTGACATTTTACTTTATAGATGAACTAGAAATACAAAGTTGAAGGTACCGTTCAAGATCATTCATAAAAAATACATCTTCGGCAAGATTGCACATAAGAATATCATTCATCACACAACAGGTGATACTTTTCTGCATTCTTATTAATTAATTTCTAGTTTTAGGATTTAGTTTTAATCATTAAGAGTTTATTTTCCTAATTCTCAACTGCAGCCCATAAGCTTGGTTGTTTATCCATTTTTTTTAGTTGCTTGATTTTAGGAGTAGGTTATTTTCCTTAGTTGATTGGTTGTTACTTTCAGAAAACTTATCTAATAAACAACTTAGCCCATTAAAGAAACTACTTCAGTAAATACAAAGATTTTAGAACAAATGAAAAGTGAAAAATACATATAGATGGTAAAGTTAGAGAAGATTCAAAGCATGTTCAGTCAAATTTCACCCAATGTTAACCTTAAGTTTGACAAAATTGTGTGGGATACATCGGCATCCATATGAAGAGCCTCCAACCTAAAAGACAAGCTGCCCACCTGCAGATTTAGTCATTTAGGCAATTTGAATGAAACGATGCTTCTTTGATTTATCTGAATTGGTTGATAAAGGACTTGCCACCACACTAGGCTTCCTTTGAAATTCTTTGTAGTGAAGAAATAGGAACAACTTTGCAAGCTGTCAGGAGTGAAATATATGTCTTCTTCTCAGGGGAGTCATATCTTGCTTCTAGGCCTTGACCCTTTCAGCGTATACCAGAGCCTTCAACCTATAGCTAAAAGGTGTTGTCTTACTCTTGTAACCAACTACGCTTCTTCTTATAATCTGTTTCAATGACCCCATCCCATGACTGTTATTACTTCTGGGCAATATCTACTAACAACAAATTCATCAATTTCAGCAGAAACAACAAAATCAGAATTTGCAATGTAATCAAGAATGCACATGGACTTATCACCTACAACCAAATTTTATAAAAGATTTTTACTACTCAGAAATTCACATGTTGTAATCTTCTTATACTTATTTATAAACTCCAAGATTCCATATCTTGTTGAAACTTTTGACTTTCTCTCAAATAAAACCAAACTTGCTCTATAGACACATAATCACCATATGGCTCAAGTTCCTCAATTATTTGCATTAACAACCATTTTCCTGGAATACTCCATTCACCTGTAGCTTCATTTCAATCATAAGTTAACCTCAAGTTATTATACTCATTTCATCGCCCTCATCAGGAAACAAAATCTTCCACTTTCCATCATCTTCTTAACCACACCTTCCCACCAAGCATCCTTTGTAATAAGCATCAACACACGTACTGTTTACGAAAGTTGTACTGCAATCAAATTTTAGTGGTGCTGGCCTTAATTTGCCACGGAAGCTGCTTCAAGATTCGAATCCAGAACCAACGCCTGAAGAACAAATATCCACATATTTTGAGATGTACTCATTCTCGTTATCAAAAAGAAGGTGATCATATCTAACCAGACAAGTAATGATTTTTGCAGGATGCCATGACCCAAGAAATTCATCTTCAGAACTTCTAACCTGCAAAACTACATACAGTTTTCTCTCTCTCCCAATTGTCCATTACACGCTTCGTCCATTACAAGTTGAAGGGAATGAAACCGAAGTTTTAGTTTTCTTTTGGATGAGACATCTGATAATTCTTCCAAGTGAAATCTCTGGTTAATTTTCGTTTCTTTTTTCTATTTTGTGTAATTAAGCCTCTTGTTCAAGTGGGCAATTGATAATTCTGCCGAGCTTTGCATTTGTCGAATCCGGTAAAAGGCTTTGATGCTGAGTCTATATATGATTCAGGAACCACCAAAACTAAATTATAGTGAACTAGCATTAGTAGTCTTTATTGTTTTCTAAAAAACTGTTGCTTCAGCCGTTGATGTGGTTGTTTTTGTTAAGCATTGAAATAGCAATTCTAAATTATTTTGTAAGTTTTGAGCTCTTGCGTATGGAATTCTTTAAACAACATTGGAATAAATGTTGCTTCAGCCGTTGATGTGGTTGTTTTTGTTCGAATCCTAAATTATTTTGTAAGTTTTGAGCTCATGAATATGGAATTATTAGAAAAGCACTGGAATAATAATTTTATCCATTTTGATAATTTAACCCATATTTCATCTTCTTTTATCCCATTTCAAACGAACAACAAAACAAATTAATTCATTTAATCCCTGCAACTCCATTCACATTTTTTCAACAAAACAAATAATTTATAATTTTGCCCATTGTGGTATTTTTGCCCATTTTGGAATAATAACTGTGATATTTGGTTAAGGAATTATATAATGCATTATTTAAGATTTTTATTGTTTTCTAAAAGAAATAGTTCTACTAGATTGTATTCTAACAATGATGATAATTTCACAGGTACCCGGCGGATATTCGACACCCGATCCAACGAAAAAGGGTGAAAATACGTTAAAAGACGGTGAAAGCGGACGGTGGATCGGGTAGGATCCGGGTGAGCATTTTATCCATCCATCACCCGATCCATATCCTCCCAGTGATTGATATCCTTCCAAATGACCCTTTTATACTCGCTCTCCTCTTCTTATGCAAGTAGCCATCCACCTTTACAAAATACAACAGTGAAGCAGTAAGATGGTCACACCAGAAAAAGATACAACTATTGTATGTAAAGGAGGGTTGGAATCTTAATTATTTTTTCATAAAAGTTTTAATACATTTACTATTTCAAGAACTTCAAAGATCAGATATGAGTTATAGTCATGTAAAAATTTTCCCCAACGCAGAATGAAAGGCACTGGGACAAATGCATAAATGTTGCAAATAAGAGTAGAGCTATATGCGAATTAGCATCGTTGCATACCTCATTATCATCAATGTCCGCAAAGTTCTCTGACTCATCCCCATCTTCAGTAAGTTCATTATCAGTGTCTTCTCCTTCATCATGATCAACAGCAACTGTTGGCTCCCTAATTTATGTGATTGTCTCGTTAAGGTGTGAAGGACTGAGAAGATGGATTTTGAAGAGATAGGATTACTTAGTCATCTCAGAACGGAGCACAATTCGTGAAAGGATCATGCAATAAATCAACCAATATTCTCAAAGAAATAAATAATCTTAATCTATAAAAAGTAATTGCAGAATGTAAACAACATTGCTCACTTGTTAAAATAGCTAGAAAGTAAATTCAAACGGTAGGTAAAGATAAATCTATTAGTATTAAGGCATGTGTTTTAGATAACCACCCGAGGTCGGACCTCCGAAGAAAGCTGCTGGTCTTTGCGTTGTATTGCTATGATCCGGAGCATGAAGTGATTTGAAGCACGAGAATACTCGGCCTTTCAAGTCCGACAAGCACATGCTTTCCTCAAAATTAGCAATACCATCGCCGGCTGCTCTCGGTAGCTCCACGCTGCTAAATTCCTCACGCTCACAATCAAACACCAACACGTGATACCCGTATCCAACTAACCAATGAAGCTTCCCGTTTCCAAACCAAAAATTCCGTCTAAGACTTCCTTCAAGCAAAATAAGATCACAAAAATGAGTTACAACCTTATCATCAATCACTCCCTTCTTCCACCTCCATTCATTCACCGAGAATACCTCGTAATGCGGCGACAACTTCACTTTTTGGTTTAAATCGACCTACGGAATCCAATCCTAACCAACTTAAAATCATGGTTTGAACTGCAGAAGCCAAACCCTAGAATACTCTCGCCGGAATCCCAATCTCCCATACCAACAGTTATGTATTTATGGGTACTAGGGTTCCAAAGAATGGCAAATCTTGATCTAATTGATACAATGCAGAATACGCCGTTTTGGTGTCCAATAACATTTATAAATCGCAGATTCACGTGTTCACTTGTAAAGACTGCAACTCGGCCTCCGGTAGCATCATCATAAATAGTGACTCCATCCACGTTGGGATTGTGGTTTATCCTCGTCGATTTCCTAGTTGCTGATTTCAAGTGGAGATCGATTAAGAATGGAGACGAAATCAGACAATTCCATGACTTGCATACCGATCCAACCCTGGTTATGGCTTTGACTGGTAATCTGGAAAATATATCTAATAGCAAATGTTCAGGGATGTCGATAATCGACGTCATTGATGAACCCTATAGATTAAAGCAACTCAAAGAAACAGTATATTCGAGTTTAGGGTTTACAGCGGTTTTTCATAACTGAAACCCCATATTGTATATATATACCGTCACGGCACGATATACTTGGATTATAATGTTACTTGATAAGATCAGAAAGAAAACAAGAATCAACAAGATATTACGAATCTCAACAAAAAAAACAAGATATTACAAAATATATAAGAAAAAAATAAATTGATCGGGATCTGCTGGCTTTTGATGACATGGTGCGGTGGCTGTGGAGAAGTTAAGGCTATGTCGGCTAAGTTGGTTATGCCGCTGCGGTGTTGGGCTAATTTACATGTTAATTGGGGTCAAATAATTATGGACTAATTATTAGATTAAGCCCAAACTTATGTCAGCATCATCCGCACAAGGAAAGATCGAGAAGGCACCGGTGAAAATCTAAAAAAGCATAACAAGATGGCGACGCCTCACCACTCTTTCCTCCGTTCAACCGTACACTGATATTTCCAACTATCATTTGATAAGTAGTCGTTGAACCAGATGGGTCTGTCGAGGAATCAACTAACATTTGATATTTCCAGGGTCCAGCTTCCGTCGGAGATAGGATGGTTGCTTTTGGAACATAATCAGCTATAATCTGTTGTGCGGGAAGAATCCGACGGGTGGAAGATTGGGAGAGTTTGATAAGTATTCGTTCTTCCACAATAAACGTCTGTGTGGGTCTCCGTTGAGTGCCTGCAAGTGATCGGTCGGAGTTGTAATCTCCGGGAGATGATCTTGCTGGGCTTTTTTCTAGTTATTGGGCTTTATTCTATGGAGGCCCAATTATTGCTGATGCCCTTATTGGATATTTAGATTGCTAGCTTACCTTGTCATTTTCTTTTCCAATTTTAGATTTAAGGCCCATTCGTCTAGACTACTAAAATGAAATTTAAGAAAGCTTGGTGATGTTTGATATGATAGTTTATTTAAAAGATTAGAATTTTAGGGAGATTTCTGATAAAAGTTTTTTTTTCTTTCAGAAATGAAAGTAATATATTAGATAAGGTATAAACATACTCATAAAACACAACCTGACAACTAAACCAATATTTATCAGTAAAACTTTATGTTCCAAAGCCATAACTTGGAGGAGTTTGATAAAACTTACAAAAAAAATTCTTTTGAAATATAGGAGACCAACACAGACCTATTATTAGTTGGTATACAATCTGTGGATCAAAAAAATGGCGGCCTTGGATTAAGAAAATTTGTAGTCACAAACAAAATGTTACAAATGAAACTCTTGTGGAAAATTCTTGTAGATCCAAACAATATATGGGTTAAAATTATCAACGAAAAATACTTTAAATAAAAACATTCTTTATTACCAATTGAAAGGTGAAGCTTCTTGGCAATGGAACAATCCGATGAAACTAAAAACCGAGTTAAAAAAAGGTATCATATGACAAATTGACAATATGAGTCAATCCACCGAAGAACTATAACTCCTCCAATAGGAAGAAACACAATATTAAATGGGACAAACCACAACCTGATTTCTTTAAACTTATTTTTGACAGATCAAAACTCGATTTGGGAGACATCTTTTGCATTTGTGATTTGGAATCACAACGGTGAGGTGATTAGCCTAAACGCAAAAAAATATTTCAATTCGGTTATAAAAGTTGAAGTGTTTGCCCTTAAAACCGGGTTACATGAGGCTATCAGACTACATATTTAAAAGATCGAAATCAAAGGTGATAACATGTGTGTAATCAAGGCACTCCAAGGTTTATGGGTTGTCCATGGGAGGTCCGGATGATTATATCCGACTCCAAACCGGATCTTCGTTTCTTTGACGAGGTCTGTATTAGGCATATTTTTAGAGAAATCAACTGTGTTGTTGACCGATTGACCCATTTGAAAATCTTGTGTTCTCATCCGCAAGAATGCTTTAGGTTAGACTACCTCCTAGAGGTAGTTGATCAATCTTACCGCTTTCCATTTTCAAAAAAAAAAAAAGTTTTCAGTTGTGGACATTCCAAGCCTTGCATATAAGATCGGTGAATTGACTCTTATTGTCAATTGGTTTTATGATGTAGCATCGTCGGATTTATATGCTGGACTTGAACTTAATACGCATGTTCGATCGAACCCTCGCTCTACGGTAAATCTGTAACGGAATTTTGACAAGCTATGATAGGACAAACTATTATAGATATTCATATATTATCGAATTTTATCGTGCTTTTTTTTATATAATAATTTAGCTCAATTATATAAAGTAAAAAGTTAAAATAGTCTACATAAAAATAATAATAGTGCTGAATTAACGTGTATTGGGCTATTTTGAATGGTCAATTCATATGTGCATTGAGTATTCGACATTCGAAAAGGAATCGTTCCACCACATTATTATGGTGTTCAATAATTACGTATTCTCTGGTCTCCAAGCCATAGATATCAGATGCTCTTAACACACTAAATTGGATATGATTCTAATTGCAAATTGCAAATTGCAAATTGCAAAAAATGATTTTATGACGTTTGATCATTAAAGGAAAAAAGAAATTATGCCGTCCACCAGCAGCAAGCAGGCGTCTTTGATGGGGCCAATTCTTGTTTTCTTTGAACAATATGCATTCACCATCAACTGGAAATTGCAAAGCGGCCACCATAAAATGCTAAATTACCAGTTTAGTCACTAATGCTCTTATTTTTCACGTTTATGTCCCTGTTCTTGGGTGGGGGCTTCTTGCTGTCTCTCAATAATTTGGAATGTGGAGCCACTTATCTTGATAATCAATACATATTTGAGCCCAAACCGAAGCTAATTGATCACCTAAGATGAAATTTATTGGTTAGTTAAAATTGTTAGTAGATTGAACGAATTTATGAAGTTAAAAAAAATGGTTTATGTATTTGATAAATTAGAGATGACTATTAGGGTCGTGTAATTTAAGACCGGATCGATTTTTACGATCCATATCCGGATCGTATACGGGGTTCATGCTCCTATATTTACTCAATTTTTGTTTTTGGTCCGGATTCGTGTTGGGTCGAAAAAACCGCCATATCGAGTCGGACCATGTACATTATGAAAAGAGACTATTTGTCTAATAATGCCTTTTTATATCGTTGATCCAAACTAGAACCCTACAAATTTTTGATAAAATTTTAATTTTAAAAACAATTAATCAAAGGGTTTAAGGGAAAATTCAAGAAAGGCTTCTAAAAGGCATGCCGTTAAAATTGACAAGCGTACAATTTCAATGCATGCCGACTGCGTTGAAAATATTGAATTTCAGCGCAAGCCGACTATATTGACAATAATGAACTTCAACGTAGGCCGACTGCGTTGTCAATCCATGACAAACCATTGGACTCCTAGACTCTTCACTCGTAGACGCTCACCACCACCTACTTATTGAGTATTTCTCGGTGTAATCTCTCCAATCATTTTCTAACCAAACTAGTCTACTGACTTCCTCAACTTCATTGTGCACTTTGCACCATTTGACACTTTAAGACTAACATACCTAAATATTGAATATGTTACTCTTAAAGTGTCAACTGGTGAAAAGTGGATAATGAAGTTAAGGAAGCCAATAGACGAGTTTGACTAGAAAATGACTGGAGAGATTTCACCGAGAAATACTCAATCCGTAGGTGGTGTCCAACGCCTCTGCGTGAGTAGTCCGGGAGTTCAATGACATGTGATAAATGGAGATGTGAGATCGAGTATTTATAACAATTGGGATGCTCAACGGATAGAACTATAGCCATTAGGCAACGTTTGAACCAACGATTCTTATTTGAATTTCAACGCAGTTGGCATGTGTTGAAGTTTAAAAAACATCGACAACTATAATACAACACGTTTTCCTATAGTTTTTGTGTTTTTGATAATTTTTCGCCTTTTTTCGCGGCTTTTTATTAAGAGTTTCTTTAGTTAAAAAATGGAATTAAAAAGTAGAAATTAATTTAGGTTAAAATAGGAAGTTTCCCAACGGAATTGGAATATCGAAATTTGTTCTAAACTACTAAATTACCAAAATACATTACACTTAGAATCTCAAAATGAGTCTCGGTAAAAAAAAAAAAAGTTGGAATCTCGAACTAAGGGAGGGCATATACATCTATTGTAGGTCCACGAACGGGAGGACACTCGATCTTGCGTGCAACATCAAAAGCTTTCATTCTTGCACGAAAATGCTCAATTCAATCCGCAACATATGGGTCTCGACAATAATTCCATACGGATGTAAAAAGAGGTATAACTACATCCGGTTTGAGCCAAACCTATTAACGTACATATAGAATGGTTAGTTGGAGTAATAAAAAAAATACAATGAATGTTATATTGTTCACTTACCGCTATGTAATGTGTTCCGCATCCCACCCATGCAATAGTACGTATCTCGGTAGGCAGGTCTTGATCAAGAGCAGTCTTTCTTAGTGATAAGCATGTTTGTGGATTGCTTCCGAGAATGACAAGAACGACATGGTAATATGTAGCAGCGGCAAAGCCTATGATATGCGTCGGTATCCAACATCTTGGCGGACAAGAGCCGTGTAAGGCATAGCCAACGTCTTTGACGAGATCTACAAAAGGCAAGTCACGAACCCACACCTACAAGAACAAAATTACAAATTATTTCAACAATGTAAAGAAGCAAAAACTTAAAAATTATGTCAAATATACACAAAATAGATACATTTTTGTAGATTCTATCATTAAACCGAAACTTTATAGACAAATCACACCTGGCAGTCAAATAGTAAGCTTATATAAGTTAGGTCTTCCACACAAACTAGCATCTGGCATATATTTTTCCATAATCTTCATAAGTTTGATAAACTATACTAACTGTGTTTGGTAGATGAAAAACTAAGGGAGTAAGATTATTGAAATTAAGAGGGATAAATAATTTTTTTAATTTCGTTTCGAAAGGGAATGAACGAGATAAAAGGGATTAGATTATAGAAAATAAGGGAACTAAATTATATGTGAGAATCGTGTAATCCTATTGAACTTTGATTATAAGAATTATTGAGGTTATAGCTTGAAAATATCCCATAAAATTATCTAATTGTTATTTATACATGTGGTTAATAATCTATTTATGTGAAAAAAATTTATTTCAATATTTGAATATTTTATTGGAGAAATTCCGGATAATGTCCCTATACTTTTGATTTTTCGGGTTATGCTATAATTTTATCCCATAATTTTTCAGTTTTAGTTTTCGAAGTATACCCTTCTATTATTCATAAATTAACATCTATCAACATGTTAAGGGAACAAAAAAAATCATTCATTTAATAAATTATATATACCTTTAAAATTACTATCAATAATAATTAACATATAATAATTTTCCTTCTTTTATATAATGACATATTCCGAAATATTATAAATTCAAGGATCCTATCCGAAAACGAAAAAAAACTTAAAAGTACAAGTATAGGAACATTATCCCATTTTATTTATATGAAGTTTTTTTTTTTTTTGAAACAGAAATGTATTAACTATGCGAAATCAGCATGAAGGAGATTAACAATTTTTACATGGTAAACATTAATAGTAAATTGGATAGAACAACTAGTGGAACAATACCTAGGTAATAAATGAGCCACACCAATACAACTTCTAACAACAAAATGAAAAGAGAAAAGCCTAAAGAGCCTAGCTTGAGCTTTAATGTCGTCCACAATAAGATCATGCACTAACATAATAGGAGGAGAAGCATCAACGAAGTCAATATCTTGTTGGCAATATGATTCTAAAAGAATAGATGACCAACCATTGGTAGAAGCATAAGTGATGGCAAAAAGAATGGCCATTAATTCGGCTAGAACAGGGTCGATGGATCCTTCAAATATGGAAGAACATGTTGCACCCAAGGAGCCAACATGGTTGCTAAAAACCATACTAGGAAGATCTTGAAAGCGGATTAGTATTAGGTTAATAACTCCAAAAGGAGGCTTCATCTAATGCCTTTGCACAGTAGGGGGGATTGGAGATAAGTGTAGAAATCCTTAATAAGAAGCTTGAAACCCCCTCAAAACGCTAATATTGGGAGCGTTAGCAGCATCTTCAAACATGCATTTATTCTTGTAGGTCCAGGAGATCCGAGCACATATAAGAAACTCCTTCACTATAGTAGGACCATGTGTATCCTATAAAGAGAATAATGTCACAAGGAGAGGATAAGTTAAGATTGTTAATAGCGTTGAAAGCTTGGGATCCCACGAAACCTCATTAACAATTGTGCATCCATGAATATCATATAGTACATTTTCCTCCTTAAGAGAACATCTTGATCAAATAGGATCGGATACAATTCTTCGCGGGAAGAGATTCATACAACACTCATTACATTAGAGCATAAACTCCAAGAAAAAGACAAGACTTTTGGAGGTAAACTTAGTTGCCATATTCTATTTCATAGGGAGCTCTCTCTTCTTGATAGAATGTATGTCCGATTTCTAATGTGACTGCATTTACCAAGTCTATAAACACTTCGAACTGAGAAAATCCAAACTTGTATGGCCACCAATAGATGGAATCACAAGGTAAGCGCGAGGTAAGATGCATTCTGACAATAGACCTAGCATCTGTAATGTCAAAAATAATAAAAATAGGAACACGACTCAATAAAAAGATGAGAGACAAAGAGAGATATATCATGACCATTAGAAATGGAAATAAAAGGTTGAGAAGGTATCCTTGATTCATTAATAATCCAATGATCACCCCGAAACTTGATAGTAGATCCGTTATCTTCTTTTTTTTTTTTATAAGGGAAAGCGGTTCGAAATAGTTGAAGACACATCATCTAATAGATCGAAAGGCCGGTGAAATCGGCAGACTGACTAACCATCATGAGGGAACCGAAACATATGAAAAAATAAAAAAATACATCACAAGAGAACTATGATCACAACGAGCCGGTGAAGGAGCACGAAAGGAAGCGCTAGGCGAACAAAGTGAGGAAGAAATAGTGAGAATAAGTTTATAGAAGTAGTGCAACTCCCAAAGACCATAGGTGGAAACCAAATGTTTGGACTCTCCATTAGAGCCTTCAGATTTCGATCACCTATCCTCGACTTATTCTCACGAACAAATTCAACACTTCTTTCAGGCGAAGCTCAAAAATCAAGACGTGTGCCGTATCATCGGACCATACAACGTGAACCAAATAAACTCAATCGATTGTTTTCTATGTTTAAGAACAAACTTTAGAATAACGTTGATTCTTTCTTTGTAAGGGTATCACCTATTATTAGACTGTGTTGAGGGAAAGAGCGAGAGGTTGCTATAATTGATCTAAGACTTCAACCTTTTGAGTTGTGTTTGTGAAACACGAGAATTTTTTTTTTTTTTTGTGAGAATGGAAAGTTATTTTATAGGTTTATTCTTTTTATACATGTTTTGAAGAAACATGATTAAAAGGATTTTGGAAAATTGTTAAAACTTTGTTGAGCAACATATGAATTGAAATAGCAAACTTTGATGTTATTTTAATTTTAACAATTTATTGTTTCCTTTCTACCAATTCAATATGAATTGGTAGACTTTGTTTTTTTGTTTTTTTTTGTTTTTTTCCTTTATCTTTCGGTTATAACGTTAAAAAGATTTGACTGGCCCAATGAGAATTGTTGGAGAGTCGAGTAAGATGTATGATAGAGGCAAGGGAACCCCAGCCACCACATGCCATCCGATTTTGAATGCAAGAATACGGACAACATGTTATGTCCATAGACAGATCAAGACTCAATTGGTGGCGATGATTACGGAAACGGGGTGGAGGAAGACAAGGTCATTTCGAGAATGATCAAGATGTTCAAAGTTGATCTTGGTATACATTGCGCTTATCTCCTTCAACTTGAAAGTGATTCACTTAGCCAACTCGATCGAGATATGAATCAAAATAGAGTTGAGGTAATAAGAAAATATGTTACTAGATCGGGTGATTGATGGCCGAAAGGCTCGAGATGGGCGGGTATGGTGTTGGACCTTCAATCGAATACGCAAATGGTGGCCAACGGGGAGCTATGGAACCAAGTTTAGCAACTATTAACTGGAAAATGCAAATGGTATTGAACCATCTGAAACTAAACAACAATAAATAAAAAAGTGTATAATGACTTTGGATTCGGATCTTTGTTATTATAAGATGTTCAAAACCAGTAGGAAACAACCATTGTTGGTGGTATGATAAGGTTACCGTGTTTTTGGATTCTTGGGTTTTTTTTCCCCTGAAAGTTAGGGATAAAAGAAAAACGAGATTGGGGTCATCATGAACACGATAGCAGGAAACAACCATTGTTGGATCTACAAAACGAGTTTGTTTGGGATTAGGATTTTGAAAAAGATTGTGTGAAAACAACAGGAAAGCCGGAGAAGGAGGCGGTTTACGCCTAAAAAGGTGGTGGGTTATGCTGGAGAGGAGGTCGATAAACGAATTATAAGCCTCAACACAATGGAAATCAATCGGCAAGCACAACCTCAATAAAACGTATTCAAATGTAGATATGGGTTGGGGATCAAAGGTTTTCACTAGAGGAAACCATGCATTAGAAGGGGGCGAGTTTCGCCAAAAGAGGTGATGGAAGGGAGCCATAGTCGGCTGATGATTTTTAACTAGGGTTTTACCCTGCTGTACAAAGAGAGCGTTTTTCCTCTTCTCTAGTCTGGAGGCTTTCTAGTATTGGTAGTACGACATTTTTTTTTAGAATAATGGTAATAGACTCGAGCACCATGCAAAAACGGTGAAATGAGAGGCCGAAAAATCGACAGACGGATATACCCGTCAAGAGAACAACTCATCATATATCAAGCCAACAAGCCAACAAGAGAAAGATATAGAAAGGAAAGGCGATGAAGAGGATCTTATGACGAAGCGAGTGAAAAAGCGAGTCAAGCACTGCCGAAGTAGCACCGTCGGAAACAGGTACAACAGGATTTCTCATTAACGATTTAGTAAAAATTATTTTAATTGACGATTTTAAGTTAAATTTTGGAAAACTAATTAAATATTTACATTTTATAAATTTTTTGGGAGCTATGTGAAACGTGGATGTGAGGCGTGATAAAAAAAGCCCTCCCTTAATAGATATAAAATAAGATAAGAAAAATAACAGTTTTTAATTGTTTATTTATGGATATTTTGACAAATTAAACTAATATTTTACTGTAAATTAATTTTAGAAGGTTTAACGTCGCATCTATATTATATAAGGTGGTTTTCACGTAAAATTATAAAAGTTGATTTGTTAAGATAAAAGTCTATTTTTTTAAAAATGATTTTTCTTCTTCCAAAAACTCTTTATTTTACAAATTATTACAGATTTATCGATTAACGTACTACAATACTATCATGGTTATTCATATATTATTGAATTTTATTGTATCCATTTTTATTTAGCTCAATTATATAACTTATATAAAGTAAAAAGTATATGACATTTAATTGTGGGTTTTTCAATTAACATTGGATGTGCCACTGTCCCGAAAGCGGAGCTTATTGGGTTTTGCAATGACTCGTTTTGGCTTGACAGAGGGGTTACAGAAAGGTCGTTATTGAAATGGACTCGTTACTTGTTTTAGATCTGATTCGTAAGTGAGTGGATTCCATACACCCGCTTTTCATTCTGGTCTCTATGTGTCAAGGCTACCTTGCTGGGGACTGGGAGGTTCGTCCTGGTCATATCTTTCGAGAAGGAAACCGAGCAGTCGATGCGATTGCTTTTTGAAGCTTTCTCTCTTAACTTTGAGTTACACATTTTTGATTTTTATCCGCCTAATGTTAGGAACATTTTGTTAGATGATCTTCGGGAGTTAGTCTTCCCCGTTTGACACGTATGTAGTTTTTTTTTTAATAATAGAGGGCTTTGCCCCTTCCCATCAAAAAAAAAAAAAAACTCCATTCACTTAGCTTATTTTAAGAAAAATATAAGTTTCTTATAATATAAGTTTTCCAAACACTCTATCATTTAGCTTACATTTTTCCACAATCTTCGTATGTTCATTAAACTATACTGGTTGTGTTTGGTTGAAGAAAAAACTAAAAGATTAAGATGGAAAAAATAATTATTTTGATCTCGTTGTCAAACAATGAAGGTGAATAAATTAAAAAGATTAAAAAATTAAACTATGAGAATCGTATAATCCTATTAAATGTCGATTATAAAAATTATTGAGGCTAAAATTTCATTTACCCCACTTTTCATATCTCTCACCTAAAAACACACATATATTTTAATAATTTCACCTACGATCATATTCAATTTATCAAATAATCATTTTAATTATTTTCATACTTATCTCATTAAACAATTTCATCCTTAATTATTTATTGAAATAATTTTTTTTAATTTCATCCACGTAATCTTACGTTGTCAAATAAACTAATAAACTCTCATAATCTCCTTTTATCTCCTGAACCAACCTCGTCTCGACTAATGACTTATCATAAGTACTACTAGTGTATTACCCGTGCCTTGCACGGGATTTTGATAAAAATATTATTTGTTATTATATTTCTTTAAGGGATTATATATAAACTATTTTTTTCATTAGATAGAGTAAATAATAAGCAATAAATATTTGTACACTTTACCTATAAAATTATATAATACATTAATAAAATATCTAACCGTATAATAATTCATATTTTGATTTTTCTCCCTCTTATTATACTGATTCATATATTAATAGAAATAGTGCATTGGTAGCATATGGTGTTAAATTAATTTTTCTATATAAATTAATTTAAGAAATAATACAATCTCATGTAACAAAAAAGGTGATGGGAGGGATGGAAACCGTAACCTTTAATTATTAAAAGTTGATTTAATTAATTATTTTCCTTTTTTTTGTACTGCTAAAATTTGTTATGAATGTGAGTCTAATATGTTATACATATCTCAGTTAACAAAAAAATGATTGTAAGGGATGAATTTAATTAATATTTGATTTTAATATTTCGTTAAATAATTTTGTAATGAATAAACTTAGTTAATAATTTTGGTGGGTTGTGGTTAAATGCTAAAATGACACGTGACAGTGAGTATTTTTCTGCATGACATGTGGCAAAGAGTGTTACTCCTATAATATATATATAATACTAGTGTATTACCCGTGCCTTGCACGAAATTTTGATAAAAATATTATTTGTTATTATATTTCTTTAAGGGATTATATGAAAACTATTTTTTTGTCATTAGCTAGAGTAGATAATAAGCAATAAATATTTGTACACTTTACCTATAATATTATATAATACATTAATAAAATATCTAACCGTATAATAATTCATATTTTGATTTTTCATCCCCTTATTATACTGATTCATATATAATAGAAATAGTACATTTTTTTTTTCGTTAAATAATTTTATAATGAATAAACTTAATTAATATTTTGGTGGGCTGTGTTAAATGCTAAAATGACACGTGGTAGTGAGTATTTTTCTGCGTGACACGTGGCAAGAAGTGCTACTCCTATAATATATATAAGATAAGATTACCCGTGCCTTGCACGGGATTTTGATAAAAATATTATTTTTTATTATATTTCTTTAAGGGATTATATATAAACTATTTTTTGTCATTAGATAGAGTAGATAATAAACAATAAATATTTGTACACTTTACCTATAATATTATATAATACATTAATAAAATATCAAACCGTATAATAATTCATATTTTGATTTTTCTCCCCCTTATTATAATGATTCATATATTAATAGAAATAGTACATTGGTAGCATATGGTGTTAAATTAATTGTTATATATAAATTAGTTTAAGAAATAACACAATCTCACGTAACAAAAAAGGTGATTGGATGGGATGAATTTAATTAAGATTTGATTTTAATATTTCGTTAAATAATTTTGTAATGAATAAACTTAAATAATATTTTGGTGGACTGTGGTTAAATGCTAAAATGACACGTGGCAGTTAGTATTTTTCTGCGTGACACGTGGCAAGGAGTGCTACTCCTATAATATATATAAGATAAGATTTTTGATTTTTAATATTTCGTAATTAATACTTTTGATTTTAATATTTCGTTAAATATTTTTTCTAATGAATAAACTTAATTAATATTTGGTGGGTTGCGGTTAATTGCTGAAATGACACGTGGCAGTGACTATTTTCCTGCGTGACACATGGCAAGGAGTGCTACTCCTATATACTATATATATATATATATATATATATATATATATATATATATATATATATATATATATAAGATTTTTGATTTTAATATTTAGTAATTAATATTTTTGATTTTAATATTTCATTTTTTTATTGCTAAAATTTGTTGTGATTGTAATTTGTTAATTAGTATTTTTGATTTTAATATATCGTTAAATATTTTTTCTAATGAATAAACTTAATTAATATTTTGGTGGGTTGCGGTTAATTGTTGAAATGACACGTGGTAGTGACTATTTTCCTGCGTGACACGTGGCAAGGAGTGCTACTCCTATAACATATACTAGTGTACTAGTGTATTACCCGCACCTTGTGCGGGTTGAGTTTTAAAATACGTGATAATAAATGTCTCTTTTTAATATGTATGACATTAATTTGACACATTTTAAATCTTTACAAAAATACGGAATATTATAAAAATGATATTTTATATTAATATCAAGGTGCGGGTATTAAAATCGGTAATGAAATATTTGGATTGAGATTTTAAAATGCACGCAGATAACTTTACTTGACTAAAAGAATAAATGTACAATATCATAATCTATATTAATTGTCGGTATTTTCATTATTAAACAGTTACATAGTATATTATTATGGTAAATACTAATAAATGTCAATTATAAACTGCTCCGTATTATCTTTTACTACATAAATTTCAGTTACGAATAGAAGGTAAGAATTAGCATTTACGTGTCCGATGATTTAGAAATTAAGGATTTAATTTCGATTTACAAATATATATATAAAAAAACACTTATTTTTTTAAAATGAAATGTTAAAGATAATACATTTTTAAAAAGTTTGATAGAGAGAGTATACAACCGGTCACTCATATTATTTATTAAAAAAAGTTACCTTTTAAGAAATAGTTAAAAAAATTCAAAAGCTTGTTTAATGTTAAATATCCAATTATCCAAATATGAGTAGGTTTTGTATAAAAGTTAACCAACATTTTATTTTTATTATATTAATTGATCTAAATGATATATTATTTATTAAAATTTTTAACTACGTTGTTTAGATATGATTAAAGACTTAATCCACCCTCAATTTAATATCTTTTCAATGACGTCCTATTTATTATTTTTACATATTTAAATAATTATCTATAATTTTTTATTAAATTTCTATGAAGGGTTCCATCTCCATGTAAAAAAGACATTCTTCTAAGAAAAGTTTAGGTAAAAAGATTGTATATGATAAAGATTAAGATTTTCTTAAAATATTTTTTTTAATTTTCAAAAATTCGAAATTAAAATATTTTTTATTTTAATTTTGTGATACAAAATCTTGATCAAAAAACTAACGTAAAAAGAAGTTATAAACTAATTTTTGTTTTATTTTTTTAAAAACTTTTTCTTGATCTTATCTCTCATCAAAATTTTAACTGAAAATACTAAAAATTGAAAATTAAAATATTTTTTGTTTTAATTTTCAAAATTTCGAAATTTAAATGTTTTTTATTTTAAATTTGTGATACAAAATCTTGATTAAAAGATTAAAGTAAAAACAAACTAATTTTTGTTTTATTTTTTTTAACTTTTTTAAAAGGTTTGATTTTATCCCTCATCCAAATTTTAACTGAAAATTTAACCAAAAATTTGAAATTAAAATATTTTTTGTTTTAATTTTTAAAAATTCGAAATTAAAATATTTTTTATTTTAATTTTGTGATACAAAATCTTGATTAAAAAACTAACATAAAGAGGGGTTACAATTGATTTAAAATAAATACTGATTTTAAACAAATAAATTTAAAAAAAAACTGACGGACGGAAAATTTTGACGGCGACACGTGGCAAAAATTTTCGTGTCGCCAAAAAGTGCGTCCGCTTTAATATATATATATATATATATAAGATAATATTAAAAAATTTTATCTTCACAAATGTTTTGTTTCATCATCATGTCACGCCAATTGGAAATTGCTAAGCGGCGCCCATAACATGCGAAATTACCAGCTGTATCATTAATGTTCTTATTTTTCACGTTTACGTCCCTGTTCTTGGGCCTTCTTCTTGCTTTTGGACGGTTTGCCCCACTTCATCTCTCAATTATTTGGATCGTGGAGACCTTTATCTTCAAAAGCAATACCTACTTGGCTACTTGAGTCGAAATCGAAACTCCATTGATCATCGAAGTTGAAATTTGTTGACCGGTTGAAATGAATAGTTAATTAAACAAAGTTATGAAGTTTAAAAAAATATATATCGGACCATGGCCGAGATTGGCTTTGGGCCGAGATTGGTCTTGCCGCACCCGCGGACACGTGTGCCGTCCCTACGGCCTTGTGATCCGCACCTGCGGGTTACGGCGGCTGCAGCCGGTTTTGTTGACTATTTGACCCGTGCTTTACCCTTCTTTACCTTCTTCGTTTCACCTTGTTGAGCAAGGGTTTCCTCATACTTTCCAATCCAGTTCACGTCCTTCTTGCTTCTCCCTTGTTCCCTCTTGATCTTGTTTTGGTTGGAAGAGTTTGGATTGAGTTTGGATGTGTTGTGACTTTTGGTGGTTGATGATGGTGAGTACTGCTGTGCTTGGAAGCCAGTAAGTGTTTGGTGATCAGTGCTTTAGCTAGCTACAGCCGTGGTGAGCATCTTCCTCCTGCTTCTTCATTCTTTCTTCTTCTTTTCTTGTTCTTCTTCTTCCTTAGCTTAGGATTAGATGTTTGAATGTAGGACTGATATTGAAATGTGTATGTTGATGCTTATGTATGAATCTGGAAGAGAGTGGAAGTGTTTGATCTTGGGAAGAGCTGAAGAGAAACCGCGAGGTTTCATCCTGCATTGTCGCCGCCCCCGCGGCTGAGAGTCACCGCCCCTGCGGTTACCGTGTCACAGCGCCCGCGTCGTGCCAGCGCGTGCCTGCGTTTGCCAGCGTCCTTTGTCACCGCCCCGCGGCTACGTTCCGCCGCACCCGCGGTTGCTTGCTTCTGCCCTTGCGCCCCTTTGTTACGCAGGTGCGCTTTGTCCCGGGTCTACCTAAAGCTAGGTAGATCCTTTCCTTTCCTAGTTGAGCGGTAGTAGCATGCTAGGATTCGGATGTTGATGAGTATGATATGGAATGGCCGGTTAGGGCTTTGAGGTTTACGAGTTGGATAAGATCCCTTATGGATCCCTTGGGTCTAGGTGTGACCCTTTGTGCGATAGGAGTTTGATATCTGTGTATGCCTTGTATAGGCCGTGTTATCCTCCAGTTGGGAGTGGACTGAGTTGAGGTTGATCCAGTGAGACGACTACGAGGTTGAGGTAAGTCCGTGGGACTTACTTAGCTGACATTCCTTTATAGGATGTCGTGCATGAGTGGTGTGTGTTATATGTTTATATCATGTGTTATGATGGTCACCGACCTATGATGTATTGATTGCCCATTGTAGGGCCGCGATAACTTGCCCTTTCATCCCGCTGGGAGTCTGGGAGGTTCTCTGTAGGCAAGCCAGACCTGGTAAACGGTTCGGGCACTTCCCATTCCCTTAGGGTACACGGGGTAGTGTTCCAAGCACCATTTCAGCTGGTTATTGGACCCAGAGGCGAGGTTTATATTCCTCGTGTCACTTATGTTTATATGGATATTATATATGAGTTGAGTACTGGACTTTATAAAGATAATGAACCGGGTAAATGTATGAAAGCATGATGATGTGTTAAGATTTCTGATGTGTGTTTGTGCTCTAACATATTCCTATATTTGTGTATGGTTAGCTAACGGTTTCATACCGTGTTGTAGATACTTTGCAGGATAGGAGAGCTGCAGAGTGATCCAGAGTGGGTGATCCGTTGAGTGCTCCGTACACTGGGGCGGTATCGGGAATATGGGTTATTTTGATGTTCAGTTTGGTTTTGTTTGTACTCAGCGGTACATTGTATTACCTTTTGATATATATATATATATATATATATCAGTTTCATGTTTTGTTTTAATCTATCGGTGCCTTATTGTAAGATCTGTGAAATTGTTGTCAGGTTAGGATCAGGATCCATTGTGAGATCCTAGCCCAGTAGCATTCCGAGTCCTACGGATTTGGGTGTTACAATATGTTAACATGTATGAGATATATTCACACAATCACACTGATATTCGTAATAATTTAGCATTATGAACACTTTTGATGTGTGTGAAATTGATTTTTGTATTCTTGTTTCATTAATTTTGTTGTTTTGCTATCATTATTTTGAAATATAGGTCATCAAGAAATTGAGTCGAGATTTATCAATTACATAATTTTTATATAATTGTTGTTTGTACACGTGGTCGATAATCTATTTAGTTAAAAAATTAAGTTGAAATTTGAATATTTTGTTGAGAAATTTTTACTTATCGTACTTTTGACTTTTTTAAGTTATATGCAAAAGTTCTTTGTCTATTATTATTTGAGTTTTAAAGTTTTTTAGATTATATTATTTTACAATTTATAAATTACATTTTAAGAGGAATTTTTTTCTCATATACCTATAAAATAACTATTATGTTAATAAGTACATATAATAATTATCTTTTTACCTCATAATGTTAACTTATTAACTATATAAATGTTAACTTATTAACGATATAAAATTATATTATAAAGCTATAAGATATTATTGGAAAACTGAAAACTTTTAAACATACCCTGATAAAATTAAAAGTAAAAATAACACCATCCAAATTCCACTACTTTATTCACTTGAGCTTAATTCTCCATAAATATATAAATATACAAGTAATTTTGCATATTGATATAGTCTTATTATAATAAAATACATTTTTTAATGATCAAATCCAAAAATAAAGCTCAGTATCATATATTATAAATATTATAAATATAATTTTTATATCATATCTGGATGTAAGACTCAAAATATTATGATTGAATTTATAATTTCAATAAAAACAAGTACAAAAACACATATCCCGCCCACGATTTTTCAAAATCAAACTAAACCAAAGCCTAAGTAGGCACAAATCCACTATAAATACCATTTAAGTCCACCTCAATTTCTCATCGATCTTATCCTAACACGTACTAGAAGCTGTACCGGAATATGACGACCACTCAACCCTCCCGCCAAGGCCACCGCTCTTTTCTCCGTTCCACCACCTTGTGCCTCCTCCTTCTCCTCCTTACGACCTCCGTCTCCACCGCCGCAAAAAAAGAGCAATGCAACCCTCAAGACAAGAAAGTCCTCCTCGGAATCCAAAAATACTACAACAACGCCTACATATTCTCCTCCTGGAAAGCTTCCACCGACTGTTGCACCGACTGGTACATGGTAAAGTGCGACGACACCACACACCGCATCACCTCCCTCACCGTCGGTACCGACGGACTTCCCGGCGTCATCGCACCCGCCGTCGGTGATCTCCCTTACTTAACCTCACTCCAGTTCCGTGAGCTCCCAAACATCACCGGCCCCATTCCGAAGACAATCACGAAGCTCACACACCTCCAATTCCTCAGATTAGACTGGAACAGCCTCACCGGCGCGGTACCGGACTTCCTCCACACTCTCAAGAATCTCAGCTACATCAATCTCTCATTCAACAAACTCTCCGGAACTATTCCTCCAAACCTCGCTCTGGCCCCGAGCCTCGATTATCTCCGACTCGATCGCAATCGCCTTACCGGCTCAATTCCCGATACATTCGGCTCCGTCAAGAACGGCGAGCTCTATGGTCTCCTTCTCTCCCACAACCAATTATCCGGTCCGATTCCAGCCTCAATCGGGAAAGTGAACTTCACAGTCCTCGATCTGTCGAGAAACGAACTGACTGGAGACGCATCGTTCCTGTTCGGGAGATCGAAGCCGCTGAATCAGCTGGATCTGTCGAGGAACAACCTGGCATTTGATTTCTCTAAGATTCAGGCTCCTTCTGAGATAAATTGGATGCTTCTAGATCATAACAAGATATACGGTAGCATACCTTCATGGACCAAGCTTGAGCTTTTCAACAACTTCAATGTAAGCTACAACAGGCTGTGCGGAAAAATTCCGACCGGTGAGGTATTTAAGGAGTTTGATAAGTACTCGTATATCCATAACAAGTGCCTCTGTGGAACTCCCTTGGAAGCTTGCAAGTAATTCGTCGGAGTTCGATTCTCCGGCCGACGAGATCCGTTGCTTCTTTCATGCTTTTCTTTACTCTTGTGTGTGTGACGCTGTGAGTCTGTGTCAATGGGAAACAAGGAAAGTTGTTTCTGTTTTTTTTTTTTTTTTTTGAATTGTAAAATAAAAGGTTTCTGGTTGGGAAACCATTACGCGGTATCAATCCATATGTAAAATTAATTACAAAAGGTAATTAATAAAATAATTGGATTTTCTCATGGAAAAAAAATATATTATTCACCCGAATAAATATCTAATATTAAATCATCCTTTTCATGACCATGCAGTGATCAAAACAACGATGGGTAATCAATACTCGGTTGGTCTAGTGGGATGTGGTGCTAAATTCCTTAAGTGTTTAGCTTGGAGATTCGAGTTCGAATCCGATCCGGACGTAGAGCGGCTAAGCTGATCGAACCAGGTGGTCTACGAATTTACCATTTACCAAAAAAAAACAACGATGGGTAGATAGGGTAAAGCTAGGTTAGTACCCGATTTGCACGGGAGTTACAAAAGTTAAACTGGTTTTTTATCACCGTAAATAAAATTTTGATATAAATAAAAAAATAGTTTAATATATTTTGTGATGTAAAATAAAAAATAAATAAATATAAACTGAGAAATCTATATACTTATACTAAAAGAGCCGTCACTTGTGCTGACGTGACGCTTTCAGAATTTTTTCAAATCTTAACCCGAATCTTATGTATGTATTTTGGCATAGCAATGGTCAATAACAATTCCTATTAACAAAGAAAATTTCCAAAACAAGTGTAAATTAAAAGAGCACCGTCTATTAAGATAACACATTCGTATTGGGACTTCTAATTGAACTTCTAACCACCCGGTTCACCGTATTTCCGGTTAACCTCATCCACAATGGGCTGAGTCTCTAATTGAACTTCTTGAATGTCACTCCCACGACTCCTAGGCGGGTTTGCAATCTGAACCAACACCTTCTTCCCTCTCAGCGTGGGACGAACCTCGAGCATTTTTCCCATAGCCCAAAATTTGAAGCTAATCCCCTTTAACACATCCATATCATCTACACCTACAATCACAAGCTTTCCTTTAAAATTATCCTGCAATTCCCTGACTTTACTTGAAGTTTGAGGCATTGACAACACAGATTGATGACTTTAGATAATTTTGTAGATATTTTCAAAAATAAAAATATAATAAAAAGAATTTGGTCTTATTAAATTTTTAGTAAGATAATGTATATTGCCAAATTTATTATGAATTTAATTTATGATAATGATCGAAGATAACAATATTATAAGCAATTTCAAATATTCTATGAAATAATAAAAACAAAGAAGATTGTTTAAGATATTTGAACTATATTTTACTGAAAATTGATTAGAATTTCATTAGTTTATAGTCTAAGACACAATAGTAATTAATTAAAAACAATTAGTGACTTGTTAAAATAAAAATAATAAATGTAATTTAACTGTAACATTCAGTTTTTTTGTATTTACAAATTCTAATGTTCCTCACCTTATTTTCTACTTTGTTCACTCGACATGCGAATTCTCTTTCTCTCCATTACTACCCACCATTTTACTCCATTCATGATCTTTATTTCAATATATACCCAAATATGTACCCAAAAAATAACATTAAATCAGGATATATTGTAACTAGTTACAAATCAAGGTATATTGTAACATTAAGTACTAATCACACCGCTTAGCGACATTCCGACCAATGCAAATGAAACTCCGGATATAAGAAGAGAAAGTATATACACAAAACTAAATTTTCATAATCCTAAACAAACTTTGCTACAAACTTTGAACAACAATAAATTGTTGCCTGGGTAGAGTGATGTCGATGTTACCATGAATACGCCACGGAGAAAGCAATTGTAACCATGAAAAAAGAAAATTGTCGACTGGAGTTGATGAAGCTAATATCACGAGACAAAAGTTACAAAACTGTATATATATACTGATGATGAAGCTTGTGGCGTACAAACTAAATCGTATGATGAAAGATTGTATCGAATCTCCTCGTTTTGTAAATTATGAAAGAAACCGATTTTTTTAGATCTTATTAACAACAATCGTATCAAGATAGCTTGTGGGTATGATAATCTTTAGTTTTTAATATTTTTCTAAAATGTTTATTATTTGGTGTTGTTTTTATTTAAAGCTGATTATGTTAACAAATATTTAGAATTATTCTCCAATAATATTTAATTTTTTAAAATCTTCTATAATACATTTTATTTATTTGAGATCTTCCGAGATAATGTCTAATAGTTGTATTCAAAAAATAAAATTTTAATTTTTACAGTTATTTGTAAAAAGGAAAAGATTTGGTTCACTAAGATAGGAGTTATTTCGTTTTTTAAAATCTTCTATAATACATTTTATTTATTTGAGATCTTCCGAGATAATGTCTAATAGTTGTATTCAAAAAATAAAAGTTTAATTTTTACATTTATTTGTAAAAAGGAAAATATTTGGTTCACTAAAATAAGAGTTATTTTGTTTTTTAAAAATTATATTGATATTGATTGGAATTTTAGAGATACGTTAATAAATAACCATCCAAAATTTTTAGATCTAGTAAAGGAGATTTTTGGGGTAAATTAGTTACGTAGTATAAGATTTATTAGATATTATTGCTTTTGTAAAAAAGATTTGTTGGTTTAAATTTTAATTTAGTAAAAAAGATTTTTTTGATTTATGTTCAGATTTGTTAAATAATTTATATATTTAAAATTTTATTTTAGTAACAAAGATTTTGTGGCTTAAAAACAAAAGTTTTAATCGGCCAAAAAAATCTGGGAGCGCCACGTCACCACAAGTGGCTGCCACGTCAGAATTTTTTGGCCGATCAAAACTTTTTTTTAAAGCCAAATAATCTTTGTTACTAAAATAAAATTTTAAATAGATTAATTGTTTAATAAATCTTCTTAACGTAAAACTAATCAGATCGGCATAAATCTTAACGTGAAAATTTTCAAATCAAATCAGTATAAAATATCTATCCAGATCGACATACCAACGAATCTTCTCCCACAAAATTTCAACCCGAATGTACACTATATATATCCGATGATCTATCGATCATTCTTTGTTCCTGCATCTGTGCCATATTCAAGATTCACAATGCTTGCTTTAAATTCGATTTACGTCAATTTCATTTAAAAATCTAAAAATTAATTATTCCGATTTACTTATCTGATTTTTCCCCCAAATCATTGCTATTTCGAAACTTATAGATCTTAAATATTCAACAAATTGAAGATCAACAGTTTTGTTTTGTTTTTTTTTCAAACATTGTTGATTTGTAAATTAATCAACAGTTTCGTTTTTAAAAAAAAATGTTTTTATTAGAATCAAAAATCCATTTATACATATGAAAATCCGAATATTTTTCATTTATCTTTTGTAATACAATCTTAAGTGAATCAACTTACATATCTATTTTTTTTTTAAATTATGTTGATTCCTCTTATTTTCTAAATCGGCAAAGCAATATCTAATTTTTTTTACTTTTTATTACAAGTTTTATTTTTTTATTATGAATAAATGTTTTTTATTTTATTTCGTATTTGTTCAGTTTACAAGTAAAAACAAAATTTTCCATTGGCTATTTTTTTACTAAGTGTTCTCATTTTTATGATAATTTTTTTTTTTTGTAGATTTCAAATTGAGATCAAAAATATTTTTCAGCTTTTTTTTCTCGTAATTTAATTTTTTACTAAATAGCATATTAAGCAAATACCTTTTATTAAAACTAAATTCTAAAAATAATTATTTTTGCTGGTTATCTCTTTTTAACGTAAAATAAAATCTTTGTTGTGATCTTTAAAACTTTACCATATCACTTCTGTAACTTATTTAACAACATTACAAAATCTCATGTGGCAAAATTTATTTCTTTCAAATTTAAAAGCATCCAGAATTTATAGCCAATATTTAAAACAAATGGTATATTTTTGGGTATATATACTTTTTTATTTCCACCAAATAGATGAAATTATTAATATCTAATGAGACGATGCTCTTCTTAAACAAGTTTCATATCCCTACTCATTTTTAGAATTTTATATATATATATATATATATATATATATATATATATATATATATATATATATATATATATATATATATATATATATATATATATATATTGCCCAATAAGTTTCCAATCCGTACAATTTCGACGTCCATAAATATTGTTTATCATAAATCAAACCTCATTGATCTTCGATTTTGATTTCAAATAGGTACTAATTCCTTTTTTTGTTCATGTATCATTCTTTGTTCTAATTTTTATAGTTGCGTCATTTTTTTATCCTTTTTTTTCATTCATAAAATCTTCTTATTTCTACTGCTTAAAATCATTTAACGTATATGTAGGGATTTAACGTATATGTAGGGGATGTTTAATCCTTCTTTTTCATTTTGCTTTAATATTCAACTAAATTCCAAACAAATTTAAATTTGAATAAGCAAATGGGGAAAATAAGTAAAATTGTTGAACAACTGGGCCAACATGTACGGCATGAGAGCCATGATCGCACTTGCCGAGAAAGGAGTCGACTACGACCACCACCTGGAGCCTCTCCCAAAGAAGAGCGACCTACCCTTGAGGATAAATCGGTTCACAAGAATATCTCGATCCTGATCCACAACGGAAGGTGAAGGTCCATTTGCGATTTGATGGTGTTAATGCAGTACATCAACGTGGTTTGGTCCGACAAGGGCCCACTTATGCCCTCTGATCCTCACCACCGAGCCCAGCCCAGGCTCACTTATGGTTGACTTTCTTGACAATAAGATATCTTTATTTCATATATTTTTTCTTATATCAGTCCTTAAAATATATAAACCCTTAAAACAAAATATTGACTTGAAAAATCCCGTGGGTTTTGAGTGTAGGTGGCGGACGGCAAAATATGGCGAACAAAAGAAGAGGATCAAGATAAGGCCAAGGTAACCTTAATAGACTCATTGTAGGTTCTAAAGAGCATGTGCTTGGAGACAAGCCCTTCTTCGGAGGCAACGAGTTAGGGTTTGTAGACGTGGCATTGCTCCGCGTATACAACTGGTTCTACATCTGTGAGATTGAAGGCAACTTTAAGGTTGAAGAGAAGCTTTGAAAGCTTTTCAAGTGGGTCAAGCGTTGCATGGAGCGTTAAAGCACCGTCAAGACACTTCTTGACCCCCATAACGTTCATGGCGTGGGGGCCGAGTTTAGGCCTGAACCGATAGAGTTACACATGGTATCCACATTACATTGTTCATATTGTCATGTTATCATGTCTTTTGTGTAACACCCCAAATCCGTAGGACTCGGAGTGCTACTGGGCTAGGATCTCACAATGGATCCTGGTCCTAGCCTGACAACAACTTCACTGAATCTTACAACAAGGCACCAACAGATTAAAACAAAACATAAAAACTAATATATATATATATATATATACATACATAAAAAAGGTGATACAAGATACTGCTGAGTACAAAGTCAAACTAAAATCCGTACAATAATGATAAACCCCAAAATCCCACGATATCGCCCAGTGTACGGAGCCCTCAGCAGATCACCCTCTCTGGATCACTCCGCAGTTCTCCTAACCTGCGAGGGATCTACAACACGGTATGAAACCGTCAGCTAACTATACACATATATAAGAAGATGCTAAAGCACAAACACACATCAGAAAGGATAAACACTTCAACATGATATCAAACATTTACCTGGTTTATTATCTTTAATAAGTTGAAATACTTAATCGTATAAATAGATATATATATATATATATATATATATATATATATATATATATATATATATATATATATATATATATATATATATATATATATATATATATATATATATATATATGAAGATAGGTGACACGAGGAATATAATCCCCACCTCTGAGTACTCTAACCAGCTGGAGTAGTATCAGCACACCTCCCGTGTATCCTGTGGGAGTGGTGAGGGGCCTTCCTTTATACCAGATCTGGCCTGACTACAGAGAACCTCTCAGACTCCACTACGGGATGAAAGGGAAAGGTTATCACAGCCACTACAATGGGAGGTCAATATAATATAGGTCGGTGACTATCATAACACATGCTATAAAGCATATAACACACACCACTCAAGCATACATCCAATATAAGGATAGTAGCTAAGTAAGTCCTATGGACTTACCTCAACCTCGGGAGTAACTCAAGTCTGATCCACCCTCAGAAACGTCCACTCCAAACTGGAGGACAACACAGCCTATACAAGACACACATATATATATATATATATCACAATCCTATCACACAAAGGGTCACACCTAGACCCAAGGGATCCATAAGATATCATATCTAACTCATAACCTCAAGTCCGTAACCGGCATATCTATATCATACGCATCATAAACCGATACCTAGCATGATACTAGTTCCCTCATACTAGAAAGGAAAGGTAATACCTAACTATAGGTAGTCCCGGGACAAGACGCACCTGCGTGAACGGAGGACGCAGGGGCGGAAAGTAAGCGGCCGCAGACGCGGCGGGACGTAGCCGCGGGAGCAGTGACAAGGTCGTTGGCAAGCGTAGGCACGGCGCAGACGCTGAGACAAAGGCCGCGGGGGCGGTGGCGGTGGCTTCTGGCTGCGGGGGCGGCGACATAAGCACATATGCACATAATCATATCGCTCCTCAGGCTAGTCCTAAGACCTACTCCTGGATCCTATAGGTATATCTATCCTCGCCTATAACTCTGGATACTATCCCCAGTCTCTCCCGTAGCCTAATCAGATTCTCGTCTCAACCACTGTATCCTCAACACAAGAATGTTCTATGCACGCAGACATCTCATGCCTTTGCTTAGGACTGTAATAGAATGCTTGATACAGATGTGGTCCGGCTCAACCACCAGATCATCATAAATCACAGTGTGTCTCGGAGCTGGTATGTAGTCCCTCAGCTGAGACACATGAAACCCAGGGTAAATCCTCGAATCTCGGAGACAGGGCTATCTGTGAGTTGCGCTCTTAATCCGATTCAGCAACTCAAACGGTCCAACTCTGAACTCTAAGGCCAGCTTCGCTCTCAACTTCTTATTAATGTCAAAGCATCTAACACCTCGTGTCGGAGACACCCACAACCATATTAGGCTCCAATTCTGAACTCTAGAGGTCTACGCCTCCTATCTGTATACGACCTTTGACGGCTCTGCATAGTCAGCAATCATTCTCTAACCAGGGCTACTCGAATCCCATCATCCTGAACCTGATCAGGTGTCAAATCACTATCACTGCTCTGCTCATCTCAGCCTAACAGAGTCCGATATCTCTGTCTATACAGTGCCTCCTAGGGCCATTCGAAAAGATGCATACCAACCATTATTGTGTGAGAATTCAACTAGTGGAAGATGATCCGTCTCCACACCTGTCTCCAATCCAACACACAAGCTCGCAGCATATCCTCCAGCGTCTAAATGGTCCTCTCTGACTGACCATCTATCTGAGGATAAAACGTAGTCGTGAAGTGCAAACTCGTCCCCAGGACAGTCTGAATTTGCTGTCAGAATCTCGAGGTAAATCGTCCATCTCTGCTTGAGGCGATCGTCCTTGGTACCCTATGGAGTCTCACTATCTGTCTAGTGTACTCCTCAGCTAATCTGCTCATCAGCCACGTTTCCTGAATAGGAAGGAAACGTGTCGTCTTCATCAATCTGTCTAGGATACCCCGATAATATAAATCTTCGATTCGGTCTCAGCCCAGTCACAACATCTATGGTGACGTCCTCCCACTTCCTCTGTGGAACAGGAAGTGGGTGGAGCTCACTCTCGGTCTATGATGCTTTATCCTGACCTACTGGCAGGTCGCACACGGTGCCATAACTCCGGCTATATCGGGCTTTAGCCCTATCCATCACTACAACGTCTCAAATCATGGTATATCTGCTCGTACCAGGGTGCACTGACTATGGTGTATAATGCCTCCCGCAAAATCTTCTGGCTCTACTCCGCATCAACGGTACCTAGACGTGATTGCGGCGTCTCAAAGCTCCATCTGCTCCTAGCAGGAACTGTGGGGCCTCATCCCGAAATATCCCTTCTCGGATCTTCATCGGAAAATTAGATATCCACTCTCACCAAATCAAGTCTTTCTGTCACTGCTACTGAACTGTCAACCTTATTGTATCAATATACCTCCCAAGTCTAGCTTGGATGCATCTCTGCAACCACAAAATCAATTGTACCCTCTGGCCGTGCCAAATCCAGGAACGGAAATCAAACATCTCTTCAGCTACTCAAAACTCTGCATACCCTGATCAGACCACACAAATCTGGTAGTCTTCCTCAGCAACCTCATCAGTGGATGGGCAATCATAGAAAAGCCCTCCACACAGCGTATGTGATAGCCGGCTAGGCCAAGGAAATTACGTACTTTCTTGACGTTCGTCGGTGTCGTCCAAGCTGCGACTGCCTCTATCTTCGTTGGATCCACCTTGATCCCGTCAGCTGATACTATATGATCCAGGAATGCTACCTCGGACATCCAGAACTCACATTTAGAGAACTTAGCATAAAGCTCTCTATCCCGCAAAACCTGCAATACAGTCCTCAAATGTCCTGCATGCTCCTCTCCACTGCGAGAGTATACCAGAATATCATCAATAAAACACCACAAACTGATCCATGAAGTCGATGAAGATACTGTTCATCAACTCCATAAAGACGGCTGGGGTATACGTAAGCCTAAATGGCATCACTACAACCTCGTAGTGGCCATATCTGATCCGGAATGTTGTCTTGTGCACATCCTGCTCCCTCACCCTCAGCTGGGGATACCCGGAACGCAGGTCAAACCTGGAGGACACAGTCACTCCTTGTAGCTGATCTAACAAATCATCAATGCACAGCAGTGGATACTTGTTCTTGATGGTCACCTTGTTCAGCTTTCTGTAATCTATGCATAACCTCAGTGATTCGTCTTTCTTCCGTACAAAGAGGACAGGTGCTCCCCATGGAAACACACTAGGGCGAATGAAGCCCTTCTCAACCAACTCCTCGAGTTGCTTCTTCAGCTCCAGCATCTCGACAAGCGCCATCCGGTATGGGGCCTTCGAGATGGGTCTCGTACCAGGCTCTAACTCGATACTAAAATCCACACTCCTTTGAGGCGGCAAACTAGACGGCTCAACAAAACATCAGTAAACTCACAAACAACTGGAATATCTTCTAGTGATGTACTCTCCCCCTCCTTCATGGCATAACACCAGAAGGCCTCATCACCTGTGTAATCAATTTCGCTGCACGTACCGCACTGGTCACTATACCTGACCTACTCGGTGGAGACTGTGACAGTCCTCCTACCTACATATCATACAGTCTGATGCCTAACCCTCCAAACCATAACTAAAAGGATATTCTCATACACTACTGGCATGATACAAAGATCAACCAGTAACACACGGGTCCCTACAAAAACGGGACAGTCATGGATCTCACGGGTACCTCTGACCCTACTACCGTCGGTAACCCTATACTAAGGGTATTCCCTCAACCACATCTAGGCTCAAGTACTCTAGACATGCATCAGAAATAAAAGAGGGCGTCGTACTCGTATCACATAAGACTCTAACAGGCAATCTAGGAAATTAGAAAGGTACCTGTATCAGTCGGTGTGGCTGGCTCCTCTGCACTCCTCAGTGCAAAACTAGACCATGTGGTCCTCTGGTGTCCACATCATCATCATCCCGACCTAAGCCTCTACTCGGCCCCGGAGCAACTCCCGGAGTAGTAAGGCAATCTGGAATTCTCCACGGTCCTTGTATCTGCTGAGGTAATCTCTGTCCACCTCCCACTGCAAGGGCAGGAAAAGAACTTTGCTGTGATAGAACTCCGCCCCATCTACAGAAAATCTCTAGGTGACCTTGCCCACCACAAGTGAAGCAAGTCACTAACGGATACGTGCATGCTGGTCGTAAATGTCCAAGACCATTACAATTAAAACATCGTGGACCCGTAGCAGCAACCAATGCAGCTGCGGGGTAACTGGAGCGTCTCTAGTATCGTTCAGAACCTACCATTCCTTCAGCACCTTTGGTCGGTCTAGGTTGTTGTCGCTGTTGTTGCTGAGGTGACCTATGTCCACTCCCAGCTACCCTAACAGGAAAAGAACCCGGCTGAGACAAGGCTCCACCATGTCTACAGAAAATATGTTTGTGACCTCGTCTGCCACATATGTAGCAAGTCACTGTCTGCCTCGTGCACCTTCGTTGCGTATGTCCATACTTACACAATTAAAACATCGCCGTCCTTGATCTGTAATTGGTACAGGTGGGGGTTGACTCTAGCGATTTTGGCCTTTCCCTGAGCCAGCAACCCCACCAGTATCACTGATCTGTCCTGTCCGCCGTCTCTTCCCAGACCTTCTATGCTCCCTTGAAACTCGGTTAATCTCGGCAGCACGTGCCGGTACAACTGGCACCTGAGTAATTCTATGCAATCCTTCAAATGACTCCCCCTGTACTGGCAGATCAGGAATACGTTCACCTGCTCTAGCAGCCTCCTCCACTTGTCTAATATACGCACGGAAATCTGGTCCCCTCATAATGACATAACCCGAGTCATCTGACTGGACTCGTTGTGGTGTATGTCTCTCAGCTATACCATTTCCAATCCCCGAGGCGACACTCTCAGCCACATTCTCCTGAAGCGCTACTATTACCCGTACATCAGCAGCAAGAATCCTACCCCGTCCTCTACCTAGAGGGGGTCTACCTCTACCTCTACCCCGTCCAGCTGCAGGTGCTCTAGTCTGAAACATCTGCAGAGGACGTAACCTACTCAGGAGGCTATATATATGTCTTATGTATAGATATATAGATCAAACATCACATCAAATAGTATCTATCTATATACATATACCTATACTGCCGAGATCTTTAGAGGGGTGATGGTTCACGTACACGATATCCCAAAACATTTGTACTCATTTCAAAACCAAAGTCTTTTGAAAAATCAGACCCCTTTCGGGTTCTGTTTATTTATCTATTTGAACTTTATTGCAAATTACTAGTGTCATTGTTGTCAACCTGCTCTGATACCAACTTTGTAACACCCCAAATCCGTAGGACTTGAAGTGCTACTGGGCTAGGATCTCACAATGGATCCTGGCCCTAGCCTGACAACAACTTCACTGAATCTTACAACAAGGCACCAACAGATTAAAACAAAACATAAAAACTGATATATATATATATATATATATATATATATATATATATATATATATATATATATATATATATATATATATATATATATATATATATCAAAAAGGTGATACAAGATACTGCTGAGTACAAAGTCAAACTAAAATCTGTACAATAATGATAAACCCCAAAATCCCACGATGTCGCCTAGTGTACGGAGCCCTCAGCAGATCACCCTCTTTGGATCACTCCGCAGTTCTCCTAACCTGCGAGGGATCTAAAACACGGTATGAAACTGTTAGCTAACTATACACATATATAAGAAGATGCTAAAACACAAACACACATCAGAAAGGATAAACACTTCAACATGATATCAAACATTTACCCGGTTTATTATCTTTAATAAGTTGAAATACTTAATCGTATAAATAGATATATATGAAGATAGGTGACACGAGGAATATAATCCCCGCCTCTGAGTACTCTAACCAGCTGGAGTAGTATCAGCACACCTCCCGTGTACCCTGTGGGAGTGGTGAGGGGCCTTCCTTTATACCAGATCTGGACTGACTACAGGGAACCTCCCAGACTCCACTACGGGGTGAAAGGAAAAGGTTATCACAACAACTACAATGGGCGGTCAATATAATATAGGTCGGTGACTATCATAACACATGCTATAAAGCATATAACACACACCACTCAAGCATACATCCAATATAAGAATAATAGCTAAGTAAATCTTATGGACTTACCTCAACCTCGGGAGTAACTCAAGTCTGATCCACCCTCAGAAACGTCCACTCCAAACTGGAGGACAACACAGCCTATACAAGACACACATATATATATCACAATCTTATCACACAAAGGGTCACACCTAGACCCAAGGGATCCATAAGGGATCATATCCAACTCATAACCTCAAGGCCGTAACCGGCATATCTATATCATACGCATCATAAACCGATACCTAGCATGATACTAGTTTCCTCATACTAGAAAGGAAAGGAACTACCTAACTATAGGTAGTCCCGGGACAAGACGCACCTGCGTGAACGGAGGACGCAGGGGCGGAAAGTAAGCGGCCGCAGGCGCGGCGGGACGTAGCCGCGGGAGCGGTGACAAGGTCGCTGGCAAGCGCATGCACGGCGAAGGCGCTAAGACAAAGGCCGCGGGGGCGGTGGCTTCTGGCCGTGGGGGCGGCGACAACGCAGGAAGTTATCCCGCGGCTTCTCTTCGGCTCCTCTCGTGATCAAATCACGTCTTCACTCATCCAAAGTTACATACAAGTATATACATACATAAACCCGCGTCAAAACACACCTATACATGCATCTAAACCTAAGCTAAGAGATTGAATCCAAGGAAAGGAAGGAAAGAAAACAAGGAAAGGAGCTTACCACAGCTGTGGCTTAGCAAGGGGAGAGCAGAACCAAAGTCTCACAGGCTGGCTTCAAGCTCAGCAACACACACACAAGCATCACAACCGCAAGGCACAACAACTCTCACACCAACACTTCCAAAACCAAGGAAGATCAAGAACAAGGTCAAGAAGAGGAGAAGAGGAAGCAAGGAGGACGCAAAACTGGAAGGGAATGCACGTGAAACCCTTGCTCAGCAAGGTAGGAAGTAAGTTAAAGGAAAGGGTAAAGCACGGGTCAAAGGAGTCAACAATGCCGGCTGCAGCCGCCGGAAACCGCAGGGGCGGCAGCCACGACCGCAGGGGCGGCACCAAGTGCCCGCAGGTGCGGCTGGCCGATCTCGGCCCAAAGCCAATCTCGGCTATGGTCCGATCTTGGTCCGAACGAATAGGTGTCTCACATTTTGTTTAGCTACACATAAAGAAATGTTGTTCATTGTAACTAATTACAAGTTTTGTCACTTGAGAAGTAGATGGTGTGGTTTCATTATGCTCCGAAAACAAATAAATAAACGTTATTGGTTGTAAATGTTGTCATTTTTTTTTAGTATAACAGCTCTAAAAGCTTATTTTCCGTTACGAGTTTGGGTCAGAGACCCACTTCATTCGGATAATATACACCCCTACGTATTAATTAGGCTTTGTCATTATATTGTGAGTGATGTATGACGAGGCTTTAAGACTAAACTGGGTCCAAAATTGCTATTAGCCAACGTAATATTCCATTCGGAAATTTCATATATATATATATATATATATATATATATATATATATATATATTTGTTTTAAATAAAATATAGCTTTTTGAGTACACGAATAAGTATAAGATTTGATCCGTGCATACTCTTCTAACGTAATTTCAAAAATTAAAACTCATGAGAGAAGCTCGACATAAATCTATCAAGCTTCTAAAGCAATATTCCATAATTAAAAATTAACTTAGAAAGAAAACGTATTCAACCCTAATAAAAAAAAATTCAGTCATAACTAAATCTTCTCATGCAGTCTTCGTTTACAAACAAAACATTTAAATATACTATGAACAAATCAAATAATTAGATTCGGTTCCATCAATATGTTACGTTCATCTTGATTCATTCAAATAAATCTTTCTAACTAATGTGTTTACTCTCCACTATATCTTGAACACATAATTGCACCTCATTCAAAATCTATTTTTCAATAGGTACAAACCAAATCATGTTTATTCAAGTATACAAAAGCATGTGTTTTTTATTACCACTTGTGGTGATAAAGGATCTATCATGTTCCTATAAATAAAAATAGTTTTCGCTATTTCTATATACATACAATTCTTTCACCGTACACAATACTTCTTAACAAATACCCGTGCAAGACACGAGATATAAACTAGTTAGAATTATATAATAGTAAGATTTATGAATAAATATTTTAGAGCCCATATTTTAACAATTATCAAAATTGTATCATTTACGATTATATAAATATGTGTAAATAAAAAAATTTATCATTATCATTACAGATAAAAAAATGCAAAAAGTATAGTTTCTCTTCAAAAAATTAAAATAAAAATGTATAATTCAATAATATTATACAATATATTTAGGAAATATTAATTTCTTATAAATATACCTAAAATTTAGCTACAATAATACAAAAAAAAATGACTTAATGTGGGAATAGTGAAGGTTGTCATTAAGGAGTATGCAAGTTAAATTTGGAAACAATATTCAAGAATTAAAATTATCCAAATATACGGTTTATTGTTAGAATGACATGTGGAAATATCCTATGTGGCTTAATAAGGTTATGCCAAGTGCCAAAATCCGAGGTGGCCTAACGTAAGGACGACATGTGGCCAATTTCACTTCTGTTTTAGTATTATATAGTAGATACGGGACGGGTCCAAGATTAAAATTTCGCATTTTGTCAAATTCGCTGAGCACAACGGCGCAAACCCCTCTTCCTTTAAATCTGAGACCATCTGCATCTGATCTTTCTCAACTCTCCTCTCGTCTTTCTCGAATTCTATTTTTCGTATTCTAGTAATCTCGTATTCTCCTAATGAAAAACCCAAGTGGTCACTTCACCTCTTCTCAATTCTTCTCCAGCACCTAAGAAAGTGAAACTCAAATGCCGGCAATCCCGAAAATACCAAAATGCCACCATGACAACATCTCCCCCTATTGAAAATGCTTACATCCGATATTTTTACAAACCATTACAAGAAGGGGGAGCCGGTGAACAAGTATGTTAAGTTTCATGCAACTATTGTCCAAAGGTGTACAAGTGAAGGTTCAAGGGTGGCTACGGGACCTTGCAAACACACATGCAAAACGTCCATCCGGAGAAGCTAGGGATATCACAGGGACAATCACAATGGTCTTACGGGTTTGCATCTTCTTCCTCTCAATCTCTTTTATTTATGTATAACCATAGTGAAGAAAGTTTTGGATTAACCGATGTTATATGTTCTCATGCATTTCCATTTTCTTATTCTGGATATAAAGAAGTTAGCGCATATAACACAAAATATTTTCAACCTTCTTTTAAACCAAATTCTAGGAAAACCGTTTATAAATTAGTAGTTAAATCTTACTTACAAAAAAATCGACTTTGACATCTTTTGAGCATCAAGTATCTATTTGTAGTGATATTTGGAACACAATCACAACAACATTTTTACATGGACATTACTTTACATTTTATTGATAACGATATGTTTTTGCATAAATATGTTATTAGATTTCGGCATTTTAACGCAAGACATGATGCACCAAGCATTGCAAGTTTGATAAAAACGGTTTTACAAGAATTTAATTTACAACATTGAGTTTTTTCATATATTTTTGATAATGCATCCACAAACACCGCCGCCGTAAATCATTTGGTCGAGGGGTCGTGACAATATTTGCGAACTCCTTATACACATCAAAGATGTGCATGTCATATTTTAAACTTATGTGTTCAAGATGAACTTAAGATTTTAGCGAATATGCTAACCCCCATCATCAACGTTATTGATCATATTTGGCACAACTCCCATTTGAGGGGAAAAAACGGAGAAACTTATGTTTAACTAATAATTTTCATCCAATTGTTTTTCAAAAGACATTGGAACTCGTTGGAACTCTACTTACAAATTACTTAGTGAAGTCGTTCATTACAAAGTTTTTTTACAAGAGTTTTCTTCAATTCACGTTACTTGGGTCAATTCTTAATGATGATAATATTTGGAAAACTTGCACCGATATTAATTTGTGATGTTTTACAGGTTTTTAGTGATGCAACTAATGTCAGTAGTAGCGTTTACACTCCAACTTCTTGTAGATTTTAGAGATAGCCATAAACGTTTCGAAGCTTTTCTAAATTGTTTTGTAATACCAACCCTTGTAGAAGTTATGTATGGAATGAAAACTAAATGGCTTAAATATTACAAAGAAATTTCCATGATTTATCTTGTAACCGCCGTTTTTTATCCTAAACTTAAATTTGAGGGTGTTTCCGATTTGTTGAATGCTTATTATGGATGGATGAAAATCACCCAACATTTTATGGATGAATGAAAATTAACCAAATATGAATTCAAATAGCTTGGAAGTATTTGTTTTCAAAGCCAATTTTTTCTTGCTTATTCACAACGATAATGTTGGATGATTTCGTGGTTGTTCTTATATAGATGGTGTTAGTCTTAATAAATTCTTTGTTCACCATTACCCTCATGATTATATAATCCGAGATGATAGTTTGAAAAACATTAGAAATCAAATGCATATTTATATAATCATATAAGTTTTCTGTCACTGTGTTCGTTGATAAGTTGATTGAAAAATCTTTTTAAGGAGAGATTTCTCGTGTGCTTAATTTAATATTAATAGTTAAAAGCATTAGACATTCTCTTTGTAGATAAATATAAGATCGAAGTGTTTTCTATATTTCTCTCATATCATGAGAAGTTTTAAGTTCTGTTATTTTTCAAGAGCTATCAACAATTTTTTTTTTGTTTTCTTGTTGAACATGTTGTAAATTCTGCTCAAGAATCCAATAGTTTTATTTCTGCGTTTTTTTCGCATAGCTTAAAATCAACAATGAGTTGAAGCCGATTATGTAAGTTATATTCATGGCAAAATAACATGGCCTCATATTCATTAGAAAGAAAAATAGATAAGAACAGTTCCATAAAACAAGAATCTGAACGATTTTTATATGTTCCGGTTAAGAAAACTCTTCATTTATTCCATTTGTGTTTTTATTGAGATTTTCAACTCTACCTCGGCAGAGGGACGAAATTGGTGGTTGATATTGATTCTCGAGTGAGTTAGCGTTGTTTGTCGACAAGGCAAATATATCAAGCTGTCGTAAAAGTTTTTTTTGGACCATAGGTTGATAGTTTTTGTATCTTTCTTGAGAACTGAGTTAAAGGAAGCCAATATTAATCCTCCGGGTGACAAACATCCAAGCATGAGACAATATAAGAACAAGAATCTAGACGATTCATTATTTTTATCTTCTTTGAGGAATGGAAACGGAGAAGTCGTCGACTCGCCGTTACTCAATGCCCACAGTTTCTCATCTCGATTTTGAGATTTCTTTACCAACATTCACAGATCTCTGGTATGGGCTAGATACCAAGGATTCGTCTTGCTTCTTTTACACCTTGGCCGCCCCCATAAATTGAAGCATCCTATGATTTTCTGGTTTTGCTTTCGGGAAGAAACATTGAAAAAATATTTCCACCCAACAATCGTATTTGGATATGTGAGTTGTGTTTGTTCGCGAGAATGGATTCCTCGTCAAGTTAGTTTGGAGGGTGTGGACACACTTGCGCGAATTCAGGTAACTCGGCAAGCTCATCTTCCTGAGGTAGAGTGGAATACACGTCAACATGCTTGCCTGAGACCATTCACAAAAAAATGGAGATAAAGGATTCAAGGGTTTGGTTGATTTCATCTTCGATTTGGAAGAATAGAGCTTAGGGTTTTCTATTGCAATCGATTTCTGGATTTGGGAAGCAAAGCGGTGAAAGGCACGTGCATAACGCGTTCTTTTAAAAGACAATAACAAAAATAATAATTGTAACAGATTATTTAGGGATATTTTGATACAATAATCTAATATACTATATAATACTAAATCAGAAGTGATTTTGACCACTTGTCATCCTAGCATCGCACAACCTCAGATTATGTCACATTTCGTTTTTAAACTAACCACATTAGAATTTGTCACATGTCGTCATTAAGTTGTGCCACATGTATACATGATTCTTTTAATTTTAGTTCTCTCCAAATTAAGATACAAAATGATATCATCATCATCTAAACAAGGAGATTATATAATTTATTTGATTTTGTTTGCTAAATAACTTTTGTAATTATAGGAGAAGTTTTACCTATTATCATATTGTCTTTTTAAGATTTACGCACCAACTATATTCATTTGGTGAGAATATATCAATATATCTTTAATTTATATATAGATGTATACACTTTAAAGTACAACTACTTTTTTATATATATAAAATTCATAAATATGAAATATGTTATACTATTAATAATATACTCCATATCACAAAAAAAATACATAGTTAAATTAGTTAATAATATAATTATAACTATATTTGATATTATTGAGAAAAATAAGTTTTAAGTTGTCATTGATTATGATATAATTTTACTTAAAATATATATTTATTTTATTATGATATTGATTTTTTTTTATTACATTAATAACTATTATGTTTACATTTTTACCCAACTCCGTGCAAGGAGGAGTACAAAACTAGTATTTTACTATAAATTAGTTCTAAAAGGTTTCACGTCATATTTATATTATATAAGGTGTTTTTCACGTAAAAAAAAAGTATGAAAGTTAATTTGTTACCAAATAAATATATACTAGCGTATTATCCGTGCCTTGCACTGGATTTGTTAAAATATATCCTTAAATAAATTATTTTCAATATTATATGCAATAATTCACATTTATGATATCAAGCCTCAAATTAAAAAAAAATTAAAAAAAATAAATAAATATTATTTATTTTTATTTAAAAAGTCTATCTTAATAAAGTTTGATACTAGTAATATGTTCACGGTTATATGAATATAGTAAATAAATTTGAGTAATAGTTGGAATTAAAGAAAAACAAATAGATATCTCGAAATTTAAATACTAAAATGTATAATTGAACCAAAAACACTATTAGTAATTATGTTTTTTGAATTTCAGAAAATTCGTAATAAGTGGGTCAATAAATATAAGCTTTTATATCTTTTATTAATTAATTTAAATATTAAAAAAATTCGACTACCATATTACCTAAAATATTAAGTGATAATAAACCAATAATTTATAAAAATGATTAAAATTAAATCTAAAAAAGTAATATGTTAAAATATATAATGGATATATTTATAATATTTTGATCATAAAAATTAGATTGAGCAAAAAACTATGGAAATTGAGATTACTCCTAAATAAAAAAATTTCAATTATTTAAAATATATAAAATACAATATTAAATTAAAAATCTGATTATAGAAACAAATTTGGAAATACTTTGATAAAAATAAATCACATACAAAATTAAAACCTGAAATTTAATAAATTTATTTAAATAATTTGGTAGACTAATTTTGCAAAATATTTAAATAAAAAAATATTTTTAAATTTCGTACTTTTTTAATTTTTTTATTTATATTGTTAATAAAATATTGTTGGATATTTGAAAAAAAAAATAATAATATTTTGATTTTAAAATTTTTTTTAATTTATATTACTGAAGTGATATTATTGAATTATAAAAATTTGTGCTAAGAGAATTATTTGAATTTTAAAATTTGAGTTATATTGGTGAAGAGATATTGTTGGGGATTTAGTTAAGATTTTAGTTGAGATGGATTTAATTATGATTTAATTTTAATATTTCGTTAAATTATTTTTAATGAATAAAATTAATTAATATTTTGGTAGGTTGCGGTTAAATGCTAAAATGACACGTGGCTGTAATCATTTTTCTGCGTGACACGTGGCAAGAAGTGTTACTCCTATAATATATATAAGATAAAAGGTGATTTTTTTTCCTTCCAAAAACCCTTTATTTACAAATTATTACGGATTTATAAATTAACATACTATATTACTTTCATAGTTATTCATATTCTATCGAATTTTATTGTATTCCTTTTTATTTAGCTCGATTATATAATTTGTATGAAGTGAAAAGTAAATGGATAAAATAATCTAATAAAAAGTAATATTACTCCTGAATTTACGTGTAAAGGGAGACCCAAAATTAAGCATGGTTCAAAGGGTCAATTCATATATGCATCGAGTACTCGACAAGGAAGCGTCCCAATTCTCCCCACATTAATAATACCTTCAATAATCACGTCTTCTCTAGTCTGCAAGTCATAGATAGCATGCCATATGGGTGACCAATATTTCGTACAAGTTACACCGTGTTAACGATTGTAGAGTATAATATAGCATTCAATAAGGTATATATCATAAGTTTCGTAAAATCTCTTCACCTATCTTATAAAATAAGAAAATATACGCTTATATTTCATACGATAGATCTTCCGAACACCCTATCATATGGTTTATGTTTTTCCATAATCTTTATAAGTTTGATAAACTACACGGACAACGTTTGGTATATGAAAAAAAATAAAGGATTAAGATTCTAAGAATTAAGATAGGGAAATTATTATCTTAATATCATTTAGTAAGGGAAGGAAGGTGATTAAGGGAACTAGATTATGGTAATCGTGTGATCCTATTGAGCATCGATGATAAGGATTATTGTAGGCTTGTTACATGAGACAAGCTATTCGGGCTCGGCTCGCGTTCGGCTCGTTAAAAGCTCGGCTCGAGCTCGTTTGTTTTCTAAACGAGCCGATTATGAACAATTTTTTAAGTTCGTATAAAATTTAGGCTCGGATCGGATTCGGTTCATTTATAAACGAGTCGAACTTGAGCATGTCAATACTCGGCTCGTTCAGGTAAAGCTCGTTTCGTTCGGCTAAAATAACTCTATATGAGCATTATTTTAGGCGAGTTATTTGGGATCGGCTCGAGATCAGCTTGTCAAAAGCTCGGATTGAGCTCGTTCGTTTCCTAAACGAGAGGAATATGAACACTGTTTAAAGATTGTATAAAATTTAGGCTCGGCTCGGACTCGCCTCGTATAATGCCCCTTTATTGAGGCTAAAATGGTAAAATCTCTACCCTCTTCTTCTTTCATATCTTTAATCTAAAAAATTAGAGTAAATTACACAAAACCACCTCTTATTTGTACCATTTTTCAATTAACCACCACCTCTTATTTGTACCATTTTTCAATTAACCACCTCTTATAAATAAAAAGTTTCGGTGAACCACCCATATTTTATGTTTGGTAACATTGAACCATCACTTTCAACTTCGTCAATTATTCCATCACTGGGTCCCACCTAAAAATTAAATTTATAAATTTTATTAATTAAAAGAGATAAATAATAGGCTTGAGTTTTTTGTTTCGAGGGAACATAAAAGATATTAAAGATTAGTAAAAGGATTTAAAAGGTTCCCGCAAAACTTCATCTCACAAATCGTAATGAAGTGAAAGGCTTACATAAATCCTGCTCAATCCCCTTTTTTTCGATGTCCACAATTCGCGTTTTCTTCCTCTTCCCTGCATGAATCTTCCGGAATTCTTTCTCTATAACTCCCATGGCAGTTCGGGTGGTCCACATCTCTGCTATATTTCGATCTTCTTCTTATTATGTCACCCCTTTAGATGTCGTTGTTGTTTTCCCCTTATCCGACCGTTTCGAATCCGAAAACGCTTTAATTTCGAGTTTTTTCCCTCGAACTTCATAACAGAGAACATGTTTCAAGGTTAGGGTGCGAGTCGAAGTTATTCAGTTCATAATTTTATCGACTATATTTTAGAGGAGTTTCAAAGCCTTGTGCAAGTGTAGGTAGAAAAGTTCACGGTGGTAGCAAGTAGGTTCCCTTTCCATATTTGTCATATATCATGTCCAATTGATATATTAATGTTTGAGAGGATTAACAAAATACTTTGTACTTTGTAGACACTGTTACATAAATAGTTGCTCAGATTTTATAGCTAATTGAGCCAATGAGTCATGAATTAAGGTGCGTGTTGAGTCTTCAATCCTTCCCAGCGAGCACTGGTTGGTAGAAAGCGACTTTTAACATTTAGGATACTTTCAATTAAATAGATATTAATAGATATTGATTTCAAATCATTTTGTATATCCACTGTAAATCAGGATCTTTAGAAAATAATGAAGAAAAAGTGAAAAAAAACTTTAATGAAGCATCTCCACCATTTTTGCAGAATGCTCCGGCACAGTTCGTCTGTTTGTTGCATTAGTATGATAAATCTATAATTTTTCTCTTTGAAGTAATAATGGTTAAATTAATCATTCGGTGGGACCCAATGACGGAATAAATAACAGAGTTTGAAAGTGGTGGTTCATTGTTAACGTAAAAAAAATGTAGGTGGTTAACTGAAATTATTTTTATAAGAGGTGGTTAATTGAAAAGGAAGTTTGATGACACTATGGAGGCTTCTGTTTTGTCTTTGGCGAATCCAGCCAAACGACAAAATACTATTGGGCCCTCTATTTCTTTATCGGCAGGAGAGACAAACAGTCTCTCTTGCCGGGAGCAATGAATACATTGAGCTTCAATTGTCGGGGATTGGGCAAAGGCCCAGCAATTACGAAACTAGCGCAGCTAGTTCGAGAAAGGGAGCCCGACTTGTTCTTTTTGAGCGAGACAAAGAGTAACAAGCAATGAATGGAACATGTTCGTAAGAAGTTGGATTTTGAAGGATGCTTCACTGTTGAAAGTATTAGAACAACTGGCGGCATTTGCTTAATGTGGAAGACAGGAGTGGATGTGATTATCCAATCATACACTCAGCATCATATTGACGCTTTGGTGGGGGACTGGAGGTTCACTGGTATTTATGGATGGTCTCGGAGTCATGAGAAGAAACAAACACTCGATCTTGTGAGGAGAATAAAGGAGGATGTGGCCGAACCTTGGGTTATAATGGGAGATTTTAATCACATCTTGTCTTCTGCGGATAAGGAGGGAGGTCAGGTCCCAGATTTTAATATGATGCGGCTCTTTAGGGAGACTTTGCAACATTGTCAGCTCCGGGACATTCCTTTTGACGGTTGTCGGTTCACTTGGGACAATGGTCGATCGGGTCAAGGGCTTATCAAAGAAAGGATTAACATGGCTTTCGCGACAGAGGAGTGGTTGAGTAGGTATCCTCAGGTCCGGTTTCTTCACTTGCCGAGATGTGTGTCTGATCATCTGCCAATTTTATTGTCACTGAATGGTTCGGAAACGGAGATGGGCCGGTTATATGGTAAGCGACCTTTTCGGTTTGAGGCTATGTGGGTTGAGGAGGAAGACTGCGAGGTGATTGTTACAAATGCATGGATGAATCCTGGCGGTACATTTGCGGACAGTGGTGTGTTGGGGAAAATGAATAGGTGTTGAGTGGATCTCACCGATTGGAGCAAATCTACATGTGGCAGTATTGGTTATGAGCTCAAGTTGATTAGGAAGGAACTTGGGGAGATCCAGCGCAGAGAGATCTGTAGTGTCTCAGTTGTTCAAAGGCAAGTATTAGAAGAACGGGAGAGGGATCTTATGAAGAAAGAGGAGATGATGTGGTATCAGCGGGCAAAGGCTAATGAGTTCAAATGGGGTGATCGTAACACTTCTTTTTTTCATCAAAAAGCTAGTGGTAGGAGACGGCGCAATAAGATTTCAAAACTAATAGATGATAATGGATTAGCTTGGCGTACAGGAGAGGGTAAAGCAAAGGTTGCGGTTGAGTATTTCCGGAATATTTTTTCGTTGTCTGAGCCTAGGGTGCATCCGGCTATTACAGGTTTGAGTAGGATCAGCGATGAGGATAATAACGAACTTTTGAGACAATGCTCAGTGGAGGAAGTGAAGACTGCCCTCTTTGATATGCACCCAACGAAATCTCCGGGCCCGAATGGTCTCCCTGCGCTTTTCTTCCAGCGACATTGGAGTATTATTGGTAATGATATTACACAGTTTATTACTGACTTATTTGGCAATATCCCTCTTCCTAATACCCTCAATCACACCTTTATTTCACTCATTCCCAATGTTAAAAATCCTTGTTGCATGAAGGATTTGCGTACGATAAGTCTGTGCAATGTTTTGTATAAGATATTTGCCAAGATACTTGCAAATAGACTTAAGAAATGTCTTGATACTGTCATCTCGCATAATCAGAGCGCTTTTGTTCCCGGAAGACTTATCACTGACAATGTTCTTGCTGCTTTTGAGATTTTTCATCATATGAAAACTAGAACGGGAAAGCAGGGTTTTCTGGCTTTAAAGCTAGATATGGCTAAAGCATATGACAGGGTTAATTGGGATTTTCTTCGGAGGTGTATGGATGAGATGGGATTTCACAGTCGGTGGATTGATCTCATCATGAAGTGTGTTACATCTGTGTCCTTCTCGGTGCTGATGGATGGTATCCCAACACAAACTTTTGTTCCTTCCCGGGACTTAAGACAAGGTGATCCTCTCTCCCCCTTTCTCTTTTTGATTTGTGCGGAAGGGTTTTCCGCAATGATTCGGGAAAGTGAAAATTTGGGGAGGCTACAAGGAATTAAGATTTCCCCTTCTGCACCTCGTATTTCTCACCTCTTTTTTGCAGATGATAGTGTTATTTTTGCAAAAGCGACTTGCCAACAGAGCAGTGAAATTGTCAATATCCTCCGTCAATATGGAGAAGAGTCAGGCCAACAAGTAAATTTTGCAAAATCCGAGCTATCTTTTAGTCGGAATGTGAATGCGGAGTGTAGAAGTGCAATTGGTGTTATGTTCAATGTTAAAGTGGTGAATGAACATGAAAAGTATCTTGGGCTTCCAACGATGGTTGGTAGATCGAAGAAGGCAATTTTTTCCAATGTGAAGGAGAGGGTTTGGAAGAAGCTTAAGGGGTGGAAAGAAATGACGCTTAGTAGAGCGGGGAAAGGAGGTTCTTATTAAATCTGTGATACAATCTATTCCCTCCTATACTATGTCGTGCTTTGAAATGCCGATGGAAGTTTGCAATGATATTGAGGGTATGATAAGCAGATTCTGGTGGGGTGGGGAAACACTCGAAAAGTTCACTGGGCTGCATGGAAAAGGATGTGCAGACATAAGGATGATGGCAGGCATGGTTTCCGCAACATGCATGGCTTTAATTTGGCCCTTCTTGCAAAGCAAGGGTGGCGTATTCTGACTGATCCTCAGTCTCTGATCGCTAGGCTTTTAAAAGCTAAGTACTTTCCCAATGGTAACTTCTTGACAGCGCGGGAAGGGTTTCGGCCGATCTATACATGGAGAAGTCTCTTGAAGGGCCGTCAACTTTTAACACAAGGGTTGTGTTGGTCGGTTGGTAATGGCGCTTCGTTGAGAGTTTGGGAAGATCAATGGATCCCGAGACCTATTAATTTTAAGCCCATTTATAGGCCGGTTGATGCACAATCTGATTTGCGGGTACTTGATCTTATTGATTGGGCTTCTACATCGTGGAGAAAAGAACTGATATATGAGGTGTTAGGGGCGGTAGACGGAGAGGTGGTTGTTAATATGCCTCTAGTAAGCTGTGATATTCAAGATTCTCCTTATTGGTATTATACGACGAATGGGATTTTCAGTGTTAAGTCTGCATATATGCTTTTTATGAATGACGGCTTTCCATCTTCTCATCTTGTTGGTTCTTCATCCCTTAGTGTTGGTTCGAGTGTCTGGAGAAATTTTTGGAGTATTACCTCCCTTCCACACGTGAAGAATTTTGCATGGAGAGCTTGTGCAGAGGCGGTCCCAAGCAAGGCATCATTACTCAGGAGACATCTGATGGTTGATCCCTGGTGCCATGCCTGCGGTTGTTTAGAGACAACTTTACATGCAACATTTACATGCAACTCGGTGCAACCTATTTGGAAGAACTATCCTCTACTGTTGGAGTGTGGTTTGAAAGCTAACAGCATGCTTCAATGGTTTGAGTTGGCTTCTTCAATGGTTCCAAAGGAAGATTTGCAGATTTGGATGACTCTAATCTAGTTTATTTGGTGTGTGAGGAACAAGATTGTTTTCGAAAATGGAGATTGGGATATTCATCTCATCAAATCTAATGCCCTTAGTTTGGTGGAGACGTGCAATAGAGATACTGCAGATGATGTAGGTGATAGAGTTATGCCAGCTTTGTGTTCAGGTAGATGGATAAGGCCTATTATGGGTTTAATCAAATTAAACTGCGATGCTTCGGTGACTGCGACTGGAAAGACTGGGGTGGGAGTTGTTGCTCGGAATGATTGTGGAAAGGTCTTATTGGCTTCATCTCAGAGTTTAGGTGGTAGCCGGGAACCCAATTTTGCTGAAGCTGAAGCTGTCTTATGGGCGTTATCCTTAGCTCAGGAGCATGGTTGGCAACGTATAGATTGTGAATTTGATTCCTCCAGGATTATCATCATACTTCGGAATAAGTCTGTTCAACGAAGACCTCTAGAAGACATTATTGGCTTGATTCGTCGGAAGGCTGAATGGTTTGAAGAGTGCAGATGGTCTTTCGTTCGAAGGTCCGGGAATAATGTGGCTCACTGGTTGGCGAGCCTTCATCCTGCTGTTTGTTTACATTTTCATTTGAATTGTTTTATTCCCACGGAGCTGTGTAATATTTTAGCAGAGGATGACTCTGATGATTGATTATTGGCTTCTCAAAAAAAAAATCCATTAATCAAACATTCAATTCATTTATTTTCATAAACAATTTCATTTTCCTAATTATTCATATAAATAATTTTTTCAAATTCATCTACGTAATCTTACATTACAAAAAATATAATAACCGGAATTTTATTCGGAGAACTTATTGAAATTACCGAACTTAATCGGTTATTACCTCGTAATGGGCTGCTTATGTTGTTAAGATAGTAATCGGGCCTGTTTTTTTGAGTTACGCCAGTCACGCAGTGGGCCGGCCCAGTTTCTTTGGGCTCTCTCTTCTCTTATTGGGCCGAGACAACGCCGATTACCTCCTGCACTTCCCTCCTCTTTCTAGGCCGTGGCAGACGACTTTCAGTTCAGATCCTCTGAAATTTACCTTGTAATTTTAATTGTACCTTCGCTCACATCACACCACACCACGTGTACATTTAATTAAGAAGAAGAGAAGGAAATAAATTTATATTGTTTTCCTTCTACAAGGATGTGAGTGGAAGTACTGTTAAAATTACAAGGTAAATTGCAGAGGATCTAGATTCGACGGCTTTTTCCTTCTCTTCTTCGTAGAGCTTGAACTGGAGTACAGATCGGACCTGCTTTCCGTCATTGTCGTCTTCACGAGTGTCATGTACCAGGCCGGCATCCGAGAACATTGAGAGGAAGCGCCGTCTTAGTCTTCTTCCACGTCCCAGCAGGAAGCTTTCCCGACGATCTGTAGACCTACTGCACAGCCGTCACTCCGAGCCCTCCCTCTCCTCTCCTTCCTTCCTCCGCCTTCCTGCACGCGGTCTCTGTTCCGCTCCTTCTTCACGTAACAGACGTAGCAACCAGGTCTTCCTCACCTTTGTGCCTACGAGACGCCACCAGTGAGATCTACTGTCTCCAGTCTCTGCAGAAGCCATGCCATCTTCCTCCCACCTTCGTTGATCAGACCGGCGAGTCAGTGGAGTCCATTCCGGGTCTGCAGTTGCATCGGGGTGGCTGAACCGTCGAGCCATTACCTTGGAGTCAGTAGTAACCACAGTCGACTGAGACGAAGAGCAAGTGCTGGACGAGCCATCACCATGCTTCCGGGTTGCAGGAGCAGGGATAGACGAACCAGCGGCGAGCCTGCAGTCGAGCAGAGCCTTGCCAACTAACCACGATGTACCACCGGCCTCCAAGCTCCACGGGTGCAGTAACGGGAAGAGGTAGGTGATGCCTTCCTGTGAAGTATGTTATTTTTCTGCACATAAAATGATAGCTTGTAGATGAGAATCGAACTTAGGACCAGTGGTAACCGGGGCTTTTACTTGATTTTGTGACTTGTGAGGATCGAACTAGTGACCTTGTGATACTTTATAGTTTATGAAAAATCTGGGTATAATAGTCATCTTGGGAGAGGCATGTTTCGAGATCTTAGGATAATCAATTACCTTTGAATTTTTTGATATGTTATAGATAGAAGTATGTATTTTATCGTATTAAAAGTTGGGACAGATCCAACGGTCGGATATAAAATTATGATCTTGCAGAGTAGGGTTCCAAGGCAGTTTTTGGAAACTGAGCAGAATGGCTAAGTATGGGAATTAGAGTGTGCATGAGGGCACCTTTGAGATTTTGTGTGGAACCTATGAAATGTTATTTGAGGATTTCGATCGTTCTAGTCAGAAGTAGATATGGCATAACGTTTAGAATTTTTCTCGGAATTTTTGGATCTAGTAAGAAGTACTTTTGATAAGCCAAAGTAGGGCATTGAGGTATTTTCCGAAAAAGCTTTCTTAAGGTTTTGAACTTAGAATATAAGTTGGAATAAGTTCTCAAACCCGATATGGAATTTTTGGGTTGTGAGATGTTGTTAGATGATAGTGAGGGTCTTAAACTCGTTTTGGGCACTTTTCGAAATTTTAGGAAAGATGGACATTTTGGTAATTTCCGCAAAAGTTAGGGTTTCTCAATCGTTTGTTCCAAAAAATAATCTATAGTCTAGGAACCTTCTAAAAGTGTAGTAAGTAGTATAAATGTGATTATAAGACGTTCTCTTTAATCAGGTAGTTGATAGTGATTGCACGAGCAGATGATAGTTCGTAATGGCTAGTCGTCGATATGTTCAGGTAAGTCTTATGGACTTGCTTAGCTGATGATGCTATATGAGTGTATGATATGTGGTGGTGTGTGTTTATTGTTTAAATGGTAATTGAGTAGAATGACGATATAAATTAATTAGACTCAAGTGTATGATAACGGGTCGTGGCATCACTGCCCAGCACTGTCAGGTAACTGGGAGGCTCTCTGCGACCCGTCCATACGGTAGATATGCATTGGAACCACTGCGGTTGGTTTACGGTGACAGAGGCGAGGGTTGATGGGACCTTCGTGCCACAATTGTAGTTGAACTAATAAAAGTGAGATGCTTAATGAAAGATAAGAATTGGATTGTGTGTGATTTATGATGTGTGTTTATTATCATTGATGTGTGTGTGCTACATAGAGATTCTAATATAGTGATTGATAGCTAACGGTGAAAACCGATGTTGTAGACCTTGAAGGTTAGCCGCCATTGAGGGAGCCGGAGAGTGTGGTTAACCGGGGTTTCTATATTTTGTTATTTCGTTACTTTGAGTTTCATTTGGGTTTTGTTGAAGATATCTTCTTTCACTTTTCGTAGAATATTGTCCCTTTTGACGGTTGATGTCATTCTCCTTTCTGAGTCATGCATTAATAAAATATTTTTTTAGTTTTATCGATTTCTTATTACGTGTCTTGTTGTAAGATTCTAGTTAAGTTATTGTTCAGGTAAAGTCAGAATTCATTGTGGGTCCTAATTAGTAGCATTTCGGGTTCCTAGAATTCGGAGTGTCACAAAACAAATCTATAAATTTTCATAATCGAGTCTCCCGAACCAGTCTCGTCTCGGTTGTGGACTAATCATATGTTTTATTAAAAAAATGGAATGCACTAAATAAGTATTTAATTATTTATTTATTATAATATTGTTTTGTTTCATCATCATGTCACGCCAATTGGAAATTGCTAAGCGGCGCCCAAAATGCGAAATTACCAGTTTTATCATTAATGCTCTTATTTTTCACGTTTATGTCCCTGTTCTTGGGACCTTCTTGCTTTTGGACGGTTTGCCCTACTCTACATCTCTCAATTATTTGGATCGTGGAGCCCTTTATCTTGAAAAGCAATACCTACTTCGAAATCGAAATTTATTTATCATCCAAGTTGAAATTTGTTGACTGGTTGAAATGAATAGTTAATTAAACAAAGTTATGAAGTTTAAAAAAAATATATTGAATTATTGGTAGAAACAAATAGTTATTTGTTGACTGAAGTTAGGTTGCCTTCAATATGGGGATGTTCGAAATTTTTTGTCTAATCTGGAACATACCTCATTGAAACGTCCGGACCTAGTTAGGTGTGTGAAAAATACGGCCCGGTTTAGACAAGATGTACAACCCTACAATTATTAGTAAATTAAGGAAAAACGTTATGGTTGTAGTATGTTAAAAATAAAATAAATAATGAGAGCATTTGGGTAATAATCGAAACAAATTTGTGTAAACACCTTAACTTAATCTCTTTCAATCTCAGTTTCATCTTGTCTGATTGAGTTATCAAAAGGGGTCAAAGTCGATCTATTATCCTTTTCTTATGACATTATTAAATGATTTTAAAATTAAATTTATTGATCAGTTAGTGTTGGTGAGACGTATATTCATATAACTATAACTACGTGAAAAATATAATTTAATAAATATTGTCGGTTTTTTTTTGGATTATCAATTGGTTTATATTTTTTTATCAATTACTTTTATCGTGAAAAACAACATTAAGTATCAATTTAATTTAATATTTGTTTCCCAACTTTGTTGAATTTTGTGGGGGCGTCACTTAGATTTGAAGGCCCATCAATTCCTATGTTTCTGTACATTTGTTTAGGGTAATATCAGACACTCTCCAAAGTGCTGAAATCAGATTGTTAGCTGGTCGAATGTTTCAATGGGTCAGACGACAAGCAACTCGATTAATTTCCTAAAATCTGGAATTCATCAGAGGACGAAAAAAATCCAACATGAAGTCAAATATAAACATTTTCACCTTTTTGCTTTTTGGAGATCTCAAACGTAATTAAACTCAATATGAAGGAATTTGTATTAAAAAATATTGATACTTTTGGATAAATTCTCATTGGCTAGTTTTCTCATAACTTACAATTTATAGGTTAATATGTATGAGATATATTCACACTAGTATCCATAATAATTTAGCATTACCAACACTTTTACTCCCGTTTGGTTGTAATTTCGGAAATGAAATGGAAACGATCTAGTCCACATATGTACCTTGTTCATGAAATCATTCCGGTTAGTTTCATGCAAAATGCACTTGTTTCCCCCTATTTTATTACCCTATAGGTATTAAAACTAATCAAATTCTACAACAATTAGTTCAAAGCACAAGGAATGATTCCCAACAACTTTATGAACAAGGGTGTACGTATGTACTAGATTCGTTTCCATTCCATTTCCGTTTTCGGAGTTTAAACCAAACAGGCCCTTATATTATTGGTTGAAAAAATATTGTATATGTTGAGGTGTTGAATATATGGTTACTACTCATTAGCAATGACTTTTAATGTGTATGAAATTGATTTTGTATCATTGTTTCATCTATCTTATCTTATATGTATTAAAGAAGAGACTTTTTTTGTCACGTGTCAATATCACAATTCACGCAATTTTCAAAAATATTTTAAAAAGTTATTTTTAAAAATTAATAATTTTGATATTTACAAATTCAAATCTTAATAATTTGTTAATTAGTAAATAAAATCTGATATTTCAAAGATCAATAATTTTGATATTCAAATTTTAATAGTTTTTTAATCCGTAAATAAAATCTGATAATTTTTCCGTCACTATTTAAATTATAATTTTATTTTTTGGCAAGATTTTTTTATATTATATAAATATAACTTGAATTTGTTACCGTATTATATGTATAATAAAAGATAATTAAATTTATAGTGAATAAGTAATATTATGCTTTAAAAAAATCATTTTTATTCAAATATTTAGTACAAATATTAAATCACACCCCGTGCACTGCACGGGGTAATACACTAGTTTTGTTCTTGTTTTGCTATCATTATTTTGAAATATAGGTCATCAAGGATATATATATAAGTAATTTTGCATATTGATATAGTCTTATTATAAAAATATAACTCAGTATCATATATTATAAATATAATCTTTATTAGTAATTTATAACTTCTAATAAAAATAATTTTAGAAAACAAATAACAACACATATCCCGCCCACGTGATTTTTCAAAATCAAACTAAACCAAAGTCTAAGGTACACACAAATTCACTATAAATACCCTTAAACGCCACCTTAATTTCTCATCGATCTTATCCTTACACATACCAGAAGCCGTACCGGAATATGACGACCAGTCAACCCTCCCGCCTCGACCACCGCTCTTTTCTCCGTTCCATCACCTTGTGCCTCCCCCTTCTCCTCCTCACAACCTCCGTCGCCACCGCCGCAAAAAAAGAGCAATGCAACCCTCAAGACAAGAAAGTCCTCCTCGGAATCCAAAAATACTACAACAACGCCTACATATTCTCCTCCTGGAAAGCTTCCACCGACTGTTGCACCGACTGGTACATGGTAAAGTGCGACGACACCACACACCGCATCACCTCCCTCACCGTCGGTACCGACGGACTTCCCGGCGTCATTGCACCCGCCGTCGGTGATCTCCCTTACTTAACCTCACTCGAGTTCCATAAGCTCCCAAACATCACCGGCCCCATTCCGAAGACAATCGCGAAGCTCACACACCTCCAATTCCTCAGATTAGACTGGAACAGCCTCACCGGCACGATACCGGACTTCCTCCACACTCTCAAGAATCTCAGCTACATCAATCTCTCATTCAACAAACTCTCCGGATCTATTCCTCCAAACCTCGCTCTCGCCCCCAGCCTCGATTATCTCCGACTCGATCGCAATCGTCTTACCGGCTCAATCCCCGATGCATTCGGCTCCGTCAAGAACGGTGAGCTCTACGGCCTCCTTCTCTCCCACAACCAATTATCCGGTCCGATCCCGGCCTCAATTGGGAAAGTGAACTTCACAGTCCTCGATCTGTCGAGAAACGAACTGACTGGAGACGCATCGTTCCTGTTCGGGAAATCGAAGCCGCTGAATCAGCTGGATCTGTCGAGGAACAACCTGACTTTTGATTTTTCTAAGATTCAGGGTCCTTCTGAGATAAATTGGTTGCTTCTAGATCATAACAAGATCTACGGGAGCATACCTGATTCATTGACGAAGCTTGAGAATATGAACAACTTCAATGTAAGCTACAACAGACTGTGCGGTAAAATTCCGACCGGTGGGAGATTTAAGGAGTTTGATAAGTACTCGTTTATCCATAACAAGTGCCTCTGTGGAACTCCCTTGGACGCCTGCAAGTAATTCGTCGGAGTTCGATTCTCCAGCCGATGAAATCCGTTGCTTCTTTCATGCTTTTCTTTACTCTGTGTCTGTGTCAGTGGGAAAGTGGTTTCTGGTTTGGAAACCATTATCCAGTATCAACCCATATGTAAAATTAATTACAAAGGGTAATTAATAAATAATTGGATTTTCTTATGGTAAAAAATTATTCACCGAATGAACTTATAATACCACAACAACGGAATCGGTAGATCGAGTAATATAACCATTCTATTGAATCGTTTAATCATCATGAGAATTGTTATTGAAAGAGGTTTTGTGTGTTGTATGTTCGTGTTTAATTTATTTAGAATTGAGTTGAGTTTAAATCATATATTAAAAAATATGTTTATATTCATCTTGTCTAGTTAATTTTTTTCGAACCACACTCAAATAGTTTGACTCAAATAACAACCCTAATCATATATTCACGTTATTTTGTAACCACGGACACTTAAAATATCTAAATCAACTCATGAACTTTTTTCTGAGCAGTCTTATGCTGAACTTTGCCCTATGAATTTGGGTACTAGTTTACTAAAGAATTAGTACGAGTAAGACTTTGGTTTCGTTTCTCATACTTGTTATGTATTATTGTACTTGTGAATTCAGTAATCTTTCTTTTGTCCATACCCTAAGATGGTTTAATTACTTACATTAGAGAATAATTTATATAATAAAAAATTGAGAAAGAATGTGGCGAAAATTTGCAAAACGAGTTTGGATTGAAGCCGATAAGCTAACCGATGCTCGGTTAGTTTAATGGTTCTAAAATTTAGCGTTTCTCAAATACAACTCGTTTGTTTGCAAGGGAGGGTTATGGAAGTTAAAAGAGGTAAGATCAACCGACTGATCTTTGTTGTAGATATTAAACCAAAAACACCAAATGACAATATTTGGATGAATCAAGCACGCCTTAGAGGATAGTCAAGTGACAAAGAAATTGAGTGTAAAATAGGATGAATCAGACACTGTGATAAGTGAAGAGATCCCTAAATTTCTAGTGTTATCATTTTGAGGAAAAACATCTATAATTTCACCATCTACCATGTAAGTTTATGAAAGCTACCACAATTTCTTAGGGATTGTTTAGTTTGTATTGTTGAATATATATATATATAATTTACAGATTTCAAGTTGTCCTGACAAAAGTTTAATTTGTTTTGTTAAAGACTTGTAAAATGTATTGTGGTTTTGCTATAGATCTTAAAGGGTAAGAAGATTTGAGAAATATAAAAAGGGAATGGATCATCTTTTTGCCGAAAACGTGTACAATGTGTTTCTTTTCTGAAAATAATCAAAGAGAAATTTAGAGAAAAGGCCTACAATTAAGACTCAAATTCCTTTCTTTTACGGCTAGATTTTCAATGATTTATGCCGGAATCCCTCTTTGTTAAACTCGGCTGAATATAATTTCACTATATAAGGCATTACACAATTTTTCTTGTCCGGTATAAAATTTTCCCGACCTTCCCCAACTTCGTTGTGTTAAATCCTTTTAGTGTCAAAACAAAGGAAAATTGAGAGAGAAGACCTAAACTTGAATAAACTCGGCTGAATATTTACGTTGGTTTCATGTTATTGGTTCTAGAAATGCAAATACTTATAATGGTTTTGTGGTTGTTAATTTAGTCTCTGGATATTCATGTTAATTTCGTGTTTTCGATTCTAAAAATTCAGATACTTATAATGATTTTGTGGTTGTTTACCCTTTGGATATTTTTTTGCCATACATGTATTGCGTACTTAGCAAATTAGTTTAACCATATCCTGAACTTGAATAAAACCTTTCTACTGACAGAAACATATAGTTTATTGTATGATGATTATCAACTAAAATTTCCCTCATAACAAAATGAAAACAACGATTGCAAATATATAAGCAAATAGCAAGCATTATTTTCCGTCTCATTTTGTGCTTCAAAGTGTTTGGAGATCGGGTGAAGCATTGGACAACAATGAAATGGAGGCAACATATTCGTGTTTGCGGGTTTTGCCGTTGGAATTCAGCCTCCACGACGATGCTCTACTCGACTACTCCTCACAGTTAAGGTCATTGAGAATTTTCTTTTTTTCACGTTCATGATATCTCAAAGCAATGTGGAGGATGATATTCGTATGTAAACACATTCAAATATTTCAAATTACTGATATTTCATAGGCTAATAAAAAAAATCAGCACTAAGTTGATTGAGATATTTGTTCTATTAGATCATCCAGATGAATCTTATATGATTGTATAAGGAATTAATTTGTTGTTTCTTCAAATTAATCAGATTTTAAATAAGTTTTAAATTTTTTGTTGATGTTTCGGGCAATTAGTTTTGTCAAATTCAGTTTGAGTTTTTGCATTCGTTGACTTTTCATTGTTGTTCATTATTGAACGAGGCAAGCCAAAACTAAACATCCGACTGTCACATGAAAGCCCCTTCGGATTCAAAGTTCAAGCCAAACAACTGATTGTCACAAGACAAGATTCAAGAAGTGCCTCATATATTTAAATGTATGGAAGCCGATGACATCGAAGTTTAGCCTCTAGATATTTCCCCCTTAACTTATAACTTTGTTCAACTATGTTACTTTAATTTAGGTAATAATCAATTCCTTTGTTTTCATATTTTTTTAAAAGCACTTAAGAATTAATTTAAATAAACCAACTTATAAATTTAATTAACAATTTATTATTTTAATTGGTAATTTTATTATTATAATTTTCTTGTTACTAATCGTTATAATACCGTGTAACCATTATACAAAACTTTAATAATTATATATAATAGTAATGATGCCCTTTTTCTTATTATAATACGGATTTTGTCGGTTAAAAAAATAGCACTTAAAAAGACATAGCCTTGAAAACTAAAACTAAAAACACAAAACATGATATTTTCTGCTTTGAAACCCTACATTCTTCTACTCTACGGTAAACTTTGCCTATTTGTCTACTCACTGGTAGTTGAAAACTTGAAATAAAGCAGGGGTGGGCACAAATTCCGTCAATCTTGGTCCAGTTTCGGACCCATTCTGATTCCGTTCCGATTCCGGCGGGATTTCAATCAAAATTATAAATCCCGTCCCAAACCCGTCAAATAAAAAACTATCCGGAACGGGATATGGGCCTTAAATTCTCCATCACGCTTAGGCCCGTCCCGTCCCCTATATAATAAAGTTTTTAATTTAAAATGATAAATATAAGTAGAATTCCTAAGCATTAGTGAAATAAGTATATAGTTATTATATAGTTACATATATATTTTAAAAAATAAACCATATTGGTTTAACCGTTAAAATTGACAATGTACCAAATTAATTTAGATGTGTTTTATTATATATATTTGGAAACTTTAATTTAACTCTAATATATTATTATGAATATTTGGAACCTATAATGTTTTTGCGTTTTAAGTACAATATGTACGCATAGTTTGTGGATAAAGGGTGATGTAAGAGCCTTAATCTTTAGTGCTGAGCTAGAACCTAGCCGCCCCTACGGGTCCATTGCGCCGCCCCAGCGGGTGTCCTGTGTTCCGCCCCTGCGGCTCAGGGAGTCCGCCCTTGCGGTTGTAACACCCGAATTTGTAGGACTCGAGACGCTACTGGGCTAGGATCTCACAATGGATCCTGACCCTAGCATGACAACAAGTTCACTGGATCTTACAACAAGACACAAATAGATTAAAACAAAACATCAAACTGTATAAATATACATCAAAAGGTTTATACAAGGTACCGTTGAGTACAATCAAAATATATAATTGTACACGTCAAAAGACCCCATATCCCATAATAAAGACCTAGTGTACGGAGCCCTCAGCGGATCACCCACTTTGGATCACTCTGCAGCTCTCCTAACCTGCAAAAGGATCTATAACACAGTATAAAACCGTTCGCTAACCATACACATATATATAGAAGATGCAAGAGCACAAATACACATCATGGAATAATAACACATCATCATGCTTTCACACATTTACCCGGTTTATTATCTTTATAAAGTCCAACACTCAAATCGTATATATATAGATGTATATGAATATATGTGACACGAGGAATATAACCCTCACCTCTTTGTGTTGATGCTAGTTGGAGTGGTGATACGGTCACCGTCCCCGTATACCCTATGGGAGTGGAGAAAGCCCGTCCCACAATCCAAATATGGCCTGCCCGCAGAGAACCTTCTAGACTCCCAGCGGGATGAAAGGACAAGTTGTCACGCACTACAATGGGCAATCATTAAACCATAAGTCGGTAATAATCAATATCGCATGCTATCAAGCATATATCAAACACCACTCATGCATACATCCAATATAAGGATGGTAGCTAAGTAAGTCCTATGGACTTACCTCAACCTCGAAGTACTCTCAAGTATGATCAACTCCAAACGTGAAGAACAACACTGCTTATACAAGACATACAAAGATATCAAATCTCCTATCCAACAAAGGGGTCACACCTAGACCCAAGGGATCCATAAGGATCATATCCAACTTATAAACCTCAAAGCTCTAACCGGCATATAACGATATCATACTTGTAACACCCTGAATTCTGGGAACTCGGAGCGTTACTGGCTAGGACCTCACAGTGGGTCCCGGCCTTAGGTTGACGTTAATAACGCCGGATCTTGCAACAAGACACAAATATTGAAATACAAATTCTTTCACAAATGCAGAATTAATTCTTAACAGACTCTAAACTCGTACATCAACCAACTGTATACTATACCATCTCTACTGCAATAAAATAAATAAAACATAAACTATAAACCCATACTCAAACTCCTAGTACGGAAACCCGGCTGGCCACTCCACTCCCGATTTCTCGGTAGAGATCTAACCTGCATCATCTAACAATACGGTATAAACCGTTAGCTACAATTCTAATACTAAATTTTCAATAGAGCACAAACACACACAAGGGCAAATACAATAATCACTCAGCATGCACACACAGATCCCGGTTTATTATCTTTTCATTACGTGACTTGATCCATTCTATATTCCATCTTATCTTGTAACACAAGAGTCTCCCGACTCCTGCCCCCGTCCCCGTAAACCAGTAGGGCTGGTGTATGTACCTCTTCCCGTATACCTACTGGACTGGTCGCGGGGCAATCCTCTGGCACCATCGGCCCGGACCGACGATTACGGCACATTATCATACACTTGTGCCTTACTTAACAAACAAATTCCGTTATCTAATCCGTTCATTTTATTTCACATGAATAAAGCACACACCACTCAAATGCACACTCAGTATAAAACGGTAACTAAGTGAGTCCTACGAACACACCTTATCGATGCTGGTCTCAAAGTCTCGTGATCTTGTCAGCCAAAGATCCGATTATCCTGGTCATTATATTATTCATTCTTAGAATCATTCCAAACTTACTTTCATTTAACTTATCATTCTCAAAATCAAGGTATGACATCTAGCCTCGATACCCTGATATCCTTTAACATTTCGGTTTGGGGGACCTACACGTCCATTTGCGTTCTCTTTACAATAGCCTCATTACCTTATTAAATTGTACTTAGCTTGGAAAACGTTACCAATCTAATATCCTTAATACTTCGTCTTTTCTATAATCTTTTTCCGGTCACAAAAGTATATTTCCTCGAATCTATAATTTAAGATTCCTGATTCTCCGTAGAAACGTACCCCTCATTATTCCAACTTTCTTATCCCTTATAAACCCGCAAGTCGGGTTCACCAAAAATAGCATTTCTCTACTTGTTAAAATTCTAATTGTGCGGACATTCCACACTAGTACCGCTCTCTAGTTTATTTCTACTTTTCTCTATCCTGGATCCGCAAACAATTTCTCACATCATTACACCACTGTCCGTTCCACACTTTCATTCCGGTTTTAATACTTAATTTCATATCTCTAAATATTCCCATATTTCCACTAATAGAAATAACCTTATCTTTTCATGCATTATCAATTAATTATAGAATAATTTATTATTAAATTCCACTAAATTAAATTAATCACATGGTCGGATGCGGGTCTAACCGGAATTAGGTAGGTAGCAAGCAACGGTTTGAAAGGCACCAGTTGGGGTCGGCAACAAGTCTCGTGCAGTACCGGGTTCGAGTCATGTTGTGACAAAACAAGTGAATTAATTCAGCGACTAAACCAACGTTTTGAGTTCGAACTCACGGCCACCATCTAACACCAAAATTCTAACCTGTTGTTAACAGGTCACAGGTTCACGAATCACGACCTTCAATCCTTACGAAATTTCCACCACATGGATTTAAAAACTAGAGTAAGAGATCGACTCACTGATGGCCACACGCAGAGGTGATATAATCTCGCTCCACGGTTCCCATCGACAAGGAAGGTGGCGTGGTCAGTGGCTAGCGGCAGGAGGTGTCAACATTAAAGCAGCGGGGAGGAAAGACGTTCAACAAAATCGCCAGGTAAGCGGTCGACGGTGTGACACAGAGGGTTGCGAGGATGGAGTGATGGTTTCGGTTGCGGTCAGAACTGGGCAGGGGAGAGAATAGTGAATCAGGGTTTAACGCGAGAGGGAGAAGAGATCGAGGTATTGTAGAGGTCGGAAATGGAAGTGTTACAGCGGGGTTGACGAGCTGTGCGTCCCCTTGGACTGAACCGAGGTGTGGTGTGAGAGAGGAGAGCGGGACGGTGGAATAAGATATGTGAATCGATCGTCGTGAGAGAGGATAAGGTATAGCATGGGTAGCGAACTGTGAACGGAGAAGGAGGAACGACGTTTCTTGTCTTCATTGCCTTGTCTTCAATACGGCCGTTACCGCATTCATTCCAACCGTTCTCCTTGGTCGAACGTTGACGAAGGATGGCGCCCGGTGACAAGGAGGAAAAAGAAGTGTAGAAGGAGCGGTTTACGGTATGGTAGTCTAGCACGGCCCACAAAAATTCAGGCGCCAGTGGGCCTAAGAAGTGGGCCGCTAGGAAAGGTTCTGGCCCAGGGAAGATTCGGGTTCTGCCTTGGCCCAATAATAATATAAGGTTGTGGTTTTTGGTTTAGTTTGACTTATTCGATCGGGTTTTTGATCCGTTTGATTAAATTTTAGTTATCGATTCGGATTCTCAAACTAACAACTAAATTAGATTAATTTAAATAAAAAAAATTATAATAAAATAACCAAGAAATTTATTAAAATTTTCCGGTTATTACAATACTCATCATCATTCTATCCTCATACACATACCTAGCATGCTACTACCGTTCATACTAGGAAAGGAAAGGATCTACACTACTCTAGGTAGATCCGGGACAAGACGCACTTGCGGAACGGAAAGACGCAGGGGCGGAACAAGGCAAACCGCAGGCGCGGCGACGCTCGGCCGTAGGCGCGGTGACAGTTGTCGCAGGCAAGCGCAGGTGCTGGGACCGTGGCCGCAGAGGCGGCAGGTTCCGGGCGCGGGTGCGGTGACAGGGTTCCCGCAGGGGCGGCGGCTTCCAGACGCGGGGGCGACTGTTCGCTGATTTTACACCCCTATAAACCTTTATCAATAATGATAAAGACCTACAAGTTAGTAAAACAAGGAAGGGATAGTTTTATATTTATAACCTGTAATAATTCCCTAAATAGCAACGAACCCATAATGTATGGATCAATCACAATAAAGGTAAGTATTCCAGGGTCGATCTCAGGGACTGGGAGGATTAATATGCAATAATGATTATAAATAGAATAGATCTCAATTAAAGACAAGAGGTTGGAAAAGATAAGGGAAAGAAATCAAAAAGGTTTTAGAAAGGGGTTTTATAGATTCGCAATCAACTGTCACTATTGATTGAAAATCAAATAAACAAACAAATAAAGGAAAACAGAGATAATCAAATTAAAGGAAAGAAAATGGATTCCAAGGGTTCAAGATCATTGTTATACATATAGACTCACGAAGACTCATAAAGATATATGGTAGAAAAGCTACAGGGATGAACGTTTCTAGGCTGACAGTCTATTACCGGGTAAGTATTAAAACTGTCTAGTTCAAAACCAACTACCTATCACCGGGTAAGTCTCAAGGTAGAGAGGTAGGAAATTCTAAACAAACCATATTCCAAACTAAGGAAAAGGTAAACCATTACCGGGTAAGTCTCAAGGTAGAGAGGTAGAAAATTCTAAACAAACCAGACTACAAACTAAGGGAAAGGTAAACCATTACTGGGTAAGTCTCAGGTATTACCCTACTTAGCAAGGAATCTAAGCACATTCAACCAATAAAGGATAAACCTTTATTACCTATGATCAGTCTCTCGTGTATCTATGAAGGAATATCACCGGATAAGTCTCAATTCCAACTTAGGTTACTAGCTAGAAGGATTCTAACTAGATTCAAGTCCAAGCCCACCATTAGGATTTCTAGCAAGTCAAAGCCAAAACATAAAGCACAATCTAAACCATCATAATCCAATGGCATAAACAAATCCTTGTCAACCTTGGAACCACAAGGTTCTAGCCAATAACAATCATATCAAAGAAAGGGAATAAATAAATAACAAAATGAATAAAAAGAACTTAACTTCAATAAATGGAAACCTTCAATCTTGAATCCAACAAGGTCTTCCAAACAAAACTGAATGTAAAAGTATGAAACTTCAATCTCAACTAGAGAAGAACAATGGTGGAGAAGAAGAGAAAGGAAGGGAGGCGGCTCCCCCCTATAGGGTAACCTAACCCTAAAAAGAGACTAAAATCGGACTCTTAGAAATAACCTAGAGCTTCCCCTTTATAGCCAACAACCTTACAAAGGACGGGCTGAGCCAATACCGATCCAAAAATAAGATAAAATCGCCGAACAGGAAATCTCGGGCAGAAAATCTCGGCCGAGATCGGGCCAGTCGGGACCGAGATTCAGCAACAGAAACTTCAACGCGTTAGCACATCGGGAATCTCGGCCGAGATCGAGAAATCTCGGCCGAGCTCAGACCATCTCGGCCGAGCTAGGTGTGATCCCGGCCGAGCCAAGGCCATCTCGGCCGAGCTGGGTGTGATCTCGGCCGAGCCAAGGCCATCTCGGCCGAGCTAGGTGTGATCTCGGCCGAGCTAAGTGAAATCTCGGCCGAGATCATGGACCATCTCGGTCTGGTCTGACCGAGATCAGTCCATCTCGGTCCGAGACGCGGTCTTCTTCGTTCCTTCGCGCCTTTAGCTCGATTCCTTGCCTTTCCCATGCACGTACGCTTGCTCCAATGCGTCCACTTCGAGGCTTGATCCTCAAATACGTCATTTTAGCTCCAAAGTGTGCCAAATCACCTACAAAGCCACAAATAGTGTGTGTAGACATCTATTTTTGCAAAGTAAAACTAAACAAGCATCAATGGCACAAACTAAGGCTAAAACATGAATGCGGAAAAGGGAAATCTAACTAAATGCATGAGTGCAACATGTCGATAAATCATGTTATCAACGGCGACTTTGCAGAACGTAGAGTCCCGACTTCTCTTCCACTCTTCACGTGATCAATTCACGTCTTCTCCATTCCATGACCAAGCATATACATATACATACATATTCTAACATCAAAACACCTTCAATACATCTAATCCTAAGCTAAGGAAGAGGAATCAAGGAAGAAAGAAGAGAAGAAGAAGCAAGGAGCTTACCTACTGCTAGTCTAGGCAAGGAATTGATCACAAACACCTTCTCAGTTGGCTCCCAAGCTCAGCAACAACATCTATCATCATCATCATCAACAACCACACACAAACTCTTTCAAACTTTAAGGAATCCAAGATCAAGATCAAGAAGGATAGAAGGGAGAAGCAAGAAGGACGTGAGAAGCTGGATTGGGAATGAAGACTGAAGAAGAAACTCTTGCTCCCAAGGTAAGAAGAGAAGGTAAAGCACGAGTCAACCGGTCAACAAAGCCGGCTGCAGCCGCAAGAAACCGCAAGGGCGGCTCCCTAAACCCGCGGGGGCGGCTAAGGCCAAAATGGCTCCAAAGACTAAGGCTTTTACACCTCACCCCCCTAAAAACAAGTTTCGTCCCGAAACTTGTAAAATCCTGAACCCACTCGGACTCATAAGCCGAGGTATAACTCTCTCTATCGGAGGAATCACATCTCCGCACATATGGTATCAACCTATATCACTCTATGACCTCAAGCACGAGCATGGAGGAACTCATCATCTCCAATCATAAGATCACTATACTATCCAAGGCATAGAGAAAAACCATCTCTAGCCAAACTATAATCATATCACAAGGGCATAGAGGAAAAACATCTCTAGCCATATCATCATCACATCGTAAAGGCATAGAGGAAAAACATCTCTAGCCGTATCATCATCATCATAACAGAAGGGCATGGAGGACAAACATCTCCAGCAATAATATGTCCATCAAAATAACATGGAGGAATAACCATCTCCAACTAAGTCCTAATCGTATCACAATAGCATGAAGGAAGAGCCATCTCCAACTATAAACATTAATCGTACTAGCACACAAGATCTAATAAGATCACACATCATATCATAGCTAGTACGAAAATAAACACATCATAACATATAAGCACATAAGCATAACACTCATCAAGATAGTACTAAGATCTACTCGGCATAGAACTCTGGATAGTTCCTTTGAATACTATCATCAGTCTCCCATGTAGCCTCATCAGGTCCTCGTCTCGACTACTGTATCCTCAACATAGGAATGTCCTTCGAACGTAGGCGTCTCATACCTCATTCTAGGACTGCAATCGGATGCTCAACAAAGGTGTGGTTCGGCTCAACCACTAAATCATCATAACTCACAATATGTCTCGGATTTGGTATATACTCCCTCAGCTGAGACACGTGAAACAGGGTGAACACCCTCTAATCTCAGAGGCAAAGCTAATCTGTAAGCTGCGCTCCCAACCCGATCCAAAATCTCGAACGGTCCGACATATCGGGGCTCAACCACTAACACTGCTCGGCTCATTCCAACATAACGGAGTACGACATCTCTGTCCCTAAAATGCCTCATATGGGGCCTTCCCAATAGATGCATGCCAGCTGTTGTTGTATGAGAACTCAACTAGAGGGAGATGATCCGTCCACACTTGTCCCCAATCCAACACACAAGCTCGCAACATATCCTCTAGTGCCTGAATGGTCCTCTCTTACTGACCATCTGTCTGAGGATGGAATGCAGTCATGAAGTGCAAACTCGTCCCCAGGGCAGTCTGAATCTGTTGCCAAAACCTCGAGGTAAATCGTCCATCTCTGTCTGAGACGATTGTCCTCGGTACACCATGAAGTCTCACTATCTGCCTAGTGTACTCCTATGCTAATCAGCTCACTGGCCACGTTTCCCGCATAGGGATAAAACGTGCCGTCTTCGTCAATCTGTCCACTATAACCCATATGGCATCAAAGCTCCTGCTCTGTCTCAGCCCAGTCACAAAATCCATGGTGACGTCCTCCAACTTTCTCTGTGGAACAGGTAGTGGATGGAGCTCACCTCTAGGTTTGCAATGCTCGATCTTGACCTGCTGACAAGTCATACACTATGCCACAAATCTAGCTACATCGGGTTTCAGCCCTCCCCACCAATATAAACATCTCAAGTCTTGGTACATCTTACTCGTACCTGGGTGCACTAAATAAGGCGTACAGTGAGCCTCCTGTAATATCCTCTGGCGTAGATCCGCATCAACGGTTACACAGACGCGACCGCGACGTCTCAACACTCCATCTGCTCCTAGAAGGAACTGTGGTGCCTCATCCCGAGACATCCTCTCTCGAATCCTCGTAAGTGTCGGGCAGGTCTCCTGCTTCTGTTGGATCCCACCCAACAGATCAGGAAGAACCTCTAAAGTACTCAACTGGGCATCCTCATCAGGAAAATGGATGTCCAACTCTAACCAGATCAGATCCCTCTGTAACTGATGTTGAACTGTCAATCTCGCAATCGCCTACTCTCGAGGCGTCTTCCTGCTCAAGGCGTTGGCGACAACGTTCGCCTTCCCCGGATGGTACAGAATCTCTAGATCAAAATCCTTGATCAGCTCAAGCCATCTACGCTGGCGGTTATTCAATTCCTGCTGTGTGAAAATATACTTCAGATTCTTATGGTCTGTGAAGATCTGACATGTAGCACCATACATGTAATGTCTCCAGATCTTCAGTGCATGAACTGCCGCTGCCAACTCCATATCATAAGTCGGGTAGTTCTCCTCATACGTCTTCAGCTGTCTAGAAGCATATGCAATCACCTTTCCTCGCTGCATCAATACACATCCCAAGCCTAGCTTGGATGCATCACTGTAAACCACAAAATCAGTTGTACCCTCTGGCTGTGCCAAAATAGGAGCAGAAGTCAGACGTCTCTTCAACTCCTCAAAACTCTGCATACACTGATCAGGCCATACAAATATGGTAGTCTTCCTCAGCAAACTCGTAAGTGGACGTGCAATCACAGAAAATCCCTCCACAAAGCGTTTGTAATAACCGGCTAGGCCAAGGAAGCTACGTACTTCCTTGACGTTCGTCGGTGTAGTCCAAACTGCTACTGCCTCTATCTCGTAGAACCTGTAACACAGTCCTCAACTGCCCTGCATGCTCCTCTCGGCTGCGAGAGTACAACAAAATATCATCAATGAAGACCACCACAAACTGATCCAGGAAGTCGATGAATATGCTGTTCATCAACTCTATAAAAACTGATGGGGCATTCGTAAGCCCAAATGGCATCACTACAAACTCGTAGTGTCCATATCTGGTCCGAAAAGTTATCTTGTGCACATCCTGCTCTCTCACCCTCAGCTGGTGATACCCTGAACGCAGGTCAATCCCGGAGAATACTGTCGCTCCTTGAAACTGATCTAACAAGTCATCAATACGCGACAATGGATACTTGTTCTTGATGGTCACCTTGTTCAACTCTCTGTAATCAATACACAGTCTCAACGATCCGTCCTTCTTCCGTACGAAGAGGATAGGTGCTCCCCATGGGGATACGCTAGGGCGGATGAAGCCCTTCTCAGCCAACTCCTCGAGTTGCTTCTTCAGCTCCAGCATCTCGACAGGCGCCATCCGGTATGGGGCCTTCGAGATCGGTCTCATACCAGGCTCTAAATCAATGCTAAAATCCACACTCCTCTGAGGCGGCAAACTGGACGGCTCAACAAATACATCTGCAAAATCACAGACAACTGGGATATCCTCTAGTGTTGGACTCTCTCCCTCCTTCATGACATAACACCAGAAGGCCTCACAACCCTGTGCAATCAGTCTCGCTGCCCGTATTGCACTGATAAATATGCCTGATTTTCCAAGGTCCCAGCCTCGGAAAACCTCTATCTGACCTAACTCGGCAGAGAGGGTTACAGTCTTCCTACCTACATCTAACACTGCCTGGTGTCTATCCATCCAATCCATACCTAAAATGATTTCTTCATGCTCTAATGGCATGACAAAGAAGTCGACCAGTAATACACGGGTCCCTACAGAAATAGGACAGTCACGGATCTCACGGGTACCTCTGACCCTACTACCATCAGGTAACTCTATACTAAAGGGTATCCCCTCAGTCGTATCTAGACTCAGACGCTCAACACATGCATCAGATATACATGAATGCGGAGCACCATTATCAAATAAAACGCTGACATGTAAACCATGAATCAGAATGGTACCTGTAGCAGTCGGTGCAACTGGCTCCTCTGCACTCCTCAGCTCAAAAGCTCTACCCTGAACTCCTCTGGTGTCAGTGGTGCTCCCACCACAACCTCTGCCTCTACTCAGCCCAGGAGCAAATCCCTGAGTCATAGGACGATCTGAGACTCTCTATTGTCCCTGTGTCTGCTGCTGCTGAGGTGGTCTCTGTCCACCTCCCGCTACAATGGCAGGAGAAGAACCCTGCTGAAATGATGATCCACCCTGTCTACAGAAGACAACTCTGTGTCCTCGTCCGCCACAAGTGAAGCAAGTCACTATCTGCCTCGTACACTCTGGTCGGATATGTCCATACCCACCACAGTTGAAACACTGTCGTACCTTATCGGTAACTGGTGCAAACGATAGATGGCTCTGGCGGCTCTGGCCTCGCCCTGAATCAGCAACTCCACTAGTACCCTGCCGAGATGAAGCTCCACCCTTCCTACAGAAAACATATAACTGTACACGTCAAAAGACCCCATACCCCACGATAACGACCTAGTGTACGGAGCCCTCAGCGGACCACCCACTCTGGATCACTCTGCAGCTCTCCTAACCTGCAAAGGATCTACAACACGGTATAAAACCGTTAGCTAATTAACCATAAACATATATATAGAAGATGCAAGAGCACAAACACACATCAGGTAATAATAACACATCATCATGCTTTTACACATTTACCCGGTTTATTATCTTTATAAAGTCCAACACTCAAATCGTATATATATAAATGTATATGAATATATGTGACACGAGGAATTTAACCCTCGCCTCTCGGTGCTGATGCCAGTTGGAGTGGTGATACGGTCACCGTCCCCGTATACCCTATGGGAGTGGAGAAAGCCCGTCCCATAATCCAAATTTGGCCTGCCCGCAGAGAACCTTCCAGACTCCCAGCAGGATGAAAGGACAAGTTGTCACGCCCTACAATGGGCAGTCACTAAAACATAGGTCGGTAATAATCAACATCACATGCTATCAAGCATATATCAAACACCACTCATGCATACATCCAATATAAGGATGGTAGCTAAGTAAGTCCTATGGACTTACCTCAACCTTGAAGTACTCTCAAGTATGATCAGCTCCAAACCTGAAGAACAGCACGGCCTATACAAGGCATACAGAGATATCAAATCTCCTATACAACAAATGGGTCACACCTAGACCCAAGGGATCCATAAGGATCATATCCAACTTATAAACCTCAAAGCCCTAACCGGCGTATAACGATATCATACTCATCATCATTCTATCCTCATACACATACCTAGCATGCTACTACCGCTCATACTAGGAAAGGAAAGGATCTACACTACTCTAGGTAGATCCGGGACAAGACGCACATGCGGAACGGAAAGACGCAGGGGTGGAACAAGGCAAACCGCAGGCGCGGCGACGCTCGGCCGCAGGCGCGGTGACAATGGCCGCAAACAAGTGCAGGCACGGCGCAAGCGCTGAGACCGTGGCCACAGGGGCGGCAGCTTCCGGGCGCGGGTGCGGTGACAAGGTTCCCGCAGGGACGGCGACTTCCAGACGCGGGGGCGGCGACTCTGCAGAACGTAGAGTCCCGACTTCTCTTCCACTCTTCACGTGATCAATTCACGTCTTCTCCATTCCATGGCCAAGCATATACATATACATACATATTCTAACATCAATACACCTTCAATACATCTAATCCTAAGCTAAGGAAGAGGAATCAAGGAAGAAAGAAGAGAAGAAGAAGCAAGGAGCTTACCTACTGCTGGTCTAGGCAAGGAATTGATCACAAACACCTTCTCAGTTGGCTCCCAAGCTCAGCAACAACATCTATCATCATCATCGTCAACAACCACACACAAACTCTTTCAAACTTTAAGGAATCCAAGATCAAGAACAAGAAGGAGAGAAGGGAGAAGCAAGAAGGACGTGAGAAGCTGGATTGGGAATGAAGACTGAAGAAGAAACTCTTGCTCCCAAGGTAAGAAGAGAAGGTAAAGCACGAGACAACCGATCAACAAAGCCGGCTGCAGCCGCAAGAAACCGCAGGGGCGGTTCCCTGAGCCGCATGGGCGGCTAAGGCCAAAATGGCTCCAAAGACTAAAGCTCTTACAGCGGTTTCCTGCGGCTGCAGCCGGTGTTGTTGACTTATGACTATGCTTTACTCTTCTCTTCCCTTATAACCATTCCTTGCTTCATGATGAAGGGTTTCCTTCATTCCCAACTGCATCACGTCCTTCTTCTCTCCTTCATTCTCCTTGGATCTTCTTCTTGATTTTTCCTTAGTTTGCAAGAAAGTTTGTGTGAGTCTTGGTTGATGATGATGTTGAGTGGATGTTGGGCTGTGTGAGCCAGCTGATTTGTGTGGTGCTGATCTCTTCCTCTGTGTAGGCTACAACAGTGGTGAGCTTTCTTCTTTCTCTTCTTTCTTTCTTTCCTTCTCCTTTAGCTTAGGATTCCACAAGTTGAATCTTGTGTTAGATATCCTAGGCATATATGTTGATGTTTATATGTATATATATGTATGTGTATGGCTACTGGATGCTGAAGACGGGAAATCATTGAGTGAAGAACCGAAGAGAAGGCGGGAATCATCTTTCTGCACTGCATTCCACCCCTGCGCCTCAGTGCCGCCGCCCCTGCGTCATATGTGTCACCGCCCATGCGTGGGAGTGCCGCCGCCCCTACGCCTCCCGGTGCTTTGCCCTTGCGTCTTTCCTGTCACGCAGGTGCGTCTTGTGCAGGACCTACCTAGAGTGGTAGGGATCCTTTCCTTTCCTAGTATGAGTGGGTTAGTGGCATGCTAAGTGTGTGTATGAGGATAGGATGAGGATGATCATGATATCGATATGTGCCGGTTATGGCTTTTAGGTTTAGTAGGTTGTTGAGGTTTATAGGTTGGATATGATCCTAATTATGGATCCCTTGGGTCTAGGTGTGATCCCTTTGATTGATAGGAGATTTGATATCTCTTTATGCCTTGTTATTAGGCAGTGCTGTTCTCCGGATTGGAGTTGATCGTGGTTGAGAGTATCTTGAGGTTGAGGTAAGTCCGTAGGACTTACTTAGCTACCATCCTTATATTGGATGTTTGCATGAGTGGTGTTTGATTTATTATGCTTGATAGCATGCGATGTTGATTATTACCGACCTATGGTTTATTGACCGCCCATTGTAGTGGCCGTGATAACTTGCCCTTTCATCCCGCAGTGGAGTCTGGGAGGTTCTCTATAGTCAGGCCAGATCTGGTCTACGGGATGGACACTTACCACTCCCTTAGGGTATACGGGAAGGTGTGCCGACACCACTCCAACTCGGAGGCGAGGATGATATATATATTCCTCGTGTCACATATGTTGATATATATATATATATATATATATATACACGATTTGAGTATTGGACTTTATAAAGATGATTAACCGGGTAAATGTGTGACAACATGATTATGTGTTTATGATTCCATGACTTGTGTTTGTGCTTATGCATTATCTTTTATATGAATGGTTAGCTAACGGTTATATACCGTGTTGTAGATGCTTTGCAGGTTATGAGAACTGCAGAGTGATCCAGATGAGGTGATCCGCTGAAGGCTCCGTACACTAGGATTGTGCGTGGGATATGGGATGATTTTGTTATGTATGATACATGTTTTGGTTTGTACTCAGCGGTGTTTTGTATACCTTTTGATATATGTATTACAGTTTGATGTTTGGTTTTAATCTATCTGTGCCTTGTTGTAATATCCAGTGAACTTGTTGTCAGCCTAGGGTCAAGATCCATTGTGTGATTCTTGCCGCAGTAGCGCTCCGAGTCCCGCGGATTCGGGGTGTTACAGATAAAATTTAAAAACATTAAATAAACTAATGTGGAAACGAGATTGGACCCATCCCATCTCGTCTTGGTCCCAACCGAAATAGGACCCGGTGATATTCAATCTAATATATCCAAGGTCCGTCACAATCCATCCAATTTAAAATAGCCGGGACGGATCCACAATGACCTCAGTTCCACCTATAACAGGTTAGTGAACTTAGTGCCAGTTTACCTATTCAGACCAGTGGCTTGAGCTAATTTACTTTTTTTCCCCCCTGGTACGGTAAACTTTGCCAATTTGGGTGAATTTAAAAAATTAAAAGGAAAATAGCCTACGGAGTACAAAATCCTTCCCTAAACCTGCGTGCAGTTTCTCACCTAATCCAAGAAACAAGAACTATCTCAGTATCTCTGATCTCTCAACAGTCCGCCCGATCCTCTGTTGCCCAGGGCCTCCCTGCATCCTTGCTCACCACCAATTCAGACCTCCCATTGGCGACCGGTGTCAGAATTATCGGTAGTTCCCGTCTGTCCTTTCCTATTCTCATAACTCCGTCGGCGACCGGTGTCAGAACTATCGGTTTCTGGACGGTTTGGGAGCAAGACGGGTTTAAGACGGTCCCTTTTTTTCCCCCCCGCGATTTAGGGTTTGGAAGTCACTCTTTCATCTCTCTTCCCGGTTATTTCACGACCGTGACAGTGCGACTATCTCTTCCGGCAGTGTCCTTGTCCTCCGGCGACTCTCTCCTCCACTACTCCGTCCGTCGACAGGTAAGCTTCTCCCCCCGATTTCTCTGAGTTCGTTGGTAAGTCTCTGGATTCCGTATTCCAGATTTCCAGGTAATTCGGTTTTGCAGCTTGGTTTTGTTGATTGAATGTGTTGAATGGCGGTTCTACAGCCCGATTTGCTTAAGTTTTTTGCTTCAATTTCTGTAGATTTGTTCAATGATGTGTTGAATGAATGTGGTGTTCAAATTTGCTTCAGTTTGCCCAAAATGGTTTCCGATATTTTTTTTTTCCCTTCATTTTTTCTGCACTCAATTTATGCTGATTTTTTTGTTTCATCTTGTGATTATGTCACAGTGGCGGATTTAAGGGGGTAAGTGAGGGACCGTGCCCCTCCTTTCACGGATACAGTAGTGTAAAATAAAAAAAAATTAAAAAAAATAAATAAAAAACCCTCCATCAAACGACGTCGTTTTGATGAGAATGAAAAAAAAACCCCTCAGCTCTCCTCTCCCGCTCCAAGAACTGCCTCTCGTCTCCTCATTTTCGATAGCCGCTCCTCGCTCCTCGTCTCCTCTCGCCGCTCCTCACCTCCTCCTCTCCTCTCGCCGCTCCTCGTCTCCTCTCGCCACTCCTCGTCTCCTCTCGCCACTCCTCGTCGCTTCCCGTCGCTGCTCGTCGCTGCTCGTCGCCGGCCGTCGCCTCTCGTCGCTGCGCTCGTCGCTGCTCACCTCCCGCAGTGCCGCTCCTCTGCCCATCGCCTCCGCAGTTCCGCAGTGCCGATCCCCTCACCTCGCCTCGCCTCCGCAGACCGCAGTGCCGATCCCCTCCTCTCGCCAATCGTCATCCGAGCTCTCAGATTCATCCCGCCGTCACTGCTCCCTTTCTGGACTCTCAACCTGCTGGCTGATGTAAATCAAGGATTCAAGGTTAAGTTTAGTTTTTGTTATAAATTTTACTTGTTATTAAATCAATTTGATTGAAAAATTAGTAGTTATTTAGTTGATTAGGTTTAATTGGTTTGTATTTGTCGATTAGGTTTAATTTGTTGATTGAATTTAGGTTAAATTTGTTGATTGATTTGAAAAGTTATGTTAAGGTTTTTGAGAATTGTTGATTGAATTGAAAATTAGTGGATTATTACTTGATTAGGTTAAATTTGTTGATTGAATTGTAAGTTAGGCTAAAGTTCTCCATATTTATTGATTGAATTGAAAATTTATAGATAATTACTTGATTAAGTTAAGCTTATCGTTAATTCATTAAGCACATCAGTCCCCCCCTTCCAACATTTCCTGGCTCCGCCACTGAATTATGTGTTGTTCAAATTTGAGATTAGTGAAAAATGATGATAGTGATGATGTAGACGGTGCCTTGTTCATTGACTTGTGATTATTTATATGAAATTTGTACAAAACTTAGGGGTTAAATACAAGAAAATAATAAAAATATCTTGTCAGTCTAAATTTCGTCTAGACGGCGTCTCTTCGTTTCACGTGTTTTGGAACACTGCGCCCACCACTGTCACACTTTCTAGCACGATAAGCTTTGAATTAGTTGAATTCTCGATGTGCACATGGTGAAGTGTGTATGTGCTCAATTAAGATCTCCTGTATCAAGGTTACATGTATCCTTGTATGTGATTGGTTGAAGTTAAATAAATAAGTATTAAAGTAATAGTGCTTTACGAGAAAGATAATAAACAACAACAATTCCACCAATCGCGCGTAATCATAAAGTGAGTGATATCGGAGATCCTGACCGGTATGTGCTAGGAGTGGACTCGGATTCCATGGTTCGTCCGTTAACTAATATTTAATTTGTGAATCTAGTTGAAATTTAGGTTTTTTTGTCTGACATCGGAACTATACTTTAGATGGAGATATTATGCTGCATTGAACATTCTTGAGTTAAAATTGATGCTAATAAGTGTTTGGGGAGTTGAGCATGTTATTAGAAGGTAACAATGTGATGTTGGGTTGAGATATTTTATGTGTTTAATTACATTGAGCATGATTATTGACTTTTAAGTTGTGTGCATAACTAGGAAGATTGACATGGCTTATGATAATTGAATTGTTTGAAGTTTGAATTTATGCTACTGTAAGCTTTACAATGATAGGAGTTTTAGTAAGGGATGAATCATGGATGTTCTATGTTAAGAGTTTATATAATGGTAAATGAGCTTTACAATGACAGGAGTTTTTGTAAGAGATGAATCATGGTGGTTTAAGATTAATTTGTTTTTATCTTTTTAATTAGAATTTATGCTACTGTAAGCTTTACATTGACAGGAGTTTTTGTAAGAGATGAATCATGGATGTCCAATGTTAAGATTTTATATAATGGTTAAGTGATCCCTGGTGATAAGGGACAAACATTTTTCTTGTAATTTAAAATTCATTTGTCTTATCTTCTTACTTTGACACCCCCACCCCCACCCCAAACTGACTCTTATACTTCTCTTGCACCGCCCTTCTCCCCAGCCACTGTTGTGCACATCTTTATCGGATGTGTTTAGTAATAACTCATACGTGTCTTCTTACCAATCTTCCTCTTCTCCATGTGTCAATTCTTAAATTCACCGTTGTTTCGGCCTTTTGAAACCGACATCTTCTGATTTATTTTAAATCAAATCTTACTGTAGATGAGTTTTTGGATTTTATTTGTTTAAGGAAACCTTATAGTTTGATGTCTTTTGTGTTGATTCAAATCTTTTCAGATACGAGATGGAACGAAGTATGTGGTGCTCTAATTGTTTAAGGCGTCAGCGAACTGAGCAAAATGATATCGGTTTGATGTCAGTTTTCACTTTCTCCATCCTTATCTTTTTTTGTTCTTGTGGTTACTTTGACATACAGTGTGGGTTTTAGATAAATTTTTCATGTTTGAGATATTTCATCTTTTGTTTGGATGTAGATGCTGTACTGTGTGTGGTAAAGTGGTTGATCAGGATATATATTCGAATGAGCCAACCTTTGTTAAGAATGCTGCTGGCCAGGTATGTACTTATGACTGCCTAGTGTTCTTTGACGATATTTTGCTGTTTTATTTAGTATATCATCTTGATGGCGTGACAAGTTTTTTGGATAAATTTCTTAAAAAGCCGTGTACCTGTTAGCTTCTTTTATTTTTATGATTCACTGGTGTTTTCCTTTCCTTTTTTGTTGTTGTTGTGGTTTTCATATGTTTGTGGGTTTTTACATGCACATTATCCGTTTTTTTTTTGTATGAGTTTAATCTTTTGGTAATAATATTTTTCTCTACATTCTCGTGTCTATAATTTTGGCAACTATATGGTTCTATAGAGCCAAATGTCAGGCAATTTCGTGAAGACCGTGCAAGGCGATTATTCAGCTTCACGAGAACGGACACTGAATAACGGTATGCTTGGTTTTAGCTAGATAGTTTTTCCTCTCACTGCAGTCTACTTGTTATTGTTCCTTTTATCTGATTAAACCGTCTAAAGATTAAGGCCTGCTGGTCTTAACTGGAAGGATTATGCTAAATAATTTTTAGCTTTTTATATAGTATAGTGCTTAATCTTTTTTCACACCTTTTTTTTTTTTTTCTTCGTATTGTTTACCCTGTTAGTATCATTAACTACTTTCAAGTTCCCGTTTTGTGGCAGCACACGATTTCATCAGGCTTGTGGCTGACAACTTGGGTATTGTAGGCGGAGACCAGATAGCTAATGCAGCTTTAGCCTTTTATACAGTAAGTTGTATGTGACTTTCTTATTAGTTCGTATATTTATCTTTCTCGGAGATGTAATTTGAGCTTCGTAATGCCTATGAGATCTGAAGATAGCTCTTGAGAGGAACTTTACACGGGGGCGTAGAGCAGATCAAGTTGCAGCAGCTTGTCTTTACATTGCGTGTCGGTGAGTTACACAATTAACATCTCCTAATCCGTGATTTGTACAAAGTTGGCTTCTTTCTTAAGTAGGTGCATGTTGTTTCACAACTAGTTTTCTGAATGGGCTAAACTTTGCAGATATAGCTAGCAGAACAAAAGCTGCATTCTTTAGTTTCTAGCATATGTTGTATTTTCTACTGAAATGACACATCAAAGATTAGAATTAGACATACACACACTACATAGGAAGCTAAACTCCAGTTACTCACCAAAAGAAGCAACTTTTTGTAGTACACGTTGATGATGGAATTCCATCATTATTATGAATGAAAGTACTTGTCTAGGCTATACATTTTATATGATAAGTTATGCATACTGATTTTCCTTGCCCGTGCTGGAGTCCTATGTTTTTGAGATTGCTGCTTTCTTGTGTTGTGCTTACCAGTTCCATATAGGTCATGCTACCTAGGTCCCAGCATAAAGTATGTGTGAAAGAGCTAATAATGCCATATCTTGATTACATTTTGACAGGGAAAACAAACAGCCATTTCTTCTAATTGAGTTTGCAGAGTTCTTGGGAGTAAATGTGTAAGGAGTCTAACATCTACTCCACTCTCTTTCATTGTTAAATATCGTTCTCGCAGCTGAATGATTTTGGAGATTCATCAACTTGATGCCTTTATCCTTTTGTGTTTTTGTCTCTGATGCTTATTTTGGCCTCACCTTTGAATGCTCCCACCAAATTTCCACTGCAGTTATGTCCTCGGTGCTGTATTTTTGCAGCTTTGTAAATTATTAAGCCTTGAAGAGCACCCAATTGTTCAGAAACCAGTTGATCCCAGCCTATTTATTCATCGATTTACTCATGGTATGCTATTTTAAGATATTTGTCTTTTTTAGAGCATTATCTTTTCAGCATAATCATTAATTCTAGTAGTTCTACTTTTCCTTGTTAATGTGCAGTTTTGCTGGGTGAGATGAATCGTGAGATTGAGAAAACTGCCTTACGTATTATGACTAGCATGAAAAGAAATTGGATGCAGGTCTGTTGCACATTTTTCCTTCAGAGTCATCTCTGATTTCTAGACAGTTGGGGATTGGTTTGTTGTTGTTTCACTGACAATTTGCTTGATAATCAGACTGGAAGGAAACCCAGTGGTTTATGTGGTGCAGCATTGTACATATCAGCGCTTGCACATGGTCACAAGTTCACTAAGTCTGACATTGTAAGTGATGACATATGCTGGTTGAAGATATATTGTTTTGCAAGAATGTTGCTTCTATTGTGGTTCAAAATGTTGCCTGCAGTTGCCTCTTGTGATTCGCATCCTGAGAAGCTCCTTTTGATGTTTGATTGTTATTTATCGCTTTCCTTGTGATATATGTTTCGAGTTTATTAGTCTGTGTTATCTACTTTTGATGCATGTTGTACTTTATGATCAGGTAAGGATTGTACATATTTGTGAAGCGACATTAACAAAACGTTTGATCGAGTTCGAGGACACTGCATCTGGGAGCCTAACGGTAGGTTTTGCTATTTGCATTACACTGTTCTTGTCTAATTCCATATGTTACTTATTAGGAGTGATCTATACCATCTGATATTGGTTGTATGGTAATTTGTCTGAGATTCCTCAAGTAGGTTTGATTGGGGCATACACAAAAAATTCTCAGGGGGGGCACTATTGTTCTGAAACTATTTATGTTAATTTGAGATCAGTGACAAAAAGTTTCACCTATAATAATTTGAAACTAGTGATAAAAGAAGTCATCACTACAAAAAGGTTTATTTTTTAACAGTAACATGAGGATCATATTCGTTAATCTGATTTCATCATGGATCACTAGTTATATTTCCAACATAATAATTATAACTGAAACAAATAATAAACTGCCAAATTTGTATTTCCATTTGGCAATTTGGCAGAATTTGGCTTTTATGTTGTTTACAGGGAATAAATTAACTAACCATAAATACGATAATTATATACATAGTATAACCACTGGAGAACAATAAGGATTGTGGACAATTTTCACTTGAGCTACAGCCTTTTCTATTGATTTTTTGAGGATTATAAAATATATTGGAAATTGGAAATTTTAAATGAAAAGTTATATCCATACTAAACTATAACTTTTGCTGTGTTTTGGAAAAACTGTATTAATGAGGTATTGTTTTCGATTGTCCTTTTATAAGAAAATATTTAGAAATAGAAATTGGTGGGAGTATGCAAAAAGAAAGTGACGGAAGGATAGTTTACAAATTGAAATAAGAAAAAGGGGTCGAAGACAAGAAGGGGAACAAGTTTCGTAAACAGGCTCAATATATATTTAAGTATAACTCATAATAGCCCAATTATATGATAAACATGGGGAGAAAAGGCATTGAGAGGAATTATACCCAGAACCTACTGCAGTTTTTTAGCACATCACAACACTAAAACCAGTTAACGAAGACATTACCTTTGAACTTTTGTCAACATTCTTAAACTGATAAATAATTAATTTGAGGAATCACATCCGTGATTCTAAAGTGTTTTGCAGGAGGGTAACGGGGTTACTGGCCCTACTTGACCCCCTACTCCGCCTATGGTTTGATTCGTTATCATTTGACTGATTTTGGGATGTTGGTCAGCTAAGGCTGGTGGTTACTTTTGTGGTCCACCGTTCAGAAACTTGATTCTATTATCTGGATGATCTTTTGTATATTTGATTATTTGTTATATGACTGTTGGTGTCCGCACATATATCACACATACCTTTCCTTATCTTTGGTGATTGTGCCTAGAACCGTCTTAATAATCGTATAATGACTTATGTCTCAGATTGAGGAACTCAACCAAAATGCCGAGGAACTTGAGATAAATCTCAAATCAAGCAAGGATGCAAATTCTTGTGGCTTGTCTAAGAAGGTTGAATTGTTATGCGAGCATAAGGGCAGTGAAAGAGCACATTTTGCACATGGATTATGTGAGAGTTGTCACGAGGAGGTAATTTCCTTTTTGTTGTATATTTGAAGGCCTTTCAAGTGGATATTATATTTATTTATCGAGTGGAATGTGGACCTTGCAGTTTCTAAGCATTAGTGGTGGTCTTGGAGGAGAAGCTGAACCCCCTGCTTTTCAGCGTGCTGAAAGAGAAAGGATAGAGAAGGCACGTGCCTCCGAAAATACCATAGATTCCTGTAGGGCACCTGGGCTACTGAAAAGTAACTACACAACTGCAGAGGTACTTCTTTTCCTCATCATTTTTAACCTGTAAATATCTATTGCCTCTTATACTTCCTATTTTTTCGAATCTTATGATTTGATTGGTGTAAAAATCCTCTCTAGAGGGAGCTGAACATAGCTGTATGCTAATTAGTTGTTCCCTCTTACACTGTGCATTTTCTTCAATATCTACGTAGCATCTGTATTAGTATGATCTTATCGGACATTTTGGTTAGTCTTATAAGATGCTACTAACTGGACGATATGTCACCTTAAGTTTTGTGTAATTTAAGGCATTCACACCCCTAACATTGATTTACGTTACAATTTAGGTTATTTTGGGTGCGCATAATCTAACAATCTTGTATGCCATAAGGTACAAGAGATGACATCAACTGAAAATAATTAATCGTAGTCAGTAGCAGGTTCATGAAATGTACATTCCATCTGATATAGTGCTTTCTTTTATATATATTAAAACAAAAAATTCTCCTCTGCCTCCATTTGTTTTGGCGTGGCTTCTTATAGAAAGAGGGATTGGAGCAATTGCTGCTTTTAATCCCTTGTCTCTATGTATCCTTTTTCTTTTTATTAATAAACAATATCTTCAATTTTCTTCTCATTGAAAATTTGAAATCTACGAGCAAGGATTTGAATCTGGCTAACTAAAGATTCTAGTAAATTGAGGTTTCAAGAACATTTAGGGAAGCAATAAGCATCAGTTTCAGGTTCATGATAGTCATCTATAGTTTTATTTTCTGCTTTGTGTGTAAAAACAACATAGTGTAGCACTAAAAAAGTTCCCTTGTAGGGATTTGCAATTATTACGTTGTCAGTTACTACATCATGTTTGTCTGTTTCACATTTTGTCAAGATATCTCCTTCCTAACTTTGTGCATATTTCCTGCCATCTTGTATGATGAATACATCAGGGCCTGTGGAGGCTTGTAGAACCTTCTTATATCCCTCATTTATACCGTTTTATTTATTCTTGTAGGTTGATAAAGAAAGAAGAGGCCTTATTTCTGATACAAGTAAAATACTAGAAAATGTAGATTCTGGAGGTAATGTAGACTTTAAACCTTTTAAATCCTTTCTAGCCTATCTCTTGAATTCTCTCCTTGATATTTGTAGGATCAAGTACAAAAGACGCAGCTGTTGCTGTTGATCATGATAAAGGAGAAGAAACTGATAATGGAATTACTGAAGATGGGGATGAGTCAGAGAACTTTGAGGACATTGATGATAATGAGGTATGCAATGATGCTAATTCGCATATAGCTCTAGTCTTATTTGCAACATTTATGCACTTGGCCCAGTGCCTTTCATTCTGCGTTGGGGAAAATTTTTACATGACTATAACTCATATCTGATCTTTGAAGTTCTTGAAATTGTAAATGGATTAAAACTTTTATGAAAAAATAATTAAGATTCCAACCCTCCTTTACATACAATAGTTGTATCTTTTTCTGGTGTGACCATCTTACTGCTTCACTGTTGTATTTTGTAAAGGTGGATGGCTACTTGCATAATGAAGAGGAGAGCGAGTATAAAAGGGTCATCTGGGAGGATATGAATCGGGAGTATGTTGAGGTAATATTTCTTAACTTTTAAGATGCTGTTGCTAGAAAGTTGGAATTTGTTTGGTACCTTCAAAGAGGAAATGGTTTGTCTATGCGTCACATTGGCTTTTTGAGGATTGTGTGTAAATGAATGACAATATTTTGGTATATGCTGTCCAAGTAGTTTACATGTTTTTTCTTTTTCGGCATATTGTATAATCGTACTTTGATCAACTACATTGACTTATTTAATCAGTGGCTGATGAATTTAAAATCTAACCTGCATGTACAGGAACAAGCTGCTAAAGAGGCTGCTGCTGAAGCTGCCAGGAAAGCTGAAATGGAAGACTTGAAGAATTGCTCAGCAGAGGTTCGTGCTGCGCGAGAACTTGCTGCAGCTGTTGCTGCAAATGTAGCAAAGACGAAGAAGGTGAATCTTTTATAATGCAAAGTTTCTTATCAGGTTTTTTTGCATCATTGGCTCCTCAGTATTGTTTATGATGCAAAGTTTGTTTCAACCTTGTGATACTGCCGCTATTTAGGAACAAAGGAAGAAAAGAGCAGCAGAATGGAAAGCTCCTCAAACTGCTGCAGAAGCAACTCACCAAATCTTGACCCGAAAGGTACTGCTTTAAATATCATCATATTCTGAATTACAATCGTCATATCCTGATGATATATTGAATTTTGCTGCAGAAGCTCAGTTCAAGAGTCAACTATGACGTTTTGAAGGAAATCTTCGAAGAACCAGTAAGTCATACATTCTTGTTTCATTCCCTTAACAAAGAGGGAACTTACCATGCATATTTTATTTATTATTATTTCTGTTTCTTACGTTCTGAATGACTGAGAACTTGCATTTAGCTGTTTGCTGATGATTGTAACCATTAAGGCAAAAAAAAAGTCTCTTGAATGTGTAAATTTTTTCTTGAATTGCAGGTGGCATCAGACAACATAAAGAAGATGAAAACTGACCCGAATGATAGCGAAATGCCCCCCATTAAAGAAGATGATTTTGAAAACACTGGTAAAGACGAGGCGGAGGCGGAGGCGGAAGTCGACGATGAGTATTACGAGCAACCCACTCAACCGAATTACGGAGAGGAAGTTTACAACTATGATAATGAAGATAGCTTCTGGTAATGATATTTGACCCCACTTCACCATCATACTCCATTTATTCACTTTTATTATTCTTCTCAAATCTCAAGGTTAGCTCACCATCATCGTCCATCTTTTATTTATGTAGAGTCAGATTTTTTTATAGAATATATATATATATATATATATATATATATATATTTGTTATTTTGTAATATTATCTCTAAAATAAATAAGTTTCATAAATGTATGAGTGCATTTGAATGCCCAAAAATATAGATTTTGTTGATTTTTTCCCGTAACAGATCTATTTTACTCGATTTTATTTAATTTACTACACAACGATTGCATGTGAACGATAGACCGGGGTTATGAAGTATTGATTTTTTAATTTTTTATTTATTTATCATCATTTGTTTTATTAGTCATTGAAACTCTCAGTACAAGTCCAATTAAACTTTGTTTCATAGTACGTTTATATAATTATTACATAAAATAGGTTAATTTTGATATTTTAATGTATTCACCTCCAACCACATGTTTATTTTGTTTGAAGTTACCACAAAAATATTCAAAAAATAGATGTAATTTAAAACTATAAAATTTGAATTTGTTATATTTGCTGTATAATGTTAAATTATTTTGTTAGAATAGATCGTATAAGATATGAAATATAAACTATTATATAAAGATAGTGATCAATATATGTGGAAATAAAACCATGATATATATTTTTGTTTTTTTAATGTTCTCAAAGCTCGGCATGTATCATATGAAGAGGCTTATGAGTGGTTCCCCACTCATTATAAAATAATAAATCAATATTAATGAAATCTAAACGGTTAAAAAACAATAAGGTATTATTGAAGGATACTATGATACAATAATATATATGTAATTAAATTCTAGTTGGATTTGATTGCTAGTGGAGGCAAGGAACACATCAAGCTAATTATGTGGAGTAGCAACGAGAGGTAAAGTTGCCAAAAATGTGAACTAAAATTATAGCACAATCGATGAAAATAACTGAAGATTAGGGCGATAGAAATGCCTAAGAAATTTTCCTCTTTCTCATTTCGATTAATAAATAAATGATCATTTGATTCATTTATATTTGAATTTTTTTTTGACAGGTCGAATACATGCTTTTCTTTTGTTTTTATAGAGATTTATGTGTTGGACATGATATATTATTTTTCTTAGAGCACAATGAAAGTTTCTAAGAATAAAATATAATATATATTTTTTGGAATAATACATTTTTCTAAAAAATTGGGTTAAAGGTTGTGTATTAAACCTCATCTAAAAATCCAATTAGATGTTTTATTATCCTTTTAGCTTAGTTTTAACTTGAAATATATATATATATATATATATATATATATATATATATATATATATATATATATATATATATATATATATATATATATATATATATATCCATACTCATTAATGTTTTTATAGATTTAGAATCTCTCTCTAGAATTAGAAAGTCGGATTACAAAACACAAGGGCCGAGAAAAATGGTGATGGGTAGCGTGATGACAATGGATGAGATGGGTAGGTGAAAGTATGAAACACCTCTATCACCTACCGGTTAATCTTGTAACCAATCACCTGTCGGGTGACTAGGTGGTTCAGGTTCATGCTCGGATGATTAAAAGTTATGAATATTTATTATAAAATTTAAAGTATTTTGCACACGTAGTCCAAAATTAATATTTTTAATGCAAATAATATTATTAAATAAGATATAAAATTATTTATAACATAAACAACGATGAAATTGTTATATTTTTGTAACTTTTATAACCAAATTAATATAAAAATTCAATAAGATGTTTTGGATATACTGAAATCTGAATCAGATTATGGGTGTAAATCTTTTATCCAACATCCATCCACCACCGGATTTTCGGGTTTATATCTGCTTTGATGAATTTGATAATTCAGATATACAACCAGTTGCGGGTGAAATCGGAGTAACTAGTGAGGGGTATTCTAATTTTATTTGTATAAAAATTGTGAAGTTCATAGTTGTTTGCAGGCTTGCAGCAGTAGTAATGCTCTGAGTGATTATTAGTTACAGCGTATATAAAAAAACTAATTAAAAAGATATCCTAATTGTGGAAACATGCATCTTAATCACAAAAAGACAAGAGATTAAGAGGCCGGCTAGATGAATACGATCTCTATCTTAACTATGATACGAAAACATGTTATATATCCCTTTCCAATTAAATATAATACATGCGATTCACACAGAAATATAAATTATAATCATAATCAAATTCAAAAATACGGCGAAATCGCCAAACATTCGTCGGCCGGCCACGTATGACGTATCCCATTAATTCACCTTATATAAACCCAGCCGCAATATCAACATCAAAACGTATCTCCACGTCGCAACTAGGGGAAAAAAAAAACTATGATCGTCGCAGGTGGTGGCTCCGGTAAGTCATTTGGAGTTCAGGTGGTAACCGGGCGGTGGTTCACGGTGTTTGCAACCATACTGATAATGGCCGTGTCTGGATCAAACTACATGTTTGGTGTGTACTCGGAAGTGATAAAATCTTCACTTGGATATACGCAGATGACGCTTAATACGATCTCTCTCTTCAAGGTCGTCGGTTCGATGTTCGGAGTTCCGGCGGGGTTGCTGATGGAGGTGACTTCGCCGTCGACGGTGCTTGCTCTTGGAGGGATCTTGAATTTCTTTGGTTACTTGATGATGTGGCTCGCCGTCACCCACAAGATTGCAACGCCGCCGGTTTGGCAGATGTGTTTGTACGCAGCTCTTAGTGCAAATTTTACGGTATGTTTACTTAATTATGTCTATGTTCAACGTAGAGATCAAAATCATTGACAAATTCAATTTCTTAAAGTTGATACATGGATGCATGTATTTTTCTTTCTTTTTTTATATATATATGATTGTTAAACTAGCCTAGCTTCACTGAGCAGCTAGTCCACTCCCTAAATGAGGGCTAAAATAACCAGATGAAAATAAGCAGGTAAAATATAAAATTGTTCGACTAAAATAACATTTTGTTGTTATATTAGTCGAATTAATAAATGTGATTGACTAGAATACTTCCGGTTCGAGCTCCATCACATTTTAAACTAGCTGATTATGAATATATTTTAAACTTGATAAAAATTTAGTCTTTGCTAGACTCGACACATTTATAAATGAATCGAGCCGAATATGCCAAAGCTTAATTCTCTTTGTTTGAATAGTAACCCACTTACATAGGTTTTATTGAGGAGTTCAATATAGAGATAAATAAGTCAATGGCCAATCGAGAAAATAATACAATATATAGTAATCGGAAACCTAACAAAAATACTTTACGCCCAAGTATTAAACTGGTCAAGAATTAGGCTCAAACGATGTAGACTCTATACCGCAAACCTAAGGACAACAACTTTTCCACGTATCCTATGCGATGGTACTTCGTTGACCCCTCGACCCCATACTCGCTGACTGAGCAACAATACCATATATCCCATCCGGGGAGACTCCACAACTAACCCTAGACGAGGGGGACTTTGTTCCCTCAACCATGTGCCTCGTTGTGATATTCAATTCATATTAGCAAATTCTTTTATTATCGATTGATTTAAGAATTATATCTTATTGAGTTATGAGATATCTGATTGTAATTGTTTTCTTGTTTTTTTTTGTATGACAGAGTTTCTCTAACACCGCAACACTTGTGCCCTACGTAGTAAACTTCCCCGAGGCTCGGGGCATCACCTTAGGCATAATGAAGGGATTTTCTAGTTTGAGCGGTGCCATCGTAACACAACTTTACCATGCCATTTTTCAACACAACCCTAAGACACTCATCCTCTTCCTAGCGATCCTCCCTACTACGATCTCCATTGCTTTCAACTGCACAATCCGATTCATTAAACCCAACATCTCCCACACCAAAGACGACGTCAAGGTCTTTCACAAGTTCCTCTACATGTCATTTCTTCTAGCCGGGTTTCTCTTTACCACCATCATCCTCCAAAGACACAAAAGCTTCTCAAAAATCACCTACATAGGAAACGCGGTCGTCGTCACATTCCTCCTCCTCCTCCCTCTCTACATCGTCATCAAACAGGAGTTCAAGATACGGAAGTCGAGAGAACATGAACATGAACCAGAATCACCTGTAATAACGGAAATAGAATCGGAAACCAGCTATCCACCTTCCAGAAAGGTGGATAAATGGTATGAGAACGTATTCCAACCTCCTGAAAGTGGGGAAGATCATACCATCCTACAAGCTCTTTTTCGCGTCAACATAGTTATACTGATTATAGGAACAATATGTGGATTAGGAGGCACATGGACGGCTATAGACAACTTGGGTCAAATCGGAAGTTCACTCGGATACCCGAATAATGCTGTAACAACATTTGTATCTTTAGTAAGTATTTGGAATTACCTCGGACGGGTAATATCCGGTTACGTATCTGAGCTCTTTGTGAGCAAGTATAAGCTTCCAAGGCCATTGACTATCACAACTTTACAACTCCTATCTTGTGTAGGTCACCTTCTCATCGCATTTGGCGTACCCAACGGACTTTACATGGCGTCAGTAATCATCGGGTTTTGTTACGGTGCATTTTGGCCGGTGTTATTATCGACTATATCGGAAGTATACGGGCTTAAGTATTACTCGACACTATTCAATGTAGGCCCGATGGCAAGCCCACTTGGAATATACTTGTTGAATGTGAAGTTGACGGGGAAATTATACGACAAAGAGGCGATGAACCAACTTGAAGCATTGAGGATGACGTGGAAAGCGGGGGAGGAGTTGAAGTGTGATGGGGTGCAATGTTTTAGGTCGGCTTTTCTTAGAATAACAGCAGTGACTGCGACGGCGGCGCTTTTGTCATTGGTTAATGTTGTAAGGGCGAGAAAATTCTATAAGGGAGATATCTATAAGAGGTTCAAGAATGTTGATGAGTCGGCACGAAGAAAGACGGTGGCGAATGGTGACGGATTGTGGTAGTGGTGGAGGGTTCGTCGGAAGTAGACGGAAGAGAAATAGGCGAGACTTGAAAGAATAAGAGTTTAAGCCTAAAAAATACCTCATAAATAGATTTTCTTTCATTTATATTGATGTTATTTTTTAAGAATATTTATAGCATTTAATCAAATTCAATCATCGGGTCACCTCAACATATAGATGTACATGATAATACTAAAAAGTGGAGTATGACAGTGGTTTATCCATCTATTATTGAACTCATTAACATCTTTTCTAAAAATTTTCTACATATTTTATTCCTCCGTCAAACTCATAAACATACTTTTCACCTAATAAATTTTCATTTATTTTTTCTATTATCTTGTTATTTTATTCCCTTCGTTGGTTTTATCTAAATCCCCCATATATAACAAGAGTTTTACTTATGATAAATTGTTGTAAATCCAATCCTCTATCTACTTTTTCTTTCGGTTCCTCTAAATGTTCTCTAGGTTTTGTCAATGACGACAATAACAGACTTGGCTGAAAATTTGGTTATTGAGATATTTTTCAGATTATCTATCAAAATCCTAATAAGACTTGGATTGGTATACAAGTCGAAGAAAAATCTAAATTTCGTCTACATTCTTAATTGACCTAAATCCACTTGAAATAACTAGAAAATCAATGATGTTATTGCGCTATAGCTATATTTATAGCTTTTGTTTTGATTTGGCTCATTTCGTTAAATGAAACACTAACACACCAAAAATAAAATAAAATCATAATTACCGACCAATTAGACCAAAAAAATATAACCTAATGTAATCGGACCAAAAATAATAATAATCCTAATATAACAATAAACATATTATCTCTAAAAAAAATTATATATTATCGTCAAACCTTATCAAACATATTTGATTCCTAGGAGATAGAAAACGATCACAATTACAGACCAATTAGAATTGATGGGTGTGAAGATCTCGCGATTCATATACAATCCTCTCACTTAGTGATGACTGCCGATGAGAAACTGGTACAATTAGCATTGTGATTCGCAACATCTCAAGAGAAGCTAATCTTGTTGGAGCATGGATAGATGGTGATTACATATTCTACGATTCGTCGTGGACGAATATGTAATATAGGGTGGGCACAAATCCCGCCAATCTCAGTCTCGTTCCGGGCCCATCCGATCCGATCCCGGCGGGATTTCATTCAAAATTATAAATCCCGTCCCGTAAAAAACTATCTGGAACGGGATATGGGCCTTAACTTTTCCATCCCGCTAGACCCGTCCCGTCCCGTTTATAATAAAAAATTTAATTTAAAATACTAAATATAAGTAGAATTCCTAAACATTAGTGAAATACTTATATAATAATTATACATTTACGTTTATATATTTCTAAAAAATAAACCATGTTGGTCAAACCGTTAAAATTGATAAATGTAGGAAATTCATTTAGATTTATTTTATTATATATATATTTGGAAACATTATTTTAATTGTAATATATTGTTAGGAATATTTGGGAACTTTAATATTTTTGCATTTTAGATATAGTTTGGAAAAAAACAAATTTGGAATAAGCAGTTGTATTAACAATTTTAAAAATAGTCATATACTTGGAATGTGTAACATAAATATAAACAACAAGACATTTTCTATTCAAGAGGAATTCTTTTGATAAAATAAAGGGAACTTTTTTATTTTACTTAAGAGGAGAAAAGTCTGACCAATTTTGAAACTATTATTTTTTTAGTTTAAGAAAATAGACCTAGGATGTTTGACTACGCAAATTAAGTTTTCCATCTACCTAAAATTAATGAAAACAAAACTCAGGGTGTTTGTCTACTCAAATTAAGATTTGACTTTTCTCAGGCCATGTGAAAAATTCGTTCAAATATACAAATATATATCTTTTCCCTCATAAAAACAAAATCATCACCTCAAGTGATCTACCAAGATGCCGAGGACTACAACACTTCCATTAAGTATATCTCAAACACTATTAACAAGTAGTAATCACGAAAAAAATACAACATTTCCTAGCTTCTCCTTTTCAGAAATCAACCCATCGGATCTCAACTAATCAAGAAAGAAGCAACAACTAACGTGCAGATCAACTACAATCACTTTGAACCCAGAATTATGAGACATCAGCTAGGGGAGATCATCTTTGCACACTTAAAATCATTGCCTACCACCAAAATCATGAGGTTAAATGCTATATTAGTCTCCTAGAATTCCAACTGCACATAACATGGCCGAAATTTGCATTAGAAACAGTAAGTACACAAGTTAAAACAACATTGCATCAATTACCGAATTCCACGGGAAGAACACTCAAGAAGTATGTGTCTCCACAGCTTAAATATGAGTGTCTTTATCTAATAAATTCTATTGATTGCATCAATTACCGAATTCCACAAATCAAAACATATATTGAAAACCCAACATTTAAAAAAAAAAAACTCTAACAGCCAATTGCAATCTATTTTTCTATTGATTCATCAATTACCGAATTCCACAAATCAAAACATATTGAAAACCCAACATTTAAAAACAAAAACTCTAACAGCCAATTGCAATCTATTTTGATTCGACAAATAGCTGTGTGTGCTAGATAGATAAGGTCATTCAAAGCAAGGATTTTCAAAATGAGTGGCATATACAAGTTAGGAATTCAATATCATAAAAACAAATTGAGGAAGATTGAAAGACTTACCCCGACCTAATATTCAAATTTATCACCATCCCCGAACATCGAATTTGATCGAAATTCTTAAAGATGCATATCTACTTCTCAAACCCTCTATTTGGTCTACACGTTGTTGAGCGGAGAAGGGGAAGATAGCCGAAGTTAAACTCAACGCATTGATAGCAGAGAATATTGACAGTCGAATTTGATGAAGCTCTTTGCACGTCCAACCCATGAGCAAAACTCTTCTTCGAAGTTTTCGACTTCCCTCCGGATTCCGCCATGGATGGTGATAATTGAAGCTCTTTGTTCGTACAACTCACGAGTGAAACGGGGAGTCGAGCGCGAAGAGAAGAAGCATATATGAAGTATATGCGAGAGAATAAGAAAAGATAGACGATTTGCCAGAGAGACAAGCAAAGTTGAATGATTTGCGAAAGAGAAGAGCAAAGAGACTGTCATCTTTGCGAGAGAGAAGATCAAAGAGAGAACCCTAATTTCTAATGACTGAGCGGAAGCGCGTACCAATTGAGGGTTTGGTTTTTTCGTAATTAAGATTTAATCTAGGATAAAAACGTCAATACACCACAATTACTATTCATTACTTCCTATCCATATTTAGGTAGTTTTTGGATATTATCAATTAGTTTTACGATAAAAAAATTTTATGTGGGCCCACTGGAAGTGTGCATTCTCCATTATGTATTTCGTTTTACCTATCCGTATAACATACGGAAATTAAATCAGTAATCTATATACTTATACTAAAAGAGCCGTCATTTACGCTGACGTGACGATCTCACAATTTTTTAGAAGATTAAAAATTTTTTTTAAATAACTAATTAAGCAAATAAATCGTATTTATTAAACAACAAAATAAACCAAAATTCTTAATTATTTAGCAAAGATCTCTATTTATTCATCTGCCAGAATTCGCCAGATCTCATGGCAACTTAATCCATTTATTAATTTTTAATGTAAATAAATTTTAATTTTAAATGTATAAATCATCTTACGTAACCAGAAGTCACCAGATCGGAATAAATCTTATACTAATTATCTCTTCATGTAAAAAAAAATTTATATACATTAAATTGTTTGTTACTTAAATCTTATCAAACAAAACTTCTCACATAATTTTCTCGGAATAGACTTCTCTAACAAGTTAATATCTTCATACCCTGCTATATATATCAATCACCCAATATTCATTTTCATCAATCTCACCTTGTTTTTAAGCTTGAAACTGATTCCTTTATTCCAGGTTATCCTCCCAACTACTCATCGAATCGATTTTGTTTTCCATAATTTGATTGTTTTTTAATTGTTAATGATTCATTCTTCGATCCTTTAATCTTCTTCTCCCGTTCTAGAGTTTGTTGTTTATTTTCTATTATGCCTTTTTACTTGCAGTTGTTTATTTTCTCTCATGCTTTCTTAATTGCAGCATTAAGCTCTCAAATATGGTGGCATTGAAGCGGTGGCTGTTAGTGGCGTCTCTTGAAAAGTCGGAACCGCTGCAAAGTTGAGTTTCCCGACTAAAATGTTTTGGTAACTCAAAGAGTTGTTGCCGCGGCTATGTTCAAGTCTCCGATACCAAGTTTTGTTCACAAGAATTTATGTTGAATAGTTATTAATTAACTACATGGTGAGGCGTCCAATATATAACAATCTGACGGGCCAAATATCTAGACTTGAACATTGGCTTCCTGACCTTCAACACACTATCATCATCCTTTCAAGGTATAACCCTTTCTCGTATGTTTAATTTTATTTGTGACTTAACTTGTAATTGGTAATTTGGATCCTTTTGTCAAGTATGAATGAAGAAGGTAAGCCTTTGAGTCTAGGTTTTGGAGGTCATTCTCTGATATGGGTTTTTGGTTTTCTAATCTTTCTTCATTCTCCTTTTATCTTGGAAACAAAAACAAAGGATTGTGGGTTGTGGGTGACGTTGAGTGAGTTGTATCTTTGTTGGAGGCTTAGCATGGGAGATTCAAATGGACATCATGAGAAAGTATTTTGAATAGTTTGGAGATATCTTGACAGTTGTTGTCATCATTAATAAATCCACAGTCGAGTTTAGATTAAGGAGTAGAACTCTCTACCGATAGTTAGTGATGACAAACTGAATTCCAACGCAGAATTGGTATCGGGAATTTAGTATATGATCCTATAAAAAAAAATTGTTTTGAATTTGATTAAGGTTGCAACCACCTTCTGATCAAAGAGATATCCATGTCACTGAAGAGCGTCTATTAGTCATCGGAGAGTGGGATGGTAGTATCATGGTAAAACCTTTGTGTTTATGTATTTCTAATAAAAATATCTCAAGAACTAAATTCTAGCAACAACATTGAGCACATAAATTATTATTATTTTATGTTAGCCGATATATTACATTATGATATATGGGGCCAAATATCAAAGACCTTAACACTGGTTTCCTTTTCTACATACACCATCATTATCCTTTGAAGTTATAACTAACTTCTCATTGTTTCAATGTTGACTTAATTTGTAATGGATCATTTAAATCGTTTTGTTAAATATGAGCATTGAAGACGAGGTCGGAGGAGATGACAATGGAGGAAGATAAAAGAAGGATTCCATGAAGGGGAGAATCTATTTGTTACTCATAAGATCTTATTTGTTTAGAGATTTGATCGCTTTGGTTTATTACTCATAAATTTTAGGTTAATTTATTTGTATGTTTTGTTTTTATATTTATAATAATAGTTTAGATCTCTTTATTGTTTTTTTTGCTAAAATATATAGCAAAATAAATAAATAAAAAATTGTTAAAGACGGTCTATGTTAATAAATTAAACATCAAATTTTTTTTAAAATTTAATACAAAATTGATTTCTAAAATCGATATTCTAAAATCCAGATCAACGAAGAGTGAACATAATAAGTTTTTATAGAATTTGTAATTTTTTAGATCTATAAGACTATATCCAATCAATTTTTTTATTTTAAAAAAGCAAAGTGCTTTTGTAATCAGATTTTAGGAAAGATAAAATTAATAAAGTCAGAAATCAGCTTGGATTTAAAATCACAATGTTCCAAATCAGATTTATAATCACAATTATAAATTATTTGAAGATTTGATTCCAAATCTCTTTTTACAAATTTAGAAGATTTGGCTCCAAATCTTTATTAAAGTTATACGTAAATGGTGCTTGATCATTTGTTGAATTGACCCCGAATTTACAATTTTGTAGTATCCAATCGAGACTATCTTTTCCTATATTCTACTTTGTTTATGAGATTCATCTATACTATCCAACATTTTGTTCGCTTCATTTGTTGTATGACGAATGGACGAATAATTAAAGTTTATATATGATCTGACGTCATTTGACTGGATCTATGAGAGAAGGGATCAGAAGAAGAGATCATGAAGATATTTGCCTCAACTTGATGAAATCTCGTCAAGAAAGCTATACATGTTCAATTTTTATCACATAAAACTAAAATAGAAATCCCATTGACACTTAATAACCAAACCATGTTGAAATCCCATTAGCAACGAGGTTTGCAAATTCAAGCTTTAACGCATCGCGGATGATATTCTTCCACCGGAGAACGACGATAATATAGAAAAGTACGTTACAATTGCATCCATTCCCCTGTACACAATGCTCATGTACTCATATTTTCATATTTATTCTCTCGGATGTGTTCCCATGGTGGTCGCAGGAACGTCATTGAGCCACGAGATGGTGTCATCAAAAAGCCGAAAATTTTCCAAGAAGACATATAGTTCAACCGGAAAATTCCGTGATTTTGAGATGTTGATGCACTCTATTTTTCCGTTGAGGATATTAGGGATGACTTCAACAAATTACTCTGAGGAGTTTCTGAATAACCTCATTGAAATGTGTTGTCGTAGCCTTCACAATAGCTTAAAGAAGAGCTATTCTAATCTTCCATGATTGTTTTCAAGTGGAAGATCAAGGTTATCCTACTATGATTAATTAACTAACTTAAATTGTAAAAGTATCTTATATATTACATTAACAAACTGAATTGTATATTTTCTTTTTTTATTAGCTTACTTAATTTAAATTGTATATAGGTTGAATGATTTGTATGGCACGGTTATTATACGATGATTAGTTGATTGCAACCTAATTATCGGGAAAATGGAAGTAGGGCGGACATTATCTTATTTTAAATATGTCTTTATTACTTTTTAGGATCCAATCAATCTTCATAATCAGAAGTTTAACATAAAAAAGGATATGGAAGAATGAAGAAGAGTTTCTTATGCTTTTGTCCGATATACTAATTTAATTACTATATTTATCATATTAATTGTTATTCGAAATATCATTAGAAATTCATGGATCGGAAAATCCAAGTGTATTCACATTTACGCGATGAACTTCCTTACTAATTTTAATATTCATGTTATATCGTTGATTGCACTTGGAATTTCTAACTCAAATACGACCTTACATTCAACCAACTGTAAACTAACTTATATATCTTTCAATATAATCGATATACGCAACTTTTAAAAAAACTTAGTAAATACCCGTGCATGGCACAGGATATAAACTAGTTAATCAAAGTAAAACTTGTTGTTTTGACTTTTGTATATAAGTTTGACGGAATTAAAAAAAATGGCGTAAAGGAGAGTTTATAGTCTTTGGCGCATTTAGTCGCGCTTTATTATTATTGAAAAAGGGCTAAGTAGTCCTCAATCGGATACCCCGACCCCTTACATCATCAGCAATAATATATTTTATATCCTCAATTAGGTCAATCAATACATTGAGTCCAAGTGGATAATTAAAGGCTAAACTAGAAAGAGAGTCGGTGACTCTGTTAGCCTCTTAAAAGGCATGTCAAAACTGGATATTTTAGTCTCTATTGATAAAGTCTAGACAAAGTAGTACCAGACTTAAAAGTGGATTGCTTGCGAGTTTTTTTGGTTAGGAGGGTCGTTCCCAACGGGAAATCCGTTTTCAAGATAAATTATACATGTAAATTTAAAATCTAATACAATTTACTGTGTTGTTTAATAAATAAAAAATAAATACTAACTTATTTACAGTTTTATTCTAATTGTGTTATATATGTAGAATGCGCCAATTTGATGCACCAAGAGATATAGAAGTGTGAACCTCAAGATCAATGATTGTGTACAAGCCGTAAAAATGTACCCAAGGGAGATAAGAATGAGGACCTCAAGATCAAGGTCAATCATAGTGTAGAAGCTACAAAATGCACACATGAAAGATATGAATGTTGACCTCAAGATATGGTTGTGCACCATGAGATATACGAATTCTCACCTCGAGATCAAAGCTGCAAAAATGCACCCAAGATAGATAATAATGATGACCAAAAGATGAGGATCAATGGTTGTGTACAAGCTACAAATAATACACCCGAGAGATATGAATGTTGACCTCAATGTATTATTGTTATTTTTCTAAAATGATTATAGTAATACATTGTCTGAAAGTTTCCGTGCTTTGTCCATACTTTGGGTATCAAAACACTAAATTATATATATTATCAACCCTATTGTAATCTGAAGTTGAGCACAAAATCTCGAGATCCTTGCAAGTACATTGCACTGGTGGCTCACCTCTTGAAGCTCATTCAATTCCTCTATCTATTCTCAGTTTCATCCCTCTCATGGCCTCCTCCTCCTCTCTAATTCTGGCCCCTCTTCCTTGCTGACCAGTTCCTTAGTTTCAGGTCAGCCTAATTTCAGCTCCACTAGGGATTTTGATATCTGTTTTTGGGTTTTGTCAATTATATCTAATCTCAATCATTCCCATGTCAAAAATTGTTTATTTACACATTAGGTTTATGCAAATTAACCTTTTAGGACAATTCCAACTATGTTATCAACTCTACTGTAATCTGTTTCTAAAAAGCAATTAAGTCAAATGTTTTTTTTATCAAATGATTTGATTTGCTTCGCTGTGTACTGTAATCTTCTAGGACTATTCCAACTATGTTATGATAGCTTATTTCATTGGTTTCATTAATAATTTATTGTTTTTTTTAATAATCGGAAAAAGACCGAGGATGGCGGACTTCTCCCCTCTGATCAGCAAGAAGCATGGAGGGTCGAGCTCCGTACTTTCACTTTTGCCTTTTGTCCATTTGACAATCCGTCATTACAGTACTAGAAAACTAAATTCTCTGATTGAAAATTCATGTTCAAAGGATCTTCAAGCCTGCACGTCTCAGCAGCATCATATATGGTATTATGGTTGTAGGCGAGCTGTAGAAAGCTATCACCAATTGAATTACACCAATATTTGGTTCATACATGCATCTTCTTCAAACACATGTCTCATATACATAAATTATACCTGTAAATTTGAAATCTAATACAATTTACTGTGTTTTTTAATAAATTAAAAATAAATACTAATTTACGGACTTACCCTTTAACCTACATAAATATACCCTACGTGCCCCTTTAACCTACCAATATATACACAATACAAACACAACTCTTCTCTTATGTACATCTTCCTCGCAGTTATTTTCCTCCTCATTCAGAAACTAGAAAATCGATGCAGACACGGTACTGCATTGATTCGGGTACCAAAATTGACAACATCGAATATACTGTATCTTTGAGTTGCTTTAATCTATAGTGTTCATCAATGGCGTCGATTATCAGCGTCCCTGAAGATTTGCTATTAGATATATTTTCCAGATTACCGGTCAAAACCATAATCAGGATTGGATTGGTATGCAAGTCATGGAATTGTCTGATTTCGTCTCCCTTCTTAGTCGACCTCCACTTGAAATCAGCAACTAGAAAATCGATGCAGACACGGTACTGCATTGATTACGGTTTCATCAGTGTCTACGATAGAGCTACCGGAGCCCGAGTTGCACGGTTTACACATGAGAACATGAATCTGCGTTATATAAGAATTGTTGGAGAACTAAAGGGCGTAGTCTGCATTGAATTAGTGAAATCCAGAATTGCCATTCTTTGGAACCCTTGGATCCATAAATACATCGCTGTTCGTATCGGAGATTGGGATTCCGGCAAGAGTATTTTAGGGTTTGGCTTTTGTAGTTCAAACCATGATTTCAAGTTGATTAGGATTGGATTATGTAGGTCAAACAATGATTTAAACCAAAAATTGAAGCTGTCACCGGATTACGAGGTATTCTCGGTGAATGAATGGAGGTGGAAGAAGGGAGTAATTGATGATAGTGTTGTAACTCGTTTTAGTGATCTGGTTTCGCTCAAAGGAAGAGTTAGATGGGATTTTTGGTTCTTAAAGGAGAAGATGTATTGGGTAGTTCAATTCGGGTATCAAGTGTTGGTGTTTGACTGTGATCGCGAGGAATTTAGCAGCGTGGAGCTACCAAATCCATTGTTTCGAAGACCCGTTTTTGAGGAAAGCATGTGCTTCTCGTGTTTTAAATCATGTCATACTCCGGGTCATAGCAATAGATTGCTGAGATCATTAGCTTCCATCCTCGGCTTGTTGGTGATTCATAAACACATGTCTTAGAACCGATAGTTTAGCTTTACTTACAGTTTGTTATTAGTTTCAGCAATTTTGACAAGTGATTTTGAAGGTTATAAGAGTAGTTATTTCTTTGACATTGGTTGATTTATTGCATCATCCTACCTGGGGTTCTTTTGTGTCATACGCTATATATGTTTGTGATCTCTTCAAAATCCATATTCTCAGCCCTACCTCAGGGGAGCCAACAGTAGCAGTAGCAGTAGCATGTTCCTTAGTACAATCACATAAGTGAGGAATAATAAACAAGGCAAAAGTGCAGCAGCAAAATATAAAAGGATTGTTCAGTTATACTGTGCAAATAATTTGCTGCAAAACAAGTTCATTTTGAGTGAGAACCTTAACAATCTTTGATTCGCAAACTTGACCACCCGATCGTTTGTCTGAGTTTGTTGATAGAGTATTTTATCATATTGCATTTCCAAGATCAAGTTACCTTTAGTTTCTCGTGTTTTTCTATGTTGAAATCTATTTAATTATTATAGGTTTTTTGGGCCTTCTCATCAAGAACATGTCAGCTTGCTTAGGAAGTGATGAAATATTCCACTAATCCAATAAATACTACAACATCAACTAAACTACTTTCATATTGTATAATAAAGTCATGGTCTTATTCTCAAGGTGATCAAATTCAAATGAAGCTTCTAAAGATAGAGTCGGTATACAAGACTCGACTTTTGAAAATTTTTGACAAGCAACCAATAAAACCTCAAAACTACAGTTTAATGTTGCCCACCACAATCAAAATTCAACATCTCTCCTTTGAATAATCTTGCATCCCTTGAAATTGAATTCCACTGTACCCACTTCGTCGCTTCTTCCCTTCAACAACAAAATAAGATATATCCACCATGAATTTACCTTCCCCAAACTTCATCTCTTCCTTCTCTCACCTTCAAAGGCCTCATGAATCTCTTCATCTTCTTTTTCTTCTTCTTGTTCATAACCAGAATTGTTGCAGAAAATCCTCAATTCATCACTTGCAGAAAAACAATAGATTGTGGGAAGATAAGAAATATATCTTATCCTTTCTTTGATGGCATAACCCGACCCGATTACTGTGGATATCCCGGGTTTGAACTCAAATGCTACAATGGTATTCCACTGATTACAATCTCCAATCAGGAATTTAACCTTCTGGGAATCAACAACAACACCATCACAATTTCCATGACGAATTTCAATTCGACAAACGCTTGCCCGATTCACCTGCTCAATACCTCAATCGATTTCAGCAACTTCAACTTTTCCGCCGTCGATCAAAACATTACCTTTTACGGCTGTAAGCAAGCCTTTCCAGCTTCACCATGGGATGCACTGAATTGCGATTTACTCGGGTCCTGGTCAACGGGTTACTACTTGACCCGTTCGATGTTGGAGAAGAACAATATCGAGCTTGATTTTTGGGGGAGATATTGTAAGTCGGTTGTTATTCCGATACTGCAATCGGCAGCGAAGTTGATCGAACAAAGTTTGACATTACCAGATTTGGTGAATTCTCTGTTGAAAGCTTTTGAGGCCGGGTTCGAGTTGGGCTTGATTGCGACCACTGGATTGTGTTCTTCGTGTATCGGGTCGGGTGGAGCTTGTGGATTTGACTCGGGTTCGAGAAATTTCGTTTGCTACTGCGCTGCTGGCAATTTCAGCTCCAAATGTGACCCGAACCCGGTCCCCAACCAAGCCCAAGGTATCAAATAAAACCCTCAACTTTGTCAATAATAGGCGGTTATTTCACGGGTCAAACCGGTTCGCCGGACTGGCTTGGGTCCGAGTTAATCGGTTTGATTTCGGTCCAGTTTTATTAAAAAATTGGCCCATGCTCTGTCAAAATCTGGTCTGGACATGTTTAAATTAAAGCAGTCCAAAAGGTCATTTACGCAAATTACATGTTTAAATTTTGGCCCATTTTATTGTTGCGGCGTTGCCTACAAAGCTTCAAAGTCTAGCAAGCTCTATAATAATTGTCCCGACATCTATGTTATGTTCTTCTCAGCACCTAACAACCCTGAGATCGTGGGTTCTGCAGGCAAAAATCACAATGTAATACCTCTTGCCGTAGGTAATTTCCTCTTCAAAATCTCCAATTCTTCAACTCCAATAATACAATTTTATGCATAACATATGATTTGTTGTTTTGTGACCATATTTCAGGGGTCAGCGTAGGAGCTTTGATCGTAGTTGCATTAGTCATAGGATGTTGTTTTTTCTTTCGGCGGCAAAGAAGAAAACACCAAATCTTGCAAGAAAAAGCTTCTCAGAACCCTATCCCTTCTTCGGGTAACATTGGCTTAATCCCAGCCCGAGCAAGTGAACCTCTCTCGAGTCAGGCTTACACGAGCAGCTCTTCGGCTACTCATTCCCATAGCCTTTCTTCTTATGCATCTTCAACACACGAAGATGAACGAGCAAGTGCGTACTTTGGTGTGCACGTCTTTGATTACTCTGATCTTCAACAAGCCACGAGTTGTTTCAATAAGGAACTCGGAAGTGGAGGGTATGGAAGCGTTTACTATGGTGAGAGTCTATAACGAAAACTCAATGGACTTATGTGACTTATGTGTTGAACTCAAACTTATTTATTTTGTTCTTAATGGTTAGTTTTAAATTTGTTTGTTTAGGCCAACTTCCGGATGGGCGTTTGGTAGCGGTTAAACGACTTTATGAGAATAGTTTCAGGCGCATAGAGCAATTCATGAACGAGATTGAGATCCTTACACGTATGAGACACAAAAACCTCGTCACGCTCTATGGTTGTACATCCAAGAAGAGCTGTGTACTCGTTCTTGTATACGAGTATGTTCCTAATGGCACCGTTGCTGACCACCTCCACGGAAAACACGCTCAGACCGCCTTCCTCAAGTGGCCCGTCCGGCTAAGCATTGCAGTCGAGACGGCTGAAGCCCTTGCTTATCTCCATAGGTATGATTTTTATTGATATTAGACTTAGATATATCTTTGGTTCTTGATGTTCAATAAATGACGACGTTTGACAGTTATGTTAGGTGTTAAACGTTATGGAAAGTCCATTTTTTTGGCGTTTATTAAACAACGTGAAAAATCCCTTCCATCAAAAGCGTCGTAATAGATTACGTTTGGAGATGGTGTTTAAAAACGTCATCAAAGATTCAAAGGTCTTCCATGACGTTTTTCAAATGCCGTGGAAGACCTTTTATATATATATATACGGCATTTTTTTAAATGTCGTGGAAGACCTTATATATATTGGTGTATATTTGGTTCTTGATGTTCAATAAATGAAGGTGTTTGACATTTAGGTCGGGTGTCATACACCGCGATGTAAAGACAACAAACATCCTCCTTGACAACGATTTCCATGTAAAAGTGGCGGATTTCGGGCTCTCGAGATTATTCCATAACGACGCAACGCATGTGTCCACATTTCCTCAAGGGACCCCGGGCTATGTAGACCCGGATTACTACAATTGTTTCCGGCTTACAGAAAAGAGCGACGTTTATAGTTTTGGAGTGATTCTTATCGAGCTAATATCATCCATGCAAGCGGTAGATGGAGCTAGAGATGACCATGTTAACTTAGCTAGTATGGCTCTAGACCGTATCCAAAACCGTGCTTTGCATGAGTTGGTTGATCCACAATTAGGGTTTCAAAGTGACCATGAAATACAAAGGATGGTGAAGATGGTGGCAGAATTAGGGTTCCGGTGCTTGCAACCAGAGAAAGATATGAGACCGACGATGGAGGAGGCGGCGACGATATTGAGAGGTATACAAATGGTTAAGGCAAAATCAACAAAGCAAGAACGGGTGGTTGTTGGGGCTTGTGGAGATGATGTTGGGCTCCTAAAGAGCAATAGAGCTTAAGGTAAACTAATTGTGCGTTGGGATAATGTTGTGCTAGCTTTAACTTATAAGTGGTTTTGGTAGTCTTTTGCTAATGCTAATCACTTGATTTCACAAGTCTTCGCCAGATCTAGATGTGTTTGATGAGTAAGGAACCTTTAATTTTCTTGATTGTTTCTGTATAAAAATGATGCCACGTATTTATGCCTTGTTTGGACATGAATTTGATGTCATATTTTTACTGTTTTGTCGATTTTTTGCATTATTTTGAATTTCAGAATATACCCTTAATTTTATGTATTTTTGTGGCATTTTATGAGATTTTTAAGATGTTTGGGGAGTGCTACTAGATTATTGTAATACATTAGGCCGTATATTTGGATTTATTTTTTTATTTGTTATTTTATCTTTATCTTTGTGCTTGTACCTTTATTTGTTAGTTTATTTTTATCTTTGGGCTTATCCCGTTATTTGTTAGTTCATCTTTTATCTTATTTTATTATTATCTTTTCTTTTATTATTGTTATAAATATTTTGCCCGATCAATATAAAACTAGCTTTCAGTTCACAAATCTCTACCTAGTATCAGAGCATACGATCCTTAAACACACTTTCGCCTAAAGAAACCCTAAAACACAAACCTAGCCGCACCGTCATCACCGTACCGCCGCCGGTGATGGTGAAGAGAGGGAGGTCCATTAAGTTCCCATAGTATCTCTTCGTCAAACCCATATCGGCGTGTTATCATCGCAAACAAAACAAGGAGCAATGAAGGGAGGAGGTCCATCAAGTCCTCATATTATCCTTTCGTTCATACTTACCCTGGGACACTAGTCAACATTCATTCTAGGGCCCAAAACTTAATCTAGGACGCTAATGAACATGCTTTCTATGACTTAAAACTTACCCTAGGACACTAATCAACCTACGTTCTAGGGACAAAAAATTATCCTAGGACGCTAATCAACCTGTATCCTAGGGCCCAAAACTTACCTAGGACGCTAATCAATTTGTGTTATAGAGCCCAAAACTTACCCTAAGACGCTAATCTACCTGCATCTTAGGCCCCAAAACTTACCCTATGACGCTAATCTACATGCGTCTTAGGACCCAACCTGCCGGCGCCATATCGACGCCAACATAATGAAGGGAGGAGGTTCATCAAGTCCTCACTTCATCTCTTCGAATTTTTATTGTTCAAGTTTGGAGGTCCATCAAGTCCTCATTTCATCTCTTCAAATTTGTATTTTTATACTTGTGTTTATCCCTTTATTTGTTAGTTTATCTTTATCTTTGGCTTTATCCCTTTATTTGTTAATTTATCTTTATCTTATTTTATTATTATCTTTCCTTTTATTATTGTTATAAATAGTTTACCCAATCAATGAAAAAACAAGCATTAGTTCACAAATCTCTACACAAACCTTTACCTTGAGTAGTGGTCCGGAACCGCAAACTTGAAAACCATGGCCCGTAAACTGAACCGAATGCTTGTGGTTCAGACCGCAAAAGTTGTGGTTTGGTTGCGGTTCGAACCGAAGTTGAACCGCACATCACGGTTAACCGCAATTTGCGACTTATGTATGAGCCGCAATTTGCGGTTTATGTATGAACCGCCTGAGATGTAGTACGTCCACCTGAGATGTATCAAGAGGCTAGAGCGAAGGGAAGGGGCCTATTCAGCAACAAAAACAAGTGTCAAGAACTAAGAGAATAAATAAATAAAAACTATAAACGAACCTGAGATGTTGGGGAGTGGGGAGTTGGGATTGGCGACTGGATTGGGGAGTGTCGGTGTATGGACTGCACTAGTGGTCTGGGGAGTGCTTGCGAAGTGAGAATCACGTAGAGTCGGGGAGAACTGGGGAGTGGCTGATTGGACTGTGGAGTGCCGAAGTCAGAGTGGGACTGAGAATAAGCAAAGAAGAAGAAACGAACCTGGCCGAAGAGAAACTGCAGGGAGCTGGGGAGTTGTTGTCGTCGGGAGCAACAAGAGGGAGGCACGGAGTTGTTGCCATCGGAAGAAACGGGAGGCAAGGAGTTGTTGTCGGGGCTGAGCAGGTATTGGACTACCAATTAAGTAGGGATGTCAATCTCGCTTGCACTTAATTATTGTCTCAATTATACGACACAAATACATTTAAAAACATGAGGAAAAAAAATAATGGACAAGATCGTGAACAATAGCCTTCTGCACATCATCCGGCTCATCCACCATAAAATCTAATATTTTGTATGCAGATCTTAAGTTACAAAATAATATATATATATATATATATATATATATATATATATATATATATATATATATATATATATATATATATATATATATATATATATTATCATCAGTGTACTTAAATAATTTTATATGTTTAAAATTTTATCTTATGTTAAAAACATTAAAATTTTAATCACCCAATTAATAAAATTAATAAACGTGATCTATTCAAGCGAGTGATGAACAACAAGATAGTTGCAATTTCTTGTGTTATGATTCTTTAATCAAGAAAGAATAAACATTAATTAATTATGTAGTACAAGAATATTGCCTCTTTTTTTTTATTTGGCAAATTTAATCAAACTTATTTTGACAAATTTAGAGCTATAAATCTAGAATATACCTTCCTCTAATTTTTTATAGTTTGATATACCTTTCTTTGTTGACACCTGACAGTTATGAACTACTAGATTCAATCAATCAATCACATGTACAAATTATAGCTATCAATATTCTATGGATAATACTATCTCAATATTAGTATTATAATATTATGGTGTTTTTCACCTTCTTTTATATGGCCAACGATGAGAAGGAGAAAGATAATTTTACATGAAATCAAACTTTAAAAATTGTTAAACACTTGAATATCTTTTCTGAAAAAAAATTATATATAAATCTTTATAAATATAAATTTATGAATATACAAACAATTATAGTTTTGTTGAATATTTAAACAATTATTCTATTTATATTTCATACACTTTATATTCATGAATATTCAAACAAATAAGTTTAAGTTTTGAGATCGAGCACTTAATAAATTATTTTATATACTTTATGTATTAATATAAAAACAGCAATATTTGAACACTTGAATAAACTGTTATACTTACATTTTATACACTGTATATATATTGAGCTTATATTTTGAAATATATTTTTAAGAATCTATATACTCTAGTAGAGTCAGAGTCCCTAATGTCATGTTTCATTGCATAATTCATTCAATGAAACCTGTTATTCCTACATATATACATTTTGATACAATATATATACTTAGGTATCTAATCATGTAAATATAATTATTTCAATTTACTAATATTTTCTTAATTAGCTTATTAACTTACTATTAAGAAACTTATCGATTTTCCTATTTATTTTTGACAAATGTAACAATTGATATTTACTCTTGTAGATTTTTGTCATCTATATATATTTTTAAAATTTTAGTTTTGATATAAAATTTATGTGCCTAACTCAACTTTAACATATTTTCAAAGATTAAAAGTACACGTGAAATATACTTATTGTAGTAATTTGTTGATAAAAAATCACGTCTTTTATTGAACATTTTTAAATATAAAAATAAATTTATGTATAATTCATTTATAACTATATATATATATTATCAGTTATTTATATTTGAATTTTTACTTTATTATTTTTATTATAAATATAACCCGTACAAAACAGTGATATCACGTTAGTTTTATTCTTATAACAAGCTATCTATTTTTAAAGGACCTTAGCCCCCCGTTTGGTTGTAACTCCGGAAACGGTAACGGAATGAAAACGAATCTAGTCCATATATGTACCTTGTTCATGAAATCATTCCGGTTGGTTTAATGTAAAATTCATTTGCATCTCCTTACTTTGTTACCCTATAGGGTATTAAAACTAATCAAATTCTACAACAATTAGTTCAAACCACAAGGAATGATTTTCAACAACTTCATGAACAAGGGTGTACGTATGAACTAGATTCGTTTCCATTCCGTTTCTGTTTCCGGAATTTAAATCAAACGGACCCTAAAAGTATCCCATTGTTTTATAAACTGAGGGCTTTCTAGTAGGAGGATGTTGGTTTTTTTATAAGCATTTCAGGCATTCTGAGCTTTTTGATGGGTTTTTTTTTTATAACATCTTGAATGGTTTTATAAATTATGAAAAAACGGATAAAAATTCAATAGGTGTTTACGGGGGGCATACATGGGTGTATATTTTTATGATGAGTTTACCAAAAGGAAAAAAAATAGTAACAAAAATAAAACAAATTAAAGTTTAAAGGGGTGTATTTGACAAAAGAAATTGATAACTAGTGAAATATCTTTTAAAAAGCTATTTTTTATAACTTTTTCAAAAAATTTTAGAAAAAACTACTCAATCCTCTACTAAAATTCAAATATTCTAAAAGTCCATTTAGAATTATTTAAATTTTATGAAATATGAGAGGTTATCAAATTGAGATTATGAAGAAAAAACAAGTGTATTTTAAAATAAAAACTTACACAAGTTTCTACCAGTTCATAGATAAGTTACATAAAAAAAAGCTTACAAAGTTTAAGTAGATTACGACATATTACAAAAACAATCCTACATAAAATAATATTAAATAAATTTTTTTATATTTCATATACACTTACATCAACTACTCAACTAGTTTGCTTTTATCTTTCACATAACTATAGAAAAAATTTAGTGGCTGGCACACTTTAATGATAGAGAACGGCTGCCCACTCTGTTACATTTGTCTTGCTTGCAAAAGTGCAACTTTTATTTATCAATCAATTTTATTTTTTTTATATTTCATTATCTTTTTATAAAAGAATTTCTTTTTTGAAATGGATTTGAGCAAATTTTATATATATAATTTTGAAAAAAATACTTCAAAATTTCTCTTTTTTTTGTTTTTTATTAATTGATTTGTCCATTTATGATAAAGACTTTTAAATTTCCATAGGAAAAAATAGAATATAAATCCTCCTTATTATTTCTCTCTCTTATAATTGACTCTATAAATATCCAACAAAGTTAAAAAGTTGAAAAAGAAAAAAAGAAAGGACAAAAAAAAAGCTATCCGTCGTGTCTTCCTCTACTCAGGCGACTCCCTCTCTCATCCTCTAACGTTCAAAAAAAATTCTCACAAAAGCAACAAAAAGTCTTCTCCACCTTTTCCGATCACTATCTCTCTGTCTTTCCGGCATCAAAGCTTTCGAGCTGATAGATTTCTCCTTTTCTTTTTACATGTACATCTATACAGAAGTTCGGATTCTTTTGTGGAATCAAGGTAGGAGCTAGCTGGTAAGCGAGTTGGTAGGGTTTTGAGTTTGGGGATTTGAGATTTGAATGAACGATCGTCCTCAGATGATAAGATGGGAGCAGTTACGTCCTCCATCGCAGCCAAATTCGCTTTCTTTCCTCCAACTCCTCCTTCCTACACAATAATCGACGACGATGATGACCAATTGTCATCCGATTCCACTGGTGTCGTCGCCGACGGAGGAGGTTGTAAGAATCGTAAGATTCGTATACCAGAGGCTCCTCAGAGGGACGATGTTGATGTACTGAAGCTTAGGACGAGACGAGGAAACGACATCGTTGCGGTGTATGTTAGACACCCCAAGGCGACCGCTACTCTGCTCTACTCCCATGGAAATGCCGCAGATTTAGGTCAGATGTTGGAGCTATTTATTGAGCTCAGCCATCGCCTTCGTGCCAATCTCATGGGGTAAAGTGCTGGACAGTTTACTTTTTTTTAGTTCGTTTGTTTATATTGAATGTTGATAGTGGTGTTTTGCAATGTTGATTCTCTTTGTTAAAACTAATGTTGAAGATGTGATATTGGCAATCAAACCTAGAAATCTAATTCAGAGGTAAAAACTAGAAGTGTAATTGTTTCTGAAATTAGATGACTTTTTGGTCTGGAATGGATCTGCGGTTGCTTCGTTTGGGGTTCTGGTAACTGTCAAGCAGAATGAAGTTTGTGTGTCATTATTGAAGGAGACGACAAATGTTGTTGCTCAGCATATAATCTGATGAGCTTTGTGTGGATTATGGCTCTTTAATTCAGAACTGTAAGATACATATATATATAAGAGTAGTTCATTTTGTTTGTATAAGGTAGGGGATCGTAAGATTAGTTCTTTTTTTTCATTGTCAATGTCTACAAATAATTCATGTATGGCTGCGTTTAATAATCATACAAGAAATGATCCAATATGTGCTATCACTGGTATTAGTTATGATAATATTTGTGGTGGTGGTAAAAGTTCTTTTGTTTCTAGCTTCACAGTTCTTTCTAATCTAATTTCTTTTTGCTGTGGGAATGCCCTGACGTTTCCTTATAATTAAATTCCTGTTAGGTATGATTACTCTGGCTATGGTCAATCCACTGGAAAGGTATTCCTCACTCCTTTAATCCATAGTTAACTAGTTATGATAAAACATTGGTGTCCTCTTATTCATTGATGTACTATTCTGTAATTCTCTATACACATCAATTTTGGGTTGGAAAATTTTCGCTTGAAGTCCCTTTTTGTATTTTATCTACCATAGAAAACTAAGAAAAGAATGCGCAATCTGAAGAAATCGTTTGTGGATATGGAGATGTGTTAGGATGAAAGGACTTGAACTTTGTGCTTCCCTTGTGTTTCTGACGATTGACTTCAGTTGACAGTTTCAAACATGAGAATGTTGCAGTTTAAGACTTTTAGTTTCTCACAAGGATTTGGTTTATGGACAATCATAGGCACTCAAATACCTAAGCATTGTTTACTTCTTTTTGTGTTTTAATGGGTTCCTGGTAGGCCTGAATACATGATCGTGAGGAGTTCGTTATGCTGATTCTAGTCAGCTAGTGTCCAAATCTCAATTATCTGAAAACTTCGGTTATGAATTGTTTCCCTTTGATACTAGTATTGCTTTGTTTATCTGAGTGCCTCGTGAAGGATCATTCGTCACTTGACTCGCAGTCACAATCTGTAGATGACACCTCTGTTCTTCGCAATACTCATGTAACATCCAATTCTTTCTTCTTGAAACAGCCTAGTGAATCTAATACATACGCGGACATTGATGCAGCCTATAACTGCCTCAAGCAGAAGTATGGTGTTGTGGATGAACAATTAATATTATATGGCCAATCAGTAGGAAGTGGCCCTACTATTGATTTGGCTTCACGTACACCAAATCTCCGAGGTGTTGTTCTACATAGCCCAATTTCGTCAGGGGTGCGGGTATTGTATCCTGTCAAAAGGACTTACTGGTTTGATATTTACAAGGTAACCTTGAGTAATCAATAATGATAATGCATTTCGGCTTTACACTTATGGTTTCATTTTTACTGATCTAAGTTTCATCTCCAGAACATTGACAAGATCAGTCAAGTACAATGCCCAGTCCTAGTAATACATGTAAGTACTGATCCTCCTTTCCTTTCATATTCTTTCCAATGGCAATGAGGAACTTTCTTTAAAGATTGATCAACAAGTTGCACTATAGGACAGTCTGTAACAGGTATTTGTTAATTGAGCTCTGAACTAATGGATTCCTTTTCTTGATCTTTCTTGCTATTCGGGAAATGGAAGAAGTTTAGGTTTTTGTTAAAATTGGATCCTTGTTTGTCAGGGTACAGCTGATGAAGTTGTTGACTGTTCTCATGGAAAGCAGCTCTGGGAGCTATGCAAAGTAAAGTATGAGCCCTTGTGGCTAACTGGGGGTGGACACTGCAATCTCGAACTGTTCCCAGACTACATTCGACACCTCAAGAAATATGTATCTTACCTAAATAAGCCAATGACAGCTTCCAATTCCACTGAGACGGAAAACTCTACAGCAGAAAACAATCCCCATCTAATAAGCAAGACTACGACTGATAATGGAACCTCAAGCAAGACAGCAACTGATAATGGAACCTCAGATTCAACTGAGTTGAAGCCTGTTCCAGAAGTGTCTAGAAACAGTTTAGATAGTCGAATTGATAATTCTAAGAAGTCGAACAAGCCTGAAAAGACCCGAATGAGCACAGACAATGTTGAGGGACACAGGAAGAGAAAACTCTTGATCTGGTGATTATACACGTTTACCATGGCGAAAGAATGATTCCACGCACTCGCCTTTGATGAATCTTTATTATCTTTAAGTTGTTTATGTAACACTGTATACTGACTTCACATCAAATTGCCACATGTAAGTTAAATCTGTATTTGGTGATATCAGTATGTTTTTTTATCATACATAGAGAAATAGCAGTTTGTGTGATACATAAACAGAAACATGTATTTGTGTGTAAAATCAGTGCCTCTTTGCACCCAAAATGAAGAAAAATGTGTCTTTGTTGAGGGCTTTCAATTATAAATCGTTTATATCAAAATGGTTCAGAAGTATCTACTGAGAATTGAATTGTAGTAGTACAGCAGCAAGGATTTCACTGAAAAGAATTTCTAAATCCTAGCTATATTCTCACAGCAAGCGTTTTTTCCATTACCTGCATTTTTAACAGATCTTTGTACTGCATTTATAAAAAAAAAATCTTTCAAGAAAGAAGTGATTAAATGTTTAGATAGACCCAGGAGATCAAAGGACCTAAAAAAAAAAAGTAGGTAACCGGTTTATGCCAAAACTAATGAAAGGATTGGGTTTTGTACTGCATTTTAGCAAAGATGACAGCAACACAGACACAATAACTGACAATCGTTACAAAGCCTTGATTAGCAAAGCTCATGAGTCATGACAAATTCTGGAAAAGTATATTAAGTCTTTGGTCTAAAGCACACAAGCTGAAGCTAATACAAATCAAACTAGAAATTTACAACCAAAACACAAGGCAAATGCCAGTGTGATGATATAATTTTTAAAAAAAAAAATAGATCACAAAGTCACCTGATTAATCAACAACAGGAAAGGTCAAAGAAGACCACCAGAAAACACAAAGGATCTACTGGAAGAGATAAGTTAATCAGAAAGCCTTCTTTGGATTGACATCATCGTCAAGAGCAGGGTCGCGAAGGGTACCGAACATCCAGTCCATCCATATGGTATAGTGACCATAGTTGTGCTTGTAAGTGGTGTGATGGATAGTGTGATACCCAGCACCCATCACGGGCCATATCTTTGCATGAATACAGTCATGGATGTTGGCTGTCCATATAGCTTCGATAAATAGAAGAACTATGTGTGTTGTGAGATGGGCAGGAACAATGAAAAGCGCTATTACGTGAGGTATTGCCTGAAGTATGCCATCAAGTGGATGGAATGCCAAACCTGAGATGACAATGTGATGATACAAATGAGTGATTCCAACATCATGACTGATTGATTAAAGAAAATTTCATAATCATATGGCAAAAAAACAAGCCAATAACTCAAAAACATACAGAAACAATAAATGCCATCATAATATACGGTTCTAGACAGCCTTATTCATCATCCATCAGTATCATATTATCCTTCATTCATCAGTAGGATACATGGCCGAGATAAAGTTATGTAAAAGTGAAGGATATCTTAGACATACCAGCAAAAGGTGATAGAGTGTTCTGCTTGTTGTAAATATGATGAGTAGCATGGAGATACTTGTACAGCGGCTTTATGTCATGTAATTCTCTGTGCATCCAATAAATACCAAACTCCACAATTACAAGATATATGGCTAAGTACAAAAGGTAGGCAGGGAAACCCACATCAGTTATTCGAGCAAAGCATCTTGTCCATCCATTTTCAATCATATACTCAGAGACTGTTGGAAGAAGTGTATACCACGGCATGGCCTTCATTGCAACTTGTATCTGTAATTGCATGGCTTTTCTTGTTGGAATACAATCTGTTAATTAAAGGATAAAGCTCACTTACATGGTCATTATCATGACAAGATCCATCAAGTTTAAATAGGAATCCTTCCACACCAACTAGCTACATTTTTATACTAATATAATTGGTGAAGAAAATAAGACAGACTGATTTATTGTTGAATTTAATCACTCTATCAGTAATTTTTCCTCGTTCTACGCCTACTTCAACTGAAACCAATGGATCCCAACTCATAAGGGCACCACCACTAACACATTTAAGAACAATGCTTTCGCTCTTTGCAAAATCGATTTGTTCTCAGAAGCGTCACATAGACATCTACTGTACACTAGATATTACAAAATAAAAAATTTGAAGAATTATTTATGTCCCGTTATGAGAAATAAGGCGGGAAAAGAACACAATTCTCTTCCACCCGAAACTGAAGAAGAGTGAATTATCAAATAGAACTTCTCTTATACACAAGTGATAGACACCACTATACTTGAGTTTGCAACAAGAAAAAAACACAACATGACAACTAAGAAAATAAATTATTTGGGGGTTGACAGCAAATGCTAGCTTGGAGACAGTAGGCAGAGTTATATAATCTTGAGCAGTCAGCTTAGAAGCATTATAAAACTCAAAGTTTAAATCTATTTGAAATTTTCCAGTATGTAAGCACACAGTTTTTAAAAGACGAATAAAAATATAAAATAAAACATCATCTAGTAATCATTAAATATTCAAATCCATAATAGAACAAAATTTTGAAACTCCCAATATGTCATAATTATTATATAATAAGATCAATCAATCTCTGGCTGCATTTTTTAGTCTAACACGTCCTTATCACCCCTCTACCCAGGCTTGCAAATTTATCAAACCTACTCGTCAAATATGCTAATGTGCAGGAAAAACACTAAAAGTCTCCCAGCACACATTTTGTAGTAAAAAATCTGTTAAGCACTTTACCTTAACAAAATCCCAACAACCCCTTGATTTCATTAGCCTTCTATAGGAAAAAGGAAAGAATGCAGCAGGAATTTGACATACTTAAATGGCGATTTTGTGCTATTTACCTAATAAGATATAGAAATTAAAGATACAGAGAGAAAGAAAACGTAATATGCAGTGAAGACGTGGAGAACCACTATTTTACAAGTGTCCCTTTCAACATCAATAACAATAATATATTGAACACTTTATGATGAATCTCTTGACCATTTATTTATACATTTTCCTTTTTTGAACACGGAAAGAACTAGGTTGCCCCTTAGTTGAGTGTTGAGATCAGATTTAAGATCAACATATTGATGTGTTTGCGACTATGAAATCATCTGTTTTGTTAGTTTGTATGGCTGTGATATATTAAACCTATCCTAACCCGATTCCTCATCCTTCCAACCAAATTCGGTAAAATTCAATCCATCAACAAGAGGGGAGAAACATAAACTTTAGTACACACTTAAATCAAAGTGCAATTGGCACCCAAAAATTACAACTTTCAAAGAGTTGGATAATTAGTCAGTAAACAAAGTTCACTAATCACTGATCTCAAAATTTGTCATACAAATTGTAGCTACCCTACACAAATAGTTGACCGCATCCTTAATTACTGATTTAATCTTCAATTACAGAGATCTAATCCAAAATTAACATATAACCCCCACACAATCCAGAAACCAACAACAAACCCAATCGAGGAACCAAGCACATGAAAGCAACTAAAAAGGCAGAATTGAAATCGAAAAGAAGCGAAAAAATAGGAAGAAAAGGTGCTACCTTTAGGAATGTACACATTGCATTTGAGGTAGTAGATGTACAAGCACCATAGGAGACCGGAGACTATATAGAGGATGGAACCGCCGACGAAGTTGCGAAGCCATGTCTGGGCGAAGTGAGGAAGTGGGGCCCACACCTTCGCCGGAAGCGTGAATCCCAACACAATGTTGTTGTAGAAGCTCGTCTCCACCACAAACTGCGCTAGATAATCTGCCGTCGGCATCCTCTGTTTCTATATCTCTTATCTCCGTTTCCGGTAATGGCGACGATCTGAAAGGGGGATTTGCAGTGTTTGAGAGAGATTGAACGGAACCAGACGCCAGATATCCCAAGGTCCTGTATCATTACGACTTAAATTATATGGACCGGGTGCTTTCTGAATTCTGAATTGTGATTTTGCCTTTTTCTCTTTTTCAATTTAACTTATTCATATAATATTTACTTTATTGGTATTTTTTTAAATCTTTTTAAGATATTAGAGGTCCCAGCGAAGATATTTTTATTTTTATTTTTTTTTAAATAGAAATCAACTAGGTTGGCCTACTCCGGAAGATAATCCAACTTAAAGGATGCTTGTGGATGTTAATACACGGTTCGGAATCGTAAGAATAATTTGAGTTGGAGTTAGAGATTCACATATGATAAATCAGTCAGAAACACCGTTAATTTCTCTGAAAATATGTTTAAACATGACTTCATCAAAGAAAAGAAGATTTATACTCTCGACTTCCTACGGTCAACAACAACACCGTTATTGAATTGTACGTTGGCAAGATATGAACTGTTAGTTAATATAATATAAACTAAATGTTTACTTTTTAAAAAAGATGAACATAAAATAAACTATTAGTCCAAATAATATGAACTATGACATTCTAATAATTAAAAATAATAATAAAAAAAATAGAATATTTTGTACTGAAAAAGAAAGTTCATATTTTTTTACAATTTTAGTTTATATTTATACTAACAATTTAATGTTTTTTCTTTAATTCAGTTCACAAATTTTACACTACTTTTATATTTTTTAAAACAATTTTACACTACTAGTTCATGTCTTTTTTGCACTATTCTCGTGTATTACATATGAAACACAAATTTTAACATGAAAAATACTTATATTATATGGAACACGAATTTTAGTTTTTTAGTAAAACACGGCGGTTCGTGATGATGCTTTGCATTTGTTTGTGATTTGCAACGCTTTCGTGAAATTGTATTTTTGGCGTATTACGTTTTCGTGTATTAAATTTTAATACAATGTATTGATCTCGATCAATTGTTTATGGTTAATTTTTTATTTATTAATTTTACAATATATTGATTTGGGGTATCAAAATTTAACACGATATTAATTTCATGTATATATTTATTATTAATTATCGTGCATAAGATTTCCGGTATAGATTTTTTGGATATTATATTTTTGCTAGACTTTAACGCAATATACTAATTTTGGTATATTGTTTCGCGTATAGAGTTTCTGGTTACAAATTCGGGTATTATGTTTGCGCTGTTATATTGTCAGGATAAGATTTCGTGTATTAAAATTTAAAACGGATCCCATAAATTATTTCAATTGTAGTGTTTTCGGTTTAGTTAGGCGATATATTTAAGATATTATTACAATTCGGTATAATATTTTGGCATCAGATTACGTCTATCTATTTATAATAAAATATATAAAGTAAAATTTGTGCCTAATAAATGCTTCTATTAATTGTGGTCACAATTATACTATACAATTAATTTTAATAAAACTAATCACAAATCATTACATATAGCTTAATGGTAGAAGTTAAACATATGAACTCTAGGTCACATGTTCAAACACTTACAACAACTTCTTTTTTTACATACAACTACGCTTTATTATGAAGACTATAACATCAACTAATGTACAATTGGTTGTCAATAAAAAATATCTCAACTTTTTAACAAATAAATTAACTTATTAAAAGAGGGAGGGATTGGTCTGTTGAAATCCAAGTCTACCAATAATTTTGTAAAAAGTGAACTTTAAGATATAAACTATAAAATAGTGAAAAGTAACCGATTTTACGGCTTTTTTTTATAACTCGTTATTTAATAAATATTCTTAGTACACTATAATTTAATCTTTTGAAGCAATAAATGTCTAATATTCAAATAAATCATATATTGTGATATTTGAATCACAATATATTACTTTAAAACATAATTTTGATACAATATTTTTTCATAATATGCTAAGTGACAAACATAATTAAAATTTGTTACCTTTTTGACTTCATGTCAAATTGTAAATGAAATCATAATTAAAAAATGTAAAATTTTCGCTACATCCAAATTTTGTAACCGAAATAATAATTAAAACGGATTTTCTAATGTGTACCCATGAAACACAATAGTAACAAGAATATTCTACCTTTTTATTAAATGAGAGTACATTTGTAATATTCATAAATTTTTTGATGAGATCTAAAATCTATTATCTTAGTAACACTAAAAAGCATTTATTGTAGGGTTGAGCATCGGTTAACCGAACCGAACCGACCGAACCGATAATCGAAAATGGCAAAAACAGGAACCGAAAACCGAACCGATTTACTCGGTTACGGTTCGGTTGGGAAACCGATTTTTCGGTTCGGTTTCGGCTATAACCGAATCTGCAAAAAAACCGAAAACCGAATTGAATTTATGGGCCGAAACCGAAAACCGATTTCTGTGGACCGAAAACCGAAAACCGTGGTGACCTGCTGAACCGAAAAACAGAAAGTTTAAAGTGAGATTCGTGAGAAAGTCAGAATACTACAGTTACTGAACAACACTATCGACTTTGTGTGTTGTTCACTTGTTCGGGTCTAGCTACCTGTTGAATATCATTCCTAGTAAATCAAACAAGTAAATAATATCAAAGACTACAAAATAACTGAAATCAAAATTAACAAAGATTTCTAGTTCTAGCAAATTAGCAATCTAGCATAAAACTACATGAGTAGTGAGTAAGAAATATCCAAAATCATGCAATAATTTTTGCACCACTAGAAAGTGACAAACGTCGACAATGACTAAAATCCTTGACCAAAAGTCAAAATCCATGACCAAAATCACCATTTAATCACCATCATTCCATGAAGCACCACACCGGCACACTCATGACCCACCTACCAACAAGGCAACAAGTAACAATATAATTTGTTGTTAGTTGAGTATAATACAAAAAAGAGTTGCAAATATTAGACATTTATATTATTAGAGTTTTAGGCATACCTCTTTGACACTATAAAGACTAAAGTGTCAAGCACAAATAGGTTCATCTTCAAGAAGAATTGGTGATTTTAGTGAGAACAATTCTTCCAAATCTATAGACATGAAACAAATAAACAATGAAATCAACTCATCAAGTACGCAAGTAAAAAAAATAAGCAAAGACTTGTAAAGTTTTAAGCATTACCTTTTCGTATTTTCATCATCTCTTCATCTTCATCCGCTTCAATCTCGTCACCCTTACTAGTATCATTGTTGAAGTTACTCCTAGTTTTCCCAAGTATCCAATCTTGGGCACAAAGAAGACCTTGAACCGTCTATTAGCATACACAATTCATAGATTGATAAGAAGATAAATAATAATAAACTAAGTTTAAAAGTTAAAGAATATAAAAACAATGTGAAAGCATACCTTAGGATCTAAGGAACTTCTATATTCATCTAGAGTACGCACTCCATTACTAAATGCTGATTCAGAGGGAATAATAGTGATTGGATGGCTAACACATCCCGAGCCATATGTACAAGAATGGGATATCTTCTCTCATTTAACCTCCACCACCCTAATATGTCAGTCATCTTAACTGAAGACCTTTGCTCTATCAAATATCCCTCAAGCTCACATGTAGCAAATCCACCATCACAACTTTCTTTATCCTCAAGCTCTTGATAAAGGCTATGAATTAACTAGTTCCCTACTGAAGAAGTAGAACTTGTTGAAGCTAATGTAGAAACCTCTTGAGAGCGTTTAGTAGTATACAATGCTTTACAATGCTCAAACAATCTCAAAGTGAATGCCTTCACTTGTTGTGTTAATTCTCTTCCTTTCTCCATCCCATGTACTCTTTGCATAACCATCTCCACCATAATCATCTTGTGTGTTGGATTTAGAATAATTGCAACAAAAATCAGCATGTTCGTCTTCTCCAAACTACCCCAGTACTTATCACACTTCAACTTCATTTGAAGAGCCATATCATTACAATCACTATCCGCACTACTCATCCACTTATTCAACACAGTAATGAGGTTACCAATGTAGAAAAAGACATTACTAACCGTCACATAAGATGAACCGGATACATCTTTAGTGAACTCATAAAACTCACCCAAAAACTTCACAAGGGTTTCTTCCACTCCTCGGTAGAAATGGCCCCCTAAACAACCATCATCACCTCCTCTTGAAGTATCAATCCGGGCAAACACATTCTTGTATTTCAAAGCAACATCAAACATCATATATGTAGAATTCCATCTAGTAGCTACATCAAGGACTAACTTCTTCTTGCTTTCAACTTTCAACTTGTTAGCTTCTTCTTTAAACAAATGCAACCTAACGGGAGAATATCTAACATACTGGACAATGGACCTCACTTTCTCAACACAAGTCATATGTAACTTCAACCCATCATTCACAATCAAGTTAGCAGTGTGAGCTACACATCTCATATGCAAGTTATGACCACTATAAATGCATGATCCATTTGAAACAATGGATTCTTTCAAGCAAGCACACATCACATCATTAGAACTAGCATTATCAACGGTGATAGTAAACAATTTCTCATCTAAACCCCATACCCTCAAACAATCCTCAACTCCTCTAGCAAGTGCTTCACCCTTATGACTAGTGATCTTACAAAAATTCAGAATTCTCTTGTGCAAATTCCAGTCATTATCAATAAAATGAGAAGTAATAACCATATAGTTGATTCTTTGAATTGAAGTCCATGTGTCAGTGGTCAAGCTAACTCTTTGACAATTTTTCTTCAACCAACTATGCAATGACATATTTTCATTCAAATATAACTCATAGCAATCTCTAGCAACAGTGTGACGCGAAGGTACTTTAAAAGTAGGACAAGAAGTAGCAACAACTCCTTTAAATCCACGTTTTTCCACGTGTCTAAAAGGCAACTCATCAACAGTTATCATCTCAGCCAAAGACTTCCTACATGCATCTTGACTTAAGACCCAACTCTTAACCTTAGATTATCCAGTTTCAACAACTTCTTGTAAGACAATTTTAGATTGAGTACCTTTAGTTTTGTTGGCGGGGTTCTCTACACATTTTCCAACGTGACTGGTCAAATTTGACGTGCCATTGACCTTTGGATCAGCTGCAAAGGTCTTTGAACAATATATACACTCGGCTCTAATCTTGTCATTCTCGTCCAGGTATCTTTTGTAGTGGTCCCAATGCTTTCCTTTTCCTAATCTCCCCTTCTTTATATCGATGTAAGCTCTATCAGACACAACAACTATAGACTTAGACTTCTTCTTCTTCTCAATCGGACTTTTAGTCTTAGCATTAGTATTATCAGCAGCCGGCAACATCAACACGTCTTCCCCTTCATCTTGATCCTCCTCATCCAAAGGAAGATAAGAATCCGTTGAGTTTCCTGAAGACGGTGAAGATGGTATAGTTGGAGTTGGAGATCTTGGAGTTACAGACCTCGGAGGTGGAGTTGATACTCTTTGAGACGTCGATACTCGAGTCCTCTTGGACTTTCTCTTTCGGATTTGAGTGCTCGACATCTACAAAACACAAAAGTGACAAAACATAAGTTACTCAGTTATTGTAATCACTAATCAGAGAATCGGACAACAATAGACACAACAGTACAATAGATTAACAGAATAACAGATAAGTTCCTAATCTTGTCAGTTTACAGTGATCGTGATCAGAGACAAATAAATAAACAACAATAGACACAACAGTGCTCTGATTCTATAACTTTCTATTTAACAGTTCCAGAGCCAATCAGCCAAATACTGAAGTACATTATAAATTTATAATCACTTAATCTGTATTCTGTAAATCAGTTAATAGGAGCAAGATTATCAGAGCTAAATACAATATGAAGACTTGAGGGGACCTGTAATTCTGTAAATGTGGGTTATCGATGCCTCGTCGAATCGTCTGAGAGGTCACTGACTGGTGCCTGGTGGAGTCCGTGGACAATGGAGGGAGGAAGAACCGAATAAGACCAGAAGAGAAGTAGAGAACTGAAATTGAAACGAAGAGGGAACTCAGGGAAGTCAGGGAACTCATTCAGATTTCAGAGCTTTAGAACTTAGAAGTTAGAAGGGAGAAGTGGAGAACTAGAGAACCGAGAACGAACCTGTAGCATGTAGGTTGTCCGTTGTCGCGGTGTAGAGAGGTCGCCGGAGTGGAGCTGAAGAGGTCGCAACTCGCAAGGTCGCCGGTGAGGAGAGTAGCTGAGTAGGAGACCGCAACTCTGGACTCTGGAGGCTCCGAGAGTCCGAGGGCCGAGCCGCCGAGGCTGGAGAATGGAGAACCGAGAGGAGGCGAGAGCCGAGAGCCCGAGAGGAGGCGAGAGCCGAAAGGCGAAAGTCGAAGACTCGAAAGTCGAAACCGAAAAGTGAGAAGTGAGAACTGGAGCCCTAACCCTAATTCCCCGAACGGCTAAAGTGGCGAAGTGCTGAACCAATAAAATTGGTTTTTTTTTCGGTTTAAACCGATGGTTTTCGGTTCGGTTGATCAACCGAACCGAAAACCGAAATCTCATATTTCTCAAACCGCAAGCCGAACCGTTGATGTCGGTTACCGGTTCGGTTTATGTCGGTTTACTCGGATTCGGTTCGGTTTTGTCAAACCGACCGGTTCATGCTCAGCCCTAATTTATTGTACCATGTATATTTTTAATACTTATAAATTCATTTATAATGTGAAACTAAAAGTAATTAAAATGAATTAGTTTTTCAATTTATTTTGGGTGAAATTTAAGAATTATTATTTACTCTAGATTTTGGGTGGAATTTAAGAACTTAAGAATTATTCATTTATATCTCCGCTGGCTAAGCACCTCGCAGTTGCAGGCCACAAATCGTTTGTGCTACTGGAGGCGAGCAGCAGCAACCACCGAGGGACTTCCACAGGTTGCCGGAGTCTTACTTCCTCCCTTGTTGCAGAACCGGAGCCACCTTCTTTTTCATCTTTCCTTCTTATCCACAGTTGGCACCTCTGTCTTCACCGACAACCAAGGACTTGGTGAGTACGTGTCAAGGTTGAGCTCCTCCCCTTTCACCTGATCACTGTAGGGAGGTTGAGCCTTCTCCTTCTTTGAGTCGACATCAGTCGAGAGGAGGTAATGTTCCGACCTTTGCAAGTGTTGCAAATTAACATAAAATCATACCTGTTTGTGTTGTGTTTTTCGGGATTCGAACACATGACCAAGTGAGCTAACAGTTTTGGGCAATTTATGGCTTCCTAGTGAGAGTCGAACTCGGGTCTGGATGTTCTTAGATTAATTAGCAAGTTTGTGAGAAGTGAGGCTCGAACCTTTGACATTGTCATGTTCCTTTTTTTTCAAAAAATCTGGATAGAGGAGGCATCTTTGGGAGTATGTTTCGAGACATTACAGTGATCGGTTACCATACCATTGAATTTTTGATATGTTATAGATAGAAATATGTAGTTTATCGTATTAAAATTTGAGAAAGAGCTAACGGTTATAGTTGAATTTATGAGGTCGTAAAGAAGGGTACAAATGCAGTTATAGAAATACTAAGATTTTTGGCTAAGTGTTGGTTTTAGGTGTACACGTAGGCAACTTTGAATTTTTAAGGATCTTAGGGAGAAGTGTTTTTGGATTTTGATCATTCTAGCTTGAAGTAGACATGGGATAGTAAGTTTAGGAATTTCCTCGGAATTTTTTGGGATTTAGTAAGAAGTACTTTCGATAGGCCAAAGTAGGGAACTCGAGGTAGTTTCGGAAAAAATCTTTCTTAGGATTTTGGACATAAAGTGTGAGTTTGAGCAAACCCTCAAACTCGATGTGGATATTTTAGGATTACAAAATGTTATTGAGCTATAGAGAAAGACTATGAACCGTTTTGGCACTTTTCAGAATTTTAGGAAAGTTAAGGATATTTTGGTTATTTTCACAAAAGTTAGGGTTTTTTATTCTTTCTTTACAAAAATTTCATAGATAGTCTAGAAACCTTCTAGAAGTTTCATAATTGATAGAATGACGTTGTTAAGACGTTTTCCGTCTTGATCAGGTTATTGAGATCGTTTACGTGTTAATCGAGATTTTAGCATTAGTCGGATAGCGGATCATTCAGGTAAGTCTTACGGACTTGCTTAGCTAATGATACATATATGAGTGTGTATTATTGTAGTGGTGCATGTTGGGTATTTATAATTATAACTTGATATGATAACGTTTCGGTATAAGTAAACCCAAGTGTATGAGAACGGGTCGTGGCATCACTGCCCAGCGTTGTCAGGTTAATGGGAGGCTTTTTACGACCAGTCCATACATGTATATGGTGAGATGCATCGTATTCACTCCGGTTGGTTTACGGGGACAGAGGCGAAGGTCGGGAGACCTTCGAGCCACACGATAAGTTGAATTAATCGAAGTGAATCACCTAATTGAAGATAATAATATGATTGAGTGTGAGTATGTTGTTTGTTTAAATTCCGCATTGTGTGTGTTTGTGCTATTTTAATACTACCTTATATGTAGAATTATTAGCTAACGGTTTTCACCGTCATGTTGTAGATGCTTTGTAGGGTAGGACCGCTGTGGGGTGATCCAAAGATAGTGGTCAGTTGGGTTTTCGTACGAGTCGTTTTGGGGTTTTTGATTGTCTTTTAGTGACGAGACTTGTTTCATTTTTCTTTAGATTTTGTCACGTTTCTTTTGATGGTTGAATGTCGTTCTCTTCTTCATGACATTTTACTTTTAAAACGTTTTATTCGGTTTCTTTATTTGTGTCTTGTTGTAAATCGGGTAAAATTGTTGTCAAATTATGGTCAAGACCCATTGTAAGGTCCTAAACTGTAGCATCCTGAGTTCCCAGAAGTTGGGACGTTATAGATTTGATTATCAGAGGAAATAGAAGTTGAATTCATTTTAATTACTTTTAGTTTTACAATTGTATTTAATTTACAAGTCTTGAAAATACACGTGGTACAATAAATGCTTTTTTAGTTTTTCTAAGTTAATAAATTTTAGATATCATTAAAATATTTATGACTATTACAAATGAACTCTCATTTAATAAAAAAAAGTTCAAATATTCTTGCTACTATTGTGTGTCCATGGACACACATTAGAAAAAACCGTTAAAAATAATACATAAATGTTGGTATAAAACATATCTCATTATCTCTTTACCGTTAAGAACATGTGTAAACTCTTCTCCAAAACTTACAATGACAAAGCCCAACTACATTAGACACTCCAACAATAAACTTGAAGTACAATTCAATCCACTTTCTAAAAAAATTATAGAGAAATAAGATGAAATTTGAATTTAAAAGATGTATCATACAATTTTATTATTAGACTAATTCAAACTTATTAGTTACTAAGCTGAAACAAAAGTATAAACATCCAACAATTATTTGATCTTACAACACAATATAATACATTTTTTGAAAACGTATATATTGTATATGTACTAATTATTAGATTAATTTTGAATTTTTATTAGGTTTTATGTCACAATTAATGTATGAACAATTCACGGTAAGTAAAATAAAATTAACCCGTACGAAGCACGGGCTTGACCACTGGTTATTTTATAAAGTAACAGTGTTTTTATTATAGTATTTGCTAGTATATCTTGGGATATTTTCACCGCTATTATATTTTCGGCATTAGATATTGTCTTTGGACTTTTATATGACATATTGATTGTCATTGTTGATTCCGATATTGTATTGTATTTTGTATCTATGGTGGTAAAAAAAAAATTAGATTTTTAATTCGGTAAATCCAGAATATATATTTGTATACTGTAGAACAAAATAATATATAAAAAATACTAAGATTAAAAATACTAAAAAAACTAAATTTGGTGAATTAAGTAACTAGATAGGTTTTTTATTAGGAAAACTAAGTGTGTAGGCTAAGTTATAGGGAAGCACTAACTATGCACTTTCTATTTGTAAAGGAATCTTTCTTTTAAATAGTAATACCCAATTTTTAATACCTAACCTTTCATCGTGTACCCAACTTAAGGCCTGTTTACATGCAGATTGGTTTATTTTCGGGTTTATAAACTAAATAAGTTTATCCGGGTTTATAGTTTATTTTTGGGTTTAATTTTCAATTGGTTTATATGTATAAATCATATAAGGTTGTTTACTTGTAGTTTATTTTTTGGGTTTATTTTTGTTCAAAATACACTTATGCCCCTAAAAAGTTCGAAGAACGACGGAGAATACATAGAGATGAACAAAGAATATCAGGTTGGAAAGCACAAGGCTAAAATCAGGTTTTAAAAAAAAACTCATCCCAGCAAAAATAACCTTGATCAAATAAGTTTATTGTTGAGTGGTCTATCAACTCGAATAAACTCATAGAGAATTAAACCAATCTCCAAGTAAACACGCACAAAAATTAAACTCATGGTTTATAAACTAAATGAAACATAAATAAACTACAAGTAAACAAGCCCTTAGGTTACCAAAAATTAGTTACCCAATTTTAATATCCAACGTTCTACATCCAAATTCACTTATGTTACCCAACTTCATTGTTACCCGATTTTAATATTCAACGTTCTACATCCAAATTCACTTATATTACCCAACTTCGTTGTTACCCGATTTTAATACCCAATGTTCTACATCCAAATTCACTTATGTTACCCAACTTCGTTGTTACCCGATTTTAATACTCAACGTTCTATATCCAACTTCACTTCGGTTACCCAACTTCGTTGTTACCCAATTTTAATACCTAACGTTCTACATCCAAATTCACTTATGTTACCCAACTTCGTTGTTATCCGATTTTAATACCCAACGTTCTACATCTAAATTCACTTATGTTATCCAACTTCGTTGTTACCCGATATTAATACTCAACGTATAACGTCCAAAATTTTGATGAATTGAATATAAAGAGGATTTCTTAAAAATCTTACACCAACGAGAAAGCATTACGCATTACCCATCTGACAGACATAACAAAATTCAACGTACCACGTAGATCTTCGGGCTAATAATATTTCTATACAGACCAATCTCTAGAATGCTAACTCTCTTAGCCAAATTAGACAATATAGCAAAAACACTAGTAGTAGTAGATCATCAACCATTTCAAAGTTATGCAATCAAATACAGCAGTTGGATACATTTAAGTTCGTTTTCTTCGAGTTTCCTCAATCCTCAATATCCATTTTTGTTTGTCCTCCTTCCAAAGGCGTGTGACAGAGAAGCCATCGGACTTTGATGCCGCTACTGGATTTATTCTCACCCATTTCGGGCTGAGGTGAGGTTGTGGGCCTTGTGGTTTTGGATGCTCCGTAGAAGGCAGCGCCCGGCCTCCGATCCCTTGCTTGCACCAGAACATCACTGCCTGAGCAAATTAGCAAATACAAACTCTTCATCATCAAATTCATGCATCTGCATCAAGCCTGAAAGTCAAAAAGAAGAGTCTCACCATAGGAAAAGTATTATTAGTCTAAGAAATCAACAAGCAAGTCTTGCCAACAACACAACAGTGACATTTGATAAACCTAGCCACGCTCGTCTCTTCACCATCAGATCTTCACCACAAGACCTGCTCACTATAATTGTCAAAGACTGCACTAACTCAATAACTTCGCTAAAATCCATCTCAATTCACAACTCCATGATTACATCTCAGTTAGTTCTCATGACTCATTTAAACTCTCAATCACAACATGTCCTTTCCTTTCTAAATCAAGCACCGTCACAAGTCACAAATCATACAAGTTCAAAAGACATCAATTCTTGACAATTGTTCAAAACAGTTCAAGTTCAACAAAAAGCATCACAAGTTCACAACATTAAGGCCCTGTTCGTTAGAACTTTTTCGCTAGATTATTGGAGAGCTTTGAGAATTTTGAAAGCTAATAGGTGTTTGGTGGGAGAATTTTGAAAGCTAATAGGTGTTTGGTGGAAAGAGATTTCTGTGGAGATTAGAGTTTTAGTAGCTTTTTGGGTTGCTTTTTGAAACCTTTATGAGAGAGCTTTTTCATTAGTTTTCTATAAATTTGGTCCAATTTACCCTCAAATATATATATGCATGTTTTATTATTATTTTTAATACTTATCATTTTTAGTAATTTCACTACAAAAATCTACCCTTAAATCTCCACATACCAAACACTTTTTAGCTTTTTCGTTAGATTTTCATATTTTACAAAGCTACTCAATACTCTAGCTAAAAATCTACCGAAAAAGCTTAAACTACACAAAAAGTTTAAACTACCGAATAATCTCGCTCAACCGAACATGCCCTAAGGATAGACACATAGGTCCCAAAGCTTAATCGATTGATGAGGGTTATCTTATCAAATATTCGGTTCAGCAGACAACAGTTCTTCACTAGCGACTGAGACAAGACTACAGAAGTTGAGAGAACTAAGAGGGAAACGATGAGGCCCTGGAGAACAGTTCTTCACTACTTCACTGGCGATTTACAAATAGCACGGGTTAGGGTTTAAGAATAGTAAGATATGAGGGTCAAAGTAAAAAACAGATCTATAAAAGTGAAAATAAAGAATAACACTCACAAGGGAAGGGAAAATAAACACTAAAATCCCTTCTAGACATGTTCGTTCAGTAAAAACCATAAATGAAGTACATGCAGATGGAAAAACCTAAATAAATCTATCCTTAAAACCTAGCATAATCACTAAAACCAGAAATCACGACAGAAACCGTAATAGAAGAGAAAACCTAACCTGAATCGCTTAATGAATCAAAGATGAAGACACTGAAACGTCAAATCGAAGATGAATCGAAGAGAAAACCTAATAGAGAAGACAAAAATGAGAAGTTGAGAAGATGAATCGGTTAATGAGAACGAAGAAGTAGCAATCGAAGAAGAAGAAAGGAGACGAGCAAAGGAGAGGAGTGAAACCTGTTGAAAAGAGGAATCGCCGAAATCGCCAAATCGCGAAATCGCCCAAACGTTTGAAAACCGAGAGAGAGAAAGAAGAGAGCGGAAAAAAAATTTAAGAAAAAATAAAAAAATTCTATTTATAGGTGCATAATTAATACCCAATATTAATTGGGTATACATACTTAGTGAACCTAATAAAAAAAAAAAACACTATTAATTTATCTCAACTAAATTGACTTGTGATCGCTACTTTAATATTTTGACTGTAACACCGAAAATAACAAATATTGGACCACCAAATAAAAAGATTCATATAAATACAATATTTACACCTTATTTCTCGTTTTTGTAAGTAAATAAGCTGGGAGGCATGTGGTCCGCGATCTCGTAAATCTCCATGTGTATGCAACAACGTCTTATTGCCGTTGTTGTCGTTTTGAGTATTTTTTACTCCTTTTATATATTAATGGAATACTAGTTTCGACTTTCAATGCTGTATTTATTAACTAATTTTCAAAAAAATTACAATTATAAATCATATATTAATTGAAAATTTTCTGTCTTTTTTTTTAATCGAGAGTTAGTCAATAAGAACAACGAAACACAAAGTTAGAATTACAAAATAGAAAAGTGAATTTGTAATGCGTTTTATGTTCTTTGCAAGTGGATGTAACGGAAATTTTATGGGTTTATCGTACAATATTTTTTAAAATTCATGTTTGTTATGAATTAATTTAATGAGTTTCATTTTAAAAGTATTTTGCAGTTTTAATAATAAGTAGTACAATTAACATAAAAGACAGTTTTGTAACTCACCTAAAATTAATTGTTAAATGAGCTTACACAAAATTAAGAGATGAATTTATAATTTTTCATCTATAAATTACATTTCCAAAATACTTGTAATTCATAGAGGGCGTTTTTGATATATCAATGGCATCATTCCCATTTGGATCGTGCTGCAATTCCTTGAAAATATATAATTTCAAGTAAGTAAGTTTGTTTCGTATTATAGATATAAAAATTAATTATAAATCATGCAATTTACTTTGATTAGGTAAGGAAGATTTCTTATCATAATCTTAGTGACAAATTATAATTATTTTTATGAAAATTATTCACTTGATTTTGTACCTAATTTAGTCTAAACCACATAAGTTATTAATTTTTATTTTTTCCCTGAATTTTTTTATACCTGTATAAACTTATTTTCTCGTTATTCTACATTTCATGGTTAACAAGACAAATATATTTGACCTAGGATTATCAATTGAGTTTATAATAGGCTTTGATGACCTCCACAACCTCTCCTCGACGTCGTCCTTATTCCGAATAACAAAGCTAAGAGGTGTCTATCCGGGTTTACCATGGTTATAGACTTATAGTTCCATATTGTGCTTCCTACCCAAGTAGCATACCAATATTCATATAGTGAAGATATGTTTACTTGTGTTAGAGATAATGACAATTTGTTTCTATATGCTATCAATATTAGCTATTAGTAAATTGCATAGGTTGCAAGGAGATTGAATGAATCATCCCTCGAAGATTGACCTTGATCCACCATGGATGTTTTTCTTAGAAACTCATCATCACTCATGTTGTGCCTCGATGAGTTTTCGTTTTCCTCTTCGAGTGGAAAACTTGTTAGCGTGTTCTTTCATGACTACATGTTTCTTATATTGACGAAAATGGTGGTGGTGGGAGCAACTTTGCTACTTGGAATAAGGACGATGTCGAGGAGAGGTTGTGGAAGTCATTGAAGACAATTATAAAGCCAATTGATAATCCTAGGGTAAAGAAGAGGAGCTCGGTAACTCGGTACATATGTTTGTGAAGGAGAGGAGAAAGATCACATTGTTTGTTAAAAACATCCATATTTGAATCATAAACGGTTTTAACATATGATTGATACTTAGATTTGCATTTTTGATGATTGACGAGTCTATTTTGTCTTAAAAAGACGAATTGAAGGTGACAAATTGACATTTATACATTCATTGATAGGTCGTTCTTTGATGGATACTTGGTGCGTTTAATATGAATATCACATGTAATAAATATAAAATTTTAGTTTCAAAGTGAGTATACTACGAATATTTTATTTTTTATACATTATATTCATGAGCCATATACATCATATGCAAAACTCATACTTATTTTTCGTAAAAACTAAATAACTTCGATGGCACGTGAACATCTATCGATTTAAGGGCATGATTTTATGAGCCATTGCCTTAAGTTGCATCCTTTGACACTATGGTCCTAAGGATCAAAGATCATCAACCGCAATAGAGGCTCCAATGAAGAAGGTTCAAATTTCCTAGCAAATAGAAAACATGAGTTTCAACACCATTGTAAGTACAATTCGATCCAAACCTAATCCAATGGAGCAATTCTCCCGTTACTCGTTCGCCTCCAAATGAGGTAGGATGAGCGCCACGTTTTCTCCAATCCACAAATGTAACGCTCCGATTAGAATTCAAATTAGGTTTTATGATATTCACCATGGTCGGCAAATAATACTCATCACTAAAACGACGATGAAAACACTCTTTAAAGTTATCAAAGTATATGCTATCGGAAACAATGTGATTGGCCAACTCACGATGAACCTCGAACCATTGTGACCCTTTCCTCCAATCGGTGACATTTATTAAGGGCGACATCTTAGGATTGTAACGGCCACGAGCATCCGGTTTAGGTTTATCATATGACTCAAGAAAGCTCAAGCTAGACTCAATCAAGTAGTTGTAGATTGTTGTGAAGTTGAAGATGGGAATGCACGCCTCCGAGAGCAATACGAATCTTTGATTGGATGGATCGAGGAGTGCGTTAGCTAAGAGGTGCCTCTCCGCCCTTACCATGGTTATAGCTCCCCATTGCACTTCCTACACAAGTAGCATAGATCATGGTCATTTATTTGTAAACTGCATTGGTAGCAAAGAGAATTAGTTTAGTGCATTAACTAACCTCGCTCGGAATGAATCTTCCGTGGAAGACGGAGTCTTGAGGGTAAGTGTCATTGTAGGAAGGATGGGCATGAACATAAATGGTATACAAGTTCTTGTGGCCCTTGAAGAACAATTCCCAAATGGGAGCCAATGGCAATGGTCCCCTTGTTAGGTACATGAAAGCCACCTTTGGTACCAAATTTTGCGGTGGGTCTTGAAGTTGGTCCACCATGGATGCTTTCCTTAGTAACTCATCATCACTCATGTTGTGCTTCAATGGGGTTTTAAAGCTTGTTATCGTGTTCTTCTCATCCGTTTCATGGCTCCGTGTTTCTTCTATTGACGGAGATGGTGGTGGTGGTGGTGACGGAAAAACGAGTGGAGGGATTGCGACATGGAATATGGACAACGTTGACGAGAGGTTGTGAAGGTCATTGAAGCCGATTATAAAACCAATTGATAACCCGAGGGCAAATAATAGAAGCTCACTATGGATGCTTGATTTGTTTGTGAAGGGAGAGGGGAATGAGTTCGTTGATTTATCAAAGGCGGCCATACTTGAAATACTATCAGTTTGGAATTGTAATTTATACTTGAATTTGCATTTATGATTATTGATGAGTCTATTCTGTCATTAAAATGGAAGATACATTTAATTGGAGGTCGCTCTTTGACATTAACCTTTGAAGGGATTGCAATATTTTGCATGTGAAATTGTTTGATGTCATTCTTTAAATATAATTCGGGTTCGATCAAAAGTATCATTGTTAAATTCCAACTCCAGGGTCGTATGTATGTTAGGTCCAAGTTCCCACATAAGCCCAACGTCCTAAACCCAATCAACAATATGAGTACTCCACAAAGCTTACATACTAGATTACAAACCTAGTTGACACTTAAACAAAAGGTCTAACATCACATTCTCTTTATAGCTATAGCTAGATCACATGTTAACACTTGAACAAATGGGTTCCCCACCGCATTCTCTTTATAGCTAGATCACATGTTAGGATTAACAAGCCGATTAGGCTAACCGCTTTGTATTATAAAAAAGTCCGACTCGGACAATAAATAAGGGTCATGTGCATACCGGCGTACATACGTGTTAGATTCAAATCAAACACATAAATTTTGTGAGATTTCGTCCTAAAACCAATTGACAATACAAATAGTGAACAAGGTACTTATATACGAGGCTCGAAATCTCTCGACTTTAGATCAGACGTAGAAAGTATTATGATTAGTTTTCCGGTTACAATCACATGTAACTATGGCCTTGGATTAATGTGTTCACAAAGCTGTGTCTAACCAAGATTATCAGATTCGTAATAACTATCTTATTTAGAAGAAATAACCCAAACCATAAAAACCACCACCAAGTCCGAACCCAAAAGATATACGAACCCGAAGCGACCTCAACCCGGATCACCTCCCAAACTATAACCCAATCAGAATGAGCCCGAAGGTTAGACAATCCAAACTTGACCTGTGCTAGACTACATTGATGAGTGCAACAATGAAAAGCTTCTACTTAAGAGGTCTAGGCGTTTAGTACATACCATGGTTATGTAAAGCAAATAAATCCCAGTCCACATTTGCATAATTGTTCATTAATTGCATAATCATCCTTACACAACTACACCAGCTGACTTGTCTTATTTTTCATATAAACTTGTTTTTATTTTCATGCAAATCCACAAAACTTGTTTTTTATTTTCATCAAGAAAGAGAGAAACTAGAATATAACATTAGGAGGACATGATTGTGCACCTTCAGGGTTTCAACAAAGTTGAAATGAGCTTCCAAATTCTAATTGAATATTTACTAATTGCAAGCTGCAGATTTAGAAGCTCAACTTCACCCAATTTTTATCGGCACTACTAGATGGACAAACAAAGAACGTTTGAAGTGAGAGCTGTGATCATACCTGCCAGGACTATTAACATGACTACACGAATTAACTGATGTTGCTAGATGGGATTAAACAGCGGGGCTAAGCTCACGCTCTATTTCCTCGAGAGATTTTCCCTTTGTCTCAACAATTTTGGCAGCTATGTAGAAGACAGCCAGAGTGCAGACTGAAGCAAACCCCAGGTACACCCTGCTGATCCCGAACTTGTTCACAACACTCAAGAAATATAGTCCGATCACAAAGTTGGAAGCCTGAAGAAACAATTGAATGTTAATTGACTTTAAAATACACAATTATAGTGTTATGCATTAACAAGTCACTTACCCAATGCATGCCCAGAGACAAAGCCACTGCCTTTGCTCTGATCCTGGAAGCAAATATCTCAGGAAGCAAAAGAGCAGGAACTGGACCAGCACCTAGTGAAAAAGACAGCACATACCTGCACCCAAATACGGGAAATGCATGTCAATGATTATCATATAGAAACCATTATTGTTGATGAGAGCTGCTTGTTAAGAGGATAAACTCACAGGACGGTTCCCACAACAGAAAGTGTGCCAGCATAGGGTGCCAAGGGTTTCCATGTGAAGGATAATGAGAGAAGCAGCATTGATGCAGCCTTCAAGAAAGAGAGTTCAATCAAGGACATGATATCAAGAAACGTGTTTCAATTTGTTTCATATGAAAAAAAAATCAATGTTAAAGAGGTGGAACGAAGATCCTACCATTCCAGAGAAACTTGTCATCAATAGACTCTTTCTTCCTTGCCTATCCATCAACGAAGATGCAACAGCGGTACCTAATGAAGCATCAAGTCATCCATCACATACTAATGGATTGTGATATATCAATCATTACACACTGAGAAAATGACTAACCGAAAACATTTGATGCTCCAACTAGAGCACTGGCCGCAACATCAGATGTAATTCCAGCACTACGGAAAACAGATGTGGAGTAATACACTACAGCATTTATTCCCGCCAATTGCTGGAACAGGAAAAGTGCAGCACCAATGCTTACAACTGCAAAACAGATTCATGACAAATAAGAAAAGCAATGAAAAAAAAAAAGAAAAATGGAAAGCATTTATCACTATACTGATTCCTTTATATAACCCAAGCTGAAGGTTTCAAGATTAGAAATTCACTGCACTGCTGATATTAGAGGAAAAACAAGAAGTTCTTAACATTGCAAACCTTTCCAGTAACGGCTGCTGAAAAGATCCAACCAATTCGCTTCTTGTTCTGAAGAACCTAGAGCTCCTGCTCTTAGATCGTACATCACTTCAGGAACCCTTTCCTTTCCGTAGAGTGTTGTTATGGCCTTTTCGGCTTCCGCAACTTTTCCTTGCTGAAATTCAGTTCATATGCTAAGGGTTAACATAAAAGACATTCTGAAAAGATGTAGAGAATGATCTTTAAGCATCAGAACTCAGAAATAAACCTGGAAAAGCCACCTTGGGCTTTCTGGGCAAACTGACATCCCAAGTGCCAATAAAACTGAAGGAACCACTGCAATGCCAAACATGGTCCTCCACCTGTCAAATCCCCGTACATAAAAGTTAAGGAGTGCACGAACAAAAATGGAATCCCATATACTCCTGATTATTTGTTACTACGAGAAGCATATAGAAATAGGATTTTTGGTACAGAAGGAGGTCAATTTAGTAGTGTAAAACCATGAGTAGTTGAAGCATGTACTCAGGCCTCCAATAAGAAAAAATAAAAAATGCAACAGAATAAATCAGTATGCAACACTGACCAAGTTGTCTCAAAGGATTTGGTTTAGACAGGTAGATAATTGTTCAATGTTCTAACAAAAGATTATCTTTTGTATGATCAACAGCATGAAAAAGGTTAGCCGGAGAATTTGGACTTGCGACCGATCATCAAATGTTGGTTATGCTGTGGTGGAACTTATGCTAAGATGAATTATAGGAGAGAAAATAACTATTAAATTGCTGTCACATTCAAGAAAATACTTCTGTTAATTAGAAATAAGGAGGCATGTATTTTTCTAAATCAACCACAAAAACTACCCATTTGATCCAAATTGCAGTACTATAACTGAATGTGCATGGTCCTGAGCCACTAACTTCTGTTCTTGAAATAAGGCTAAGCTTAAACACAAGCTTCTAGTTTGCTTGACACCCATGAAGCAGGTGTCATTTATGGCTTTTCAAACTGATATAATATGCTTGCATCCTTAGTTTGGTTATATAACCTTTGAACTATGTAACTCTCCGGATAGACAGATAAGACATAAGAATGTTACTTTTTATGACAGCTAATACTTATCCTTCGACTCACTAAACAAAATTTCCCAGAAGTAGTTCGTATGACATTCTGAAAAAAATAATGTTCTCATCAAATGCTACTTCAATGGAGAAAATCACGGAACAAAAAGACAAGTGTAATGTGTAATGCACAATATCAATGGAGTTAAAAGCATGTCTTATTTTTATATTTGAAGGTTCCATTATACCATAAAGGATTTCCTGATAGGGGCAAACCAGCTATCAGTGCTGCAAGGATACCAATGCAAATGAAAAGCTGGTTGACTGAACCAAGTGCACCACGAATTTCAGTTGGTGATATCTGCCAAGGAGAGAGCACATTTACATGCCGAAATATCATATAAAGAAGATCACTGATACGGAAACAAAATTACCTCGGAAATGTACAGAGGCACTAATGCAGACGATATACCAATTCCTATGCCAGAAAGTACCCTGCCAATCATCATCGTCTCTACACTTTGTGCTGTCGCACTACAAATGATTCAACTCAGTGAAGTTAATATTAACCTTCTATTCAAGAAGAGGAATTAAATTTCCATCATTGATGACACGGACCAGAGATAAGCTCCGACTGCTAGTGGAATTGCATCTAGTTGGAATGTCCTTGTTCTCCCGAACTTGTCTGCCAATGACCCACCAGTAAATGAACCCAAGGTTGCACCAGCAAGCAACGCGCTAACAACCCATCCTACATAAAAAAAATTGATGGGTGAATATCCTCCATGTTTTAGATTATAGAAAGAATAACAAGGCATATTTCAAATTTATATGTCAAATAATTGGGAAAGTAGAGCAGAAAATGGTTTAATGGGGTTTAGTAAAGTGTGATTAAATTTGGATCAATGAGCAATGAAAAGCTATAGTCACCAATAACTCACACATATGTTATGACATAAAACCATTGAATGACTAAAAGTTTATTCATGTAGCCCGGTTATACAACCATACACAGATCACGCAACCTTATCATCGTGCAAAATGCAAAAGGTATCTAGGGTAGCTGATTCTGTACAATATACAAAGAAAACTTGCCTTGTAAGACTGTGTTTCCAGAAATACCAAGATCTGGAGATAGGTACTCAAGAGCACCGTTTACCACTCTGCATGATACGCAAGGACAACCAAAATAAGTACAGTACAATGTGCATTTTTCTTAGATCATGATCACATGTTTGGAATTCAATCATCCTGAACCTAGTATTTGCAAGAATTGTCAAACATACCCTAGGTGATATCCAAAAAGAATAGCTCCCAAACAGGCAACACCAACATAAGGCAATACTGAAGCGGAAGATTTCCCTTGGAATTTGAGAGGAGCAGCTTCTTCAAGATCTCCTCCTGCAATAAAATGGATGAACCTCAGATAATAGCACAAGAAGAGCACAAAGATCACATCGAATCCATAATAGACTAGAAGCAAAAAAATGATAGTAGAATTCAATTACATTCTATTCAAATTATTTCATCCAAAACATACATTAGCGACCAATGTTATCACATTTTTCTATCCTAAACAGATCATTATGTGCTATCTGGACATATTCAACACAAATTTAAGCAAATTAGCAAAACGAAAACCGATAAGTGCAGGGAAAAAAGGAAGGACCAGAAGCTTGAGCTCTGACTGATCTCTGCTTTGCGGAAGAACGGAACAAGCCATCGACACCAGCGGTTCTGGCGAATCTACCACCCATGGAAGTTAGATTGCTCTTGCGATTGCAATCCACAAAACTGAGATTACTTACAAGTGAACTCGTACCGATCCTAATCGGGCGATTACCAGAGAATACCCTACGACTCCGAAAATCCGAAACTACTCCGCCTTTGACCGACGTCGAAGCTTGCATTTTGCTTTGAAACCTAAATCAGATCGGAAAAGAAACAAAAGTGAATATTATAAAGAAAAGTAAACGAGACGGTCAAATCGTGTTCTTCACACTCATAATTACATTGATGAAAGTGACAAGTGACTCACTGATAGCTGCTGAAACTGAAATTTGAGCAAAATGCCATTGGAAAGCTAGAAGAACACGATTGATCCCCGCAAAAACTGATCTGAAAGCAGAAGAACGATGAGGATTGAGAATCAACTAACAGAGAGAAGGAATGTTGTGAATTTTGCACAAGAGGAAAAGGATCGGAAAGAGATATTTGGGACAGAGATCTTTGGATGGATAATCACAATGTTTTAGGACTTGCTAAGTATGGAATCTGGATTGTGGATTTCTATATGCAAACAGTTCTTAACTTCTTTCTCTCATCAAGGGAACTATAACAATTTGGGGAATCGTCAGTTGATAAGGATTAAGGATTCTCCTAATTTGCTTATTAATTTTACACGTGCCACCCCTGATACAAGTTATATTTACAAAATCATCCATCATACAAAGAACATGCATTTAAACCTCCATTATTTATGCTTTGATAATATTTTTTTATAAAATAAATTGGTTCTATGTATTAGAAGATACATAAACATATAAATTTTCAAGATAAAAGAGATCGGGTTAATCACATATGAATTGTCATGGAAAACCTGAGCAAAAGAAGATCAAATAAATACGTAAATTAAGTTGATCCAGAAACATACAAATTTTCAAGGGAAAAGAGAACGGGTTAATCACGGAAAATGGAGAGTACATTGTCCATCGTAGAAGGAAGTGCACATACACCATGAAAGGAATCAACTATGAACACCACATATTTAAACTCGAAGCAAAATTTTTAAGAGTCGATCACAAAACTCGAAACACTTGACAATTACAAGTGAATCACATTGGGAAAAAAAAGAGTTGAGGTGATATTCATCTATTTAATGATTGTAAAAAAGATATTGGTTTAACTTTTTTTTAACGATAATTTTGGGCAAATAAGCTCCTATTTTAACTCATGTGACGCGTAGTCGTAATACACAACAATGATGCACTGATAAATTGATTGTCTTGTATTTAGCGACCTTGTATATTATTCATACAAATGAGGTCTTATTTTATGAAAAAATCAAACCGTACTTATAAATGGAGAAATTTGGGCAGAGATGTAGATATCTCGACGGAAATGGGTACAACCTTTAAACCCCGAACGGATACGGAAATAGGACATCATGCTAAACAGATATGAGTGTGTCACTTTTCGAACCGGATCCAACCCTTGACACCCCTACGGCCCTACTGAGGCAATTGTTGAGCGATTACTTGACAAGAGTAGTTCTACAGAGCAAGTTAACAGTGAGTCGTCTTATTAGGTCTTGTGGATAATTGGTGTTTGACCGACCAAGAATTGGTTTAAGGTAAAATCAGTCGTCATCTGATTTTAATAACCCGATCAACTCAGCACAATCAGTCGTCATCTGATTAGCTCAACATGTATCTTTCAATTTAAAAATTACACAGATTTACCATTGATCTACCGGCCTGTACTAAATCGTGCTTGCTATCTGAACTCGCGAAGCCATGAAAGAACAGCATCTGCACCCTTCTCCCACTGGCAATCCAACATAATGTCATGGGCAACCCCACCAACACAGATTGGAGAGACTCCGTAAAACCGGCCTGTTTCTGCAAGCCCTTCTGAGTCCTATGTGTAAACCACAGTTCTTCATTTATAACCAAATAAGATCCAAGTTCACTATGAAAAGGCAAAAATGTTCAATAAATCTTACCACTATAAAGTCGTCGTTTGCTCCTAACACTAGAACTTTGATGGAAGACTTAGGGACAGAAGGAACAGGAAGTGAGGCATTGAGCTTCCTTAAATCAAACAAAGCCTTCCTTGTGCTTTCTTTCATCAGATCTTGATACCTGGGAAACAATGGGTTACATGTTAAAATGAATTTTATAACTGCAACATGAAAACCTTGCAAGAAAAGTGTCTGTAATCTGCACTAAACTATTGAAGGATGTTGAGTTTCATGGTTTGCAATAGCATATTAGCATTTCATTTATCAGAAAATAATGAAGGCTGCAAAATTCATCATTACGATGAATTCTGTATAAGATCTATGATATGAAGCTAAAGTAATGTGAAGAAGTGCAGATCAGTTGAAAGCAATGTACCGTCGAACCAAATGGTCATCCATCTGGCGAGAGAAAAATGTTTCCTTACACAATGGCAAATCAGTCTGAAATGCTTTTGCTGCCAAGCTTCGTGTCACCTGACCAAATGTTCAAATGTCTCATTGTATTGCACAAAAGCAATTTCTTACCAATATGATGTGAAGAACCATGAACTAAAAATGGAGACGGAAATTAGCAAAATTTGGAAAACAATACCTTGAAAGCTGCAATGGGCTTGGTAAATAGGTACCTTAACACTAATCCACTGTAAAGAGGGATATGTAAACAATCATCAGTTTTTTCTTCTTCAAACTTTAGGAAGTAAAAGGCATGCATAAGAAATTCACCTATTACCAGACGGGGGCACAGAGCAAACCAATATAGCTCCTGCAAGCTCTGCAAATGAGCTTCTTCCCTCCCCTGTGTTTGAAAGAAGTAGGAATTTAAAGCTTAATCAAACTTGCCATGGTACAAAACTCAACAGAAAAACCTACTTCTACAGAGGATTATAGTAAGGTGAAAAGATTACTAAGAATATCTTCGTTGCGGATTTTGGCAATGTAGTTCTGCACAATGAGACCTCCAAATGAGTGTCCAACTAAAACTGGTGGTATTGTCAGCTCCTGCTGTATGAAGTGAGTAATATCTCCTGCATGTGTCTACTGCACAATTCAGACTGGAAAATAAGATTATTTTCATCCATTTACATAAACTGTCAACTCTTTTTTAGTGCTTTGAACTAGGAACTAATCTCGTCAAGACCATTTGAAAGTATTACCTCGAGAGTACCGGCAAACTTGTCAGAAGGATCATCACTTTCACCCTGTCCGTATGATATTAATGATACCATCAGCAACTCACCAGCTAATCTGATATATGATGAAATTTTACATGTAGAGGCCATAGTTTTCATTGAAATGGATGCCGTTAGCGAATCCATCACAACAACTCATGAGTCATGAAAACTCCTGCTCTCAGTCACAACTAACAGTGTTACAGTCACTCCTAATGAATTAGGGGTGGTTTATCGCAATCATCAAATAACAATTCTCCTTTCGATCGCAATGTGAAAATGACGTATTAATCGGCTTATCGCAATCATCAAAAAACAATTCTTCTTTAGATCGCAACGTGAAAATGACGTATTCACCATCGGCGGTTTTTAAGCTAAAACATTGAAAGTAATCATCAAAATCATCACGCCGTCCTCTCCCACAATCAGGTTGAATTGAACAGATAAACGAATAATGCTGTAAATTCAAAGAAATCTTCAAATTTTAAATTGAATAGAGGAAAGCTGAGAGTATAACCTGAGCCAGCAAGCTAAGAGCATAGCAATCGAACCCATTTTGAGCGAAGAAAGGCAACCAGCGTTCAGCCCAACACCAAGCAGCATGAAAACTCCCATGTACGAACACCAGCGGTGGATTTTCAGTCCCAATTTCGTCTGTGATATTTTCTTTTTTCTTTTGAACTATCACCTCCATTTTCAGACCAGAAGGGAGCTCGTGAAATTGACGGATCTGTCCTCCCTTGAGCTCGTAAGGTACCTTCATTTTGTATCCGTTTGTTCTCTCGACTGCTAGGGACTTAATCTTCATTCGCGCCGCTGAATTGCGTGTGAAGGAGCGATGATTGGCAGCCGTTAAGGTGAAGAAGAGAGAAATTGAAGCTGCCATTGTTGGCTTTGTTGCTGCATTCACAGCTCTCGTCTGATCCCTGCGCTGTTTCGTGTAATAAGAACTTTTGATACAAGGGCATGGTCGTCATCCAATAGACCCATCGGACTTCCGCTTTACAATTGACCCAATCTTACTGTTTCGGGCCCATTTATATATTCTTTGTTTTGTTTACTTTACCATTATTTTAGAGAAAGTAATATCATATACAAACATTTTTATTTTTTTTAATAATGAAAATCGGTTAGGTTGGTCTGGATCGTGAGAAAAATTGGGGTGTTGGGGTCAAGATTTCCAGATGGATCGATCAGCAACACAACAGCATTGATTTCTTTCAAAAACATGCATAATCCGGACTTTATCAAAGAAACAAACATCTAGCATGGATTTGGATATAATCATCTCGACCTCCTACAGACAACTCCACAATCTTTGGAGTGACTTGATTACACACAGATTATCACCCTCGATTTCGATCTTTTTAGTTTGTATTATGATAGCCTCTTGCAATCCGGATTTAAGAGCAAAAGCTTCAGCTTCGACATTCACCTTTCTGATAATAAAAACTTCGACGTATTGACATTTGATCGAATTGTGAAGTATTGACATGCTCAAATTCGATAATGATCGGTTCGTTTATAAATGAACCAAACTTAAATTTTAAACAAGATTTAAAGTGTGATTATATTCAGTTTGTTTGAAAAATTAACGAGTTCAAGACGAGCTTTTTTCAAGCCGAGAAGTTCGGCTAATATACCACCCTTAGTTGTTAAATGAGCTGAAGCTTAGAACGAATGAGTCCAACATTGACATGCTCAAACTCGTTTATAAACGGCTCCGAACCAAGTCTAAATTTTAAACGAGGCTTAAAAAATATGTTCGTATTCCTCTCGTTTATACAAGTGATCGAGTCGGAGTAGCTCATATCATTTAACTAACCCTAGTATCAAACAAAAGTATCTTTTACCTATATAACAAGAAAAAAACAAAAAATTACCAAATTGACAAAGTGTAAAACGTATTTACTTCTATAGCAAATTTTCTGACACAAAGATTACGAATTTCACTTTTCATCAGCCTTTAATTGTTCACAATGGTTTACAAATAGTTTGCATGGTTAATGACTTATTTATCGTATGGATAATAACTTGTTAATAAATATTAAATCATAATTCCAAAAAACACGACAAAGAGTATAATACTAATTACCAATTTTGTATTCCTAAATATAATAAATAGATTAATCACATACAAGATATTAAGAGTAATATAACTAACATACAAAGCACATACATTTTATATATATATATATATATATATATATATATATATATATATTATTCAAATTTAAAATATTGGAAGGAACAAAATCAACATATTTATCGTATTTTTTTTAGTGTGTAAACATATTTATCGTATATATACAAGGTATCAAATGTAAGAAACCTCACATATTATTCACATATAAAATAAAGTGATGTTATTTGACGAGGATAAATAAAAAAGCCCAATAAAACAATAGATATGGGTTGCGCGTGCCCCGTGTGCATGCACCCATGAGGCGCATGCGCTCCAAACCCTAATATAAGGGGGCCGCGTATGCGCAACTACTCTCTCTTCCCATTGTTGCGTCGTTCGACTGTAAAAATATCTCGGGACGTATGCGCCCCAACTGTACGCTTTATGAGACACATAGGGGAAGCGCACCAGGAACTGCGCATGCGGAGTCTACATTTGTGGCGTACTTGTCCGCACAAACTGTAAGCTTGTATAAAATATAAAAAGTAACATAACTAATAAAATTATATAATTATTATTATAATAATTTATTACGTAAAAAACATAACCGATAAATTAATCATGAATATAAAAAAATATATATTTTTATTTTAATTAAAAGATGAATAAGAATAACGGTTGATAGTGCGTAAAAACAATGGACGTGTGGTTATACGATCCTTCGATGGCAGATGTGTGACTATACGAAAAAGCTTTAAAATGTTTGACGTTTTCCCTAATAATTATTAATAGCTTATTAAGTTATTAATCTTATTTGTAAACCTTATTAACAATAAAATTCCGATGAAAAGTGAATTGTAACAGTAAACATATTTTTTTTCATAAAATTTGCTATAGAGGTAAATATGTTTTATGTGTTGTTATTTTTGTAAATTTTTATCTTTGGCTTGTTATATAGGTAAAAGATCCCAAACAAAACACAGACAGGGCTTGGTGCACAAAAACCCTAAAAATTAGGGACACCATGCAAAATTCTAAGAAAGTGGTCTACCACACGATATATGTAATAAATGAGGGACACCGAACAAAAAATTCCATAAATATTTTTACAGACTCAGCATATACGGTAAACACGCACAACATAAGAAGGTGAGGATCAACTTAAGAATAAGAATTACAAAGAGATCAACTTGAAGCTGAGGTGGGCTTGATGCTGTGTTCGTCAAGCCAGGTAACAATGTCGTCAAGAACACGAAATATGTTCTCATCAGGCTCTCCTTCGAGAAGGGAATGGTAAGCTTCTTTGTACAGGATAATCTTCTTGTCTTTGCTGCTGGACTTCTCATACAAGGCCTTGCTCACTGATGGATCCGTCACCACGTCTTCTTCCCCGTGCAAGATTAGCAACGGCAAACGCACCTACACGCATCATCACTTTCTGTAAGTGATTAGTTTCCAAAGAGAAGAGATGTTTCGTAATCAGATAAAAGAACATACTTCTTCTAAGCGACGCTCAATCTCATTTGTTGTGTTGAGAAGCTCTACTGCTGTCCTTAGACGAGGTTTGTCCTTGTATGCGATGACATTATAAGCTGTCTGCACCCACAGTTTCACAAGAAAATAATATACAGCTTAAAAATGTAGATTTTTAAACAAATGCTTGCAAAAACATATATGGATTGAAACAAGGCATACCAGCTCTTTCTTTTCTCTAAAAGCTTTATCACCCAAATCTGTTTCAGGGACCAGCTTAGCTTTGGGGAAAAGATTGGCTAGCCCGATTAGAATTTTCGTTAGAATCCACGGTGGGTACATGTCATCAGCAATCTACATATAAAGGTAGAGAGCCATCTGGTAACAACCATATCAAATGGAGATTTTGCAAAAAAAAAAAAAAAAAAAAAAAAAAAAAAAAGTCAGCATACCTTGCACATTGGAGCCACAAGAACTGCACCATTCCAAGAATTTGGTTGCTTGAGATGAACTTTCAAGGCAACTGCTCCACCCATTGACTCTCCGAAGAGAAAGTAAGGGAGAGATTGGATCTCTGGGTTATCTGTCCACCAACAAAGTAGCATATAGAACATTAAGATACTGAATCCTTTTTTTTGTAAATTGGTGGATAAGTTTTAAGTATTTCCTGATGTGTCCTATAGTGTGCTGTAAGATTGTTGACAGCAACTGCATAGATTAAGCAATATACATACTGAATTAAAGTTTAAATGCAGCAGGAAATGGGAGGGACAAGTAACAACCTCTAACGTTGGAGTAATGCTCAATAACATCATCGACTAGTGTGTCAAAGCTAGGAATATAGCCATGAAGGCCATCGGAGAGGCCAAAACCCGGGTAATCCATTGCAAAAACTACATATCCTGATGATGCCAACTTTCTAGCGATACCTGCAAGCTAATACCATAAATTAATCAAATTTTTACTGCAAAAGCATGAGAATTTAAATGATCATAAGGCACTTGCCTTCAAAGAAAAAGGTGCAAGTGTCTCCATAGCCATGGCAATGACAGACCACTGCTTTGGGAGCAGAGGTTGCTGGAAACCAACTTTTGGTAAATATCTGCAGCCCTCGAGAGTTCACCTCATACGACTGTCACAGAAAACAAAACCCATGTTTACAAATTACAACAGACACTATGCAATGCACCGAATGACAAACTTCCGTATCTTCTTACATATTACAATATGAAAATGGACACCCATATATATGTTGAAGCAAAACAAAAGCCTTACTCGAGAATAGTTTGAAACTCAACATTACAAATCTCTAACTATCACAACTGGCCTCGCCCATAACTTGAGACTTTCATGTTTAACCAAACCCAACTTAAGCCAAGAATGTAGCTAAGATGGAACATCTACCACCCATTACCCAAAACTACCTGATGTGTAATGTGCCTCAACTGGAAACAACACAGCTTCAACCCAAAATTCATCTCAAGCAATCAAAAAGAGCCAAAGCTTAAATTGAGTGATATAGTCCACCTAGAGACTACAATTAATATGCTTCGCCTTTAAAGAGTAAAATTTTTCCTTGTGAGCAAATGGGCAATCGTACTCGAGAGAAAGAAGCATGAATTAGGTTAGAAAAGTCAACATTTTGTCATCTTCTCATTTATCCACCAACCTTATTCAAATCTATGCTAACATTGAGAAGTGAAAAACCAGGCATCCACGCCACATTAATCTTATCAATTAATTGAACTCCTAACTAAACTATATAAATGAAAAGGATAGTACAACGAGAAACTATTAAAGATAGTGAAATGAAACCTGCAAGCTTACCTCATTCACTTTGAGCCCTTCACATGGAATCTGCAGCAACATTTAAAACACAAGACAAGATCAACTCAACTGTACAAAAATCCAATTAATAGAACAAACCAATAACCCAAAACGAGAATAGCGGAGTTGATTGAGGCTTTTCATCGAACACCTTGAGCAAGCAGTGATCGATGCTAAGCTGGATATCCTTGAAGGCTTCGCGGGCTTTTCGCCGGGCTGGGGCTTCATCCATATCTGCATCAATAACCTTCTTAAGCTCTTCATCATCTATATCCGGAAGCTTATGCGATCGAGCAGCCATGGCCTGCGTCTGCTTCTTCTTCCTCTACCAAACAGTAAAGCAATTAAACCCTTATCCTGAATTCCCACCCACAGATTCAGACAAGATGACAAAACTAACCCTTTCAATCACTGGGCAGTCCAAAGGTCATAAGACCAACATAATTAAAATTAGACACGTCTGGTACCCATAAAAATACAAAAATAATGTGAGGTAGGAGAAGGGAAAGAGTACACGCCTGGAAAATTTGCAGAATGAAAATTCTAAAGTTGAACTGAAGAACTGACCATAAGGTGGATAAGTAGATACTACTATTTGTTGTATGATTTGCAGACTCCATATATAGCTACAATGAGTTCGTAGAATAGATGAGCTTCGAGAATTTTCAAGAGTCGTGGTAAAGAGAGTAAAGTGAGAGCTCGTCTGATATGGATAGCGACGATGCCTTTTCGATTGTGAAGTGGGAATCAAGTTTGAGTGTAAGTAAAGTATATGTTCGTAAACCGATGGTTTCTGCTGTGATTTTGATATTTTGATCTGTGAATTTATCATAAAATATAACGGGATTGTTATGTGGTCAAACAAAAAAAGACACATTTTGATATGTGCCTCCCTTAAATTTTCCGTCTATCAAATAACATCACTTAATATAATATATATTTTAAAAATAATGTAAGAGATTTGATAAAAAATGATCTTGTTGATAAAACTCTATTTTAACTAAAATAATTTATTTGTTATTTTCTAACGTAAAATTTATGAAATTACCTCTATAGTAACTTTGTTTTACTTTATGATATATTTTGATCACGTGATTGCTTTTTTAAACCATTTCTCCTTTCATGTGGCATTCTTTAAGATGATATTATTCTTGAAGTTTGTAATTTTAGATATGTTCATTGTAGGACTAATTTTGTTGCGCATCATCTTGCGAGACTTAGTCTCGAATAATGTAATATTATACGTTTTTCGTTTTTCCACCTAGTGTTGTATCCCTTGCTTCTCTAGATTCAAATAAAATATAAAAACTTTAAAAATCAAATTATATTTTAAAAAACTAAAATAAAAATTATGATAAAGTGAATATAAAGTTAGCCAAGATTTGATGAAAATCTAGCACACAAGAAACAACATGTTTTCTCAAATGATTCAAATGGAGGATACTTAGGTGTGTTTGGTAGGAGATTAATGGAGGTTATTTTAGATTAGATTTGTGAGATTAAATTTATAAATGTGTTTGGTTGAAAATGGAGATTATATGAGAGATTGTAAAAGTGATTGGGCTTAAAAAAAAACTCGTATCACCAAGGTTAATGGAGATTAATCTCTTTCTTCATTTACGAAGAAACAAATAATGACAGTGAGAGAAGTAGAGCATGTCGAACATTCGGCTATTCTTCACCACCCATGAGTCTTCCATTTTTGCCAGAAGAATAGAGAAGGGCGGCGGAAAAATTGGTTCCGATTTCCGACGGTTGAAACAAGAGCAAGAGGAGTACAAATGGGATGTTGAAGACAAGAAGGAAGGCTAAATATTGTTCTTAGTTTGCAGCAGTGTTGTTCGCAGAAGGTCATGGATGGAGGAGCAGCGCGACTCAAGAGTATGTGCATAACATCAAAGGAACATGCAAAATATTTAAGGTTAAATCAAGGGTAAATTTGTAAATTCTATTAATCAAACCCATTAAAAAGCTTCAATCAAACGATCCGATGTAAACTTTTTTAAATCAAATAATTTTCCGTATAAAATTTAATCCCTTTTAAATCTCATCTACATTGATCTTCAAAATAACCTCCATCTCTTACCAAACACACCCTTAGTATTGTCATTTTATAGTAAGTCAAGATCTTAGATGGAAAAGGCTAAATTGAATGATGACTAAGTGTGCAATCTATTATAACATAATAAAACATAACGCACTAAGGTCATATGTCAATTACTAAGGTATGTCACCTGCCACTTTTTAACAAATATATACAGTTATGTCATCTTATAATTACAACACTGCCACTATTCTGTATTAAATTTAAATCATTATTAAAATAGATTACATATCAACATGTCACTTGAACAAAAAAAATACCACTTCATCATAAAAAAATGTCAGATAATCATAAAAAGTGTCACTCCATACTAAATTATATAACAACCCATACAAAATCATAACCATTTATTTGAACAGCTATTGACAAAAAATCTTATCTTTTTATTAAAGTTATCAAAATTAAACATATATTATCTCAATCGTTATCTAAATCGTATGTGTGATACATAACTTTCCTGGGTGGCAGCTGTTAGTAAGATCTGCAAAATCAAAGATTCAAAGTAGATTATTGTGAGATAATTGAATATTTGACATATTTATTCTCTCCACTATTATATATCTCAACTCGTGTTGTTGTGGATCTCAAAATTCATTTATCCCGCCTTTTAATCCATCTACTCTCAACCATTCCGGTTTTTGGATCCTCCTTCTCTTCTCCTTTGCTTTTTGGTTGCTTCTTTTTGTTTGTTTTCCGTTCGATACACTAATGTATGAAAATAAAGAGTTTTGAAACACCACTTTTTATCACCACCTAACAACGAATTATAAAATCGAAAGTTGTAATGAAATACAAATTCTCTGAACAATCCAAATGACCATTTCTTTTGACGAGGCCATTTTCATCTTCTTCTCTCTCAAAAAATCAAGTTCACTTCTCTTTTTCACACCCACATACAGTTTGCCCCTTTCCTTCTGAAGTTGTTCTTCTTTACTATACATCTTTTGAGTGGAAATTTGAGACAAAACCTGTCGAGGTAATCTTGCTTTGTTGATTCTCCTTAGTATCGAATTATTTCTTGCTTAATTGCTGATTTTGATTTGTGTTTCGTCTTATTTCTTTTTGGTTTACTTGTGATTGTCTCTGTTCTTTTCAGTTCCTAATTCCCGCGTCTTAATTGTTTTAGTGTCAGTATTATTTCATTGGTGTTTCTACAACAAGACTAGGGGGGATTTCTTAATTAATTGGTTCGGAATGCATGAGAGGTAAAGAAGATTGATGTTGAAGGAGCAAGAACACGTATGTGAAGCATGGAGAGGAGTAAATCACAATTGATTTTTATATATGTATGTATAACCATGGTATAGTGATACGTGATATTGATGTCATCCGTGTCTCCGCCTAAGACGGCCCGGCAAACGGCATTCCTTGTCATGGTATGGAGTTTGTCCGCTTTTGACACATTTCCCGTACTTAGCCTATTTAATAATAAATTTTTGATTTTAGAACTTTAATTCCGGAATTTTAATTCCGACCTTCCATCTTAGACCTTTCATTTTGGAACATTAATTCCGTCATTCATTTCCGACCTTTGGTTTCGGTCACATCCTCTATATAAAGGAATGTTTGACCTCATACGTAAAACATGTATAATTTTAATCAAGTTTATTTAAAGGGAAAATCCTACTTATTGATTTTGGACATCAAATCTTCTTCTCTCAAAGTTATTCCTCGGATCTTCAATCCAAGCCTTCAAACTTGAGGATTTTTCAAGAATCAACGAATAGCTTTCGCCAACTAAGTTCTATCAAATCTACAAATGACACATCAGTAAAAAAGTAGTTGAAGTTCTAGTTCTATCTGAATTCGAAATACCTCCTTAAACGTATCCAAAGACGCATCAAGGGGGCCTAAGATTTTATATATATATATATATATATATCCTTAATTATAGTGGTTCGGTTTTTTGAAATAATAAGCCCACAAATTTTTTATCTTCAAATTATCGATAAGTTTAAAAAACATATCCTTAATAAACAAAAATATTAATAATTAAAATCCAATTAGATAATAAAAGTAGGGCAATTAATTTTCAAAATCTCGATATTATATGGTAGAGATCATCGACGTCTTTTTGATCTACGACCTTTTAATTTACGGGAATTAATTAATAATGCTTTTGAAGTAAAGTGAATTTGAGTTGAACATTACGTACATATGCACAAAATTAGATTAGTTGACGAGTGGTTTGGTATATAAGTTGCTAAATTTATTTATTAAGATTTATTTTTTTAATTAAAAATAGATATTATCCAGTTTTAAATTTATAACTTCTATGGAAATATAATTATATGTCATTTAATTTATTTTTAGCATCAAGTTCCTACAAGATTTCAATAATGAACATTTTTTTAATCGATTTAAAATGAAGGGGTGGAAATAAAGGTTTATTAGATTCATGCTAACCACCGAACGGAGTCGAACTCTTACACATATAAACGCGAATATATCTATACATTTTATCCTTTTTTTTATTAAACTATATAAGAAACACAACTTGTGCTTTGACACGAACACTAAACTAGTTAAATAGAAAGAATTACCGAATAATAAATATTTATTAATAGTTAGTATCAAATCTGAAAAATAATGCTACAAATTTAATTTTGATGGATAAAAATTTGATTACGAAACAACTTCTATATAATTAAAGACCACAACTAAAAGACGCTACACTTTGAAGCAAAAAATAAAACACCGTTAAATTAATTATTGAAAACGGAACTTTAGCCTTAAAAAGGGCTTCTACAAGCAAAACTACAAATTTAAAAATTCAGAAATTGTAGGTGACAGTATGTGGGTAACAAGGGTCTTCAATGTGTGTTAGTGCGTAGAATCCTTGATAGTGAGATGACCATCTCAACTTCACGTTGAGCCTTCGCTTATTTGACGAAGTTCATATCAAAACATATATGTACAAATTGTAATTTTGTGCCGACCATACAAGACGTTCGACATCCCACAATAGTATCTATAATCATCATAAACTTTGTGTTATCATCCCTAAAAATACGTATAGTTGAACCACTTTTAAGTTAGTGAGTTGCTATTCATGTTTTATATTATAAAAAAATTTTAAAAACCAAAATACAATTAGTAGTAAAACAAATGCAATTTCTCCAAACATATAAAGTGTTATGAAAATCAAGTTAACACAAATATCATTATTTTTCAGTTAAACTGTTTATTTTTACCGTTATAATATTATTTATTCCGTTTTGTCGTTAATTTTTTTGAAATATATATTTTTTCTCCTTTTTATCCGGTGCTTGAAAAGACACGTAGTCGAGACTCCAGGCCGCACATCCAGCAAGCCCACACGGGGTCGACTCGCTTCGTCTTTCGGCGTCAGACAGAGCGGGCCCACGTGGAAGCCTGGTCTCTGTATAGCACTGAAATATCAAGTTGCGATCCACGTGTCATAATTTAATTCGTAAAATATGGTCAAACCCTCCACGGTCAAACCTCGTGCTTGCTGCTTCTTCCCACTTTCCTTCCCAGCTCAATTATAACTAAGCAACAACAATAATCTAACGATTTAATATTATTTTATTCAATATATTTGAAGTTTATAAATTTATTTAGCATGTCAATACTGTAGCAATAGCAATAATTAACTAAATCGCTTTCAAATGTTTCGTAATTGGGTTATTCTTTTTGAAAAAGAAATATAAATTGTTATTTTAATTTAAAGACAACGTTATCTAATATGCTCTATTTGTGGATATCATGTAAACAAGAAGACAAACACAATATTAGTATTTAATTTGCACGTACACACGTTATATTTGAAACTGATAATTTGACTTATATTTGATATTTCATTTTTCAAGTAATCAAAGATACACTAAATCTTATTTCCTTTTATTACATTCATTTGAACGATTCTGTATTTTAATGTATTATAGAAGGGTAACTTATATAAGTAATAATTCATTGTCGTATTTGGTCTATGGAGCATTATGTTTAAAACAATTGTGTAGTGTAATAGAAATAAGTTTCAATTATTTAATTAGTTTTTAATTCTTATAATAACGTTTATTAGGAACATAAAATTATGACTTATTTTAAACAATACTTTAACTAAATTTATTTCCCCAACTTTTTGTTTATTAGTTTATTATAGCAATCAAGAAATAAAAAAAATAATTAGAGAAATCAACCTTTTTTGTTAATTATATTTTTGTCGTTGTTTAATTGTTTCTATTTAAATCCAAACAAGCTATTATTAAGCAATATCCAAGAAGATAAACTTTACAAATAAGAAAATTAAACATCCTCAATATTAAGGTAAAATTATACAAGACGGTGTCTCAAAGTATTACAACTATAATTAAAATGTTTGATTATTAATTTTACTGTGAAATTGGACAAATCTAAATCTTTAATTTATAAATTAAAGGGTATTTTTTTAGAAACCAAATCTATGAAATATACTAAAATTAAAAACAAAATATTTTAACAAGATTTCTAAAATCTTAACCCTTAATTTATAAATAAAGGGTTCAAATTTATTAAACTTCGCAATAAAGTTAAATAAACAACTTCACTGGATCCAAACTCATCGAATGTCGAGGAACTACCGGTACATCCATAATAAAACCATAAGAAGAGATTAAAATTATGATTGGATGAAACATAATTCGCAACAAGAAAGGATTCCATGTCTACTTCAATAAAAAGACACCCCGGTAAAGGGCCTCAAGAAGTCCCATTTGAATGTTGAGGAGTTCACCTAGTAGGAGAATTGATTAAAAAAATGTTTTAAATGTATTAAATATTAAAAAATTATTAAAAGACTATATTTTGTCAATTAGAAAGCTTTGTAGCATGTATTTAAATCATGGACTAAGCGGAAAATATTTATACCAAATTTAAAAGGTGGTAGAGATATTTTTTGCTTTACTTATCCATATTAATTTTAAGATTTTAAGGCTTAATAAAATAAGATTTAAAAATATAGGAAGTAAATAGAATCATTATTGTTCCTGTTTCACCAATTCAACCAAACCGACGTCATGGTCAATCGTAAACGCAAAAAAACAACCAGGGACGTGCGTACGGCGTCGTTTTAAAGCTAGCCTAATCTTCTTAACCACTTCAAACGACATCGTTTCTCTTTCTCTCTCCTGCGTGATTATGATGGGTGATGACTAGGTCATGAATCAGCTCGCCCACATGCTTAGTGCTTTCCATTTATAAATTCCCATCCTCAACCTTTCTCATCTTCGCCATTTTTGCCTTCTTCACCCACCGACTATTTTCTCTGTCCACCATCGAAGGTAACCTTCAACTCTCTCAGTTTCCTGCTTAACATTCGAATTTATTCTTCATTTTTCAACTAGACAAACCGTTAGATCTGCAATTCTGTATTAGGAGTTTCCATTAATTTAAGTTTTCTATATTTAGGATTTCGTTTCCTCTTACAGAAAAGGTGCACCAAAAGTATAAAATTAGATCTAGCCAAATTTGTTTCTCTTCACAATTCCTTTTTCCCGATCTAGATCTTTGATTCACTCCCTCGTTTTTTCACCATATAGATCTGTGATTTGCTTTTTCTTACCTATTTTTAGTTTTTTTTCCCGTTTGATCTTCGGGTATTTTCCTTATTTGTTCTGAATTTATTGATCCTCTGTGCTTCAGATAAAAATTATTTGTGCTTTTGTGATTTTTGTAGGCGTTCTTCGTTTGTGTGTTTGAGATCTGAACAAGATGAACCGGTGGGATATTCAACAGAGCGCCAAGGTTGGTAGTGAAGAGATGAGAGGATCTGTCTCTGCCAACCTTTCTCTTTCCGATCTCAAAGGTCCGGTGGTTTGCCCCAAACCTCGAAGAGTTGGTTTTTTGGCTAATCATCCTTCCATGTCCCTGAGATGGTGCAAGAGGTGAGAATTTTTGTGTCTTAATTTCCATTAAGAATGACAATTAATATTTATTTACTAATATGATAACTTCTTTGTTTAGTTAATGTTGATAAGACTTTTTCTCACTGTATTTATTTCTTTATTTGACCAGAAGCATTCAAGGCGAGCAATTAGACTCAAAAGCAAGGGCAGAACTCCTTGATATGATTCTAACCAAGGTAGTTTTAATTTCTCTGTTCTTCTGCATGAGAAATTTGATTCTTTTCCTCAAACAATTGAAGCCTATGTTTTGATATGCTTGCTTCTTTTTTTTTTAATGTTTGTGCGGTCTAAAAATAATGGAACATAACACTGAGCTGAACTATCTATATTGGGGTTAACAAACTAGATTCGTAAAGATTTTCATCCATATGAAAATAATAAAAACAAAATAAATAAATTTAGCAAAAAATATTTCCAAATCAAACTGATTTATCATTCATGATCTCTTAGATCGGTTAATAGTTTGTCTTCATCAAGTGCAATTATGTTTGCGATCTTGCATATCTTTGGACAAGTTGTGTAGGTCCAAATATGTATGAATTAGCTAATTTAATTTTGCATGTATGTATTTGAAAGTTGCTCTCACCTCTCAAGAGTTCAGCTAAGCAAGCAATTCTCTGAAGTTTACATATCTATATTAGCAATTTAACATATTGAAGATGATAAAAGGGTTTTTTAATTCTGTTTTGTAGTTCTATGTATATTATTCAAATCTAAATTTATTTGTTATGAATTTGACAGGATGGTTATGGTGTTGAACCATCACCACCGCCATTTTTCCAAGGGTCCCCTCCGACGAGGGTATCTAACCCAATAGTACAGGATGCCATTTTCAAGGACGAGAAACTGTCCCCTTTATCCACACTCCAGATGTTGCCTTCATCAGGCTCGGCATCGCCATCCCCATCCCCATTATCCCCATCGGCACGTAAAGGAGGATGTGTTAGAATGAAGTATGGGCTGAAGCCCGCTGCTGTTAGAGTAGAAGGTTTTGACTGCCTCAGCCGAGATCGCCAGAACTCGGGCATCACCGCTGTCGCTTAGTAAGGAAACTGTATATATTACAACAACAACAAGAAGAAGATTCTAAAGAAACCGCGGATTACAAATCAACAATCTGTAGAAAAGAGTTAACATGATGTGTATATAGGTCTGGAATTTAATGTTGGATCATGTAATTAGTTTGGTAAGTGTATGAATTAGGGAGAGTTTGGTTTTTGTACTATAGAATTTGTGAGAAGATTAAGGTTATTTTGTATAGGGCCAATGTATGTTGGCATGGGTAACTATAATATGTGAATATGTGCATTATTCTTGTCAATCTTGTCTTATCTGGAATGAAATGTTAAATTCTTTTGGTATACTTGGTGATTGTTATTTCAGTTTAAGGTAATTGTTTCATGGAAGACCAAGATTTTTTTAGTGCTCATCAAAGAGTATGTGGTTCATTCACTTCGTAGGTTGTGGTTGATATTTAAAGATAGAAAGAGGAAAGTGTGATGAATAAAAAGCCACGTTGATTATTGTCCATTTGTGTCAATTGGGACAGCCGTACAGACTACAGATAGAAGTAAAATGCAAGTGGGAAATTCACATATTCGAGTAAAGACATGTTAGATTCATATGGTATGTATGCCCTATTTTGGAAGTTGTTTATGTTTTGAGTAAATCTAAGCTGCAAACCCATAACTAGAGTATGGTCGTACCCAATAAAATAATAAGCTTTTCTGTATAGTTAAAATTTTTGGAGTGGTCATTTTGGTGGTTGTAAAATTAGGGTAATTCAATGGGTCCAAACCGGACCAGATGTTATGGGTCCTATCCAGACAGAAATTTTCATAACTTCAGACCGAGGACCGGATTTTCAGAACTATGGACTTGGGATTAGCCTGAGACCGGAATTTTGGTCCGATCCACTGCAAGGTTAACAAAACATGAAGATTTGACCCTATAAAAATATCTATACGCCCGTCACCGATTCCGCTCATACAATTCTCTTTATACGTACTTCGTACATGAACAGAGTTGTTTTGTTACTAACTTGTCTTTACGGTCCAAGAAAAAACTCAAACGAGATAGTCTGTGCCTGTGGTATAAAATGACACAATTTCTCGCCCTTCAAGTTTTTCTACCCGAAAAAAACCCAACAATTTTTAGAGACATATTTTCAATATTTTTGTATTTATAACCAAAATAAATCAGCTCATAGTTATATAAACCCCAAACTAAATGAACTATAGTCAGGTAGCCCACGTGAATTGATTACTAATCACATGCTACAAATTGGAAGGTATATGGAACCCCACTATTATATCAATATCATGGGAAAGTAATGAGCTGTCCCTTAACGTATTATCTATTGGGCCAGATCTATCTAAAGCCCAACTCAAAGCCCATCTTCGGGCCCAATAATCTTTATATTTTACGGAATTATTATCACCCATAAACAATTTTCTAGATTTTAGACATAACAAAAGATTCATAATTCAATTGGCTAAACATACCTTCTTAACTTATAAATCCTTTAAATAGTACTCATATCCACCGGGTCTAGTTTGGTATGTGTGAAAGAATTGGATTCGAACCAAAAATTAAATTTTAACGAGGAATAATTAAATCTGATTCCTGAAATATGGTATTTGATTATGATTATAAATTCAAGTTTTGTGTTGAAAATTATATTAATTTTACAAAATAATAATTAATATTTAGTTCGTTGATAAATCAATAATAACATAAAAAATATAATTAAAAAAATTAATTAAAATAAATCAAATTCATATCCTTATATTTTACATCAATGTAAAATTCCTCATGTACATTTATGCTAATATCTTCAACTTACGTAGGTATCATCTTATGTTGACATTATTTTTATTCTAAACTAAATATTATTTTGTATTATTAATTTGGTAATGATTATCAAACTTTATTGATTTGAAACTTGAAGTTGTATCATGTGTTGACCAAGTCCAATCCTTGTGTTTCACTCGATCTTGCATCGTTATCTTCTTCTTCTTAATGCCACATATTTTTCATAAAAAACTAAACTCAAATATATTATAATTTTTGCTTCAAAATGTCACCCTAATGTTCTTGGCTATCATTTATTCAAAAATAATCTTGTCTATCATTAAAATGTAACCTTTTTGCTAACGTTCCATTTCAACGATACACATCAAGGGGCCATCATTCTTAACCATTCTAACTTTCAAAAAAAAATTTCAAAATTCAAAAGCAAAAAAAATCCAATAAATAATTGCCACGTGTCAAACACCCATGGTGCTGAACAACGATAAGGCAATAGATGAAGAAAGCCTTCAACCTTCTTCTATGTGTGGTAGCAACCATATGCAAGATTATCCCATACAACGAAATCAAAGGCCAAGATTTACCCAAACCATATCTCTAAAACCTGTGACCGTAGATCAAAGCTGCAGATGAGTTGTTGCATTATATAATGAGCTTCTCAATTGTTCATCAAACAGAGGAACACAATCAAATCCCAGTGTACTAAAAAGAGCTTTAAGGGAGAGAACGAAGACAATATGGCCTCTGCTATGATGTCCTCCGTCGCCACCACCACCAGGGCCACCGCCGCTCAAGCTAGCGTCGTCGCACCCTTCACCGGCCTTAAGAACATCGCCACCTTCCCCGTCAGCAGGAAGTCCTCCAACGACTTCAGCTCTCTTCCCAACAATGGCGGCAAAGTTCGCTGCATGCAGGTATTGTATTGTATTGAATATATATAATATAGTTATTTGATACCAATTGTATTGTTTAGAGTGAGTGATACATTTGAAATGAGTCAAATGATTCACATTGTGATACTAAAGGGTTTTAATGATTCTAGTAGAGTGGTTATGCAACAAATATGTCACATAATTTATTAAAGACGAGACTCAAGGTGGGTCGTAAGGATATGAACAAAAGGAATTGACAATGAGTATAAGATTGTATAGAACTATGTATACGAGGATTACAATATATTTCATATCTAAGGAATTGACAATGATTATAAAATTGTATAGAACAAACAATGTAGACGAGGATTACAATATATGTCATATTTATAGGTGTGGCCACCAGAGGGCAAGAAGAAGTTCGAGACCCTATCATACCTCCCACCTCTATCCGAGACCGACCTTCTTGCACAAGTTAACTACCTTTTGGTTAAGGGTTGGGTTCCTTGCTTGGAATTCGACATCCACGTAAGCTTATCTTTATGGCCGTAAATCCTACATTTATAAGTTCTTATCAAATAGAATATGTACTTATTTGTTTGTTGTGTGCATTTATACATATATGTGTGTGAATAAATATATAGGATGGATTTGTCTACCGTGAGCACCACCAGAGCCCAGGGTACTATGACGGAAGGTACTGGACCATGTGGAAGTTGCCCATGTTCGGAACAACTGACGCAACCCAGGTTATTGCTGAGCTCGAGGAGGCCAAGAAGGCTTACCCACACGCCTTCATCCGTATCATCGGATTCGACAACGTTCGTCAAGTGCAGTGCGTCAGTTTCATCGCCTACAGGCCTGCACGTGCCGCTGGCCAGTACTAAGTTTGATTGATTTCCTTTCATTTTTAAACAAGTTTTTTTCTTTGCACATTGTTGCATTGTGTTTGTAAGTTCATTTGATAAGAAGAACACTTTGTGTGTTTGTTACTTGTATGATCATGGTTGTGTTTCTTTGTTAATTCATTGCTCGATCATTATTGCATGTTCACGTACACAAACAACAATGTTGAATAAGGGTTACAACTAGGATGAGTGATACATGAAAGCTAATTAAGGCGATATTCCACGAGCTTAATTATCTTGCCAAAGATTGAAACGACTTCTATGAAATATCCAATGTCGGCGGCTAGTGACAGTGGTGGTGGTCCGACGAAGGGTGATGGCCGGGTCTAGGTACTAAAAAAACCTGGTACGATGAGGTGATGGGCTTGTTCCTTCTATTGATCAAGTAATTAATTTATAGGAAAAAGTTGGTAAGAAAGTATGTACTTATAACTAAGTTTAATTACCACATCCAAAATTAAAAACATTTAAAAATCATCTATAACATTAATTACAGGTTTAATCTGTCAATTTAAAATCACTCTCGAGTCTCGACATAATATAAATTACTTAAATTCTAATATTTGCAATATATGTATATATATGTTAGAATATTGTGTGAACGACTAGGTATCGAGAGGTCAATGACTCCTTTTATAATTTTTCACGAGATAACATGTGTTCTCTCGACTTTATGAAAGATTTCGATGGGTCATATATGACGTGGGGTCATAATTCAGGATCCGATATATTGAACTACTCTGATACAATGAAAGATTCCGTGGGTTAAATATGACGTAGGAGTCCATCACACGTCCGAGAGAATATGCGCGTTGGACTCAAGTACAACACATAAGCCCAACGGGGTTTCACCCAAAAATCAATTGAAAATAGAATAAGTAGCCTACCAAACATTATATACTAGACCAGTTATCCCTTTTATTATCGATGTGGAAGCATTAAAGATCGAATTGTTTTGATACTATGAAAGATTTCGATGGGTCAAATATGACGTGGGGGTCTATTGCACGCCCGGATATGCCGTTTGGACTCGAAGGAGAGTCTTTATGAGTTGATCACAAATTCACAACTCTTCCAGTACGGACAAACTCGACATGCCACCAAAAACTTGCTCAAAACTCCGAAGACTCCACTCCAAAAACACGAAACACTTGACTTACACAATTGAATAACTTTGGTTGCCTTTCATTTCTTGAAATCAAAGGCAAACTATCACAAAATTAATATTATTTGTATATACATTTATACGTCCATACTTAATTACCATTTACAAAGTAGATCCAGGCGCGAAGCGATGACGAGGAGAGAAGAGAGGAGGTAAGAAAGAAAAATTGAGACGAGCCCTCCACCCCTCCGCTCCGAGTCTACAGACGACAAGTCGACAACCTTCCTCAACCCCTTATGATGAGTCATGACATCTATTTGAAAATGCCCCCGACAAACAACTCTAGCCCAACCACCGGTTGTATCTCATGGTAGAATAAATATAGGCATTGAGACTAAGCGTCAATTTACAAAGAAACTTTTATTCACACCAAAAATCTAATCAAGGATATATTTTTTTTGTAAGAATGCCGGGTGAAGCCTCGTTTTATATTTAACGTAATAAAGAGTAGCTAACATTTGAGAATCCTTTGACTCGCCGGACGATGGACATTGTTACGAAATAGACCTAGAATGCCCACAGGAAGGACATTATTAAAAATGTGAAACCCAAAATGAAAGTCTATGACAAACGACACTAAAGTCCGCCGAAGTGTTTCCTTCGTGATAAATATGTCAAAATTAGAGGTTCTAATATCTACGGAAGAAGCCTTGATATTAATCAACCAAACTAAAAAGTGGATGTTGTTGAGGAATTTAATGCTTTACTAATTTCACAACGAGTCGAGCATCGATCTCCACTTCAATATTACGTTTACCCAAGTCCCATGCCCTTTTGAAGACACCATACAAACCCCGAAGCTCTACCATTTGGACAGAACACAGTCCAAACTATGCCCAAAGACTTTTACCCATTGTCCGTTCTCATCTCTAAAGATCCTACCAACATTAGCATAGTTTCTTCCAGAGAACACGGAACCATCAGTATTGAGTTTGAAGTAACCACTAACTAGAATATTCCAAGCAATCTGGATAATATCTTTTTAGGTTGAACGATTGAGTTGTATTACGTTTCCATGTAGCAACCATTGCATGCACTTTCATGGCAACAAAGATAGTCTTATTTCGTGGCGGCATTGTAACACATAAAATGACATCTTTTCTCCACCACCACAAGGCTATGACAAACCAATAATCCCAAGAGGTATCATGTGCATGATTCACCGAAGAAGAAAGGTTGTGTAAACATGCATTACCATCAAGATTATGCAGCATTCTCAGTTGGAATGAGATCCCCCCCCCCCCCAAAAAAAAAGAGCTTTCAAAGTTCTAACAATCGCGGTAGCATGCTTGAAAGTTTCAGGCTCCTTGTTTTAAAGTGGACATAAATCCGACTGAGCAAAGTGCCTTCTTCTCCTCTCAGTATTCGGCATTAGTCTACCCCTTGCCCACAACCATAAGAAGAAACGGACCCTTTCTTGGACATATATGCTCCAACTAACCGAAAGGATTTCTCTAAGTGCCCGTTTGGTTGGAGCGGTGGAATGAAAATGAAATGGAATCGGATAAGGAGAAAGAAAGGAAATGGAATGATGGGATTGCTTTCATGTGTTAATAGACCTCTAAATAAACATATTTTTTGATTGATTCGAAATCATTCTGTTCTCGGGAATGATTTTTAGAACTTCCAAACGAGCTCTAATTTTAGTGTCCAGAGTGGTGAAGGAGTGAAGCGCAGAATAGGCCAAAGCAAGAGAATAAACACCGTCAACTTCGATATCCCAACAAATACAATATGGCAAATCGTCCATCATGTTAATACTATGTTCAAACAACTTTTATACTGCTTCCATGGGCAGAAAAATACTTATTATTGACCTCTCTTAACCTTCACCATCTCTCCAACAATCTTGCACCTTGGCAGACTAGTAATCACCATTTGGGGTAACAATGACCACATCGATCAAGGGTGATTAATACACCACGGGTCGGTCCAAAAATCTAGTGATCTCATCATTAAAAACAACCCATCTAATACCTTTAAGGAACAACTTTTATTTGGCCCAGATAATTAATACCTCTGAGTATGTGAAAACCCGACTTGTAGTGGGAGGCGTCAACGAGTCTTCTAACTCCATGTATATCATACTTGGAAGAGATGATACCAATCCAAGGTATACTGCTCGTGCTCGCAAATAAGAGTTTCCATGCAAGTTTTCGTAATGAAATCCGATTCATGTCGGATGCGCTACGTATTCCTAATTCATCAACAACTTTAGGTTTGCAAATATCTTTCCAAGCTACAAGGTGTATATAACTCCTTGAATCCGAGCCATTCCAGAGAAAGTTTCGACGGATCTTGTCAATCTCATTGCAAGCATTCACCGGGACTTTCATGAATCTCATAATGTGAAGGAATGGAGAATAAGACTGATTTGGTAAGTGTTGTCGTTCCCACCAAACTAAGTTAACCTCCCTCCCCACAAGCCAAGCTTTCTCCTTAGTTTGTCGATGATAAAATTGAATTCTTATCTTGAGGGAAGAGATTGAACGATAGGGATTCCAAAGTACTTACCGAACTCCATGGTGATCGGAAGTCCATTAATAGCTTGGATCCTTTCTCGCATGCCCTAGTGACATTAGGAGATACATATATATAGTCTAGATTTAATGAAGTACACCTTCAATCCAAATGTGTTACAAAAAGGCCCTAAGACAATTCTTGATCGTTTGACTTGGTTGATAGACGCTTCAGCGAAAAGGACAATGTCATCCGCAAAAAAACATGAGAAACACTAGAACATTCACGTTTAAGTTGAATTGGTTTCCATGATCCTTGCTCAACAAGTGCCTGAATCTCACGACTCAGTCTCTCGAGACAAAATACATATGAATAGGGGGATAATAAATCCCTTATCTCAATTCTCTTGATTCGACTTTAAGCCACACCAATTCAGTCACATATTCACATATTTATTACCTTTTCAAACAAACAAACTCGAATCATTTTACAGAAGAATTGGTAGATTAGGAAAACCTAAATTTCCAAACATATTGGAGGTAGCAATATATCTTTTCAATATGGAAGCAAGATCGATCGAAATAAGCTATGATTGGTGCTTCAGCGATAAGGTTAGCAATTAGCATGTAGGGACAATGCAGCTTGTCCACAAGTATACCATCACAAAATATCCCCTTTGTTTCACTCTTCTAAACATGACTATCACTCAACCACCAATATATATCATCATAATGACATTGGTTTAACTTTCATATTGTGACTTATAGCACAAATTAAATCATCATAAAAATATACACCTACTTAAGAATTAATGGTGTCACTTGTGATCCTCTTCCTAGTGATCAAAGATGAGGAAGAAGAGCATGACAAGTATGTTAGATAAATTCATTTATATATAGTCAGGAATAGACCGAAACATCTTATTAAATGTAATGAGTACATCTCATATGCTCCATTCCGATGACATATATCCGAATTGTGAAAACAGAAACAACAAAACGGGAAATAAAATATTCCCAAAATGCATTACAAAAGATTAATATGGGGAAATTTTGAAAGGAGATTAACAAGACACAACTCTAAGTTTTACATGAGGCATCGACGAATGACGGTCCACGTACAAACTTAGTACTGGCCAGCGGCACGTGCAGGCCTGTAGGCGATGAAACTGACGCACTGCACTTGACGAACGTTGTCGAATCCGATGATACGGATGAATGCATGTGGGTAAGCCTTCTTGGCCTCCTCGAGCTCAGCAACAACCTGGGTTGCGTCAGTTGTTCCGAACATGGGCAACTTCCACATGGTCCAGTACCTTCCATCATAGTACCCTGGGCTCTTGTGGTGCTCACGGTACACAAATCCATCCTATTACCAATATACATACACATACATACACGCGACATAAACATAAGTATAGCTTATGTTAGTTAAACTTTATAAATGTAGAAATTACGACTATAAAGATAAAGCTTACGTGGATGTCGAATTCCAAGCAAGGAACCCAACCCTTAACTAGAAGGTAGTTAACTTGTGCAAGAAGGTCGGTCTCAGATAGAGGTGGGAGGTATGAGAGGGTCTCAAACTTCTTCTTGCCCTCTGGTGGCCACACCTGCACTCCCATTTCCAGTTTTTTCTCATCATAATTTCATTATTTACATAAATGTTCTACGACCGACAAATCCAATAAGGCACACTCGAGATCGAATTGCTTTGATAATATGTTATAGTATGACACAGACAAAAGATTATGTCATGTATATACGAACGTAAATACACATTATTTCCAAACCCAACATATAAGCTCAATGAGTACCATCTAAAGTCAATTGACCATATAAAAAGTAACCACAATAATATATACCCGTTATCCCTTTCATTATCAATCCCACGTCTACATTGAACCTATAATGTGTTAGGTAAGTCATGTGACTTTTCCTGTATCATTACTCCACTATATATTCGGAAAGGATAAAATCAATTCCAAGTTGAATAAGGAAAGAGACAAAAAAAAGTGTTTCTAACAAAATAACTACAAATTAATATATGTATATAACATAAACTATACAAGTATAATAAGTTGAGTGATAACGTAGTTATACTGAGCATTAACCCCTAATTCAATTAACCTAATTATCCTCCTCATTACTCAATTTTGTCTAATTACTTGAGATCTTCTATATTTGTAGTACTTCTCTAAATGATCAAAATATTATTAAAAAAAAGACTTGGAATAATATGTATATATAGTTATATACCTGCATGCAACGGACTTTGCCGCCATTGTTGGGGAGAGAGCTGAAGTCGTTGGACTTCCTGGTGGTAGGGAAGGTGGCAAGGTTCTTAAGACCGGTGAAAGGAGCCACGGAGGTGGTTGAGGCGGCGCTAGGCCTAGCGACGGTGGCGGAGGACATCATTGAAGCTGCCATTTTCTTGGTTGTGTAAAAGCAAACTAGCTTGAGAGGAAGAGATCTGTTGCATTAATCCCTATATAATGCAAAAAACTGACCTTCCCAAAAGACCCTTCAGGCAAATTCAATCGACGGCCACAAGTTGCAGGATAATGATTGTTCGAATGATCACAGCCGTTGGATATGGTGTATGATGATATTAGTGTCTTATTAGCCACATAATAATAGGGTGGAATTGGAAATATGAATTTCATTTCTTTTTTAAAAATGGAATTTTTGTGGAGATTTTACTGCCTTATCAAGATGAAGACCATAGATGGACGCCACGTGGCAGTTGTTGATATCTTATCTCATCCAAGGTTGGAGAATTGTGTGATGGTCGTGGGTTTTAGCATAAACCCATATTTGGGTCCCACTCTTTTAAGGGTATTATTGTCATGTTTAGAGGAATTTTTAAGGCCATACCCTGCAAAGCAAGGTCACAATTTTGTTGTATTCTTTTTCTTGTATTTTTGTTTTCTATTTAGCTTTTTGTGAAAAGATTACCGTTAGCACCAACATGGAACATTTTTGGGTACCTAGCGGGTATTTAATGTAGGTATATACATTATTGTACAATTTGAAATATTCTTTACTAAAGTTTTAATCGAATTATTAATGTTATTATTACAAGAGTTTAAATTAATAACATAATAATTTTTTTCTCTTCTAAGCAGTATATTCATACTCACATTCGTTCTAATAAGTATTGCAATCAAAATGTGAATATGTAAATGAACGTTGAAGACTGGATATACAAACGAGGAAAAAAAAATACCAATACTAGATTATGAATCAACAGTAGAATTGGTTACAATGAGGTCTAAAGTTTACATTTTTTAATATCGGTAGTTTCTGACATCATGATAAATTTTGGTGGAGAACACTATAAATATATTGATGTTTTTATAAACCTATATATAAGAACTAGAAGAAAATAAAATAAAATAAAATAATATAATATAATACAATGATAAATCAAATACAAACTAAAATAACAACATGCTAATTTTATTCTCTAAGCAACATGTATCCAAATATTCTCACACATATGGAGTTATATTTAAATTTACTATTTTGTTGTCTTGGGTATAATATTAAAAAAAAAATGATTTGGAACTTTTCGTTACTGTAACCTTATAATCTTGTTTTTTCTCATATAGTTTATTTATTTATTAATAGAAAATTCGTTTTTATATTTTATATGAATATTGTTTTACTTTGCGGTAAGAAATATGACTACTTGAAGTGTTGTATGCTGCACATTTTACATGTTGCAAAGATATAGTAACTATATGAATTATGTATAGCCTATCGAAGTTATCGAACAAATCGAAAGAGTGGCTGTTAAAGAATTTACCGGTCTTAATGCAAATATATAATTAGAACAATAGATCATGAACTATTCCTTGTATTAAAATTAGTTTTGGTATAGAAATCTACGAGATAAATATGTCGGGTTTAAATCTAACTTATACGTGTTCTCGCACTTACGTTGGTCTACTGAAATTTATCACTTACCGATGCACAATGTAGGTTATGAATGTAATTGTGTTGTTGAGATGTAGAGAATTTATATCCCACATCGAAAACATATCGATAAATCAAACTAGTTTACAAGTTTTGTGATCACAATTGATGCGTTTTTAAAAATTTCATGCGATTAAATTTTCTCGATCATATACGAAGAGGATCCGGAACATTATAAGTTGATACGAAACAAAGATTTAACCTTAAAAAGGAAAGTACGTCATTGATCCCAAGATGATTCTCAAAATGTTGACAAATGATTAACGAGGTACAATTCCCAATTACTATGGTCTCTAAAATTGTAGATAGGTAAGTGTATAATGCACGTGACGAGTTGGAAAAATAAATCAACCATTCCAAGAGGTGTGAATTTTGCAAGTGCGTCTTCAAAGATAATATTATCCAATGTCATTTCCCACCACATATTCCTAAGAGGGTTAGTTGTGTGAATTTGGCAATGTACTTATCATATTTGAATCAAGTGGACAACTATGGTTGAAAGCAAGAGATCTTATCCTCTTTCAACAAGCAAAGGCTCATATAGAGTGAGTCATCGTCGAGAGATACGAAAAACTCGTAAATGGCGAAGAAAGCAGTGTATAATAAAAATAAGTTATCATGATAGACGGTTAAGAAACGGGTAGAGTGTTGGAATGAGTCATACTTAATAATTTTATTATTGATCGATTGAAAAACATTAAAAAGTTAAAATGAATTTTAGTAGTTATAAAAGGAATAAGTGCTTAAAAAAGGTAATTTTAATAGTTAGATTAAATAAGATATGCAAATAACAAAGATAGGTGGTCACGAGCTATTAGAGAAGTATGAGCTTGGAACATGTGACGAAATGAGGTTGTGTATATTGGTAGAACAATTATAGCTATGACTAAAACCATACGAAGGAATTTTATCATCACCTGAAATGATGTGGGTCCAATGCATTCTAATATTGGGCCGGAAGGCCCACATAAATTTACGGGCCTTTTCTCTTGTGGGCCAACATGTTGGGTGCTAGGCTCAATGGGCCTATTATATAGGTTGCTTCAAATCCCTAAAAATTCCAAACATGACCTACGTGGTTCGAAACTTGGTTTGCATTTTTACTTGCACCGCCTAGTGTCGGTTTAGGTTTACAAACCGGCGGTTTAGGTTTGGCCGAAAACCCAAACCGGAAAGCCCAAAACCGACAAACCGCCGGTTTAGCAATGGTTTATTTTTTAAATTTTTTTTTGAAAAACCGGGCTAAAGCTAAACCGTCGGTTTAAACTTTAAACCGACGGTTTGGCGGTAAAACCGTCGGAATGGCAAAAAAAAACAAAAAAAACCGACGGTTTAACCAACCAAACTGTCGATTTTAAAGTTTTTTTTTAAAATAAAAAATAAAAAACCTATTTACCATCAAACTGTCGGTTTGGGCCGGTTCGACGGTTTAGGTTTGGGTCAGTCCATCACTAGCACCGTCGCCCTACGAACATAGTTGTCATATTATTCGTGTTATTTGGGATCGCTTAAAAAAAAATTGAATTGGTTTATTTTATATATAAACACAATTTACAGCTTTGAAAGGAGAAGAGTATGATCATGTCAAAGCTCAACATATTGGCTTTGTATAAAAACCTTATCTATGGGCCAAACCATTTAATGTAGAACAAATTAGGGTCGCTAGCATGTGTGTTTGTTTTTATTTTTTATTTTATTTTTTAGATCATAGTTTGAGAATTCTAATGTAGACAAAATTAGGGTTGTTCAATGGACCAAAATCAATTTAACCCGGAAACTTCCCCCGGTTGAACTAAGAAGTTTTGAATTTTTTGGACCGAAAACCGACTCTATTCGTTAGAGTTGGTTTAAGTTTGAATCAAATATTATCCCAATTTCGGTTATGATTCCAAAGTTTTTATGTTATGCATTTGATATTTTAGACCTTTTATTTTTTATATTCGGCAAGTCTAACGATGTGGAGGGTGCACGTCCCGTAAAACACACATAAACCCACATATTTCACCATAAAATCAGTTGATAATAATATGAGTAATCCTTGAACTTATATCTTAGACTCATATGTCTCGAATAATCGAAGTGGGATGATATATATATACACATCTCAACCCATAGTAAATAACTTCTAAGTATATTCCTCGGAGCTTGTTTGATAATTTTGTGAAACTCGGAAAATGATTTCATTCCAATACTCATACTTAATGAGATCTAATATTAGAATCAAAATGATTATAAGAATACGTATCAAATGCCTTTTATTAGAAATCAGATTATACCCTTTCTAAATCCAACCCGATGTTTGAAACATACCAAACGAACCCATGTTATAAATATCTTATACAATTCTTCTTAATCCAACGAAAGCAAATGAACCAACAACACCATTCCAAGAAAAAAGAAAGCGAAAGTATAAAACTCTATCCATAAGATATAAATAGCTTTCATAGCTGAACCGAATCGGGTATGTCAACCGGATATTCACCAATACAATCTGCCCAAGGGCCATCACTTGGCGGCTTAATGTCACGATTACACACCCATGCACAACTATTACACTTAAACCCACTTCCAAAGGCAATTTGCCAAACCCTATTCCCCTTCTTCATCCTGCCTTTAGCCTCTACATAAGCAAGCTCATACCAAAGCGAAGAAGAAGACGTGTTACCAAACCGATGAAGTGCCATTCTCGAGGCTTCGACATCCTGGTTGGAGAGATTTAGGCTCTTTTGGAGCTCGTCTATGACGGCCCTACCTCCTGCGTGAATGCAGAAGTGCTCGAAGGCTTGCTTGAAGTCGGGTATGTAGGGCTTCCACTTCTGGTTGATGATCTTGCGTCCGATGAGGGAGAAGAGGAAGAGGAGTTGCTCTGATGTTGGTAACACTAGTGGACCGATTGTGGTTATGTTGGATTTTAGGGCATCTCCGGCTATTTGCATTAGGTCCTTTGATAGAGAGATACCTACTTTGCCTGCATATGAAATAGAATTTATTTACTATGCATACAAAACGTCGGATTTATTAATACATAATGGACCATAAAGACTAGTGATATTGTACGTCAGGTTTTAAAAAATATAATAAAACTATAGCGTCAATTCGCCAAAAAATGTCCGAGACTGAGGCACATTACAACTACCATAATTTGATGAAGTCATAAAGATTAACAAATTTATGGAAAATTTTAAAATCAAATAAAATGTCTATAACCTTGGGGATCTTCCTCTTGGTAAACACAACGGTAAGACTTGTCATCAGCACCCTTGTGAGTCCTAACCACATGCATGAGCCTATACTTGGCTCGGTGACGATCCTTGCGTTTGTTACTAAGCAAGAGGGCGGCGCCACCCACCCTGAAGAGGCAGTTGGGAACGAGCATCGCCCTCTCCTCACCCATATAGTAATTTGGCGTAATGATCTCCGTGCTCACCACCAGCGCATACGATGAAGGGTTTACCTGAAGGAGGTCACGCGCTAGGTCCACCGATATAGGGCTCGCGCTGCACCCCATCCCGCTAAGGTTAAAGCTCTTAACGTTGCTCCTCATCCGATACCTGTTGGACAAATTAGGGTTATTCTAATTTACCCATTTTATACATGTACAGAAAATACCTATATCTGTATAGTATCTCACATCGATTATAAATAGATATAAATATTTACCGATTGATGATCATGGCGGTGAGGGAGGGGGTTGGAGCAAAGAGGCTGCAGTTGAGCACCAAGATGTCAATGTCTTTCGGATGGACTCGGGTGGATGAGAAGAGTTTGTCGATGATGGAGAATATTACAATCTCGGCTTCAACACGGGAATTGTACATGGAGATGTCCGGAGGGATGCGGTGGATGGCTGGGGGAAGACTTGTGTCTTCCCCTAATCCTGATCGTTCTAGGATTCGAAGTTGAAAGTCCACGCTTTTTTGGTTGTTCCTATGTATTATTGAAGAAATATATTATATAATGTTCTAGTTCCAAATCAAAATGTTTGAATAAAAGTTCAAATTAAAGTATCTTAATAATAACATAGGGTCGCTATGGGTCTAATTATGGAGGATAAAACTATTACACGTGGATAATAAAAAAAATAATAGATCTAACGTGTAAGTTTGACATTACGGTTTTAGGAGGTATTTTGCTGGACTTATGTGGTAACTGAGTTCGGATTTAACGCGTATGTTCGCTCAAGCGTGCGACAAAACTCCACGTTAAAACTCCACGTTAAAGGTTAATAATATATTAAAGAAGAAGAGGAGAGTTAAGTTGAGTGTAACTAACTTGAGATTAAGGCGAGAGTGCTCCATGAAAGTAGAGAATGGAACTCGAAAGGTAATAGGAGCTTTAAAGCAGGCATAATCCACCATATACACTCCCCTCGGCTTCGCCATCCAGTACACGGTGGCCGCCGTCACTATTGTAAACGTCGCCACCATGATTTCTACTGGCGTCAACGCCGTCAGGGCTGCCGCCACCTCCTCAGCATGCAATACCAGTGCAAATACCGCGGAAACGAGAAGGATCTTCGGGATGTTATTCACCACATTCTGATACAGCAACTTGAAACCCTTGTTCATCGTTGATGAAATCCCTCTAGTCGTAGTAGCAGAAGGTTTCATGGTTGTTTGTGCGGCGGCGATGTGGTGGAGGAGTGGTAGGGGAGGATGGGAGATATAAAGAGGAGGTGAATGAGTTGACATTAATGAAGGGCAGATGGCAGATGAGTAAATTAATCAACAAGTCTCATCACTGATCTGTCAGATAAATCCATGTCATTCACAACTCTTTTTTTTTTTATTTTTTTACCTCAATTCTAAAATCCGATTTATCATGTCCGAATCCGAAAATATTATTGATGACTGAAATCTGATCCGATCCAAAAATATTTTTTAGATCATCAGATATGGATGTCGGATCGATTATCTCTTTGTATGTCCAATCGATTAAATTGAATATCCGGTTAGGTTAAAATATCGAATATCCGGATCAGATTTAAATCGGTATATTATAAAAATAAAAAAGGATCGGAAATCTGAGTATTTGGTCGGGTTAAATCGATCCGGTTGTACACCCTTGGTTGTCAACCAACGTAAACGTTGGTGGTACATGTTGAGGAATTACATTTTGGCCCTATGTGTTCGTGTGTCCGATCTATTTAAATCGTATATACAATCCAGATAAAATTTCAAATAGCCGGATCCGATTCCAATAGACCTTTTTTTATAAGAAATATCATATCAGATCTTTAAGTTTTGAAATTGGGTTGAATTGATCTGGTTGTACACCCCTAATTGACAATGTAAAGGCCGGTGGTACACGATGAGAAACTACATTTTGGTTGTAGCCGCTTCCGATTATAGGAAGATTTGGCCGCGATTCAGGGAATCCGGTCCTATTCCATCGATAATCCTTGTTCTCTGACGTTATCAAGACGAACGTATACGGTATACAGGTTTCCCTAATTCAGTATTACTAAATATAAGAGTGGATGCGTGCATGTATGGGCTTTTTTAAGCTATCTGCGGTGGATTTCTTCTTACCCCACACTCATATCTACTATATATAATACTAAAGCAGAAGTGAATTAAGCCACGTGTTGTCATTATATTAAGTCATCTCGGATTTTTTCACGTGTCATCGCCACATTAAGCCCCTTAGGATTTTTCCACGTGTCACTACCACATTAAGCCACGTCGGATTTTTGTCATGTCTTATTTATATAAAGTCGATTGTTTCCATTTTTATTTTATTTTGTTTCTCAATTAAAGGTATGATATAAGATATAAGAAAAGATTATAATATAAACGAAAATAATTTTCTATATTTAACAAATATTATACTATTTATGTGTTAGAAGAGTACATTATATACATTTTTTTAACTCAAGTTATTTTTAAACCAAGATATATGATTGGTCATTTACTTTTCCCATTTGAAATAATCGGATATTTTGAGTACACCTAAAATAATTTGATATTTATTCAGTATTATATTATATTATTTATTTATTTATTTATTTCAATAATCGGTCTTTTTATTTTATTTTATTTAAGTGTATTTTATCATTTTTTTTTGACATAGTCAATTATTACATAAATGAAAATATTGAAACATATTATAACCAATAAAGATATTACATTATTATTATTCATATTTCTTATTTAGTATAGCCTTATAATTGTGTAATTCTATATAATTTTCTATTAATAACAATTTAAAATTTTTTTGCATTTAGTTTAATTTAATAATAATTTTTTGATATCCCGTGTAAGGCACGGGTACTAAGCTAGTTTAGGACTATTATATTAAACGAGTTAATCAGGGTCCAGTATCGAGTTTGATACATTTCCAAACAAATTAAATATGAACATATTTTAAAGATCTAGAAATAATTTAGGTTTAACTCAGATTCAACTTATTTGCTTGAACAGGTTAAAGACCAACTCTTTAGGCTAAAGGCTAAAACTTGGCTAAGTATATAGTATTATAGGGTTGTTATATTAATTAGTTGAACTACATGGGATTCAACTCGACCGCTTTTAATTTCTATATGATTCGAATATGAACCTATTTTTTTACGTCCATACCAAAGTTCGACTTAATAAGATATAATAACATTTAAAACTCGGTAAAATATATATACTCGGCTATGTTATAAGCGGAGACAAACTTTAACACGAGGACTGGCTATCAACTTAAATTAAGGGTACATATTCAGCTGTCAACCCCCAAACGGTTTGTACGCGGAACACCTCACCGTCGACATCAATTTGATATCAGTCATAACTCATATATTCGTACATGAGTCTAAATGTCGAGTTATCATTTTATGTGAGAATTGAGATGGAGATCGGGAAAAAGAGGCTAGATGCCTAGAATGTGTTAAATGATAACCCTGTTAGGAATAAATTAAACCGGTCACATGACGATTTAGCAAAAATGTCTATAACTTTAACATGTCTAATAATATAATTGTATTTTAATTAAAAAATAGATAAAAAATATATATATACATATTTAAAAATATCTATGTCTAATAATTGTAGAACATTATTTATTTTAGTAATATATATATATATATATATATATATAGGGTCAGGATTCGGTAGGAATCACCCTTAGAGTAGGGAATAGGAATCTCTAAGATCCGTTAGATTAAAATTTGAACGGACATGATGGAAGGTACATAATAAGCTTCCATAGGTGAGATTCATATTATTGTTCAAATTTCACAAATAAATCATTAAATATTATACATATTAGGAAAACAAATATCCTATTTTTGGGCTATTCCAAAAATAAACGTTGAATGAATTGATTTCCATTGACTAGTAAATTTTTAAATAGAAGGATGCTCGTTAATTTTATATTATAAGATTGATCGTTATTTTTTTTTAGTCGTTAATATGTATAATACTATAAATTAACGACCAGAATCAAAAAAATAAATAAAAATTAACGATCAAAATTTGTGTTTTATAAGAAATTTGATCGTTAATATATTTGGTCGTTAATATATTTTATAGAGAAATTTGATCGTTAATAAATTTTATAAGAAATTTGATCGTTAAATTTGTTAGGATTGGTCGTTAAAATTTATTTTGGTAGTTAAAATATGAAAAAGACATTTTAATCACCAATTTTTCTCTATAAAATTTAACGACCCACAAAATTTTAACGATGACTATATTAATGATATGAAAAACATTTTAACGACCAAATTTTCTCTATAAAATATAATAACGACCTAATATGAAAATAATGTATTACCATAATTTCGTCATTATTATATTTTATAGAGAAATTTTGGTCGTTAAAATATTTTTATCATAATTCTATTAGAAACAATATAATATTCTCATTAATTATTACCATAAACAATGTTAAAGTTTAGACGTTCATCAATATTAATCCAACGATTATTATAAGTCCTTATTCCCTACTTTAGGAGAGGTTCCTACGTGATCTAACTATATATATATATATAAAATAACAAGATAGTTAGTTTAAATGATATTTTTAATAAAAACTATTTAAAAAATGAGAATGCGCAAAACATAATGCGTGTTGATATACACAAAAAAATTGGTCGTTGTGTTAAGGGTTCGTGTTTTAATACTAGTAAGTAGATTTATGGTTTATCGGATGGAAAAACATATTGCAGTTTATACCGAACTGTTAGTCATACAAAATATTATCTTTTTATATGCAAAGTGAATTTGATAAAATTTTCTATAGTATACTACGTATATGTAAAATTGTAAATTATTTTGTTACTTATCATACACTATTCTAATCAAAATTAAAAAAAGTGTACATTTTTTTTATTTATGAAAATGTACTTTTGTATCTGTAAAATATGCAATTTTATTATAAAATTCATACATATATAATTATAAATTTATTTTTCCTTCAGTGTTCACTTTCATAATAAAATTTGTAATATTTTGAAATATCTCGTGAAATTTGATAATAGTTAAAGTTAATGTCCATATTGCAGTTTCATAATTAAATGCTCGACGTGGTGACCCATAATATTAAAGTAGGATATGAGATGTCGAAGATTAAATGCGAAGTCAAAATGTTAGGTTGAAGCTCGTCAAATTATGATGATCAATGCAAGTTGTGTTACATATGAACTAAATTTAAGATAAGTAGAGGGAAGGAATTCTTTTGGTATTATTTTCGTTCGTTACTCGAATACTTTAACTTAAATTTAGCAATGAAAAATATACAACATTAAACTAAAATAGGTTTTACAAATAGAAAATTCCGGATGAATGATATCTCTGTGATGTGTAGTATTTCGGATTTTGTCCGAGAGTTTTTTCTCATTCCTAACGATACCCTTCATTTTTACAATTTTTCGGATTTTTCTCAAAATTTTTAAACCTTCGAACAATTCCTTAACTCCAAAAGTGGAAAAACTAAAATAAATAATAATAATTTTTAATAATAAAAAATATTTAATCAATCTTCTTCTTCCTTCCGATTTTTCTATTTCCTCTTGCGTTCTTCTCTTTCTCGTCCCGACAAAACCTTGATCTGGATTCAGAAAAAATCATCTATTGTAATATGACTTTACTCCGTCCTAATCATTCCATTGATCACGATTTAACTATGATTAACGAAAATAATTTAGACTTAACTAATGGTTACTGCAAAAATCCTCAATTCATCGCTTTCTTTTAGAACTCTGGAATGATGAAAATCGTTTATTAGGGAGTTGAATGCATAGATCTAGTTGTTTAGAGAGAGGGAAGTCCAAAATTGAACTTTTATTTGGTTGCTTAGTAACTTTTTTAATCAATGGCTATATATCTATGCGAAAAGAGGGATTAGAGTTGGAAGCCTTTAAACCCTGAGAAGCAATAGGGTGTGTCATGGAGAGGAGGAGATCGAATGTGAAAATCGAAATAGACTATCGTCATTGGCACCGATTTGGATTCTTGGTCAACAAAGCATAGTCTCTGAGCCAGCGTCGGATTGATTTGAGTTGTCTCTCGTCAAAGAGGAGGAATAAGATCTTCGTACTAAAAATTCTTTATTTTTTTTAGTTATAATTTTCTTTTCTTTTTTTTGGTTACGTAAGTTAAGGGACTGTTTGGAAGTTTAAAGATATTTGGGCTAAATCCGAAAATTTGTAAAATTGAAGGGTACCGTTAGGAATGAAATAAATTCTTGGGTAAAATCCGAAATACCCCAAACCATAAGTGTACCATCCGAAATTTCCCTTTTACCTACTATTACTTATTATCAGAATCTTTACCGGAAAAAATCAGCAGGATTTGATTTCTAGCGAATTAGTTTTAAAAAAAATCGATTTGTTCCGAAGAAAATGTTTGTTAGGAGTCAACATTTGTTGTTGTAGAAATGTAAAACTAGTGTATTACCCGTGCAACGGGGCTTGATTTAATATTTAATATTTAATATTTATTATAAACATTAGAATAAGAATCAATATACGTGCACTGCATGAAGCATGATTTAATATTTATTCTAAATATTAGAATAAAAACGATCTTCTTTATAGGTTTATATTAGTTATTTACTATAATCTTTAACTATATTTTATTATACTTATAATACGTTAACAAATTTAAGTTATATTTATAATACGGTAATAAATTCAAGTTATATTTATATAATATAAAACAAATCTTTCAAAGTTATTTTTATAATTTAACTAGTGACGGAAAAGATTATAAGATTTTATTTACAGATTAATAAATTATTAAGATTTGAATTTGTAAATATCAAAATTATTGATTTTTGAAATACCAGATTTTATTTACGGGTTAACAAATTATTAAGATTTAAATTTGTAAATATCAAAATTATTGATATTTGCATATAGCTTTTTGAAATATTTTTGGGAGCTGCGTGAATTGTGGCGTTGACACGTAGCAAAGAATGTCTCTTCTTTAATATATATAAGATAAGATAAGATGATAAAGTTACATTGTATCTGAAGTCTTTTTTTTAACAAATGTTAGAATCAACTTTTTAAACAAAATAAAATTTCCCGAAATGTTGGAATCAATTTTTTTAACGAATCTGGAAATCACCCGTCCATGTATTTATTGCAATTTAAGTTTTTTTTACTAACTTGCAACTTATAACTTATTTTGAATCTTTTCGGTTCCCCGCCACACACGCATAAATGCAAATAATGTATTCCCGTGCTTCTTTGGTTACATACTTACATAGATGATGGTAACAAGTGAACAACTTGATTTGAGTCTATTCTAAATTGCTGGTTTCGAGTTTGTGCCTTTTAATTATATTCCAGGTTAAAGAGTTGACAAGCAATATCCAACGTAACTCATATTGAATTCTCTACAAAGTTCTACCGTCGTGAAATTACAGGTTATCTAAATGATATTAAGCTTTTGATGGTCACGGTGATAAAATTAGGAAGTGGGATGGATGGATGGATGACATGGATATTGCCCCGTCCTTTTGTGAATCTGCCCGGACAGGCTACGTTTGTTGTTCGTGTACAAGGTGTTGGTATAGACGGTATTGATCAAAGCAACTCGATATCTCATATTGATATTCACTTTGGATCATTCGTGACGTCATGTTCAACATCCTTGATGATTCAAGAAGGTGGAGAAAATTTGTAGTTTTTTTGATGATGGTATACCCTGTAGGTAGACCTGTGCGAATCCGGGTTCGGGTCGGGCTTGGACCGGACCAAATAAAAAAATCTGCCCGAAAGGTACGGCTCGGCCCGGCCCGACTTGTACGGGCCTCTAAGCCTGCCCATGTAAAACTCGGGCGGGCTGACGGGCCGGCCCGCCCACCCGAGTTATTTTCTTGTTTAGTTTATTATTTTGTTCCCTAGATTTGTTAAACAAAAATTGTATAGATAAAACCTTAAACCTTTTAATACAAACTTCCAATTTCCAATTCAATACCTGTAAATATGTAACATTGCATGGTGCATTACAACTTACAAGTTATTAGAGGATCACAATAAACATATTACTGGATATAATATATTCTCTCACCTTTCTCTGGATAGAATATATTCCCTTGCCTTTCTTACATGATATCTTTACATACAATTTCATCTCCCTATATCTATATAAACTCTTGTACTTCTCTCTGCATATACACATTGAAATATACAGTACATTCTTCTCCACACTTTCACTCTCTTATATGGTATCAGAGCCATAGATCAACATTTTTTTTCCGAAAATGTCCAACACTGATTTCTCTTCATCACACGCTCCTACTGGATCTGGGCTTTCCAGCAGCCTACTTACGGCGGCAACCTCTACAACTTCGGATGGCAATCACTTTCCTGTGTTTTCGTTCAAACTTGAACGGCACAATTACAGTATCTGGCGATCTAACATACTTGACGCCCTCGATGCCTTTGATCTCAAATCCTTTGTCGTAGATACTACCTCTCCCGACCCTACTATTTCATCCACTACAACACCTACTACAACCATCCCTAATCCCGAGTTCATCACATGGAAACGCAAAGATAAATATTTTCTTATTTGGCTTCGTACCACCATATCCACAACACTCCTTGGCTATGTTGCAAAAGCGTCCTCCTCATCACAGGCTTGGACTACTCTTGAACATATGTTTCAAGCTCAATCACGAGCCAGATCTATGCATCTCAAACAACAACTTCACACTCTCTCTAAAGGTGTCCTTCCCATGATCGAGTACTTTGAAAAGAAGCGATCATTGGCCGATGCCCTTGCTGACTGTCTTCATATAGTCAGTGATGATGAATTTGTTGCATACATTCTTCAAGGACTTTATGCATCATATGGAGCTTTTAAGGCTGTTGTCAACATGAGGGATCAAACTATCTCCTCAACTGAACTCCTGGGCCATCTTCTACGAGAAGAAGAGCGGATCGAAGAAGATCACAGAACACTCAACAACTCCAACATTGTTGCAAACTATTCTCAACAACGTTCCCAGTCTCGCTCATCCTCGTCGTCCAGAGGATCGGCTCGCAATATCTATTCTGCACAGCACAATACAACTCTCAACATGGCTCCTTCATCACAATCTAATGAATCCAAACCACGCAACATATTACAAATTTGTGATAAGCCTGGTCACACTGCTAAAGATTGTTATCAAAGACTTAATCTCGGCTCATTTCCAACTCGTTTTCCGGATAGACTACACAACAACTCTCATCACAGAAGCAACTACACCAATGCTTCATCTCAATCCAATGTTAGTCGACAATCACCCTCAGCAAACGTAGCTCACTCATCTTCATCCATCGTCGATCCAGCTTGGTACTTCGACATTGGGGCCATCGTCGATCCAGCTTGGTACTTCGACACTGGGGCCACCGATCATATCACAGGTGATATGAGTAAGATGAACATTGACTCAAACTATCAAAATGGAGATCAAATTGCTCTTGGTAATGGAGCTACTATCCCTATAACTCACACTGGTACATCATATTTTTCAACTGCTTCTGCTCCTATGAAATTACATAATATATTACTTGCTCCTCAAATGACCAAAAATCTCATTAGTATATCTAAACTAACCCGTGATAATAACATTATTGCGGAATTTCATCCATCGTTTTGTTTGCTTAAGGACATGCAGGGTCACATACTTCTCAAAGGAATCATTGATCGTGGTCTTTATCGCCTATCTTTGCCTCCCACACCTCACTTGGCTCTTTTAGGCGAGCATACTTCTCTTCAAACGTGGCATAATCGTCTCGGTCATCCAAATAAAGTTAATTTAAAGTATTTACTTCATGGTTTTCACCTTCCAGTATCTTCAAATGATTTGGCATCATTTGTTCCGCATGCCAACATGGCAAAATCATCGTCTCCCTTTTTTAGATTCTCATGTTCGTAGCTTACACCCTTTTGAAATTATTTACTCAGATGTTTGGGAACCATCTCCTGTTGCGTCATTAAATGGAAATCGTTATTTTTTTGTTATTTGTTGATGATTGCACTCGTTTCATTTGGATCTACTTTCTTACGACTAAATCTCAAGTCTATAAAATTTTTAAACAATTTCATGTCATGGTTAAAACTCAATTCAACACAACTATTAAAACTTTTCAATCTGATGGTGGTGGTGAATTTAAAGTTTTAACTCCTTTTTTGACAAATCTTGGGATCACTCATCGAATGTCTTGTCCTCACACTCCCTCTCAAAATGGGGTTGTTGAGCGACAAAACCGGACTGTTCAAGAGAAAGGTCTATCACTCCTCTCTCAATCACGTCTTCCACAACAATTTTGGGAGCATGCTTTTCGCACTGCCATTTATTTGTCAAATAGAACACCAACTCCAACCTTAGACAACTCATCACCATTCCATCGTCTTTATAATAAGCATCCAGACTACAAGTTGTTACGCAGTTTTGGATGCCAATGTTATCCATACCTTGGGCCGTATCGAAATACCAAACTCGATTTCAAAACTCGTGCTTGCATCTTTTTAGGTTATAGTTCACAACACAAAGGTTATCTTTGTTTTTATCCACCTGCAAATCGAACTTATATTAGTCGACATGTTGTTTTTGATGAAAATGTCTTTCCGTCCATTCCTTCACCAGTTGCACCACAACCTTTACCTATTGACATGTCTACCCTTCAAATTTACAACATGCATCTCATCCCTCACCCACTCTCCCCTCTACACACAATGAACAAATGGCCTCTTTACCTTCATCTCTTCCTACTCCAGCACAATCTTCCATACCCACTGTCACTCACAACACTTCCCAAGATATATCATCCCCTACACCATCCATACATACTATAAATCAGGACATCGTTGTCATTGATAACGACCTCTCTACAACACCTCCGGCTCAATTTCCTCACCTACGTGCAGCCGAGGCATCTCTTCATCCGATGTCCACTCGAGCCAAAACTGGACACTTTAAACCACGTGTCCTCCTTAGCACTAAACATCCCTTACCTGACATCCCTCTCCCTATTCTTGAACCAACTACATATCGTAATGCAGCCAAACATCCTCATTGGGTTAAAGCTATGCAAACTGAAGTTACCGCACTTCAACGCAATCAAACTTGGTCTCTTGTTCCACGCCCATCTCATCACAATATTGTCGGTTGTAAATGGGTATACAAGGCCAAATATAGAGCTGATGGCTCGCTCGAAAGGCACAAGGCACGTCTCGTTACCAAGGGTTATCATCAAGAAGAAGGTGTAGACTATTTTGACACTTTTAGTCCTGTTGTATGTCCCACAACTATTCGTCTTGTTCTTTCCATTGCTCTCACCGACGGATGGACAATTCGACAACTCGATATTCATAACGCATTCCTTAATGGTGACCTCAACGAACAGGTATTTATGGAGCAGCCGCCTGGCTTTGTGGATAACACTAATCCCTCTTATGTATGCAGGGTAAACAAAGCTATATATGGGTTGAAGCAAGCTCCCCGGGCTTGGTTTACCAAGTTATGTTCTTTACTTCTACGTCTTGGTTTCACTGCTTGCAAAAGTGATGGGTCTCTCTTTGTCCGGCATAATTCTACTGGACTAACGTATGTTTTGATATATGTTGACGATATCATTGTTACTAGCTCCAATACTTCAACAATTACACAATTTATTGCCACTCTCAACACCAAATTCTCTCTGTGGGATTTAGGCGATCTCAACTATTTCTTGGGCATCTCAGTTCATCGCACCGCAACCTCTCTTTATCTTAGTCAACAACACTATGTTCGTGATCTTCTTCTCAGAGCCAAAATGGCATAGGCCAAGCCCATAAGCACTCCAGCAGAGCCCCATTCACGTTTGACTAATCAAGGAGATCCTTTTGACAACCCCTCACACTATCGCAACATCGTTGGGGCCCTGCAATATATGTCAACAACCCTCCAGAAATCTCTTATGCTGTCAACCAGGTATGTCAATACATGCATCAACCTACTATTGCTCATTGGAATGCAGTAAAACGCATTCTACGCTACCTCAAAGGCACATTAACTTATGGTTTGCACATAACTGTCTCTCCTTCCGCTGCTCTTTCCGGCTTCACTGACGCTGGTTGGATGTCCGACTCTAATGACAACCGCTCTCAGCATGGATTTGCAATATTTTATGGCGAAAATCTCATCAGTTGGGTGTCCCGTAAGCAAAAGATGGTTTCTAGGTCAAGTGTTGAAGCCGAGTATCGTGCTCTTGCCATATGTGCCACTGAAATTGCATGGATTACACAACTTTTCACTGAGCTCAAACAACCTCCGCATAAAACTCCCACTCTTCTTTGTGACAACACCAGTGCTACGTTTATGGCTCACAATCTTGTAGTCACATCTCGTTCCAAACATATATCACTTGATGTTCACTATATTCGGGAGCAAATTGCAGCAAATCAACTTCGTGTGCGTCATGTCAGCTCCAATCTTCAAACTGCAGACATCTTCACCAAAATCCCTTGGGCGTGACCGATTTGCTTTGCTACGATCCAAGCTTCGTGTTCGTCTCTTCCCGTCAGCTTGCAGGGGCGTATTAGAGGATCACAATAAACATATTACTGGATAGAATATATTCTCTCACCTTTCTCTGGATAGAATATATTCCCTTGCCTTTCTTACATGATATCTTTACATACAATTTCATCTCCCTGTATCTATATAAACTCTTGTACTTCTCTCTGCATATACACATTGAAAAATACAGTACATTCTTCTCCACACTTTCACTCTCTTATACAAGTTACAAACAACAATAATAAAAAAAAACAGATGAATGAAATCAACCAAGCAACGGTGGAACAAAAAATGTTAGGGTTTAATAAAATATATTATGTAAAATAATTAGAATTATATATATACGGGCCGGGCTAGCCTGCGGGCTAAAATGGCTACCCATACCCGTCCCATCAAAATCCGGACCGGACCAAACTCGTTGTCCGTATCCGTGTTTTTTCCAGGCGGGTTGGGCGGACTGGGTGGGCCGGTCCGGATTTGCACAGGTCTACCTATAGGGGAATTTGTTTGATGATCCCATTTTGGCGCACGAATGAATGATGTTGGTTTCTGTTGCGTCTGCTGGAGTCTCTTTTTCCACTATTATCGTTCTAAAATTTATATTTACATGTATTGCATACATTACTTCTTCTTTTTTCTTTGCTAAAGTTTTTTTGTGAATTTGGATTACTTGTTGTTTGAAGCATAATATCAATGACTAGATGACTTTTCTATAAGAGCACGTGACAATCTAAATTTTCTTAAAATTGAGGTGTTTTTTTGGTTCGTTTAAATATTAATAAAAGGTTGTATGGGTTTTGTTCGAATTTCAAGAAATGTTTCATTTGTTTAATCTTTAAACCCTCTATTTATACAAGTTCTCAAACCATCGGCTTACTTGATAATCGATGTAGGATAGCAAAATTCTGAAAATATTTAACGTAAATTGATTATTCTTTCAATTCTTTAAAAAAAATCATTCCAAAAAATAAACATATGCAAATCCAAAAAAAACCTAATCGTTCCAAAAATAAAAAACTAACATGAAGGTTAATCTACGGATATCAGATCCGAGAAGGTTAAATAGATCGGATATCTGTATAATAGGATACAAACAAAATCTACATCGTAAAATTTATTTAGTTGAGCCGATCTGCACTATAAAATCTGCAAAATTGAACCAATCTACTCTATAACAAATTTGCATTGTAAAATCTACAATGTACGGTAAAAAATTTGTGTTGTAAAATGATGCAAATTGCACCAATCTAATGAAACTGCAACTGTAAAACATAAGCAAAAATATGTTAAACAATATTATCAAGAGAGCAGGAAAACAAAATCAGTGAGAGAAAAGAAGCACTCCGACCTAGTCCGTAGTATTCTGCAAGAGTGAAGAAAAAATATCAGCTAGAGATGGAGAGGAGAAGAGAAGTAGGAAATCAATTTAGGGTTCGCAGAGAAAGTCACTTGTGAAGCTGTGACTTCAGTCCGTGAAAAAAAATGTCAAAAAGAGAGAAGAGAAGCACTCCAATCCAATTTGTGGTCTACTGTAGGAGTGGAAAACAAATATCAGCAAGAGATGGAGAAGACGAAAGCAAAAATTCAATTTAGGTTTTAAGGCTTTGTATGGCCGGCGGCAGCAGCCACCACTAACCTGTGATGGAGACTGAGAAGAGATATACAGGGCGTGATCCGAGTCTTCGAGAGGTAGAGAAGAGACTAGTGAGAAGGTGAGAGAACGACGGTGATCCGTGATCAGATCTTGATCCATATATAGTAAGTGTTTATGGGCATGAACACAAGATTAAAAGAAAACAATTCGGTTTCAATTAATAGATTAATAAATTTTTCAATAGAATATTATTCTTTATACGTTATTTAGGATACTATTGTTTTAAATGTTTATTGTTATACTTTTGTAAACTCTATCAAGCCATCGATTATTCAAACAAAGGAGTCATGCTAATCCGATAATCTACAGTGGAAGAACGTTATGATTTTGTATTCAAAATGGGATTATGATGTTGATTATCTACTTGGCTCTTATTCATTCCGAGCATATTATGTAATCCGATCGGAATTTGTGTTCAATATTGTTTTTTTTTTATTGTTTAGATTGTACTTAGTATATTTAGACCGCAATAGGACAAAGTCTACACATTATTTGTATATTTCGATCGGAATAATTAGTGTATTGAGTTGCATAATGATTTGTTACTTTTATCTTATTCATTTCGATCAGAATTGCAGTATTTCGATCGGAACTAGTGTACTTAATCTCCAATAATTCATTAGTTTTATTTTATTCATTGCGATCAAAATAGGTAAACATTAAGCATTTCGGTCGAAATTATAATATTACGGTCGACATAGTACAAAATATGATTGAAATACTACAAATCTGGTCAATTAGGTCGATATATAATAACCAATCATGTATCATTGTTCAGTTCACTCGAACGATCCATCTAAAACAAGAAGTTATGGGTACATTTGTTGTTCACGCAAAAAAAAAAAGATGCACGATTGTTTATGAAGGTATGATTGTGCATCTATTAATCACACGTCCACACGTGAACAAATGGTCAAATCAAAAGCATTGATTATTTTAGAATGAATTTCTTCTAAAGTTTCTTCCTCTTTACCGTCAAATAAAATATTCATCTAATTTTGAATCTCTATATTAGCGCGTTTGGTGATAGGAATTAAGGGTATGAATAGGGAAAGAGTTTATGTCATCTACTCCTTTGTTCTTGACGTCTCTATTTTACCTTTCCAGGTTCTACTGCTTCTGCGATCCCAAACTCTTCTCTACTCCTCCGTGATCTAAACCATATGATATGTTTAATAGGATATGTTCCTCTTCCGTTCTCCTTTCATCTCCTAATTGATACAAAACCCTATACTGATTTCTCAAGTATTTCAATACTTAAGAAATGACTTCTTAATATGTTTAGATATTGAAATTATCTTTCCATGTTTTGCCTCTGATTAGACTTCTTAACATAATATGTTCAGATCACTATAATTTCTTAGTTAGTGATCTCAGTCGTGAGGGTAATGATGCTATGTTGTATATATGCCTGTTTCATATTTATCCTACTTGTTTGTATGCTCTCTCTCTTCCATATTGTAGCTTTGGAAGCTCCATGCCTTGGTTTTAAAGTACATGGAAAATGGGAACTTGAACATAATACATGACCTATGTATTATACTTTTTTTTTTGCCATAGTATAAAGATTACGATATATTTGTCAACTTCATTTTATTTATGTATATTATTACAAAAAATATAAATAGAATTTTGTGATGATTAATCACTGTTGTGGAATTGTTCAACTGTTTCTTCGGATTCTTCCCCATCTAACATTCTCAATTGTAGCAGAAATAACTCATGTGCAAGTCACATATTTTATCTTAATTTTTATTCTTACTTATTTTCGTTATTCTACCCAAAATAATTTATTTCATTCCCTCAATAGTTTCCTTCTCACCGTATATCAAACCAATAATTTTTATTTCACCCCTTCAACATCATCCTCCTTTTTTATATTTACCTTTAACTTCGTCTATATCACACGTATTCTTTGCGTATGATATTGTCTTGTTCGCGGAAGCAACTATTGATAACATTAAAGTTATTCGGAAATGCTTAGATGATTTCTGCTCTCACTCGGGATTGAAAGTTAGTTCGTCTAAATCTCATCTTTTTGTCTCACCAAATGTTTCGGGTTCGTTCAAAGAGGCTATTCAGCGTGCAGTTGGGTTTCGAATTGTTTCTGATTTTGGGAAATATTTGGGGTTCCCTATTTTGAAGAAACGAGTCACCAAGGAGGATTTTTCCTTTCTCGTGGTGAATATGAAGGCAAGATTATCTTCGTGGAAGCGCAGACTCCTTTCCTATGCGGGGCGGTTGACCTTGGTGAAATCGGTTCTAAACTCTCTCCCATCCTATGTTATGAGAACCTCTAAACTGCCGGTTGGTACTTGCAACGAATTAGACAAAATATGCCGTTCTTTTCTCTGGGAAGGTGTGGAGAGTAAAAAAGGGTTACATCTTGTTAACTGGCAGGAGGTTTGCAAGCCTATGGACCTTGGTGGTCTTGGTATAAGGGCGACTAGAGACGCCAATGTGGTGGCGTTGGGCAAGCTTGCGTGGCGGTTTATGCATGAGGGGAGCAAACCGTGGGTTGTTGCATATAAATATGGTATCCATGGTTTCCGAGGGTTGATGGATTGTTCTCCTTACAAGAGCGGTTCGCTCACACTCCGGAGTATTTTATGGGCAAAGGAGGTGGTTCTATCGAAATGGATTAAATGGGTCGTTTTTAATGGGAACTCTACCCGTTTTTGGCTTGATTCCTAGTGTATGGATTGCCCGCTAGTGGATCTGGTGTCTTCGGACTCAAGTGGCCATCATCGAGTAGGATATGTCTCGGATTACTGGGTCAATGCGGTTGGTTGGGACTGGAACAAGTTCAGCGATGTTATTCCCGCTCAGGTTCTGATGAAAATTGCTGGTCATAGATTGATGGAGTTTGACACGATGGACGATTGTGTTACCTGGAAATATGAACCGAATGGCATCTACTCCTCCTCGTCTGCATATAAATCATTGTTTTCTGATGTTGTATCCAATGGAGTTGATCCTAGACTTTTTCGCGCCATTTGGAAGTTGGATGTTCAACAAAGAATCGCACTTTCCTTTGGATTGTTACTCGGGGAAGGCTTATGACAAATGCTGAAAGAGCGAGGAGACATCTCGCTCAGAACGACCTCTGCCAGATCTGCGGGAGTCATGTGGAAACTGCTATTCATCTTCTAAGAGATTGCCTGGCTACCAGTCTGTTTTGGGGTAGTTTCGTTCCCACTGTAATTGTGGGACAGTTTTTCATCCTGTAGGACTCGGATTGGCTATGGTTGAATATCTCGCATGCAGGAGTTTTTTCAGCTGGTTTACCGTGGAAGGTTTGGTTTGCGGTTGGTCTTTGGTGGGTTTGGAAATGGAGGAATGATTTCATCTTTTGAGACAAACTTACTCAGGCTAAGAAGACCATTTTTGTAGCCGATCAAGTTAGGCATTTGGCTTTTGCGTTGGGAAATTATAAGAACTGTGTTAGCCAGAGGGAGAGGGCATGGATCGGCGTGTTTTGGAGCCCTCCACCGGTTGATTGGGCAAAATTAAATACCGATGGTAGTTGCAACCATGGCGTGGGTGGTGTTGTTGTTGGCGGGTTGCTTCGTGATGCCCATGGTCAATGGTTGGGCGGGTTTTTGTTTAATATTGGACAGGCCACCGTTCCTATTGCGGAGCTATGGGGTTTGTGTATGGGTTTGCATCTTGCATGGGAACGTGGAATACGTTGAGTACTTGTTGAAATTGATTCCGAAATGGTGGTGAATATGGTGAACTCTAGCGTTGCCTCTACACATCCACTTTTCAGCCTGGTCTCGAGGTGCCAAGGCTTCATTCGTAGGGACTGGTCTTGCCAATTAAGTCATATTTATAGGGAAGCGAACGCAGCGGCGGACTTTCTCGCTTCTCTTGCTTTTAATGTTTCGTTTGGGTATCATGTTTTGCATGATCCACCTTCTAGTTTAATTCCTTTACTGAAAAACGATGCCCGAGGAGTAGCGATCCAACGGCTAGTCACATGTTAGCTATTTTTCTTGGGATCTTAATAAATGGGTGGGTCTAGTGCCTATCCGTCCTTTTCACCAAAAAAAAAAAAACTTCGTCCCCATATACTCAAACTTATCGAACGCACCCTATATATACTTTAGCCAGAACGCCCAGAAGGCCCAGAATGCAATAATAAAAAAAGACATTGTTGAAGTCCATTGAATTGCAAAGTAGGGGTCTAGTCACATGTGCATACATGCACAAATACACATTAGGCTCAATTCCGATACATAAATCTAGTATGTTCTATCGTAAAATCAATTAACATAGAAATTTTAGATACGATAACTTATTATCTCCGACACTCGTTGAGTTTAACGACCCAAGATAATTAATGGCATCGATATCAGCTTAGACTATATACCTAATCTGCTCCCTAAAAAAATTAATTGGAAAAAAATATTTTTTTAAAAAAAACAATTTAATTTTTTAGTATACCGGTCTCCCACCAACTCCGTTGTTAGAGTAGCCGTATCGATGTGGGTTTGGGTTTCGCTTAAGAGCATTTGCATCCCAAATATCCAGAGTTTCTTTAGAGTTTTTTTACTGATTTAAAATTTAAAAATAAAGACTTATGTCAAATATGGTGATAGAATAGAGGAAATGAGTGGAGATAAGAGCATATATTCATTCTAGAAATTGAGAGTTTCTTCAACCCTATTTAAAAAATAAAATAAAATAAAATGTCAGGAAGGAGAAAAAACTAAAGCAAATAATTAGAGAGAAGTTTCTCCAAAAAAAAACCGTATATGACAGGTTCTTCTCTTTTTATCCAAGGGTTTGTTTTATCCACATAGGCCTTTAAAACCAATGGCCATTTAGTTTGAGTTAAAAAAATATGTAAAGAGATTGTAGGTGAGTTTTGGGATGGAGTTTCTGAGTTAAAGATGCTCAAAGTTTCTATTGAAAGATACTCAATCTGACAAGTTTCCTGCCAAATATAATTCTCATTGGTCTAATTATTTATTTTTTTATTTTATTTTACTTTTTAGATTGATTTTGTATTTTATTTTAACTTAAGAAACTTTAACAAATTTTTGGATTGAATAAAAAATTTCTACAAATTATAAAATTATTAAAAATAGTAAGAAATCATTAGAGTTTATGAGATAAAGAGGCTGTAATCTTATAAAATGGGTCGATATGATATTGATGCATCTTCGTTTATTCGCCCGATGGCATACAAAATACAGCAAATGCAATCAAACACGTAATGGAACTTTGCTTTACGCTAATCAGCTTATATTTGTCACGATTAAAACCCCTAACAAAGCTATTACCTATCCGCATCCTGAAAATAAAATTAATTTTAACAAAAGATTTATTTATAATCAAAATAAATGGATGTGAGAAACTCTAATGTAAATATTTTTGCCACTATGAAAAAGCTTCATACTGATTGGTGGAAAATTTAATAACATTCAAATTTATACTACTTTTGGTATTATTACTTTCATCTTTATAAACAAAAATTATTATTTCGAGTATTCTCTACTGTAAATAGTAAGATACTAGCAAATAACATGTATAGATCAATTTAGAATACATTAAACCGCTTATATTTTAAGTAAACATACAATAAATTCAAATAATAACTAAAAAAAATTGAATGAAAGAATAGAAAATCCATAGGAAATATTATAAACTATTAGCAGGTGATTAAATCTAGAATTTAATTAGTTTGCGTAACATTATCACACATTATAAGCTCATTTTGCATCCATAAAAGAGAAATTTGGTAGTGTCTACTTTCACAAATCAAATCTAACTTAAACCTCTCTCATAATGCAGGAAATGCCCAAAAAGGTTAAACAAGACAACGCAGCATAAACAAAAATGTGTAAGTTCTCATCCATCTACTATGTAACGCATACACTCCACCTACTTGAACCATTTCAATGGAAAATTAAACAATCTGATTTCGCATTTAAGAGACAACTTCTTTGAATCTTTGAATTCTCCCACAATCAACAGAATAAACAGACAGACAGACGGAAAACATAAGAGTCAAAACCAGTGTCGAAAACGGTGAAATACCTTGTAACCACTTGACCAAAACCAATCTAGCATCGACGGAAATCCGTTTGCAGTTCGAAAGCTGATCACAGAGCTAAAAACTAAGTCGGCTTCCTCATATTGCGTCCAGCGCGGATTACTTCATCTACGAGCAACAACTGTGAGGCGATTACTGGCCTGCAAGATAAACACGGGTATTTTCGTTAGTTACTGGTTAGCGAGAGCTGAGAGGGGAAGAGAAGGATAGATCTTTTGTTGTACTGTCATACCCGGAATTGATTATTTGGCGCTTCACTGAGTAATTGTCGAATATGCCCTCCATCTGAGGATCAACATTGTCCCCTGTATATTGATTTAATCCCACCACATTTCCCCTGTCATGCTCTCCCTGTACAATACATAATTGTAACAAGTTACTTGTTGTACAAAATGCAGCAGAATATAAAACTATGCACAATGTTGCAAGAGGGAGAAAGAAAGAAAGAAAGAGACCGTAAGGGATATTATGATATCTTGGGTGTCAAGGCCGGCATTTTCAGCAAGAGTCTTGGGAATCACAAGAAGAGCATCAGCAAATGCTTCCACACCAAGTTGGGCACGCTGCAGAAAAGAATTATACATCAATCAAATTCAAACCCCAAAACTGAGCATTGGAGAATTACTAGAGAATGTCATCCAGGAAAAATGTTTGGGGATTGAATCCCTTCCTTACCCCTTGAACAGTTTTCTTTACTTCATTAATAAGATGTTGTCTGGCAGCAACTTCGAATGCTCCAGCACCCTACATGGAATAAAATCAGATTTTGATAACAAGACTGAGAGTTACAATCATTCAAAGTGAAGGAGCATATTCAAAAATTGAAAGGATTGAAGTTGAGGGTACAAACCAAAAGTTGAATATGATTTTACTTACTAGTACAGTAGCTTCATCTTCTATGGTGTTCTTTACAGACCTAAGGCCATCACGAACAGCATCCTTTATCTGAGCAATGGTATGGTCATTTGGTCCTACAACATAGATATATAACATGTTCGTGAGTTGGTACTAAAACAACAATTCAGCATATCGAGAAGGGGGTCAATGGAAGGCCATTCTCCAATGTTTTCTGAACCCTAACTACAACATTGAACTTGTCACAAAATGATTTTCAAGAAGGGGGCATGAATAATGTTTATGAACCTCCGGTGCAATTTCTGTTAACTTGACACAAAAATAATAAACTTCGAGGCGTTTCAAGGAAATAAAATTTGGAATTATTCAAAGATTCAGAAGAATATAACCTTTTATCAGAATAGTACAGGAGTGAGGATGCTTCACATTTTCCACAAATGTGTATTTCTCCTCTCCCAATACATGCTCGTACACCAATCCAGCCCAGCCAAGGCAATCAGGAGTCAGGTCATCAACAGAGTTGACAGCATCCCCTCCACAGGCTAAAATTAACCTTTCCATATTTCTTCTTTTAGCTCTACGCAGGGCAATTATCTGCAGAAACATTAATTGTAAGCTAGTTGAACAAGTAGCAAATGAGAGGAAAGGGGTGAGACGCGTAATAAATTTACAGAATGACTATGCTTTACTGTCACCAGACAATTGAAATACTGCACTTAGTGAACGGAAAAATATGTAATCCATAGGATTAACCAGATAAAAAATAATGCTTAGGGGTCAATCAATTATGTTGCTTGCAAATGGTAAACAAAATCCAGCATTAGATATCCAGAATTGGAAAGACATTCTGTTGAATCTATATAATGAAAGAGTAATTGCATGCTTACTCCTTCTCTTGCAAGAAGATCCAATGATGGAGGATCGATCCCTTTTTGGTTTATAATCACGAAGTTGTTATCAGTCCCCGCACAAACCTGGAAAGAGACCATAGTAAAATGATTTAGATCCTTTATCACAAGATATTTGAAGAAAATTTAATGGCTGCTCAAAGTTCATAGATTGAGAAGAATAACTTATACCTTATTCTTCAGTTCAATGATCTTCCTAACTTTGTCATCAACTGATCGCCTTTCTGCAGCTACCATAGCCTCTCTCTGCTCAGCGTTCGAGTAAAAGAAACCTGCATTTACTTCACTGGAAAGTGCAAAACTAGTCAAAAGAGAGGCAAAGGCAATGGAACAGCAAATTTACTAAAAATCCAATTATGCCTAAGTTTGTCAAAGAAAAAAACTCCTCGCATATGGCTGCTAGGATATTACATTAATGATTTCAACTCATACTGCAAGAAGATGAAAAAAGAAAGAAAAATTGATATTGGAAAGGGTATGGAGCATTACGAACACAAGGGAAGAACCCGAGTTTTGAAAGTTTAAAAGCACCAATTCACCAGTTGTAATTAACAGCTGATAAATAATTATGATGACACAAAGGAACTAAAAAGATATCCAACACGGGAAAAGTCAGAAGAACATCACATGAGTATCCACCACCATTCATTCAATATAAATCTGCATGTATGACCATAGTTACCTTTTCTCATATTCAAGAGACACATTACAAGTCATTATATAGCAATTTTCTGCTCGGCGTTTCATATCAGGATGCCTGGAGCCATGATCAAGTACGAGACCTTCAACCTAACAGTGAAAAATTACAACATCAGTATTAAAACAGCAGTTCTTCATACAAACGTATTAAAAACCTGAGTATTGAATGACATCGTTTGGGGTCATTTGCTGGTATTGAACTGAATCAATAAACATCTACGCACAATAATTATTTATTTATCAGATTGATCCAACTTTTAGACTGATATTTTGGGGTCATCTACAAAGCTACTAGTTATAATTAGAAATATCAGTATAAAGATACCAAATACCAGTTGTTTACAGACAAATGAGACTCAATAAGCAATACAAAAGAATATATCACATGATGAATAGCTTCATATTCCCACATACCAATCGCGTGTCAACATCAAATTTGTGCCGCATGTGCATAATCTCCACCATAAAGAGATCAATGGGTTCTTCAGGCTTGCGGATGCAAAGCACCTACAATATAACGTGTTCCAAAAATCAGATACAAGTGACCGATCCATATCAAAGAAAAGAAACTTGTCTTTCACAGACTTATTATTGAGATACAGGCTTCTTAGGTAAGAATTACTCACCGCATTAGTGATTATATCAGTCAGTTGATCTGCTAGACCTTCATACAACTGTATGTCAAAACATGGTTAGGCTTATTCGATGAAAAGAGGGAGTAAGCAATGAAGGCAGCCGAAATATGAAATAGTGTACCTTTGTTCTTAATGTAGTTCTAGCAACCATCTTGAGAACTTCCTTATCAGGCTCATCACCCATGACAACAGGAGTTTTAAATTTCTCTAGAAACTGAAGTGTTGCTCTTTTTGCTATCTCAAAACCATCAACCAATACCCGTGGATGCATTCCTGAATAAAACATCACTCATAAATCAATAATATATGTGGTATTGGGTAAGAATGAGTTGCTCCTTGGCAAAGGTAACACATAACTAAGATTCATAACACCGTGACCAAAATCATCAAGAATAACATGCCTGAGAAGATAAACTATTGGCATTTACCGGTTTCTCCATATACCAACCTAGAGCTATCTTACATAAGCAAATTTGTGAGGAATGCCGAACACTAACCAAACGTAAGAGTTCCAATTTCCAACTATTAGAAACATAAATAAAAAACCACTTTCATTTATTTTTAAATCAAGACTCAAGAAGTCAAATGAAGACTGAGCATGTCCATTTTCCAAAGTCCAAACACGATAAACAAGGGTTACATCAGTTGCTGGACAGATATAATCCACATGTCCCTAGATAGTAGGGAAGGGTATATAATTCTAACAATAGCTGAAATATGAGTACGCACAAAATGCACATCTTGCCAAGTTTAGAAACTGAAAGATACTCGTTCAAGAGGAACCACCCAAACATCACACTTAAATTAGATGATACCTTGTGAAATAAATCATACTCAGGCATTTGAAAATTAAAAAAAGCTGAAGAATAATGGAAATATGTCACAAGTAAACCATTTGTTAGCACAATCATTAACAATAAGATTATAAGACATGCTAGTGGAATTTTCACTAGAAGTGAAATCTAACCTTCATCAATATAACGCTCTGATTGCTTCATGAGCTCTCCAATAAAAAGCACAGTGGAAGTGGTACCATCTCCACTGATATCATCTTGAGCAACAGCAGTCCTTGCAATCATGATAGCAGTTGGATTTTGAATTTGCTGCAATCATTATTAAGCAAAATATTAGAGATAGCCTGTGTGAATGAAAAGGATTTGTACACACGTCTCTCTTCTAGCCTAAGTAAGCACTATCAATTATCAAACTTCACAGCATTGCAGATCCTGGGTAAAGGTAATAATCAGATGGTTGAGAAATTTTCAGGAAGCATTATACAAATTTCTTCACACACCTAGGAAGCTTGCTCCATATTGTATTCAATAAATTCGCAGATAAAAATAAACAGACCGTCCATTTGCAAAGCATAACTTCATTGCAAACGAGTCCAACTAAGATAGGCACTATTACAATGACAAGGGCGACACAGCATGCAACTCAAACAGATGCTCAAGGGAGACGATGAGCAATGAGCCCCGTTACACTAGCTGACTTCCTCCTTTCGATTTGGATAGTCATACATGACATTCACGCTCACATGGAACACAAGTACATAATCCATTTCACATTCAATCCAACTATTCTATTCAGCCCATAAACGACCTATATTTGCAACTGTGCTTTCCAAATTAATCAGGATCTTCACGGTGAGCCCAGATCTCAAATGAATATACATCAAATCAAAAGAGAGAAAAAAGCGCAGGTAAACATATAGGAACTAACGAAGAAACAATTAGAGGTAAATAGGTAATTAACCATTTCTTTCAAAAGAGTGTTTCCATCCTTTGTGAGCTTTATATCGCCAGCGCCACCAACAAGCCTGGAAGAAGAAAAATAAGAACTGAGACCTACAGATGGTGTTAAGAACAAATTACACACAGAAGAAGAAGATGTGAGTAAGGTTACATTTTGATGGTGCCTTTAGGACCGAGATTGGTCTTGAGAACGTCTTGCAAGCCCTTGGCAGCATTGATATTCATATGCAGAGCCGCCGATTTGTTAAGAACCTCAGCATTCTGGTTCAGTAGTTTAACCGACATATTTGCTTCTCTACTCTGCGCCGAAGAAGCAGAGATTGAAGGAGGGAGAGAGATGGGGATTTGTGGTGGTTAGCGACGACGAAGAATAGCACTCTTTGTACTCCTACACTGGTTCGAAAGAAATGATGAAAAGAGGGAGAGAGTGGGGGTTTTAGGGCTTTCTGGAAATCTACTGAAGGGACAAGGAGCTTCAACGACGTCGTTCGATTGATTATCTACTTTTTGAATCTCTCTAGTCTTTAAAATGGTAAATTACTCAAAAATCACCCTTAAACTAAGTGATTTTTGACATAATCGGCCATAAAATAAAACATATATAGAGAATCGCTCGCACCGGTTTATTTTTAAAATGCTATGGTGTGTTTGCTTGAACCTCAATATAAATCAATACGTATTTAAGTCGGAGTTTTGATGAAAAAAGTGGTAAATTTTGTGTTTAGTTAAAAAATATTGTAAATTATGTTTGATTGTACAAAGTTAATTGCTTAATCGCTCAGAAAGTAATTTACGTTCACTATTTGTCTTAAATATCATGGTTAGTTTGTTATTGATGAAAAATTAAAAGGATAAATTGGTATTTTGTTATAAATAATAGTTCATCTCATGTGTTTCATTTAACACTCATCTAAACTCTAAACTAGTTTATTTATGACAGTAAACAAATGATGGAAACACCACACTCATTTAACAAAGGATGGTGTTTTTAAAAGGGTGTCTAAACTAGTTTATTTTATCTTATATATATTATAGGAGTAGCACTCCTTGTCACGTGTCACGCAGAAAAATGTTCACTGTCACGTGTCATTTTAGCATTTAACTACAACCCACCACAATATTAATTAAGTTTATTCATTAAAAAATTATTTAACGAAATATTAAAATCAAATCTTAATTAAATCGGGTCAACCAATTGGGCCACTTATACAACAAACATGATTAATCTTAAACGTAATTAGTTTTGATTATAGATTGTGTTAATTCTTATTAATTTATATATAACAATTAATTTAACACCATATACTACCAATGTACTATTTCTATTAACATATGAATCAGTATAATAAGGGGGAGAAAAATCAAAATATGAATTATTATACGGTTAGATATTTTATTAATATATTATATAATATTATATGTAAAGTGTACAAATATTTATTGCTTATTATCTACTCTATCTAATAACAAAAAAATAGTTTATATATAATCCCTTAAAGAAATATAATAATAAATAGTATTTTTATCAAAATCTCGTGCAAGGCACGGGTAATACACTAGTTATAGTAAACAAAGGATGAAAACACTCATCTAAACTCTAAACTATACAATACGCAATCAGATTTTCTTAATGTACCTCTCGGACCTAATTCTAGTAATTTTTGGAGGAGACTTTGGGATGCAAAATTATTACTTATAGTAGGGTTTGGTTGGCGTGTTGGTAATGAATGTTCCATTCTGTTGGAAATTACGAGATGATGTGCAAATGTATGAGGAGGTCTACTATAGCTATGATCCAAACTTACAACTTAGAGTATCTGATTTAATTAAAAAAAAAGTGATTCGAATCATTATATGATCTCTCGTCTCTTTACCGACACTAAATAAATAATTATTGGTAATAAGATTTTGAGTTTCAAATGATGCTTATGGTAATTTGTTTGTGAAAATGCTTCCTACTTTGGGAATTGTGGCCACTTGTTTAATGGAGATCTCACCTATCCGATTTCACTTTTTCAAATTGGAACATTGTTTGAAAGTTACATTTACTTAAGAAAGTTATTCTCTTTTCATGACGTCTTTTATTTGGATCTCTTGGTGTTCGAACATCCCTATTTTGAAGGCATATTATTGTTTATCCCTTTATACTCAAGATGTAAATTAAAATTATGAGATTTGGTGGGAATCATGTATCCCTTCAACCTTACATCTATTTTGCGATGGAAAGCATCATCATCCATCTAGTTGAAATTATCACAGTTATAAGATCAATGAATTTTTTTTTTTGTACTTGGACAACATGTGCATGTCGTAATTTTTAAATCTTTAAAACCGAACAAATTAATATTTTTAATGTCCTAGACAAGTTATTTCTAAGCATATTAAGATGAACATTGATGCTGCATTGTATGTAGGAATAGTAATGGCCATATTATCGAGTCATGGTTTTTAGAATCAACCAACACACGGATCCTCTTGGTGAGCTCCTTGTTGTGAGCATGGTTTGATTGAAACTTGTAATTGTGGCATAACTGTTAATTTATCTTTTTATATCCGTTTGGTCTAAGACGTGAAGAGTTTTGCACGTCAAAGTGAAACTACGCACACACACTCGGGGTTCCATAGGAGGAGTAGCCCGTACTTATAAGTTAGGTTCACGGGTTTCATATTGTCGATGTGAGACACATTTTCCACACTCAACACTCCGCCTCAAGTGCCACTACCCTGGACTAGCTGGCACATAAATCCTTAAGGCTTGCTTAGCCAAACGGGCGGATAACATATTTTTCGCTAATCACAACCCAAACACAAGATAATGGACCCGGATCGGACCTGCTCTAATACCATGTTAATTTATCTTTTTATATCCGTCGGGTCTAAGACGTAGAGGATTTTGCACGCCAAAGTGAACCTACGCACACACGCACTCAGGTTTCATCCTAAAATCAATTGGAAATATGAGGATTAGCCCTAGTACTTATATGTTAGGTTCACGGGTTTCATATTGTCGATGTGGGACACATTTCCCACACTCAACAATAACATCAATACATATCGAGACCGATTCTTCACTTGCATCAAAGTATGCCTCATTTAGAGATATCTCTTTAAGTTCTTACGACTTCATTGTTGAAGACATAAGAGATATATCTTCCTCTAACTTAGGTGTGATTTTCAATATTTTAATCGCAACTATAATTAGGTAGTACACCACTTAGCAAAAATTAGCCCCTTTGATGAAAACTCTCATGTTTTTAGTTTCGATTTTCCTGTAATTTTGTTAGATCTTGCGCTCGTTATAGTTTTAAAACCGTATAATTCAATAATCTATATTTTTTAATAGTTAAAGTAAATGATTTTCCATAAGATAATTTTTTAAAAAATAGTTCATAGAAAAAAAAAAATTAATACCAAGACTTTTTAAATTTATATACTTTTGCTTCAAAAAAAAGTCAAAGTTATAGTCTCAAATCAATTCATATATTAAAAATCATCACTAACATTATTAAAACTTATGTATAAAATAAAAAATAAGTGTTTGGATATTATCGTATGTTAATTCTCGTATATAATACAATGTTATTGAAAAAATATAAATATAGCATTCAAACAAGTAAAGGAAAAATAAAATAAACAAAACTTAAAACATAACATTCTCAAATTTATACACTTATTGATTCGGGTTTTTAACACTAAATGTTCAATTATGGAGATAATAACAATTTTTTTGAAAAAAATAGTAATTTAAAAAACAAGTTTGATGGTTCAAATTTGTGAATTATATAAGACCGTTTCACTTGAACCACCAAGTAAATGCTTAATACATAAGACTTCATAAACTTGTGAATGAAGACGTAAATGTTTAACACATAAGACTTCATAAACTTGTGAATGAAGAGGTACGATATCTCCTTGTGAAGAATGACTTATGTACAAGGTCCTTTAGAATTTAGGGGTCTGATGTATTTAGTAGACCAACTCGATAGGTGATAGTTTCTCTATCACGATAACGTAGTTTTAGAATGTGTTTGTAGTAGTTTTGCGTGTTTTTGTGTTATTTCTGTAAATCCAGATGAGGAGGCAATCATAGAAGAAGAAAAATATTAAAGGATTTAGGAGAAGAATCGAGTCAAGGAAGTGAAGGAACTAAAGAGAAGAAGCAAGGAAGACACCTTTTGGCCCCACCGCACCCGCGGCCAGACCATGGCGCGGCCTCACTTCAAACCTGCACCTGCGGTGGTTCCGGCCGCACTCGCGGCTTTGTCACGCTCTCGTGCAGTTGGTTTTTCCTGGCCGACGCTCCATATTGCCGCCCCGCGTCACTAGTAGCGGCACCTCCTAACCCTTCATCTTCGCACACCCGCGACATTTGTTGGTTGCACCCGCGCCTCAACACCTGAAGACGAAGAGTTTTGGCCGCCGTTTCAACACTTCACATCCACCGCACCCGCGGCCAAAACCCACCGTGGTCGCGACGTCTTTGAAGCTGAAACGGATCCCTGGATTTTATGACCCCGAACCCGCGGTGCCCAGTCCCTGCACCCGCGGGATGCTATTCTGAAATAAGTCGAGACGTTTTCAAAGTGAGTTGTATGCCTCATTAGTGTGGTTGTTTGTGACCTTTTGTTTTCTCATTTCTAGTGTTTTGAGTAGTATAAATAGAGGTGATAGACTTGTGTTAGACTAATCTCATTCACATCCCAAAACACTCTCTTCTTTGTTTATTTTGTTCAAGACTCTTCATGGAGAGTTAAGTTCCTTAGCTACACTTGGTTGTTGAAGCTCTCGTACAAGAGTTTGGTTGTAATTTTCTATTATGTGAAGTTTGAATCTCAATAATACTTTGTGTTATTTTTCTTGTGTCTAACTCTTGTTTGAATCTTACCTTCTACTTTAGATTGGTCATCTAGGTAGTTTGTTCTTTTACAAATCGCTGGGAATCGTCAATTCCGGGTTCAGGTTGTTTTTCTAGTAGCAAACACGATTGACACAAGTGGGTTGCGAGTGTCTTTCGTGAGGGGAATTTAACCACATATGGAAGTAACGGGTTGTTTCTTCCGTATGTGTCTCATTAAACTTTGCTTGAATGCTATTGTTTTAATTGATCTTGTAGGTTTACGAATTGAATTTAACAATAAGTGATATTTGGGGTTGGTAGAACCAATATCTAAGTATGATCGGGATGATAACAAAATCTTGAGAAAACTTCAATGAAACTAGGATAACCATCTCTTTTGAGAGTGAAAACGGTCAAGTGTAGTGTTTTTCCAAATCTTTTGCAAACAACTATTTTAATTGATTTTCTTTGTTTTTTTCCTGCCACTTCTCAACATTACCCCACCCACCCATTTGGTTACTTGTGATTGTTAATTTTATTTGCACGTTAATTTGGCACTTCATCTCTCTTGGTTCGAGCCTTACTTATTTGCTATATTGGTTTTAGTGAATTTGTCTAGGATAATTACTTTGATAGACAAAAAAACGACGAAAACACGCTTGTCAAATTTGGTGTCGCTGCCGGGGACGAGTTTACCGCACGGACTCCTCTCTTGGCAAGGCCCTTCCAAAGTTTATAGTGTCTTCCAGCATTTCCTTCATTTTTTTCCATAGCATTTTCATGAGTGGTGTTTAGGACATTACCTCCGCATGAGGCGTCGACGATTTTCCTTTCGTTGTTGTCTTGTCAAGCAAACTGTTGTGTAGGTACAACACTAGCATCTGGTTTGAGTAGCCATGGAATGGACAATTTATGCGGAGCCTTGTAAATCTCTCATAGTGTTTGTATCGAGTCTCGTCCGTCTCTTGCTCAATTTTGCTAATGGCCTTCTTCAAGCTATTTTCCTTCTTTTTCGGAAAGTACTTTTCAAGGAAGGCTTTGTGCAAGTTCTCCCAAGAATCAATACTTCCATGGTAAACGATAGTACCAATCGTCGGCCGCATCCTTGAGGATGAATCCGAATGCAAGAGAGACGAATTATCAAATTAAGGTGCAAAGAAAGTTAACAATCACAAGTGTTGTGATCTTTCAACGAGTTATTTCAGAAATAGAGAGAAGAAGACAAGACGTTTTGTGGTTTTGCTGCACAAACCTTGCAGCTAGGGTTTTCAATATGCTTTGGTGGATAATGAATACAACCCTAAACCTATCTATTTATAACCATAAATAGATAGAATCCTCTATAAATAGATAGAGTCCTATGAAAAGATAGAATTCTATAAATAGATAGAATCCTCAGCGGGTGGCTCCGCCCCCCGCACCCCCTGTCGCCCCGGGCCCATTAATCCATGGGCCCAAAATATGTTTTCTCTGGCCTATTGTATCAGTATACCTAGATTTATTGTCTTATTATAACAACAAGTAACTAAAGGGGGTTGGTGTTGGAAAGTGATAATAAAAAGAAAAGAAAAACAACTGAAAAGAATGTTGCAAAAGATTGGAAAAACACTACACTTGACCGTTTTCACAAAAGAGATGGTTGATCCTAGTTTGTTTGAAGTTTTCTCAAACCTTTGTTCTCATCCCGATCATACATAGATATTGGTTCTACCAACCCCAAATATCACTTATTGTTAAATTCAATCCGTAAACCTACAAGATCAATTAAAACAATAACATTCAAGCAAAGATTAGTGAGACACATACGGAAGAAACAACCCATTACTTCAATATGTGGTTAAATTCCCCTCACGAAAGACACTCGCAACCACTTATGTCAACCGTGTTTGCTACTAGAAAAACAACCCGAACCCGAAATTAACTATTATTAGCAATTTGTAAAAGACCAAACTGCCTAGATGACTAAGCTAAAGTAGAAGGTGAGATTCAAACAAGCGTTGGACACAAGAAAAATAACATAAAATATTTTTGAGATTCAAACTTCAAATAAAGGAAACTTACAACCAAACTCCTGTATGAGAGCTTTAACAACCAAGTGTAGCTAAAGGACTTAGCTCTCCATGAATAGTCTTGATAAAATAAACAAAGAAGAGAGTGTTTTGGGATATGAATGAAGTGAGTATAACACAAGCCTATCACCTCTATTTATACTACTCAAAACATTAAAAAAAAAAGGAAAAACAAAAGGTCACAACACAATCACACTAATGAGCCATAAAGCTCACTTTGAAACCTTCTTGACTTATTTCAAAAAAGCTTCCTGGGTGCGGGGTCATAAAAATCAGGGAGATGTTTCATCTTCAAAAGTGTCGCGGCCGTGGCGTTGAGTGGTTGCGGGTGCGTGACAAACCCGCGGCCGCGGTGGGTTTTGGTCGCGGATGTGGTGTATGTGAAGTGTTGAAACGACCACCAACTCTTCGGCTTCAAGGGTTGAGGCGCGGATGTGACCGACAAATGTTGCGGGTGCGGGAAGATGAAGGGTCGGAGGTGCCGCTATTGGTGCCACAGGGGCGGTGATATGAAGCGTCGGCCAGGCAAAAACAATGGCACGGGTGCGGCCGGAACCGCCTCGGGTGTGGGTTTGAGGCGCGACCGCGCCATGGTCACCTGGTGGTGCGTCAAAAGGTGTCTTCCTTGCTTCTTCTCTTTGGTTCCTTCATTTCCTTTACTCGATTCTTTTGCTAAATCCTTTGATTTCTTCTATATTGCTCCTTATCTGAATTTACAGAAATAACACCAAAAATTCTCAAAACTACTACAAATACTTGCTAAAACTACATTATTGTGATAGAGAAACTATCACTTATCAAATTTCCCCATGCTTAGCCCTTTACTCGTCCCGAGTAATCTAAAATCTATTAATTCATCATCAAGGTCGAGGAAAAAAAAAACAGTTATAGCATGATACAAAAGACTCTTACTAAGTGATGAGAACAACTCAAATCGAATTTTCATCTAACTCCTTATTGCTCCAAGATTGGTCTGCCCGATCCTCTATATAGCTCATCTTCTTATGTCTCCAACGCCAAAATGATGAAACCTAAACACTCGGAATTTTCTTTTTCTTTTTGTCGGGGGCTGAAAATAAAATCTAACTTTTTTTCTTCTTCTTTTGTCATTGGGCTTAAGAAAATATCCTTCATTTTTTTAATATCTTAACCCAAAAAAAACCATTTAAGTAGCATGTTTTATCGTTAATTATCACAATTTATTATCAGGAATATTTATCGTGGTTGTATTAACGATTCACTTACAAAAATCTAATTTTATTTATTGCACGAGACCTCGTAAATCACCGAATCGAACATGTAAGTGAATAATAATATTTAAATGGACCAATCTTGTTTTCGTTCCATTTTCGGACTTTAAACCAAACTACCCTTAAATTCTACTATTTTCGTTAAACTAAAGGCCGTGTAATCCCTCATAGTTATTCTTAAAAAAACGTGATTTAAAGTTACACTTCACATTTAACAAATGATAATCATACTCAAGGTAGACATTTCTCAAGTATAAACATACTAGTATACTACGAAATAAAAAATAGGATATTTTAGCTTGGATCTAAGAATGATAAAAAAAAATGACGGGCAATATGGTTTAAACGTAGTATTTTACGTGACACATATTTAAAATTCATTAGATATAAATTATAATGAGATCTACACACGACAAAATTAGCAAATTCCTAGATTCCCACGTAAAACTCCTATTTTTGGCTTATTTTAACGTTCACCACAAACATCACATTTTGTTTAAATTTAATAAGATGTTTTTTCACTTTTCATTCCCACCCAACACATGTCAACTTCTTCTTCAACCTCCCTCCTCATTTCTATGGCCCTTGCCATCTTTAGCCTTTTCTTGTGACGACTTCTCCCTTTTCAATTATCTCTCTTGCACGCTCTCTCGATCAACAAGTCATTTTTTTCTCAAGATAACAAAAGGTATGCTTTTTCTAATCAAGATGTTAATTCTTCTTGTTATCAATTTACCGTTCGAGATCTAAGTAATGTTTATTTAGATGGGAAAGATTTCAAACCTAATGTATAAAGTTGTATAAAGTTTGGGTGAGATAGCTACAATTCTAAATTGGTTTCTACTAATGTGTTGGGTTTGAGCCAAAATTGTAGACTATAATAAAACGATTTTTTTTAGAAAAGAAAAGGCCGCAGTTTCAAGCACCGGTCAATGAAATTGTTTTAGTAAAGAAAACCTCTTGTATCAGCCTCACTTAAATTCTCTCTACGGTGATTATGCCAAAAGATATTTAACTTTCTTGATCTTATAAACCTATGAGTCCATGGACAACGTCATTCTTTCCCTCTTAACTCTATCCTATGTAGATGCTAGACCGGTTTGACCAAATATCAATTATGTTTCCTACTTTCACTTGCATGATTTTAGGACATGTTTGGTATACATATCAAGATATCAATATATCATATATCATATATCGGTATAAAGATAGTGGTATGAAATTGATGTATGATATCTTTGTTTGACAAACTTTAGTATATCAACGACAACACAAAGAATGAGATAAATTTTATGAAGTATTTAGAAAGAACATAATAAGGAGAAAATATATAAAGTATATTATGTCGGTATATCACCGGTTTTTAGAATATACTACAAAGAGACCATTAGTATTAATAGTATATCAAGATATCAATCTAATATCCAATATATTGTTCGAGTCTAGCTATAACAGATTATGTTTTGTGCATTTCAGGTTTAGACTGAAATTTGATCAACAATAATGGCGTCAAGGGAAGAAAACGTGTACATGGCAAAGCTTTCCGAGCAAGCCGAACGTTACGAGGAGATGGTCGAATACATGGAGAAAGTCGCGAAAACGGCAAACGGCGAGGAGCTTAGCATGGAAGAAAGAAACTTGTTATCGGTTGCTTATAAGAATGTGATCGGAGCACGAAGGGCATCATGGAGGATCATCTCTTCAATAGAGCAAAAGGAAGAGAGCAAAGGCAATGAGGAACATGTAGCGGCTATAAAGGAGTACAGGGCCAAGATCGAGACTGAACTCGCTAAGATTTGTGATGGGATATTGGATCTTCTTGAGGCTCATCTTGTTCCGTCGGCTACAGCTTCGGAGTCGAAGGTGTTTTACTTGAAGATGAAGGGTGATTATCATAGGTACCTTGCTGAGTTTAAGACAGGGAATGAGAGGAAGGAGGCTGCTGAATGTACTTTGGTGGCTTATAAGTCTGCTCAGGATATTGCTGCAGGTGAATTGGCACCAACTCATCCGATTAGGCTTGGGCTTGCACTTAACTTCTCTGTCTTTTACTATGAGATTCTCAACTCGGCTGATAAGGCTTGTCATCTTGCAAAACAGGTATATTCTTAGCTCGTTTTTCGCTACCTTATCCGTTTGTTGATTGATTTTATGATAAAATTTCGCTATTCGGTTATTCGTTTTGTTTCCGTTTTTAATCCTACTTCTCCTAACTTTAGGTTTGGGTGGGTTGGTTTTGTTGGTTTGGTTCTATACCAATGATGGATATGACTCTCACCAAAAAAAATGATGGATATGACTATATGAGCAATATTCGGTTCAGGCAAGCCGACCTGAATATAACGGGTTTGGTATAAACCAAAACCAACCTTAGATTTTATTTTTTTTCCAATTTTCGTTTTGTTCGGTTTTAGACCGAAGCTCAACCCTGACTAAATCTTAGGTTTGGCGGTTGATTCATGGAGAATATCTTACAAAACAAATAGTTGCTTTCATACATATGTTCTTTTAACTAGTTTTTTTTACTACTTCACCCATTTGTTAATTGATTTTACCATCAAATTCCGCTATTTAGTCGGCTTTCTTAATCAGATTGAATGTCAATCCAAACAGAACACGACCCATTTTGGTTCCGTTTCGATCATACTGTTCCCAACTTTCGGTTTGGTTGGGCCACTTTTTGTTGTTGTAAGTCAAAGATGTATATGATCAGTGGGTTCATGCAAATTAACCTGAATAGAACGTGTTCGGTCTAAATCGAACCGAATTCAGCCTACTCAAGTTTCAATTTTTTGTCCTCTTTTTCCCAGTTTTTTTTAATTGGGTCACTTTTTGACTAATAATCGGCTTTAATGTTCACTAAACTTATGTGTTAAACTCGACAACCGCTTCCTGAGGGATATCTTCCATAACAAAGACCTCGATTTTCATACATAGGTTTATCTTACTCTTTTCTTCTTTGTATGAATTTGACAGGCATTTGATGAAGCAATCTCTGAGTTGGATACTCTAGGTGAAGAATCATACAAAGACAGCACCTTGATCATGCAACTCCTCCGAGACAACTTGACCTTGTGGACTTCAGATGTTACGGTAGGTGTCTTTGATAATGACACTGCACAATTTTTACTTGACATGCATGTTTATAACGTGTATTCTGCATTACAGGAGGAGGGAACAGAGGAAAAGGAAGCTTCAAAGCAAGAGGCGGCGGTCGAGGAGCAAGAGCAGCCTCAGGCACAACCTCAGTGAAGCAATCATTACTGAGATAAGACACAATCATTATAATGTCACATATGATCTTCTATGTGGATGCCGTATGAATTTCTTTTCATAGCCTAGAGTTCTTGCTAGCCAATGCTTACATTGTTGCATTGTTTATGGAGGTGTCAAATGACATCATATCATATTGATCTTTAAATTTGTTTTCATCTGATGATCGTTTGATCATTGCTATCTCGAGTTGTTTGTAACGAGACTTTCAATATGGATTATGCTTTTAAGATTTACTTTCCTTTCTTCGTTTAACAAGTAGTTGAATTATAGTACGTATTTAGTGTGGACTTGGATTAAGGATGTCCGTCTCACTCGTACATGAAAAATTACTATGAAATCGATTAATACTTAATATATAGGTGAAACTAGGATGATAGATTTAACGTGTTATGATGATGTAGTTGAATTGTTTTGATATTATTGTTGAAAACCTTATTCGAAAGTAGACGGATCAACTCCTGGTTAGGACCGGATTCGGAACGAGCTTTATAAATTTTTAGGTTGCTCCTCCACAAATATGGTAAATAGGACATTAAGCATTAACTAAGTATCCCTTTTAATCTTATATTATACAAATTTGATTGTAGATTATTTTAAAATAATTTTAAGTGTCCCCTTTAATCTTATAATAACCTTTAATCTTATATTATACAAATTTGATTGTATTTTTAAAATCTTATATTATACAAATTTGATTGTAGATTATTTTAAAATAATTTTACGTATTTTTGATTGTATCTTGTATATAAATTTTGTAGATTTTTAAAATCTTATTTTTTATAAATTAATATCTTGTGCCAAAATTTATTTTTAAAAAAGTACATAAATTTAATGAGGGAAAACACTAAAAACATTTTAACACGTTATTTACCAAAATATAGAATTAAAAAAATAAACTATATAGTGGTAAATACGTTAAAAGTATAGGGCTCAAATTTCAAATGGCCCAGTAAGGAAGTGGAGTCCGGCCCAAATAGTTCAAAGTTACTGAACATTCGACGCTATTCTCGATTTTCCGATTACTCGCTCAAGAAGGTGCCAGAATCTTCTTTCCCGGCCTATAAATTCATGTTTCGTCCCAAAATTGATCAATTCAATCCAATTCACAGTTAACGCTTTCAGATCATACTGAATTCCCAGTAATCATACATTCAATTTCCATCTTTAGAGCACTTGAGACCTTTCAATTGAAGGATGTCGATGATTCCAAGCATTTTTGGAGGCCGCCGGAGCAACGTCTTCGACCCGTTTTCTCTTGACGTTTTGGACCCCTTTAATGGATTCCCGTTCGGAGGGAGCTCGTCAGCAGTGGCGAACGCATTCCGGGGGGACAGGGACACGTCGGCAGTGGTGAACGCGAAGGTAGACTGGAAGGAGACGCCAGAGGCTCATGTGTTCAAGGCCGACCTGCCTGGAATGAAGAAGGAGGAGGTTAAGGTGGAGGTCGAGGACGGACGAGTTCTTCAGATCAGTGGTGAGAAGAGCCACGAGAAGGAGGAGAAGAGCGACACGTGGCACCGAGTTGAGCGCAGCTCCGGCAGGTTTCAGCGAAGGTTCAGGTTGCCGGAGAACGCGAAGATGGAGGAGGTGAAGGCTTCAATGGAGAATGGAGTGCTCACCGTCACTGTGCCTAAGATGGAGGAGAAGAAGGCGGAGGTGAAATCCATTCAGATCTCTGGTTAACTGACCTCCTTACTACATTTGTTGTGATTCCAAACAAACATGTAACAATGTAATGCTCTGTTTAGTTCCATTGTTCGATAGAAGTTGTGATTGTCTACAATTTGCATGTGCTAAGGGTTCCCCTCGATGTTCATCAAGTTCGAGACAAAGTTAGAGAAAATGTATAACAGAGCAAGGCTAAAGCTTCATTGTTTCAATCTTGCAGTTTCTACCAATTTGGATTAATCCTCAGTTATAACTTATAAACTAAGGGCAAAAATGAAACAATAAATAAGCTTCAAGTACACAGTTCCTAACAAGGTCAAGAATAGGGGCGGACATTTGCAGACATCCAATCCTATAATTAATTTTATAAAAGTATCTGAATATCCGACCATCCAATCCGAAATCTGGTCTTGATATCCGAAATTCGATCCGAATATTTATACCTAGACCATTCGAATATATCTTCTCAAAATATTTATCCAATCCGATGACCTGAGAAATATGCATGTATCGGATTGGGTTCTGTGAGAAATATGCATGTCTCGGATTGGGTTCTGAGAAATATGCATGTATCGGATTGGGTTCTGAGAAATATGCATGTATCGGATTGGGTTCGGATCACTACTTGTTTATTTTCAAATTCGGATTTATTCGGATCGGATTCTCGGATTAGATGGATTGGATAATTTTGCTCACCCTTAATTAAGAGTAAGACTCGTTGGATCGATGAATAACGACGAAGCACTTGCTCACCCTTAATTGACTAAATGGATCGACGAAGAACGGGGAAGCACATATTCAATCGAATGGCTAAATAGAGACATGACAGAGGCGCATTTGGCAAAGAAAAAAATTTAAGGGATTAAAATTATTGGGATGGGGAAGCACAGATTCAATCGAATGGTTAAATAGAGACATGACAGAGGCGGAACAAAATTGTGCATGTTAAAGAGATAAGATTATGGAATTGTATAATTTTATTTTTATTGAACTTCTATACAAAAAAAAGTATAAGGATGATTAAGGTTAAATCTCATTTTAACCCATTTTCTTTTTTTTCATTTACAAAAAGTTTGAACACATTTTTCGGAATTTTATCACATTTATATTTATTTTATCAAACACTCATTTCACTTATTTTTATACTCATCTCCTTAACCAAATTATTTAAAATAATAAATACGTTATTTTATTATCATTTTGTGTAAATGTAAAAAAGTAACATTACAAAATCGGTTAAAATACTTTTTTTTTAATTTAAACAACTTTGAGGATCTTTAGATGGTTTCTAAGAAATTCATTAAAAAAATAATCGAAATATTACTATAAAAAAATATAATCATAAACTACGTATAGAAAAAAAAAAAAAAAACGCAACCATCGAAGATCAATATATAATCATTTATCATGAAAAAAAAAATACAATAGTGGAGGCATCATTCAATGCATTATATATATTGTATATAAAAGTAATGATACATTTATATATTTGTTCTCAATATTATTATACATCTTATTTTTATGTGAATAAAATATTATTGTACTTGCTTTATAAAATTATTGTCATGGATCCTTATAGCAACAACAAAGGTTGCCCCCGTCTTCGCATCTTGAGTGATAGTAATGATATACCTTCTTACAATCAGGACCACATGTATTTATGTTGCAGAAGAGGCCATGAAAGCAAATCCTTGCGGGTTTTGCTTCCGGACGACCTTCACCTATAAAATTCATTTAATTCTCATTAATCGGTCATAATAAAACAAATGAAAGGTTGGAAAAACAACAACCAAACTAACACACAATAAAACAAATTAAAGGTAGGAGAAAATTAATAAATGAATTTGCTATATATATATATATATTAAATTCATTTATTAAAGTTGTAACATTTGATATAAAATACTCATATTCGATTTAAAGGACGGATATATGAAGTAACAACTACTTTAAAAAATCACTTACATTGTGAAGATATACCGATGAGAATGAGAACGAGGAGGAAGCCAATGAAACATGAACTCTTCATTGTTTATAGAATATGGTACTCTTGTTTTGAAGTTTTTTTGAAAAAGAAGTCTTCCTCCGGCTTCAAGGTTCAGGTTGAGGTGTTTTATCCGAGAACACTACATATTATAGTTGAGAATTTGTTTGTCATGCATGCACCATAAATTAGTTAATTAATGTATGTTATAAACTACCAAATTAATTTTATTGCTAAAAGTCTATATTGGGAAGGGGATCGAATTTAATTAATTTGGGTTGTCGTTCATTAATACATTAGTATTATCAAAAGTCATTATGAGAATAACACATTTTGAACAAATGTGTTACGTCGATGACAAAATTGAAATTTTATGACAGCCGAAACAAGTTTGACAATTTTATTACGTCCGAAGAAGACTATAAATTTTCATTACACCCATAACAAGTCATGTTGTTGGAAATAGAAATGTAACTTTTGTGTTGTAAAGTTTTCGAAATTTGCACTTATCATTTCACTTATTGTCGAAAATAAGAGACTGCATACGCCCTATTGTTCCTTCCCTTTATGAGCATCACAATGTAGGGATGCTTGAGATCTTATTTATTAAAATATGATAAATATATTCCCACTTTGTCAAATTTATATAAAGGACTTAACCTTGGTTGAAGAGAAGTATTCTACCGTTGAGGTGTATCTTACAATTGATTCTCTTTTTTTTTTTTACTAAAGGTTTGTTTGTTTTACATGTATTTATTGTCTATAAATTATACAACTTTGTTTTCAAATCATGATCTAACCAAACTCATTATCTTAATGTAGAGTTTGTAGCCCCCTGAATGAACGCGCCTTACGCGCGTCTCACTTTGTAACTCTAGCCGTTTCCCTGCTCTTACTGGTGTCGTCCATGGCTACCAATAAGAAGAAGTATATGTAGCTCTTCAGTTCCCTTTCCCCCTCGTGCCCTCCTCCTCCCTTAAGCATTGACTAAAACTTTCTCCCTACCATGTCATTGAATACAATAACCTCTTACTTTGTAACCAGGGACGGAGCCAAGATTTTTCGATGGGTGGGAATTTTTTTTTTAATAATATTTTAATCTTAATAATTTTTAATTATAAAGTTTTTTCATATACTTGATTGTTACTAAATTAAAAAATTGAATATAATAAATAAATAAAACCCATCAAATATATTTATTCATTTTACATGAAATTAACTTACCACTAATACATAATATTAATTAATATATATTAATTAGTAATTAAATAACTAAAGCAGTTAAAATCACGTCAAATCTCAGTTGCAGAGAGGTCCTATCAACTTTCAAAACAAAAATAAAATAGGCATAGTATATGTATAGATTATTGGGCCATTTGAAAATTTGTTTTTCTTCTTCTCTAAAGTGCAAAATGGGCTTTAGTAAAACTAATTAAGTTGGGGTGGGCCACAACCCAGTCAGCCCACCCCTTAAATCCGCCCATAGGTTTGCGTCGAAGGAAGTATGGGGAAATCAATCGAGAGCATGGTCATGCAAAATCGTTTACAAATTATTTTGCTAATCATACGGTTTATACAAACAACCGATTTTGTCGTAAATTCCAGATTGAGAAGACACTTTTCATTCGAATACTTGAAGGGGCTACAAAGTGAGGTGTCATACTTCAAGCTAAAAGTAGATGCAACCGAAAGAGTTGGGCTTTCATCGTTGCAAAAATGCACAACTGCTTTGCGTTTATTAGCATATGAAGTTGCAACATATCAAGTTGATGCGTATATTCGTATCGGCGAAACAACTACGAGACGTTGCTTTGAGGCATTTGTGAATTTAGTAATTTTTCTTTTTGGCGAAGAGTATTTACGAAGGCCGAATGAAGAAAACTTACAAAGATTGCTTCATTTTGGATAGCGAATAGGATTTCCTGGAATGTTGGGGAGCATCAATGACATGCATTGGGAGTGAAAAATTGTCCAACTGCTTGTCAAGGACAATTTTCTAGTGGACGTAACAAGAAACCTACAATCGTCCTTGAAGTTGTGGCTCACAAGATCTTTGGTTTTGACATGCATTTTTTGGAACTGTAGGTACGTGCAATGACATAAATGTTCTTGACCGTTCTCTAGTATTTGATGATATATTGGAAGGTAGAGCTCCACATGTTCATTTTACCATCAACAATCATGAGTATGATATGAGTTATTATCTCACGGAGGAACTTATCCATCATGGGCTACATTTATTCAATATATAAGCGCCCCCAAGGCATTTAATGGGCTTTTGGGGTTCTCAAAGCCCGGTTTGCAATAGTATGTGTACCATGTAAGTTGTGGAATCCACATCTTATTGGAAAAGTAATGAAAGCATGCATTATATTGTATAACATGATAGTAGAAGACGAACGTGATACATATGTCAATTGTGACGATCCATCACAATGGGATGAAATCAAAGCACCGTTGAGGTCTTCAGGATGAATCAAGTTGGAAATAATCGAAATACAACATTAATGATACGGAATTTACATTCGAAAACGAATTCATGTCCGTGATCGAGCAACAAATTTATTTAATGCTGATTTGGAGGAAAATATTTGGCAAAAGTTTGGACCGGACAACTAGATTAAATATGAATCATTTTATTTACGCTTTTTTTTAATCATGTATGCATCGTGTTGAATGGTTGTAATTAGTGTGTAATATCACTATCTTTAATTATGTATAATTATGTTCTAGATTAGTCTATTACATTAACAAATTAACCGAGCATGTGAAGAACCTAGGGAGACACTACGACAATATACAACCTCTAGCAGTACTCAACAGCGCAACAAATCACAATTTAGTACTCCTTTATATTATAATTAGACGCTTGTTTTAACACTATAAATTTGATATAAAAAAGTTCCTTCAAAAAAAAGAAAAGAAATTTTGACCTAAATTAATTGTTGTTTCAAGTTTTCTAAACCACTAATTGCGTGGAATTTATGAGAGTTGTTAATGAAAATTATTTTTGCTTATCATTTTTATATCAATACTTGTTCTTATTAGTTAAAAATGACGAATATTTAATAAGATTTGAGATCCTCTCCTAATTCAATTTTCCAAATATGTTCCTAGTTACTTGATCTTAGTCATTCAAATATTTTTTATTTTTTTTTGACTATAAGGGTAAGAAATTAGGCATGGTCACCATCTATTGGTTGACCATCCTATGGCATCCTTGCGGATGAGGACTTCTACTTCCTTCGAGATCACTCCTCCAGCTGCAGAGCTGTCATGGCCTAGTGTTGCGAGTCTATCTGCAACGCCGTTGACTTTCCTGAATATGTGATTGACTTGTACCTGCATGAAACTAGATAGGATAAGAGATATGTCATTGATAATAAGATCCATCTCCCACGGGGGCTTCCAAATATTTTTGATTGAGTTGATGATTGTTAGATTATCTCCTTCGATTTCAATATTTTGTATTCCTAATTCTTTTGCTTTTAGGAGACCGTTTCTCAAGGCGTATGCTTCCGCGAGTAAGACGGATGTTTGCCCACATTGTCCATAATTGTATGCTATTGTCGTTGCGTTGTGGTCTCTTATGATGTATCCAAAAGCACAATTATTGTTGCTTCTTTTTGAACCATCAAAATTAAGTTTAACACTTCCATCCATTGGTGGAGACCAATGTATTCTCCTAGTTTTCCTCTTTTGTGTTGTGTTTGTTCTTTTGGCAAGTACTTTGGCATTTGAGTTGTTCCATTCTTGAATTTGGTTGGTCACTATTTGGTTGACGTTAGTTATCGATTTGTTACTAAAGATATTTTTGTTCCTCATGTACCAGACATTCCACCATGTGACAGTTAGGTTAATTAGCGTGTTGTCATCAAGTTTTCCTCGTATAAGAGACATCATTTCCGGTAGTTTTCTATTCGGTGTATCTATGCTTTTTAGGTAGTTTCGTGTTCTAAAATCAGTTATATTGCTAATAGTGTATGGACATTTGATGAATACGTGTTTCGCAATTTCGTATGGGTGTTGGCAAAGGACACATTGCATGAGTATTGGAACCTTTTGTTTTTCAAGGTTTTCCTTTGTAGGCAATCCATCTATAGATAATTTCCATACAAATTTTTTAATTTTAGGCATGATATTCAGGTTCCAAATCCATGTGTTGTCATGTTGGGTAACTCCTTCCGATTTGTGTAAGAGTTGTAGTGCTGTTTTTGTAGAGTACCAACCATCTTTGCTAGGGGCCCAATACAATCTATCTCGAATATTGCAGGTTGGTAACGGGTGATTTAGGACTTTGTTGGCAATGGTTTGTGAAGTCAATGGTTCAATTAGGCTCACAAATTTTCGATTATCCCATTTGTTATTCGTAATTAGGGTGCTTACTGTTTCTTCTATGTTTGTTATTAGGTCCTTGTTTGTCACGTACTTTTCTAGTGGATGATCATCAATCCAAGGGTCTTTCCATAGTTTAATTGTTCGGCTATCTCCTACATTCCATTTAAGCCCCTTTTCAAATTCTGGTCTTAAGTTCATTAGTCTCCTCCATTGCCATGATGTATTCTTTCCAATTTTGTAGCACCACAAGCGGTTTCCTTTTAAGTATTTTTCTTTAATAATCCTGACCAAAATATTGTCTGGTTCAGCCATAATTTTCCAGAGGAGTTTCATTTGAAGTGTTTTATTCATGTCCTCTGCTTTCCTTATACCAACCCCCCTGCTTCCCTTGGTTTGCAAATCTTATCCCAACTTATCAATGGGTGGAAATTTGGTCCTTTGTTCCAGAAAAATTGCCTATTGATTTGGTTTAATTCTTTATGGATGGATGCCGGGAGCATAAAGCTTTGCATTATATAATTGGGTTTTGCATTTAGATTTGCGTTGATCAAAACCGTTCTTCCTTCTTGAGAAAGGGATGCTGCTTTCCATTTGGTTAATTGTTGCCTAGATCTAGCAATAATATCTTCAAACATGGATTTGCTCACCCGTCCATTAATGATTGGACATCCTAGGTATTTTTCTAGGCAAGTGCTCGGAGAGATACCCGTGTTTTGTTGAAGCATCCTTTTGGTCGAGTTATCTACATTTCCCGAGGTTTGAAAAGCTGATTTATGGTAGTTTACTTTTTGTCGTGATATTTGACAATATTTTGATAGAACTTCAATTACTTGATTGCACGGTGTAGTTGTTGCTTTTGCAAATATTATTATGTCATCTACAAAGGCAAGAAATGGTATAATCGTACCAGCTCTTGAGATTGGGAAACCTATGCTTTTCTTGTTTTCATTGCTAGCTTTCTGGATGTTTCTGGCCAAGACCTCAGCTACTAGGTTGAATAATAGCGGGGATAGTGGATCCCCTTGGCGAAGACCACATTCCGGACGTAATATCCTAGTCGGGTTGTCGTTAATCAGGATGGAGTATGAGGTTGTAGAAATACATTCCTCAATCCATCCTATGAATTTGTCCGAAAAACCAAATTTCCTCAATACAACCATTATAAAGGGCCATTCCACCCTGTCATATGCTTTTTCCATGTCAAGCTTAATCGCCACATATCCTTCTTTCCCCTTTTTTGCTTTGAAACCATGAAAATTTTTCGTGGGCTATCAAAATGTTGTCATGGATTGATCTATTTTGAGTGAAAGCACCTTGTAGAGGGTGAATGAGTTTTGGAAGGATCTTTTTTAGTCGGTTTGTCAAAATTTTCGCAATGATTTTGTGCATTGTTGAGCATAGACTAATAGGTCTATAATGGGTTGTTGCAGATGGGTTATCAATTTTTGGGATTAAAGCAATAAAAGTATGATTAATCTGTTTTAGTATTCTTCCAGTTCTGTAAAAACTCTTTATTGCACGAGTTACCGATGGGCCTATTATGTGCCAATATTTTTGGAAGAAACCGGCCGGCATCCCATCCGGACCCGGAGATTTGTCACTTCCAATATCAAATATTGCACTTTTGATATCTTCATTTGTAAAGGGTCTAGTGAGGTCGTTGTTTTCTATTTCTGAGATCTCATGTTGTATGATCTCAAGCTGCTTGCGAAGTTCAGATGAATCGATGTCGGTAGCTTTAAATCTAGTTTCATAGTCCGTAATAAATTCGTTGCAAATGTCTTCTTCCGAAGTTAGTATTGTACCGTTATTTTTTACAATTGCTGATATGTTCTTGTGATTTTTTCTTCCCGTTGCTCTGCGGTGGTGAAACTTTGTATTCTTATCACCCAGGCAGAGGGAGTTTGACTTGGCTCGTTGCATCCAATACTTTTGTTGGCATTCCACTAGGCACTCTCTTTTTCTATTTAGTCTATTAAGTTTTGCGTTATTTTGTGCCGTGAAGTTCCTGTATACTAGTACTTGCAACTTTTTAATTTTCGTGTCCACTTCGTTTACTTGTCTATTTATGTTTCCAAATTTTGCTTTACTCCAGGTTTTCAACTTAGTCTTTAGTAGACTAATTTTTTTAACAAAATTGTACATATGGGTCCCCTGATATTGCGTTCTCCATGTTTGTTTAATAAGATGTTCGCAATCTCTTCGTTGGGTCCACATCATTTCAAAGCGGAAAGGTTTGTTTCTTATGCGTTGTGTTGAGTTGCCGAATTCGACAGAAATACGACATTGGTCCGAAGTGGTGAATGCGTGGTTCCAAGTGAATACTTGAGGGTATGCTTGAAATATGTCTGGATGAGCCATTGCTCTATCTAGTTTTTCCAATGTATTATTATCACCTTCTTTGCGTTTTCTCCAGGTGAATTCGTTACCTTTTGTTGTTAGGTCCATCATATTGCAGTGTTGTGTGAACATATTTAATCTTTTGAGTCTGTTATTTGATATTGGTGCGCCCCCTTTTTTATCAGATGGGTTAAGCAAGTCGTTGAAGTCCCCAATAACAAGGGTTGGATAGGAGTTTTGTGTTAATATGATTCTCCAATTTGGTCCAGAACTCATCCTTTTGTTGTTCGTTTGGTGGGGCATATATAAAAGTAACGGACATACTTGTGTTGGTTAGTATATTGGTATGATTTACCGTCATGAATCTTTTTTCTTTAGCGGTTATTTCTACTTTTTCATTTATCAATTGATAGCTTTTCCATATAACACACATTCCCCCGGAAAGGCCATCTGCCGGAATGAAGCAGATGTTGTCGAAATCAGTGCCTTTCCAGCATGCCTCTTCTGGTTCAACACTGGTTTTTAGTTCAGCGAGCATGATCATATGAACATGGTCATTCTTGCATTTCATATTTAGGTCGATCCAAAAATTTTTCTTCCTCATCCCTCGACAATTCCAAAATGCAATCTTCATTTAAAACAATATATAGTGTCAGGGTGGAAATGCCCTGTGTTCTTTCCATCTTTGTGATCTTTCTGCTTAGCGACTAGGCCTTGTTGGACATTTAATATGTGCCGATTGCTATGATATATGTTTGTGCTTCTTTTGTTATGGTTAGCATATGTAAGATAACAAAACACACCAGAGCTTTCAAAGATGCACATATTACTAGCATTCTTTAATTTCCATTGTTCATAACTTTCAAAGATGCACATAATACTAGCATTCTTCAATTTCCATTGTTCTTTGGGTGAGCTTCCTTTACCCGGAAGTGGAGTTGTTATTCTTCTTACGCCATTGTCGATTTTGAGCGGGATGATCGATTGTTCTTTGTTGCTTGACGATAATATGTTGAACTTGGCTTGGGCGATTGTTATCATCTTTGTTGGCCCTTGCAGCTGAAGTACGATGGAGGCATAGGCAGTTTTGTTCAATCTTGCGTTTCCGGGTTCCTTCAAGGGTCCACAAAGTTTCCTAGACCTGTAGAGAGACCATTTAGTGAGTTCAACAGAGGAATCAACATTTCGTGATATTAAAAATGGACCTTTCTGCTCAGTTTTCTGGGAGCCAAATTCTTGTTCAAAGTCAGTACAACACTAGTGCCATGTGCATTTGCACCATTGGTGCCTTGCGCATTTGTTATCAGTTTTTCCATAATCGTGTTCCATTATTCCATTTTCGTTCAAGGGAAGGATATAGAGAGGCCATTTAAAGTAATAGCAAGAGGTGTCAACAATAACTGATTTAAATTTTAGAGATATCAAATCAGTCCTTAAGTGACCCAATTTCAGCTCAAGATCAAAATAGTATGGGTGTCAAGCGCATTCAATAACAGATATGCAAATTTCATATTTCATAATTTCATTTTTAGACAAAGGTGTGATAAATAGACTCTTCGTTGCTTGTAAACACAAATTTATTATACTAGTAGAACAATATAAGCACAAATACACACAATTCCATCTATGCTTACACAATTCAGGTATAAAATGTAGAGATTTGTATGGATCAAATCGGGCATTGGGTTCAGGCAGAGACACTTGAGTCTTACTAAGAGAGGTTGGGGCTTTGAGCAAATTGTAGTTTAGCAAGTAGCAGAGATCGACATGCCAAAGATCCAAAAGAAAAGGGATTACTATTATATTATTTCTAGAGTTTCTTCTATGCTGATGTACAAGTTCATTGTTACTGTGAGTTACTCTGTTAAACCAATTTGAAGGAGCCTTAATATTCAACAAGTTAGGGTTGGCATCTAAGGTGCAGTTCTTAGCAATCCTTATGAAAAAACTTGCAGATGTTACTAAAGGAAATATCAGATTGTTCATCAAATTTTCAATGAGATGACTCCAATCATAGCTGAGTTCAAACTTAGTCACGTTAAGAGACATTGAGCAAGAAAAAACAACATCATACCACACACAATTAGCAGTTGACATATATTCAACCCATACATCAAGTTTCATAAAGAGTAATTCAGGCAAATAACTATTCAATTGCTAGACACCACATATATGACCAAACATCCACCAAAGACCAACAAGATCACATAAGGCCGTGAGTTCAAGTATTTCGTTTCTGTGTTCAACATACTTCTTTGGGGTCACAAATCTTAAAGATTCATACAAAAGCCATAGATAGTCAGAGAGATAGGTAAGATAATACCTGGATACATGGGTTTTATTTTCTGTTTTCATTTTCATACAAAAATCAAGAGTCATGCTTGGACAGATCCAAGTTGTGTTTGCATCAACCCAGTCGAAACTTGGGTTTTGTTCAGCCGTGAATCCATCAGGATCCAGGTCAAGAAAGACACCATCGGAAGCCCCTCTAGCCGATTTGAAAGACTCGAAACTCACCCGCCTCGCTCCTCCCGGCCGTCGGCAACACCTCGCGATGCCTGTGCCTATACCCGTGCGCCATAGAGAGTGATTGAGTTTTCTGCTTGATTTTATCTCGCCTTTGATTTGATTGTAGGATTTGCGAGATATTTCTTCCTCAACATTACTAGGCTTTTTCTTCCAGATCCGAAAAAAGGAAGCTTTTCTTCCCACATCAAACAGCCTGGATTTGAGAGATTTGGATTCTAGGAGAGCTTTGTCGCCATGGATTCCATATGAAGGAGGGATCTGAAGCAACAAAAATTTCCGATGTTTAGCGATTGTAGATTTTCATTTTGAGAGGTTTCGGGGAAGGGGAGGAGTGGGTGTTGGCTGCGCGTGGAGCGCGTTCTTTTTTTGTGAAATTAGGTTTTCTGCTTTCATGTTTTTTTTTTGTTTTTTTTTCCTCAGTCATTCAAATATAAATGTATACGCGCGAAACATATTTTTCTAATATTGAAGTAATATTTTTCATGACCATCTAATTAATAAATAAATAAAAGCTAGCACGATGCCCCCAAGGTCTCTTCCATACTCGTTAATGACTTTTTAGTCCATCGAATTTATGGCCCACCCTTGGCCTTCCTCCCCCGGTTTCCACTTCGGTGCTCGGTTGCCACTTTCGGTGCTCAACTGCTTGTTATCTTGGAGGTAACAATTTTATTATATGATGAGTCTACTATAAATTTGACATTTTTCTAAAACGTTTTTTGTTATACATGCTATCTTATTTTTCTTTAGGATATGCTTTAATTTGATATTGTATATTTCTATCGTATTTGTACATGTAAGAATAAGTGTTTAGTCGGTAATCTCACTTTCATTCAATCTCCTCGATGTCTCAAAATCTTTTATTGTGTCATTCCTCAAATATAGTTATACAACTTTGTTGGATTGGTCTCATGTGGAGGATTATGTTCCCACATCGACAATATTGGGATAACGAGTCTAGTATATAAAGTTAGTGAACCCCTCCTAACCTCCTATTGCCAATTGATTTTACTATTTTAGGATGAAACTTGTTGGGCTTATGTATTGTACTTGGGCCCAATGCGCATATGCGCAAGACTCACGTTACGGACATGGACAATGATAGTCCGTCCGATTGGACTACCCGACCTTAAGGAATGTCATCACGAGCCATACAATTGCACTTGAGGGGCGTGTGGATGATAATGTTCTCAAATCGACAATATTCGGATAACGACGTGCGTTTTCCCCACGTCATATCTGACCCAACGGTTGCATTTGGACTCAACACGCATATTTGCTCGAACGTGTGATGGACCCCACGTCATATATGACTCAACAAAATCTTTTGTCTCATAACCTTGTGGGTTAGGAGTCTTGTATTGATTGTCAATCTGTTTTGAAAGTTTTCAAGTTGGGTTAGTAATTTGATTAGGGGTTTTGTATTGATTGTCTTGAACAAGGATGAATTTAAGCCTACAAAAGCATAGAAGAAAGTCATCAACTATTTTCAAAAGCTCGGCTAACACGTATAATATTTTGGAGGAATAATCCTTTTTTTTATTTTATTTATTAGAGGTTGTACAATTATAGAGTAGTATCTAATTTATTAGCAATAAACTAGATTAAAGTAGAGAAGAATGGGTGATAACATGATTTATCGACCTGTTTTACTCATGCATTTAGTTAGATTTCTCTTTTCCGCATTCATGTTTTAGCCTTAGTTTGTGCCATTTATGCTTGTTTAGTTCTACTTTGCAAGAATAGATGTCTACACACACTATTTGTGGCTTTGTAGGTAATTTGACACATTTTAGAGCTAAAACGACGTATTTGAGGATCAAGCCTCGAAGTGGACGCATTGGAGCGAGCTACGTGCATGGGAAAGGCGAGGAATCGAGCTAAAGACGCGAGGAATCGAGCTAAAGGCGCAAAGGAACGAAGAAGACCGCGTCTCGGACCGAGATGGACCGATCTCGGTCAAACCAGACCGAGATGGTCCAAATCTCGGCTGAGATTTGGCCTAGCTCGGCCGAGATAGCCTTGGCTCGGCCGAGATCACACATGGCTCGGCCGAGATAGCCTTGGCTCGGCCGAGATTTGGCCTAGCTCGGCCGAGATGGCCTTGGTTCGGCTGAGATCACACATGGCTCGGCCGAGATTTCCCTAGCTCGGCCGAGATAGTCCGAGATCGGCCGAGATTTCTCGATCTCGGCCGAGATTTCCGAAGTCTTGACGCGCTGAAGGTTCTGTTGCCAAATCTCGGTCCCGACTGACCCGATCTCGGCCGAGATTTCTGCCCGAGATTTCTTGTTCGGCGATTTTATCTTATTTTTGGATCGGTTTTGGCCCAGCCCGTCTTTTGTAAGATTATTGCCTATAAAAGGGAAGCTCTAGGTTATTTCTAAGGGTCCGATTTAGTCCAATTTAGTCCGTTTCTTTTAGGGTTAGGTTACCCCATAGGGGGGAGATGCCTCTCTTCCTTTCTCTTCTTCTTCTCCATTGTTCTTCATTGTTTAGATTCAAGATTCATACTTTTGCTTGAGGTTTGTTTGGAAGACCTTGTTGGATTCGAGTTTTGTCAAGATTGAAGGTTTTCATTTATTGAAGCTAAGTTCTTTTATTCTCTTTTGTTATTTATTTATTTGTCTTTCTTTGATATGATTGTTATTGGCTAGAACCTTGTGGTTCCAAGGTTGACAGAGATTTGTTTTGGCTTTGAATTGCTTGAAATCCTAATGGTTGACTTGTTCTTGAACCTAGTTAGAATCCTTCTAGCTAGTAACCTAAGTTGGAATTGAGACTTACCCGGTGATATTTCTTCATAGATACATGAGAGACTGATCATAGGTAATAAAGGTTTATCCTTTATTGGTTGAATGTGCTTAGATTCCTTTCTAAGTAGGGTAATACCTGAGACTTACCCGGTAATGGTTTACCTTTCCCTTAGTTTGTAATCTGGTTTGTTTAGAATTTCCTACCTCTCTACCTTGAGACTTACCCGGTAATAGGTAGTTGGTTTGGAACTAGATAGTCTTGAGACTTACCCGGTAATAGACTGTCAGCCTAGAAATGTTCATCCCTGTGGCTTTTCTACCATATATCTTTATGAGTCTTCCTGAATCTATATGTATAAACAATGATCTTGAATCCTTGGAATCTATTTTCTTTCCTTTAACTTGATTATCTTTGATTACCCTTTTTGTTTGTTTGTTTTGACTTTCAATCAATAGTGACAATTGATTGCGAGTCCTTAAAACCTTTTCCAAAACCTTTTTGACTTCTTTCCTTATCTTTTCCAACCTCTTGTCTTTAATTGAGATCTATCTTATTTATAATCATTGATGCAAATTAATCCTCCCAGTCCCTGAGATCGACCCTGGAATACTTACCTTTACTGTGATTGACCCATACACTGTGGGTTCGCTACAATTTGGGTGTTTATTTCTCGTTTTATAAATTTAAAGCATACCGTGGTTTTTACTAACCTGTGAGCTTTTATCATTATTGATAAAAGTTTATAGAGGTGTTAAAATAGCGAATAGTGGGCCTTAGTGCATTCTTTTCATGTGGTGTACTAAGTGTGTAGGTTGAATTTTATTACGGTACTAAGTGTGTAGGTATAAATAGCCTTTTAAATTTTTTCATCCCCTTCTTCCAATCTCCTTCTCTCGCTTCTCTTAACGACATTGGCGATTCCCTTCTCATTCTTCTTCGCCCGTAGCCTTCTTCGTCTTCGATCGTAGCTCCTACCATCACCTCCCTTCTTCCCCTTTGTTGTTGGTTGCTTGCTTGCTACGAAGCTATGGCCAAAAGGGGATCCATAAACCCTGGAATTCGTCTAGGTAAGTGTTGTTATATTTTCAATTCATTTGATCTCTTAATTCTAGTTCCATTCTGAAAGTGTTCATAATCGTTTGTTACATAAATTTGATTTATGTGGCGTATCTCTGATTTTTTTGTGGTGTATCTCGTGATTAGGATGATTCCGCACTTAGTCTCTAGAAGAAGGATGCCGAAGTCAATTGGAAATCTCAGGTTACTTCTCTTTCTTATCCACTTCTATTTAGGGTTTGAATTTTCGTTTAATCTATCTTCTCATGTGAATTTGAATTGTTGTTGGTGGCTATTTCAATGTCGAATTCTTCTTCTTTGGTGTTATTTTCATCCTTTTGAGCATAATGTATCTGCTAATGAACTTCGTTACGTTAAATAGTGTTATTGGGAAAATAATCACACTTGTGATTTAGTTCCATTAAGTTTCAATATGCTCTTGTATGATTATAATGCTGCCATGTTGGTTAGTTAATATAAGCAAGACAATTTGTGAAGGAAGTCAGATTGCAGTTCTTCAGAGATATGTGCTGATTTCCGAAGCTTAGCAATCCAGTTCTTGCTCCTGTAGTAAAGGAGGCAAAGCACTAGTAGTAGAATCAGTATTGTCATTACCGCATTACTGTTTTTTTTTTTACAATAAAAGGACTGGTGCTGAAATAGGAGATGAGGTCAAGGCAGTTGTTAATCCGATAGGGTAGAAGTGACATTAGTATACCTTCCATATCTAGAGTAGAGAAAAGTGATGGCTTTCCCTGTACAATAGAACCAGTAGATAGAGTTAGGGTTGTTCACCTGTCCGGAAAATGCACAGTCCTAGATAGAGTTGATTAAGCTCGCACTCGCGATAGGAATTCCATTTATGGTGCAGTGAGGCACAATTCCTTATCAACAAAGGCTACACTCCACATATACCAAGTACAATAAAATCAATTAAAGGGGATGAAGTCACAATTAGCGAGATTTGTGCATTCCGTTCTTGATTTATTATTTGTATATTGATACAAGATTGTTGTAAATCCAATGTGCTCATTTAAATTTTCAAAATTACTATCTCTCACCAACCTTTTGATATTACCTTTTGATGCTAATATTTGAAGAACTAATCTGTGTGCTCATATTGCTTTTGTAATCAATATCTTTATTTATTTATTTTAGTTTCTTTTCCCAGCCATTATGATAATTTTGATATGTACTCATGCTTTTATAAAACCTCGTAAATATGGATTTGGGTTTGTGAAATTTCCGATGAATTTGACATGTTATAATCATTTCAGGTAGCATGTGTTACATTTGATATGGTTCTGCTACTAGTATTGGGATCTTATATAATAATGCTATTCAACTTCCTGGTCATAACAACTAGGGTGAGAACACAAATTTCACATTTATAGCAAAGATGTCTGCCTACTTTCCTATTCTCCTTAATCCTAGCACTAGTCTTTAATCAATCAAGGTCTTGATGATCTCATTAGTCTATTTCGAAGACCGTCATCTCGTAAGATGAAAACAGCTTAGTATGTAACAATAGTAGGGGGAAGTTGATTGTATATGTTGAAGGGTTTCCTAGCTCCAGGTTTTATAAAGAGCCTTTCTCCGAGATCAATGCACTTGATAGTGTTGGAACTCCTTCAATCAAAAATGTCATTTATATGGAGTTAAACATCAAGTATCCTTGATGGAATTAGTTGATCTCATTAGTCTGGCTTTATTTGTGGTTTATTGCCCATGCAATTCATCTCTCAATGGATTATCTTCCATTTCCTACAAGGAAGAAAAGAAAAGTAGCAGAGTATTACAAGAAACAAGAGAGGTTGCAAGAAGGATTCAATGAAATAGACAACCTAGTTAAGTCGGGATACTTTCTTTATTGAACAATTGCAAGATTGTGCATATCGCTAGCAGTTTTAGTCATGATTTTGATCCCGGATTGATTTGCAGGATTGTGCAGGTTTATTTGAAGTTTTCCCTAAAACCTATAGTCTCATCACCCGCAACAGACCACATAAGTAAGGTAAATTGCTTTTTGTATGATAATGTCAAGTTCATATACGCGGTTTCATGTATTTCCTTTACTGAACAATTTGCTCACTTGAAATGTGCAGATGCTTGTCAAGTATTCTACGGAACATCTACCATTACACAAGCTTCTTGAGTATCCTTGGATTATCCAAAATGCAGACCCTTCCGGCGTCTACAAGTTCTGATTCTTTGTATAAGCAATAACCGTGATTAGCTAGCAATGAATTTTCTACTGATGTTTTCAGATGTGTGTATGTTCTTCATCATCATTACTCAATGAGTTTCCGGATGAACTGATCGTTACATAGAAGAATTGATAGATTTTACGCTCTCGAATCCGCAGTCCATCAAATGCTCATTCTCTAATCCCAAATTACTTCAATTGAAGTTTTTGTATTTCTGATCAAAGGGACAATTTGAGATGAATTTATTGTACAATGTGTCTTGGGATGATGGATAGCTAGTCGTTCATTCCGTTGGACTAAAAACCAATTGACAATCACCAATCTTATATTATAAACTGTTTGTGTTGGTGTAAATTTAAATGTAAAATTTTGTTAAAATAATTATATCGTGATTTTCACAAGAATGTGGTTATAGCACGTAAAATTATTTTGTACAAATTTCACTAATACAATATAATACCTACAATATACATATTGGGTAGTAAAATCGGATATGTTAAATCGGGTAAATAACATTGGGTATGTATAATCGGGTAACTAATATTGGGTATGTAAAATCGGGTAAGTAACATTGGTTATTGAAATCGGGTAACTAATATTTGATATGTAACGTTGGGTATTTAAATCGGGTAACAACGAAGTTGGGTAACCGAAGTGAAGTTGGATATAGAACGTTGGGTATTAAAATCGGATAACAACGAAGTTGGGTAACCGAAGTGAAGTTGGATATAGAACGTTGGGTATTAAAATCGGGTAACAACAAAGTTGGGTAACCGAAGTGAATTTGGATTTAAAATGTTGGGTATTAAAATCGGGTAACAACGAAGTTGGGTAACCGAAGTGAAGTTGAATATGTAACATTGGGTATTAAAAACGGGTAACTACGAAGTTGAGTAACCGAAGTGAAGTTGGATATAAAACGTTGGGTATTAAAACCGGGTAACAACGAAGTTGGGTAACCGAAGTGAAGTTGGATATAGAACGTTGGATATTAAAATCGGGTAACAACGAAGTTGGGTAACCGAAGTGAAGTTGGATATTTAACGTTGGGTATTAAAATCGGATAACTACGAAGTTGGGTAACCGAAGTAAAGTTGAATATGTAACGTTGGGTATTAAAATCGGGTAACTAATATTAGTAACCGAAGTTGGATACACGATGGAGGTTGAACATTAAAAGTTGGGTATTACTATTTAGAAAAGGATTCCTTCACAAATAAAATGTGCATATTTAGTGCCACATAAATAAAAAACTACACACTTTGTTCACGTAATAAAAAAAACTACACACTTATTAAATTCAGCTGATTAAAGTATTTGTTTTAATCTCTATTTCATCATCTCTTTGAGTTATTATTTTTAAATTATATGGCTCTTACACAGTAATACATATCGTGTTGGTGTTTGTTGGTGGATAACTATTATCCTATAGTAATGTTTATATACCTAGGGTTAGGATTAAGTAGGAATCACCCTTAGAGTAGGGAATAAGAACCTTTAAGATCCGTTTGATTAAAATTTGAACGGACATGATGGAAGGTACATAATAAGCTTTCATAGGTGAGATTCATATGATTGTTCAAATTTCACAAATAAATCATTAAATATTATACATATTAGGAAAACAAATATCCTATTTTTGGGCTATCCCAAAAATAAACGTTGAATTTATTGATTCCCATTGACTAGTAAATTTTTATATAGAAGGATGCTCGTTAATTTTATATTATAAGATTGATCGTTATTTTTTTTAGTCGTTAATATGTATAATACTATAAATTAACGATCAGAATTAATAAAAATAACGACCAGAATCAAATAAAAATAAATAAATTAACGACTAAAAAAAAATTAACGATCAAAATTTGTGTTTTATAAGAAATTTGATCGTTAATATATTTGGTCGTTAATATATTTTATAGAGAAATTTGATCGTTAATAAATTTTATAAGAAATTTGATCGTTAAATTTGTTAGGATTGGTCGTTAAAATTTGTTTTGGTAGTTAAAATATGAAAAAAGACATTTTAACCACCAATTTTTCTCTATAAAATTTTAACGACCCACAAAATTTTAACGATGACTATATTAATGATATAAAAAACATTTTAACTACCAAATTTTCTCTATAAAATATAATAACGACCCAATATGAAAATAATGTATTACCATAATTTGGTCGTTATTATATTTTATAGAGAAATTTTGGTCGTTAAAATATTTTTATCATAATTCTATTAGAGGCAATATAATATTCTCATTAATTATTACCATAAACAATGTTAAATCTTGGACGTTCATCTATATTAATCCAACGACTATTATAAGTCCATATTCCCTACTCTAAGAGAGGTTCCTACATGATCCTAACTCTATATACCTATACTAAAAGAGCCGTCTAAAGTTGACGTGATGACCTCTCAATTTTTCTCGGATTAAAATTTTATTTAAACAACTAATTATACAAAAAAATATTTTTTATTAAACTAAATATCTAATTATATTTTCTCAGTTTTATCGTTAGTTTACCTTATTTCAAATCAATAATACAAAGATTATGTTAGATATTGTTATCTCTTCTTCTTCTTTTTTTTAACGTAAAAACAAAATATCATATCAATTTTCTGGCCACAAGTTGTTACCTCCCTTTTTTTAAATGGAAAATAAAAAAATATTAGACCATACGTTGTTATCTCTCTTTTAACGTAAAATAAAAAATATCATACCAATCTTCTCCTACACGTCTCTATCCAATCTTCTCCAACAAGCATGTTAACTTGGTTCAATTTACGCTACATATTGAACACCTATCTTTCATCCCTTCATAGATCTTGGTTTTCTGCTACAATACCTCATCTTTTTAAGAGGTTTTCTTCCGATTATTAGTTTTTTTCCCCATTCCGATTTAATATTGTATTTTCAACTTTACCCTTTTTTGTAATATCTGCTATAATACCTCTCCAGTTTTGTAGTTCGATGTTGAGTTTATCATGAATTTGTACCCTAATATCGATATCGAGTAGCTTATTTCTTGAATGTTAAGAAGCAACTGTGAGAGGTTTACCCACCAAACTTGGAGCTGTGAATTCATACTAATTAATTTCTCCTCTCATTTTGTCATATATATACATATTGCAACAAGATGCATATTAAGCTTTGTAGATGAAGAACGAACTAATGCAAGCTATTACTTCAGTTTGACACCAAACCTTACATTATGGCACAAAAGTTGGAGTAAATAATTTTCTAATGTAATTTCTTATTCTAAAATAATAATTTTTATTTTCTAAAATATAGGTATTTTTACACAATTTTTTTTAATTTATCCGTAGTATGTTTAAATATATATATTTTCCTATGGTTAAGTTTACTTAACCTTTAATTAAGTTTTCGATAGATTAATATATAATAGATAATACATAAAATAATAATATAATATATTTTTAGACCAAACCTGTATACGGTGCGGTTAATAAACTAGTTTTTTTTTTTATACAAAGGTAAGCGATATAAGAAGGGTCAACATCTAGAAGTTAACCGTCCTAGAGCATCCTTTCGGATGAGATCTTCAACGTCCCGAGTAAGGATCCCTTCGCCCGTATCCAAGCAATGGCCAAGCGATGCGAGCTTATCGGCGACAACGTTGATTTCCGTAAAGACATGTTGGACTCTAACTTGTGTACACCTTGAAATCAAAATGGAGATGTCAGCAATGATCATGTCCGCTTCTCATGACGGTTTTCATATCTGATTGATTGAGTTAATGAGTTCAAGATTATCTTCCTCGATTTCAATGGTGTTGAGTCCTAAACCTATGTCCTTTTGGAGGCCCTCTCTTAGAGCGTAAGCTCCTACTTGAAGAATAGTTTTTGCTCCACATCTACCAATTCCCACAACAAGCGTTAAAACATTGTGGTCTCGAATGATAAAACCATAAACACATTGATCATTAGAGTTGTTAGAAACATCAAAATTAATTTTGACACAGTTTAAACTTGATCTCTTCCATTTAATGTTTTTTGTTTTTCGTTTTTGTTTTGAATGCCCCATTTACAATTTGTTGTTTTTGAATTAGCCTCATCCTTTCAATCAACTAGTTTTGTTTGAATCAATATACACAACTTTTTTTAAAAATTTTAATAAATAATAGTTATTCATTAAGTTTGTTGTTATTATCTTGAAAATAAATAAAATTTATTTTATCGATCACTTATATATTCATTATAATTTAAAAATAATTTACTCTAGTTAAATAGAATGAATCAATCCAAATTAAAATAAAAAATATCAAGGTTAAAATCATTTTAGGGAAAATCTTCTTTAAAGAACATTACGATTGGATTTTAAGGACAGTATTATTCAAAACTAGCTGAATTAAGGGTGGTTATGTGTAATTTACCACATTCATTGACCCCAAAGACAATAGATTGACCAGTTGAAGAAGCTGCCTTCGACAAGATCAACAGTTTCCTTCCTTCCCCCAAGATCCGAATCAGATCCTCTCTCGTTTGACTTGGATTGATCAAATCTCAAACTTTCTTTCACCCTTCAATTCGAAAATATCAAATCGACACAAATAGTAACAGAATGCATCAACGACAATCTCTTCCTCTTCTTCTGCAACAATAAGATTCCTTGTAATACCCTCCTCCTCCGCCGGAAATCTCGCCGGAGCCACCGCTTTTTCCGGAACTCTTTTTCGTTCCGGAGGGGGTTGGGATGGTTTTGGCCGTTGAAGCTCGCAAGCTTAGCATCCCCCTCAATTCTCCTTCTCCTACCTCTGTCTCATCTCCGTTTCCACCTCGCCCTATTTCCATCATCTTCGATTCCAATTCACAATCCTTGGCTCTCATGCTCGCCGACTCCTCAATCTCTCTTTTCTCCTCATTCTCCGCCTTTTCCGTTTCTTCTTCCCCTTCTCTGCATCCTCCCCAAACCCTAATTCCCGCCCCTTCTTTCTCCGCCTGCTTCATCCACTTAAATCCTAAACCTAATTCCAATCCACTCACCCTTTTTGTTGCTGCTGGCCCCTCCAATGACGGTTCTAGGGTACTCCTTAGGTTCCTCGTCCGATCAAAGGAGGCTGCAGGGTTCGTACCTGGTCGGATTGAGTGTGGACAGAGGGGTGTAGAATTTGATCGTAAATCTGGCGGTGTTCTGGTGGATTGCTCTCATGGATCGGAGGTTGTGCTTGCTGGTTCAGTCAATTATTTTGCCATGTATTCCGCTTCTGCTGCTAAGGTTTGTGTATTTGGGGTCAAGTCAGTTGTCGACGATCGAGGAGATATCGATTTTGGTGGTGTTCGGGTGCATTTGAGGTTGGTGAAGTGTGCTGTGATTGATTGCCAGGTGCCTGTGACTTGTATTAGTGTTTCCTCTGGGTTCTTAATCATGGGGGAGCTTAATGGAGTTAGGGTTTTCCCTTTAAGGGCACTGGTCAAAGGGTCAGTTGGCCGTAAGAAAAACACTAAGAAGGTACCTTTGCGGTTAGGGAGTAAAGAAAATGAAAACTTGGAGGGTACAGTGGAGATCAAGCTTCGGAACTCGAAATTGCCCAATGGGCTTGTAGGGGGACAAGAAGGGAGATATGTCAATAAGAATGTGCACAATCAGGTCAAGTTTAAAATTGTTTCCCATAACAATGCTCTGGGGATGCCAGGGCTGGTTCCAAATGGGATTATGGGTGCACAGATCAATAGAAATCTGGCGTCTTCAGGTGAGTAGACATATAAATTTACTAGCTTCAGGTCTGTGTTGTCATGAAAATGCCGAGAATATACGTGGAATCATTAAAGAGCACTTGCTTGAAATCATTGAAGTATTTTCTTTTGAAGGCTGCATTTTTCATGATATGTTCTTTCAATAGCTTCTGGTTTATTCAGTAATCATGCTGAGTGTATTAATCATGATCAGGTGCTTCTTAATGATTCTTCATTAGGCATTAGATGTTGTTGTACTCGGTTCATTAGTTTACGAAGTTCACTTTTACACGAGTTAGTGGTTGGATCATTTCCTTTTATTTGTCACCCTTTAGCTATTGATGTGATAGGTAATGTGGATAGCGGAATCCTTAAGAGATATTGTATTGCCTCTGGCAAGTCTAGGTACAGCTGAGACTTCAGGTTCACTTATGGTTTCACATCGGGAAACCTCAAGGTTAAATTAGTTGATGTTAGTATGGGTTTCCTGCGTGACACAAATAGCCTAAGACCCTTCGAAGGGTTTAGATGTTTGTGCATGGTATAGGCGGTTGGACTTGGAAAAGCAAAAGGTTACTTTTAGTTTGAGCCAAATGGCCCAATACACGTTAAGGCGTGCAATTGTGTCTTATGTAGTGACAGTATTGCCAATAATCCTGATGTGGTGATCAACTTACAGTAGACAAGCAGGGCAACTTCTATAATAGTATATGGTGATTGGTGATCACAATTTTGCGAAGGCTTTCATAGCCTTACCAACTTACTTATCTGAAATTAGGGTAATGTGACATCCATGATCCATCTATTTCATGTTTTGGCTTTTTAAAGTTTCTCGCAAAAATTTAGAAATATAGTCCTGTTAATACTTTCCAGATCTGTATGAAATTAAGCTCGTAATTATGTTGCCAAGAGTTTCACATGTAATGAAAAGTCAGCCTGGCCAAATTTCAGGCAGGCTGTTGAAGCTGTCAGACTAGTTAGTGTCGCATAAAACAACGGGCTATTCAGATAGTTTTATGCTTGCAAGTAACTATGATAACTGTTGACCGATTTCTTCTAGGAGGGAGATTGTCAAGTTTTCGTGTGCTATATGACTTTTAATTCTCTTGTCTTAAAAAGGATGAGTTTGCTGGCTAGAAGAAGCTTTTATGCGATGTTGTCATTATATGCCACAGATGGTCAGAAAGTAAAATTATTGTTTAATTCGACTCCATCAGAATCACGCACGATGCCTGTTTTTATTCTAATTAGTGTCCTGATGCTCTTTAGGAATACTCAATTGTTCTGCTATTTCAATGTATTTACAAGTAATGCTGAGCTTCATATTGCTTATTTGTTATTATATTTATTTGTCTTATGAAGATGGATTTTTAGTCTACAGTGTCACAGAAAAGTCTGCTGTTTCTGTAAACAGGAAAAGTTGTTGTTTGTTGACATACGTAGACCTCTATGAGCTTGATGGAATAATCTATGTCCGCTTCGGATTGAGCTGAAAATTGTTTCCTCCACCGCAGCACGTTATGTTAAGCATATTTAAAATTTTAGCGGCCCCTAGCTTAAAATCTTATGAATATCTGCAAATGATTTGTATATAATATGGTCATACCAAATCTCCGTTTGAATGCTAACCAATATATGATTTTCCTTTTTTATTGAGTGAATCTCTTTGTTTCCAATGATAAGAAGGTCGAAAGTTGATATCATTGATCTTTGTGTCTGTTTGTGATAGTTAATGTATCTTTCACATTTCACTATGCGATGATTACTTTCTTAGAAAAAAAGATTCTTGAGTGGGTAATTTGTGGTACCTAGACGCCACTCTACATCAATCATTAATGTTTGCATGCCAGAACCGTAAAATGATACCAAAATTTGAAAAGCGTGGTGAATGTCTCAAAAATCTTAACTCTGACGCATTTTGCTGTCATATCCTTGTTTTTTGCTAAGTAGACTGATGATTACTTTACTAAATAGGGTTTCTGTCAGATGTGTTAGAAGAATTGGTTGGATTTTATAAGGCCTCCTGTCTTGGGCTATATCACTTGCCCATACCAACAACCACTCCAACTTTTAAGAACTAAAAACCACCTTCACTGGCATCCTTTTCAGAACTAAAAAGTAAAAACCACCTTTCAGGGCCACTGCATTTCTAATTATGAATAGCTCTTATACCTTAGAGCATCTTCATCCCAGATACTCTGGGTTTCCTTAACAATTAAAAGATAAAAAATAAAAATTAATGTCAGATGGGGAGAAAGAATAGATGCAATTAGTGGAGAGAAGTTTCTATGCAGAGATACTCATCCTGACAGGTTCCTGCCCACTTCACACAAATCAAGGGAAATTTTAATTTATTTTATTTTGTTTTGCCCAAATATAGGGATCTGATAGGTTGTTGATTATAATGATACGTTAAAGAAACTTTGATGAATTTTGGGATGGAAGAGAGAGGTTCTTCTAATCATTTTGTGAATAAAAGAAAAAATCAAATAAGAAATTTCTTGAAAAGTTTTGGGATGCAGATGCTCTTAAGTAAGTTCCCAACTCCAAGCTACTAGCCTAGACCTACCTATCGATTATAAGCTCTTCCCAACCAAGCTCATATTCCCAGTTCTTGGGCGTCATAGATTTCATTTTTTAGCTTTCCTATGTTACAAGATCAGTAATGGTTAGGTTCCTATTGTGCAAATATCCGGTTCACTAAAGGCCCCACTAGAGCAACTACAATGTATTAGAACCCTTATTCTTATTCTCATTTTTTTCTACTTTATATTGTATATATATACAATATTATCTTAATTTTGTAGATGTATAACACAGTATTTTATTCACCTACTTTTCTTTGTAGTATCTGTTTCCGGTATTATTTTTAAAAAGCCATTTTTCTATATGTTTTTCGTATCTTTTTCTCTTTTTGTATATGGCACGTGCAGCGTAGTTCGTGATTGGTAGATATCTAATTATCCGAGTAGGCATAATCTACTTTTGGTGTCCTAAAATGTTTTTGGATTTGTATATGACACGTGCAGCATATTTGGTGATTGGTAGATATCTAATTATCCGAGTAGGCATAATCTACTTTTGGTGTCTTAAAATGTATTAGAACCCTTATTCTTATTCTCATTTTTTTCTACTTTATATTGTATTTGTATACAGTATTATCTTAATTTTGTAGATGTATAACACAGTATTTTATTCACCTACTTTTCTTTGTAGTATCTGTTTCCGGTAGTTTTTTTAAAAAAGCCATTTTTCTTTATGTTTTTCTTATGTTTTTCTCTTTTTGTATATGGCACGTGCAGCATAGTTGGTGATTGGTAGATATCTAATTATCCGAGTAGGCATAGTCTACTTTTGGTGTCTTAAAATGTTTTTGGATTTGTAGCTTTAAAACATAAGGATGAAATGAGTATGACATCTGATATTCTTCCATGTTTCTAGTGAAGCCAAAGTCTCAGAGACTGAGTCAAGACTCGAATAACTGGGGAACAATCTTTGTGCCATTCAGTAGCAAAGATGAAGGGTTAGTTGTCAGAAAATCACCATATTTGACAAAGAAAGCAACTTCCATCCATGTTTTTCTACAGAACAAGTTTTTAGTGCCTGACTCCAACGGAAATGTGCACATTTTATGTGCATCTCTCTCCGGGTCTTCTGTAATGAGGCAGCTGACTGACATTATTGAAGTGCGTCAAATTGCTGTTTATCCCGATTCCTCTGAGAGTAAGCTTGCTGGATCCTCCTTTGGCATTTCATACTATAGAGTCTTGAATGGTGCGTTCATCTATTCACCGTAGGCTGGTATTAGAGGTGGCCTAATATAATCACCTGATATGAAAATGAGAAAAGGGGAAGTTGTTTTTAGTTAACATTAAATGTTTTGTCATGTAATGAGGTTACAACAAATTTGATGTGACCCTGCAAACTTTTTAACAGGTTTACAGACTGTCTGGTTATCTGATGGGGATCATTCTTTGCATGTCATGGCACCGTCATCTGATACCAGCACCTCTTGCAATGTGAACAAAATCGATTCTGAAGACATACAACTTTCAGGTTAGTTCATATTTGGTATTATTGGTGAAGGATGTATAATTTATTGTGATCTCAAGTTCTCAGCCATACCTGTTCTATTTGCCTTATATGGTTTTTTATGCCAAATTTGTCTTTTACCACTTTTGGACAAGTGGTTCAGAACTAATCCGATTCTCATTTGTGGTTAGTTATTGAAACAATATTTGTCGGTGAAAACATCCGAGATGTTCAACCATTATCAGCAAGTGCAGTCTTGGTTCTTGGACAAGGTAAGGCTTGTATCTTTGACTGCAAGTTCTCTTCAATACGAAATATTCTTTTGTCCGCAAGGGTTTCTGTTTTCAGTCGTATTAAGTAACTTGACAATCTTCTTGTTGGTCCATATTATTTACCAAGTCTTGCTCAGGCAAACCACATTTTTTCCATTTCTCGGTAGGCAATGCATTTGCTTTGAATGAAATAAATTCTTAAAAGAAATACTTGGTTGTAGTCATGTTTTTTGTCCTACTAAGATTTATAATTATCTTTAAAAACGCTAGCTGAAAATTCCAGTCTTGCTTCTTTTACTATGAAGTGAGGTCAGCAATTTGGTTATTGAGTAGTAGTTTTCATTTTTTCTTAAACCATTTTCCAAGGATGTAATAATCATAATGATCCCAATAAAGAAACTAATCTTCACCATTATGACCTGCATGTCGTTTTATGTTATCTTCCTTTATCTCCCGATTTTAACAATTTGTTTTGATTTTTCAGATAACTTATATGCTTATGCCATCTCTTGAGTTTCTTCTTCTTCGGTCATATTCTTCAAAGCGGTAAGAATTCTAACACCTTTTTACCATTGCATGGTCTGCTGCATCTGATGGCCAAAGCTACTCCCTGATCCATCAATTCAAACTATAATAGATCCTATTTTCAGTTGATACTTCTAATTATAATGAATGTTCATGAAAGAAACAACTTAATCATATACACGGTCGTGTGCTTCTGCCTCACGCGCCACATGACAAAATCAACGCCTTTGATTTGTTTTTTTTAATTCCACGCTTCTTAGAAGATTTCACTCCTTATCGACGTTATCATAAGAATAGCCAAATTACTGTTTGGCTTGATTTGATTTGGACCAAAAATAATATGAATTATTGCTTTTGACAACTGAATTTGACTTTGTCTGAAATCAATCTGTTGTAGACAAGAACCAGAAATTGTTTAGACCTGATAATGTCCCATATTGAGATTGACCAGATCTAAAGTTGATTTTTTTACTAACAGCGTCGCCTCACCTATATATTCTACCTCCACTGTTTAATTCGAGTGTTTCACCTGTGTTGGATACCTGATGCTGCCCTCTCTTTTTTCTTCCAGGATGTCTGCATTATTGGATGAACAATATTCATTGTTAAATGATTGGGTCCTTCTGTTGCCTTCTCTTCCATGTAAGCTCTTTTTTTTTTTTTTTTGTCTTTTCTGAATTTGTTCATCTGTCTTGATAGTTTCGGCAGCTTCGTTTTACTTTGCTTGTTCATTTCACTCTTCAGTGGCAGTCTATATTTTTGCTGGGTTTGCAAGCTTTATCTCAAGTCACGAGTTACTCTTGTTAATCTCATTCAATGCTTAGACCCTCTTGAGAACAATGAGCTCTTGCAGGTATTTTGCTCTTCTTTGATCGCAATATATGATAGTTTCATCACTTGACCTTATTTAGCACTTTCACGCTGTTTGACAATCTACCACAATTATATTCTTATGGTGTGTTTAGCATGCAAGCTGATAAGCCAGGTGAAGTTATAATTAAAAAACTAAAATTGCATGCGAGCTATATAACCTTCTGCTAAGCTGGCAGACAAATGATGAGCTAGAGTTTATAAGCTATAAGTTTATATGGATTGTGATTTTGGAGTTAAAATAAATAAGAGTTCTTAGTTGTGACTTGTGAGTGATAACTGATAACATATGATACATTGATACTTGTATCTGAAGTGAAAGAACACCAGAAACTCATATAACAACTCTCAGGGCTCGTTTGGTGTGTCTCAGGGTTGGAATAAAGAATGACACAATCTGAATCCAAAACATGCTGTTACATCAAATTTAACAAAGTATATTCAGCAATGACTTAGATTTGAGCAACTTCAGTTCAGTATTGATAAAAAAAGTTCTTTTCCAATTTTTGTAAAGAGTTGTTATTTCACATTTTTCACAGATGAGGTACCAGTGAATCGGCGAATAGGATGACCGGCTGGAGTAGCCGCCCCCTGAATGGAACAGCTCTCAAATGTCTGAGGCGTGATATGATTTTGAGCCTTTATTTATATGTATACAAATATTTGACTTACAAGTGAAAAGACAAGGTTGCTTAGGTGGTTGATGTATGTTTGCTAAGTTATATATGGCCTTCTATTAGCCACTCCATTGATAGTCTTGCAGTTCAGCACTTCTGTAAAAATTGCTACTATTTATGGATCTTTTAACATTTGACTTTGCATTAACTGAAGTCTCCGCTCGCAGTGTAAACTCTGTACGAGACAATTAATTAATTAGTTAATTTTTTTGAAATTAAATTATTAAAAGTTAATAAATAATTAACTTGTTGCATTGACATACACTATAACTATATCTTTTACAACGTAATCTACAAAGTAAAATAACACAAATTTATGGAGATTTAGGCAACGAAGGTGTATTGAAGATTCCAACCCAGCGGGAGCCATCCTTCCGACCCGTCCCGAATGGAACAAGCTCGCTCGGCTGGAGGGAGAGCGGGTCATGCCACATTCGTAGGTCCCTCTCGATGGCCTATAAGTTGCCACAAATTCTTGACCCTTTGGGCTTTGAGTATGATGACTCCGCTGGCATTGACTGTATTAGGTATGGGTTGTAAACCTAAACCTTGGGTTTAGGTTTGGTCCAAAGCCAAACCTAAACCCAAACTTAGTAAGTGAAAACCGGCGGTTTAGGTTTGCCGGTTTATTAAAAAAAATAATAATAAAAAACCGGTCCAGAGGCACAACCGTCGGTTCAACCACACCGTCGGAATGAAATTTTTTTTTATAAATAATTTAAAAAATAGAAAACCGACGGTTTAACCAACCAACCGTCAGTTTTCAAGTTTTTTTTTAAAAAAATTTAAAAACCTATTAAATATTAAACCGTTGGTTAAAACCGTCGCAAATCATCGGTTAAAACCGTCGCAACCGTCGGGCCGGTTCAACCGTCGGTTTAGGTTTTTTATTTTTACAAACCGAAACCTTAACCTTGAACCGGCGGAAACCTACACCGTTGGTTTGGCAAACCGGCGGTTTGGGCCGGTTTGAAAACCGCCGGTTCGGCGGTTTGAACCAAACCGAGCCCATGTCTAGACTGTATCCACGACTTCCCTTGATGCAACCTTAGCGTTTCCTTCGACACTGCCTCGTATAATTGAGATATCGAGCCAACACATATATGTGAGATTGCATCGTAAAACCAATCATAAAACCAATCGATAATAGAACAATTAACTAACCAAAGTTATAACTAAATATTTATAAAATTTATCACTAAATCTTTATCCATTTTATAGAGGCTTTTACATAAAATATGTGAATATATCTCTACCGACCATCGCTAAGTTTGTGCACACAGTTATATTTGTTTTAACAAAAAGGTTGCATCTAAGGAATATGATGATAAGGGATTAGTTAATTGATTAAACTTTTAACTTAAATTTGTGGTAGTTAGTACATTGAACATATAAAACAAAGTTATTATTTGGGCGGACGAATTTTACTAACGGAACTACGGAAGCAGAATCTGCATCTGCCCAAGCTTCCGCTCCAACTTGGGACGGATGTAGAATCCGCTTCCGCCCCAGCTTGGGTGGATGCGTTAACCTACCGAACCCACGAAGTCGTAAGTAATTTAGCCGGTTTTACCGAACGTGAAAAATATTCGATCAAAACAAATCCCTATTCACATCCAAAACACGTCGTTTAAGAAATCCGCAAAAAATGTCGACGTATTCCAAAGAAGATGTAGAATCCGAATGTGAAAGTACAACCATGCCGTTTGATATCGACAAGTACAGTGATCCGGAAGAACTTGTCACACATATCTAGGTAAGTGTACAAAATAATTACTTTTATACATGTTTTAGAGTAGAGATCCGAAATTGTCGAACTTACACTCACTTTATTTTAATTTAATTAGGATGCTTTGGAATATTCACGTGCAATTGGTACCGATTTTTCGTCCAAGTTTGAGCTCCGTGGATATTTTCCAGATAGAGAAAACATATTGGGTTGGGCTCGGTATATGGCCAACTCAATGAATTTTGTGTTGGTCATAAAAAAATCATGGTTGGATAGAACGGGGTTTTGTATCTTACAATTGGCATGTGATAGACACGGAGATGTTAGAAAGTTGAAATATGTTGATCTCAATCATGTTCCAAGTTCTAGTCGGAAGAAGAATTCGAAAAAGTGTAAGTGCAAGTTTGAACTTGAGGGGGCACAACTTGAAGAAGAGAAATAGTCATTGAGGGTTGTATGTGGAGTCCACAACCACGTAATTCCATCGGTTCTAAGAGGTCATGCATATCCAGGACGATTGACCTCTACACAGGCAAAAAAGGTAGAGCGTGAATTGAGTGCCGGGTTAAAACCGTGTGCGGTTTTGAAATCCGTGCAATTAGAGGATCCTGACAATGTCACCACAATCCGGCATTATACAATGCCGGTTTGAAGATTAGAAAGGTACAAGCCCAAGGAAGAGGGTCGTTGCAACAAGCACTTCATACGTTGAAGGAACGGGGATATTACGTTAATGCGAGGAGAAGTATGGAATCGGATGAGGTGATTGATTTCTTTATGTCACATCCCGATTAGAGGCATTTTCTCAACATGTTTCCTTATGTTATTGTGATGGACTCGACGTATAAGACCAACAAGTAAGTTTACAATCTTGTTTTTACTTTGTTCCATAAACTCAATCATCTTGTCATACATAACTTTAAATTAATCTTTTTTTTGTATTACTTTTTAGATACAATATGCCATTGTTGGAGATAGTCGGCATCACAAGCACAAAGAAGACGTTTGCAATTGCTTTTGTATTCATGGCACACGAGAGAAAAATCACTACGAGTGGGCTTTGAGGAAGGTCTGGTATTTGTGCTACGGAAAAATCCCGGAGGTGATTGCCACCGATCGTGAGCTAGGTCTTATAAGCGCCTTGAGGGTAGTATTTCCCGAGGTGAAGCATATCTTGTGCACGTTCCACATAAAATCCAACATTGTAAGTAGAGTGAGTGTCATATTACGGTGTAAGGAAGCAAGAGCCGAATTCATGTCCCAATGTCATGCCTTGTTCGAATCGAGATCAAATGAAAGCTTCCAACGGCGTTTGTTGAAAATGAGGAACCATTGGCATGCATATCCAAAGTTAATGAATTACCTCGAGACTACTTGGCTGACCCCCTACAAGGAAGCAAGAGCCGAATTCATGTCCCAATGCCATGCCTTGTTCGAATCGAGATCAAATGAAAGCTTCCAACGGCGTTTGTTGGAAATGAGGAACCATTTGCATGCATATCCAAGGTTAATGAATTACCTCGAGACTACTTGGCTGACCTCCTACAAGGAAGCAATTGTTCGAGCTTGGTATGATATATATGAGTCATCATTTCGGCACAAGGACGACAAATGCGTAAAAATGTTTAATAACGTTCTTTCCTTCTCATATTTTTAAAGTTTGTTTGATTTGTAATTAATTTTTACTTTTGTAGGTGTGAGTCCGCGCACAAGTTACTGAAACAGACTCTGGATACAAATGTTGGAGGATTTCAACTAGTGTGTGACAACATACATTTGATGATCACGGATCAAATTCAGAAGTTACAAGCTTCTTTGGAGATGTCACGAGAGAGGATTCCACGTGAGGTCCGTATACCGATATTCGACTTGCTTCGGGACTACGTCATAAGCGAGTGTTTCACGCTCTTGTGCTACACCAACGCTAGAGCTAGAAGGGAGCTTGGTGTTTGTTTGGATAGTTATTGGAGGGAGGTTCATGGAGTGCCGTGTGTGCACGGCTTTATGTTAGCAATCCGGGCTTGAAGACCTATGTCATTGAAGCAGATACACCCATTTTGGAAGCAAGTTCATTGGATTCCATAGTTTGTGTCTTTTATCGACCTATCTCATTGAAGACCTATCTTATCGACCTAGTTTAGTTGATCATATAGGTAGTTTTTCCCTTTTTGCATGCATGTTTTAGCCATAGTTTGTGTCTTTTATGCTTGTTTAGTGTTACTTTGCAAGTATAGATGTCTACACACGCTTGTGGTTACTTTGTAGGTACTTTGACGTGTTTTGGAGCTAAAACGATGCATTTTGAGGACTAAGCCTCGGAGTGGACGCATAGGAGCTGTCATACGAGCATTGGAAGGAAGAGAACTACACTTAAGGAGAAACCGAGGCAAAGGGCCCGAGGTTAAGAGAAATCTCGGCCGAGATCCACCAATCTCGGTCCGAGATAGGAGGCTTGGAAGCCACTGCAGTAAAATCTCGGTCACAATCTCGGTCCACATCTCGGGTGACCCAGACCGAGATCCCATGACGTTGAAGTACGAAGTCAAAATCTCGGCCCCGACGTCGACCAATCTCGGCCGAGATTCCAACCGAGATATTTCCCTGAGCGTCGAATGTTATTTTATTTCGGACTTTCAAGCCAGCCCGCGAGCTTCGTAGAGTTCCAAAGTTATAAAATAAGAGATCCGAAGTCCAGAAAAAGGACGCCCACCGAAGAGAAGATTGAAGATTGTTGAAGTTGTGAAAGTGGAAGTTCGATTATTGAAGGAAAGTTTGTCTTTTTATTTCTTTTTCATCTTTGTTATTTAGTTAGTTTTGAGGAAGATCCAGTTGGAAGTTTGTTAGTTTTATTTTGGAAGTTTGTTGGAGTTGTTAGAGATTTCAAGTTTGAATGTGCCATTATTCCTATTTAGATACATAAGAGAACTTGTTCCTAGGTAATAAGACTTAACCTTTATTGGTTGAATGTGCCATTATTCCTTCCTTTGAGACAATAATTTCTGAGACGGACCTGTAAAGGGTTATTGTGATTCCTTGATTGAAAGAATAAGGTTTGTTGATTCATGTCTCCCTTTATTATCTTGAAAGCTACATATAATAGGTTGTTGACATTTGTGTTCTTGATACGTGATTGTGAAAGAGCATATATGTAAAGAAACATTCATTTCAAAGCGTTACTTTCTATATATATGCCGCGTGATGATTTCATTATATTCTGAGTCCATGTGTATAAATAATGATTTTGAATCCCTGGAATTGCATAATTTCCTTATTTGATTTTTGTTTGTTTGTTTTAACTTTCAATCAATAGCGACAACTATCTTAGTACCCGTGCTTGCACGGGGTTGATACAAATGTAAACAAAATAGTTATTAATTTGACAAAAAGTCAATATCATAATATAATAAGTATAAAGTTTAGCTAAAATTATATCATAATCAAAATGACAACTTTAGAAAAATTTAATTTTTCTCGATAATATCAAATAGACTTATAACTATATTATAAACTAAGTTAACTATGTATTTTGTGTAATATGGAGTATATTATTAATAGTATAACTTATTTCATATATATGAATTTTACATATGAAAAAAGTAGTTATGCTTTAAAGTGTATATATCTATATATAAATAAAGATAAGATTGACATATTCTCATCAAATGAATATAATTGGTATATAAATCTTAAATAGGAAATATGATAATAAATAAAATTTCTCTTATAATTACAAGAAAACATTAAGCAAACAAAACATATAATTATATAATCTCCTTTTTAGATGATGATATCATTTTGTTATCTTAATTTGGAGAGCACTAAAATTAAAAGAATCACGTACACATATGTGTTGCAACTTAATGGTGCCATGTGACAAAATCCAATGTGGCGTAGTCTAAAGACGACATGTGACATAGTCCGAGGTGGCGCGATGTTAGAATGACAAGTCGTCAAAATCACTTCTGTTTTAATATTATATAGTAGATTGATTGCGAGTTCTTTAAACATGACAAACTTTTTTGCACTTCTTCCATTTTTTTTCCAACCTCTTTCTTATTCTTGAATCTTTACTATTTTTGATCATTTGCATTGTCATTAACTTAGTCCCCTTGTGTTCGACTCCGGAATACTTAAATCTTTGTTGCAATCGATCCATACAATGTGGGTTCGCTGATTAGAGTTATTATTCGGAATATAAATTTAAAGCAGGCTCGTCATTTTGATATCTTGTGAATTTCTATATCTTTTTATAGTTGTTTATAGGGTGTGCAAAACAAGCGAACAAGTTTTTGGCGCCGTTGCCGGAGACTATTTAGTTGACTTTGTTTTTGATTTGTTATAGTATAAGTCTTTTTTGTTACGTTTTGATCTCGCTTGTAGTTTTGTTTTTGCTATTTTCAGGACACTGGGTACTTTTTCGCAGTGTATGCGAAGGACTCGGAGTTCAAAAGAACTAGTTCTTTTTGATCCCGAACCCGAGAAAACACTAAGAAGGAGACTTACGCCCTGTTTGGTATCAGATTGTGATTTTTGGAATTCTTTTTTTAGATTCTTGGGGATGGAGATTGTTTGGATTATTGAGGATTCTTGTAGATGGAGATTTTTAGGGATTGATAATTTTTGTTGCTTTTGGGTGTTTGGTATATGTTTATTGGGATAGATTGTTAGGGTATGAAAGACATGCAAAGTAAACAATCCCCTAACATCTTCATTTTTCAAGATTGTTTTTTGAGATTTTGTTGTAAAAATAATCTAAATGAAAAATACAATCTTGTACCTCTATATGATATCAAACATCTCAAAAATTATATTTCCAACAATCTCGTAGAAAAGAATCTAAATGAATCTCCAAGAATACAATACCAAACATGCCCTTAGAGCTTGGAAGGATTCTAGGGGTGCAAAACCAGCGAACAAACATATTGGAATATTGCATGATTTACACATTACGAGGATGGTCAGATATCCATAGATCACTGGGTATCCGCGGAGCGTCGGATATCCGTGGATATTTGGATCATCTGATATTCGTGGATTAGTCGGATCGGCGGATATTCGCGGATCGCCGGAGAACCGGGAATATGCGGTTAAAACATTTAATTAAATAAATAGAATAAAAATATTTGTATATATAGTATATTAGTATATAGTAATTTTGTACTAATATTTATATTTGACAATATTTAATCAAATAATCAATAAATTTATACTTAAAAAGGTTGTATATAATAATTTTGTACTAATACTTATGTTTTAATATATATTGCGTCGTAAAAATGTTTGAGTTAGACAAAATAAAGAATCGATAATGTTCAATTAACAACTTATATGTATTATATTAGTATTTAATTATTTATGTAGTATAAGAATATAAGTGATTAAGTGTATAACATGCATACACACATTGAAAGAATAAAGGTATTTTGTTATTTTTTATAAAATACATTAATTTATTCTTTTGATAAAGTAACTATTTAATATTTATGATAATATTAGTCTCGATAATATCTTTTATCATAAGTTGATATCGTTTAAATTAACAAATGTTCATAAGAATTTTTTAATATAAATTGATCTCGTTTTAATATATAGATCTTTATAAATATTATTATGTCTTTGTTTAAAACTTAATAACTTATATATGTACAAGTTAGTCTCGATAATATCTTTTATCATAAGTTGATCTCGTTTACACGAAAAAATGTTCATAAGAATCTTTTAATATAAGTTGATCTCGTTTTAATATATAGATTTTTATAAATATGATTATGTCTTTGTTTACAACTTAATAACTTATATATGTACAAGTTAGTCTCAATAATTTTTTTTATTTTTTATCATTAGTTGATCTCATTTAAATGAACAAATGTTCATAAGAATCTTTTTATATAAGTTGATCTCGTTTTAGTATATAGATCTTTATAAATATGATTATGTCTTTGTTTGCAACTTAATAACTTATATACGTACAATTTAATCTCGATACTATCTTTTATCATAAGTTGATCTCGTAAATGAATAGATGTGCATAAAAATTTTTTAATATAAATTGACCTCGTTTTAATATATAGATCTTTATAAATATGAGTATGTCTTTGTTTGCAACTCAATAACTTATATATGTACAAAGTTAGTCTCAATAATATCTTTTATTATTAGTTAATCTCGTTTTAATGAACAAATGCTCATAAGAATATTTTAATATAAGTTGATCTCGTTTTAATGTATAGATATTTATAAATATGATTATGTAATTGTTTACAACTTAATAACTTATATGTGTACAAGTTAGTCTCAATACTATCTTTTATCATTAGTTGATCTCGTTTAAACGAACAAATGTTCGTAAGGATCTTTTAATAAAAGTTGATCTAGTTTTAATGTATAGATCTTTATAAATATGATTATGTCATTGTTTACAACTTAATAACTTACATATGTACAAATTAGTTTCGATAATATCTTTTATAATTAGTTGATCTCGATAATATCTTTTACATGTACAAGTTAGTCTCGGTGTAAGATGTACAACTTATACATGTACAATTTTATAAGATATAGATTTTAAATAATAAGATGTACAAGTTTTTAAGATATAATTTAATATAACTTGATCTCGTTTGATATAAGTTGATTGAATTTTAAGGTATTATATCTTATATTTTAATAAATATGTACAAATTTTTAATATATAATTTTAATAACAAGATATACAACTTTATAAGATATAATATAATATTTTTAATGAATAAAAAATTTAAATATAAAGATAACTTGGCCATTTAGTTAAGTAAAAATAAAATCTCTTTAAAAAAAAAAGAGTCAAATTTCTTGGGTTGAGGAAGGAAGCCGATAGCCTCTCAATCTCTCACGGTCTCACTTTCTCTCGTTTCAAACTCTTAGCTCTCAGCCGACGGCCGACACTACAGGTGACAGCCTCTCGTCTTCTCCAGCTTCGGTCTCCGTCTCCGTTCATCTTCTCCGGGTCTCCGCGCAGTCTCCGCGCAGTCTCCGTTCATCTTCTCCGGGTCTCCGCTCGTCTTCTCCGTACCCCCGGCTCCGTCTTCCCACCTCCGGCTTCGTCTTCTTCGAGGCAGTCTTCTCCGGCTACGATTCGGTCAGTCATCTTCCCATCTCGGCTTCAATTTTCTAGGGTTTCACACTTCGTCTACCCACTTCCGACTTCGGCCTCCGCTCAGTCTTCTCCGGGTCTTCGCTCAGTCGTTGCTCAGTCTTCTCCGCTCAGTCTCCCAGTGTTCTTCGAGGTGAAATTGTTTCGAATCCTAGCATGCTCATTATCTCAAGGGTTTCCAGAAGTTGTAACAATAGATTCCATTTGGGCTCCTATTTATGCTTTTCCCCACGATATTACATCTGTAACATCAATAACACGAGCTGCGGGATATGGAGGAAATGTAATGGGTTTGTGAGGAATTCAAAACAGACACAGTTTTACAGACATTGTCAAATTCTGGTATGTTTAGAGTTCTTAATTCCGCTGTTCTTTTGACTGAGATCCAAAATGGGCAGAATCTGTTCGGCCTTTTATGTTGATGTTTTTATGTTTGTTCTTTGAATCCTCTGTTTTGCAGTAGCTGGATGTTTGTCCTCAATATTGAACTTAAAAGTTATAAGTATTTTAATCACGAGGACATCCTCTTGAGTAGAAGTTTAAGGTATAAGAACTGATGTTGCTACGTTATCGTCATCTGGATCGATAATTATGTGGTAATGGAGCTTATTAGTATCTAGGATTCAATAAGAATGAAGTTCTGTATAAACTGGAGAAGCCTTGCTTCCTTTCATAATTGAAATGGTGTTACAAAGATCATGTTTGCTGAGTTGCTGGTACACATATACAGCAGAACCATGTTGCTGTTGTCTATTTTGATGCGGCAACGAGGCATACTTTCAATGGAAACAAGTTTGAGATATAAAATGAGGAAATTCTACAATGATCTAGAGTTTTATTGATACTGGGAGAGGACTAATCATAAGCTAATAGGACTAGTGGGTAAGTGTAGTCAGGTGACCAATCTTAGATTAATTAATGTACTGGATAATGTGGATTGTGAAGCTAAATTAGGGTTCTATAACTGTATTTAATTTGTGTATAAATAAGAGACCGGGCTTTCTAGGACGGTTAGCATTTCAGCTCTATGTGATACAGACCCAACAACAAGCTATAATAGACTTAATGATTAGGTTTTCTTAGTTAGGGAACCACATTTGAAGCAGACACGTGTATTCACTGTTTGCTTTAGCGCCGTATCTTGCACATAGATTATTTGGACGATGAAGAATAGGCAGAACTTGTTTTAGCACTCTGAATCTCTGATAAAGCTTAAGTGAACTCATTATCATCCCTTACTACCTTGAAATTAGGTATATTCGTGGTTATATTTAGATAATTGCCAAGAGTCATTTTTATCAAATTTATTTTGGTGGTCTACCCTACACATGGAAAATTATTTTTCTTGCTGTCTATAAAGGTTCATTAATTGGTAAATATCTGTGCAGGTTTATGTAACACCAGTCCCTATTGGAATTTCATGGATATGGCCTTTCTTCACAGCTTTAAGCAACTTCTCTGTATCATTCAAGTTGATGACGACACTAACAACTGACCAAATGAAATTTACAGATGATACACTGAATCACCAAATCCTCTCCGCAGTAGAAAACAACCTATCTGAAGGTGTAGTTTGTAAATTGATCTATCAGCTATGTAGGGAAGGCAGCTTTACATCAATGGTTAGGCTACTTCTTCAGTCATTGCATCATAAGCATATGTTCCTGAGTGTTAACGCCTATGATCTGCTTTTGGAAGCAGCAAGCCAGCGAAATGACATCGAGCTGTCACTGGAGATCTTCAAAGAAATTTTGATATCCTCCAAAGGGCCGAGTTTCAAATCATTCTTCTGTATTGCCAGGTCTTTTACAAAAACGGAAAATCATATTCAGCTGCTGAAATTTGTGTCTGAGGTTTCTGAAATGACATTTCCAAGGAATCTGATCATTATGAACAAAATTATCTTTGCCTTGGCAGATTGTGGGCAAGCTGATAAGGCTTTGACTATCTTTGACTTCATGAAGAGCTCAGAATGCAAGCCTGATTTGATTACTTACAACACCATTATCAATATCTTAGGCCATAGAGGAAGTGTGGATGATATGTTAATTCAGTTTGCATCCATGAAAGAGGCTGGAATATCTCCGGATCTTATTACGTATAATACTTTGATAAACAACTTCAGAAAGTTTTGTAGGATAGATTTGTGTGTAATGTGTTGGAGGGAAATGGCAGAGAAGGGTATTGCGCCTGATTTGAGAACGTACAGTTCGCTGATTGACAGCCATGGCCGATGTGGGAATGTTGCAGAATCCTTAAGGCTCTTTAATGAAATGAAGGTTAGAAACATCAAGGCATCGGTGTATGTATACAGATCATTGATAGATTCATTGAAGATGATGGGTAAATTAGAGGCTGCAACATCTCTGCATGAAGAGATGATGTCATTTATGTCTAATCTTGTTGGTCCTAAGGATTTTAAACGTAAGAAGAGATGACTCTTACAAGAACATAGCTTGCAAAGGACACTATTGTATTGTGTTATAAACTTATAATGTATATCATTTTTGCTGTTCTTGGATGGTAACTTTCTCATTGGTTCATGGCCTTATTGCTCTTCCGCAGTTCATGTTTCTGTTTTCGCAATGGTTAGCGGAAGCTAGTTAAAACATAATCCAACCTAAAAAAAGCTCTTTGTTAAGAGATTTTTCCGTCAAAATTTGAAACCTGGAGCTTTGGTGATATAGAAAAAATAATTAAACTTTGGTTTCAGGGTTGACAATAATCCAAATGGGCGGTTCTGAGGAGCTGAAGTTAGCCTAAAACAGGCCTTCTTTTTTTTTTTTTTTTTTCCCTCTAAGTCTCTTAACCTTTAACTAGGGCTATGCATCCCACCGGTGGACTGAAATTTTCAAACTTTGACTGAAGACTAGTCAATTTCGGTTCATTTTAGTACAGATTTAATTCGGATCAGAATAAAATAATTTTTTTTTAAAAATAATTTTTTTATTAAAATTATATATATATAAACAATATATGATTTTTTTAAAGTATATATAAACTAAATCTATAAAGACCGAAATTTCCAAAAATTTGGTCAATTTTGTACAACCTATTTTTAGCCATTCTTATGTAGGGGTGGGTTACAAACCTAAACCGAAACCTAGTAAGTGAAAACCGGCAAACCGTCGGTTTGCCGGTTTATAAAAAAAAAAAAAGAGTGAAAAACCGGTCCAGAAGCAAAACCGTCGGTTTTACCACAAACCGTCGGAATGATTTTTTTTTTAAAATAATTTAAAAAACTAAAAACGACAGTTTAACCAACCAAACCGTCGGTTTTAAAGTTTTTTTTTTTTAAAAAATAAATAACCTATTAAATATCCAAAACCGTCGGTTAAAACCGTCGCAAACCATCGGTTTGAACCGACAGTTAAACCGACGGTTTGGGCCAGTTCAAACCGTCGGTTTAGGTTTTTTATTTTTACAAACCTATACCTTGAACCGGCGGAAACCTAAACCGGCCAAACCTAAACCGCCGGTTTGGCAAACCGGCGGTTTGGGCCGGTTTGAAAACCGCCGGTTTGGCGGTTTGAACCAAACCGGGCCCATACCTATTCTTAGTGATTTTTCTTGAATCATGTAAAATGTATTAAATTTATTTTTTAAAAAGGTTTTTCTATACAAAACTACCTTCCCAAATTTTAGGTTTGTTTTACTCACCCACCTATATTCATCAGTAGCAAATATTTTAATGGTTTTATTTACCAGAGTTGGGATAGATTCAACTGATCGATTTTAGTTTATGGATACAGGTCACTGATAGATTCATCGAAGACGGTGGGTAAATTAGAGGCTGCCACATCTCTTCATCAAGGGATGATGTCATCTATGTCTAGTTTTGTTGCTCCTAAGGATTTCAAACGTTCTCCTTGTTTGAATTCTAGTATGACTCCATCTATGCTTGTATACTAATCAAAGACATCTCAAATTTCAAATTCGAATTATAAACTCAGGATGGTTATCTTACAACAGGCTGAAAATATATCTTAGAATCACGAACGCAAATTTAAGAGGACATATAGGATAAAAATGCGATAGTTAAAATTTTACAAGTGAGCTAGTATAGGAAAATGACATTTGAATATCTTGTTAAATCGGTGTAACAATAATTGGGGAAACGAATAGTAAGGACCGTACAACTGAAATATGAGATGAGAATGCCAATAAAATAACAATAAGAGTCTTGGACTTGTGATCATCATCGTCAAGTAAATTCCTCAAACGCACAATCTAGATGCAACTCTAGGTAGCAATACTTGCAGCAATAGTACCAAGACGCGGGATGCAACGTATTAGAGCAAAGATCACAGAGATAATTCTCCAACTCTTTATCCCTACGAAATATCATCTCCAAATCATGTTCATGACCTCCGTGTTCATGCCCTCGGATAAACGGAGGCAAAAACAAACACTCGGGATGATACGTGAGATTACAATTACCCGTTGTGTTGGTAGATAGATACCCAACATTCCCCATTTGGCGACGACAAGCGCTGCAATTTCCCAAATTGTGGCTGGAGAGTGACTTGACATAGAAAAAAGCCCCGCTTGGAAGCTCATCATGTTTTACAATTGTGGGCAACAAACGACATTTCAAATGACACTCAAAAACGCAAGACGGACAGTTGTACGAGAATTCCCTCCCTGCCTCCCTGCAATATCGACACAGGTCCTCCTCGGGGAAGAAGAAGGTTGCTTCGGGTTCCCTCTCGTAGAATTTGGGGAATGTTTTTGGTGTCAAGTACCTTTCTTGACTACTATCACCAGTAACCTCGAGCATTGCACATTTTTTGTGGATAAACAAAGGGCAATCCTGACAGACGAAGGCGCCGTCATCTATTTCCGTTGATGAACTACTGTTGTTTATGTCGTCTTTGCAGATCCCACAGGTTGTAGAGAAAATAATAGCATCTCCTCCGGTCAAGTAACAGGAAATGGAGTGTTCATGTTGACCTATTTCTGGAGCTATCATTGGTATGAAAAGTTTGTCAGTGTCATTGTTGGTCGTAGGCTTCTCCGAGGACTTCCATTCGGTGAACTCAATCTTGTAGCCTTTGTGTGCTGCAATTAGACTATGCAACGCTTCTACAAAGTTTGAAATTACGAATGAGCTGCGGGGATCAAACGTCAACTTCGACACTAACGGGTGGATATCGTCGTCTGTGTAGTCTCTGCCCGTGAACTTAGCTTCTGGAGGCCAATCTTGAGGTTTATACCTATCAAGTTCATTTATCAATGAAACGCTCTATACTTGACATAAAATCACTAGTTTTTGAGCGTATTAAAAATGGAGAAAATTTGTAATATGAGTATATCACAAATTAATATTCATATAGGGGTGTGAATTTTTATTTTATTTTTTTATGTTGCCCTCAATGTCGATCAGAAAGTACCATTTGTTAAAGGAACTGGGATGACGCTCATCGAACTTCATTTGACTGGTGTATTGAAGTTTTGGCTTGCACTCGATGATTAAGAGGCTGAGTGGTCTTTTCTTCTCCTGCGAGTCAGTCAAGAGGCCTACGAGCTTGTCGAGATGGGAGCGGCGGGAGAGAGGAGAGTCAAGGATAACGGAGAAGCCCATAGATGTGTGGGTTTTGACAATTTGAGTGATGATATCGAAGGCTTGGGAGACGACGGCTTCGGCTCGATCAGGTGTCGGAGAAGGTTCGGTGTTAGGAGAAAGGATTTCAAGAATCTCTTCTAGTCGGACCACCGGACACTTGAGCCATTCCACGAGGTTGTTGGCTAGCTTTGTTTTGCCGGAGTAAGGTTCGCCTTGCAAAGCTATTATCACCGGTGGCTTTTTTTCCCCGGCGGAATTCTTGTGATGACCCATCGGCCTATAAGACCGATTCAGTGCACCAAAAGGTCTGGAGTCCTTGGATCTCGGCTTTCTGAATACGAACAAACATATAGTTAAGCACATAAAAGTCAATAATTTACGAAAGAAACAACGAGAATCTACCTGCTGGGCATGGCATGTTTAAGACTCCAACGAGGATCCATTCTATGAACAAATTAATCAATCTTCGTATACATTAACCCTAAAGATCACTCCTTTATGTAGAAAAAGATGAAGCGATACAGTCAGGAGTCTTTTTTTAATCACAAACTTCAGTTTGCTCTTGCTCTTGTTTTGTTTGTACTTAATCCAGTTGACTTATTAGAGAAGGTCAACGTTGAAAATGATAATAGCATGTAATCGACATAGCTTGCTGCTTGCACGCTACAGAAAATGCGTCCCTTTGGAGTTTCACCGGTTTGACTTTTATGGCTTAGTCATGTTTGTGCTCTCGCACTAATGGAGGACTTCTAGAATATCAGCCAATTGGATCTCTGATCTCGCACTAATTATGTATTATATTACATTTGTGAATAAATTAAGAGCTTGATTAATACCTCGGGCTTTGTATCAGTAGGATCATTGATGACTTAAATTGTAGTAGCTACTCACAATTAAGGTTATTCTAACACTAAAAATTATGCAAAATTTTTGTGGGGAAGGTAGTTGCCGAAAGCCAGAGTGTTTTTGTTCCCGGACAACTCATCACATGCACTGTGATTGCAGCGTTAGAAATATTTTATTATATATAAACAACAGTAGGAAAATAAGGGTACATGGCATTGAAACTTGACAGGATTACGAGGATTCTTCAAATTGCTTGACTATTAGGTTCTTGCATTCTTAGCTGGTAATCTCCTAGTGTTTGTAGGTACTGTGAAGTATTTGTAAAGATTCAAAACTTATTCTAGATCTACCAAATCAATTTGTTTGTTCATGATACTTGACTTGTGCATAATATATGTTGCTTAAACACAGACGTGGATTCAGGGTTTGCTTTAGCGCCGTATCTTGCACATAGATTATTGTGTTTATGTTTTTGTTCCGAGACTGAACATATATGTACGCTCGAAACCGAACCATAGAAAAAAACACATAATTAGCAACAGAAAATGGTTAAGGATGTATGTTTATGCACGTCAATACAAGATTGGGATCAGCTGAAAATATTATATATATCCATGTATCATAATGTTTGTGATCTTTCAACGAGTTACTTCAGAAATAGAGAGAGAAGAGAAGACAAAACGCTTTGTGATTTTGCTGCACAAACCTTGCAGCTAGGGTTTTCAATATACTTTGGTGGATAATGAATACAACCCTACACTCTATCTATTAATAGAGGTAAAATACTCTATTAATAGATAGAGTCCTATAAATAATAGAATCCTACAAATAGATAGAATTCCTTATAAATAGATAGGATTCTATAAATAGATAAAATCCTCCGCGGGGGCAAAGCCCCCCGCACCCCCTGTCGCCCCGGGCCCATTAATTCATGGGCCCAAAATATATTTCCTCTGGCCCATTGTATCAGTATACCTAGATTTATTGGCTTATTATAACACATAAATTTATAAGTCTGTGAATATACTGCACAAAAAAACTCTTTCTTAGTATTTTTGCAAAGGAACACTGTTGTATTGTGTTAAAAAAGCACTTAGAAGGTTTGATGATGTAAAATCTTGGTTTTTGGGTTGAAAATAATCCTAATGGGCGGTTCTAACTTTTAAGTAGTCGGAGTTAGCCCAAAACAGGCCCATTTCTTACCTCCAACCTTTAGCCATTCATAGTATTTTATTTTTCCCGATAAATTTACATAAAAAAAACTCGCAGCCACATCGGCGCCTAATTTAAAAAAAGTAAAAATTTATTTATTATAAATAGCCTTAATTAATCTATTAAAAAATTATTTGTTTAACTTTGTTATAAAGCTTTGTTGACGATAATCTACCTCTATATTGTTGATTTTTTTAATTACAAAATTTATCTCCAATTATCCTCTTTAACCCCGCAAACTCTCTATACCAAAAATACCGTAATTCTCTTGCATTATTTTGTACGGGAAAAAAAAATCTATAAACAAGAATGTTAGTTAAAAGGGTTTTTTCGAGACGTTCAAAAAATTTGCAAATCAACTCTGGGCGACGGCGCCTCGCAACTTTTGTGTTTCATGGAGAATAGTGTATATATAAAATATTTTTTCATTTTCAATGCAAATTTTGTTTCCGATCCGGAAAAATCCGAATCCGAAAATACTCGTTAATTGATGATCTGAATCCGATTCATGTGAATTTTTCGATTTATCGAATACTGATCGAGATTTTGAGAATAAAGTTGAATCGAATATTCGAATACTTAACGGCTTCAGACCAAACTTTTATAAATTATCAAATTGGATATCCAAAAATTCGAATCAAATGAATATCCATATGTACACAACCTAAAATATACCATCTATTACTTCAACTACAAAGCTAAGTTAGCTTTGGGTCCATGATACTTGCTCCTAACCATAAAATGTCTTTTAGAAAAGCTTGATACCCTATAGCCGTATAGCGTATTGAATATTGTAGGACATGTGACAATCAATATGAGTATATGACAATACTTGACATGACTATAAATAGTAAGTGTTGTTTGTTAATATATTAGTTATTGTGTAAATATAAAACGCTGTAATATATAGGTGATTGCGGACATGATACGTGGATGAAGGAGCTCTTTTTATTAAGAGTTTGTATTTACCTCATATTTAATGATAAAAATTATTTATCGAGTATTTTAACAAGAATTCAGTAACATGTAGATTGCGTTTTAATATATTTCCATTTGAATAACTCATCTTCAAAATCTAAAATCACTTCAAGAACTATAAGACAATGATCACACCTCAACATATGAGGTAGTCTCCAAAAATGTGCACTCTTACAATATTTTTTCAGCCTTTAAAAAATGAATTAACAATTTTTCGTCTTGATCCCTCATATTATCCACAATATTGATATTTTTATTATGTTGATTTTATATTTTGAACTACAACTATTTTATTCAAGTCCTTGAATAAAATCATAGGGTAAAAATTTACCCCTCAAACTCAAGATTGAGTTAAGAACACAATGGGTGAGCGGAATCTGCAACTTATACCACTTGAATGTTAAGGCCAACACATAAACTCAATTTAATAACTAAGTTCATACTTTTCCAACTTTATAAGTGAGAAGTTTATTATTTGAATTGAGTCAGGTCTTGAGTTTTGGTCTTAAGTTTTGTGTTTTGACAAAATATTTTATATTTGGACCTCTCACCCAATCTATGATACATTAATATTACACACAATCACACATATGCGAGCATAAACTTGTACACGAATGTCTTAAAACTAGGGTTTACGAGAGTAAGTAACCACCCCTAACAACAAATTTAAAATGAAAACGAATCCAACAAATCTATTTAAATTTCATTGTTTGTTCATAAAGATAATGGTGAAATACCATAACCATCCCTTAAATAGGCTCATTTTCAACTAATTATCCATTAAACGTGAAATTATCGGAAACCACACCTAACAACTACTCTATAAGTAAAATAACATCTTCGCTATTGTTTTGTCCAATTTTTTCGTTAAAGGACCCGCCTTTTGAATATTTTCATATTTATTATCTCCAAACCATGAACCGATTACATAAACATGTTCCATTGAATCGAACCAGATTTTTTAATCAAAAAAATGAACCAAACTACCTCCGTCCAGATTCATTCAACGTTGAAATCATATCTCGCTCTTCTCGTTCTAATTTCAAATTCACTATCCATTGTTGTTGAGTCGTTAATTGTTGTTTTGAGCAATGTCGGTTACATACTTACATGGTTACATATATGCCCCATTAAATCAATATTATGGTGAAAGAAGAGCATCCATTAGAAACGATATGAAACCTAACAACTACATACAATTGAAGCGTTATATGACCTCCATATATTTTGCATTTACATTGATGACTTAAGATGTATTCTACCCGATAAAAAAAATTTGAGAAAACAAGTAAAACTTGCATTGAGATTCACAAATTGATGAAAGCCTAATCGAACTTCATATATCCAACCCCAATTTTAAAACCTCGATAGTGAAATCAAAGATACACGAATGAAGAGATCAAAGATTTTGAGGAGATGTTCGAAGAAATCAAAGATAAATGGGGGCTCTTGAACTTCATATATCCAATATTTCTCCAATTTTGAAACAATATCAACAATTCCGAAATCAGAGATACAAGAATGAAGAGATTAGATATACATGATTACAACGGTACTCAACAGCGATCGGAAAATCAAAAGGTGACCAAACAGAGAGAAACGACAAGAACAAATACCACACAAGAAGAATAAAGAGAGGCAAATCGGAACCTTCTCCTTCAATATTCAGATGGAGACACTAAACGAGAAAAACCGTATAAAAAAAAGAGCCTTCAAACCCAGTGACAATGGTGGAGGTTGTAAAAAGGAGGATTGGAAGAGAGTCCAACGAGGCTTAGAAGCTCTGTGAAGTGTTTAGGGGATGAATGCGGTGCTTAGTAGTTAGGATACGTTAAGGATTTTGAGGAGATGTATGAGGAGAGAGGAGGAAGAAGAAGGAAGGGTCGGGGGTTCACTTACAAAAAACTCGGTTGGGTTCAATTTAACTTCTACATGTTTTAGTCGGTTCATGGTTTAGAGTAGGATAATAATATTATAATCAAAAGTGAGGCCTTTTTACGAGAAATTGAACATATCATAGCGGGGTGTTATTTTGCTAAGGGTAATTTTCGGTACTTTTATATTTAACGGGTGGTTAGTGAAAAGACCTTTTTAAGGGTAAATTTAATCTTTTGCCATTTTTTTCATTAATTATATATCTATATATATATATATATATATATGGGTTTATTTTCGTTCCGTTTTCGGAGATGCGATGAAACGTGGTAAGTGTACGTGTATCATGCAATCACATGAATGAGTCCCTCACGGTTCTTATTAGGCATCTGTATATAAACATCAATAATGCAATTACTTATAAAGATTGCATCAATCGTAACGGTATACATGCAACTTCACAAACATTGCTCGATCTTTACAATATTGACGTACGTAAGTCGGAGGTAGTCTTCATGTCGACCGGCTACTATGTAGCTAGTATAATTTAAAAGGGACAACACACAAGGGAGTAACTTTCCGGACAGTAAGCCCAAATACATCCGCCATATCAAGAGACTCCGAGTTCTCGAGTTTCCAATCGAAAGAGTGAACCAAAGAACCCAACACAACCGGAGCCATCCTCACAACGAGTGGTATTCCTGAACAAACCCTCCTGCCGGACCCAAAAGCGACAACTTTGGTGTCGGCGCCGGTATTATCTTTAATGTCGTACCCATCAAAGCCTAACATGTGTCTCTCAGGCTCGAACAAGAGCGGGTCGGGCCATGTATCCGGGTCCCGTCCGATGGCCCATAGGTTTCCCCAAACTTTCGATCTTTCGTGTATAACAAACCCGTTGACCTTGATGGTGCGGAGAGTTTCCCTAAAGATCACGGTTATGGGCGGGTGCAACCTAAGTGTCTCCCTGAGCGTTGCTTGCAAATAGGGAAGCTTTTGGATATCCGATTCCTCAATCGGGTTTCCTCTACTTATTCCAATGACATCATCTAGCTCTTGACGAAGTTTGCTCATCTTGACAGGATTGCGGATAAGCTCTGTCATTGCGTATTCAATGGTAACTGATATTGTATCGGTTCCAGCAAAGAACAGGTCCTGTGCACAGATAATTAGTTCTTATAATAAGGGTTGTTTTTGCTATACGAGTAGATTTACTCGAGTTCCGCACAAGTTTGGCTAGAAAAAAGTCAATTTGAAACTCGATTACTTTTGAAACAAATCGAATAAAAGCATAATTTTAGGTTTGGTTAGGCTTGTTAGTTTAGAACTATCAAACCAGGTTTTTTACCACATTTAGTGATTTTGCAGTGGGAGATTAAATAGACCGAAAATATGTTTTAAAAAAAAATAAAACTCTAAAAATATTAGGTCTAAATATACATGGATCTTAACCAGCACATATCAGGTCAAAGCCTAGCTAGTTGCATTTGGTCTATGCAACGCATGCATGAGCGCTAGCATGTCAAATCCAAGCTCGGAAAATGCTTGGCTCGCTTTCTACACGAGTCTGATAAAATCAACTGTTTAAGCTCAGTCAAACTATAAACCAAAGTTGGTCCATGTATGTGTTTTTTTTTGTAGAGCCAGGCATTTGTTACTATATACCTAACCACTCACACCAAAAAAAATAAAAAAATAAAATTATATACCTAACCAATTAATGCTTATAACACAAATAGTAGAAGGAGCATATACGACAAATATATTTTACTTACACCGATTATGTGTGGAATATAACTACGAGTGATGCCCGTAGTAGGATCACGACTGAGCTTGAGGAGAACACCAAGCAAGTCTTCGTCACTGTCCGGTGGCAACGCTGATCGGCCGGCCAACCTATCATCGATGAGCCCATTAATGAATCCATTGAGCATCCTAAAACGTTTGGCGATCCTTCGTCTGATACCTTGCGGATCAAGGGCCCTAAGGAAGGGAAAGAAGTCGACTATGTTCGCGGTACCGATGGCCTCCACCATGTCCCGGCTGAGCTGCCGGAACTCCATCTTCGATGCAGAGCTCGGATCTGCCATGTCAATGGAGAAGATGGCGCTGGACATTAAGCTAAGGCTAGAATCATACGCAGCCTCACCTAGGTTAACATAACAGCTTTCTTGAGCTCGCTTTTCCGTATATGATAGCAAGTTCACTATCACGTTTCGTCTGAGGTGGCGGCTGGCGTCCAGGCTGGCGACGGAGAATAGGTGAGTGGCGGCGATTTTACGGAGGGTTCGCCAGCGTGGTACGTTTGGGAGCCAAATGATAGAGAATTTGTCGTGGTCGATTGCGGTGGCGGCATCCAAGTTGCCACGTCCTGAAAAGTGTCCCGCTAGGTCGTTCTCTTGAACTTCTTTGAAAGCTTTGGCGGAGGAGATGACGATCACCGTCAGTGTGCCTAGTTTGAGACCCATAACTGGCCCGTACTTGGTTGCTAGCGCTGCTAGGCTCCGATGGAGATTCGGGCCTAGTTGGAAGAGGTTGCCGAATATCGGGACCCGGGTTGGCCCGGGTGGAAGCCTTGCGTATTGACTTCGTTTGGTCACGAAACGGCTGGCCAGCCATGCGAGGAGGAGCCCAAACCCTAATAATGCGTAGGAGTTTGAGTTCCAATTATTGGTTGCATTGTAAATTGGATCCATCACTAACAATTTTGATTCATATGCATGCATGGGATGCATATATATATGATGGCTGCTCGAATATTCGACTGAAAATGCAATTCATTTTTATGGGCATAACCCACGTGGAGTATAAATTAGTCATCTGATTATCAATATATCGAATTAGAGATCTAAAACTTTGATTAATATATATATAATATGACCATTCTAGCTATCGTTAATGCTTTACAGAGTTATCATTTGTTTTCATATAACTCTATACTCTCCTACCAATATAATATATAGAGGGTTTGAATCATATAAAAAGGGGTCTTGTGATCAAATGTGGGAAGGACTATCAACCTTAGATTAAAATCATAAATTGTCGTGATTTTATCCTCTCATACACAATGAGCGATAAGGTTAATTGATGTTAACAGTGTTTTTCATCCACACTTCTTACTTCTTCCTCAATTTTCCTTCGATTTCTTCAATTTCTTTCATTTTTAACGGTCATTAACAACGTCGTTCATTATTCACGCTCCTTTCTTTTTCTTCTTCTCCCTCCTCGATTTCTTCATTTCATATTCTCATACTCGATTTCTTCGATTTCAATTATATGATTCAATTTTCTTTCATTATATTTATGTTATACTTATCTTCTTCTTCTTTAATTTCGATCGATGTATCACAAGGGGTGAAACAGTGAGTTCGAAAATTCTACAATTTCAATCGAAGTTCAATACTTAAACATAGACATTATAGTTGAACAAAACTTGATTTTGTAGTTAGTTTGCATACTTTTTGTAGTTAGTTTAATTCGTTCAAAAAGTATACACCATCAATTTGTTCAAAAATTTTATACTATTAGTTCAAAAATATATGAAGCATTAGTGTAATATATAGTTCGAACGAAATTTACAAAAATTTTGAACAAAGAAAGTCTCCGTCAGAAATTAAATTAATAGTGTTTAATTAGTTTACATATTTTGTATTATTAGTGCATCGTTATGTTGAACTTACAAAAAAAATTGAAAATATATAACCATTAGTACATTTTAACTAACTAAACAAAAAAAATTGAACGAAAAAAATATTCAAAGATAAGAACTATTAATACAAACAATTTGAACTAAATTGAATAAAAACATGAACCATTAAAACAAATAATATGAACTAAGAGAAAAGGGGGAAAACTAGAATAAAGAAGTTCAAAATTTTTATACTATTATTCAAAAAAAAATAAGCAAAAATGTATAAAATTTTGAATGAAAAAAGTGTTAAAAAATAAGAACAAACCTTTTGATTTAATTGAACAAACTATGAACTATTAGAATAAACAGTTTGAAAGAATTGAATTAAACTCGTGAACTAGAATAATAACTGTTAAACATATTTAGTATATAGTTGAACAAAATAGCTGAACAACTTAACTTTCAGAATGAAATGACACCTTGATTTTGCTTTTAACATTTCAAAATATCAAGTTCTGAACAAATTGGATATTTTATTGAACAAATTCGACATAATGTTGAAAAAATTGGCTTTCAGAAAGTGTATTTCTTCTTCTTCTACTATGAGAAAGAAAAAAAAAACAAAAACAGTTGATCACTTCTTGTTTATTGATCTTCGGCCTATTTTAATCGAAATGCTTTGTTAATTGCATTTTGGTTATATCGGATTTAAAATTTACAAAAGGTTTGTTCACACAACATAATAGGACGTCGATAAAATGCAAAGTATAATTGAACCAACGAATATCTACACAACATAAATCTCCGTAAATATGAAAGATGAATATATATGTTCTCACATCACATCAATAATAAGGGATAAATGTGACACAACTTATAAGGTAATTGACAAATTACTATTTTTATTGACAATTAATTTTAATATATAATTTTATTGTTTTTATGTTTTGATTCCGAACCTAAACGTATATACGTGGAACTTACGATGAACCCTCACGTCATATTTGAGTTGTCAAAATTTCACTCAAAAATTTGGTTTACTATTACTATCGATCTTCTACTAATAATTAATGCTAAGACTTAATTGGTAAGTTGATTAGATATAGATAATATGTAGAGTTATGGACGAGTGAAGGTAATGCTCACCTATTGTATCTTGACACCTTATATAAAGATTAGTAACGTTATCAATCAACTTTGTTTATGCTATTAATTGCTATGGGGTTTTATACCCGAATCTTCGATAGTTACTTCACACCTATTGTAGAAAAAAAAAATCCTTTGAATATGTGGACCGAATCCAATTAGCAATTAAGAGTGTTTGATCAAATATCAAAGTACGTTTTATATTCTCTACCTAGTTACGAGAATTATTATTAATTTATATTATTTGTACCTTTTACTTTCAATTGTTTTTGTTGTGAAAGGTGGTGTACGTTGATTAACAAGAGTTAAGTTCCATACTAAAAAATATATTTTTGTTATATAATATGTTTCTTATATCGGGTCTAATGTATGTCTTATTTCACTTATATGTGGGAGTATATCAATATACTACGTTATATATATATATATATATATATATATATATATATATATATATATATATATTAGAGTAGGGAATATGAACTAATATGATCCGTTAGATTAAAGTTCATGAACGTACATGATTTAAAGGTATATATGGTAGTATATTTTAGTAAATAAAATGACATATTTTTTTTTTCCTCTAATAGGTTTATAGGTTTTTAAATTAATTACTAAAATAATGAAAAATAAATGTACATTCCTTCTTCATTATTGACGATGAATACGTTTCATAAAACTATCTTAAGCCCATTAATGTTAAAAAGACAATGAATAACGAATGAAATTAAATTCAAAAATTAACGACTTCTTTTATGTATAAAGTCGAATTTTAATGACCGCTTAAATCAAGTTTTAACGACTAAAACTAAAGTGAAACTTTAACGATTGCTTCTATGTATGTTTAATGATTGAAACGAAAGTATTAATCTAACGAATAAAAATCTAAAACTAAACTTAATGACTGACATTGAGAATAAATTATTTAGAATTGTTCGTTAAATTTGGTCGTTAAAATTTATAATATGGAAAGAATGCTGGTTAAATTTGGTCATTAAATATTTTATAAGAAATTTGATCGTTAAATTATTTTCATATTGAGTCGTTATTATATTTTATAGAGAAAATTTAGTCCTTAAAATATTTTTTATATAATTAATATAGTCATCGTTAAAATTTTGTGGGTCGTTAAATCTTGGACGTTAAATATTTTGCGGGTCGTTAAAATTTTATGAGAAAATTTGGTGATTAAAATGTTTTTTTATATCATATTTTAACTATCAAAACAAATTTTAACGACCAATCCTAACAAAATTAACTATCAAATTTCTTATAAAATTTATTAACGATCAAATTTTTCTATAAAATATATTAACGATCAAATTTCTCTATAAAATATATTACGCCGTTGTTGAAGCCTGATAATGGGGTTCGTCCCATTGCAGTAGGTACTATATGGAGACGGTTGGTGTCCAAAGTAGCCATGAAGGGAGTGAGTAAAGATATGAGGGAATATCTTGGAGATTTTCAGTTTGGAGTTGGTATTTCAGGTAGTGCAGAGGCTATTCTACATAGTGTTAACAGGGTTCTAAGTGAGCATCACTCTGATGGTTCTCTAGCTATGTTGACAATGGATTTTTCTAATGCCTTCAACTTGGTTGACAAAACTATTTTGCTTAGGGAAGTAAGGGAAAAATGTCCCTCTATCTCTTTGTGGGTTGATTTCTTGTATGGTCAAGCTGCTCGTCTATACGTTGATGATATTATTTGGTCGGCTACTAGTGTGCAACAAGGAGACCCTTTGGGGCCGCTTCTTTTTTCCCTTGTCTTGCACCCACTTCTTCATCGGATCAAAGACAGTTGTAAGTCTCTTCTACATGCTTGGTATCTTGATGATGGTACTTTTATTGGCCGGACAGAGGAAGTGGCTAGAGTGCTTGATACCATTAGAGAAGTTGGCCCGAGTTTTGGCCTTGAGCTGAATGTTTGCAAGACTGAGCTCTTTTGGCCTTCGTGTGATGGATCGAAGCTTAGAGAAGGTTTATTCCCTGATGGCATTGCTAGGCCGGTTTTGGGTGTTAAGTTGTTGGGTGGGGCTGTGAGTAAAGATGATGCGTTTATTAGAGAGCTAGTCATGAAAAGAGTTGTTAAGGCGGTTGAGTTGATGCACCTTCTTCTGCAGTTGAGGGACCCGCAGAGTGAGCTTCTTTTGCTTCGTTCCTACATGGGTGTTTCTAAGATGTTGTTTAGCTTGAGGACTTGTCTACCGGAACATGGGGAGAGTACATCTTCTTCTTTTTTTGATTTGGGACTCCGTGGATCAGTCGAGGATATTGTGGTTAGTGGGGGTGCTTATTTTGGCGATCTTCAGTGGAGACTTTCTTCTTTGCCGATTCGGTGTGGAGGTCTTGGGTTATACTCAGCTATGGAGACTTCTTCTTTTGCTTTTGTGGCTTCTAGAGCTCAGTCTTGGACCCTTCAAGACCACATTTTGCGGGACAGTGGAGTTGTTGATATGGGCTCTGAATTTTTTGGAGTTTTGGGCAATCTTGAAGCTTCTATTCCAATTTTGATCTTTTTGGTTTTATTGTAAAGAGCACCGTCCCCCTAATGCTCAACATGCTTTGGCGAGTGCTTTTTATGGTAAGACAGTACAAACGATGGAAGCAACTTTTGATTTAACCGCTAGACAAAAAGCGGTTTGTCAGTGTCTACAGACAGCGCATAGCCAAGATTTCCTTCTTGCCATACCTATTGATGGACTTGGACAATGTATGTCTCCCATTGAGTATCGCACGATCCTCAAGTATCGCCTTATGATTACTTTGTTCTCGTCTGGTATGTTTTGTCCTATGCCTAATTGTGGGGAGGCCTTTGGATGTTTTTGGGGAGCATGCGGTTTATTGTAAAGAACTACCCGACTTCAAATATAGGCATGATCTGGTTCGTGATGTTTTATGTGACGTGTTTAGAGAGCAGAGATTTTGGCCAAGAAAGAGGCGCTTGTATCCTTCTTGATTGATCCGCGTGAAGGAAGGTCTACGTTGAGGCCTGCAGATGTGTTAGTTTTTGGATGGGTGGGTAGAAAACATGCTTGTATTGATTTGACAAGAGTCTCCCCTTTGGTTGATTTGGATAACGGACCTTTTGTTGTGGGTAAGGCGGCTCTCAACGCGGCCTCTTTGAAGGTGACTAAGCATGAAAGAGCTTGTTTTGTAAACCAACATGTGTTTCTTCCGTTCGCTTTCGATACGTTTGGTTTTCTTGCACTTGATGCCGTCGAGATTCTCAAGAGGGTGCAACGGGTCTTGCATGGAAATTTTGTGTCACCTAGGTCTTCAAATGTAGTGTTCAGAAGGGTTGGATTTACTATTCAGAAAGGGTTGGCGGCACAGCTTGTGGCCCGCCTAACTTCTAACTCGATGTAATTTAAAATAATTAAATAAAGTTCATTCGTTATTTCTCTATAAAATATATTAACGACCAAATATATTAACAATCAATTGCTTCAACGTTTATTTTTAGGATAACCCAAAAATAAGAAATTTGTTTTCCTAATTTGTATCTTATTTAATGAAGGAATAATGAAAAGTGAACAATCAAGTAATTCTCACCTTGGAAAGCTTATTATGCACCTTCCATCATGAACGTACAAATTTTAATCCAACGGATCTTAGGAGTTCCTATTCCCTACTCTAAGGTTGTTCCTACCGGATCCTGACCCTATATATATATATATATATATATATATATATATATATATATATATATATATATGAGAAGGATGCTAGATTACAAATAAGAAGTATTCACAACCATTTGATCAAATAACAGTAGTTAAATATAATATATATATATATATCCTTGTTTCAAATCAATTTCCTTAAGAAAAGAAAAGCTGGTAGGCAAATGGTATTGGGCAAATCCTTAAGGAGCTGTGGTTAGCCCAATTAAGGCCCATTTGTTAAAGGTGAGATTGGGCCATTACTTTTATAAGCCCATTTGTCAAATCAAATTTTCTTTTGTCAGAAACCAGATTTTTATGTGAGTCATAATTGATAGGATATTCAACCCTTTATCCGGATCGGATAATAATCCGCAGATTTTTAAGTTATTCGTTTGATCAAAACCCTAACTTAATATTTGAATATAATTTGATTTGATACCTAAAATCTTAACATCCGTAGACTCATGTAGTAACAAATATTCATATATAGCTAGCCTCACTTGATAACCGATGGTAACTATCCACACATATAACCTCGAAAAATTATGCGTGAGTATTTAGCCTCAAAATTGACCTACATGTTAGCATCGGAAGTTCTTAGAGAGTAAACTAGCTTAGTACCCGTGTTTGCACGAGATTGGTAAAAACGTAAAAAAATAGTTATTAATGTGAAAAAATCAATATCATAATATAATAAATTTAAAAAAAAAGTTTAGATAAAATTATATCATGATCAATGGCTTATCAGTAGTTCAAAAGTTTTTTTTTTAAAAAAAATCTACTATGTACCCATATGCGTAGTTTAGTGAGTTATCAACTACGTACGTTAAGCGTGTAGTTGTAGTTACAGTGATATCAGTAGCTAGGGAGCATATCAGTTTCAAAAGCTTTTTTTAAAAAAAAATTCTACTAGCCACCCCATATAACTACTCACGTGAACTGATATGTAGTTGTAGTTATGCTGATAGTAGAGTTTTTCGCCAATACATTTAGAAACCGCATTTAAAAATATCTGTGACTGTTCTCTTTGTTCTCTACAATATACTACCTTTGATTTTTGCGAACGCTAAATATGTACCATTGTTGCACAATATGTACACGTCCGAGTTTGATACTTCAACTTTTACAGGTAGTATATCAATTAAAAATACACATTTATTTAACGTAGACAACACACATTCACACACTTGATCACATACATTAAGGCTTGAGCTGCAGGGGATAGTACATATATTTAGTAGACCTTAACCGGGATAGCACGCAACGGGATAACTTTTTGTATAGCAAGCCCAAACACCTCAGTCATATTCAGACCTTCAAGCGCATCCGTGTTCTCGAGCTTCCAATCGAACGAATGAACCAAAGAACCCAACACAACTGGAGCCATCCTCACAACCAGTGGCATTCCGGGGCAAATCCTCCGACCCGAACCGAACGGAATGAGCTTGAAGTTGCTACTTCCACCTCTAAAGTCCAATCCATCAGACCCTAGGTGTCTCTCGGGCTGGAACAAATGTGGGTCCGGCCACGCGCTCGGGTCCCGCCCGATAGCCCACAAGTTGGCCCAAACCCTCGAGCCCTTGGGTATGATAAACCCGCCTACTTTCAAGGTGTCCAGGTTTTTTCTTGAGGTTAAGGGTATTGGTGGATGCAACCTCAGTGTTTCCTTCAACACGGCTTGTAAGTAGGGCAAGTTTTGGATATCCGATTCTTCAATGGGGTTTCCTCTTCCAATCACTTTGTCTAGCTCCGCGCGTAGCTTCTTCATCTTTTCCGGGTTGCGGATCAGCTCCGCCATTGCGTATTCTAGGGTTGTTGATACTGTGTCGGTTCCTGCAACGAACAAGTCCTGCAAGGCTCATGCGGGAAAAAAAAGAAGAAGCATTTGATAAAATCTCCCTTAAAAAGAGAAGCATTTGATAGAATTTGTTACCAAATGAATAAGCACACGCGGAGGAAATTAACAAAATGTACGGCGAATTCGAGAACCGTGGCCGTCACGGTTGTGAAAACCGTGATCAATACGGTTGCGGAAACCATAACCGTTGTAGATCATAACATCCACGATCACGGTTTTCAGAACCGTTACGGTAATGGATCCCAAAACCGAGGAAATTTTTCTTTGTAAAATTTGTCAATATAGAAGAAAAATAAAATAAAATAAAATAATATCCCGTGACCGTGATAATTTTTTTTTCCGTTCCACCTCTATATTGGTAAAATTTACAAACAAAATTATCACGGTTTCGGTAACCGTAACCGTGGATGTTCTACCACGATCACGATTTCCGGAACCGTGACGGTCACGGTTCCCGGATTCGCCGTGCGTTTGTTAATTCAACCGTCGTGTCTTTAAAATCGACCATATGTTAATAAGGAATTTGCATTACTTTTAAAAAATAAATTGATTGACTAAAATACCCCTAAGCAACTAGTTAAAATAATACTTTTATTTTTTATTTTTATATACCTCTTTATAATAATATTTTAGTTTATAAAATCAAATTTACAAAATTATTTGATATAAACATCATTTTTTTAAAAAAAATTTATCACTTTTTTTTTTAATATAGGTATTTTTAAATTTGTTAACCTTAAAAAAGGAGCTTGCCTTAAAAAAACAAAAACAAAAAATAAAGAGATTTACAATTAATATAGGTATTTTTACATGAAACCAACCGGAATGATTCCATGAACAAGGTACATATGTGGACTAGATTCGTTTCCATTCCGTTTTCGGAGTTACAACCAAACGGGGGATTAATGTGTTTCCCCCGTTTGGTTGTAACTCCGGAAACGGAAACGGAATGGAAACGAATCTAGTCCACATATGTACCTTGTTCATGAAATCATTCTGGTTGGTTTCATGTAAAATGCACTTGTTCCCCCTACTTTGTTACCTTATAGGGTATTAAAACTAATCAAATTCTACTACAATTAGTTCAAACCACAAGGAATAATTCTCAACAACTTCATGAACAAAAATGTACCTATGAACTAGATTCGTTTCCATTCCATTTCCGGGGTTTAAACCAAACGGGCCCAATTCAAGTCTATACTCTATACAGAGATTTTAACTTTCCACCAATTTTTTTATAGAGAATTTAACTCTTAGAACCTTATACTAATCCGACCCTAAATTCCAACCCAGACAACACCGCATATTCCGACCCTAAATTCCAATGGACCTTTCTATATATATATATATGTATGGCACTATGACTAATCTAAAACTTATTTTTCACCAAGTAAATAAGTCGATCTTCACTCTGATTGACAATGTACAACGCATTGATCGATCTATGTACAACGCGTTGATGATGACTGATCACCGTTAACCGTAGAAGATATACCAATCAATTTGAAGCAATGTTCGACTACATAGTATATTTGTTTATAGATTACTTCTAGTAAAATAAATATATCTTGTATTCAATAATAAATTTTAACCATAAAAACACTATTTAAATGTCTTACTACTACAGAATTTTATCTCTGCCTATATAAGCTAAGATGAAAACTTTTAAAGGTGACTCAATATACTGCATTCCTGCGGTTTGTATATAAACCTGCTTATTGGTTCATTTCACATTGTTTTTTCTCGTTCGACAAATATGCATATAATAAGGCTAAATATAAGATCATGATCGTGTAAAATGGAGTTTTAACAAACTTGAATAATGATAGGTACGTACCACGAATATATGCAAAATGAAAGTACGAGTCATCTCACTATCATTTTCACGGCTAATCTTAAGGAGAACGCCTAGAACGTCACCTTCACTATCCGGCGAAACGTCAGATTTACCGGCCAACCTATCTTCAACGATGCCATCCATGAACTCCATGATCCTCTTAAGCCGGCCAACAACCCGGCGCCGAATGCCTTGCGGATCAATCATCCTAAGAAATGGAAAAAAATCGACCAAGTTCGGCTTCCGGAAGGCCTCCAAAAGATCCCTCGTGAGTTGCTTGAACTCCCTGCTGACGTCAGAGTTCGTGTCCGCCAAATCCATTGAGAAAATTGTATTGGACATAAAATTAAGGCTAGTGTTAAAGGCGGCTTCTCCGACGTCAACAACCTCGTCATTGTGGGCCAGTCTCTCCATGTAGGATAGTAATTAAGTCCACTACTTTCTTCCGTCTCAGGTCACGGCTAGCGTCGAGGCTGGCGCCGGAGAACAAGTGTGAGGTGGCGATTCTTCGGAGGTATCGCCACCTCGGCACACTCGGAAGCCAGATGATGGAAAATTGATCGTGGTTTAGGGAGGTGTTGACGTCGTAGAGTCCCCGGCCAGAGAATCCGGTGTTGTCGTTGTGGTGGAGGACTTCCTTGAAGCTTTCCGCAGTGGAGATTACTACCACCGTTAGGGTTCCTAGTTGGAGGCTCATGGCGGGACCGTACTTCGCCGCAAGCTCCGCCAGCCGCTGGTGAGTCTCGCGACCTAACTGCAATAGATTTCCGAATATCGGCACCCCAGTCGGGCCCGGAGGGAGCCCGGTCTGCTTTCTACGGGAGGAGAGGAGATAAGTGGTGGCTAGCCATGCGAGGAGGAGCCCCAGTGCGTAAGCAAAGTATTTTGCGTACCAAATATTGCCCATTGGATCCATTATCGTCGATATGTGTGTTTTTTCAACAATGACTTTGATTTGTATCTGCTGATACCTATTTTTCTTATGACTTAAAAATATATATTCGATAGTTAGCATAACCCTATAATTTATAAGGGATCAACTACGTACCTAGGACTAAGTCAATGTCTATTTTATGATGTATTCGTATAATCCAAAACAATCCAATCGAGTTTATGCTCGAAAAATAGTGATTAGATCGGTTCGGTTTTATAAATATAACAAGAGTATATTTGTCAAAACGGTACAAAATAACACTGATAGTTTATTAAAACAAATTACATAAGTGGTTCAATATTTCAATTCCAGGAGAAATATATAAGGTGATTTTATTTAGAATATTTAAAGGAGATTTCTTATTTAAAAAAATGTATCATAACAAATGTTTTATTTAAAAAAAAACTCCAAAAATTTTTTATATCAAATTTGTTGCATCACATCTCACAATCAACTTTTCTATTTTTCAAAGGAAATGGATGATGTGCCAACTCATGACCCGGATGAGGTTATTAGCATTGGTTTAAAAGAAAATTCTTTTCAAAAATTCTATATTAGTTATTTCTTTATAATCCACAATTTCCTTATAATCCACGTATTCACTACATCATAAAAATAAATTTTATTTTCAACCTAAAACTCCTAATTTTTCTAATTAAGAATTTTTAAAGTTGTTGAAAAGAGATTGCTTGATTTAATTTCGTCGTGTCTTTCGTAAAACGAAAAAAAAATTGTGGATCACATGGTTAGTATAATTCTTGGTTTATCCGATTTTGCTCTAGTCGGTCGCGGTTGACCCTAGCACCCGGTGGTGCCCTTTCCATCGTAGCACGCACATTCAACTCTCTGCAACACTCTAAACCAAGTTTGAAATCGTCGTTCGTCGTCCAAATTTGCTCAAACTTCGTCATGAAGATATGAACCAAGCAAGCACTCACCAATCCAAATTATTATAAACTATAAAAAAATTGGATCATAATTCAGTTATGGAGTTTTTGAGACTCAATTCAAAGGATCAAAGCAAAGTTTTTCTTCCAACAATCTTCGAACCGAACGGGAATTTCAGTCCTATGAAGTCGGGTACAAAGATGTTGAGTCTAATTTTTTTTCCCAGGTTATCAAGTCGGTAATATTATCAGAATGCTGGCCGAAGGAATATGATACATGTCAAAAATTGAATTTTTAAGTCATAATTTTTCACTCTAATAAGGCTGCAATTATATTTATATGAATCCGTAATTTATAAAGTTCAAATTATTAAATTTGGATAATAATTGGAACAATTATATTTATATAATTATCCGTAATTTATACATGTCAAAAATTGAATTTTCAAGCGCATCCATGTTCTCGAGCTTCCAGTCGAACGAATGAACCAAAGAACCCAACACAACTGGAGCCATCCTCACAACCAGTGGCATTCCGGGGCAAATCCTCCAACTCGGCCCGAACGGAATGAGCTTGAAGTTGCTACTTCCACCTGTAAAGTCGAACCCATCAGACCCAAGGTGTCTCTCGGGCTGGAACAAATGTGGATCCAGCCACGCGCTCAGGTCCCGCCCGGTAGCCCACAAGTTGGTCCAAACCCTGGAGCCCTTGGGTATGATAAACCCGTCTATTTCAAGGTGTCCATGTTTTTCCTTGAGGTTTAGGGATTGTTGGGTGCAATCTCAGTGTTTCCTTCAATCCGGCTTGTAAGTAGGGCATCCTTTGGATATCCGATTCTTCGATGGGGTTTCCTCTTCCAATCACTTTGTCTAGCTCTACGCGTAGCTTCTTCATCTTTTCCGGGTTGCGGATCAGCTCCGCCATTGCGTATTCTAGGGTTGTTGATATTGTGTTGGTTCCTGCAACGAACAAGTCCTACAAGGCTCATGCGAAAAAAGAAGAAGAAGCATTTATATTTGATAATATCTTCCTTTAAAAATGTACGGCGAATTCGGGAACCGTGGTCGTCACGGGCCGTCACGGTTGTGGGGACCGTGACCGTCACAGTTGCGAAAACCGTGACCGTGGTAGTCAGAATTTTCATAGTCACGGTTTTCATAACCGTGACAGTCATGTATCCCGTAACCATGACAATTTTTAATTGTAAATTTTGTCAATATGGAGGGGAAAAAAATAAAAAAATAAAATTCCGTGACCGTGATAAAAAGAAATTTCTTCATTTCCCCCCTCTATATTGGTAAAATTTACAAACAAAAATTCTCGCGGTTTCAGGATCCGTGACCGTGGATGTTCTACCACGATCACGGTTTCAAGAACCGTGACGATCACGGTTCCCGGATTCGCCGTGCGTTTGTTAATTCAATCGCTCGTGACTTTAAAATCGACCATATGTTGATAAGGAATTTGCATTACTTTTAAAAAAGTAATAAATTTATTGACTAAAATACCCCTAAGCAACTAATTAAAAATTAGGACTTTTATTGTTTATTTTTATATACCTCTTTATAATAATATTTTAGTTTATAAAATCAAATTTACAACATTATTTGATATAACATCATTTTTTTAAAAAATTATAACTTTTTTTAATAGGTATTTTTAAATTTGTTAACCTTAAAAAAAGGGAATTTGTCTTTAAAAAAAAGAGAGATTAATTAGGGTATTCAAAAACACATTAAATCTATACAAAGATTTTAACTTTCCACCAATTTTTTTTTAGAGAATTTGACTCTTAGAACCTTATACTAATCCGACCCTAAATTCCAACCCAAACAACACCTCATATTCCGACCCTATATTCCATTAATGGACCCTTTTATATATATGTATGGCAATATGACTAATATAAAACTTATTTTTCACCAACTAAATAAGTAGATCTTCACTCTGATTGACAATGTACAACGCATTGATCGATCTATGTACAACGCATTGATGATGACTGATCACCGTTAACCGTAGACCATATACCAATCAATTTGAACCAATGTTTGATTACATAGTACAATCGATAAGTGGTGGCTAGTCATTATCGTCGAGCTGTGTGTTATTTCAGCAAATTCAAAATGAATATATTGATTTTGCTTTTGTTAACTGAGATAAAAACAAATATTGAACCGATTGAGGCTAGTTGGCGTGCAGCTGGGTTCGATAGTATTTACTTTATCCCTTCTTCTGATCTTGTAGGAGGACTCTGCTTATTATGGAAGAATAACTAATTTATTAATAAAAACGTTTGTATTTGGCACAAAGACGAAAATTGTGTGATTATTGAACATACTAATCTATACTAATCTAGAAATAAACTTTTTGTGTAATATTTTTTGTAATTTATGCCCTCCCTAATGGTAAGTTTAAATATGAATTCTGGAATAAAGTCTCAAGCCTTATTAATATGTAAATTAATCCAATTCTCATTATAGGTGACTTTAATGACATTCTAAGCCCTTTTGAAAAATTAGGGAGTGCTACCCCTAGTAATAATCAATATCAAAGAATTCAAAACATCATGCAAGATTGTAAGTTGGTAAATTTGGTGTCTAGAGGAAATGAATTTACGTGGTGTAGAAGAAAGATGGCGATAATAATACTTATGAAAAACTTGATAGAGTGTTGGCTCACTTTGATGTAATCAATGCTTATAACCAAATTCATGTGTGGAACCATGCTTTCACGAATTCTGATCACTGTATGTTATCCATAGAGTTGTCAAATTGAGGAACTAAGTACAAAAATAAACCGTTTAGATTTGAACTAATGTGGACTGAAAGGAAAGATTGTGAACATATTATCAAACAAACTTGGAGAACCCAATTTTCTAGTACAAATATGTTTAACTTAGTTAAAAAAAAATCAATTTTGTCAAATCTAAAATCAAAATATGGAGTAAAGTTAAATTTGGTGACATTAATAAACAAATGAGGATTATTGACCAAGATATTTGAATGTTGCAAAATTTAAATTTCCGCAATTATTCAGTTCAACGCAATGCCAAGCTCAATAGATTGTTGGGGAAAAAAAGATTGTTTTATTAATTTCCAACAGAGATATTGGATCCAAAGAGCAAAAACAAAGTCTCTGAATCTGGGAGATAGGAACACTAAGTTTCATCGTAGAAAAAGCAACAGGGAGAAAAAATAGAAAATTCATTAATACGATAAATAACTCATATGGTAGAACATGGAATAAAGAGGAGGACATATCTGCTGAATTCCTTAGAGAATATACAAACAGATTTCTTTCTAATTATTGCATTTCTGATGAAATGTTTTGCTTCCTTGAGGTTATTTCTAAGGAGGTCTCAAATAATGATAATATGGAGTAACTAAGCCTTTTACTAATGATGAAATCCAGAAATCTATTTTCGATATTGGTAGTGATAAATCCCCCGGTCCTGACGGTATGTCGGCTGACTTCTTTAAAAAATATTGGGGCATTGTTGGCCCTTTAGTTATTCGTGCTGTGAAAAGTTTCCATAGAACTGGAAAAATTCTAAAGCAAATTAATCATACCTTCATTACTCTAATCCTAAAGTCGATAATCCATCTAGAAAAGTTGATTATAGACCTATTAGTCTATGCTCAACTATTTATAAAATAATCGCAAAAATTTTAGCTAAAAGACTCAAGAACATTATCTCCAAATTAATTCATCCTCTCCAAAGTGCATTTACTCAAAATAGATTTATTCATGATAATATTCTCATTGTCCATGAAGTTTTTCATGGTTTTAGTCCAAGAAAGGAAATGAAGGATATATAGCTATAAAATTAGATATGAAAAAAGCATACGACAGAGTTGAATGGTCCTTTATCCTAGCAGTTTTAGAGAAATTTGATTTTGAAAATAAATTCATTAATTGGATAAAGAAATGTATAACTACAACGACAAATTCTTTACTCCTAAATGATAAACCAACGGGAATGATTTTCCCAATGAAAGACCTCCGTCAGGGTGATCCCATTTCGCCTCTTTTATTTAATCTTGGTGTTGATGTGTTGGCCCGTAATATTCAAAAAAAAGCAACCTAAATAAGAAGCTGATTGATTTTCCTATTTCAAGGGGAGGAACGGTCATTCCGTTCCTTTCTTTTGCTGATGATATTATAATTTTTACAAAAGCGTCCCTAGGATCCCGTAGGAGAATTTTAGAACTGCTTAATGGTTTATGTCGTATCTCTGGATAGAAAATTAATTTTGAAAAATCGGCCTTCCAACCCTCACCCAATGTGGAAATGCCCTGTATAAATTCGATTCACGCGGAGTTAGGAATTAATTATACTGACTGTCTTGAAAAATATATTGGGTGCCCTATTATCAAATTAAAGGTAAATAAGAGAACGTTTGAGGATGTCATCACAATATCTAGAACCCAACTAACGAAATGGAAAGCCTCTACTTTATCACAGGAACGAAGAACATTTCTCATCAAAGCCAATCTGAACGCAAAGCCTAATTTTATTATGCAAAGTTCTACCCGCTTATATCCATAAGGAAATTGACCAAATTAATAGGAATTTCTTTTGGAATAAAGGCCCTAATTACCATCCTCTCATTAGTTGGGATAAGGTGTGTAAACCTAAATCTTGCGGTGGTGTTGGAATTAGAAAAGTTGAAGACATGAATAAGGTTCTCTAAATGAAACTCATAGGATCCTGAGAATATCTGTGTTAAAATTTTTAATGAAAAGTATCTCAGAAATACACCCCTATTGAAGTATTTCCCTAAGAACAATGCTTCGTGGCAAGTGAAAAAAATTAATGCATATAAAAAGTGAATTTGAGATGGGTGTTGGATGGAATATTGGCGATGGTAAGACGGTTAATTTTTGGAAACACATTTGGTGCACTGATCGACCTCTTATTAACCTATGCATTGATAAAAGTAACATCGATGAGAATGAAATGGTGATTAATTACATTTGTGAAAATAAATGGGATATACAGAAACTTGCCTCTAGACTAACAAATATTCTACCAACTAATATCTTAAATGCCATAAAGGAATATCAACTTTCAAAATCGTATATTTAAAATCGACTTTATTGGACCCCTCTAAAAATGGATCCTTCTCTACAAGTTCTGCCATGAAACTACTTAACAAAATTAAGAGAAATGAGGAAAGTCCAAACTCTTGGATTTGGGATTTAGATGTTATGCCTAAGGTTAAAATTTTCCTTTGGAAACTTTCTATTAATGGTCTTCACATTAAAGAAAATTTGGAAAAACAGAAAGTCCCTATCCCTATGTGTTGCTCGCTTTGAAATCATCCATTTGAATCGGCTCGTCATCTATTTTTTGATTGCTACTTCCTCACTAATAATATAAAATCAAATAAAAATAAGAGAATCATCAAAGAAATTTACAACTCTAATCTCAATATGAAGAGATCTCTCCAAATTGCCTGAGAAAATTTTGAAAACAATAAACTAATTATTCTCGCTCTTTCTTGGTGAAACACTTGGTTTGTAAGAAACCAATGCATCTTCAACAATGTAAAATCAACTAATTTCAAACCTATTATCCAATCCCAAATTAAGGATTGGATGGATTCATAGAAAAGAGATAACATAGAAATTAAGAAAAATGAAAACATGAGGAAAACTTGAAATATAAAATGGCCTAAACCAATGAATGGGTTCGTTAAATTAGATTTTGATGGATCTAAACGTGACTTTGGCAACTCATCTTTTGGAGATATCATTAGAGATCAGTATGCTGAGACAGTTTCTCTGGGCTTTGGACTGTGTGGTTCTTCTTCGGTCCTTCATGCTGAAGCATGTGCGCTTAGAGAAGGTCTCTTAAGAGCATGTGATCTCAATGTGAATCGAATTGAAATTGAAGGTGATAACCTGACAATTATCAATTCTATTAAAAGCATTTGAAAACCTCCATGGGAACTTGATTTAATTATGCCTGATATTGCTAATATCCTTTGTTTCTTTGATCAAGTTCAGATTCGTCATGTCTTTCGTGAGGTTAATATGGTGGTTGACAAGCTGGCGGATCTTGATCACGAGTCGCTTCAGCTTGTGTTATCTTCCATGCAGATGGTGGAAGATCTCATCCGGTTGGATGCCCTAGGGAGAAAGGTCTCGAGGAGATAGTCCGCCCTAATTGCTTACCGTGCTGTATCAACAAAAAAAGGCAAAGTTTTTCTTCCAACAATATTCGAACCGAACAAGAATTTCACTCCCATGAAGTCGGGTACAAAGATATTGTGTCTAATATTTTTTTTTCCAGGTTGTGAAATCGGTAATATTATCATAACGTTGGCCGAAGGGAGATAATACATGTCAAAAAATTGAATTTATTAGTCATATTTTATTACTTCAATTACGTTGAACTTATATTTATATGAATCCGTAATTTATAAAGTTCAAATTATTAAATTTAGATAATAAATTATTTTGGTTTTTTTGTTATATTTCGATACGTATAATTTACGGAATGGCTTCTGCGATCTCTTTGTTATTTCCACATGCCTTCGCAAGCTACCCGGTAATTATTAGTATCTTAAATTTATGTGGCCGGACAGTTTTAACAATTTGTTACTAGGATAATTACCAAGTTAAACTTGTTATGTACGTTTTAATTGATTGTCAAAACCTAAGTACTATTTAACGACAAGTGACCAACTAGATAATTTATATTTACACATGCCCTTTGAATTCTTCTGGTTAATTTTGATTAGTCTTTTACTAGTACTAATAGACGTACAAGAATGATTGTAGTGTTGAGTCGGTTGAACTTTAAAAGTAGAATTTATACGGAGTATTTTATTGAAAAGTATATTATACAGGTATTAAAAGTAGTATAATAGTTTTGGTTCAATCTATGTTATTTAAAAAAGTCAATAATTATTTTTTTTCATTAAAAAAAAAATATTACTAAAAGATAAGTGTTCTTCATATGATTTGTAATAAGTTGAAAATCTAAATTAGGCCCGTATCTTACTATTAAAGCTAATGTTGGGCCGCTGAGAAGCCCAAATTCAAAATTAGCAGCTACTTTGTGTAGTTGGTTGATCTCTTATCTGTAAAACTGCCCTTATATGGTGGGTATTGATTCTTCTTCCCCAAATCAAAGGAACCTAATCGAAGGACAAACCCTAGAAATCTCCAACCAGCATATTTTCGTATCATACCAAGAGCTTTGGATCTGATCCTTCGTATTCTTCACAGCCATGGGGAACACAGAGAAGCTGATGAATCAGATCATGGAGCTGAAATTCACCGCCAAATCTCTCCAACGCCAGGCTCGTAAGTGCGAGAAGGACGAGAAAGCCGAGAAGCTAAAGGTGAAGAAGGCGATCGAGAAAGGAAACATGGATGGCGCAAGAATATACGCTGAGAACGCCATTCGCAAACGATCTGAGCAGTTGAACTACCTCCGCCTCGCTTCCCGCCTTGACGCCGTCGTTTCGAGGCTCGACACACAGGCCAAAATGCAAACCATTGGAAAATCCATGTCTTCGATTGTCAAGTCGCTTGAATCGTCTCTCAACACGGGAAATCTCCAGAAAATGTCGGAGACCATGGATCAATTTGAGAATCAATTTGTGAATATGGAGGTTCAGTCGCAGTTTATGGAGAGCTCCATGGCTGGGACTACCTCGCTGTCGACGCCGGAAACAGAGGTGAATAGTCTGATGCAACAGGTGGCTGATGACTATGGATTAGAGGTGTCGGTAGGGTTGCCTCAGCCGGCTGCCCACGCGATCGCCACCCCGAGTACAGAGGAGAAGGTGGACGAGGACGATTTGTCCAGGAGGCTCGCCGAGCTGAAGGCTCGAGGTTGAAGAAGAATGTTTCTGAAGGTTCTTCAAGGTCAGGTGCTTACCTTGTGTACAATGTAAAGGTTGGATATTTTCTTTCCTCCTTCCTCGGCGGTATTCACTAATAAAACATGGATTTCTATATTGAAAATAACGTCTTGCCATGAGATACTGTCTGTGATGTAATCTTCATATCGAGTAAATATCATGAAAGCTTTTGGTATGAATAATTTAGTAGGTATATTTGAGGCGATTCTGTCATTAACATTTAGGTGTTGAGGATGTCACTTGAAGTTTGAATTATCCTCGTAAAGCTTAAGCTGGATTAGGCAAACACTCAAGCAGTGGATTTCAGTAACTTATAGTCATAATTTGTTAAATTAGCTACATATGTAGCTTATGGAAAAATAGACTAATCTCATACATGAGCTATAGTGAATAAAAGTTAGTTCTGAAAGATCTCACTCTTTTTGTGCTCTAGGCTCTAAACCTATGGTGCTTTGTTTATGCAATGACATTGTCAAACATCATCTTGATTCTTGACCATGCACCACTTTACTCTATGTTACGTCAAACATTGACAAAAACGTCTAGAAAATAAAAAACGCATTGTCCCTGACTGGAACTCATCTTCATTGGACAAACTTCCAGTTTGATAATTGTTCTAACTCTCTGTGAGTGAATTCTGGTTATTTTTTGTGTATGTGAATTCTGGTCCTTCGGTTGGAGTTCGTAATTTTTTCTCCGAGTTCAGAAATGCAGTGATGTTGTATTTTAGCAAGACATCTGAAGCATCAAAAGGCAAACGTGTGTTTTGATATGTATGAGGGTCATTTTAGTTTGGGCTTACGGTATATCACCCCATAGTTTTACTATATTCATACCAAATTGTGTTTTAGGATGCATTTTAGAACGGATCAGATCGTTTTTCTACGGCCCAATCAATTGTTCTTGTTTTTGCTGATTTAGGTTTATGGCCCAGTCCCGGTCTAGGAGCATAAAAAAACCGTGGACTATGTCATACCGTAAATATTCTTACACAAATCGTAAATATGTAAATTTTAAAGCCTTACATAGGTCTAAATCCGGACCGTGTAGATTTTATACTGTATAAATTAACACAAGATCCCTCAGATGAAATCTGGTTCAAACCGTTCTAAGTACAGTACAGTACCGGGTTGAAATCTGGTCCAAACTGTTCTAAATACAGTCCCAGGTTGAAATCTGGTCTGAACCGCTCCCGGTCAGTATAACGTTCTGGGTTCGCTCAAAATACGGTCAGGGACCGGATCATCCGATTCGTGTCAGTTATAACACGACTTTTCATATAGTTTTAGAGGCACGTAAAAAATATGGTGTATCTATTGAATTTTTGGACTCTGAAATTTCGAACATGAATTGTTGTAAAAAAGACCCTCCAACCTTGACTAACAAATGAACATGTATCTTGTAGTTTATTTTTATCTTTTTGTAAATATATTAATACACAACACTACCTTCCAACCTACAAGCCTGACTAGTGTTCATGGAGATTTGGGAGTAGATGTTCTTCGGTAGAGTTTCGTGATGAAAAATCTAACCAATAAACTACCACCAAATACTAATTAGCTCACATATTTCACGGAACTACATAAAAAGCTACACGATATACTCTATCCAACACGCCCTAAACCATTTTCGATTTTAACGGCATGAAGGTTAACATTCTCGAGGACAACTCCACGGTTGAGATCGTGAATAACGTGACCAGCGTGTTGAATGATTCTGAGACACCCCATACATGTGCATGGAATCTAGTTTCTACGTTTTTTGGAATGCCAAAGAATGGTCGGACTGCTATAAGACTAGAAGCAAAATAATACAGGTATTTAAGGGCCCTAATAATACAAATCCACCAAAAGTATCAGCACTTGTACAAAGACAACATCATACAACCAACAGGAGACGGTTATAAAACCTTAACAAAACAACTAGTCTGTTCGCCATACATAATAGTCTAGTGCCAACAAAGTACAGACATGGGTAATACTGTAATAGAAACTCCATCAACACATGATTCTCAGGTTTATTCCCATATGCTCAAAAAAGAAAGCCTATAGTCTGTTTCTGGCCCCCATACCGACTAACCAACAGGGTTTAGATGTGAAAAACCGCCGCTGATTACTAGATATCCATAGACCAATCACATGGTTTTCTTTCACAACCAACAAAACGAAACCCACGGTCTTCTTCTTCTACATCCCCATACTAACTATATATGCATATCTTAACAAGTCACTTATGTCTACCAACTTAGTTGAAATCTACAAATCTAAACCTAACCAACTAGGACTCTTCTTTGAGTTTTGGGGATATCTGGCAATAATTCAGACTTCAGTTTCAATAACTAACAAGGTAGTTTGGTGACAAGTAACGTGGACATACAAATCGGCTGTTTCTAGGTGGCACGGTAGACATTGTAATGCCCTCGGCCTCTCCCACCATAGCCATTCCCTCTTCCATAGTAACCACCTCGATTATATCGACCATAACCTGTCCCACGCCCACCTCGGCCTCCTCTATACCTTGAGAATTCACCAAATGTCTACAAAAGTAGAAATCAGAATCTCTATTTTAAAAAGGTTCAAATGGGCAAATTACAATTAATTAGATTAGCACACTAGATGGACTGAAATAATCAAAACTCTGTCAAGGTAAGGACATCAGAAAAACAAAACTAATTGGGAAGACAACAGTTCAACACCATGCAGAGGAAATTGGAAGATCTCTAGATGATTGGTGCAAATAAAATTAGGGTTACGATCAATGAAAAATTGAAAATCAGATCCTATGCAAACATGGAGAGATATTTGGGACTAATATAGACAGCAAGGGCTAACCTCAGTATCAAGCTTCCTCTGTTCAGAGAATCGAGGCCTCCCATTACGTGATCCATTGTCAACAGAGTTGGATGACAGGCTATCGAAAAAGTCATCCTTGTTATAGATAGGCTGTTTGACAATGTGTCACAACACCAAATATTCGACTAAGATATCGGCAATGATTTGAAAATTATGAAATTTAAAAGAACTCGATAATTAGCACTTCACCTTGGCCTCAAACTCTGGGAGCTCAACATCATTTTCATCATATTGTGGATATTCATCATCATCCACCTTAGCTTTAGTCTTACCAAGATGTCCCCACACCTCATCTTTATTGAATTTTTCATTCATTGCCTCAAAATCAAAGTCTTCTGTAAATCTGGTCTCGGAGTTTGAAAGCTGCAAACCATGACAATAAATACATCTTGAAACATATCCAATGCACACATTTACAATGTCAAAATAAAAATTTTAAATGAAGCGTAACAAATTCATAATCAATCATTCACGCTCCTGGATCTTTGTTTCTACTCTTTAGTACCCTTTTGCCTCCCATAAACTTTTCACTGTTTACAAACATAGGTACTTAAAAGCTACAGCAATCAGCTATGTAAGGATGTAATGATAAACTCCATTATTTGAGCTCATAAGCAAATGTGGTAACAGATATAATACATTAAGCCAGTCAGCATGTACAGGTTCACCTCCTTGGCCAGATGTAGATCCACAAACCCCTAAAAACGAGTCTTCACTGGTTGACGAGCTCACCTGAAGGCCACTTCCAAGTAACACGATGTACCAGGCTGGCTAAAAACCCTGACCCATCATAATAGGCAATATGCTACGAATTTCTGTTTATAAATGTCAAACTAAAAAGTTGTGAAGTGTAAACAACACGAAAAATTGTTGATTCCATGTTTAAATATTTTAAACTTTATGGTTTGGGGTAATAAATGTGACCTTTCACGCTGAAAAGTATGGGAGGACATCAACTCTATAAATCTACACAAACAAAATTTGTAGAATCTAGAAGGAAACATCACTTTCTCTAAACCGAAGGAGCGGAGAACTGATAACCTTTCCATTATCTAATAATAGTTCATTCAATATCTTCCCTTAGCTACCCCAAAATCTCTCTTCCCTTCCTGAAACATAGCATTTAAATGTGACCGAAGTGCAGCAATATCAAAAAGCATTCAGCATTTCAATCTGACATAATGGACTACGTATATTACAGAACAAACCATTACCTCACTTCCTCTTCCTCTTCCACGGCCACCCCTGTGGATGTAGCGGCTGTGCGAACGAGCCCTATCAAACTATAGAAAGAAGACAGGTGTCAGCACATGTCTTGGGCTATATAGCACTAAAATCAGCCAATTTTGCAACTGCCACATAATTCAATAAACTTTAAAACTAATACCTCTCGATTAGCAGGTGAATGACGATTAGCAGGTGAAGGGCGATTAGCAGGTGGATGACGATTAGCAGGTGAAGGCCGATTAGCAGACGAAGGAAGAGGGAGAAGTGGTGCCTGAGACTCTGTTGATTTTGGCGCAGCCGCTGATACTGAAGGCGATGCAGATACAGCTGGGGGCTGCTTTTGTACAGATGATGAGACCTGAACAGCTTCGACACCCTTGGTTGTTGTTTGCAAAGGCTGAGAAACAGAAAGAGGAGCTGATCCAGGAGGACCTGGGGAGGATCCAGGCTGGAGAAAAGGACCTGGGGAGGATCCAGGCTGGACAAACTGACCCGGAGCTGATCCTGGCTGGAGAAACTGACCCGGAGCTGATCCTGGCTGGACAATCTGACCTGTAGCTGATCCAAGCTGGACAAACTGAGCTGGACCTGATCCAGGCTGGACAAACTGACCTGGACCTGATCCAGGCAGGAGAAGCTGACTTGGATCTGAGCCAGGCTGTACATGCTGACCTGGGCCTGATCCAGACTGGACACGCTGACTTGGACCTGATCCAGGCTGGACGTGCTGACCTGATCCAGGCTGGACGTGCTGACCTGATCCAGGCTGGACGTGCTGACCTGATCCGGGCTGAACAAATTGAGCTGGAGCTGATCCGGGCTGCACAAATTGAGCTGGAGCTGATCCAGGCTGCACAAATTGAGCTGGAGCTGATCCAGGCTGAACCAATTGACCTGGAGTCACCAGTGTAGGGGAAATAGACGGCCGAACAGATGCAGCTACAGGTTCAGGCATACCACTGTAGGATGCCAGAGGGCCGGAGGCAGGTTTGGTTTGGTTTGTGATTGTATTGACAGCCCTCATGTCCGACACATCAGAAACAGGTGACACAAAAGGCAGGCCAAGACCCTGTGACATTGGAAGTGGGACAGGGGCAAGAGTCTTAGCAGGAAGCAGACTCGATGATGTATCGCCAGGAACTGTCACTGACTGCCCAGAAATCATGTTGGGCTGAAAATTAAAGCCTCCACTGCCAGGAGGTTGTAGCAACATAGGTTGAGAAACCGGCATGCCAGCTTGTATAGAAGTACTCAAGATTGAACTGTGAGCTGGTTGCTGAACTGGAAATGGCATCGGCAAGTTTTGTGGAGGTTGGAGCATAGGTGGTTGTTGACTGAGAAGGTTGTTTGAGGCACCATAAAATCCCTGCTGATACATGTGCATCATAGGCCCACTTGTGGGAGGAGTTGCAGCGGAACCCCAAGAAGAAACATTTCCTCCAGCTTGATACAACGGTAGATTGCTTTGATATGGGGAACTTAGGTGCCCACCTTGAGACATTCGGTTACTAGCATCTAATACAGCTGCACTACTAACATGAGGCAAGCTTGTATTTGTTGGAGCTTGGCCGTACTGAGACTAGTTTGACCAAGATTTGTTTTTATTTTGAGGGACCACAGGAGAAGGTAGAGGAGTTAGCAACAGGGTTAAATCAGCATAGAAAGCATTAGTACAGAAAAGTTGCACAGTCACATATTTAAAGCCAGTGATAGGCAACACATCATACAGAATCACATATGAAAAGGAGAATTTAGATGAAATTAAACTTCGTTTTTTGCTAGAACATGATGAGCAAATCTGGCATACTAAATTCCATCATTTCAATATTAGTAAATCAGTAACCACAATAACAATCCAACAATTAGAAAAACATTCAGCAGTGTGTCCCTTGCACATTTTTCTTGCCCTTACCTGTATAATAGCAGGATCATTATGTATGGAAGAAGTCTGGGGTGGTGAAGATTTAACCTGCAAATCCTGTACTGAACACAAAAGGCATGATTAAGAGCTGCATATCAGCCAGAAATCTGGCATTATAACTTTACAGCATGAAACTTTTATTAACAGCAGGCAGACAATACACCTTGTTGTGAAAATAATAAGCATCAAGTGTCAACTGAGATTTCGGACAAAGCCATAACTAGGAACCTACTTTATCTTGCCATAAGGTCACAATCGTAGTATCTGCATGCAACTGATGTCAAATAATATAATGCACTTGGAAGGATTGTATTAATACATACAACTCAAGTGTCACTTGTTTACTCCTAGATACAACTGATGTTACATAATAATGATGTCAAAAGATTAATACTTACAAAAAACTTACTATCACACCAATTAACAACTTACTAAAAATACTACAGCTTCCTTTACATTAAAAAATTTAAAGATAGTTAATATTTAGAGAATATATATATCAATAAATAATTGTAATAAACTGGTAAGCAAAACCTGAACTCATACAAAACCGAACCCTTGAGTAATATAAGGAGCATCAATCTATCAGCCGTCATTTTGTAAAAACGAGGGCGGAAAGGAGAGAGAAGACCTAGGTGGCAAGGGAGTGGAGAATAGTAAAAAGAAAAATGCTAACACCGCCATCAGACACAAGATACCATTTATGCCTAGCCCAATATTTAAAAATTTCCTTTTCCCAGCAGAACCTTTTCTTATTCTTTTGGGTTCAACCATGGAGCTTTTTGCTTCACTAATTCTCTTTCCCTTCTTCTACAGTCAATTTTATTTTCAAACCCTAGCAGACATTCCTCACAAAATGAGTCACAGAATGGTCATACTGATCAAATCACAAGCTGTTCAATTCAGGTAATAATTCCCTTTGTAGTTGTAATTGACTTTTCTTTTCTCAAACAATGCCGTATTGCAATTTGCACTTGAAAGGAAACTTGTAATTAGTATTTGCAAACGAAAATATACTATTGTCAGTTTCTCTAACTCAAAGTCTTTCTGTGGTGACCTCTGAGATGAATTATATTCTTCAAACATTTCAATTGAACAATTTAAGCAAAAGGGACGGTAACGCATTCTGATCCAGTAAGGATAAAACGATATGCGTGTTTGGGGAAAGAGCCTATCCAGAAAATTTGTTTATTCTGAAGGGAGAGAATAAATGAGGGGAACAACAGCTTTCAAGGCGAAATTTGAGGAAGTCCGCAGCCACAGAAATATTATCAGACATTTTGGAAAAGGATATTAATAAGACATCATAAAAAGCACAATCAATTCATTACGATCTTGTAGGACTAAATATAAATAACAGTTTGGGATTGACGGAGATGAAAATAATATCCACATGGAAAGAGTACTCTGATTAAATGAACAAAACTCTACACATGAAAGATGTTTGGCGAAAAAGATTGATGGGCGATGGGAGGGAGATTTGATGAGGTCTGACGCTATAGAGAAGGCAATAAGCTATCACATATGCTCATAAAGAAATTTACACACAATATTGCATTTCTTGATGATTCAAATCTTCATAGCATGACTCAAAAATTAATTGCATGGGTATAATTCAGACTCTTGTTTCACAATTGATATTATAGAATTTGAGTATCCATATGGATAGGTTGTTCAGCTTACCTTGATATCACTTCCTCTAAATACTATGTATTCATAAACTTTGTCACTAGGGGGAACTTGTGGGCCATCCCCTCTGCGTCCCTCTGTTCCAAAAGATCGAACTGCCATCAAACGAAGCTTGTCAGTATCCAATTTATACATATAAGATACAACTATGCACACATTGTATACACCGTTTGCCATGAAATGCAGAAGCTATGATTACAATATCATGCATGATTTCTTCATTAATATAAATGAAGAAAATATACTTCAGATTTCATTTATTCTTGGTGATAGCAGTGATGTATAAATCAATTAGAATTCTAGTTATGCTCTACCTACCAAACTCCATCTCCCCGTTATGATTTCATTCAATTGTTTCAATGGACCAGTTCATATTTTTTTTCTCCTGCATTTCGGATTCAGAGTTATCCTTGCAACTGTATTCATATTAGGTAAGAAAAAATGCACCAACACCGTGTTTCATGTCAAAAATCATAAAAGATGACACCAAAAAAAACATTTGGTTCATGAAAAACGTATATTTCTTGATTGTGCACAATATCAGGAGTGGCGGCAAGTAATCCGTGTGGAAAAGGCAAGTAACGGTGCATCCAACCAATAACATAATCAAACTTCCCTCTCCGAACAAAACTTATCATGAGAAAACTTTTTTTCTAATCTACAAACAAATTGGCATCCAAACCAATAGCAAAATCAACTTTCCCTATTGAAGATAACTTATACAATCCACAAACGAATCGGCATTCAGAACATAACGCAAACCAAAACATCACATTCGGCAAAACCTAAACGCGAAAGCATTAGTATCGAAAAGCCCGAAACTCCAAACTCATAATCTCAAAACAAGAATAACGCAAAAGCAACAACATTAGGACATGAATCCAGAAACATATCAAAGAAGAGCTACGGGTTAGGATCGCACCATTGCGAAGACCGATACTAGCTTCTTCGGTATTGATGGTAAACAGAACGCCTTCATAGCGGATTTCAGACTTTGATGTAAGGCTAATGAGACTGCCGATGTAGGAATCGGCGGGGCCGGTGGTGGATCTAGAAGCCTCCGCTGCCATTGATGAAGATTTGCGAGCGGAGAGATAACCCTATGGTTTCCTGTTCTTCGCCTTCGGGTAGTTTTCTCTCTGATTCAAGTGCTAATTTAATGTGAGAAAAATGAGAACATACAAAGATGATATGATTTGATTCCACGTAAGTCGTGTTTTAATTACTTGCGACCAGCGTGCTCCGTGTTGCGCAATATACAACTACAAAGTCTACAAGCTGGTATAATAACAGTAACATCATTGTGTCACATAGACATGACAATGTAATTCTAGTCAGATTAAAATTGGGTTAATCAACTCAACGTTAATTTTCGAGTTTGTATCGTTTTAAAATATTATAGAGATAAAACAACGTAGTTGTGTGTTTTTCTCGAAATGGATATTTCGTTAGTTGTTCTTTTTAGAGTGTTAACCTCTTGCACGTTGACGATATTATTTGTAATGTACGTATTATAAGTTTAAAGCAAATTTTATTGTCATCTTTGTCTAATTAGATATCAATGAAATTTCATACAAGGTAAATAATTAGCTTTGATAAAGAAGTTAGTCAATTGTTCTTCTAGAATACATAGAAGATTGATTCAGGTGAGAAAATTATTTGTAAAAGGACGGGTAATTTGATCCAATTTTCAGACTATTAGTTCAGTTTTACTACACTATTTTTTTCATTTCAAAAAATTAAAGGTTTTTTTGTTTATAACTAGAATAAATGAACACTTGTAAAACTAATGTAAAAAAATTACGAATGGATAGAACAAAAATGAACTAAGTTTATCCTCATTGCCACAAGAAATCTGCTAATAAGAACCAATATATATATAGAAAAATGACACATTGTATGGTGATGAATGCTAAAAAATCTTCTATTGCATCCGGCCTTGCCAACATATCAACGTCAAAACACGCGGACAATTAACCCAATTTCGAGTTTTCTTCTTATTTCATATTGGTTTGCATGTTTTCTTCTTTATTTCGATGCTTTCTTATACCTTCTAAACGTTGTTTTTTTTTGGTATTTTTTGTGTGGTTATTTAAACTTCATGAGTGGTATTTTTGCGGTTGTTTTATTTCATAACAGTTTATTCGTTTTCCGATCCATTCATGCTCTTGATGTGTTGAACATTTTCTAATGTATCAAATTTTTTCTCTTATTAAAAAAAGTATAAATTTATATATAATTCTTAAAATTATGAATAATACTACCACTGTCAAGACGTCGACCTATGTGTACTAGAACCGATTTTGTCCTTTAAAAATAGCACATCAGTGTTATAAACTTGAGAGATATTAGAAGATAAAGATGTTACGTTGTAGAGTCATTTTTCCAGTAAAGATATATTTAATAACATATACTCCCGCTTGTAACAACAGCCTTATTTAGTACGATGAGATTTTGGATGGTCGGAGCTTTTAAGAAAGCTTATGTTTCTTTTTCTTGATTGATGGTGTAACCTTTTATGTATGATTCTCAAAATTGTAAATAGTACTACCACCGTCAACCTATATATACCAGAGCCGATTTTGAGAGATACTAGAAGAGAAAGATGTTACGTCGTAGAATCCATTTTTCGGTATGTGATAACATATACTCCCGATTCTAACAACTTAGGACTTATTCAGTACGATAGGTTTTTGATAGACGAAGCTTTTTAGAAAGCTTATGTTTTTTTTAAATCGCTGATGTAACTTTTTAAAAGGGAATAAATTTTAAAATCTAATAATAATCTAATAAATGTTCGGTAACATGCAAGTTTGCGGCAAGATCTTTTGTATCTCTCCTTGTATGTATTCTTGTATCCCTATCACGTGATTGGTGGGATTTATATTGTTTATTAATTTTCTCGTAAAGCAGTAAAAATTTAATCCCTATTTATTAATACATAATAGGGATCCATGGATCACTGGTATAGGAGATCTCAATTGGCAGGTTTGTGGGTAAATTTTTACGTATTTGTCAAAAAGTCAAAAGAACAAAAAGGTACAAATAATCAAAGATGTAAAAAGGAACAAAATTGTAAGATACTTGTTAATCTACACAAAGATATATGAAAACTATCATCCAAAAATCTAATGAAAACTATCATATAAAACTTTACAAAATCACACTAAATCTTCCCAAAAAGCTAGTCTACTTAATAATGTACCATACCAAACAACGTTAAGCTTCTAAAATTTCAAAGCTGCTAAAAACCACACCCGACCAAGACCCTAATCACAAACCAACGCAACAAACAAACAAGATGAACGTGGGTTTCGGCACATTGAGGAACCCAAACCCTGAAAACTATGCTTTGTATCGGCCAAAATTATTGACATCTCAAGCACAAGCCCTAACCTTAGGGGCCTGTGACATCAATGTTACAAAAATTAGGTGCTTGCAGAAAAGCCCTTTACCCTAAAGAAGCATGGCAAACTTATCCTAAACAAATTTTCGTGAATTCCTTCAAATTTCACGGATTCAGACTCTAATGTAGCATTTGTCACCTATCTGTACAAGTTTGCCATCTGTTAAACTTGATGTACAACTCACTTTAGTGCTAACTGGCAAATTAGGCTATCATCACTGTACAAAACCTAATTACTTGCTCACTGTAAACTATTGCATAACCTCAGCAGTTGTATTGGATGGCTTTGTATTGACCTGCAAGTCTTGTTTTTCAGCAAGCGCCACCTTTAGATCCCTGCCAATTACGCAAAGTGACTAGATTATATTTCTAGAATTCAAATGAAGACGAGAAACTGAAGATTAGTAAGCCTAGGGAAGGCATAACAGCATACCTGCACCGCGGAATACAACAGTTCAAATCTGCACATCTCTGTGAATGCAGTCTTAGCACTTGCCAGATCTTAGTGCAATGTATGCATCCTCCACCAATTCGGGTGTTGCAGACACGCGAATGGGAAAACAGTCTTTTGATCTGAAGGCAGTGTAGGTAATTACACGGATTTGTTTCTGTTGAGCGACATTTTGAAGCATGTAACAAGACATCCAGCAGTTCCTTCTCCTGCACCAAGCTTAAGTTATTATACCCTAGAAAACCGCATAAAATTCAACAGCTATGTTAAAGAAGTGTCATCTCACCATTTTAGCTTTCTTAGTCTCCACTGCCAGATTTTCTGGTGCTAAATTTTTAGCTAAATTATGGGTGTGACAACTAGAACGATTTTTTTTATAGCATGCGCCACAAACAACGAACTCTGGGCATAGGTTACACTTCCATTGTTCGCTCAGCACAACATCCTTGAGGCACAAGCTGCAAGTAGTCCCTGGTGTTGCCTCATTTGGATGGTGAAGGTGATACAGGATCATCATAGAAGAGTGCTTTGCTCGACGAAGCGTGTCAAACTGATAATGATTGCCTTGGCAAAAACTCAAGAGGGAATGTCGGTTCGCTAAGAAACAATTGTTCATGATAACATCATTGTCCTCCGTGTCGGCAGGCACCTCATCTACCGTCTCCTAAGGATCATAAAGAGAGGGGGAAAAAAGATTTTAAATATGTTTGAACCTAAAATAGGCTGACTAGTGAGCGAACATATGGAAGAAGACTTGTGATATGAAAAGAACCTGTGAAAGTGCATGCTTTTGGCCACTGCTCGAAATGTGAGTGTCCTCAGGATTTTGATCTTTGTTGTGGCAGCTGAAACGCAAGGTCAGAAAAATCTATTATATATACTTAAGCTAAAATTGAACACCTTTTATTTATTTTTTAACCACAACCGAAATTGTATATGGAAACTTTTACTAAGGTTAAGATATATATTACAACCAAAACTTCAATAGTAATTTTATATCCAAGAACAAGAAGAATCCACAATATCAGCAGTTCAGTAATGGTAATAATCTATTATTTAAATGAGAAACAAGTCAGATACTCACCCTTCACACAGCTGGAAGTTCTTGCATGTATTACAACGCCATCTCTTTCCAGATGCTATGACTTCATGACAATGTGTGCAGATATTATGTAAGTAGACAATGATGAAATCCTCTTTTGCAGAAGACATTGTTTGTGCCAACTGTCACCAAATAGAAACAATATAAAAACCAGAAGTTAGGCAAGCACAAGTGGCAGCAGAACATGATCAGACTAAACTATAGAGGCTTTGAAAACTCATGAAAAGCATTCTTATTAAGAATGTGGTAGAAATTTGACGTAAACATAGCTTAAAGTTCAAAAATAATAGTACAGAAAAGAGAAGGAAATAATTTATATACAAGCAAGAATAAAGAGACTGACAATCAGAGAACTCACTTCCTGCATCAGTAAGATATCTTTGGCATCACCCTCAGTGACAGTAGGGTCTGTACGCCCCATTGCTTTCAAACTCCTCCGTGTCTTTTTCATAAACTTCTTTAGCAAATCTCCACCAGATTCTTTTTCAATTTTTTTTATCATGCTATCAGCAACACTGGACCAATAATCACCATCGAAGTATGGTAAACGAGCAGCTGTTACTTTGGTGTTACATCCTTCATTGGGTACAAAAAACTGTTCATATATATTTGAGGAATTCACGATAATCTTTTCTTGGGCTGCTTTTCTTAGCATTGATCGGTACCTACATTGTAAGCCAAAAACCACTCGTTTGAAAGAGCACTTTGAAGGAAAGTACACTAATTTAAATGCATGTGAGGCCAGAAGATGATAGGAATGACAGCTATTGTTGTTTAGATTAAAACAATTCAGCAACCACAGAAGAGCCTGCTCTAAATTATGGCCCCATATTTCCAGTTATGTGGACTAATTTTATTACATAAACTAATTGTGGTATGTGCATGCAGTTGGAAATAGAGAGAGAATTACCACTGTCGAAGCTTATCAGGTTTTGGCGTTTTTTGTGTCTCTGGATGACAGTATAAAATATAATCTTCCCCTTTCACCGGTGGACAAGCCCATATATAGCAGGTGGAAAAACCTCTTTTCTTGCAATATTCCAGGTATCCAATCTAAAAACCCATTTTGAAGAAATTAAAATTGTTAATAAAGAGATCAGGAATGTACTTAAAAATAGTATATGATATAAATACGATTATATGCACCGATATTTCTGAGGGACAACTAGTGTACAGGATTGCTTACCAAAATTTCATGATAAACAAATGTTCGAAGGGCTTCACCAGCAACACTTTTTGCTTCTGGCCTAAAATACTTCACGGAATCGAGATAAGAAATATAGACACATCTCTGATTTGGAAGACTGCACTGTGAACCACATTCTTGAACGTACATTCCAAAGAGGCATACATCTACACCTTCAATCTTCTGAAATAAAAGAACCACCTGCAAATGACATCGCACAATTTCAGCAAAAAAATAGATGCTCTTACCACAAGATAAGTTCAGATCTTTTGCAAGAGTAAACACAAATTTTTTCACAAAATAAAAGAGAGCTATCTAGTCTGCACAAATCTCATAGAGAAGAGGATGGTCAAGTTACATCCTTGGAAGTGCAAATAAGTTCCACCATATTCTCAACTTACTTTTGATCTATAAGGGAACTCTGCTGGGTAACTCCTGTCTGGGAAGATATCTTGAAATTGCTGCTTAACTTTCAGAACTTTGTCGACGGATGAGACCATGCGAACAGTTAGATCAGAAGCTTCCAGAACCTAATAATCAAAGATCAAAACAATTTAGTAGGTGGTACAGGACTAAGATTAAGATATTTCCACTTCACAAATTTTACTATCAGAGGTATTCAGGTAGATAGAAGCACAAATGCATGTCCGTTATCATTATCAATACCAACGTATACAATTACAAGAAAAATAATATTATTTGCGAATGTCTTTCTATTTTAGCTCTAAATGGTGCATGTAGTAGGTACTGAAATATGAAAATCAGAAAGAATGCCTATTTACCTTTTGTCTACAACTTTACACCGAGTTTAAATAAGCATAGGCAAGTGAATCAACATATGCTACAAGAATGCAAATTCTGGAAGGAGATTGTAGCAAATAAGCTGATAATTTATTCAGATTAGACTAATACACCTTACCTCTTCAAGATCTTTTACACCTGCCTTCGCCCTGTCTTTTCTATCTTTCTTAAGTCGCTCAAACAACCTCTGCTCAAGATGATCACTAAGTCTGGTACGTGGAAGGTTGCTTGCACTAAAACAAGATGTAGATGGTAAGGGTTTGCAGTCTCCGGTTTCCAGATCTGCTAAGTAGCACTTTGGACAAATGTAATCTGCTTTGCCACCCAAGTCTCTCTTGTCATTGAAGAGAGCACATATCTGATGTTGCCATCCTTCGCATTTATCACACATAACCCACTATAGACAAAAGAAAGATTAGTGACTTCAGAAGTACAATAATACCTAGGAAGTATGGGGAAATAAAATCGAAGCTTTCTACTTACTGATTCTTCAGTAACAACATCATTCTTTTTAATCTCCATTTTAGACTTCTTTGGCCCACGTGACTTGTTATAGCAGGCAGAGCAGTAGCAAATCTGGCCACTATTTTCATCCAGCATGTAGTAGTATGTGCCCCTATATTTGATGCGACTACCACAGGGTAAGCAGTAAATTGGCATTGGTGGAAACCACAACTTATCCATGTTACACAATTGGCAGAAGTACTCGCTAATGCAATTATTCCTTGGATTCCCAAACTCTTGCTCAGCTACAGTCTGTAACATGCCATGTCGATTGGTTAATATACTATTATGACCAAACTAATGTAGATGTTTAAATTACTCTAAAAAAGGAATGAGCACCACTCAAATCCAAAATTGTTTGTGAACATCTCAACCCATAAAGCCTTACTCCATACGACTGCTCAAATATCATTCTTGTACCTGATACTAGGTGAATATATCTAAACAATTCATAATTGTCCTTCTTAATTAATCAAGGCTAACACTGCACGAAGATAATTTGTTAAAGGCTCTCCTTCTAGAGACTAGTTTTCGTCCATGTGAAACATAACCATTGATTATCAATGCCTGTTTTACACCCTTATGTATTTTTTATTTATTTACAAAGTCAACCAAAGAAAGATTATAAGGTATTTAGAAATAAATAATAAAAAAAGAAAGAAAGAAAGCTTTCGAGGTCAATCTAAATGATTTATGTACGTGTGCACTAATAAGTCATCAAGTAACATAGGGAGGGGGGGAGGGACAGAGAAGAAGGTAATTGAGGAAACCTGATCAATGTTCTGCTTCAGAATCAACATGTGTTGCTTTATCTCCTCTGGAGTGAAAAAATCAGTTAAAGACAGACCTTGCATTTTTAGCGTTTCTGACTTAGAGGTTGTCACAACTGCACTTGTAGTTTCAAGTGGTTCCACGGTAACATCCAACTTAGTCCTGTCTAAATTATTTCTGGTACCAGCATTATTTGTTTGAGAAGTGCATTGATGTTCAGACATAGTGTTCACAGAGTTGGATGAAGGTGAGGAAAAACTACCAAGGGTTTTGTCCACCTCATTTTTTTGAGAAGTGCAGTGATGTTCAGACACCTTAGTTACACATTTGGAAGAAGGTGAAGATAAACTTTCAAGGCCTTTCTCCTTGACCTCACTACTGACTGTAGGCTCCAATTCACTGTGTTTGTAATCATTTAAGTCTTCGGTCATGAGAGATGCATTCTCAGAGCTCAATCTCTGTTCATCCTCTGACAAATCAATCTTTGATTCAATGATGCTGGGAGAGTAACGCGTAAGAGGCGTATCTGTCTCCACATTCATCTCAGTATCACCAGAATTAGAAGACAAAAGTGGCGCAGAAAGCTGGCATGGTGTAGGAGACCCTTCAAGGCTAACTGGATGTGATCGCGGAAATAAAATTCCTTCAGAGGAGTAACTATTAAGCTTTCTGACCTTTGAAGCATAATGTCCAAAAGACATCTGCTTGTGATAGATTCTTGAGTTCAATCTCTCAGTCCCTTGTTGATCATTATAAAATTCAACAGCACGTTGCCATATACAACAATCAGATGACTGACACTGCCTAATATGATCCAATAGCACCTTAAAGTTCTCACATGCACATGCGTAATTGCACCTAAGCGCATGCAAATTTCGCACAAATGTGTCTTGACCAAGGCAAGAGGTTTTTGGATCCCTCGAAAACTTGATGAAATCACTTAGATCCCTGATCTGATCATCTCCAACAGAAAGCTGGCCACATATATCAGAAGTTGGAATCAGTCGTGAGGATTCCAGAAAATGAGATTGAGCTAAAATTGCACTGTAGTCTTGTGCAAGCCTCTGGTAGCTCCGATGTTTTGCATCAAATGGTTCAGTCATTGACAAGTCTGCATTACACACCACATTTAACACATCATTTGAGCTGTAAAAGCTTATTGGATTAATATCCAATGTAGATGACATATGCACAAATGAGGGAATCGTTTAAGCATCTTGGATTAAAATCCAATGTAGATGACATATGCACATATGAGGGTTTCTTTTCAGATGACGGTGATAATTATTTACTTGGTCAATACATGCAAAAAAAAAGCAAGAAATGCACGTGGCGTATGTGTGGGATAGAAACAGATTTAGCAACATGGAGAAAATTATTTTGCAAGAAATGCACGTCAGAAAGCAAGAAGTAAATGAATCAGTATAGTCGACACCAAGCAAATCTATTTGCACTTTGTTTACACAACCATCGATAAGGTATTGTGTTCTTCGCTTTTCAAGCAATTAATTTGTGTTAATTTTTCAAATTTTCCATCACAACTTAAGGAAGTTTGCAGTGTGAATTGCAGTTACAGAGGGGAGTGCTGCATCAGTGTGAAACGTATATGACCAAGAAAAAAAAAGTCATGCAAAAATACAGGAAACCTTTTTCATAATAGAAGATTTCAAATGAAGGAGCGTAATTAGAGACTTAATAGTAACCGTGTAGCCATCATACTGAAAGTTACTTACCTTCATTAAAATGCTGTGATTTGCAACTACTATCAAAGGATGCCTCGGACTCATACTGTAAAACACTTCCAGAAAATGTCACGTTGCTGTCCCCACGCCTCGGTTCCACAAGGAGTGGCATATGGGATGTGAGCTGATCATATAGTGGGTTAGTAACCTGAAAATTTCTCTTTCTTCCCCGAGTGAATTCATTTGATTGTGATCCTGAAATTGAGACTTGAATGAAGAATTAGACATGAATATAATAACACATGGTATAAAAATGAATACAGATATTTACTTACCAGTTAAAGAGGACATCACAACCGGAGATATATGGGGACCATTAGCACTCCCTAAATTGAGGGGCATGTTGCTATGAGCTATTACGGAATCAGTAACAACATCTAACAAGTTTGCACTGGTGTTGTGCTTCATGTGCTCCATGGGTGGTGGAGCAACAAAAGTAGGCAAAACGGAGGACATTGCATAAGCAGCCTTTTGTTGAGCAGCTAACTCCTGATGATGCCTTTCTTTAATTAGATAACTCATCCGATGAGAAAAAGTCTTCTCGTCCATATAATCCGCCTGACAACAGATGTGTCATAACTTTCTATTAGAAGAAATATATCGACTGAATCAACACAATTTCAGACAGGAATTTGATAAACATAATCCAATTCTAACACTAAAGCCATTGCTACAAGTTCAGGTCGAACCATGCCATCATAAGAAATGGGACTGACATGATTGTTACATAAAGCAACTTCTAATGGCAATGTAAATGTAAATCAAGAACGAAACATCTAGCAGCCACTTGATGACACAGTAACAAAAATCAATAAGATTAATATTACAACTAAAAGAACATCAATGCTAAAATACAGAAGGAAACACAAACCTTAGAACCAGCAAGACTGAACAATCTTTTTTCGAACTCAGCTGAGAGGCGATATACCTCGTGTAAAGACGTCCTAGTACATATTGCTGAAATATGATGAGCACTGCAAAGACAGCCATAAATCCATGAGTAAAAAGACATGTCTAGATTCATTTCTTTCACCAACTGAAAATAGATTTAATCCATATGCAATCATGTGTCTTAAAATTCTATCCCCCACCTCCAAAATTACTTAATATTAGCTTCCTTTCCAAAATAAATAGCTTCAGCTATCATGTGACTTAAAATTCTATTCCCCACACTCCAAAAGCAACAATACACCGACAAATTATGACAATCAAATTCAAAATTCATGTCCAAAGAAACTGTTGACCAACAACTGACAAATAATATCTATAATCTATCACAGGTTCAAGCTTCAGACAACGTACACAATAGAGCTACCTGTGTATAAGTAAGGTGATCTTCAAGTAACAACATTGATCACAAATTATTTAAAATACGACCATTGTTCAGGAATTACTACAATTCAAATACATTTGGCTCCAAGTCAAAGCGGAAACCATAACCTCATACTACACGAAAAGGTTGAGTTGCATTTATTCTAGTTCAATCAAATACGTCATAGCCCAATTCCATACAAAAAGCAATGGAGAAACGAATAACATTCCACCAATAAATCTTCCAGTCCACAAGGCCTTCAAATTGGGGTCCTACTTGTCCAATTGTATCCTCCCTATACCACCCATCCTTCCCCCAAAAACATTGGATAATTGAATCAACAGAAAACCTAGTTCCGAAAAATTGCACTAAAACGGATTGAATCCGGATAATATATTTCAAGAAAAGAAAAGAAAGTACACCCAAAAGAAAAAGAAAAAGAAAAGCAAGAATCAATTCGAAACTTACATCCTTCGAATGATAAATGGACGAACTTTTTCAATTTCAGGATCATCCCGCCAAGTGAACGACATGCCTGATCGAGGAAACATACGACCGCCACCGCCAACAACGAATTGAGCGATGTCCAAATTAGGGTGATTTCCTAGACCCGCCATGGCATATTTCTTGCCCAAGAAACAAATTGGAAGAAGATTTAAACCAAAGATAATCGAGAGTCTAAAAAGCCCTAGAACTGGCAATATACGATCGGGTTCGCCCAAACTAATGAAATATACCCTTGGATCGGGCGGTTCACCGGGTTTGCTTTTCTTATCTTTTTTTTTTGGGTGTGAAAGGTGGGTCAAAGCCTAACCGATAAAATTACATGAAAATCTATCTATCTTCAATACCGAAACCGGAACTGGTGTCGGGTCAAAGCCTGTTTTTATATCATTGAAATAAGCTACCCCGTTTTATATTTTTACTATTGATCAAACGAACGTTACGTACATTGTTAATTGTTAATTGTTTATCTGTTCGTTGTGGGTTGAAAACTAATAAAATTTAAATTTTATTTAATAATAATACATACGCTTTTTTAAAAACGTGTTTTATCATGGTGTAAGATCAAATAATTGGTGGATGTCATACTTTTGTTTCGGCTTATGAACTAATAAATTTGAATTAGTTTAACAATAAGATTGTATGATATAATTTTGGGTAAATTGCGAAAAATAACCTAACCTTTAGGGGTGTTGTGGTCTATGGCCTAACCTTTTAAAAATGTAACTAAAACCCCAACCTATACTATATGTTGTAGATGTTAGCCTATGCTCGCCGCCGGTAATTTTTCGATGAAAGTGATGAGTTGTCTGATGAGGTGTCTTCTTTCTTTAATGATTGGATAAATTGCGAAAAATACAAAACCTTTTGGGAGTGTTGTTTGTTCATAGCCTAAAGTTTTAAAAATGAAATTAAAAACCAATCTATACTACATGTTGTAGATGTTGGCCTATGCTTATTGCCGACAATTTTCCGGTGAAAGTGAAGACCCGTGAGCAGAGTTATTTGAGAGAACACAACAACACTAGGCCATTCTTATGAAAGTTTAAGAATGTATTATGTCATACATATGAAATTAAATTATCATCACACTAATCGGGTATTTGGTTTGTTTGTTACGAGTATGATTTGTTATAGAGGTTTTTGTTTGGGTATTCACCGGAAAAATTACCCGCGGCAAACATAAGCTAACATCTACAACATATAGTATAAGTTGGATTTTTAGTTGCATTTTTTAAAGGTTACGCCAAAGACCGCAACACCCTCAAAAGGTTAGGTTATTTTCCGCAATTTACCCCATAATTTTTAATTCAATTTTTATTTGACTTTTCTAGATTTTTTTTAAAAAGTGAATTGGATTGTACTTCAAGTTTATTTTTGAAAAGTAAAATTGAATTAGTTTAACAATAAGATCAAATAATTGATGTATTATTTTTAATTATGATTTCGGTTTAAGTTTTTATGAAGCAATAATGTCACATTTTTTAAGTATGATTTTATTTACAAATTTTACATGAAGCCAAAAGGTGATAAATTTTAATTATATTTGTCGCTTAGCATATCAAGAAAAATTAGTTTACTAAAACTATGTTTTAAAGTAATATATTGTGATTCAAATATCACAATCCAACCTACAAATCAAGCTTTTTTGTAATAAATCCAATCATCATTAACACATTCAATATGTTTATACAATAAAACCTAAATATGTATATATGTCTAATTATACTCGGTCAATAATCAAAATATTATTTTATTGTGCTCATTAATATGTTTAGATTCATTCTTAAACATCTATCAAACTCCAAACTGTTAGACCATTTGTTTTCCCCCATTTAGTGTATGATAATTACCCTATGATGTTTTCTATAACCAAACGGTCTAAACTCATATTTCAAGAGTATAATTATTTTTGTTTGCACACAAAATAAAACCAAAAGAAAATATTAAAATCAATTAGTGTATTGTAGAATCAAATGCTCCGAATAATATTTCAAAAGTATAATCAATTTTCTAATGTAAAACAAATAAATTGAGACAAAATATCAAACTAACCTTAATTTCGAATGTTTTTTCTATAATAAATTCAGCCACCATTAACACATTCAATATGTTTACACAATAAAACCTAAATATTTATGTATGTCAAATTATATCCGGTCAATAATCAAAATATTCTTCTATTGTGCTCTAATATGTATAGACTAGTTTTAAACGTCTATCAAACTCCTAACTGCTAGACATACCCTTTGTTTTCCCCTCATTTTGTTAGACTAACCAAAAGACATTTTCATTCTCTGTATTATAAAGGCAATAACAATCAAACAATTCATATCAATTGCAATAAATAAAAATAACTTTCTTATGACAATAGAAAAAACTCAAAAGCCTCTTATAAAATTAATGAATTATCATATATCAATAGCTTATAGCCTCATACCTAAGCTAAAACGTTTTTTTATGTTCAATCTCATTTGTATAATCAATCAACTGCAATTAAATAAAAAAATATATATATAAACCCTCTAAACCTCATTTTATTTGGGACAAAACATCTCATACCTACAACAATATAAAAGGGGCACGCTCATTTCCTTATTTAACCTCCTTTTTCTGCACGTTGTCTCATACACCCATTCTCTAATTAGCATTCTTCTACAAGTCAGTTATTTGTTTACCTCTTATCATCCTCACACCAACTTTTTTTTAAAACTTGCATATGGATATAATCATTATTTTCTTATAGGAGTCAAACAAACTACAATGAAAACAAGTTCGCCAAACAAAAAGGCGCACAAATTGTGGTATGGTTCACATAACAACGAATATGCAGAACGTTATATCAACATTAAAGAATTGTACAAATAAATGCATGTTAAAATAAAACTTATGATATGTCGAAAATGGGATGTGATTAATCCATTTGAAAGATATCTTAAAGATGACTTCATTGCTTTGGAGGACATGGTATGATGATACTTTGAACACTTTGGTAAGAATTTTAGGCATTAACAATATAATTTCTTAAATTCATCTAATTTGTTACTTTTTATATTGAAATTCCTCTTATTACTATAATATTTTCTGATTTTTACTTGACTTTTAACTTTAATGATTTTATTACAATATATTTATGTATTGGATTTTTCGAACTTTTCAAGGGAGGTTTTTATATACGGTACAACAAAGAACAACATTACTCATTGCTTTTTATCTAATCTACAAGAGATAAACATATATACCACGAACATAATTTGTATATTGTCAAACATAGAAATATTCCGTGTTTGTAAAGACAATGCCATATTATTGAATTGGAAGGTAATGTTGTAGTGGAAAAGTAAAAGACAGATATAATTATATGCATCCATGAAATCTTTTCGCGTGTCTTTAGTCTTACCACAAGCTCAAAATATATAAGTGAACCCATACAATCTTTGTTAAACCACTATGATGATATAAAATATGTGAAAAAAATATTAAAACTTTTCACACCACAAATATTATAGAAAAATGATGATCATCCTATTATTGTCATTATACAAGCTAAGCTTGTTTTGATACTCAGCTTGAAAATTCTCAACGATGACACTAGATAGTTCTAAAAGCTAAAACCTGGCTCATAACTTTTCCAACAATGACTGCATATGATTCTTAAAGTTGGAACTTAACCCATAATTTTTAAGCATCAGTAAAAGAAAAAGATATCCTGAATTGAAAAAATAATTATAACCACAAATAACATTAAGAAACCAATCAACACATACATGGAAACGAAAGATAAGAAATTCGACTTTAGAAGGATTGTTTATAACGCTCATAGTCACTATGATAAATATGACACACTATTGTAACCGGCCTTAACTTCCTTGAGGATGTATTTGGTGTACCCTCTTTGCACAATCGGAAGACACAACCGACATAAGCATCTTACTTCGCTCAATCAACAGTTCAACACTATACCTTTCCTAAGTCAACACACAAGCAAATCATTACATAATCTAATGAAATTTCAACCCTCAAAATCCAGCAAAAAAAAAGTATAAAACTCAAAACTAATGTTTATGGAGGTGCCAAAAAAGGTTCGACAAATTATTCGGGTTGTTTTCTAAATTGAAAGTGTCACTATGATACGATTTTCATGCCAATAGTCTTGCCATGTGAGTTAAATCGAATCAAATCTAGAGAAACAAAAGGAGTTGAGAATAAATTGGAAAACCTAGAAGAGTGTAAGAGATAAACGGATTTTTTAAAAATTTGTTTTGAAGATAACAACACCTAAATTTGTTTGTGACGCTAATAAGTGGGGAAGAGCACAAATATAAAATAACCCCTAATTAGGCTTTATTTGCAAAAGACAATCTCTTAAAATTTAAGTTTTACAAGTTTATTCATTGTGAAACTTAAACAAAATATTTATGGATAATTTTTATAATTTAAAATATGTGACAAAGTTTTAGTAGTTAAATGTATATTTGTGTAATTTTTCTACAACATAAACTCATGTATCAATACCTAATTTTTAAATATTAATATTATAAAAGTATTAAGTTTATATAAATTTTAAATAAAATAAAATATAAAAAAATGTATTATCAAACGCGTGCTTAACACGGGCCTACACTTCTAGTATATGAGTTATTCTATTTTTAGATATTTATTGCTTCAAAAAGTTAAAATTATAGTCTACGAAGAATGTTTATTAAATAATGAATTTTTAAAAAAAAATCGTAAAATAGGTTATTTATTACAATTATATACTTTATATCTTAAAGATCACTTTTTTATAAAATTATTGTTAGACTTGACTTTTCACAAATCAATTTCTCACTCTTTTAATGTGTTACTTTATTTTCAAATAGTCTATTTTCAAGATAATTTTGGGTAATTTAATATTGAAGAAACTGAGATATTTTTCATTGACAACCAATTGTAAATTAGTTGGGCTTAATTTTGGGTAATTTAATGGGTTACTTTTAAAATCATTGAAATAAGCTACCCCGTTTTATATTTTTACTAGTGGTCAATCACGTTTTTCGCACGAGTCAATTTTATTTTACTTATGTTAATTTTTCATATATTAGTTGTGACTTAAAAACTAATAAAATTCAAAATTAATCTAATATCAATATATATGTTTTCAAAAAATGTGTTTTACTATGGTGTAAGATCAAATAATTGGTGGATGTTTATACTTTTGTTTCGGTTTAGGAGCTAATAAATTTGAATTAGTCTAACAATAAGATTGTATAATATCTTTTTTAATTCAATTTTTATTTGACTTTTCAATATATTTTTTTAGAAAGTGGATTGGATTGTACTTAAATTTCAGTGTTTGAGTGTCTAATGTAGTTGAGCATTGTCATCATAAAATTTGTACGAAGTGAAAATGTCACATTTTAAAAGTATTATTTCATTTATAAATTTTACATGAAGCCAAAAGGTAATAAATTTTAATTATGTTTGTCACTTAGCATATCATGAAAAATTATTGTACTAAAATTATGTTTTAAAGTAATGTATTGTGATTCAAACATCACAATATATGAGTTATCTAATTTTAGATATTTATTGTTTCAAAAAGTTAAAATTATAGTCTACGAAGAATTTTTATTAAATAATGAATTATAAAAAAAATCATAAAATAGGTTACTTTTTACATTTATTTACTTTAGATCTTAAAGATCACGTTTTATAAAATTATTGGTAGACTTGACTTTTCACAAATCAATCCCTCACTCTTTTATTGGTTTACTTTATTTATAAAAAAAATAGTCTATTTCAAGGATAATTTTGGATAATTTAACATCGAAGAAAATGAGATATTTTTTTCATTGACAACCAATTGTAAATTAGTTGAGGTTATAGTTATAATTTAGAAAATATCATTAAGAACATTGTCTTCAAAATGTTGCTATCAATGTGTTCTTAAGAGTAACTCCTACCAGTAGCAGCATTCATTGGTCATGATGTTCTGTAGAATGTGTGATAGTTGATTCATAGAAAGTTGTAGTGGTCTTAGAATGACATCCGCCTAAGACTGAGAAAGAATTGAGAAGTTTCCTTGGACTTATCGGTCATTATCGAAAATTGTGGAAAGAGGTTCTCTAAAGTAGCTCAAACCGATGACTAATCTACTTCGCAAGGCAAAGAACTTCGAGTGGGATAAAAATTGTCAAAAGAGCTTTGAAAAACTTAAGTGAAGACTTACAAGTGTGCTAGTTCTGACTCCATCTCAAGGTACGAATGATACAATTTAGAATGATGCTTAAGGACAAGGTCTTGATTGCGTATTGATGCGGAATGACAAGGTGATAGCATAAGCATCTCGTCAATTGAAGTTGTATGAGGTGGATTATCCACTCATGACTTGGAACTTGCAATTGTTGTTTTTACTCAGAAGGTGTTAATATGATATAAAGAAGATGGCTAGAGTTGTTAAAGGAAGATGATATAGAGGTTTTATATTATCCTGAAAAGGCTAATGTTATTGAAAATGCTCTTAGTAATTAAGATGTTGAGGCAAGAAAATAAGATAGTGTGTTGATTGTGCAAACTAAGTTGCAACGAGATTTGATGAAGCTGACATGGAAGTATGGTTTGACAAAAACAAAGGTCAAATGAGTATGTATGAATTTGACCATCTTTGTTAGAGACTATAAAAGGGAAATAATATGATGATGTAACTTGGAGGAAGATTTGAAAATATGTTAGGAAATGAAAGTCTTCAGATTTGAGGATTGATGACAATGGGGTTCTAAGATGCAAGAACCGCCTTTATGTGCAGCAGATGATAGGATATTCTCATTCTTCGGGTTATTATGTACACCCAAGAACTACTAGAGATTAAAAGGATCGCATAAGGAATTATTGATGGGTGAACATGAAGCGAGAAGCTAGATGATGTGTTCGTTATGGAGATAGTGAGATTGCATGGTGTTCTTAAGACAATAATGTTAGTTGTGATGGTTGTTCTATATAGATATAGGTACAGAGTTGAGATTTAGTACCACTTTTCATCCGCAAACATGTGGACAACCTGAAAGAACCGTTCACACCTTGGAAGACAAGTTACGAGTTTATACTTTGGTTTTGTCCAGGAAAGTGGGAGACATGTTGCCTTGGTAGAGTTACTGTAACACCCCAAATCTGTAGGACTCGGAGTGCTACTGGGCTAGGATCTTACAATGGATCCTGACCCTAGCCTGACAACAATTTCACTGATCTTACAACAAGGCACATATAGATTAAAACAAAACATGAAACTGAGTACAAACAAAAGGTAATACAATGTACCGCTGAGTACAAACAAAACCACACTGTACAACAAAAGAACCCATATCCCCGATAACGCCCCAGTGTACGGAGCCCTCAGCGGATCACCCACTCTGGATCACTCTGCAGCTCTCCTATCATGCAAAGTATCTACAACACGGTATAGAACCGTTAGCTAACCATACACATATATAAGAAGATGCTAGAGCACAAACACACATCAGAAATCTTAACACATCATCATGCTTTCATCCATTTAACCGGTTTATTATCTTTAGAAAGTCCAGCAATCAACTCGTATATATATCCATATAAACATATGTGACACGAGGAATATATAATCCTCACCTCTGGGTCCAATAGCCAGCTGGAATGATGCCTGGAACACCACCCCGTGTACCCTAAGGGAATGGGGAGTGCCTGAACCGTTTACCAGGTCAGGTCTGCCTACAGAGAACCTCCCAGACTCCCGGCGTAATGAAAACGCAAGTTATCACGGCCCTACAATGGGCAAGCAATATACCATAGATCGGTAATAAACCATAACGCATACTATCAACATATATCACACACCACTCATGCACACATCCGATATAGGAATGGCAACTAAGTAAGTCCCACGGACTTACCTCAACCTCGTAGTCGTCTCAACTCGATAAATCCTCAAACTGGTCCACTCCAAACTGGAGGACAACACGGCCTATACAAGGCATACATATATATCAAACTCCTATCACACAAAGGGTCACACCTAGACCCAAGGGATCCATAAGGATCATATCCAACTCGTAAACCTCAAAGCCGTAACCGGCATATCTATATCATACTCATCAACATCCGATACCTAGCATGCTACTACCGCTCATACTAGGAAAAGAAAGGATCTACCTAACTCTAGGTAGATCCGGGACAAGACGCACCTGCGTAAAACAAGGGACGCAAGGGCGGAGCAAGCAACCCGCAGGCACGGCAGCTCATCTGCGAGCGCGGTGACAAGGCTGCAGGCAAACGCAGGCACGGCGCAAGCGCTGCGGCACGGCTTCTAGGCGCGGGGGCGGCGTCTGTGCAGAACGTTAACCCGCGATTCCTCTTCGGCTCTTCTCGTGATCAAATCACGTCTTTATCATTCCAGATTCACACACATGCATAAACATACACATTCCAACATCACCCTATGATCAATACATCTAATCCTAAGCTAAGGAAGGAAGAAACAAAGGAAGAAGGAAGAGAAGAAGGAGAAGAAGACTTACCACTGTTGTGGCCTAACCAGAAACTGCTCACCACTAGCATCTCAACTGGCTTCCAAGCTCAGCCATGCACATAGCTCATCAACAACCACAAAATCACACAAAACTCTTCCAACTCAAGGGAAAACCAAAAACAAGCTCAAGAAGGATGAAGGAGAAGCAAGGAAGACGTGAAGGCTGGATTGGAAATGTAATGGAACCCTTGCTCAGCAAGGTAAAACGGAAGAAGTAAGGCAAAGGTAAAGCACGGGTCAAAGGAGTCAACAAAACCAGCTGCAGCCGCCGGAAACCGCAGGGCGGTTCCCTGAGCCGCAGGGGCGGCAGACATGCCCGCGGGTGCGGCAAGGCTAAACTCGGCCAAAGCCAATCTCGGCTAAGGTCCAATCTCGGTCCGAAAAACTAGGGCTCTTACATCTCACCCCCCTAAAAACAAGTTTCGTCCCGAAACTTGTAAAATCCTCAAACCACTCGGACTCACAAGCCGAGGTATAACTCTCTTTATAACCTCAAACATAAGCATGGAGGAAACCATCGACTCTAGCACGAACACTATACAGGGCATAGAGGAAAACCATCTCTAGCCAACCAGCATCACAAAAGCAGGGAGGAACGAACCATCTCCAACTATAAACAATCGCACTAGCACAACAAGATATAATAAGATCACACATCATATCAAGCTAGTACGAAAATAAACACGGCATGACATATAAGCACATAAGCAAACACTCACCAAGATAGCACTAAGATCTACTCGGTGATCCTACTGGTGCATCTAACTCAGCATAAAACTCTGGATAGTTCCTCTTGATACTATCCTCAGTCTCCCATGTAGCCTCATCCGGTCCTCGTCTCGACCACTGTATCCTCAGCATAGAAATGTCCTTCGAATGTAGGCGTCTCATACCTCGTTCTAGGACTGCAATCGGATGCTCAACAAAAGTGTGGTCCGGCTCAACCACCGAATCATCATAACTCACGATGTGTCTCGGATCTGGTATATACTCCCTCAGCTGAGACACGTGAAACACAGGGTGAACACCCTCTAATCTCGGAGGCAAGGCTAATCTGTAAGCTGCGCTCCCAACCCGATCCAGAATCTCGAATGGTCCGACATATCGGGGGTTCAACTTCCCCTTAATGCCAAAACGCCTTACACCTCGTGTCGGGGACACTCTCAGCCACACATGCGCTCCAACTCTGAACTCTAGAGGTATACGCCTCCTATCAGCATACGACTTATGACGGCTCTGGGCAGTCAGCATCCGCTCTAGAATTAGTGCTACTCGAGCCACATCATCCTGAATCTGATCAGGTGCTAACCCACTAACACTACTCTGCTCATCCCATCATAACGGTGTACGACATCTCTGCCCATACAATGCCTCATATGGGGCCATCCCAATCGATGCATGTCAGCTGTTGTTGTATGAGAACTCAACAAGTGGGAGATGATCCGTTCACACTTGTCCCCAATCCAACACACAAGCTCGCAACATATCCTCCAGTGTCTGAATGGTCCTCTCTAACTAACCATCTGTCTAAGGATGGAACGCAGTCGTGAAGTGCAAACTCGTCCCCAGGGCAGTCTGAATCTGCTGCCAGAATCTTGAGGTAAATCGCCCATCTCTGTCTGAGACGATCGTCCTCGGTACACCATGGAGTCTCACTATCTGCCTAGTGTACTCCTCAGCTAATCTGCTTACCGGCCACGTCTCCCTAATAGGAATGAAACGTGCCGTCTTCGTCAATTTATCCACTATGACCCAGATGGCATCAAAATTCCGGCTCAGCCTCAGTCCAATCACAAAGTCCATGGTGACGTCTTCCCACTTCCTCTGTGGAACAGGAAGTGGATGAAGCTCACCTCCAGGTCTGAAATGCTCGATCTTGACCTGCTGGCAGGTCGCACACTGTGCCACAAATCTGGCCACATCGGGCTTCATCCCTCCCCACCAATATAAACGTCTCAAATCCTGATACATCTTACTCGTACTTGGATGTACCGAGTAAGATGTACAGTGAGCCTCCTGTAATATCCTCTGTCTCAGCTCTGTATCAACAGGTACACAGACGCGACCACGGCGTCTCAATACTCCATCTGCTCCCAGAAGAAATTGTGGTGCCTCATCCCGAGACATCCTCTCTTTGATCCTCATCAAGGTCGGGCAGGTCTCCTGCTTCTGTTGGATCTCACCCAACAGATCAGGTAGAACCTCTAAAATACTCAGCCAGGCATCCTCATCAGGAAACTGGATGTCCAACTCTAGCCAGATCAAATCCCTCTGTAACTGTTGCTGAACTATCAGCCTCGCAATCGCCTGCTCTCGAGGCGTCTTCCTGCTCAGGGCGTCGGCGACAACGTTCGCCTTCCCCGGATGATACACGATCAAATCCTTGATCAGCTCAAGCAACCTAAGCTGGCGGTTATTCAATTCCGTTGCGTGAAAATGTACTTCAGACTCTGATGGTCTGTGATATCTAACATGTAACACCATACAGGTAATGTCTCCAGATCTTCAGTGCATGAACTACCGCTGCCCAACCAGATCATGATTCGGGTAGTTCTCCTCATACGTCTTCAACTGTCTAGAAGCATATGCAATCACTCTGCCCGCTGCATCAACACACATCCCAAGCCTAGCTTGGATGGCATCACTATATACTACAAAATCCTCTGTACCCTCTGGCTGTGCCAAACAGGGAGCAAAAGTCAAACGCTCTTCAACTCCTCAAAACTCTACATACACTGATCAGACCACACAAACTTGGTAGTCTTCCTCAGCAAACTCGTCAGTGACGGGCAAATCACAGAGAATCCCTCCACGAAGCGCCTGTAATAACCGGCTAGGCCAAGGAAGCTACGTACTTCCTTGACGTTCGTCGTGTAGTCCATGCAGCTACTGCCTCTATCTTCGCCGGATCAACCTTGATCCCTCGGCGGATACAATATGACCCAGGAATGTTACCTTTGGCATCCAGAACTCGCACTTAGAGAACTTTGATAAGTTCTCTATCTCGCAAAACCTGCAATACAGTCCTCAGATGTCCTGCATGCTCCTCTCCACTGCGAGAGTATACCAGAATATCATCTATGAAGACCACCACAAACTGACCCAGGAAGTCAATGAAGATACTGTTCATCAACTCCATAAAGACGGTTGGGGCATTCGTAAGTCCAAATGGCATCACTACAAACTCGTAGTGTCCATATCGGTCCTGAATGCCGTCCTATGCACATCCTGCTCTCTCACCCCCAGCTGGTGATACCGGGAACGCAGATCAATCCCGGAGAACACTGTCGCTCCCTGTAGCTGATCTAACAAATCATCAATACGAGGCAGTGGATACTTGTTCTTGATGGTCACCTTGTTCAGCTCTCTGTAATCTATACATAACCTCAGTGATCCGTCCTTCTTCCGTACGAAGAGGACAGGTGCTCCCCATGGGGACACGCTAGGACGAATGAAGCCCTTCTCAGCCAACTCCTCGAGTTGCTTCTTCAGCTCCAGCATCTCGACAGGCGCCATCCGGTATGGGGCCTTCGAGATGGTCTCGTACCAGGCTCTAACTCAATACTGAAGTCCACACTCCCTCTGAGGCGGCAAGCTGGACGGCTCAGCAAACACATCTGTGAACTCACAAACAACTGGACCTCTACAGTTGGACTCTCCCCCTTTCATGGCATAACACAGAAGGCCTCACAACCCTGTGCAATCAATCTGGCTGCCCGTATATAGCGCTAATAACCGTGCCTATCTTTGCAAGGTCTCAACCTCGGAAAAACCTCTATCTGACCTAACTCGGTAGAGAGGGTAACAGTCCTCCTACCTACATCTAAGACGGCAAAATGTCTATCCATCCAATCCATACCTAGAATGACTTCCTCATGCTCTAACGGCATGACAAAGAAGTCAACTAGTAACACACGGATCCTACAGAAATGGGACAACCGTGAATCTCACGGGTACCTCTGACCCTACCACCATCGGGTAACCCTATAATAAAGGGCATCCCCTCAACTGTATCTAAACTATGACGCTCTACACAGGCATCGAAATAAAAGAGTGCGTAGCACCGTATCAAATAAAACTCTAACAGGTAAACCATGAATCAGAATGGTACCTGTAGCAGTAGGTGCAACTGGCTCCTCTGCACTCCTCAGCTCAAAAACACGACCCTGTGGGCCTCTGGTATCAGTGCTCCCACCACGACCTCTGCCTCTACTTGGCCCAGGAGCAGATCCTTGAGTCGTAGGGCGATCTGGGACTCTCTACTGTCCCTGACTCTGTTGCTGCTGAGGTGGCCTCTGCCACCTCCCGCTGCACTAGCAGGAGAAGAATCCTGCTATGATGAAGCTCTCCCTCGTCTACGGAAGGTAGCTTTGTGACCAGGTCTGCCACAAGTGAAGTAGGTCACCGGCTGCCTCGTACACTCTGATCTCATATGCCCAAACTCACTGCAGTTGAAGCACTACACTCCCTTATCTGCACCCGGTGCAGATGAAGGATGACTCTAGGCGACTCTGACCTCACCCTGAACCAGCAGCTCCACCAGTACCACTGGTCTGCCCAATTCGCTGTCTCTTCTCAGACCCTCCGGTATGAGAAGCTCTCCTCTGGCTAGCTCTCTCCCTCTCGTAATCAGAAGACCGGTTCTGATAATCGACCAAGGTTTCACAGTGAAACCCTGCCATATAAGTCCGGGTAGCATCCCTCAGTCGTCGGGAAAACAGATATACATGTTGATCTGCAGGAGGTGCAACTGGCCCAGCAATGTCAGCTCATCCTGGAATCTCCTGATGGCCTCTGAGACCGGTACATCCTCGAACCCAACCTCAACAAAGTCTCGCAGTTTCTCCCTCCTCAACGAGGCAGGGCAGAAACGCTCTCGGATCAGAGTCTTCATCTGCTCATAACTAGTAACCTGTACCCGTACAGACCTCCACCAGTGATGTGCCAAATCTCTGAACAAAGTCTGCACCAACTCAATCTGCCTGTCAGCTGGACATCTAATAGACTCCAGAGCTGAGTCTACATGTCCTATCCAAAGCTCTACCTCTAGCCCCACCTTCCCAGTGAAAGGGGATACTCTCATCTAATAAAAGCCTTCAACCAAGTGTCTGGTCGAGGCCCTCTATGCTCCTCTGTAGCTGAGCAATCTCAGCGCAGCCGGTGCAGCCGGCACCTGTGTAACTGCATGGGATCTCTCAGATGATCCCTCATGTGCTGGCAGATCAGGGCACGCCTACCTGCTCTAGCAGCCTTCTCAACACGTCGAATGTACTCGCGGAAGGCTGATCCCTCCATAGAGACACGATCAGACTCACCAAACTGGGCTCTCTGTGGCCCCTGTCTCTCAGCTGCACCGTTCCAGTCTCAGGAACGACACTCTCAGCAATCTCCTCGTGGATCTCTTCCGCTGCATGTGAACCACCAGGGAGTCCTACCTCGTCCTCTACCTAGAGGGGGTCTACCTCTACCTCGTCTAGCTGCAGGTAAGGCTCTAATCTAAACCATCTGCAGAAGACGTAAACCTAACTTAGAAGGCTATATATATATGCCATATGTATAGATTTATATCAAATCAATCACAACAAATATCTATATATATCTATACTATCGAGATCTTCAAAGGGGCGATGGCTCACGTACACGATATCCCAAAATATTTGTACTCATTTCAAAACCAAAACCTTTTGAAAAGTTAGACCCCTTTTCGGGTTCTGTTTATTTATCTATTCACCTTTATCGCAGATTACAAGTGCCATTGTTGTCAACCTGGCTCTGATACCAACTTTGTAACACCCCAAATCCGTAGGACTCGGAGTGCTACTGGCTAGGATCTCACAATGGATCCGGACCCTAGCCTGACAACAATTTCACTGATCTTACAACAAGGCACGATAGATTAAAACAAAACATGAAACTGATATATATATATATATATATATATATATATATATATATATATATATATATATATATCAAAAGGTAATACAATGTACCGCTGAGTACAAACAAAACCACACTGTACAACAAAAGAACCCATATCCCCGATAACGCCCAGTGTACGGAGCCCTCAGCGGATCACCCACTCTGGATCACTCTGCAGCTCTCCTATCCTGCAAAGTATCTACAACACGGTATAAAACCGTTAGCTAACCATACACATATATAAGAAGATGCTAGAGCACAAACACACATCAGAAATCTTAACACATCATCATGCTTTCATCCATTTACCCGGTTTATAATCTTTATAAAGTCCAGCAATCAACTCGTATATATATCCATATAAACATATGTGACACAGGAATATATAATCCTCGCCTCTGGTCCAATAGCCAGCTGAAATGGTGCCTGGAACACCACCCTGTGTACCCTAAGGGAGTGGGGAGTGCCCGAACCGTTTACCAGGTCTGGCCTGCCTACAGAGAACCTCCCAGACTCCCGGCGGAATGAAAGGGCATGTTATCACGGCCCTACAATGGGCAAGCAATATACCATAGATCGGTAATAACCATAACGCATACTATCAACATATATCACACACCACTCATGCACACATCCGATATAGGAATGGCAACTAAGTAAGTCCCACGGACTTACCTCAACCTCGTAGTCGTCTCAACTCGATAAATCTCAAACTGGTCCACTCCAAACTGGAGGACAACACGGCCTATACAAGGCATACATATATATCAAACTCCTATCACACAAAGGGTCACACCTAGACCCAAGGGATCTATAAGGATCATATCCAACTCGTAAACCTCAAAGCCGTAACCGGCATATCTATATCATACTCATCAACATCCGATACCTAGCATGCTACTACCGCTCATACTAGGAAAAGAAAGGATCTACCTAACTCTAGGTAGATCCGGGACAAGACGACGCCTGCGTAAAACAAGGGACGCAAGAGCGGGCGGAGCAAGCAACCGCGCAGGCGCGGCCTCATCTGCGAGCGCGTGACAAGGCTGTAGGCAAACGCAGGCACGACGCAAGCGCTGCAGCACGGCTTCTAGGCGCGGGGGCGGCGTCTGTGCAGAACGTGAACCCGCGATTCCTCTTCGGCTCTTCTCGTGATCAAATCACGTCTTTATCATTCCAGATTCACACACATGCATAAACATACACATTCCAACATCACCTATGATCAATACATCTAATCCTAAGCTAAGGAAGGAAGAAACAAAGGAAGAAGGAAGAGAAGTAAGGAAGGAAGAAACAAAGGAAGAAGGAAGAGAAGAAGGAGAAGAAGATTTACCACTGTTGTGGCCTAACCAGAAACTGCTCACCACTAGCACCTCAACATGCTTCCAAGCTCAGCCATGCACATAGCTCATCAACAACCACAAAATCACACAAAACTCTTCCAACTCAAGGGAAAACCAAAAACAAGCTCAAGAAGGATGAATGAGAAGCAAGGAAGACGTGAAGGCTGGATTGGAAATGTAATGGAACCCTTGCTCAGCAAGGTAAAACGGAAGAAGTAAGGCAAAGGTAAAGCACGGGTAAAAGGAGTCAACAAAACCGGTTGCAGCCGCCGGAAACCGCTGGGGCGGTTCCCTGAGCCGCAGGGGCGGCATGCATGCCCGCGGGTGCGGCAAGGCTAAACTCGGCCAAATCCAATCTCGGCTAAGGTCCAATCTTGGTCCGAAAAACTAGGGCTCTTACAGTTACCTACAATAACAATTGGCATGCTTTGATTCAAATGACACCAGAAGAAACGATTATTGCTTTGATTTGGAATGACCAATTAGATAAGTGTTTTGTAGGACCGGAAATCTTGCAACACACTCAGTATGATATTGCTTTGATTAAGAAACGATTATTGACGGCGCAAAGCCGCCATAAGTCATGTGCATATGCACATCGTCGACCCGTACAGTTTGATGTTAGAGAGTATGTGTTTGTGCGAGTTTCATAGGCTAAGGGTGTGTTTAGTATTGACAAGAGAGGGAAGACGAGCCCTTGTTAAGTGGGACCCGTTGAGACTATCGAGAGGATTGGATCCTTAGCTTATCAAGTGGTGTTGCCACCATCCATGAGTCGTGTACAAAACGTCTTTCATGTATTCCAATTGGGAAAGTATGTTTCAGATCCTAAACATGTGTTCACATATGAAGTTTTTGAGTTTAAGGAAGATGGTACTTATGGAGAGCAACCGATACATATTCTTGTCTATGAGACAAAGAAGTTAAGATACAAGGGATACCTTTGGTGAAAGTTCTATGGTCTCGGCTTGGTACCGATGCGCTAGCTTACGTGGGAAACAGATTATACTTTACAAGTATATATTTTCCGTATATTATTTCACGGAAGAGTTCGAAAAATATTCGGATCTGGTTACGAATTATTTTTATCGAGTCCTTATTTTATTTTCTTTTTTCTCCCTTTTCTCTTTTCCTTTTTCCTTTCCTTCATTTTTTTCTTCTAATACTTCCTGGGGCGAAGCCGGCCCCTCACTCCATGCTGGCTTCCATGCTAGCCGGCACCCTTCCCTCCTCTTCTTTCTTTTCTCCTTCCTTTCTTCTTCTCTTCTTTCTCACGCCAACTCTCCTCGGTCACCTTCCCTCCCCTTCTTTCTTCGAAAAATATTTGGATGACTCCGGTGATGATTTGATGAAGGGAAAGATTTACCTTGTTACTCCATTTCGGTCAATTGACCATTGGTTACGAGTTATACATACATACATACATACCGGTTGTTTGAGATGATGACGAGTTTATTTGGATTATGTTATTTTAGATCTCTTTGAGTATTATGAGTATAATTGAGATTTTGATGATTTTAAAACTCTTGTGAGTATTATGTATATCTTTTGAGATGATGTTGGTTTGTAACCCCTTTTGTTATTCAAGGCATGTTGGATTTTTAAACTCTTTTGAGTATGATTGATTCTTATTTGAGATGTTATTGATTTGAAATCCCTTTTAGATGATTATGAGTATATTTGAGATGACATTAATTGATTTGAAACGATTTTTTTTTATGATCTTGAGTATTTGAACCATGATGATGTGAATCCTTTTGAGCATTGATGATTCAAGCATGATGTTATTTAACCCTTTTGAGTATTTCCAAAGTGGTCTTGTGATTTTATACATGCTTATACTCATGTCTTGATCATACATGTACTTGCTTATGTAATTTTTTTTTAGGTAAAGTTAAATCCATAGAAAAAGTAAAAAGAGTATAACCAGGCCCGTTAGTACCTAGTTACACTAAGTAACAAAATATATGTACATGTCTGCGACCTGAGGTATATGGTTGAATAACCCACATAGAGTATTCCAGAGAGGCATGCAATCCTACTGAACATACCAACTACCCTTAAGCATAAGGAAACGAGAGTACAACCAAGTTGGCGGAGGTTATGAGGTTCGTCCACCTTCGGCAAATCTATCAACAAACAACAACACTCACAAGCCAAATAACCTTCCAAAACTCGGGACAATAGCCAGTCCACCTTCGGAAATGCCATTAGCGTAACTAAGCCAAGCCCGTTACATATATAAAAAACCAATACATCAAAGTATGGAGCAAAATACAACTCCGAAAAAGACCTACTACTATGATGTAATCCTCTCTCTAGCTCCTGCAGGAAAAGCCTCATGTAATAAGGTATAGGCGTGACTCTTGATTAATCGTACGAGGATATCAATATGTATTTTGTTTTAATCAAATACCAAGGCATTTCTAGAATACCAAATATAGTAGACCGTGGTAGAAAATGCGTACATCCTAGATCTGCTCGTCCAACCCTTGTCACGATGGGGTTGGTTATGTTTTTGTCATAATCATCTACGAGACCATTTCAGGAGCATCGAAGTTAGGAACTCTAGTGAGAGTTGGGTCAGTTTTGTGGGACGGTCATGTTTCGTTAGGACTTGTTCCTAACAATATTTTTCATCTTTTGGGTCGGATTGCTTTCTAAGTCCGGACTCTTGTTAGCTATTATGTTAGCTTGTTTTGTGGTTTTGACCCGTTTCTGGTTGACGTGTTGAAACGTCTTTGGATTCTTATTTTTTATTATTGGCAAGTCAAGACTGCTTATGGATTACGTTTATTCATTTATTTATTTCCCACAGCCTTTATGAGGCCTAGTCTGGGACTCCTGACACTGTAACGTCTAGCCCGCTTTTGGAGACGTGACATGTAAGCTATGTAGCCCAAGTTTTTATTTATTTATTTTTATAAATATATGTAACACAACTTTATCATTAAACTTTATTATTTTATTCATACGCGTTATTCATTAAGGATGGAGCAAGAAAAACATTTAATTAAAACTTCGATACGTAATTGAATATCAATTCAACAACTGATTAGCGACGTGAATTTAAGACTTTGTTCTCTTAAGTATGTATTTATCACATCATACAATAGTTCAATTTAACACTATGTACTGATCACTAATAAAAACAAACCCGTGATAAATTTTTTGTCTTGACTTTCAAGGTATATTAGAACATATACATACTCACATACATAGGATATATTAGAAATAGGCATGCATATCGATTTTTCTTCTTCTTTATTTGACAATGAAATCACACGAGTCGTTTGCGTAATTTCAAAAAAAAAATTCAAAGTTTTGTTTGTTGATAATAATAGTCAATCAACAAAAAAAACTATGAATACACTTACCAGTAGCGTTAATTCTCTATTTTGTTTGATTTGGTACACAACTATACAACGCTCACATGAGTGTAATTTAACATCGATATCGGTTCGAACCCAACTCAACTTTGGCAGCGCGTCGCCAATAGCTTACAGCATAACTATAACATGATCATGGCTATAACATGACAAGCATTCCAAGTACACAACACCAAACCAATGAAAGAATAGCCTATACAACAAAATTACACATCAACAAGAGGGATCCTAGAAAGGGCTGATCGCGCGAGCTAATTGAAGCAAGAACTCAGGTAGTAAGCGTCTTCTAGGAGGTGCTATTGCGTCTTTAGCAAGCGCATCCTGATCACCAGCGTGGATGACGGACACCACATGATCGAATAGGTCATCTTTTCCGCCTCTTAGAGGATCCTGCCAAGTTTTCACCATATAAATCACATCTCATGAGTAATAATGGTGTAAATTTATAAGTTGATTGCAGGTTGTTTTCAAGCAAGTATAAGTTTTGGTTAAACAAACAACACAGGTGACAACAACAAAGAGATGCTCAAAAGTAAATGATTCACCTGGAGAAACAAATCAGTATGCGTCTTCCCGTCGTATAATATTAGTTCAGCATGAACACCTTTGCTATTTAAGGCATCTGCAAAATCAATACTGCACCAAAACAATGAAGAACCGCAAAGTCGAATTAGGATCTACTAGAAGGCTGTTTATCACAATCAGACATTCTTATTCACAAAAGAGCGCAAACTGAGGAAGGCACAGCAGAGATAAACAGGGGAAAATATATATTGCTATACCGTACTGTATCTTGATAAGTGAAGAGCAACATAAATTTCCTTCCCTCTATATTTTTCTAGTATTTTCAATCATTTTGGTGAAATAATTTACACAACATAAATTTTCATCCCTATTCCGAGGTTACTTGTGGTGTTTATTCTGTTAAATTTTTCCTGAACTGTTGTTTAGTGCTGCTAGATCTTTTTTAAGGTTTCAAAACTCTATCATCATTTTAGTAGAGATTTCAACAGAGACACGATGTGAAAAGGCCATGAACTCATGACCATAAGGTTTTATGTTGCCTAACATTAAAATGCAAAGGAGATCTGAACCTGGCCTTTGATGGAATAGATGAATCATCAGTTCCATGATAGAGGATGATTGGGGGCAACAACGATGAAGCTTTTATGGTTCTCTTGTCCCGTATCATAATTTCTGGTGAAAATTGACCGAAGGACTTTTCTCCTTCCATAATGCTGCAATAGATAAGGTTAATTTTACAAGGTCTGTAAAAGAAAAAAAATGCTATGTAAAGGTTGAACTTGCAAACGGAAATCCCAACTCCATTACCTTAAGAAAATTGAACGATAGAGACCTCGATTATGGAAGTGATCAACCAATTCTAAGAGGTTGTACCTGATACAGGTAAGAAGAGGTTTAAAACTATGTCTACCCAAAATTACACATGCATTTATGTCAATTCTCAATCATATTAAGTAAAGCTAAATTGATAAATAAATTTGGCATACTAGGATCAGGAAGAGGTAATAGTTTTGCAATGAGATTCAAAAACGAAGATTTAAGTCAACCAACATAATTCTTCTTCAGATCCAATTCACCCATCAGTTTAAATTAGGCAGGAGATCTCTCCAACATGCAATATCAACCAAGCATAATCTTAATGTAGTTCAAAAACTTCAATAATGAGGCAACCAAATGAGGGATTTCATCCCATACCCTCCAGATAGACCAAAATATGCCTTAATCAGTGAGACGCTCCATGAGGTGCTCTCTCCAGCAGCTTCTTTAATTGCCAGGTTCATGAGAGCACAAGCTGAGATATGTGCACCAGCTGATTGCCCCATTAGATAAATTCTACAATTAGACGAAGACAGTGAGATCAAAAAGAAATGTCGCGGAAGAATATACATCTCAACCAGAATTGTGACTGACTAATCACCTGCTAGGATCACCACCATAATAAGAAATGTAGTTGCACACAAATGAGATCCCTTCAGAAACATCTTTTACCATGTCGGTTATGGTGCCCTGAGGAAAATTTCTGCAAAGAATATATCCAGAGTCAACTTATATTTTAACGAATGAAAATTCAATCATTGCAACCGAGCTCTTTTTCTTCTCTTCTCTTTGATTTCTTTTTTCTTTCTTTACTAGGGAGAGGACATGGAATCTAAAAATATGAAACAAGCACAAGCTCAAACTCAAACTGCAAAATTATAATACTTTAAACTGGTGAACATTTTCAGTTGAGAAGTATTTTCTGTTGCTATTTTGTATGAAGTATTTACTTTATGATTACTTCTTAAAGAGTTTCAAGCTTGTGAATATCCAAAACATAAATACCGTGAAGCATCACATGGAAAATTTTCCGCTTCAACATTACAGTTTATCAGATCAAGTACCATTTGCAAGAGCAAAATCACTTTCTATGCAATTAATCAGCCACTGTTTTGATCAGGAAGATCAATATACTTGCCTGTAGTCAAGGCATGCAACAATGATGCCTCTTTCTGCCAATTGTTTTCCTAGTAGAGAACCCCATGCTTTGTACCTGGATCAGATAAGAACTGTGCTTTAGTGACAAATTTTTTTTTTTGGTACGAACCCAAGCTACAAATTCTAACAGATTTAATAGTGATCTATATACTTCTTATTTGTCACTTGTCATTTACTTTCCTCAATTTCTCCGTTTCCCCATTACTTTGTTTTGGTTGCTGAATTTCTAGGATTAAGTCTTTTATTTATTATTAGGGGTTAGATATCTTTTATACAACAAATCAATGAGGAGAGGATTCTATTTTGCTTTATGCATAAACATGGGTTGGTAGTTGCTACATCCGATCATTGCCAACAAAGCACCAAAAAAAAGGATTTGCTGACGTTAGTATGTTATCTGCTACTAAATTGGCAGCTTAAGTCATGGTGATACACAAGTTCAGGATCATGAACCGAAAACATGCTACTCTTGGAATCAACAGCTAAAGTAAGATATCGTTATTGGTAAATCACCACAACAATAGCACCAAATAGAAGCTTCCATTAAGTTATCTCGTTTTTATTACCACTGTGAATTGCATTATTTCCTCATGTTGAAGGAAATTGATTGAAAAACAGTACTACAGTGTAGCTTGAAAAACTCACCCAATAATCCATGCTCCACCAGTTACAAATACTACAACTGGTTTCTTTCCATCACAAGCTGCTGGTAGATGGAGATCTAACCTGTAAATGAAAAAAAAAAAGTGATCAGATGATCATAAATTTGATTCAATATAAATGTAAGCCGTCAATAAAACCAAAAACTCAAATTTTGAAGGGTTTATTTCATTTTTTGCAAGAAATTTAAAATGATAATTGACTCTATTTCTGTTCAAGCCCATCTCATTGGATTTTATAGCAAATCATGTTATATGAAGCACAACATACCTATTTCTAGGCTGACCTCCGTAAATAACACTTCGACGGACATGCTTCGAAAAGTAATAATAATAACCCACTGCAGCAAAATTTTAGAACGTGATCCACTTCTTTTATCTTAAGTACCCATGAATTCAACATCAGCTATAACTGCAAAGGCGTGCAGCATACCTTGGAGAAAACCTGGAAGCAGCAGCATGGCATAACAGGTGAGTGCAAGCAATCTAGTGATCCATCGGTAACCTACCCTGGAAAAAAGAAAAATGATAAGATACTCAATACAATTATTTCTTACTGATTTTCATAGCTGTGAGACGGAGACTACCCACAATTTATATATATATCAGTGCATTTAGAAGCAAATGCACAATATTGTTGCTCATCCTTAAAAGAATCAATGAGTGTATAGACACATGAACCAGGACAAAATTATGTGTTCAAACCGAGTCAACCGACCAATACCAACTGAACTAGGGGCAAGATGTTCATAAAACTTCACGAATGGAACAATAAATTCAACATCTCATAGCTGAATAAATTCAACAGCTTACATTATCATCTGTAGGGAAACTCAATCCAAAATACAAAGACCATACACGAATTTCAAGAAAAATCATATCGAATAATTTCCATCCTTTCTTCCAGAGAATCAATTTCCTTCAGGCATCCAGCCTTATAATCTTAGATGAAAACCTCAAGTATGCTTTGCAATCAATTCATAATCATCTTTGCATTTATCGTAAGCAGAAACAGTATTCTAAATACTCTTCGTTTGAAGAACAATTACCCGAGGTAACTGAGCAACTTGAAGGCCAAATGAGTGATGAGGTAAGTCTCGGCAGCAGCGTGTCCAATCTCCTCGCTCAAAGACGGATGTCTCGGAGAAAAGGATCGATTTCCTGAGTCGGATTCCCTCCGCCTGATGACTTTCCCGCTAATGTTTACATAGTCTGATTCGCCGCACAACAGAGGTTTCCCTGTAAAATCCAAATCCATGGCAGATCCGTCAGGTGTATCGTTGAAAGACGAGGTTCCGGCCGGCGAAGCGGCTGATGCCGCCATAAGCGGCGGAGGAAAAGATCAAGAGGTTTTTGTGGAGATTTGTTCTTCGGGGGAAATCTGTGGATTCTGGTGTCGTCTAGAAACGTGTTTTGTTTTTTCTTCCTCGCCGGATTCAAAGTTCAAACCGTAACCGTTTGAATAACTTGGATTCATCATTTATGACTTCCTTATTACTTTTCCAAACTATTTTAAAAAAAGAGAGAGATAGATAGAGTTTTGGGCTTTCGGCCCATTTAGTGGTTGTAAAAATGAAGCCCATTCAATGGGCCACGTTCATAGTAACAATAGCATCATCAGCCCATAACCTCACCCACTACCGGCCTTGGTGAATTTTATATTCGCTGACTAGCGACGAAAAACCGATTAGGATAGGATTATAGTTTTACTGTTTTACGAAAAAAATAATAAAAAATATAAATTTCACTAATCACGTGATAGAAATATAAAAATACATATATTGAGAGATACATAAGATTTTAACCGACGAAAAAAGGTGCAGGCCTAGCTTATTAGCATGCACAATCCCACGTACTAAACTCAATTAATAATGAAAGGATTGAGGCGTAACACATTAACCTTGTGTATCAATCTCATGCATATTGTGTAAGAAACATGGTGTCAACATTACTCCTTAAGTAGGTCCAAGGCTAAATGGGTCAATTTATAGACATTTAGGGCCAAATGAGTCAATTTTATATTTGTTGGGTCTAATGACGAGAAGGGTGCACGTTTGATTAGTACACACATTTACACATACAAGTTTACGGAGTTCATCTCAAATTCAATTAACAATAGTAGTAACACATTAGTCCTATATTTCAAGCCCATGCATATCGTGTAAGAAACGTAGGGTACGTATCAACATTACTCCTTAAGTTGGTCATAGGCCAAATGGGTCAATTTATGGCAATTTAAAATTGGTTTTTAGTTGTGATGAAGAGCAATTAAATCTTGCGAGCATGGAAGAGTCGTGCAAGGAGCTAGTAGATTGAATTTAAAGGAAGCCACATGAAAGCCCATCCTATCATATTCATTTCCAATCAGAAGATGCCAAACCCTATGAGGCTATAGGCTTTGTTATGACAACGAAATTATATGTCATTCTATAGATTTTGTGAGAGAAAAATGCTTTTGTACGTTAACATCTTCATTGATAACGTTGAAGAATCGTTATCAATGTGTAATAGAAGTCCTGTCTAAAAAAATGCATATGTCTAGGATCTACATGCTAGCGTCACCAATTACTATCTCGTTAGTCATATAAGTGATATAAAACGGAGATTTTTATGGCACAAACAAAAAATTATAAAGCACACAATGTAACGTATTGCGGTGACGTTGAAATTCAAATCGAATTTATATTAAATTAGAGAAAAAAAAATTACAGAAAAAAAATTACATTGAAGTTAAAAAAAAAACTTTAAAAGTCAAATGTTATATAGGAATGCGATGCACTTTTAGTTTTTTGAACAATGAAACATGACTAAGTAATCCTATTCACAATTAAGGATATATATTATATATTTTCCAATCCTTACTTTGGTCTGAACCAAAAATAACCTAGAGATTTACCACCCGTTTGGTTGTAACTTCGAAAACGGAAACAGAATGAAAATGAATCTAGTCCACATTGGTACCATGTTCATGGAATCATTTCATGTGATTTCATGCAAAATGTCCTTGCTCTCCTCCATTTTGTTACCTATAGGATATTAAAACTAAACAATTTCTACTACAATTACTTCGAATCACATGGAATGATTCCCAAAAACTTCATGAACATAGATATACGTATGGACTAAATACGTTTCCATTTCCGTTTCCGTTTCCGTTTCCGGAGTCCAAACCAAACGGGCCCTTAGATTTGAATCAGTTATATAGGTTCAATCCAACCCATATATAGTCAATTACAAAGTAAAAGGTCAAAATGTTCAACCAAGATCGTACTTGACCCGATTAGATCAGGATCCGTCGAATCCTTGACAATAAACGCCCTAACCACATTGACCCTATCAAGTTATAATCTAGCTCTCTCTTTTTTTCCTAGGTCTAGTGTTTAATACTTTAATCTATTAGCTCGTTTGGTATCGCTATGAATCATTTCCGATAACGAAATGATTCCGAATCAATAGAAAACTGTGTTTGTTTAAATGTCTTTTTACACATAAAAGTAATCCAATCATTTCCATTTTCATTCCTTCCCCTTAACCGATTATATTCCGTTTCCATTCCGCCACTTCAACCAAACGGACACTAATATTCCATAACTATCCATAAATACTCATATTAACCGTCCTATTTTATGTAATCGGTCGTAACTTAATTATCAAGTTATCATCTAGCTCTCTTTTTCTTTTCTTTTAAGAATACAAGCATAACATATTTTTTGAGCGATGTTAATATATAAATTTATTTGTCATTATAAAGACACGTACGTACAACTTATTTGAGTTTTAAATTTTTTTAAATTTTAATTACTCAACAAGTGTGTTTGATGATGTGCCAGTAGAGATTTTTTTAAAAACCATCGATATCAATAGATTTAAGAAAAGTAATATTATTATTTTGTTTTTATTGTTTAATTTCATTAGACGTGCATTTGTATTCCTTCTTTATATGTAATGTAATAGTGAAAATCGACAAAAATAAGTGGACAAATTTACAGCCATAGGATGATTCGTTACAATCAAAATAACTTAATATTAACAAAAAGTAACATTCAATTAGGACAAAGGTGATCTAATTGGGAAATTGGCCTACCACCTATACCATCATTCAAATCAATTAGGTACCATTCGTTAGATTTCATAAATACCTAAATTAATTTCTACTATTTTTTCTTTTGCTTTATAAATATCTATAGGTAGTTATAATATTTTTATCTAGTTATTTCCATTGTTAATAGGTTTTGTTCATAAAAATATTCGATTATATATATATACAGATATTTATCATTAGTTATAACATTTTTCACGTATTGTTTTTCTTTATTTATATGAGTTTTCTTTCACAATGGTACCATAAATATATACCGATAGTTATAACATTTTCTATTCACAAGGTGTTTTAGGTTGAACGGTCTCTATAATGTGTTGTAGATAATATACGTGTACGTTCGTACACACACAATACTAGTTTGCAGTATGATAGACTTTCCCATGATATTAGAGCGGTTATTAATCGGACCGTCGATACTAACACGTGACTAGCTATATAGATATTGATATGCTAGATCTATTCGATCGTCTAAGTTTCATCAAAGTATGTTCTCCTTGTTGTACTTGCGAAACTTGTTGGATATTATAAAATTATTCACATGTAAAATTGAAACATTATGAATCTAATATATAATGTCCGCAAGTTATTCCTCCAATTGTTGATGTTTAAGATATATATATAAGATTCGTGAGAATCCTCCTATTGTCAATATATTTTAAGACAACGTTTTCGTACGTATACATACAACGTCCGGTCTAACCTAATAGTTTTTCGTTAAAAATAAATATATAATTTGGTTATCGTTGGTCCCATACCAAACTTTTCATCAATAGTCGAAACAATACCATACTTCCTCAATATATATATATAGCTGCCATCCATAAACCTCCATTGATCAAACTCTAAAGAGCTCACAGTTTGCAGAGATTCTATCTTATATTTCTGGTACACAATTCGATTTTGCATTTCAGTTCAATTTGATCCACTAATGTAAGTTAATTCACAATTTTCTGTGTGATGAAACTAGGGTTTTGATCGAAGAGAAGTGAAGAGATCATGGTGAAGATGAGGTTGGAGAAATTGGTGGGAACGTTGAAAACGAAGCTAGTTAGATCGGCGAAGATGGTAAGAAGAATGAGCAAGCGAGAAGGGTATATCGGTAATTCTATGTACGACGAGATTGAGAAGAGTGAAAGTATGAGGATGGAGATCAAGAGCAAGAAGGCTCGCAAGATCATTGAAGAGACTCTTCGTGTTGCTGATTCTCCTTCTAGGCGAAGTATTTCCATTTGATTTTTTTTTCTTGTTTATGATTTTGAATTTTTATAAACTTATTTGCTTGTATCCCTCTGTCACTTTGTGGTACAAAAACTACCATGCGTACTTCTAGATTTTTTTTAAGCGACCATTGTGCTCAATTTCTTTTTGGTGAAAGCAAGGACCCAGCTAGAGTCCTATATTATTAATGAAAACCAAAATTACATACGCATTATACGGAAAAGCTAATCCCCGTAAATCATTCAAAATTAAAGCAATCGAGAACATTCTGGATAGTTATCCAAAAATATAACCCAAGATTGAGAGAGAAGGCAAAGTTAGCTAGCGAGTCCGCCACCCTATTCCCTTCTCGATAGTTATGATAAAGATCAATGATCCAGTCCCTTGTGAGTAAGCCTTGACATCAAAGAATCAGGCCAAACAAAGGATGCATGACATCCACCCATTATCAACAAGATGGATAACTAGCTGGGAATCCAATTCAACGATCACTTTTCGAAAACCCTACACCTCCAAACCATAGATTAAGCCCCCACAATTCTTCCATAGGAGTAGACGATATGCCTATATTAGCCACAAAACCGATAAGTCACTCCCCATTATTGTCCCGAATGACTTTCCAGTAGTAGCCGGCCCAGGATTATCCCTTGAAGCACCATCCGAATTCAACTTCACCTATTCAAAGTCTGGGCACTTCCATCTGATCAACCTCTCAGTTTTCGCATGCAACATCCTAAACCTGCCCAACGACGCGAACGCTTCAACAACCTCACCATAACGTTCCCAAATGAATTTCACAGGCTCGCACACAATTCCTTAGTTATTAAAGCATCTATCATTTTGCCAGCACCATATCCACCACAGGGAAATAGAGAAGAGAATGTTCCACTTCACCAACGGGGTACCAACCCCCTCCAAACATATGTTCTCAAACAACCAAGCGTCCTAGTTGACAACAAAGAAAACTGTAACCCCCGCTTGAGGTACAAGCGTCAGCCTAGCGGTTTCACCTTGGAGTAGTCTCGAAAGAGATGCAGTAACGTCTTATCACTCCCATTACAAGCATCACTACTCCGATTCACGACAATACCCCTACAAACACGTACCACATGGGTCAGGATTCTGCCCCACACAACCTGCCACGTACATAAACGCGGATTCTTTCCGGAACTTCAATCTTATAGATTCAATAGAAAAGGTCATGGTGAATATCAAAGTCAGCACCCTCCTGCTCACAAATAAAATCACTCGCTGAGGCGGACGAAAATTTCCCTGACTGCGATTTAGCCCAGCGTATATGGTCCGACTGAGAAGCATCCGAAGAGAGGGAAATAGGCACCAACCTAAGGAAACACGAGTTGGAAATCCTAGTACTCAAGTACCCCCAATTCCAACCATTCACCTCATCTCAACATTCTCGCACATAAAGATTCAATTCGGAATCTGAAAGCGAGGAAAGGTAGTGACTCTATAGAGGATCGTCAAATAGCCAAGGATCGCTCCAAAATTGCGCTCTTTGTCCATCAACAACATTCCATATTAGGTTCGAGACAACTACCTTATTATAGGCCTTTTCAATAACTTGTCATACCTTAGAACTACCCCCTTCTGCATGGGAGAGAACAAGGCCAAGAAGAGTTAAAAACTCTGTATTTATGACGAAGAACTTGCGACCACAACTATTATGGGTTATTGAAGAGCCTCCAACCCAATTTACTAACAAGGGACAAGTTCGCAACAACAACTTTCCTCAACCCCAAGCCACCTTCTTCTTTTGATCGACATAGATCATTCTAGCTAATTAAGTGGACTTTGCGTGCTTCCTGAGAACTCCCCCAAATAAAACTTTTGCACATCTTGTCCAAATTATTGCATATAGTCAAAGGCAACACAACAACTTGCATGATATGCAATGGAAGTGAAGCAACTAAAGATTTTACAATAGTAATCTTGCCTGCAATATTGAGAGTAAATGACTTCTAGTCTACAAGTCGGTTAGATACTCGATCCTGCAGGGGTTGGAAAGTGGAAGCCGAGATCCCCTAATGTAAGACAAGAATGCCAAGGTATTTGCCGAGGTCACCTGTGGATGGAATACCGTTCAGGTTACTCAACATAGTCTCGAGGCCCCCATGTACACATTATTAGAAACAAACAGTTTAGACTTCGCAACACTAACCTTCTGACCAGACACAACGCAAAAAATTGTCCAGAATCTCCTTTGTGACTCCAAGTTGCGCACAAGCGCTTATGCAAACAGTAATATGTCATCCGCGAAGAAAAGATGAGAAATAGCCGGACCACCCCTCGAGATCTAGATGGGTTCCCACCATCCTCCTGCCACCGCCCAATGAATGAGATGTCTCAGTCTTTCAAGACATAGTACAAAAAAGGTAAGAAGAAATCGGGTTTCCATAACGCACTCCCTGAGTCATGGGAAAGGAATCCGTACATTCTCCATTCCACAGAACACTCATAAAAGCCAATAGAGATGCACTCATGGATTCTCTCAATCCAATTAGACGGCATCCTCACATCCTTTAGAGTATCCTCAACAAACTCCCATATAAGACGATCATAGGCTTTTTCTAAGTCGAGTTTCAGAACCATCAACCCTTTCCTACCTCTCTTCTTGTTCATAGAGTGCACAACTCATTGAACAAAAACAATGTTATCCGATATCATATGCCCGGGATGAAACTACTTTGCATAGATGACACCCAAGAACACATCAATGGCTTCATGCAATTTACCGAGACCTTTGTGATAGTCTTGTAAAGCACATACAAAGACTAATGGGTCGATACTCCTTCATGGTCTTAGGTTTATCGGTTTTCCCAATCAAAACAATTAGAGTTTCGTTAGCACCACAGGGAAAATTCCCATCACTTAAGAAGGAAAGGACCAACGACACCAAAGATTCCCCAACAACCGGCCATGAATTTTGATAAAATCCGGGGCTAAAACCATCCATACTTGGTGCCTTAAACGCACCCATGGACTTGACAACATTAATAACCTCCTTCTTAGTGAACTCAGAGCTTAACTCTACTATTTCACTCGTTGCACCCACATGAACTCCACCAGACGGGAGCGGTATCAACGGATCCGATACATCAGGGCCATATAGGTTAGAGAAGAACGCAATAGCACGGGCCTCCAAAAGTTTTGAATCGCTACACCAATTCCCATTCTCAAGTCATAAGGGTTCAATTCGATTGCGATGTCTGCGCGCAATCATAGAAAGATGGAAAAACACCGTATTCCTATACCCGCTATGAACCCATTGTTGTCTCGATTTCTATTGCCAAAAGATCTCATCTTGTTCCAAGGTAGCGTTTAGGTCCGATACAAGAGTCATCTCTTGTTAAATAAGCACATCAAACAATCCCCTTGTAAGTTGATCTTGGACCGTAGTGATCTATGCAATAAGTCCTTCTTTCTGGGCCTGAATGTTGCCAAACTTTTCTTTATTCCGCTTACAAAGGATGTGTTTCAACTTTGTAAGTGCTATAGGTAGTTCAACATCTTTAGCTCAAGAATCCTCCACAAGGGGTCTAAATTCGAGATTCGTTAGCCAGGCAACTTGAAAGAGAAAAGGTCGACGATAAGGGTTTCCTTTCCAACGGCCCCTCAAGAATAAAAGAAGTGGGTTATGGTCAGAAGAGAGATGTGGGAGATGTTGGATAGACGCATTCGGCCAACGTATTCGACCTGAAAGAGAAACCAAGACACGGTCCGGACGCTTCACAACTCTACTAGATGCTTCCCACCCTCTGGCCCATGTGAGAGCCGGACCATGAAAACCCATATCCACTAAGTTATTCTCAACAATCCAATAACCAAAATTAATATCCTTGCGAGAAAGCTGGGTGGACCCCCTTGTCTCTCCAAAATATTGGCAATTACATTTCAATCCCCTCCAATAATCACCGGATCATTAATTGTAACCATTAATAATATCGCATAAATCCTCCCAAACTTGTTCCCTTCGGCAAGGAGCTGGGTTGATATATACCACAATGAGTTGTATAGTGCCCTCATCGCAATCAATAGAAGCATGAATAAATTGTTTGTTCCCCGAAATAACATTGACCGGACACGAAGCCGAATGCCATAGGAGCCATATACCCCCGCTTTGGCCGGTTACCTCAACTCTATAGCAACAATCAAAACCCAATTTTTGACATATGTACTCGGCCTTAGCACCAACGCAATGTGTTTCAAAAGCGTCGTGAAATCTAGTTTATGTTTACGTAACATATACCGGATGGATTTTCGGAAGCTCGGTTTCACCGTTCCGAAACAATTCCAAAAAAGACCAATCATCAAAACAGGTGTGAGAGGGTAGGGACCAAAATCAGCAAACCTACTTCTTAGGAACTTGAGACACATTCTCATGTGAGTCCATCACAACAACACCATTATCCATGTTCACCATAGACGAATCACAATCATCTCTACAGTCACTATTCTTTCCCTTTTGGCTCTGCGCCTGGAACATGATTGGCATAGAGCTCCCCCTTTGTAGGACTTTAACTTGTCCATGCGCATCAAAGCCTCCCTTAAGAGGACTATGGATTAGGCCCCCAGAAGCAAACCCTCTCTCAATTCCACGAGTATTAGTGCCGACCACGATCTTATAAGTTTATGCCCCTTTAATTTGCCCGATTACCAGGGTTAAGCTCGATCTGGCTACTACCTTCTATTACCAATTGTTCCCTGTTTTCTTTTCTACTTGGATTCATAACCCGCTCATGAACTTTCCTTCTCTACTACCACTTGTTTACCTTTGTCCATCACATGTTGGATCCTCTAAGGATGATAAGAGACCTCCAATTATGTACCTAGTTTTCTGATTGGGGTTTATGTTCGCTGATTTTACACCCCTATAAGCCTTTATCAATAATGATAAAAACCTATAAGTTAGTAAAACAAGGAAGGGATAGTTTTATATGTATAACCTGTAATAATTCCCTAAATAGCAACGAACCCACAATATATGGGTCAATCACAGTAAAGGTAAGTATTCCAGGGTCGATCTCAGGGACTGGGAGGATTAATATGCAATAATGATTATAAATAGAATAGATCTCAAATAAAGACAGGAGGTTGGAAAAGATAATGGAAAGAAATCAAAAAGGTTTTAAAAGAGTTTAAAAGACTCGCAATCAATTGTCACTATTGATTGAAAGTCAAAACAAACAAATAAAAAGGGAAAGCAAAGATAATCAAGTTAAAGGAAAGAAAATGGATTCCAAGGGTTCAAGATCGTTGTTTATACATATAGATTCAGGAAGACTCATAGAGATATATGGTAGAAAAGCCACAGGGATGAACGTTTCTAGGCTGACAGTCTATTACCGGGTAAGTCTCAAGACTATCTAGTTACAAACCAACTACCTATTACCGGGTAAGTCTCAAGGTAGAGAGGTAGGAAATTCTAAACAAATCAGACTACAAACTAAGGGAAAGGTAAACCATTACCGGGTAAGTCTCAGGAGGTATTACCCTACTTAGCAAGGAATCTAAGCACATTCAACCAATAAAGGATAACCTTTATTACCTATAATCAGTCACGCATGTATCTATGAAGGAATATCACCGGATAAGTCTCAATTCCAACTTAGGTTACTAGCTAGAAGGGTTCTAACTAGATTTAAGTCCAAGCCAACCATTAGGATTTCAAGCAAGTCAAAGCCAAAACATAAAGCACAACATTCCATCATAATCCAATGCATACACAAATCCCTGTCAACCTTGGAACCACAAGATTCTAGCCAATAACAATCATATCAAGACAATTAAAAGAAATAACAAAGGGGAATGAAAAGAACTCAGCTTCAATAAATGTAAACCTTTAATCTTGACAAAACTCGAATCCAACAAGGTCTTCCAAACAAACCTCAAGCAAAAGTATGAATCTTGAACTAAACTTATGAAGAACAATGGAGAAGAAGAAGGGAAAGGAAGGGAGGCGGCTCCCCCCTATGGGGTAACCTAACCCTAAAAAGAGACTAAAAATCGGACCCTTAGAAATAACCTAGAGCTTCCCTTTTATAGGCAACAATCTTACAAAAGACGGGCTGGGCCAAAACCGATCCAAAAATAAAATAAAATCGCCGAACAGAAAATCTCGGGCCGAAATCTCGGCCGAGATCGGGCCAGTCGGGACCGAGATTTGGCAACAGAAAGTTCAGCGCGTCAGCACATCGAGAATCTCGGCCGAGATCGAGAAATCTCGGCCGAGCTCGGACCATCTCGGCCGAGCTAGGGCCATCTCGGCCGAGCCAGGTGAATCTCGGCCGAGCAAGGCCAAATCTCGGCCGAGATTTGGACCATCGCGGTCTGGTTTGACCGAAATCGGTCCATCTCGGTCCGAGACGCGGTCTTCTTCATTCCTTCGCGCCTTTAGCTCGATTCCTCGCATCTTTAGCTCGATTCCTCGCCTTTCCCGTGCACGTAGCTCGCTCCAATGCGTCCACTTCGAGGCTTGATCCTCAGATACGTCGTTTTAGCTCCAAAATGTGTCAAATCACCTACAAAACCACAAATAGTGGGTGTAGACATCTATTCTTGCAAAGTAGAACTAAATAAGCATAAATGGCACAAACTAAGGCCAAAACATGAATGCGAAAAGGAGAAATCTAACTAAATGCATGAGTGTAACAGGTCGATAAATCATGTTATCAGTTTAGCATGTTGCTTCCAAACTGGCTTCATCTTACGTTGCACAATCATCCACGGTCCATGACCCGTATCTATAACAGGCTCCTTGGTCTCTGCATTGTCATCTCCTACCATTGCCTCAGTCCGAGCTTCATTCTGGCTTATAGCACCGTTTGTAGGCAATACAATTTGCTCTTCATCATTCATACGGTTACCTCTATCAAGATAGTGCTCCATTAAATGCCCATATCTTCCACATATGGCATATGGTGTGTAAATTCTCGTATTCTAGTTTCAGCCGCTTTCCGTTCAACAACAAGTCCGCCTACAAGTGACATGAAATAAACACTTGTATTTACACCAAACTTTCAATATAATTTTAATACCATATTTTCCATCTTCATGTAGGGATTTTTTTTTTCCAGCCACATTAAATTCATTTTTAAGATCCTTTTGGCTAGCCAAGTAAAGGGATTTTAGGCCATTTGGTTGCTTGAAATTAGTGGAGAAAAATCCTTAGATTTTTTTAATTTTATTTAATGTAAAAACTCTTGGATGTTCCTAGCTTTATGGTGAGAGTTAGGTGCTGAATTTTCAGCCTATATAAGGCCTACTCATACATCCTTTTAGGGACGAAAAATTGAGTTGAATCAAAACAAAAAGTTGTGTTTTTACTTTCAAAAAAAACAAACCTAGAAACTAAGGTGAGAGACCAAGTGGTGTCCTTATGGTGAGAGGCTAGGAGGACGAAGGAGATCCGATCCTGACATGAGATTCCGAGGGAAAAGATCTCGAGCCAAGGATATCCAAGGTGCGAGGCCGGACGATCCTTGCTTGGCATATCCCAACTCGAAAATCCAAAAAAGAAGTGGAAGGAACAACACCGGTGGACAGGGTTGTGCAACCGGTCCAGACCGGGACTGGACCGGACCGGAATTTTTAAAAATCTGGACCGGGGACCGGACCGGGACCGGACCGTTTCCGGACCGGAATATAATAAAATAAATTAAAATAAATATGTTTTTACAAAAATTAAAAAATATATATTAAAAAACATTTAATTTTTATTAATATTTACATAATATATATGATTTTTAAAAAATATATATATATTAAAATTAATAAAATAATGAAAAAATAAATTCCGGTCCAAACTGGTCTTTTCCGGTCCGGACCGGAACCGGACCGGAATTGGACCGGGACCGGAATTTTCAAAATCCTTGGACCGGGGACCGGACCGGAATTGGACCAGGACCGGACCGAACCGGAAAAAACCGGTCCGATCCGGTTCATATTTGCACAGCCCTACCGGTGGATCCTCACGTTCAACCGACGAAAAGCGCATAAGGAATCGCCAGGATTGTCGCTCATTGCTAGGGTTTTTTCTGCATATTCCACGAATTATATCACAAATGTGCTTGATATAAACAATGATGCAATGTTATGTCATTAATTAAATACCATATGGCATAAATTATAAATATATAATAAATAAGAACTTACACACTTAATACCATTAAGAGATATGAACGATAATTTATTTCAAAGGGATTGGTTGATATAAAAATGAAAATAAGGAAAAGAATGATTCCATTTTTTTTTGCATCCATTCAATATAATATGACCTCTTTTTATCAAACACGTCATGTAAGCCTTTTCTAGTAAAATATGATTCCTCACAAAAATTATAATATTGCAAAAAAAAACCCTTATCTAAATAAATACAAAATTTTCTTTGCAATCTTGAAATTTCACAAACTTTTTTTTAATCTATTATAATTTATACATATTAAAGTTGTAGTAATTTTTAAAAAGGGACTCAAATGACAAGTTGGGAATTTAAAAAAGAACAAGTTTTGAACAGATAAATCGGATTGTTATAAAACTTACGTGCCGTCTTGGAGGAACTCTATAACCTATTGACCCTATCCTTAGGATATGTGATTCTTCACGCAAGAGAAATCATGGAAATAATATGAAAAATAAATAAAAATAACTTTTAAAAATCTGGTGGATGACAAAGTTCTATAGTTATCCAAGTTCATCAAGATCTTTTGTTTCAATATCATGAACAAACTCTATTGGACCTTGGCCAATATGGTTGATTCTCCACTAGCATTTTGTGGAGCTAATCTATTTCAGAAAGAGGGATATTGACAAATTTTGACCATCCGTGGATCTGAAAAGTAGACACCACACCTACAATAAAAATAAATTAGTAATATGTAAAGTAACAAAAGGGGTCGGAAAACCGACCAAGAACGTTTTGGACAACAACAAATTGCAGTTTATAAGGAATGCGTTTTCAACATCGCCTAGAAGACCATGGACACGAGTCCTATTAAGATATATGTATTTCTTGAGATTATGTCGGACTCTACAAGTATTATCAACCAAATTACTTAGACTACCAACAAAAACAATAAATATCCAAAGGGATAAACTTGTGACCGCCAATCTAAGAATTATGTTAATTATCTGGTGGTTATCTAGTCTTCAAAAGTATACAATAATCAAAACTAGTATAGGAATATCAAGAAATTTGTTATGTATCAAATCAATAGTTGGGTTGAAATCAAAGAATATAATAGATAACGAAAGCCCGTCCAAAATAAGGGTAGAATGGAAATGACATATCTCTGGTGAGTTAAACTCGCGACTGGTTTTGCCAAACTTAAATTAGATAGATTTAAGTTGAAGTACAGAACCTCTGTATTTGGATACATTATCTAGGACCCTACAATCAGGGTTGTAGCTAAAAGCTATGAAAATTTCCAAACATGTCATTTTATGAAACAAATCAATGACGACTCTACTATAAAGGTCTAATCGAATTGATAGATTTATCTACCGAAAAATTGAGATTCAAGGGGATAAATAAAAATATCATTGACTATATGTTAAGGATTTGAAAACCTCTTGACAAGATAAGATCATGATTGACGACATAAGATTTTCTATCTCATTCAAAGATATCCGTAATAAGCATGTTTTTAGAAAGTAAATTCAGTGCTCAATGTTGCTTATTTTGGTCGATTGAATTTCACCATTGGTGATGAGATCCCCAGAAATGTTAAAGATATCATTAGGTGTGATACTTATTGACGACCGGTTCACAAAACATGTATTTGGACTTTGGACGACTATCTAATTTGCTACCTTATCGGTCTCGCTATTAGACATATCTATTATTCTAAATTTTTTTTCTCTTAAAAAAATTTAAAAAAAATAATAAATTGAGGATTTACATCTTTTTAGAGTTTTTTGTGTGCTTATGTATTACGCTTATATTATTTTTCAATTTTAGTTTAAGGACTATGACCGAGAAATTGTAGAGGATTATCAAATTTCATATGGTGATTTCTAGCTTTTTCCACATTGCCAATTTGAGGTATTTTGGAATCCGTTTATTTGGGCAAACATTTGTTTTTAATTGACCGAGGGTTTTGGTTCCTCTTGGCAACAATTTGACTTTCCTCAAGTAATATGGCTAAAAAAAATTGTGCATGGATGTCAATTTCATAATGAGATTTCTAGGGTTCTTTCTTAAGCACGTATATTTTTAGGGCATTTTGAAAATCCGATTGTTTAGCCGATTTGTTGTTCAAATTGAATGATGTTTATGGTTGCTACCGCCTATAATTTATTTTCATCTCAACGAATAAAGCCCAAAAACCGTGGATGATTTTGATATTCATATGGAGATTTCGTGGCTTTCTTAAGCATTGCAAATTTGAAATCCGCTTTCTGGCTAATAGTTTGTTCAATTTGATAGAGGGTTTTCACTCGTCTCATATACATAATTCGATATCTAAAAGTATCTGTACCGAAAAACTGTTTTGATGAAAATTCGAATAAACACTAGCTAACATTCGAGGTTTTCAAATTTTCATATCCAGAATCTCGAAGATCATTGCTGAACTGATGTGAGTTTATTCTATTACAATATGTTGTTTCTTTTCCTAGTCATTGCTGAAGCAAAAGAGATGCTAAGGCTGGCCTATCAGCAAAAAGAGTGCTAACTATGCCCCTAAAGAACTGTATGAGTGTATGGTAGGGCATCGTGTTACTTTGGGCATGTTTCGAGACTGCTGAGTTGCTCTTGTCAATTTCTGATTTCGGGCCAAGCCTGAGCATGACAATCATGATTTCAAGGAAATGTAGCATACCTAATTTGACTGTCTGTTTCTTCGGTTAATGCTCGACACAATTACATTCATTACCAATGTCAATGATGATTCTTGTATGAACTGAATCTCAAAACTAATGTTCTGCTGCTATCTCTTCAGTTGCTGATGTCTAATCTATTATGTGAGTTGCTGATGAATCTGAGTTCCATGCTGCATTACAGTGCTTCCCAATAACACTTAAGAGGTAAATGATACTGGTTCATTACTTCACCCACTATTGCACCACCTTGAATACCACGAACTTCAGTGGCTGACAATGCATCAACCATAGCTTGGGTTATTAGTAGCATCCATAAGTGATACTTCAGTGGCTGTATAATTTAGTTCCAAATTGTCTTTTGTACAGTAAAATTTCCCTTGTTCAAACTGACAAAAAATTTCAGTGAATTGAAAGTTTTGCAGTGTTAAGAAACTATTGTATTTGAGGAAAATGGACAGATGGAATGAAATACATAAACTCGATGATTTTTCATCCTGATACCAATTGGTGATAGTAGAAGTATATGTGGGTTTGTAATTGGAGTAGCATAAAGTGTGTGTATCCGTAGAAATTAATGTGTGAATAACAGAAGTAAGTGGTACAAGATTGTCAAATTGTCTTCCCATAGAAGTATGTGTTCCACAGTCTATGTGTTCCCTTCTTGGACTACAAGGTGTTTATGAAGCCACATTGCAATATAGAGGCAATGACGACTTTCATACACAAAGAGTACATACTATTCTTCTTCTGTATTACATAAATATTTATTTAGGAGTAGATCTGAATAAAGTCGGGTCGTCCTGGCAAGCCGGATAACCAGGTGGAAATGGGCAGGTCAGAATTTTGGGTCCGAGACCTCCATATAAGGTTATACTTTGTTTTTATGTAATACTTTTGTGCTTTATATTTAGTATGAACTTTTTTTTTCATTTTCTCAAACAAAAATATCTTGGGACCTGAAGCTCGATTTGGGTAGATATGGTCACGTATAGACAAGGATTTAGGCACAAATCTCAGGCTCGGCCATGCTCAGCTTGGAAAAATGACCAAAAAATCCGTCCCGGATCCGAGTTTGTCCAAGTCTATTTAGAAGCATGTTATGTTCTTTCGAAAATGATCACTTTTATAAACCTTTGGGTTTAGTACATTTCTAACACAAGAGGCGGCCATTAATATTTTATGTCGAGAAGTTGTGTTTAGTGTTTCAATTGTTAGTCTGAGTAGTGTTTTAGAGTTCTATAAGAAGAGGATTAAAACGCTACCAATACTTTACGTCATATAAGATGGAGATCAACTAAAATTATTAATGTTCTTGCCTAAGAGTTTTTCATAAGATAGTGTTGTCACCCTTTCTTAACTTTATGTAGTATTTGTCCTCCTTTAATAATTTTTTAACTCATTGTTCCTTTTAGTCTTATATTTTTGTATATGAATTTGATCGTAAGTTAAAAGAATTTATGTATTTCTTAAATGTATATGGTAGATTATTTAAATTTTATATTTTTTATGAATCAGTTTATTACACCAAAAAATATTTTTTTAAAAATTAACATTTTGTTATAAATTTATTAAAGAAGATCACCAAAAAATTTCAACAAATAGAATATTTACATAATTAATCCTTTTAGTAAATCTTTTCTTTTAATATAATCCTTTTAGGAATTTTTTTTTGGGTGAGAAATCCTTTTAGTAATCTCAAACACACCATACAACTGATACAAGTTGATTCGTTGAACCATAATTTTGATAATTAAAGAGGGATCTGAACATGCATTTATAGTCTAGAGAATGGCAAAAACATGGAACAAAATTCATTTAGCGTTTAATGTTACGTGGTGTCCACTTTGCTTCTGTGCAATTGAATGATTCATCTCACATTTCTTTCTTTTCTTTGTTGTTAAAAAATAAATTCAATTCATGAGACGAAATTATAAAATGAGAGGCCACAACGTGGTATATAGACTAATTGTCATGTTTTAACAAATCAAGTAATAAGAAAAACGAAAAGAGAACCATACAAACACAATGCATCCACCGACGATATTTTGAAACGTCAAACATCCGATCAAAGAGGAAAGCAAACCGAAATGCCAGACAACCATAGAAGAGAGAAGCAGAAAAACCATGTTAATCGTATAAGTGCACAATAAAATCTCTCAGAGACTACCGGTAGAAACCTCATATTTGAACTTTCTCTTGAGTCTTCAAAATTCGATTACCTGTCCACAATTCATCCAGATGAAACAGGGTTAGCCTGACTTCCAAGACGAAGAAACAATCACCAAGACTTGAAGCCATCCAAACGAAAAGTGGAGGTGAAACAAATACACGGGAGATGCAAGAGTTTGTTAACCGTCTCATTTTGTTATTTGAACACTTTGTTTTTAATTAGAGTTCGTAAACTTTGATGTTTGCTAATCGGAGCTCATAAACATTGATGTTCTTCAACCGTCTCACTCTCTCGCTATGTTATATTTAGTATTATTATCCCATAATCAATATATTTTAAATTAAAAAGTTATTTTTTTTTAATACTTGTCATGTAGTTTAGACTTTCTTTTAGTGAGTAGTTGTCATGTTATAAAAATGTATAGCCTTAGAAAAAAAATATATTTTTGGAATTTTTTTTATGAAAATAAAAACAGTTTTTAAACATTTTTTAGAAAAAACCCAAAAAAATATTCTGAAAATAAATTTATAAAAATAGAAAAAGGATTAAAAAAAAATTTTGGAATAACTTTTCAGTTTTCAGAATTAAATCATTGAAACATTTCATTTTTTTTTGGGGGAAAAAAAAACAAGTAGAAAAGTTTGTAGAAAAATTGCTTGAAATCCGGATTTATATTTTTGGAATCCATCAAACAAAAATATTAATTTGATGACATAACAACTACACAACTAAAATATGTAACAGGTTATAAAAAAAAAAGAAGAAGAAGACTTTTTTGTATTTTATTAATAATGTGGCAACCATATCAAAATAATATTACTTTTAAATTTTGAATTAATTTTGGTTCAAGAATTATATTTTGTATTTTATTCCTTTTTTCTTAATTTATTAGATTTCGCTAGGGTCGACCAATTTTGTTTATGAATCGATCAGGAACGGGCCATCTTCTTTCCATTCAAATATTTATGAACACCTATGTATATAAATTTTTATATACATTATAAATCTTATATTTTTATATTTGGTTCCTAAGTGTAAATCTTACATAATTTTTTATTAGAATGCTCAATTTAACTTAATAATTCTACGTATTTCATTTTGGTTGATCTGCATCTTTCGCATCAATCTACGTATTAACATGTGTATAAAACAAGATACATTTTTTCGAAACAAAATACCATTTTAAAATTAATTATATTAAATAGGCACCGGTAGATCTGGTGAAATATACATAAAATTCTTTGTAATTATAACTTTTACAGAACAAGATCAAAATACAAAAGAATATTAAACATGAAATGAAGCACTTAAAAAATGATTTATGGTGAAATACCTGGCTTGATCGATATTGGATCTGTGCATTTGAAACCGCCATGGAAGAACATGGAAGAAAGCTAATGAAGGAGAAATCCAAAGGAATCGCATGATCCGCCCCAAACAATTAAGTAATTACAAAAAATGGCCAAACTTAGGGGATCATTGGATCAATGCGATCCCTTTGGATTCATCCTTCATAAGCTGCAGTTTTCTTTTTCTGGGTCTCAGAAGAGGGAATACGAGAAATATATAATGAAGGAGGAAGGTTGATATAGAAAGGGGAAACCCTTCTTATATACATCTCAAGCTACGTACTATGCAAAAGTTTTTTTTATTTTTTATTTTTTCTTTAATTGATCGAGGTTAGAACTGTCAAATTGGTCACCTAATTCAAGAGTCAAAGTTGTTGACTAAAATGATTTTGGAGTTAGGGTTTTATGATTTGTAATCTAAAGTTAACCCAACTCAACGATAAAATAATATAAAATAATACTCTATTAACTAAGAAATACTTTATAAGCTATAACTAATTATTGGTTAAGGGTGTTGTGTTTGAGTATAACGTGAACGTATTTTTATATTTACTTAGTTTAATATGTACATTTAATAAATTAATTTTCTTATTGATTGTTGGTTTTACGATGGACCTTAATTTACTGAATGTTTGTGTTGGGCTTGAGCCCAACGTGTGATGACTCCGCACGATCTTTGACTGACGAGATTTCACATGGTAGGTGTGTTGAGTGTGGAAATGTGTCCCACATTGATCATATGAAATATGTGAACCTAACATATATGTCCTAGGACTCATCCTCCTATATTTAATTGGTTTTATGATGAAGCCCCGAATGATTGTGTGTGTAGGTTCACTTTGGCGTGAATACCCTCAACGTCTTAGACCCGGCGGATATAAAAGATAAATTAACATATGCTATCCCCCGTTTGGCTAAGTCGACCCTAAGACTTTGTGTCAATTGTCAACTAGTCTAGGATAGTTGCACTTTAGAGGGAGTGTTGAATGTGAAAATGTATCTCACATCGACAATATGAAACATGTGAACCTAACATATAAGTACTAGGATTAATCCCCCTATTGTTAATTAATTTTAAAATATAATCCCGAATATTTGTGTCCGTAAGTTCACTTTAGCGTACATACCCTCTACGTCTTTGACCCGTTGAATATAAAAAATAAATTAACAAGGTATTAAAAGTACATCGTCGTGGAGGAACAATATGCATACAAGTGTCTATACATATTAGATCAAAAGATAATACATAAGTTTAGTGAAGTTTTATTATTAAATCAGTTGGTAAGAGAATGAGTAACATACTGAGTTTTAAACTGTAAAAAGTAATTATCTAGGTTGGTTTGTATTTTATATTTACATTTTAAATAGTGTCTTCCTCACTTTTGATTCACCAAATCATGTAAAGGCATGTGCACCTAAATTTTATGTCATATGGATGGAAATTAATTAATCTCACTTTTAATTAAAAACCAAATCTAGCTAGCTAGGGTTAAAGAATTGTTTTATTTAAATAATCAATTAGTTAGTTAATATACTTTTTTCTAAATTTTTAGAGAATTTTATAATCGATGTTGATACTTGAGAGACACATGGAGAAGACATGTCATGTCTTCACATAATCACATCCAATTATTTCATCAATTAAATCAATTAATTAGTTATTATACATTTTTATTTCTAATAAAAATAGTATTACATATACATGTATATAAACAATATAATTCGATAAAGTAAAATAAGCTTTTAGCCTCCTATACTTTCTCAAAAATTCTCTAATTTTACTCAATTAATTTTTAGATAATTTGTTATCAAAGTTAGATATTTCCATAAAATCGTCAATTCGTAGTTTTTTGACATAAATAAAATCAATTGTGAAAAGAAACGTGATTAAAGCCGACGGTAATTAAGGTAAAATTCATATTAAATTAAAAGCGGTTCAAACAAAGTTATGAAATCCACAAAATTTAGACGATAACTTTACTTTTTAATAGTTGTATACTTTAAATAATCGGTGAGAAAATTAATCTCTCTTTTTAAAAAAAGTTGCCAAAGTTATATTCAAAATTTGTAGTTAATTGAAGTTTTTTAATAGTTGTATATTCAAGAGGGTGTAACGGGTCTCGTATGGTAATTTCGTGTCTCCTAGGTCTTCAAATGTAGTGTTTAGGAGGATCGAATTTGTTATTCAGAAAGAGTTGGCGGCACAACTTGTTGTCCGCCTAAAATCTAACTCGATGTAATATTTTTTTATTATTAATTTAATTCAGATATAGATTGAAGTTATGTATTGATAAAATAATTAAAAATATATTTGTATATAATTTTTCAATAAACTAAATGTATTAGAAATAATTAAAATAAATAAAAAGGAGATTCTAGGGTATTTGAGCATTAACCCCTAAATGTATTAGAAATATTTAGTTGTAGTAAGAATTGTAAATGCATGTGATGATGTAGGTATATAATATTATCTTCTTCCATATCTAGTCTTGAAATTTAAGTGAAGTTAGGTGTATATAATGACTTACTAGTTGTAATCATTTATTATAGGGTTTATCGTGATTATGAAAGTTTATGTGGTCCTCTCTGCCATCTTCTTTATAACATGTTCAATTTTTTTGTATATGTACGAGATCTATAAAAAAATATCTATGGTTTATAAGTCACGTTAACAAAATACATGCACCGCCCGAATATATTTACATAAATTCTTTGTGGATTATATATGTATTTATATGAAGGTGAGTAGGTCCAATATATCTTGCATATTGTCTTGGTCTCATCATTACTTCATTTCAGGAATAATTGTCTTCATACATTGTATGATTTGCTTATCGTTTCGCCCGTTTTGTGATAAAATTTAGACATAAATTTGATGAGATTTTATATTAAAATAAATGATAACTATAGGAGTAACCAACAATCAAATGTCAGAGTTATATAAAGTAGGACTATTTAAAAATGGTTTGGAATTAAAATTCGATCGGATAGAAATTACGCTTTAGTTCAAGACTAGTCCGGTCTATGAACGTATGTTTAAACCGGTTTATTTTACGGTTTGTCATGAGATGTGCATCCCAACCACATCGATAATATAGTGTAACAAGTTTTGCGTGTAAGATTAGTGGACTATTCTAAGTTTAGGAAGTAATAAGTCGGATATATGTGTTTGCATGAGTTTGGCCTAACATGCATGTACCTTCGTCTGCACAATTATATTATACCAAATCGGATTGTATTCTTTAGTTTATATATTAACATTGAAGTGCAAGCCCTAATTATATTTTGGTCAATAATTGTACTAGATCGGACCGTTTAAATATGTTCAAACTATATGTCTTCAATAAATATAAATGCAAATAATGGGTTTATAAGCAACATTCTTGAAAATTTATGTGATAAGTAAGGTATGAAATTTCAACGGATGAAGTATAACGTGGAGGACATACGTTCAGACGCATATGTTTGAGTTTTGTCATAAAACTAATTGATAATTGGATGGGTAATCGATCAATTGACCTTATATATAATTGACCAATTATTCTTATTATCGATGTGGAAATATTATATTCTCGCACACTCTCTCAGCTCTTCAAGTACAACCATCTGACTTTGTTGACAC